>PUFA01000219.1:1345519-2691038 GCA_003508835.1 Eonycteris spelaea
GGTGAGAGCGCTCAAGTTCACACAGTTTACAATAATTCCTCATGGGAGCACACCCAGAATGAACTCTGACCTTGTCTGACTCCACTGCCCACATTCTTCCCTCAGTTATAAAAGAAAGAGCTTTAAAATACATTTAATTTCCTTTTTCTTTGCTTTCCTTGTTTTGTTTTGCTTTCTGTCTTACCTGACTCCAGAAGCCTCCTGACGCAGGCTATATGCTGGTTTTCACAAGCCAAATACAGAGGAGTGCCCAGATGGCCAATGTTATGGTCGAAGTCGCCCCCATGAGCCGCAAGGGACTCGATGCACTTCAGGTGGCCTGCAGCCCAAAGCAATAGAAAATAGTTACAGCACAAGTTCTCTTAGCTAGAGAAACACCATCTTCCCCATTTTTGTGTGATTAAATCTGCCAGCAACTTATCCAGGGGACCAAAAGCTATATTTCCTTTGCCTCGAGCGGGGAATGATTTGCAACACCGCCATCAGTTAATGGGTTGACCATACGGGTGATCTGCAGCTCTGGGCAGAACAGCATCGCGTTTACTTGCTACGGTAAGCAAATAAGTACTCACCCTTTCCAATTGTTCGGACTTTGTAATCAGTCCACATACAGAAATGGAATTGAGAGCTTGGGGACATATGGAGGAACAGGGACTAAAGGTAGTTCTCAAGAAGAAAAGGCACAGTGTGGGTCAAGGGACAGGGAAGCTAACTTACAACCTCACCCAGGACGGGCCCTGGGAGAAACAGGCCACAGTGGGCACAGGCGAGGCTTAGAAGAAGCTGCCAAATGCGATGTGAGCGGGGCCCAGTCTGGCAAAGTAGGTTGGATGAAAGCTGAATTACTCTTCCCTGGTCTAGAATGTCGTACGTTAAACATTACTCCTTTGCGTTTCTCTTGTTATACCATTTAATTCGTGTATCCAGTGAATATGATGAATTAGCATGTCTCTTAATGAATACATGTCAATGCTTCAAGAGAGAATCATACTATGGGTTCATCCAATCAAACAGGGCTGCTGTAAGGATCATAGGAAGCCATTCTGTGAATGCCACTGGGGAAACAGAAAGCCCTCTGCAAGGAAGTATGGCGATGATGACGACGGAGGAGGGCGGAGGCATTGGAAAAAGCAAAACTTGCGATTTTATTTTTTGTTTCAGGGTTAAGAAAATCAGAAGAAATGTGGCTTTAAAAATGAACTAGCCCACATGAATAAGTTCTGCGTACCACACCGTGACTACGGTTAATACTACTGAACTGTACACTTGAAATTTGCTAAGAGAGATCGTAAGTGTTCTCACCACAAAAAAAAACAAAAAACAAACAAAAACGATAACTGTGTGAGGTGATGGATGTGTTAATTAACTTAACTGTGGTAATTATTTCAGAGTACACACACACACACACACACACACACACACATATCACATCACCAAGTTGTATACCTTAAATATACACAATTTTGTCAATTATACCTCGATAATGCTGGATAGCAAAAAAGAATTACCCAAAACTGTATATAATGTCTTATATTTCTAAAAATTGAACGTTTGTTTCACTTAGCAAATTAGGTGGCCCTGAGACAATATTCTTTAAGGCCCTAAAATAGAAGAATATAATTTTTTTTTATAAAACAACTTGATTTTTATGGGGCCAAGTGTTCAACAACATATTCACAAATATCGATGAATAGCCTACTCTATGCCAGGCCCTGTTCCGGAAATATAGCAGTGAATAAATAACATGGCGAATGGTCTGGAAAGGTAGTTCTCAAACTAACTGTGCAGCAGCGTCATCTGTAGGGCTTGTTAAACAAAACACAGATGGCTGGACCCCACCCTCAGAGCTGCTGATTCAGTGGGTGTGGAGTGAGGCCCCCAAACCTGCATTTCCGTGCTAGGTCTCACCGATGCTTCTAGTCTCAGGACCCCAGCATGAGAATTACTGCTCTAAGATAGACCTCCCCCTCCCCCTCCCCTTCCCCCCCCCTCCTCCTCCTCCTCCCCCCTCCTCCCCCTCCTCCTCTCCCCTCCTCCTCCCTCCCTCTCCCCCTCCCTCCTCCTTCCCTCCCTCCTCCTCCTCCTCCTCTTCCTCCTCCCCCTCCTCCTCGCCCCCTCCCCCTCCCCCTCCTCCCCCTCCCCCTCCCCTCCCCCTCCCCTCCTCCTCCCTTTCCTTCAACGGTAAGACCCCTTGAAGTAGGGGACGGAAAACTTAAATTCTCAACAGCTCTACCTCTCTTAGCAGCTTCGTGGATAGGGGATGCCAGATCGCTCGCAGGGTAAGGGATGGCTCCGTGCTGCAGAAGCAGATTCACACAATCATGGCTGCCGCTGACGCAAGCATTAAACAGGGGAGTGCGCCAGTCTGAGGTAATGCCGTTCACCTGGAAAGAAGAGTCCCACCATGAATGCAGGCAGTGGGGCGTCCTGGGTTCGAATCCAGATTCCGCCACTCCTGAGCTGTTATGTAAATTCTCTGGGCCTTAAATTCCACAGCTATAAAATGAGGACAAAAACATCAAATTCCACAAAGTGGTTGTGAAAACCTGAATGAAGCATGGAATGTAAGGCTCCAAGAACAGTACCGAATGTTCTATCTGCTCCATGCCCTCTCCAGGAACACAAACTCTGAAACCAGCTAGGGTCATTTCGATGCCTCACAAACGAATCTCTTTATTTTCAACATTCCATCCTGGGTCCATCTCACAACAATCCAGCTTCTTCGCAACAATCAGAGTAACTTTCTAAAATTAATGTACTATTTAAAAAATTTTTTTAAACATGATCTTCATACAACTATAGTGAACACATGCTAAAGTTTTGTTTTTCAACTCATTCTTTAATGAGGGAAGCAGTAAGATGGTAAGGCTGGCTCAAAGGAGAATTTATACAGTCGGTCAATGGAATGCTGAAATGAATTTGCTAGTAGAAACAAAATTGGTTAATGCCCTATATGGCCATAAAACTATAATCTTTGGGGCTATCTTTTCAAATGTTGGAAATTAGACAGAAACATCCAGCCTCTAGCCTCTAGCCTCACAGGGTTTGGGCTGTAACTGAAGAGGAAAGAGCAAATGCAGATACATTTTTCTATATTGTTAAGAAATTGTTTGGTGAGCCAGTTAAACAATAATATTGTGAGGCGAGGCCAGGGCTAGTGAGGCACAAAAGATGCCCAGGGGTACAAAATTTAAGGAGACACCCATTCCCTGGGAGTGAGTGACGCTTTAAAGTTTGCTCCCCAGGCACCTCTCTTGTCATTCCTTTGTCTTTTCCTGTTTCCAAGCGTTGGGTATGTTTTCTTAACCCAAATGTAAACCTGATGGTGCACTCATCTATGGCTCTGTGCTGCGCTCAGGACAAAGCCCATTTTCTTGGCACGGATAACAACAGTGTTTACAACTCTGACCCCTCTCACCCGCTCTACTTTCCTGCTATAAGGCATGAGCTGAAGTCACACAAATGTGCGCACTGTCACTTCCGGCCCTTTGCACTTAGTGTTCCCAGTGGGTGGGAAGTCCATAACTTTCCCCAACCCCTTTAGCTGACTAAATCCAACAGGTCCTGGATGGTTCAGCTTAGACATCACTTCCTATAGGAAGCCTGTTTTGACTCTCTCTCTCCCATCGGAAAGAAACGGGTCAGGAACAGTTCCATGTGCTCCAACAACCCCCTTGCTATTAATACTTATTCTTGTGGTAGTTTGCAAAAATGGCCCCAGATTGTCTCCACGGCATGCAATGTAGCTTTGCAATTCTTCATTAAAATGAAGACTATTTTTCCAGTTCTCAAATCTGGGCTTGCCCATGTGACTTGCTTTGGCCGATAAATGGGACAGTACGAATGTGCTTTGATCAGAGGGCTTACCCTCTTCTGCCTTTCTTGGAATCCCTGCTATGATGTAAACAAGTCCAGGCACCCTGATGAAGGATAAGAGACCATACAGAGAATTTCTGGCTTCCCAGACATCTCGGCGACCCCAGTAAAGGTCATCAGGAGCCAGCCTGCTCCAGCAACCGATCAGCTAACCTCAAATGCACAAGTAAGCCCAGCTGGGGTCAGCCAAACAGGTCCTAAAGAGCTGTCCAGCCAACACAAGGAATTGTGAGGTAAATAGATGGCTGTTGCCTTAACCCATCAAGTTGGGGGGCTTACTACATAGCACAAAACTAATGGACAGAAACAGTGTATTGTAGCTGGCTGCTGTGGCTGAGATGCTATGCATTCAACAAGCCTATTTCCTCTGTCCTGGGCTCACAGCCATACTGCATTTCCCAGCCTCCCTGGTACTTAGAGATGGCCTGAGTTCTGGCTAATGAGATGTGGGCAGAAGTGATATATATCACTATCTTGACTGGTCCTTATCATGTATTCACACACAATCCTCCACATCTTTTCCCCTTCCAACCACCTAGAATGGAAGCTACCTCCAGAGCGCACACAGAAGTCACCTGTTGAAAATGATGGAGCATGATGGAAGATGCCTATATTCCTGAATCAGCCTTGGAAAAGAGCCACCCGACTAACAACACCCACAGTGGGATGTCAGCCTTCGGCGTTTATCTACTGACGCATCTAATGCTACTGGTCCTACTTACAAATTCAATGACTCTGTGTCTTCCTTCTTCCTCTAGGATCTCTCATTGTGCCACCACGATTCTCATTCTCCAAAGAATAATCATATACCTCATCTCTTTCAATCTTTGCAATACCGTAATACATTAGATAACTTTTATTATTATTATTATTATTACCATTATTATTATTATTATGTCCCCCATTTTTCAGATGTCTACTCTAAAACTCAAAGGATAAGAAACTCGTTTGAATGTCCAATGTTAGTAAATGGCAGAGACCATTTTTCAGGTTTGGAGCCAAATGTTAGCAGTGTTCTACAACATTCCATTACCTTCAAGCCGTAGGAATGAATGAAGACAGAAATCTAACAGCTGTTTATTAGTAGTGACTATTAAAGAAAATGACACAGACTTGAACCATTACTTTCTAGCTAAAAGCTCAGTATTTCATCTATTGCTAAAGCCACTAAGCTTGAAGTATATAATACTTTTACTTTTGAAAAACACCCCCCTCTTCATATTTCAAATCAGGCTAATCAAAAATGCTGGCAATTATTCTGAAGGGATAGAAATAGTCATTTTTCATTCATGGTTTCTAAGATGTTATTTGAGCCGCACTTACCTGAGCTCCATGCTTCAATAACATTTTCACACAAGAGGGATGACCTCCGAGACAGGCTTCATGGAGTGGGGACACATTGTCTGCTGTGATGAGGTTCACAGTCCACCCCTGGGGAAAGGAAATGGGCAGAGTAAGGGGTACAAAGCATCGGTTCCATAGTGTAGGTTCTCAGCCACAAATACAGTACTATGACAATATTTTTAAAAGTTAATCTGGCTTAAAATCTGACAGTACACCAAGGTGTTGACAATGATGTAGAAAAACAACAAATAAAGGATCTTTCAAACTGCTGTGCGAGTGTGATATGGTACAGCCACTCAAGAAAACAGTTCGACAGCATCATTAGGGTCGATGATACACATAACCTGTGACCCAGCAATTTGACTCTTAGGTATATACACTCCAGACTGACTTTCGTTTTGCTCTCACTCTCTCTTGTCCTCTCACTTGGTGGGTTACTGTTTTGATGAGGTCCATGACAAGGAACCCTTCTTGCATTTATTCTTGCATGGTTGGGCTTGCCCTGCTGCGCTCCAGCCTTTTCCCATGAGAAGAAAATTTCTCGTGTACCCACTCTGGTCAAAGAAGGATGGGGAGACGTGTGCCGTAGAGCTGCACCCAACCCACAGCTTGGAGCCAAGCCCAGCCCGGATCAGCTGACACAGAGACTTGTTAGCAAGAAATGTTTATTGCACTATGCCACTTAGTTTGGGATGGTTTGTTACACAGGAAGGTCTGACTAATGCAGGTAGGTACTGGAATGCTCATTTTATGAAGGCAGAAATTGAGGTTCCAGAAAGATAACCTCTTCAAATAATGTGACACGGCTTAGATAAAGACATGGTTCCAGCTGATGTTCAGTAAACATATAAGTACTGAATATAAACAAGTATCAGTTCAATTTAATAACCGGCATATAAAAGCTGCGATGATCATTTTTCATCCTATCAAAATAAGGTAAATGTTTCATTTTATACGAGAAGCAGCCTAACTTCTTTTAGCTCGAGTTATGTGTCAGTACCTATATATCTATTTATAATAAGTTGCTGCTGTGAGAAACAGAACAGTGGCTTGGAGTAGTCTGAACTTCTTCTTTAAAAGCTGTTTTCTTATACGATTATTTAGTCTAGAAATGTCCATGAAATTGGAATTTTTAAAAAATAAGGCACATTTTTTTTGCACTAACTACTGCCTGAAATTTATCAAGCCCTTCAATTATGTATTCAATTATGAATACACCAAACCGCAATAGTAGCAGCAGTATGTAGGACTATCATGGAGAGGAATCACAGACATTTTTATTACATTACGATTGTCACACATATTTAAAATATTAAGGATATACATTCACCCTACTTAGAAATTACAATAGTCATTAAATGACCACTAAATCTTATTCAGTGCATGAATAAAGAGGTCCACATATTACTACGTCCCACATTTGTAGTGTAACAGTTTGACAGGTTTCCTCCATATTGTGCTTTGTGTATTTAAAACATTAATCTGACAAGGGGTCCACAGACTTTGCCAGACTGCCAAAGGGGGCTGTGTCACGAACAGGGCCAAGAGCTCCTAACTGCAAAGATCTATCATCTTTTCGGAGACCAGAACATCCTGAACAAAAACTTTTTTTAGAATTCTGAATCGTGATTTTAACTGCATTCTTAAAAATGCCCTTGCCTAAGTTCCCAACGGTTTCAAACCAGCAAAACTCAAATTAATGTGTACTTGAAATTACACCTGGGGAAATTAATATCAAACTAAGCAGAGTCACTATCAACTGGAGATTCGATAGAACTGAAAATGTCTTTGAAATGACAAGATTACATATTTAAGAAGACATTTTCGAGCATTTTTTTTTTACCTCAGGGGTTTTCGACTGCAGCATCACTGACCTTTTGGGCTGTCCCGTGCAATGCAGTATGTCTAGTAACACCCTTGGTCTCTATCTACTGGATACTAGTATCGACCCTCCACACCCACTCCCAGTTGTGACCACCAAAAATGTCTCCAGCCATTATCATATATCCCCAAGGGGTAAAAATCACCCGAGTTGAGAATCAAAACTACATGATCATTTTTAGGAACACAGTCTATTGACTGAAGCGAAGGCAACTTGAATGTACTAACGTGCCCATTATTCATTCAATAGATATTTATTATAGTACCTAGTATGTGCATAGAAGTGAGCTAAAGTCTAGTGTTATGCCAGCCTCCAGATAAAAAAAAAAATGGTTAGATAGGAATGGGATTCACCTCACTTTGAAGAGAAATTTATATCCAAATATCAGGCTATGATTTTTCTTCCCTCAATGTGGTGAGTAACAAGATGTGCTTAATATTTATATTTTCTTTTTTTTTTTTTTTCAAAAAACTACCTACCTGCCTGATGAGATACTTCAAAGAGAGCAGCCGCCCTCTCATCGCAGCTTCATGGAGGGGAGTCCGATCAGACACAAAATCTGCATGGAAAGAGAGGAACGGGTTACATCCTGCTGATGTACTTTAGACCCAGAGGCTCATCCTTGCCCATCATTAAGACCCTAATGGGTCTTATTGGATAGAGACATTGGAGTCAGTCAAGCAAAACTCCATCAGGACTTCAGCATTTCTCCCCTCTATTGATGTTCCTGTACACAGTTTTTTTGAAATGTCTACTTAGCTGGAAAGAACTACAGCCAGTATCTAAACTCAGGACAAAAGAGGCAGATCGGGATGACAGATGGATTACCGTACTTCCATTTACACACACTGATTTCAAAAGTAAACGGTCCATTTAGTTAAGTGAGAGCTTCGCTAATTACCAGCATGAATGTGTTAAGCTGTGGTTGCCAGTCTAGTTTCCTGCGTGAAATACAAACTTTGGCATCTCAGCAAACAGTGCCATATACTAATAGTAGTAATCAGGTAATTACATACACCATTAGGTTTGGAAGCAAATCTAAACAGAGTCGTATCTCTTTATGGATTACTGCCTGTGCCGGTATCAAGTGCAAATCAGAGTGCAGTGTGACCTTGTAACAAGGACATTATTTACGCCCCAAAGGCAGCATGCCAGTGTGCTTAAGAGAAAGCCGTGAATTCAGACCCGCTTGGCTTATGAGCTGTGTGTCCCCGGACAGGCCATAAACTTCAGTTTCCTTCTCTGTAAAGTGAAGACGGCAGTATACTTGCCCATGGCTCAATACCTATTAGCTACTATTAGTCTTGATTACACCCCAAACTCACTATTTAAAATAGCAAATTTGTTCCACAACCATATGGAAGGAACACACATTCTTAGGAAGGAAGCCCGTAAACCCTAGCCAAACACATTCATTCAGTGCTTTCCTCCCTCTTTCTAATTGAGTGTGGATGTAATCTGAACGAGGCGCGCGCAGACCTGAATTTTCTCATCTCAATATGCATCTAATTTCCAGAACAAACGCAGGAAGTCAGAATGTCAGGAGGCTCCTCTGAGCTTGCTTCGGCTCCAGCTCTGCCTGCTTGAGTAAACACAATCGAGGCAGAAAGGTCTGACGCCAGTCCTGCCTTGTAAAGAAACTCAGATCTCCTAAAAGCTAAGAAGACCTGGAGAACCAGGGTAGTTACCAACGCCTGACAAAATGAAAGGGCGTAAAGGAGGAGGCGAGAACACTGCTTGCTCCATGGAGTTATCAATGCCCCGGAAAATCTGTCCCAGTGAGCAAATTACCACCCTTCCAGATGGATTCATGAAGCATGTAATGGGTATGAGGAAGCTGAATGAGCCCGTCTACACATCCAATCAATGCTTTCTATCTGGGCTCACTAATAGGGTGCTTGAGGCACCTGAAGTAAAGTGGTTTTTCCTGCCTTGAAAACCTTATGCTCAGTAGACATTCAGTGTCCTCAAAAGCATTCTTTGAGGTTTCTAAATCTCTCAGAAAAAAAATATTGCTGCTTCTAGCACTGGGAGCCTACAACACAGACTGTAGATACAGAAAGATTTCTCTCCGAATTAGAGTTAAAAGGACAACTAATTCTATCCTGTTGGTCTTAATGCAAAATATCATCTACACAAAATCTTGAGTGAGAAGAAAGAGCCAAATATTGAAAAATGTTTGCAAAATCAGTCACAAAGAGATTTGCAAATTTACCCTAATGGATTACCGTGTGCGATGATTAATCTATTTTTCTTTCCAAGTGCTCAGCTGCTAAGAAATATAGCTGCCACACTCCTCAACCTTTCTTAAAGCTACCACAGATAATTAGAGGTGACAGCCTAAACAGTCCAGGCAGGTAATTTAGGCTGTAAACGGTAAGTCTGTTCAGATTTCATTAAAATGATGCAATTATATTATCGAGTGTAGACAAAAATGGGCTTTACTTTCCACTCATTCACCCTGGAACCATTACTCCTTCTGTTTAGGGTAAATGAAGAATTATGTACTTCTCTAGGAAAGAGAGAGAGAGAGAGAGAGAGAGAGAGAGAGAGAGAGAGAGAGAGAGAGAGAGAGAGAGAGAGAGGCAGGCTACCTGAGGTCTTGTTTGCCCCGCCTTGAGATGTAGCCTTCACAGAGCCGTCTGTGTCTTTGAGAGGTACCGGGTGCTATCCTAGTACACGTGGTAGGTGGCTGACAATAGCTATCTAACAGCTTTATTGAGTTATAATTCGCATACTCTACAATTTACCCATTTAAAGTCTAAAATTCAATGCTTTCCAGTATATCGAGAGGTGTGCGACCATCACCACAATCAATTTTAGAACATTTTCATCAGCCCCAAAAGAAACCTCTTGCCCTTTAGCAGTCACTTCCCATTGCTATTTCCCCCAACCCCTGG
Source organism: Eonycteris spelaea (assembly GCA_003508835.1). Lineage (NCBI taxonomy): Eukaryota > Metazoa > Chordata > Mammalia > Chiroptera > Pteropodidae > Eonycteris > Eonycteris spelaea. The sequence goes on from PUFA01000219.1 coordinate 1,355,522, forward strand.
AAAACACTGATCTATTTTCTATCTCTATGGATTTGCCTATTCTGGACATTTCATATAAATAGAATCACACAATACTCGGTTCTCTGTAACCATCTTCTTTCACTGAGCAGAATGTTTCAAGGTTCACCACAGTACTTCATCTCTTTTTATGGCCAAATAATATCAATTGTATAGATAAACCACATTTTATTTATTAATTCACCAAGGGATAGATGTTTGAGTTATTTCTACTTCTTGGCTGTTATTAATAATGCTGCTATGAACATCCAGGCACAAGTTTTTGAGTGGACTATGTTTTCAGTTCTCTTGGGTAGACACCTAGGAGAAGAGCTGCTTGTAAGCCAATGTTGAGCCTTTTGCAGAACTGTGACCATGTCACTTTGTAGTCCCATCAGCAGTGTATGAGACTTCTCTAATTTAAAGTCATTTCAGACTAGGGCTTGGTCAGGCTAGCACAGTGTGCCTAAACTGCCCAGAAGAAAAACTTGGGTCCTTTTAAAGCCAAAATTCGTCTTAAATCTATACAAGGACTTTAACCTCAGCAGGTCTCTGAACAATTGAGTGATTGTGTAAAAACTTAAAATTGTGACAAGGTGAATATTTTTCTAGCATCAAGGGCATGAATTATGTTATGTGTATATATATATATGTGTGTGTGTATACATACATACATACATTTATATATACACACATACAGTTTAGGAGCAAACACCACAATCTTAACGTGGACTAGTCCACACATACTTTCTTTAGCTCCTGAAAACACTGAAGTTTCTCCAGGCTTTTCCAGAGCCCAAACCCCAAACAGGCAACGAGCTACAAGCTTAACATGGACAATGCTCACAGTAGGAGACTATGGATAAAGGGGAGATTCAAGGTCACAATTCTCTTTCTACTGACCCCACCAAAAACTTTGAAACTCAAGGACTTTTATCTATATGTGATGCATTATCCAAGCCCTTGGTATATATTAAAGATTTCTTCTCCAACACTTGTTCAGCCAGGGTCTATTGGTTTTACTGCCAAAAAATAGATCCTAAATGAGGTCAATGGTGACGCCAGAGATCCGGTAGCTCACGGTTAAATGGGGCAGGGAGGTGTCCTAACAAAACCACTCCATAAGTCCTCCAATTAGTGCCATTACACTTGCCTTTCTTTTAAATTGAGTACCTATCAAACCCTGCAGCACATTAGGAAGGCTGCCATTTCATTTTTATTGCAATTTCTGGAATGATTTTTTAAATTTCCATTATTTCAGAAGAGATTAAAAATGCACTACTTGGTACATTCTAAAAAGAGCTATTAACGAAGCTCTGAGAGCACCCCCCACCCGGTGAATGCTGGGCAGTAGCGCAAATCTATCCACCCTTGGAAACATTTCACAAGGTCGAGGGTTAAAAAAGAGAGGCTGGGTTGCTCTGAGAGGGCAAAAGCATTTGCCTTCGGTCTTTGGGACATGATAGGGCAGGCTCATTCCTCCCCTATCTGATCCTGAGGTCTCTTGATTCCCAACCTGCATTCATTCCTCAGCCCCGGTCCCACAAGAAGGCCGTGTGCATTGGCCGCTGGCACTTTGATGTTCAAAACAGAACTCCTTACCTTCTCTTCTTCATTCTTCTCCCAAGCCAGCAACCCTTCCCAACTTCTCTTTTATCTAGCCCTCTTATCTGACATTAAGCATCTGTAGAATTGAAAACTTTACAATTTGGGCTGCTTGCTCTCCTTTACCTCCAATATTCGATCAAGCAATAAGCCGAATTCTCTTTCTTTTCAAGTTATCACTCCTACCTTTCCTTTCTCTGTCATTTCCAAGTTTGATCCAAATGTAAGGTTCACGCTTGGATTAGTGCAGTGGTTCTCAAAGTGTGGCCCCCAAACGGCACCATGAGCATCAGCAAGGAGCTTGTTAAAATGCAGATTCCAGATTCCCAGCCTCCGCCCTGAGTCGGAAGATCTAGGGGCTCTAGGGGCCCAGCCATCTGCATTTTATCAAACCCTCCAGGTGATGCTGCTACACGTGCAGAGTTTGAGAACCTGTGGTTAATATAAGAATTTCCGTGCTCTCACCCCAATCCATCAAGACTATGGCCACCAGTCTAATTTACTTACAGTCTTCATTATTGTCAGGTCCCTGCTGTGAAAGCATCGATGACTCCAAATGCCCTGCTTCATGGAGGCCAGACTCTGCCAGCCAGGTTCTGAAACTTCATTATCGGGTTTCAACCCTCCTAACTTGTTCTCACTAAACTCCCTAAGCTGGTAAACATTTCAGTCGTGATAGTATGTTCACTTTTTAAGTACCATATCTCAGAGTGTGTGTGTGTGTGTGTGTGTGTGTGTGTGTGTGTGTGTATACCTGCCCCCCACCTACCCATCCAGCCCCAGCCAGGGTTGGATTAGGCCCTTTATAAATCCTAAACAGTGCAAAGTGCCTGGCACCCCTATCTCATGTGAAAATAAGCGTAATACATAGCTGTAAAATGATAAAGTCTACCAAATTACTGATTATTGCCCATATCTATTGGTTTGCTACTTTGAAAATATATTTATCAAATTCATTTTTTTAAGTGATTTTTGGTGTCACTCTGCTTTCTACTGCTCCAAGTCTCCACTCAATATATCTGATTAACCCAGTTCTGCCTCTGCGGTTCCAAATCCTACTCACTGTTGAGAGCCCTCCTCATTTTATGAGCAAAATGGGATAAATAAATGACTAAGCAGTCTCACCTATTCAATTAGTGAAAGGCATTCTGTATTTTATTTCTTTATTCCCCTTTCAGCCCTTGCACAGTAAGAAATAACTCCTAGCTGACTGCAAGGTCCCTGCTCATTGTCCCATTGATGGCAAGTGTCACAGGCAGCCTACCGGGGTGCTGGATGTAACAGTCCCTCTACTGCCTAAACTCAGTTTTCAGAACCCTTTAAGTTAGCAGGTACCTGTAGAATTCTAAGAAATGACAGTTGCCCAGAGGTGTGACACTCTACACATTAGCAAAGACAGCACCTGACAATTGAGAATCAAACCTGGAAGACAGGGCTCCAAAGGTTTTTTTCAAAGCCTCCTTTTAAAGTGAATCAATCACTCTAGTATTCTATGTTTGAACATCCCTTATAAACCTAGCCCCACCTAAAACCTTTCAATAAATAATTCTACCAGTACAAACGTTCTTATTTATAACCTTTTAAACCTCCAATGTCAGTGATACATTTGACGAAATTTTTCCTGAATAAACCGACGGTAGACTTCCTCTGGTCTACAGGACTCTGAGGAGAGAAGTGGACACATTTTTGAACCGTGTAAAAGGTACAAACAAGCCATGGACCTCCGGCCGGTGACCGCCCCCGTGGACTCATCTCAGACGGAACTGACTCGAACCACCCAGCCCTCTCCGCTCTCCCCCGGTTACCCTCACCTCCCCAGCCCTCCGATTCCACAGCCCCTAGACTCACCCCCCATCAGCGAGCCTGAAACCAGCCCGTTGTCAGGAGCTTCTCTTGATCCCCCTTGTTCGCCCTCCATGGTGCTCAGGTAGTCTCCAGGGTCCGACAGAGCTCTATGTTCCATTTCCGTTGCAAGTCAAAATTCTGAATTCCATGCTCCCCCTCCCCCTGAGAAATCCCAGTGCTGTGGCTGGCTGAGCCGCACCGTCCTAGTCAGACGGCAGAGAACAGCGACAGAGAACAGACCACACAGGGTAATCCGAGTCCTACCTGTGGTTAGACACACACAGCCCGCTAGCACACATGCTCCACCTAGCTGGCTGGAGGCTAGCAGAAGCCCCCAACGGCCCCCCAGCCCCAGGTCTACAAAGTTGCTGATGTCATGTGCTTTCCAAAACTGAGACCAATCAGTGAGGAAGCCTTGGGGGTTATCAGGAAGAAAACTCAGTTTGTAACTTTTCGAGAGCAAAGCAAACCTTGTTCTTTGCTGCAGCCTTGTTCCCCTGCTGGGATCTGCTCGTTATTTGGGGTGGGGGGTGGAGAGGAGGTTTCTTGTTGAGACAAGCCCGAGAACCCAAGAGCGGAGAGAAAGCTGGTGGAGCCGCAGCCCTGCTGATCGCTTGCACAGCGACATGCCCAGCACACCCTGGCCTTCCTGCACATGTGGTTTCAATTTTTATGGGAGTTTCTTAGAGGAAAATGTGTCTGTATGTTACAAACATGCAAATTTGGAAAGCACTTTTTTATTTTCTTCCTTCCAACTTCAAGGATTTCATTAAAGGCTCTGCTTCACCCTTCCTCCACAGATTATATTTTAACTTCTAAGTAAATAATTAATGGTCGCTATTGGAAAAATGGCCTACTCGCCCGCATGGGGGCATGGAAGAGACCTGCCATCTTTCATTGTTAATTATAAGGAGTTCTACTCCGTGAAAGTTTTGCCTTACAAATTATTTGGGGTTTTGTACATGTGTCTCTGCAGGTATACCGTTTCCCCACACCCTTGGGTGCTTGCTCAGGCTGACAGACACCCCTAGACTCCAGAGACACCTCTCTTCCAGGTGAAAGGGGACTTTTCTTCCCCATTCAGGAAGGCTCTGAATAAGATTCAAATGCAGTCTGGCTGTGAAACAGCAGATTTTTTTTTTTTTAATGCCTAAGATGTAGCCTCACTGTTTCAGATTTATGGATCCTCAGCTGAAAGACACGGTTGCCATCGTCAACAGTTTGAGGAGAGTCCTTCGTAATTTATAACGCATTTCTGTAAATGAGTATACATATATACACACACGTTCATCCCCTTACATTTTCCACATAATTGTAATTATATTGTTCTACGCTTTTTATACTTGTCTGTCTCGGTGGGGGAGGTGTTCCCATTCCAAGCATATGTCCCTTTCTTTAGTCACCACTGCAGTTCATAATTTCCCCATGATGGAGTCAGAATATTACCATTTTTTTATGGCTACAAAAACACCGCACTCCATATTTTTATACGTATGGCTTTGTGCACCTATACAATATTTCTAGAGGAGAGATTTCTAAGAGTGGGAATGTTGGGGGTCAAAGGTGTGCTCATACACATGTCATAATTTCTCTAGAACGAAAGACAAACACTGGGGCGAGTACAAGTCAAAACGAAAACTGTGGAATGAGATTAGTACATTGCATCAGTGACGATTCCCTGGTTCTGATATATACTACAGTTTTGCAAGAAGTTATCATTAGGGGAAACTGGGTAAAAATATAGGAGATCGCTGTATTATTCTTTTTTCTTTTTTCATTTTTGTTTTTAGATTCTCCATCCTGTCAAAAAAAAAAAAACTTGATTACTTTAAGAACAGGTGCTTTCGGGTCTGGAGTTTTCAGACTCTTCTGAAGCGTTTGCAGGTGCTGCCCCGTGGCCTGCAGCTTTGTGTGCGGGAACCTTCTGGGCTGGAGTCTTCTTGCCTGCAGTGCTCATCTTTTGCCAGAACCTCTAGCTGCACCTTTGGCAGCAAGCGCTTTTTTTTTGGGGGGGGGGGAGGATGAGGGGGAGAAGCTTTCAGGGGGAGAGCTGCCTTTTGAAATTTCCCAACTTCAAACTTGATTTTTTCAGTTCCTCATTTTCTTTGCCTTCATGACTTGGTTAACTCAAAATCTGTCATCTTGGCTATCTTTTCTCTGGCTTCGATCTTCTTGGCCCATCTTGTGGCTGCTCAGGCTTGTCGGACATACTTCTGATGGGCACTATGTGGGAACTTGGGGATGAAGTCAGTGAGCTGCATGCATTTGAAAGGCATAGCCTGTCTCCTTACTTGAGAGCAAGGTCCATCAAAGCCCTGTTCTGACCAATAACATCTACAATCCCGACCCTGCTGGAGGCCCAAAAGAGATGTCAGCCACTCAGCCAGCCTCCATGAAGCACCCGAAGCACCCGGAACACCTTCAGGGGAGAAGCTGTATTGTTTCTTACAATGGCATGTGAATCTACAATCACCTTGACTAATTTCCACTTGAAAAAAGGGGTTGTTCACTTAAAACTGAGATAAACATTGGTGAATTGCCCTCCTCCGTCTTTGCAGAATTCAGTGAGAAGGCCTTAAGCATATACATTATTCACTACTCCATCAGGAAATTTGAAGAACATTAAAACATGTATTTGGCAGAGAGGGAGAAACTTACTTCCAACTAGACCTGATGAGGAGGAGTTAACAGAGGGGCACGATGGGAAAGGTGGATATCATCACCATTCTTTCTGAGTAAAATCTTCATAGTACATCTTCTTTATTTACCTTTCATTAAATTCCAAGAAGATAAGCGTTTTCCACATCCAAATATAAGTTTATCGTCCAAAATGACAATAAAGAAGATTTCCAGGCTGTTGCCTTAGTACTTGGGAGGAAATCACTTAGCTTTTAATCTTGTTATATTTATAATGTTGATCAATACTTGTGAATATTGGAGGATCGAAGCTGATTTTTTTTTAAACCGATTAACAACAGTTCTAGTCAGGAATTAGAAAAACCATTAAGAAAGAAGCTCATGTATTTTTAAGGGTCTGTATGAGGATAAAAGTGAGTTACAGGTATATGAGCTGTGATTATAGAGTAGTTTCACTTACAATGAGCCACAAGAGAACAATCTTAACTCCTAGTCAGTCCTTGTGTAGATGTTCAGGAAACTTGGCCCAGGTGAGGTAAGAATTATGGCCTGCAGGATGGTAAGGCCACAGTCACTCCTTATCACCAGCCATAGCCTCGGCCCCCACCCCTCACCTAGCTGACACTCCACTTGGATTATTTCCTCCCGAGGCCGTGGGGAGCCTTGAAAGTCACCTCCAATCAGTCTAAGTTGGCCCAGGAGCTGAAACCAACTCTCCTTCCACTCTCACTCAGCACTTTTTCTAGCACAAAACCTTTAAAAACGAAAAGGAACAAATCCGCTCTGATAATTTGGAATGATCTGCTATTCCTTAAAAATCCTATCTGTTTCAGGGCTTTTTGGGGAACTGGCTAACTGGCTCTGTACACTGAGCTATCTGATGCTGCAACTTTAGAAAGCAGTCACTCAGTCCCACTCTATCTAGGAGTACAATAATATTCGAACAAGGATATGTTTTAAAAATCTGGCATAATGCAGTGTTCTTGAGGAAACAATCAGGCAAATCACAATTGAAAGACAGTCTACATAAGGATGGCGCTGGACTCTTCAGAAATGCCAGTGGCACGAAGGACAAAAGGTGGGGGGAGTCTTTCTAGATTAAAGGGGAATAAAGAGGTTTGATAACTAAATGTGATGTGTAATCCTTAATTGGATCCTGATTGGGGGAGAAGGGACAAGACATAAAAGATATCGGTGCCACAATCGTGGAAACTTAAATATGGATGTATATCAGATAATTACAGCTCATCAATGTCAAACTTCCTGCGCGTGATCACTGCGCCGTTATGTAGAAGAATCTCTGTGTTTTTGGAAAATGCACGCTGACGTGCTTAGTGCAGAGCCATATGGCAGCATGACACAAAGGGATAAATGTGCATCCTTATGTACACATTATATGCATAATGGATAGATAGATGCTAGATAGACACATTTTTCACTGAAGAGAAAAAGTTAATGCCAGCTCTATAGTCCAAATACGAGTATATATAAAGCCTGAGTTGCCTAATCTATTCACAAGCCATAGTTCCTCAAAAACCCAAAGGCCACATGTCCCAGAACCTCAGACTGATGGCAAACACTGTTCCCACTGCACAATTGTGCAAGATTGTAAAAATAAACAATGGCCTGTCTTTAAAATCATTGATGTTTTAGTCATCATGGGCTTTTCCCTTTAACATTGAATTTTTAAAATATTGCAATAAAATATTTATCTTGATTGAGTTTTTCAGTGCCCCCTTACATGTTTTTTTTTCCCCCCTCACTCGCCTCATCTTAATTCTAGCCATGGTGAAGAATCAGGATGGCCATGGTTTACTCACAAATTATTCATTTAGAAAATATTTGTATATATATTAACTACACATGGGCTTACATATATACATATAATATAGGTCTGTGTACACATGTACACACATACATATGCATACGAACACATGCATACCCACATAAACAGGCAAATGTGGCAAATTGATAAGAACTGCTGATCTGAGATGATGGATGTACAAATATTCATTTTCTCATTATTGCAGTTTTTTCTAGAAGCTGGAAAATTTTCAAGATATGATAATGGTGGGGGAAGAAAAATTAGTAAATGAAGATTAATACCTGGTATACATTTTTTACAGGTTAAACTCATGTCAAAATTTGAAGCTGCTATTCTGAATGTGATCGTGTGTTCATCCTAGCACACCCTCTGCTAAAGGAAGGAGAAGATATATTTTGTATGCAAACGCCCATACCCGGGCAGCCTCTGGCGATGATTTGCTATGGGAGAAAACAGGAGGCTCTTCAGTGCGAAAAGCACCCTCCCTTGACAGCTTGTGATTATTCAACAATTCTTCCCTCACCATGACCACTTCAGGCCATGTCTCTAAAGCATTAGCTGTTCTCTTTGTGTTAAATGCATAAAATCTTCTTAGCAACGAGCATTGCTACTGAAAAAAGAATTACCTGCAAACCGGAGGTTCATTCGACATGGCAATATGAGAAATATCAGTCAGAAAAAATGACTTTGGGAGAAACAGTTCCTTAATAAAATATTAACGAAAAACTTAGAGAGATGTTGAATGACATACTCGACCTTTTAAATAATTTAAGGGGTTTTGAAAGAATTGAGGCTTAAATCTTCAAGAGACACAGACAAGCTTATTTTTTTTAAATAATGGGTCAAGGCAGATGATGAATACAGTCAGATAAATAATGGATGGATAGATAGATGCTAAGTAGGCACATGGTATACAGATATATTAGATGTCGATATATATATATATATATATATATATAATATATATATATATATAGACATGGTATATGGATAGGTAATATTGGGTATGTGGTTATTAAAATATTTTTTCCTTTAAGTGATTCATTGTGTATATATTTTAAATTATTTTAAACTGGTATTTTAAATAATTTTTTAACCAGTAAATGTCACTTCAAATGTCTTCTAAGATATACTTCAAACATTTAAAAAGATTTATAAAATATTAAGTTCATGCTAGTCTATTTATAATAGCAAGAAATTAGAAATAATCTAAGAATCCAGCAACACGGAAATAGCTGATGGATATAATACAACCATTTAAAAGGATAGTTTCAAAGGGTTTGAAACTTAGAAAATCATTGTAATATGGTTTGTGAGAAAAGCAGGAATCAGAAATACTTTCACAATAGGATCACTATATTAAATCAGGCAAAGAAACCAAAAACAAAACAAAACCATAAAGTACTGAAAAAAGTCACTGAAACCTTCACAGTAAAATGAACTAATAATTAACAAAAACAAAAAAACGCAGTTACCCTGCCAGGGACCTTGCTTAATCACCTTATCTAAAATAGCTCTCGCCATCACTCTTTATCCCAAACTGCTTTATTTTTCTTATTACTTCCTGACGTGGTGATATATATGACACTTTGCTTATTTTCTGTTGCCACCACTAACACATAAGCTTTTTGAGGGCAAAGGCCCTGTCTACCCTTTTCACTGCCCCAAACGGTGTCTGGCACACAATCAATGCTGAGTAAAAATGTGTTGAACTAATTAATTGATAAGTTATCCTAGAGCATCTCAGATATGATTGAAGTTTGTTTTTTTTTTAAATGTATACCATTTGGGGACTAAAACATCCCACATCCTGTGAAAAATGAAATAATCTATGTTAGTGTTAAGAACCTCCTAAAAGCAAGCAATATAATCTCATATAAACCAGATGGTTCATCTGATGGTCAGATTCTAGCTTGATGGGATGTAGGACTCAAAGGGAAGGTAAAGACTATCACCTGTCTAATACCTACACTCTTAAATCGAAAAACATTGCAGGGACTCCAAGATGCAGGGATCGCTACCTGCTCTGCATTCACATCCTTCTGGAATCAGGATTGGTTCTCATGAGTGGTCTCTTGGGATTCAGTTCAGGATTAGAGTGCCACTCCCCTCCCCCCCACACACACACACCCACACACACTCCTACCAGAGTCGGGGGGTCCATACGAGGGATTCACGATATCCATGGCCTGCAGTTTCAGGAAGTGGATGGAACAGCAGGATTTTCAAGTTCCTTGGAACCACACCACAGCCTATCAGAGAATATCCTAGAGCTCAGATGTTCAGCAAGATGCAGACTGACCAAAAAACACCCTCAGGGAACACTTTGAAAAAAGAAAGCCTTCAATTCCTGAATGTTCTATGATATGTATTTTAATTTATCAATATTTTCCTTTAAAGTGACTGACTTTGAAATTATGCTTAGAAAAGACCTTCCCTTCATGTATATTCACAAACATTTTATTCTAGTATTTTAAATTTAAATTTTTTAACATTTAAATTTTTTAACATTTAAAAAATGAGATTTGTTTTTGAAATATGATGTAAAATAAGAACTCAATCTTTTCCCCAAATAGTTAACTAATTAAGAATAACTTATTTCATATTCCAAAGTTGTGAAAATGAGAAAAAGGTCTAGAACATTAAGGAATATCATGCTAGAACCAGGTGCAATTTAAAACTATATTGTAGTCGCATTTAAAAGGAAAAAAGTAGAAAAAAACTTTAATAAATTTAATTTAACCTAATATATTCAAAATAGTATCGCTTCATTGTGTAATCAACCTCAAAATCATTAATGAAATAATTCACATTTTTTCGTACCGAATCTTCAAAATATAGTGCATATTTTATACTTACAGCACATCTCAATTCAACCTAGCTACATTTCAACTGCTCAATAGCTACATGTCGCTAGTGGCTTCTTTACTGAATAACACAGGTTTAGAGCAGTGTGTCTCAACCTCAGCACTACTGACATTTTGGCAGTGATCATTTTTTACTGTGGGGCACTGTCCTGCGCCTCGTAGGATGATCAGCTGCACCGCTGACCTCCATCCACTAGATGTCAGTAGCATCCCTCCTCCCAGTTGTTGCAAACAGACGTCTCCAGACTTTGCCAAATGTGCCTGAAGGTAGTGGTAGTCGGGCAAAATTGTCCCCAGTTGAGAATCAAAGGTTTGGAAAACTGGAGAAAAAAAATACATGTTTGTAACAAGTCAGGAGATAACCTGAGAGAAAATTTTCTTTTTAGAAGCTTATGTTACTATAGTCATATTCTAAATTTACAAAAAGGAGGAGGAAGAGGAGGAGAAGGAGAGGGGGTTGGGAAGAAATAAAAGGAGAGGTAGGGAAAGAGAAAAAAGCAGAGGAAGGCTGTTTATTAGAGTATACCTTCGTGATTATTTTGGGCCCCTACTCATAGAAATAATATTGACCCAGCATTGAGCCCATCTTAGGGACAAGCATCAACATGTAACTATTTCAAAATCCCTGGGACTCTCGACTTTGAAAATAAGCTGGTAGATGCTTGCATTGCAACATGCATCACACTGTGCCTGTGGGTTCAGATAGTGGGAGTGTGCAGTATTGCTCAATGGACTTCAAAGAACAGCATCTAATATCAAAAAGGATGAGCAACAGACCCCAACCTCCAGGTGAGCTAATCTCTTCCAACATCTCTCTTATCAACCAGGTCCTCAGTAACTGGAAGTCTCAACTCTGATGATTTTAAAGCATTTAGTATTTTTATATATAGAAAAAGGCAAGGAAATCAAAATTACAGCAGAGATTTATTCATAGAAGGAAAGAAAGGGGGAGGAGGGAGGAACTAAATCAGGAACACACCTTGGAATACTGAGATGTCTCGTAATCTTATTCATTTGCATGTGTCTGCACAATGTTCAGAATGTTGACCCTTCGATAACTGAAGATTATGTCTTCAAAAATAACTTATTTTCACTCTACTAACAGTCTGTTAAATTTTCTTAACAATAAGAGCTAAAAACGAAAAGGTTTTTGCTTAATGAGAACATTAAACAAACCAGGAGTTTCCAATTCCCCAAGTGTTCTGATTCATAAGGAATTAATTCTAACTGGCTTAGCTCATTTGAAGATAGCGCGAGCCTAGCTGTTGAGTGTCTACACTAGGTACCCTGGCAACAACCCGATTATCTCTAAGACCTTCCCATGGACTGCTGGGACTACCGGTAGAGGAGGAATCTTTGCAGTGGCTCCGGCAGATGCAGCTTGTGGACAGTTTGGTGACATGCTCGACCCAAGCACTTCCGGACACACAGGCGGCAGAGCTGGGAAAGAGCAGGTGGACCTGAGGAAGGAATTAAAATGGTGTGAGCCTCATAATAGTGGGGCAGGGGTGGGGTAAAGGAGAGGCTGAAGCTTTCTAAAAGCATAAGAGAAGCAGAGAAGCTAGATCTGTGTAGGAATTAGAGAATGAGGTAGCAGACACTGAATAAATATAGGGATCCCAGTTTGTCCCTTGGAAGTAGAGCCTCCAATGGTATTGTAGTACTGATACTGAAGAATGAGGCTAACGAAACGCAAGTTAGGAATGAAGTATGGGGTCTAAAGGGAATACACTTCATTAATGTACCACACGTACCAATGGAATTGATATACTGACTGAGGAGAAAAAGCAAACGGAAGCACTGAACATTCAGGACCTCAAGACATTGCTGCAGAGCAAGGGACAATTGCTAAGAGAGTGTCAGCATGTAGCTGGCCTATGTGGTCACAGAGGTAGTGTCAGAAAATGTGCCAGGGGCCTGGCTCTCAGGCCTCAGGGTCTTCCTGGCCTGCCTGGCTCTAGCTGCCAAGGAAGCAGTGCTGACTGGGTGCCAACTCACACTCGGAGGGTTCTCCATTCTCTCAAGGATCCCAGCTCAACAGAAAATCTGGAGAAAGGCCTTAGCTCACTTAGATACCATTATACCCTGAGTCTCCATCTCATGGAGTCTCCTGAAGTCATCATGCCCCTCCATGGCCTTGAGTGGCTTTAAGTCCTACAGGAAAGTAAACTAACGAGAGTCCAAAATACAGTTGAGTAGGATAAATGAGCTTTGGGCTGGAATACTAATTATACAGGGGCATTTGTAAGGTCCTACTATTTCTTAACCTGATCTATCAGAGACCTATCAGTACATATCTCTTTAAGTGATCTATATAATTACTGGACTATACAAAGTTTTCCATTTGAGAAAATCCTACTGTACCAGCATCTTGTACCCCATGAGAAATGGTGGACTGTATCTGCAAAGAGCCAGATAACATTTGCATTGATATGGCCAAGGGGCATCCATGTGATAGAAAACTACCTGCAGGAACAAACAACCACCCTTAGTTAAAATCTTAGGAAGCAGGAATGAAAAGTATCTCTGCCCATCACCCAACTAAAGCTCCTCTGGAGAACAGGAATGCAGAGCAACTGTCCAGTTTGCCTGGACAAGTTCAGACACCAGAGTGAACTCTGAAGTCGCTGGTATTCATCCTACTAGAGCAAGTGGCTCTATTTATGAAGATAGAGGACAAAGGAAGTTGCTTATAAAAAAAGTTGAAAACCATACAATTGCACTCATATGTGGGCTATAAAACGGAAAGCAACAAATGAACATGACAAACATACAGAGACTCATGGACAGGGACAGTGGATTACTGGTTACCCCAGGGAAGTAGGGGAGGAGGGAGGTACATAGGGGTCAAATATTAGGTGACAGAAGGAAATCTAACTTTGGAGAGTGAACGTACAATACAATATATATATGATGTACGGCTGAATTGTACACTTAAAACTTATTTGATTTTATTAATCAGTGTCACCCCAATAATTTTTAATTGAAAAAAATACAAATCCTGGATCTGAAAACATTTTTGATGGAAGAAAAGAGGAAAGGTAACAACTGCTATAAATCAGCTAATAGTTGAAGAGTACCTGGTGTTTCCAAATAGGAGTGATAAGGAAGACCCTAAGTCTTGAAGTGGAGATTCAAATAATAGAACGATCACGAATGACATGGGCTATTGGAAATAATCTAGACCAGTGGGACTCAAAGTGTGGCCTCAGACCAGCAGCATTAGCACCCCTGGGAACCTGGTGGACATGCAGAGTCTAGCCCCCACCCCACACCTGCTGAATCAGAATCTGCATTTTAATGAGTTCTCCTGGTATTTCCATACTCATTAAAGCTGAAGAAGCAGGGACTTAGAGAGTATTCCTAAAACTACTGAAATGAGCATTCCACTTGGAAAGGATATAAGAAGTGGGAATGGTTTCACAAATTGGAACTGGCGAGTGGAAAAAAAAAACCCTTCCCGACTAGAAATGGTTTCAGAAGATTCAGGATTGGGCCATCATAACATTAGCGCACATTCTGGGGCCAGACTGCTTGGTTAGAACTCTGGTTCTGCTTCTCAGCAGCCGTGGGACTTTCTGCGAGCCAATCTCTTTATGCTTCTCTTTCCCATTTGCAGCTGGGACAGCACCAGTTACTATGAAGTTCTTGCTGCTTTCAAGTGTTTAGAATTCAGGGAGATTAAGCTATGTTTCGAATTTAGCTCAGCGCCTGACACGTGTAAAGATGAATAATTACTATTATCGTCAATATTCTTCTGCACAAGCAAATAATCAAAATAGGTTCTGATAATATTCTCTCTCTGTACGGTCATAGCATGGTTCACTTTTGAATTTGGAATCCAGAGCATTTTCAAGGCCTGCCTTTCCTCCTCTGGCATCTGTAGTCTGCAGACCTGTCTACTCCCTCATTTGGAGAACAGGCAAACAACTTGACCATTTAGTCTACTTTCTGAAATACACACTCGAAGTCCGCCTTATCGTCTCTAACTCAAGTATTTCTAATTTCCACCGAATTTCCTCCAGTTATTACAAAGCAGACTTTTGGTCTGCTCAGCTGTGTGCTTCTGCCAGGATAGATGTGGCAGTTCAACCTTTCATGGTGAAAACGAACTTCTCTGATTATTTTCTTGTCATGGAAAATACAAAGCGACATACCAGTTGTATGTACATGTTCATGGGTTATAAGTGATTCTACACAGCATATAAAATCCCCTCTCAGTGATGCTAAGACTTGCCACCTCCAATTAAAGGGAGAAAAAGAAAAAGATAAGAAAGTCTATCGACGAGACAGAAAGGACAGATGTGCCTGTGGAAGAAGAATGGGCACCCGGGCCTTCCTTACCTTCGCGGAGCAGGAGTGCCTGCTCCACGCTGCTTTTCGGGGCCGCCAGGTCAAGCGCACTTTTGCCCTGAGCGTTTCTGCACCTCAGGTTAGCCCCATAGTCTATCAGCAGGTGGACGACTTCCACCCTGGACTGCCTCGCTGCGGCGTGGAGCGGGGTATCCAGCCATTGGCCGCAGTCAACGCTGGCTCCTAAACAAAGCAGATGACCACAATTCCACACTAAATGTTAAAAGTAGAAACGCAATGAGTCTAAAATATAGTACCTGTAGATAAAGACATCCTAAATGCCAGGACGTACTTGACAAATCTTCGAAAATGTGACTTAAGCCTAGAACCTCAGCAATGTCTATTAAGACCGTTTCAAAATATCGTGATGCGAAAAGTAAATAAAAGATTTTTAGTCATTTTAAGTACTTGCTTTTCCATATGAACTTTGTGACATAAAAATTAAAAATGTGCAGCCTCTTTTACATAGAGCTATTTTGATTTTTGGCAAAGGATAAAACTAAGTTAATTTAGTAGTTATATTATTCAGGGCTCACAAAAATGATTTATGAATTACTCCAGGGAGCAGTACATGATGACAGATAAAAGTCGAGAAAAATCTTGGAGCTAAAATTTCTTATTTAAATGTTCTTACTACAATCTCTATCTTTATGTCAGTGGCTAACTTTGGGGAATCTATAAACAAATAATAGTTTCAAGACATTTTACTCTTCTCTGGACTCTGTTTCTTTACATGCCTTTTAGATTTAAAAAAAAACTATTACTAAATAACTTAGCAGGATCGATCTAAAGCAGTCTATGGCAAATGTCTATTGTTTTTACTACCCAGCATCCTCCTGGTAACCACACTTAGATTGTCCCTGTGGAACCAACCATTCCCTGTGATTTCCAGTTCCTGTGTTCCCAGTGAAGCCCAACAACAGCAGTGTAGGCCAAAACCTAGGCCCAAGCCAATCAATGCCTTGTATTCCCTTGGCCACCATGATTGGTTCAGACATGAGCATGTGACTCAAAAAGAACAAATGAAATACAATTGTTTTTTTCCCCTAGGACTTATGGAAAAGGCTCTTACTCTCTCTTGAGACCACCAAGGAGCCCCATACCAAGTAAATGGAGCCAGTATCAAAGGAAGCAGGCCTAAAAAATACAGATACTCGTTTCTCTGGAGAAGTTGTTTTACTCATTGAAACATCAAATACTGTCAGAATTTTGTCCGGCCTGACAGGCACTTCATCTTTGAAACCATGGAAAACCAATGAGATTAATAGGTTCTTATGACAAGATTTCCGAAAGTTACCTAATTCTAGAAGTTTCTTCACACAGTCTACCCTTTGGTGGGTGCACGCCACATACAGGGGAGTTCCGAGCTGAGGTACTTCTTGGTCAATGTTAACGTTATTTGCCAGCAGAATCTCCATACACTCTCTATGACCTGGTGAAATACAAGATAACCTCATTCAAGTAAGGGAAATACTGACTATTCACAGAATTATAGGGTTGCTTATCCGGAATGGGCTTCAGAAATAACATAGATTATTTTTTAAGCAGAAAAAAAAATTTTTGAGGGGGAGGGAAAATCTGAGAATGCTCCAAAATAAAACCATTAGAAAGAGAAGGATGCCCACGCTTCCCCCACTTAAATTCCTCTGCAGCCTTTGAAGTACCTCCAACTAAACTAAGGTCTCTAAGGAGCACAGCTGAAATCCTCTAAAATGAAGCCACCAGTTACAAATGGAGGCCACAAGACCCAGAGGGGTAGATGTCTCGTTGTATTATTGCTCTGAAAAGCCAGTGCTCAAATGCAAGGCCCAGCCCTGATCACTCTCCATTACAACTCTCTCATTCTCATCTTTGCCCATGGATGAAAAATTGGGTGGATGGCAGCATCATTCAGTAAAACCTCCTTATTTTGGCTAACCTGGAAGATACCTATGAGAATTAATTTAAAAAACCTCAAGTATAGAATATATTTAAATATACTTTCAAATTCAATGGCTAACAAGAACTGTGTTAACGAGTATTCTCCTTAGAGAGTTTGCCCGATGAATAGACAGACTGGGTTAATTTGCAGGATATGAATGATTCATTCAGGAGCAAATGCTTCTGAGGTATCAATGGGAGCTTGTAATAGGTTTGTTCTCTTTGAAGATTTAAATATTTTCTTAAAAAAAATCTTATCGTCACTGATTAACTTAACCACCCTTTTCTTTATAGATAACATAGAAGTGAACTTCGTCCAAACCTGCTTCATTTATCACAAATTCTAAGTTAAGTATATATATGCATTAAAATGTACAAATAAGGATTCCATGGATTCAAACTATTTGTTCACATAAGTAAATATTATACCTGGATTATAGCATCAATATGTGGATGTATTGACTCAGACTGACCCAGCCTGTTCATAGAAGTTTAAAGTTGTAAGAATCTAGAAATAATATCTAATCAGTACCTAAAACTTCCTGGTAAATACAGGGTACCTAATAAACATTTTTGAATAATTCCCATCCTTTTTTTTTTTAGAAGAAACTGAGCCTAGTTTGAGTTAAATTTAAATATTCTCAGGAAGTTAAAAAATGAATATCTAAGTCATATGATTAGCATTATTGTAACAATACCTAAAATAATACATTTGCTATTCATCCTTCCATTCTGTTGACATTGATTCCTAACATGCTTTTATAATATGGAAAAATAATATGTAGACACACATGAATCCATGTGTTTACGATAAACATGTATATTTTGTAGGCACATAGATACCAAACACTCCTTATATAACCAGCTAAGCACTACAGAATGACTCAAGTAATTCAAACCATTCCCAATATTTACCTATTTTTAAATGTTTGGATGAAATGCAAATAATAGATTAATTTTTACTTCAAATAAAGAATAAAAAATTGTAAAGACTTTTATATCATTTCCAAAGTAGACTATTTCTCCACGATTTAAAGAACTTACTTTGGGAAATGGCCAATATCTGTTGCTAATTAATAAATGTTTATTAAATATGTATAGGATATCAAAACCATAGATACACTGAGATTTGGGTCTTCTGTAACATTTATTGTAATTCACTGGAAAAAAAAAAAAGTGGCATGTTTAATAAACCGGAGCAAATCTTTAACTATTGCCTTTTGAAAGAAAGACTTTTGTCTCCAATTAAACCAGCAAGGTCACCTTTCTACAGTGTTCTAACTTCTCCATTGTATTTCTGATCTCAATATAAGCGAATAACTCCACCACTGGCTAACACAGAAATGTTGCTCTTTAAGTGTAACTTTTGACAAATGGCCTTGGCCCTTCGATGGCATCTTCTTGTTCATGTCTAATCTATGCATGCGGTTTTCAAATTGCTTAATTTTACTTTTTTCTCATTTCAAAAGTAACGCAGGAGTCTAGAGTCAACTTCAAGGTTTCCGATTGCTATGCTTTTTAAATTTGCAAACTTTTTTCAGTAACTAATGACCTTGAAGTCATCAGCTCATTTAGAATATATTGCCTGTTGTGGACAGTTACACCTAATCTTTCATTAGAAAGACTATCAGCCTTGGCTTTCAGACACTTTCATAATTTACTTTACATTAGTGGTTGACGTTTGACGGGCTTAGGGGACGAGCTATTCTCTTGTAGTAATGACGGAGACGTAAACACAGTACGACGCATGGAAGTCACCCCTGCAGTCTTTACTGCACCAGCTGCCCCCAAAACACCAGCAAAGAGCCTCAAGAAAGGCCTGCAGACAGACTGGACCCAGGAAATGGGACATCTGGGACAGAAAGCCATTCCCGGTTTGTCAGAAGAGCTGTTTCATGCCCCAGAGGTATTTCCTGAAGATTCAGGCAAATTGAAGCTACTGTTGTGGGATTTCTAAGCCACATACAGCCTACCGGTGAAGAAGATCTGGGTGATCCTTGCACGGTGAACACTATCCCACTGCGTCACGCAGATTGCAGGGAGTCCACCAGTGTTCTGTGTGTAACGTGATGGCTCATTTACCTCTCTTCACTGCCTCATGGATGGGGGAAGCCAGGTGCACCTCGAGCTGCGCCTGGGCTCCAAACTCCAGCAGCACATTGACACATGCCGCACTGCCACTGCAGCAAGCATTGAAGAGCGGCGTGGCTCCGTGAACCGTCACTCCATTGACCTAATGATGGGCACAGAGACTTAGAGGATTCGCTATTTCTTCATCACCAGCTCCAAGTTGTATTCCTGTGTATTGCCTGGAGAAATTTCCCATACTGGTGAATGAGCGAGGGAACTCTACATCATTACAGTATTATGTTATTTAGCTAGCAGTAGCCTATCAACTCTCGCTTATAAATAATATCTCAAATGGGGCAAAAAGGTACAAAGCTTTTTAAAATGTATTCATGAGTATTCCAAAAGCTTGTCAGGAACCTCCTAACCATTGAGGAGTGGGCCTGTATGGTGGTTAAGAACATGACCTACGAAATCATTAGCTTGGATTCAAATGCCAACTCGCACGCTCACTCGCACGCATGCTCGCTCGTGCGCTCTCTCTCTCTCTCTCTCTCTCTCTCTTTTTGTTCAGAGACCTTGGTTGGGCTACTAACTTTCTAACTTGCTTTGCCTTGGTTTCCTTATTTGTAAAATGAGGATCATAAAAAAATGTACCTTGTGAGGTTATTGGGCAGGTCAAGTGAGTTACTATATATTAAACACTTAGAACATTGCCTGGGGCCCAGTAAACATTCAATAAGTATTTGCAACAATTATTTCCAGTTTTCATTAGCATGGAACTGACTCTTTCTTTGAATCATGAACAAGCATGGCAAAAACCAAAAATACTAGAGAAACCAGCTAGCTTAAGGTCCCAAAATCAGTACTTGCAAAAAATCTCCTCGGCAATTTCCTACATTCTGTCTTTCTTGCTACAGATTTCCTTTCCGATTACTAGAATCTATCCAAATTACAGATGCCTGCGTGACTCCAAAAGAGACCACGACCAGACCAAAGGCACAAAGAAAATTGCCATTGACATGATGTCTCCAACCTGGTGCCTTCTACGGATGTAGGAGGCATTTGGAAATAGCACACTGGGAAGCATCTCTGAGTATTAGCAACAGATTAGAAAGAAAATCAGGGGAACAAGGAATTCTGGGGTGGAGGCTCTGATGCGATGGAAATGTAGGATGATGAGGGCTTGCTGTCAAACCATATTGCCTCAGCAACTAAGGATATATGCTTGTGATAATCAGGATCCTAAATTCCCTTGTTTCAGAAATTAAAAAAAAAAAAGTATATCTCCACAGTGCCAGGACAGCCCCATTAAATTGGAAAGTTAGAGATGATATGCTAAGATGGCAGAGACAGACAAGGACAGGAAATAATGTGGATAAATTTATACACTCTAGGGACTTCTAACCCATTTACATTTTTCCTAAAAAACTATTTGGTAGGAGTGGTTTGATTTGTTTTTACTAAGTAGTATCCTCTTCCTCAGTCCAGATGGCCTTCTAATTTGATTTTCTATAAGTTTCTCTCTCCGTTCAGGTCAGCAAACATTTATTGAGCATCTATTAGATGCCAATGTTTTGGCAACAAAGGTGAGCCAAAGACAATTGCCTCTTGTTGAATAGGTTGAATTTTACCATGGAAGACAAATACAAAAAGAGATCATTTTGATACAACAATAAATGCTTTAGATCATTATAGGAAAAGGACGCCAGAGAGCATAGACTTGAGAAACATTTAGGAAGTAAAATTAGCAGGACATTGTGATTCATTAGATGAGATGGAGGTAGAAGGATGATCCAGGTTTGGAGCTTGGGAAACCAGGGATATCTTTCGCCTGGTCTCTGAGGCTGGGAATCCAAGAGGAGGAGATGGCCCCAGAAAGAAGAACATGATAAGCACAGTCTCAGATACACTGAGTCTGAGGTACCCACGGGACTGTCAATTTTGAGGAATTTTCTACTGATTGATAGAGCAACTTTGTCTTGTTCCTTCTCTCGTTCTGATTTAAATGTTAAATAATATGTATTTACTGTTCCCTCACAAGATTGCCAAAGACAAAGGACCGTGTCTTACTCTTATCTTTGTCACCCACAAAACCTCCCAGAGTTGTATCAGAATACATTCCTCTGACCCCGAAGCTGTCAGATATTTCCCACCCACAGTCTTCCTTGTGATTCCAGCCATCTAGTTTGAAAGGAAATGGCCTTCCCCCAACCTTGCCCTCATCACTACACGTGAGCTAAGTGGTAACTTAAAGAAGCCACTATGAAAATACACAACCACAATGGCATCAGGAAAGTCGCTTTGCCCACGGAAGGCTTTGACCATCAGTTCTACATGTAGAAATGCAACTTCCGTATAAAATGCAAAGAAAATCTTCATTAAGCACTTGAAAAACATTGCAGCTGATGAAACCATGCAAGGACTGAGTTTAAAAACAAAATTGGCAACAAAACTATTTGGTAACTAACTAAATAAATGTCATTGGCATTTTCAAAAGTTTAAATTTTATAATCCTATCCTGGTATCTGATTACATACAGCACCTCGGTTGCTCCTTGAGAAGAAAAAAAGAGAATTAAAAAATAAGATAAAGTTAATTTTGTAGTTTTTTTCAATGTATCACTTATTAAAATCTCGTTTAGTTTAATAATTTTGCTCAATAAAAATAGTTGTTGGTTTAGGGTTTTGAATTAAGAGTGGGTTTTTTGTTGTTATTCTTTTCAAATGGGTTTTAATGTATTACAAGAAGTTTTCCAAGATCATTTTTCAAATTAGTTCAGTTCGATTGATTTTTTAAAAGTTAGCATCACGATTTTGAAAGACTTCTGTGAATCGCCTGATCATCTGCATGTTCACACATGGGCACGGAGGCTTAAGAGAAGAGCACGCATCCTGACCATGCAGGAACGTGGACACAGATGGGGGCAGACCTGGGTACCCACAGCGGGTAAGCAGTCTGGAAGGTCACGTCTCTTTAGATGGTGGCAGCTGCACTTGGGCAGACAGACCTGCAGGGAGGGGGTGGTACTCACGCGAGCTCCATTTTCCAATAAGGCTTTAGTGCAGGCTACGTGACCTCCCAGGCACGCCTCGTGGAGAGAAGAGACCCGGTTAATTGTTACAAGGTTCACATTGACACCCTACAATTTGGAGAGAAGTGGGTTAAAGGTTGCATCAGCAACAGCGACGAAAGCAACATTGTTGGACACGTTGCAATCAGCCTGTGGGCATCGTACAGAGCAGAGCCCATGACCAGGGGAGGCAAAATATGGCATGGGAGCCTTGAATTTATTTATTCAGCAAATGCTTATTTACCATTCTGGGCGAGGCAATGTTCTAGTACCTGGGTCTTCAAAGCTTATGATATGGGTGTCTCTCCTCCAAGAGCCTAATGGAGGAAAAAAAGTGGGGGGAAAGGCTGCAAGAATATGTTGCAATACGGGAGGCAAGTTCAGATTGCAGTCAGGAGCACGGGGCATCCTTGAATCTGGCTCGCGGAATAAAGCGAAGACTTTGCAAATGAGATAGCATTTCGCTGAGGCTTAAAGTATACAAAATTTCAAACTGGGAAGGCAAAAAAAAAAAGTACAGCTGGCCCTTGACTGACCTTTGAACAATGCAGGAGTTAGGGACTCCGACCCCCCCACCCCGCCGCACAGTCAAAAATCTGAGTGTAACTTTTGACTCCCCGAAAACTTCACTAACAGCCTACTGTTGACCGATAACATAAAAAGTCAGTTAACATATTTTGTATGTTCTATTATTATATATACTGTATTCTTATAATGCAATAAGCTAGAGAAAAAAAATGTTATTAAGGAAATCATAAGAAAAAGTACACTTAAAGTACTATAATCAGATCGGGAAGAAAAGGGTGAGCCCGAGGCTTTAAGCGTAGGAAATAAAGTGGGTCGCGCACCCAGGATCCACGTGCACTTGTAGCCACCAGGGTCTGGGGCCAGGGGCTTCTCCTAACCGCATCTCCGTACCCAGGTCCAGTGGCTCAGCACAGCCCCATACAGCCATGCTCCACCTTCCCCATCCTGGAGTCCAGGTGACAGAGGATAGGGTCAGCCCCGCTGCTGACCAACTCTGACTTCGCATCCTGATTTGAACAGCCTGGCCCTGACCATCTCCCACCATGATTCCTGCTTTCTATCTGCGAAAGGAATTAGGTCCCTCACAGCTGAGTTCTGTTTTTGATTCCCTGCCAAGCTAGTGTCTGACCTCAAACCCCAAACCCCAACCTAAGTACCCACTATCTCCTGCCAGGCCTTAGTGGTGCTGCCTGTCACTTCCCATTACTGTCTGTCCCTTCATCGTAGAACCTCCGTGCGCCTCCTAAATTCTGTCAATTTTCATGTCCGGAATTGACGTCATTACTACGAGCTGTATATATTCACGTTGGGTATCTAAACAATTAGAAAAACACATCTTTCCCTTTTCCCATACAGATTCCTTTTCAAGAAAAGAAAAAGGGACTAATCCACAAGGTGGCAGCCATTTGCTAGAAAAAAAATCTGATCAGCGCAAACTTTCAGAATCCTTGGAACTATAGAAATGTAATGCTGGACAGGCCTGAAGGAGCATCTGAATCCCCTCCACTGTGCGTGAGAAAATGAAGAAACAGAAAGTTCAAATTATTCATAAGACTTGAGACGCCCTCCCCCCCCCAGCCAGCATGAAAACCAGGAGTTCTTGGTCCTCGGCTTGATGTTTTACTCTGCACACCATCTTCATGTGAAACGAAGTAAAAAATGAAATAGAATAACACATTTCGGCTAGTGTGTAAAGGCAAAGAAGTGGGGGTGTACTAAAGAAAAACTGAACTTCTCCACGAGGAATGCTCCTCACACATGTAAGCATCCTAAACAACACCAACGTGCTTACGAAGCAGAGCTAAAACTAAAGATGCTCAACACAATGTGGAACCCGGGACTGGAAGAGAAAATGCACACTGACAGGAAAGCTGCAGTAATCCCCTGAGTCTGTAGTTTAGTTAATGGCATCGTATCAGTGTTAATTTCTTAATTTTATTTTTCAATTACAGCTGGCATTCAATGTTATTCTTTATTAGTTTCCAGCGTACAGCATAGTGGTGAGACATTTGTATAATTTATGAAGCGATCTCCTAATAAGTCTAGTCCCCACCTGGCATCGTACGGTTATTATAATACTATTGACTACATTTCCCATGCTGTACTTCACATCCCCGAGACTATTATGTATTTCTTAATCCCTTAATAGCTTATTTTTGATTGAAGTACCGTGGTTATGTAAGATATTAACACTAGGAGAAGTTGGGTGAAGGGTATGATGGATCTGTATTATCTTTGCAATGCTTCTTTAAAGTCATTTCAAAATTAAGTTTATTACAACTTCTAGGAAAAGTATTGAGGGAGGAGAAAGATGCAAGACTTTTCAGTGTGTACCTTTTTATATCATTACAATTTTTG
This sequence comes from Eonycteris spelaea, assembly GCA_003508835.1. Classification (NCBI taxonomy): domain Eukaryota; kingdom Metazoa; phylum Chordata; class Mammalia; order Chiroptera; family Pteropodidae; genus Eonycteris; species Eonycteris spelaea. Next base: position 1,380,096 of record PUFA01000219.1, read on the forward strand.
AACTACGTGAATATATTACATATTAAAATAATCAAAGCAGATAAAATGTAAAATGCTTAAAATAAATAAGCAAGTGATAAAATCAAGTACAAAACCTATTTGATCATTACTGGCAGTACTGTTTTCTTTTTGCTTGTACTATCTTGAGAACTAACATAACTCACAAGGGGGTGTGGGGAAAGGCACACATACAGAAATAAAGAGCAGTGTGCTCAGCTGTTTAAATTCAAAATGGTAGAGGCCAGGTTCGGTGGTAGCTGGGGTGTGGAAAAAAGATAATGACTCACCAACTCTGTACACACACCGACTCTAAAACAAAGTAAATGGAGCACGCGCACTTTCATTCATGTCACAAATATTTTCTAGGCGACTATTCATTATTCAAAGTGCTAGGGATACAGTCATAAATAAAAATTAAGTAGCCTTGATAACTAAGAGCTTAATAAGCCTTCCCAAAGGAGTAAGATTTACTCATCTGTCAACCTATTTGAATGTTTGCTCTTGAAATAGTATACCACTGGGGTAGGCAGCCCTTACAATAGCTCCCAGTGATCCCTGAGTCCTAGTATTGGCTCACTTGTATTACCCTCTCCCCTTGTGTGGGCTGGATTTTTGACACACACCTAATGAACAGAATATGGCAGAAGTGATGAGCTGTCACTTTGAAGATTAGGCTATACTAAGACTTCCTTCTTAGGCATTCTCTCATGCTCTCTCTCTAGGGGATGCCAGCTGTCACCTCGTGATGCAAGTGCAGCCCTATTAGAGACCCATTTGTCAAGGAGTTGAAGCTGACCAACAATCACATGAGTGAGGCTACAAGCAGATCCTCCCAGGTGAGGTATGAGATGACACTTCACAGCTTGCGGGAGACTCAGAGCCAGACTCACCCAGCTAAGCCGTTCCTTGGCCCAGGGAAACTATAAGAATCTAAGAGTTTGTTGTTTTCAGGTAATTTGTTACACAGCAAGAGCTGACTAATGAAGCTTCGGGGCTGCTGTTACTAAGAAACACTGGGAGAGTATAAGGTGAGTTAGTGCAACATTCGAGGACATTCTCCATCACACTCACAGGGAAACTATGAGGTAAAAGAAGCCCCAGAAGGGGGAGGATGAAACTGCGGAGAAAATGAGCCAGTTTCCCAAGAAAGGAGAAGCAGGAGAAACAAATGGTGAGTTGCAAGAGAGTACACACACCTCGAATGGCCATGCTGGGCCCCAGCGAGCAAGACTTCTGCCACGGGCAAAGCTAATAAAGAATGATGCTTGATTATATCATAAGCACAAAGGATCACGTCTTCGGTTTACTTACCCGTGCAATTAACGTTTTAAGGGCCAGTAAGCGCCCCTGGGCCGCAGCCTCATGAAGCGGGGATCGATCAGCCCAGCAGTCTGAAACACAAATCAAGGTGAAAGTCAAGGTCTGGAGTCTTCTTCCTGCGGCTTGGTCGTATGGCCCGCCTACTGTGAGAGGACGTTTGGAGAAATAGGAAGGAAGTTTGTACCAAGCATCGGGCTCTCTTGTCAAACACTTTCAGGCTGACAGGCCACTGAGTGTACAGTCCATTAGTTTGGTGGTGGGTGCAAAGAGAAGGCACAGATCATCTCTGGTTCTTGGAGGCAGTTTTAACAAGGAATGGATGTAGTTCATTTAAACATTGCCCGGTGTTTGAATCAATAGCTCTGAATAAAGCAAAATAAAAGGCAAAGTTGGACAATGAGCTTCCCCACTTGCATCTTTCCCCTGCCTCTCTCACCCTCGCCCCCACCCCAAAGACTCAACATCCTATGCAGCATGAAGGAGATTTGAGCGGGTCAGGGAAAATGGTCGTGTTCTAAATTCCCTAGGTAATTGTCTTTCGTTTTGGTGATGAAATATATCTATTATCTTAATGCAGGATGTCATTTTTCAGATGATCTGATCCTCCAAAAGTTTATCCCTAAACAGCTTTATTGGGGACAGCTGAGTGTGATTGCTAGACATGGGGCCAAGGGAGCCACACTGCCTGGGCTCAAGTCCTACCTTGACCACTTTCTCTGCCCAAATGGTCAAGTTGCTAAAATTATTTGAACCTCGATTTCCTGATCCATAAAATGAGTGAATAGTAAGCTAGTATTTAGCAAGCACTTTGGTCTCTAAGTAGGCTGATAAAAATGCATCCACGATGACAGGTGCTTGAGATAATTTCCTAGTAAGTACACACGGTAAGGCAGCGCTCTAGGGAACAGACTCAGAGCTGCCTCGGGAACATGTTTTTCCTGTGATTGCCTGTGGGCAAACAGTACTAACCAGCTGAGATGGGCACGTGAGGAGTGATGCTCTATTAAGGGTAATCAGCCGCTTTGGAGGAAAATCTACCCCGGTTTGCAAAGTTTGTGCATTCTTCAAATTATAACTGAGCTCTTCCTACTTTGACTGGCATGTAACACAATTTGGATTTAACACAAAGGGCCTGTCTTACCAACCTCCAGGTGTCCTGAAGGAGTTAAGAATCCAGGTTTCCCCGTACCTGCAACCTTCGCAAAAACAATCCCACCAAGGATGGAATTATGTGGTTCTGAAATAGCTTGAGGCCTCAAGGAGAGAGTGAACTTTTCCAATTGATGAGGACACGGGCTATAAATGTTTCAGTAAGCCATCTTCTTACAATGAAACCCATTTTTTTTTATCTTCTCTAGCGCTTTGGGTTTTGAAAAGGGGAGAAGCTAGAATGAACTTTATAGGCTTGGATTGAAATTGGAGCAAGCAGTATGAAATGTGATTATATATCAACGCTGTGCACTCACACCTAAACCAGGGCACCTTGGAGAAATGGCTGATTCCAGGGTGGGGCCAGGAAAAATATAAGGTGGGCCTCAAACACCTTGCCAGAGAGTAAGGAAGTGCTTAATGAATGATGGACATGTCAAAAAGACATGGAATCTGGCTCGAAGGGGCTTCCACTGGTCAAATACGGGACGATTTGAGCATCCAAATAAATAATGATAGATTAAATAATAATGTAATTCCTATTGAATAAAATAGGAGCCTGTTAAGTCCTCACTGATATAAATGAATCTATTATATAAATTAGGAGAAGAGAAAGCTCTTTCTTAGAGTAGAACTCCAACTTAGAAATGTAGAATAATAGAATCTGCCTCAAATTATCTCCCCACAAAATATATGGTCATAAAGGGAAGAGGGGTAATTTTACAATGGGACAAAATTATAGATAACACCTAACCCAGGGGATCAAAGTTAACATCAGAAGAGATGGAAGCAAACTGGCCGAGTGCCACCTGATGGAATGCAATGAGCAACATCATGTACGATCAGTGGGAATGCAGTGGAAAGAACACACCATCACTTCTGTGATAGTCCTGCTTAAAATGCATAACCCAAATCTAATCGTGGGGACATTGCAAACCAACTCGAGCTGAGGGACATTCTACAAAAATAATTGGCCTGTAACCAGTTCAGAGGGACTGGGGAACTGTTCCAGACTGCAGGAGGCTGATGAGACACGACATCTAAAGGAAACATGTGTACCTTGATTAGATCCTTTGGCCATCAAGGACATTATTACGACGGTTGAGGAAACATGACGGGGGTTTCTGAGCAAAGAGAAGTGGGAATTCTTACACCACTCTTGTAACTTCGCTGTCATTTTGAAACGAGCTTCACATTTTTTTAAAAGTGTATCATTTCTATGTATAAATAGGATCACTAGTGTTTTCATACTCCTGATGTGAATGCGTAATGCCTTTCTAAGAACGAAAACAGATAAAAACTTTAAGATTAAAGTACACTGTGCTTATATTTCCACGTGTTCCTGAGTCAGTTACAAGTTGATGAGTGGGGTATTTTTAAATCTCTTGGACATTTATTATTGGCAAAAACTGAGAATAATGAGATAATGCCTGTATATAATAAGTAGTCAGGTTTGGGTTTTTTTCTAATACCTCTCCATCTCATTCAGGGTGAAGTGTGCATCAGACACGGTGATCCCCTGCCTAATTGCTCTTGGAAATGGACGCAGGCACTGGGGTCTTAAGGGAAGTCTTCACCCACGGATGGCAGCTCAGCATCCTGACCAGTGTCAGAAGCAAACCCACAGCCATGGCTTTGTTATTCATCTGTTCTAACAATAGCCAGACAACCCAAATCACCTGAAGGTACTATAACTATTTGATTCAAAAATAAAAACAAGATGGAAGTGGTAAACTTGCTATTATTCATTTAGAATAGCAACATGACATGGCTTTAGTATTTCTAAAACTTTTCTCCAAGTGGGTCCCCTTTTCCTTCCGAGAAGCAGGAACCTTCACCGCATCTTCATCCTATTTCTAGTACCTTGCTAGTGCTCATTCCGTCCCATGAGGCCTACTCCATACACACAACCTGGAGCGATCTCACACACCTAACAGAGAGTGAAGGAAGCCAGGCACAAAAGAGCGTGTGCTGTGTGATTCCCTTCTATAAAGTCCATAAAAGGGCCAAACTCACCTTGGGTATTAGGAGCCCAACATACCCCAAGGAGGGGCAGGGGCTACGAGAGGGCCTGGTGGGGGCCGTGCTGGTGATATGTCGTTTCTTGGCCTTGGGACCTGGCAGCTGCCTGTGTCCACTTTGTGAGAATTCATCCAGCTGTTCGCTCAGGGCTCGTGCACTCGTCTGTATTTACACCAGGCTTCAATACAATCCACTTTGAAGCTTTAATCTCCGCTCCCAGGGCGGAGTATGGCCTTCTGTGCCACCTGAGTGCTGGAGGTGGAAGTGTGACGTGTTCTCACACACGTCCCCACTTCCCTCTTCTGGGTGTAAGCTCCTCTGGTGCCTTGGGAGTGGGGAGAAGCAAGGACAGGGAAGATGTCTCCCCAGTTAACTGGGAGAGGAAGCCGGTCCTGCTCACTCGGCCTCAGCAGCTGGTTTCACTCCTGGCCAGCGGCTTTGCCCTTCACACCGGCGTCACTCCCGGTCCCTTTCCTGTGCACTGGCATTTGACCACCTCTCCTCGCGTCTCCCATCAAAGCAGCATCCTTTGATGCCCCCTGCTCCCACCTCATGCTTCTGAGGTCACAGGAAGCCTGTGGAGCCATCTTCCATTTCATCAAGAAACGGGGGGATGGGGGGTTACCCTGGGCTCCTCACCACGCCACTGCTTTCCAATTCTCTTTTCTATTTGAGTAGTCCAGGGGGCATTTCGGCAAGATGCCTAAGCAGACTTCCAATTTGAGAGTGAAATACCGGGCTCCCCTCCTTTCAGGCACCCCTTAACTGAACTTGCATTTCTCCCCCAGCCCCCATCCGTCGGCTTTCAAGAGAGGGGGGAAGGGAAGAGCCTCCCTTCAGGAATCAGAATACCCGCAAATGCACAAATGCACGACGACCCCCTTGTCGCATACGGAGACATCTCGCTTCTAGTTAAGTGGCAGAAATAGGACAGGAATCCAAGGTTTGAGACCAGAACACACCTGTTCTGGTTTTAAGAGCTACTAGTATATTTAAATTCTGCCTGTTTCTCGCCGCAGACTGACCGGTCTGGAGAGCTTTGCTACATCCACCTTCTGTCCATAGATGATGTCAAATAAATCTCTCATGTCACCCTAAATGTAGAAATCAACTGGAAAGAAACCACTCTCGAGGAAGTCACCTTTCTAGACACATTGTTTTCTAGCACTTGTTCCGAAGGACCTCGAAGACTTTTCACACAAAACCCTTTTCCAGAAAACCCTGCCAAGGTGCGTTCTCGTGTTTTCCTACTCTTACTCCCAGTGCGAACTCTCCTCTCACCCTTATTCTTGTTTTGCGAATTGGAGCTAATGGTGAGAAATAAGCGATAAAAGTTATTTGGCAGCTAGGGAGTTTTTCCATTCCTTTCAGGAAACAAGCAACCAACCTCTCCAAATAAATGAATGCTTAAGTAGGAATCGGTCACTCTCTTCTAAGGCAGTCTATTTTTAGTTATTTGGCAGACAGCCTGTGTCACAGGGCTGTAAGCACGTTATAAACATAGTTTACAAATATGTTTACTTGTTCCTGACGAGGTGTATGGAAAATGTTCAAGTACTTTTTCGTTCTCGCCTTTGACTTCTTCTCAGAGTATGATTCATATCTCTACTTCTCACTCTCTGAAAAACAATTTCATGACAACTTCGAAAGTCATAGATTTCAATAACAACATTGATTCGGATGGAATTCAGTTGTCTGAGTTTCAAGTGTTCAAGATAAAAAAACAATTGTAATTAAAAAAATTTTTTGCAATGTTTACCCTTCCTAATTTTGATAAGTATTTAAGATTACTGGTTTCTTATTTTTAAAAAGCCAACGAACTGGTTATAATCTCTAGTGTGCATGGAACAATCTTTATTCTCTTTAGTCAAGTTCCAAAATCGTATGAAGCAATATCTTCTCCTGCAACATTTATCAAAGAAAGAAATTCTAAAGGAATTTCCATTTTGAACCAAAATATAGACAGTCAAGGACCTAGCAGAATTAACGATATTTTAAGTAACAAAGGTAACTGTAAAAAAACACATATTATAACATTTCCTGATATCTCTAAAATATTATAATAAAATTGAGTTAAAATGAATACTCTCTAGAACACTCAGGCCCGGTCAAGGAGATAAACCACAGTCAGTGGGCATCTGTCCTAATGGGAAGGATAGGAAAAAGGAGTTAGAATAATGAGTCAAGGACAGGTCAGTCCTTTGGATTCAGAACAAAAAGGACAACTGATTTTAAGTGTTAACAGAATAGAATCAATCTTTTAGACTTAGCTTAAGAGTTCCCCTGACCCTCCGCCGCCCCTTTTGGGGGAGGGTCCAATAGTTCCACAATCTCATATCTGTCATTATAACATTCCCCAAGTTCTGAAAACCAAGCTTTTCCCTAAGGTTGATGCAAACTCCTTTGATAGCAAAACATGACCAGGACTCAGGTCAAGCAATTTACTAGTTGTATTTTGTATTTTCACTTAGTGTGAATATTTATATGTTCACTATAGAAACAGCAAAATATTGGATTCTGGGAGGCAGCTCTAGGCTCTGCTGGGAGTGCTATGAAATATACAGTATCCACTCTGTGTAATCTTCCTAGTATCCCCTAAAAGTCCTGAATCCTGAAATACATCTGGTCCAAGGGCTGTGAAAACAGATCATCAACCTCTATCTATCGTTTTATCAAATTTGATGACTAAACCACTGTACTAAATACAGCTTCAATTCTGGCCAAATCAGCGAAGGTTGAAATATCATACGCTGTCATCTCCTGGGAGAAAGCTAGCACCTGCAGAGAAATCTATGGGCTGAAGGCGGGATCCAGTGATCCGTCTGGTGCTCTAAATGTAATGCCAAGGGCCAATGACGCTGTTTCAAACTTAAAAACATACATGTGCATTATTGACAAACTACACACAAAGCAGCCGGAAAAAAATCAACAAGCCAACAATAGCTTAACTCAATTCTGATGAGTTATCTACAAATGGAATATTTAAACCATAAAGACATTGTGAATGATATATTCCAGAAAGATTTTACAGTCAAAAAAAAAAAAAATACTAATGAGAGAGAAGATCGTAGGTGCTGCTTCCGAAAGAAAAGTGCCAGGACCTATGACAGGCTGAGCTGTGTCCCGGCTGGGTTTTTTACTGCCCTCCCCTTGTTCTTCTGACAGTGCTAATGATAGTTTATAGGAACGTAATATGCTATTGGAATCAAGAAATTGAACCATGGGCTGAGATTTTTTTAAGCCAGGTAAGCTAAACTTACTGATTAAATGTCACATATTTTCCCAACAAACATTTGTTTAACCAATGAACAGGAAAGGTGACTTCTGGTTTGAGTTGTACGCTTGCACAAAATTTTGTTCTTGATTTTTAATGTCTAGCTTTAAGTATAGAGTATCTGACTGCTAATGGTGTCGAAAGAAAACACGCTGTTAGAATTATGTAAAAACCACTGTTTCCAGCACGTTACTTCATACATTATCACAGAAAGCCTTATTTACCAAATCTGGATATACTCGTGTATCTAAACACACACCCCCATCCACACGCACATATGGACATTTATAGGAAGGAAATTAAACTGAGAAATTAACATGCACCATCCTCCCCGCTGCCTCTTGTTACTGATAATCAAAAAATACATTTTTTGCTTTATAACACTATACAAATTAAATGGACATTATCCTAGGAGCTTGAACAAATAAAGATATTTGAGCTAAAGAATGAATGAGCTCTATTTAAAATATCTGTATTATGGCTTTAATCAGACTTAAACCATGCTTACATGGGTCTTGACTATTATAAAACCTTTTTAAGAGTGTACTTAATTAAGGTCCACGAAGACAAAAATAGTGCACACGAGCAACAGAAAACATTTTAACACTCTTGCCAACATTGACTTTGTTGGACTTTACCTAATACAAAGCATGAGGATGAGGTATCCATGCAAACATCACAACTGGGTTACTGAGACACTTAAAAAGCCCGTGCCCAGATATACAAGTTAAATCAGAAAACAGCTTTTCAGATCATGCTTAACTTGATACTAGAGAAAGTTTTGTTTTGTTTTTCAGCCAGTCTACGCAACATACCTCCCTGAAATGTGTGACAAATGTAGTCCCCAAAGGAAACCTCTTTCCACATTCCGGGCCTTCTGACACTTCCTGAAACTTCAAGGTTCGTCTCGTTTTCCCCAGTTAATTGAAGCATTCTGCTGCTTCGTTTTCGGAGGTCTTATTTCCTTGGATAAGACTGCTGTTATCAAAGTCGTCTAGTGTATTCGAATCACATAGCATGAGTCTATTTTGAAAGAGAATCCTGGATGCAAATTGAAATGGACACTAGATAATGATGTAACCCTAGAACCCCTATGAGTGCTAAAAACACACAGGGAAATTCTGAACTGTTTATGAATAAATACTCCTCTATTAAGTGATAATCCCAGCACCGACAAGAATATCTGATTATCAATCGTTTTTGTAGCATCTCACTACAATTAAGGTAAATCATTTCTTGAAAGAAATGGATACTAAATTCTACAAAGCCAAGACTTTAAAATGTTTGACCTGGATGTTGGCATTTCCTATTATAATAACCTTTGTTTGCAGAGCTTTGCACAGTGCCACGTATAAATGGGTTTAGTAAAGGGTTCTTCCTGACAGTGACAAGTGGCTAATCGATTCAAATTGTAAATGACAGCACAAAGATAAATATAGCACGTCACATATGCTGCTTTAAATCAAATTTATGGGTCATTCTATTTTCCAAGGATACTCTCAATCTTGTTAGGAAGCATTGTTAAAGTTTGATTAAAAATATTAGACAATAACCCTGCATAAGTAATTTTTTTGGTTAGTAGAAATGAGATGTCTCAAAATACTCTTAGAAAGCCACTACTTTATCTACTTCTTAACTGCTAAGGGAACTACTAACTTGCAAAAAGCTGAAAATCCTTCACAAGTTGGCGCAGTCGCCATTTGCTCCTTTAAATAATTTTTTAAAACTACCCAAAGCCAAAGTATAAATGAAATTGCCCGTCTAGAAATATTATTCACGCGAATTATCCAGGATTTTTTAAAAGTATTGGGAACAAATTCATGTATTTTTACCTGAAATCCCACTATAGATTTCTTCTGCTATCCTAGCCGCTTCTTTTCTATTTCCTTTGACGATATAGAAATGGGTTAGGAGAGCCAAAAAAACTTTAATCAAAAGCTTGAAGAAAAAAAAAGTAGCAAACATTGTAATAAAAATGTTTTTAAAGCCATAGAAAACAGGGCTGTCCTCCATTTTGGCTTACACTCTGTACAGGTTCCCAGGGCTGCAAAATTTCAGAGTTATAATTGGTATCATATGACATCTATTTTAAACCTTCTAGCTCTCGGTGCTCCTGTTACAGAGAACTCAGCTTGTAGGTTCTAAGCTAACTGATTTGGCGACTGTGTGTGCTGACATTCACAGCAAGGTTAAATAAACGAAACTTCCTTCTAACCAGAAACACCCGATAATTCTACCTACATTCCTCAGTGCTATCTAACAAATGGGATTCCTATCCAAACCTTTTTTATTCCTAAATTCTAGGTTTTGCTACATCATGTTGGAAGGCAGGACTGGAAAGATAAAACAAGCTTCTCAGTTTCCATGAGGACAAAGCAAGTGATTTGAAGTTCATAAAGAGAACTACAAACACATCCTATATGCGCTTGGTGGGAAGTACCAGGCCCTGGAACTTTTCAACTCCTCTTCCTTCTGAGGTTTATGGGAGATAAAGCCCACACCTAAAATATGACTCTAAGGCAGCATTTAATAAAATGCCCATCTTGGATGCCTTTTCAAGTGGAAATGTCAGACTGGAAGCATTAGAGCACTGACTATAATTATTTCATTCATGACTATGCCCCGCCCCTTCCCGAAAAGTTACATCGCACTTCAAGTGTCGGTAAAGGTGGTACCTCTTTCTGGAAATGTGGGCTATCTTTGATCATGGAAGAGTCACAATGAAATGGATAAAGAGATGCCGTAGGTTGTGGGTGAAGTACCTAAACGTTCTATTAATTGATACCTTCCCTAGTTGCTTAGTTGTAACCCTAACTGTTTGACAGTTGTAACCGTGTTTGGCTAATACAAGAGAAAATGATTTATTTTTGACTTTCCTCACCTAGGAAAATTAGGTTAGAAAAATCTAGGTCTCCCCTTTCATTTTGAAATTCTAAGAGCAGACTACATAAATCTTATTTAATAAATGCTTTTATGCAAAACCATGGGAGTGCCTCCTAGGACTCAGAATGACTGCCTACAGAACTTTTCCCCTAGACTCTGCTAAAAAGCTGATACATCAGAATACAGCCTTGAGTCACAATACACAGCACATTTCAGTGTCAAGGAACCATAAATATCTTATGTCATTTCGATTCTCGAGAACAGATATTAACACATACGGTTGACTTTACCAAGCTTAGATTACCCGGCTGAGTGCCCGTGTATGAAAATACATGGAAGAACACAAGTATTTTAGTTCTGTTCATGTCCCTTTCTTCAACTGTACTCTAAGAAGATGATCATTCACTCATGTCAGCCAGGTGATGTATACTGTACCATGTAACATTATTCAATCTTGTTTTGGCCCTGACTTTCATGTAAAACATGGCTGTACTGTTTTACATACCAGAAAAGTTGGCCATGATCTGCTCAACTTTTTTAAGCTTCAAATGGATGTCTCTACTACTTCTGAAAGACAATCTTATATCCGAGATGGGGATAAAAAACTACCAAAGTAAGGAGTTAATTCACGGTATCTTTTACAAGAGATGAAATCATCTAAAGCACCAGGGTCTCTCAGGCTCAGCACAGTTGACATTTTGGGCCAGGTCATTCTTTGTGGTAGGGGGCTGTCCGAAAGCATCACAGGATATCTAGCAGCATCCCTGAACTCTATGCCACCAGGCCAGTGTCCCACTCCCATCCAGTTATACCAACCGGAAATGTCTCCAGACACTGCCACGTGTCCCCATAAGGACAAAATTGCTGCCCCTTTCACACATGCCCCACATCCAGTTGACTACTGAGCCACAGCCAAACATAAATGATTAAGGATGAAGAAAAATCAACTCCCCAGAGTACTGTTGAATAGAAACCAAATTCTGTATAGAGCTTTAGTTTTCGGAATTCATATTTTGAAAAAATCCAGCCACAGGATGATATAACAGCATCTAGCAGAGTCTTTGGGGGAATACAGAGAAGGATGCAGAAGCCTGTAAAAATATCTGACAAAAGTAAACACAGATCCATGACACCCTGACTGCCAAAATTAAAGTTTCATGTAAGATAAATCAGAACATACCACCGTAGGTGACCGCTTTCCACTGCTTCCAACAAAAGGGGTGGGAGAGGCGCGGCTTCTGTAAGTAAAAATTCAAATTGCTCTTAAACCGGCTCACAAGACAAAGCATAATCCCATAGTTCACATACACAACCGTTACCAGACATACTCACTTATCTCATGCAGTCATTCGAGCACAGTGCAAAACCAGGACTTGTTTGCATTGAGAAACAAACGCACAATTCAACTTACTATTCTATGAGTAAAAGAGAGAATGTCTTCTAGAAAGAAAAGAGAACAGAGGAATTCATCACCAGGGTATTTCCCGTTTTACTAAGAGACCACGCGACACATCCAATTGCACTGAAAAAAAAAAAAGAGCATGTGAGGGAGCGAGGTACGGGGAGCGCTGTTCATAACAAAAGACAGACTCAGAAAATTGTCAAAACGTCATTTTGGTCTTTATTTTTGGACACGTAGCATGTTTTCATAAAACCACTTTACACGTGCTACTTTTTAAACATCAAAAGAAATACATTTTCCATAAATTCTTCATAACCGCAAGTTCACTTTCAAATAAACGTTAAGTAACAGAGCAGAACAATATGTTTGCACATATTGGCCAGTGCAACACTGATCGTTACGATTAAGGTATCTGGGAAACCTGAAAATTAACATTTACTAGAACAAGCAAATTTACTTCCATTTGTTAAAAAAAAAAAAAAGGAAAATAATTTGCAAGTTACACATTTTACATGCAAAAACTTTAAGTCTTATCTCCATCCAAAATAAATGACAATTTAATAATTAAATGACAATCTTGAAAAAATGCCAAGAAACAAAAAAATCGAAGAAAAAACAGTAGTATGCCTATAAAAACTGCTGAAGAAACAAAACCAAATATTACAGTTCTCGCTTTATCATGAATGTTGGCACTGTTAATCCCACATTTATATGTCAGTTTCTTTGCATAAAAATCCCAATAAGGTCTAATGTTTTGGGTCAGTCTACTTTTCTTTAGAGAACCCCTAACTTCTAAATTTTAAAAAATGCACTCTTCCATTTGTGTTTTAGTAAGAAACACAAATACATTTCTTACATACCAGTGGCAACAGGTTAATAGGCAATGTTAAGATATTTTTCAAAAAGTTTTGTAAAATTGTCATTTAAAAAAAATCCTGTACAGAATCACAATACTGCCAGACTCTACCTAGTGCATCCACATGTGCCTCATTCTTTTTTTTTCCATCCTTTATCAGAAAAAACGTATTCGAAGGAGTTTAATAATAAGACACACCATGTGGATAATTGGGGGTTTAAAAACCCATGGCTCTGGGCAACAAGTACAGCTAACAACACACCCATTAACAAAGAGACTTGTGTTCCTAAAATGTTCACACTCAATTCACTATAAATTAAACATTCTGGAATAAAGACTTTTGCACACTGATAATACTTATCAGGCATCGGCTAGGCCACAAGTGAAGGGAAGTGACTTTTCTCAAAGGTACAGGGTAGCAGCTGAGTTTGAGATGGCACACCTCACACATTCTGCTTGGAAAACATGAAGGCATTTACAGAGGACTAAATTATACACTGAAAGATGTGGAGGGTTTCTCTCTGCACTCTCATCAACAGTGATATCGGTCCCTAGTAACTAAAAAAGCGAAAAGCATTTGCATCAACATAACTGAAGATGGAGGCTCTACCCAGGAGAATGCATACAACACAACTAAAGAGATGCTCGGAGCATGCCAGCAATTATTTTCCTGGCATTAGAAGCCTGAGCATTTTTGGCATGTTGGATATTTCACCATTTCATGTCAACTGTGACTACAATAAAGTGAGCCATTCGAGTGATAAACAGCGAATGTGCCCTGGTCCTTCACAGCAGGAAGTACCTAGTTCAATGTTCTACACATAGTAGCTGCTTGAAACATGCTGGTAACAGATGGACCTTTTTACTCAAGAAACCTGCTGATTATACACAATACTGAGCATACCCGATAAATGTTCAAAAATATGACTCAAACGTCTAATAAATGTGTTAAGAACATGACTTAAAACAGTTCATAGAGTTGTTGCATTTCCCTAAAGAAAACTTGTAAACATCTGGTGACTATCTAGTTAATGGTAGAACATTTAAAGTTGGCCAAAAACAAATGTCCAGAAAACATTTGGCCCTTCAGCACCCAAAGCTCCCAAAATATAATGTGTGAAAACATGTCTGTTAGAGGAATTTCAGTAGTCTGAAAACTGTCATACCTGAGTGGCTTAAATGTTTTCTCCTAAATTTTAAATAAGTGCAAGGAGTTTCTACACTCAGGAATTGCATAAGTTTTTTATCTTTGCTCAAAAAAAACATTAATGATATAGAGGTAGCATAACTTACTAAACTAACTTTAAAAAAAACAAACGGAAAAAGAGCAAGGTTGTTGTCAATAGTCTTAATAGAACTATTACAAATATTGAAAATCTTCCAATGCAGGCTTTCTTCTACCTGACTTGAGACACCTCGCTATTGTCACCCTGTTTTCTACCGTAAGGGTGAGGATAAGTCCAGGCACCCTTTGGCCCCGTGGCATCCATTGCGACGTCAATGATAGAATCCGGAGTCATCCATCTCAAGAAAACGAGGAAGAGGAAGTTGAATACGGCCAACAAAGCGAAGATGCAGCCTGTCACCGGGCCACAGTGAGAGATGAGTCTGTCCAGTCGTCTGTCCATTGGCAACACAGCTTCTCCTGCCACACGGTCGTACACCTGGTGGAGAGAGGCGGATAATGAGCACTCTGACCCACGATAAATGACGACCAGGAATGTTTTCTGGATGTGAACAGAAGTCGCTTACATTTTGTTGTTGTCATCGGAAAGCTGTGGCTAACGAAATTCATTACAGGAATTACTGCCTTTTGATTCAACGTTCAGGCAGTGTTTATTCTGGACCAAACGCCGGGCTCAACGCCGGGTGATACAGAGACGAATATGCCACGGCTCCTGTCCCCTAGGGATCACCAATTTTAACCAACTATGAGAATTCTAAAGTCCTGAGAAGTTGAGACCATTCTTTGCGTCACCTCTGTTGAGGTCGCATTTACGTCTGCAGTGACTCCCTGAAGCAGGACTGGCCTCCTAAGACTCCTTGACCTGGCTGAGCTCTCCCCGCTTGCTATCTGGCTGACATCAGCTGCAAGCAGAGCGTGACAATCTACCGGGGTTCTTTCTGGGTACAGAGCATCTCTTCTTCCCACAGCCACGGGAGGCCGTGCCGCTGAGCACGGAGGCTGGGAATGTACAGAAACATTTCATGGATTCCAAATAAAAGGAAGAGAAAGAGACAGGGAACCCTTACTTGATGGTACAGGTCAAAGACTGGCAAAGAAAACAAAGTTTATCGCTGAGAATTGGTAGTAGGTGGCTTGCTTTTTAAAGCTCTGCTAAGCACTAGACTCAGAAATATTTTAAAAAGAAAAAAAAAAAGCTCTTCAAACATTCTTATTTTGAACACATAACATGGGCCACCATTAATTTTTTTTTTTTTACCATTAATTTTTTAAACTGCATTTTAACTGAGCATTACTTGTGCTCATTCTCACATATCATCTCTGTAAACCGTCTCCTCTTGAACTCAAGTGCAAATGCCAGTTCTACAGGCCACTGGCCTTTGAAAGATACGGGGTTTTTCATCCAGCTTGTCCACCTTGAGGCCATCTGGAATGTCTCTGAATCAAAATCATGCTGGGAATTATGCTGAGGCAGATGAATCAAAACGTGTTCAATTTTCTAAACAGCTCAGTTAAACTGAGGAGGAGGAGCGGAAAGGAATCAAAATGTCCTGTGTGGACATTTTGTGTAGAATTAAAAGAGCAACTATAAACAGAGTAACAGGCATGACAATCCATTACGACAGGGATTAACTTTTTTCTGAATATATACTATAAATCACCACAGAATAGAAAAAAAAATACAGAGTTTTACTATGACTTTAAGCGAAACCAAAAGAAAATTTGTGGTTAAAAAAATCCTAACTAGCTCCTTTAACATATGCTGATGAGCCGTCACCAGAGTTCTCTGCCCCAAACTTATTATCTACAGCAGCTCAGATTTCCGAGTTTACTTAATGTCGGTCAAGGTGAAGTCACGACTTACAGAGCTGTGGTTCTTCAGCAGAGTGGAGGATCACAGAGAAATCAGTCTAACCCAGTATCCCTGCCAACCATCCCCAAATTCCACCTCGGCTCCTACAGGGTCATATTAGGACCAAGGGAGCCGCTGGAGAGGCGGCAGGACACAAAGATGGAATGAACAGATCCTGCGAAGCGTACGCAGGCGGTTCTGACGTGCGCCCCCAGCAGGTAATCACTGCTTCATTCTCACTTCTGGAGGAAAACCAGGAAAAGGGTGGTTATTTCATATGGGCAGAGATGCTGCAAAACTTCCAGAAGGGGAGAGCGTCTCAGGGACATTTCAGTCACAACTCTTAACTCGAAGATCTCCTATTTCAATGGAAAACGTATGTGACAATTTTTGCACTTATATTCAAATATGGCTTCCCTTTTGTATAGGCGTTTGCAATTTAAACCAAGTAAGAAAGCCTTATAGTAGAGAGCTATTCTAACTTATGTTTTCCAGCAGCCCCAAAATGCAAACATCCTTTTCCTATAGAAAATCATCGGAGTTAGCAAAAGGGATACAAGAGTTTTAGGAAGTAGCCTGAATGAAAAATTTACAAGTTAAAAAGTTGCCTACCGGGCCAAATAAAACCATATATTTTCTAACAGACCTCTATGCTTTAGAATTATAAACAGCCTCAAGGAAACGTCTAAGACTAGAAACTTGAAGTCTAGCATACACCAAAAGCAATCCATTGGTTTAATTTCCATTGGGAAGAGACTTCATTAACTTAATAGGACAGAAATGGTAAACCTGTGGAAGAAAAAGCAAACGTATACATGAATCAGGAGTTCACACAGTCTTAAAATACCCCTTTCTTTGCACGTGACATACTTTTTCGGTTCTCTCGGCAACATTCCTCCAGGTGTAGAAAGTCTTCACTATGTTATGGACATTTTCTGGGCCGGCAATGTTCCTGACTTCAGTTGGGAAATAGCTTTTTCCAATCCCTCGCACAAAGATTTTACAGAAGGCTCACATAAAATAATAAGATTTTCTGGAAGGACTTCAGGAATCCCACCAACCCTGGTACTTACAACCTACAGGGAAAAAAAAAAAAAGAACACACAATCCAGCGTAATTTGTATCTCAGGAAAAGAAGCAAAACCGATATAAAAAAATTATGACAGAATGTGTCTAACTAGTTTTCAAAATACAAGTGCAGAAACCCCAACAGTGTAAGCTGTCAAAACTTCTTACCTGTAAACCACAACTGGCTGCCTCCACAATTGCCATGCAGAATGCTTCGGTAAGGGAAGTATTAAGAAAAATATGTCCTTGGACTAAGACATTTCTAACATCCTTGTGTTCTAAGGCTCCCAAGAGACGCACTCTGATTTTTGAAATGAGGAAAGAAAGAAGAAAGTGAAAATCACGCTGGAAAAGAAATATAAATTATAAGCCAAGTGAGCTATTCATATTATACTTAGATTCTTACTGGCTCGAATGTTTTCCACCTCAAAAGATTAAGACTGCCAAACTCAAACTCTGATCTAAAAGAAATGGTCTTATAAAGCTGGTTAAAACCCACACAGCTAGCATATTCCTAATTTTCGTTACCCACAGCAAATTTCATCTTTTCCAAAATTACTTTGCATTTAATGAAAGTATTAATACTTTGATGAGTATATGTTAAAGTGTCATTTCTAAACAGGAAGATGCCCCTTTTAAACTGATGCTCCACAGGCAGACACCTGGCACGCTATCTACGTAACCGAGGAAGGGAAATGTTTGAATCTGCATATACAGAGCAACTGACATGATCTGGGCCACGCTATTTAAATTACAACTCAGTATGGCTTGAAAATCCACAAACGCTTCCAATCAAAGTGGTTGGTTTTTTGTGCCTTCCAGGGTGACTCTGATCACGCCCTGTAAAGTCAAATACTATTGCACTTAAAAAATAATAATAACATTGTGAATTAACTACGGTTCCCCATTTTTATGTTTTTAAACAGGCCCTGCACTACATTTTTACATCAAGTACATGCAGAAGCAGCAGCCCATTTAATGCAGGCATGTAGCCAAAACCGAATTTAGATAATTGATATTTTACCCAAGACAATATGGAATTCATCAATACCTGTCATGCAGCTGGTATCTTTCCCGTACTTCTTCCAAAATGATTCTCTTTGGTCCCTCTCCTCCAATTATGAAATTTAAATCTGGGTATTTCTGACAAAGTTCAGGTATTATACCACTAAGCAAATCGGTCCCTGAAAACAGAAAATAAAGTTGAATGTTAGAGATATTAATATTTAAGCTTAAATTCATCAGAACTACTGAGAATCTCACTTTGAAAAGTATTAGCTATGCCCTCCTTAAGTAGAGAAACGAATTCTCTTAAACCTTTCCTGGGCAAGTGGATTCGTTCACAAACTGCCAAAGGGCCCCCACCAGAGTTGCGTTCTTGAAGATATAATATACACACTGACACCCCTTACTTTCCACACACCCGATACGGGGGCTATTCTGTTTCATTTTAACATAATATTCTTTTCACTTGTGTTGATGCATTGCTCACTTCTAAAAATGGTATGAGGTAGCTAACGTTTGAGTTAAAGTTTTCCACACAGCAGGACAGCGGACTGGAGAAGCAGGTCTTGCCCCAGCCTTTTAACGAGGAAGCTCTCTGACCACAGGAGTTTCCTCATACAGAAAACGAAGAGACCTATGTTCGTAAAGTCCAAGGTCTCTTCCGTCTATTAATTTCTACTGCTCTATAATTCCATTCCCTCCCATAGAGAAGGGCTAAGCCACAAAGTATAACTGCTGTCCCCACTCTGTGCAGAACGCAATCTATACAGAGGATTTCGCAGTAAATACTATGGTATTGCAAAAATTCTTTAAAATAGTCCATCCAAACCTGCTCTAGCCCACTTCCCTAAAGGAAAGGCGGCAGGACCTCAACTGCCCACCCTTACAGCCCACAGCATAAAAGGATGAATCTTCGTTCCGTTTTTTAATGAAATACTTTCCTTATAATATGTAAATATAACCTCGGGGAATATAAAGCAATAAAATAAAACATGCCCTACTAATCTGAAAGTGGCTATCAAAAGGGACAGCAATGTTGACACTATTTGGGAATTTCACTTATTAACAATTACGGATTGTAAACATTCAAAGTAAAATCTAAAATAAGCCAGTTACTTAAGTTTATTTAAAAATGCGTGCACACACACACACGAATCACACTTCTAACAATCTTCCCCAAATCAATTACAAAAATCATGGTGGGAGATATAATATATACAGGGTCACTTTTATTAACTAATTCAAAATAGGATTTATTAAGTAAACTTTGCTAGTATTTTCAAAATGATTGCGTCAGCAAACTTAAACTCACATGCAGCTTTTCTGAATTATAAAGGCTTCTCATTACAATTTTAGCTATCTTTGTTTCAAGTCTATTACCAAACCCATCAAGTGGAGTTTTAGATAAACGAGAACATGGCTTAACTTTTAACATTTAGCCTCCTATATTTCCTTCATTTCTTTCCTTTCTCCTCTTTTCTCCCTTCTAATACAAAGGTTAAGAACCTATTCTTCAAATAAAAAAAAAAAACCACACATATAGAATAATCATCATAATTGCTGATAGCTAACATCTGCTAAGTGCTTACTATATTGGGCAATATATTTTATTTTTTCAGGTAATATACTTTAAATTTAGTATGTCATTTAATCCTGACAAGTACCTTAGAAGAAATGGAACTGACGAATATTGTCAATTATCCATATTATTCTAAAAATAAAGCGGTTCCCCCCCAACAATAAAAAATGTTCAAGTGCCTCTAAGAAGAGTCTAACACAATGGAACATACAAAAGGACTTTTCATCTCCACGAAGTCACACAAAACGGACAAGAAAAATTCCTGACTCGAACTGCTTTTAAAGCTAACAATATTTTAAAGAATCTTCTGAATCACTACCTAGGATAATGGTGGAGGGAACAGGAGACCTTAACTCAAAAAGAGCTGAACTCACGTTTGTTATCTGTTACTTACTGTGTGACCTGGGTGAGTTACTTACCCTCTCTGAGACTCAGTTTCTTTGTTACATGCAGAAAACATCTACCCTACAGGTGTTGGGAGGGCCAAGTGAGGTAGTGTACCATGCACAGGCTTTATCAACTGCAGAATATAAATGTTAAGTTGTCATTACCACACGCAAGGTGGGCGTGCCTGCACACGCACAGGGGCACGGTAAAACCCTGGGCAAACAGGCTCAAGAGAAGAGGGAAGAAACCAGCCAGGAAAACTGGAGGATAAGAATTTTGATTTATCCTCTCTCTCACTTAACCCATTCCAGTGGGCCTTGGATACCTGGTCCCAATGAACACCTCCTAAGGAAATTAATTCGTTAATGGATCATTATATAACTACTCACTTTGGGGCTACACGTGACCATTCCTTCTCAGAATGTTACTTTTTGGCATAGGGAGAGGGACTGAACAGGGAACAGGAAAGGCCGTGCCTTCTCGCCCGGCGGGTGTTTAGCTCAGCTGGTGAAAATACCATAATTAATGAAGCACAGGTTTAATCATTGTACAAATAGCTACTTTTGCTCCGATCCTCAACCATACGTACATCATACTTTCTCAGCTAGCTGTCTCACAAAGGTATACTATTTGATTTAAAAACATTTAAGCACATGTTTTAACAAATACATAGCCATATCCTGAGGATTCAGAATATAGAATGCTGGTCGATTAACATCTTGATTAAAGAGCGAAAGCACATCACTGCTTTTACCTCAGAAAACCCAGTTCAGTAGCAGTTTCCTCCCCTAAATGGACTGCCTGATCATCCTCAGGTCTCCGTTACAATGGCCAAAGTGGGTTTCAGGCCACTCGCTAACACTCGGGTTTCACTTCTGATCCCACTGCTGAGCCCCACGCTTACCAGGAATCAGCTGCGTTGTCCACAAGTCAGTCTGATGCCAGCTGTACTTGTTACTGTATTAAGTAATTTGATTAAATAGCACAGAAACTGACAAAATGAATTTCTATGAAATTAGCTGAAGTTTGAAGAATTCAATAAAGGAAAATCACCGGGAAAAAAAAAAAAAACTCTTGTCAAAGTAGGGGTATCTTAACCACTGTTATAAAATCAAAAACAAACGATAAATCCAGAAGCACATTACTTCGTATGCCTTTAGGTTCTCACCCCATTTAAAAGAAACCCAAATCGGCAATTGCAAAGGACGCTTTTTGAAGGGAACCGTGCAAGGAAGATGGTGCAGCTCAGACCTGTGGGCCAGTACGCTCACGCCTGGAGGCTTACATCAAACTATCGCAATTTAGCGCGTGTTAATAATATTTTGAGTTGGATTCAAATGTTTAATGAGAGGTTACATGATTACCTTTTTAATGATTCCCCACTTTAATTTTGATTACTGGACAGGTTTTCAAATTAGCGTCCAAAGAGACCATTATAGTGTCTAGAATAACCCAGACTGTTTAGGACTTAGTAAATGAGGCTCTACGAATTCTACTGCGGTGTCCATTAAGTGCTGCAGAAGCACTAACAAAATCCTCCTTGATAACAGCGAACGTTTATCAAGATTCCCACTGTGGCCCAAATTCCACAAATGAAAAAATTTGAGACTCAGATGTTATACAGCTTGTCCTCGATCACACAATGAAACATAGCCAGGACTGGAGTCTGGGCCATGTAATCTCTTTCATCACTTACCTGCCGGTATATCACTAAAGGCTTATCTATGATTAAATGAAATACGCAAGCTAAAAAACGATAACGTCTTTTACAGGCTCATTGCATAAAAGAGACAGGAAAGCTATAAATTAAAATATTCATTCCCGTCATCCCTGAAGAGTACAATTACAGCTGATTTTAGTTTTCACCTTTGTGCTTTTCTTAGTTTTCAAAATATCTGTAAAGACGTTACTTTTGCAATCAGAAATTGGTGGGCTCAGCCCTGAGCTTCTTACTGCAGGCGCAGCTCTGTTGTTACTTTTAAAAAGCTCTGATCTATTAAACAGCATCCAGTTATTTTTTTTTTCTAAGTAACTATTAAGACATCAAAGGTTGGAGGAGGGTGGGCAGCATTCACCACTGTTTTGAAAATTTCTTTTTTGGATGTATAAAACAATATTCAACCTTTCTTTGCTGTATTTGAAGCAGGAGTCATAAAACCACAAAACAAAATAAAAAGCCAAACAATCATTATATACAAGTATTCAACAGATTTCTACAACAGAAAAATCTGTGCAGTGCAATTGTAGCTATCATTTCATTACCTTTTCTGTAAACAAGTCTGCTGACAACAACAATAGTTATTATACTATCATGCCTTCTAAATGGGTCTGGAGTGAAGTCAGTAGGGTCTACGGCATTAGGAATGACGGACACTATTTCAGGATTCAGTGCTGCTCTTAGCACAGTGTTTTCCTTACTAGTATAAGAGACACAAATTATGTGGTTTGTGTCACAAAGAGACACAGTTAGAAGCTTGTTTGTAAGCACCGAGCTGACATCAGCAAATCCAAAAAGGGAATGGTCCGTGAAGACTGTCTGGAGCCCCATTGTCTTGGCGTGGAAGAGGGCATCGTGGGCCATGGCAGAAAAGGAACTATGTGAGTGGATTATCGTGACTCTCTCGCGAACAAATATGTACCTGAGCAATGGCAGACTGTGAAATAGGGTCGTGGCTGTAGATTGGTTGTACATGACTTTCAGAGGCAAGTAATAGACTTTGAGGCCATTAGTGAGGTAACGGATGCCTTTTCGATTTCCGTAAGCATGGGTGACAATTATGACCTTGTGTCCTCTTTCAATCAGGCACTGAGAGAGCTGGTAAATGTGGCTTTCCACGCCTCCCATATTCGGGTAGAAAAAGTCCGACACCATGCATATCGAATGGGTGTGGGTCCGACATGTGGGAAGACTTCCAGGGCTAACATTGAGCGCAGCTGAGTGAGGATGGCCGTGCTCGCCTCCTCCTCGGTAGGCCATGCTGAGATGGTTTGGGCATTAGTCCTTAGAGCGACCCAGTTAAGATATGTGCCGTCTAGTACCTGAAAAAGAGAGAAAAAAGGATCTCAGCTCAGAGACAAAATACATTCCGAATTTCAAGTCCAGATATAAATACTGTTTTAAGGTTAATGTAAATTTGTTGGCTTTGCCCTGAGAAATAAAGCAAAGCGTACCGTGAATTTACTCTTGTGACATTTACCTGCTTGGCATTTACTACGTGCCATATAACAAAACTACATTCTGCAATGTCCTTATATCTTCATTTTGCTTTCAAGAGACTGCTGCACATAATTTCCAAAAATAAGTTTGTTACACCACAGTATATAATCATTTGCCATGCTAACAAACCAGTTCATTCCAATCAATACAAATAGGGCTCTTCACAGAAAAAGTGTGCCAACCCCCCTTGAGAGGTTAGCCACTGATTCGGTGAAACACATGAACTTCTGCTGGTATTAACTTTGTGATTTACACGAAAGTATTTCTGGAGCTAAAGCCATCTTTCGGAGAGCAGCTTTTTCAAGTGTCACTGGCAGGACATGCTGCAGACATCCACAATTTTCTCCTCCCTTATTCAAGGACCGAGGTAATCAAACCGCTCCCTTCATTTTCTTAATCTCCTTTCCAGTTACGTAGGCCTTTCTGCCATAAGCGTCCCTCCCTTCAGTCTGGAGTCTGGGGATAAAGACTAAACTAGAGATGGGCTAAATCTGGGGCCACATCTAAAGTAGGAAATGTTTATCTCGGGGGCTCCTAGATCCTTATCAGTGCAAAATGTCCCCTTGATATCCGGTACTATTACAGATTCTTAGGCTTTTAAAACTAGAGTCTTGGAAACCTACTGAAAACCTTCCTCAGCTTTACAAATGAGATTTCCACGCCTCCAGAAACTCGACTATGCAATGGGAAAAGCCTTCCTAAAGATCTGAGTGTCCAATTTCACCCGCAAACTCAGAAAATAAAAGTAACTGCAGGTACAAAGTCTTAACTATTATCTCCAACGAATTCATCTATATTTTAAATATATTCTCAGAAATACTCTGTTTGTTGACCTGAACTTACTAATGAAGATTCAAGATTATCAAATATTGAGATTCTTCAACTGTGTACTTTTAAGTGGTTTCATGAACATTTTCTTAACTGGTTTGTCACCTAAACTCGAATTTCCAATGATATTCAATTTAAAAAGATAAATTATAACGAAAACAATGGGTTAAAACATCAGATGAAGTCATTTAAAGTTTTTCATCAACCCGCAAAGTTCTGTGAGGGATCTGCCTACTTCCACCGGGTTACTATGCCTAACGTCTTTATGGCGTAAAAGCTCGACAAACGGCACAATCACGGAATCTTAAGATTTTGAAGCTATAGCGAGGCTGGAGGGTCTTGTGAAAACCTCTCTTTCTACAAATTAAAAGCCAGACAAGTTGAACGATTTCGCCAAGATCCCCCCGCCCCCGGCCACTTAAGTGGCAAAAGCGAGATAGCCGTAAAATTCTCGACCATGTCCAAAGAGTCTCAGGGCAGTCGTTAGCAACAGAGGTTCCCGAGGAGCCTTGGCGGGGGGTTCTTGGGGTCAAGAGGGCAGAGTTTCCGTCCAACCCCTAAGCACTACGCCGGCTTCACTCATTGAGAGGACACTGGGAGCGCCTGTGCCAAGGAAGGAACAACCCCGCTGGGGTCAGGCGGGTCTCGCCAGCCACAAAAAGGAGGAAAAGGAGAATGGGCAGGGGGCTGAGACCGGGATCCCGGAGCCCTTCACCCCGCCCGCCTCAGTCCCCGCAGAGCCCGCTCCAGCGCGTCCGCCCCAGCGCATCCTCAGCCCCGCTCGGGTCCGAAGACCCTCAACCCCCCGACTTCCGAGCCTCAAGCCGGGCCGGCCTCGCCCCCTTAACGGCTGGCCACACTCCCACGGGGAAGATCCGGTCCCACCGAAAACGGCTAAGAGTGCCGGCGCTGAGAGGTCAGACGCGCGCTTACCGGCGAGTCCATGGCCGCCAGTGTCCGGACCTCCCGCGGCAGCGGCCAGAGTCCCACCCCGCGGCCCCGAAACACCAATCCGGAGCGACCGCACCCGAGCGCCACGCCCCCGAGCAGCCAATAACAAAGAGGCGCTAGGATCACGTGCAGGAGCGACGTTCAGTCCCCAACCTTCAGCGCGGGATGTAACATCAGCGCTCGAACGTACCTGTACCCACGCCGTTCCGGAAGACTTCTTATCTCTGTATTGAAAGCACTGATCTTCGGTTTAACCTTTTATAGGAATTCCTCATGTCGCAAATCTCTCAAAACCGGCCTTAGTCTCTTGTTACACAAGCTGCCTTCCAGGGTCCCTCCGTAGAGTAGAGCCAGTACTCCCAGCGTGCCTCGCGACGACCCTTTAGCGCTGCTGGGAGTTGTAGTCTAGTGGCCTTTGAAGGCGAATCTGAATTTAGAAAATGATCTCCCAGAATGCACCGCCCTTCTAAACCTAGATCTTGCCCAAGAGTGGGTGGGTTTGAACCTTGGTTGCCTAGTTACAGCGTCTCTTTTCTGGAAGCCTGGTCTCTCTGGCTTCCGATTGGAGAGGATTGGGTGGGAAGGCCACAGAAAGGTGGGATTATGGTGGCGTTTTGTTTCTGGTTACCTGTGCCACCACCGAACCATGCTGGTTCTTACCACTCTGGAGGGTTCTGTGATGTAACAAATGAAAATACCCAAATAAAAAGTCAAATCAAATTTAAACATTTTTGAATATCAGATAAATATTATTTATACACACACACACATATATATCCCAAATATTAGGGACTTTACATAATTCGTGATTTATCTGAAATTCACATTTAACTGGGCATTTTGTTATTTTATCTGGCAACCCTACACTCTGGAGAAAAAAATCTGAGCTCTGACCTCATGTATCAATTCCCGCTCAAACTGGTTCAACTAGCTGTGGTGGTGCTTTGCCAAGAGGATGATAAATCAGTGGGAGAGGTCCGATCCAGCCCTCACTGTCTATACTTGCAGTTCCCCAGCCCTGCCCTACAGACACTTTAGAGAACAAATGTCTTCCTGAACACTGTCACCCGCACCCCTTTTAAGCCTGTAAAAAACCTGTTCATCCCTGAAGATTTCAGCTCCTTTCTGATACCCTCCCCAAACATCAAGAGAATTAAATTCTCCATCTTTCGTATTTTGATAGTACCTCGGTCATATACTGGTATATCATTTGCCAGGTGATATTCAAGTTGTTTTCCTGACTGCCATCCCCCTTCCTCCTCAAGCTGATCCTTAAAGACTTGTGTCTTCTTGGACTCTTACATGGACTTCTTTCTGAAAACTGGCAATTATATTTGCTTGCTTAATGTCTGCCTTCCCAGCCTGTAAATAAGCTGAGGCAGGGTCTGTTCCTGGTAGTAGACATTGAATAAGTTTTAGTTATGTTGATGAATTTTTTAATCTAATACCAACACATTCCCTGACACATATTGTATGATATATTGAAAATATTTCAGTGAATCTTATAAAAATTACAGTGCAGTGATATAATTCAAAGAGCATTTGGTTGTAGGATTTGAAGTGTATTAATGAGTTAACCTTAGTGAATAAGGCACAAGAAGGAACAGATATTCTGCACTGTGTTAATATTGAAGCATCAGGGAATAAAGGGATACTTATTCAAGCTAAATAATTTAAAGTTGGCTTCACAGATAACACCAACACTACCAGACGGTACAACATTGCTTTGGTCTCCTTTTCATTTTTGCAAGAGGTTTTAAGACAAAGAGTATGAACAGACATCCTGAAAGGTAAAACGAGGGTTAAGCCTCATTTTTTGAGCCTCTGGCTTGCCACTGCTATAGTTCTGATCACAACATACTTTTGTAATTCTACCATGAATCTTCTAAGATCTTGATGCCAATACTCCTTCAAAAGAATTGTGATCTTTTTTTCAAAAAAGAACAAATATTTTCTATCTTTATTATCAAACATTTACTGAGTGCCTACTCTGTAAAAGGCTGTGGGGCAATACAAGGAATAATAAACATAGTCTCTGTGTTTTAAAAGCTTTTTATCTTTCTTAGCTTTTCTATATCTTTTACCAATAGTATAAAGGGATTCGTTTTTCTTGAAAGGTTCTTTGTGTTTTAAATACTGTAGAATAGGTTGACCTTTATAAATATTCATAAAGGCACACTGTTGCTGAGTCTCTCTGGGGAACGAGGTTGAGAATACTGCAGGCTGTTCCAACAAAGTCTATGGGTTCCAATAAAGTCTGAAAACATCGAACATTCATCACGTTCCAGTCTCTGACCTAGGCACTGAGCGTTAAAAGGCAAATAAATCACACTTCACAATCTCATGTGGGTACAAGACTCCACTTCTAATCAATTAAACCTTAAGCAGAGGTCTCTAAGGCTATTTTCTAAAAGTCAAAAGTAAGTTGTAGCAGCAGGATTAAGCTATAAATCTTGGGATAACTCTAATTATAGTGTTCTGCCTAAATGTATAGAATCACGGTGTGCCTTTAGAGAATTTTCTTAGAAAACACTAAAAGTAGACTAAGATGCTTACATGCAGTGTATTCTGATTACACTTAATAAAATATGAGGGCAATCAGTACCAGTTATAGTATAAAATGACCTATAAATGGAGGTGTAAAATAAGTGTGGTTATCACCTTCCTTGAAATTCAGCTCTTTGCAAACACATATGTAAGTTAACTCCTTTGGATAACGCTGGAGTGAGAGTCTCCTATCTATGTACATGGCACAAGGCAAGGAATATCTGGCATAAGCTTTACCCCAAGGAACCAAGACAGAATTAAGGCATATGCAAATATCTATGATTAAAGGTAGAAAGTGACACATGCCATAAGAGAAATACAAGAAAAATGCTGGGAATTCAGAGAGAAAGAGTATTTCTAGCTGCCAGAATTTGGCTAGTAAAAACAAAGGGTGCTTACGCAACTGTTGGGAGCGAGAACATTCCAAGAACGTGAATAAAATACAGAGACAGGTGATGACTCTCCAGTAAACACTGTTGTGCAATTATACAGGGAAAGAGAAGGGGAAGGGTTCAGACAAGGTAAGGGTGGCATTTCCAGGCAAGATTGGAGCAAACTGGTAGAGGATCTCGTTAAGGAAAATAGACTTGAGGTTGAGCCAGACTTGCAGCCAAGATGATGTTTTTGATTAATATTTTGAGACTCCTCACTCCTCGTTCTGCTTCAAATGGAAAAAGAATAGACATATCAATGAGAAAATTAAAATGCTATAGCAGTGATTTAAAAAAGAACATAAACACTTCAGAAATGGAACCACAATGCAAATGGTAATCAGACCAAAGCCATGTAGGTGTTGGACTCTGTGGAAGGAGGAAGACATGACCAGGGCTCAGCTCTTATAGAATAATAGAGACTGACAGGGCTCTGCGTGCAGCTAGAGATAGAAACCAGGCTTGTGGGAGATTTACATTGCTGGCCTTCAATGAACTGCTCTCCAACGTTCGCACCCTTGTCTAATCCCCTTCCACACTGACTCTAGGCTTGGCCGTGGGCTTTGTTTGGCCAATGGGACATCGGTAAATGAGATACAGAAGAAGCTTAATAGCCAAGGACTAGGCTGTGAAGAAGCTAGCAACATGCTGAATAATGAAAAGCCACATGGAGAGAGGCCCTGGAAAACAAAAGCTCATTGTGTGCATTCTGATGGCAGATGAGTTCCCATTCCCTGGTCACAAAATCAATGCAAAACTCTGTTATTTATTAAATAATTGTTTATTAGGTACCTTCTATATGCAAGGTGTTCTCACACTGAGGACTGAGTAAATTAGACAAAATCTAGCTCTTGTTGACCAAAGGACCAAATCCATTAAGCTCACAATTTTCGCCAAACTATTACTTCCCTTAAAAGACTTTAAATGGATTATTCATGTCATCTCCTTCATCAAGTATCTCAGACAGTATTTTAATCTCATCCAACTCTGGCCATTATGCTGTCCAATACATTTCCATTTCTACAGAGCCTCCCACCACACTGCTTTAGTCACCGATTTATGATCTGTGCTGTCATATTAATACATTCTCTGGCCTGTGGCTTAGATAATTAGGAATATCAGGCATCACTGGCATTTATTGTTTGCTTTAATCTCTTGGGGCTTCTCACATATTTTTATTTTGCAACGAGTTGAGAATTATCAGTCCACATACCAAAGCTATTAGTATGACAGATATTCCTGTACAATGACCAGAGAATTCTAATATGGCAATAGGCCAGTCACCCCACCTCCACCCTGAGGATTAGCTCCATCCCAGCTCAAACCCAGACTCAGGAAGCCAAGTACAAATCTCTTGGTGGTTATTGAGGCTTCGGGAAGAATCAAGGGGAGGGTTTTAGAAGTGCAAAGCCAGATAGCAAATAGTTTTGTCCTAACCCAGAGTTCCCGATAATATCTCCATTTAAATGGCAATTGGAAAGTAGGAACCACCAACCAAAACATGGTTTGAGTTGGTTTTAGGGCAGGCCCAGGAATCCAGGATAAACCAAGAACTTTACCCAGTCATGCTTCTCTCCTTCAGGATAATCCCTTAAATTTATAAAGTACCTTGTATTTTTCAAATTGTTTTCACTTGTAGTATCAAGTGAAATGAGGAACTCTGAGATACAGGGAGATGAGATTATCATCCACATTCGATAGGTGAGAAAGCTGAGCCCCATGAGGTTGCTCAGCCTCATATTACAATTAGGTGGCAGAGCCTGTCCTTAAACTCAGGTCTTTTTTCCTTGGCCAGGATTCAGCTTCTCTTTTTATCAGTCAGGGATAAACAAAGTGACTCCTTTAACCCTGTGGTGTCCTTGAGCTGTTTTCTGCCCCAGGTCTCAAGAGAACTTAACCAGATACCATGGAGGAGGAGAGAGTAGTAGAAACTGAATAAAGTGGCAAAGCAAGGAGTTGAATGCTAATACATTTAAGAAACTAAGTTATGTGCGAGAGCTTGCAGAGGCCTGAGAATCGAATAGTAAAACTAGAAGGACTAAGGCCTGTTGACATCAAAGTCATAAAGTGAGAGCAAGAGGAATGGTGACAGGAGAGAAGGAATGACTGGGCCAATACCAGTAAATGACGAGGCAATGGTAATGGCATCAGAGTGGAGACTGGTTCCACAGCCAGGCCAGGCCAGTTGACATCAGCTGTGTCGCCAGAGTAGGGACTGAGAACTAAAGCCAAGAAAGGAGCAGAGGACCCAGATCCATGGAGAGCTTCAGAGAATGAGGGGAGAATTTGGGAACTGGTTAAAAAGCCTGAGAAGGAGGGCAGGGATTGGCCCAGGATCCAACAATTCTACCTGTGGCTTTAAGAGAAACAAAACTATTTGCTGTATTTCCCATTATCTTCCTCCTTGTTATACTGCTCCACACTATGTGGCCTGAGAAACGTGGGCTACACAGATTTGATCAGGGCAGTTTCCAGTTGTAAAGAGGTGAAGTGTAGTGGGGAGCTAAACATGAACACAGCTATTTACAAGTGCATGATAAATACCATACCAGATTGTCTGTCTGTCTATCTATCTGTCTATCTATCATGTATCTATCTATCTATCTATCTATCTATCTATCTATCTATCATCTATCTATCATCTATCTTCCCTCCATCCATCCATTCATCCATCCATCCACCCAAGATGCTGGGGAGGGCAACAATTAAGTTGTTTGCTAATAACTTAATTCTGTTAGTGTTGCTATTCCAAACTTTCAGTAAAGTCTACAACATCAACTAATTATTTGTGGGAATATTGGGATGGGTAAGAAGCAAGGGGAAAAGGTTGGTGCTCCCTTCCTGGGCAGCCATGGAAGAGAGAAGAATTGGTGAATGAAAAAGGTTTGGCCGTCATGGAATAACCCATGCCACATGATATTACTCACAGCAGATGAGACATGTGGCCATAAAAATTGAGATGTGAATGAGACCAAGCTGAGTGAGTACAGATTTGTGGAGCTGGAGGTGGCCAGAAGAAACACACCCTTAAAGATGTCAGTGGCATCCGTGGGCTCTCCTCTGCCAAGGGACGGGGCATCAAGTCAAGTTGAATCTCAAAGGAAAGACTTGTTTCCAGCTGGTTCTTGGATCACATGTATTTAACATCGTTTAGCATCTCATGTCTCTCCCCACACCTCCCATTTTTTAAATTCCTTTCTCTCTTTGATTTTTTTTTTCTTAAAATTGAGAGTGGTAGCATATTAAATAACACAAAATCCGATAGCTGGAATAATGGTGTTTATTTTCTTTAAATACACTTAAATATGAAACAATAGACAGTAGTTTGGTAAACTCAAAACTACAAGCTGGACAGTCATCGGAAAATCAGTGCTGATCATACCAATCAAAATCTGCATGAGAAAGAATCAGAATAATTCACAAAGAGAGTTGCAGTTAGCAAAAGACTGGGAGACTGATGCGAACGGTCTCATCTGCTGTGAGGAATCAGTCATGTGGCACGTGTCATTTCCATGATGGCCAAACCTTTTTCGTTCACTGAACAAACACAAAGGGTTACGCAGGCTCCCTCCTCTC
Organism: Eonycteris spelaea; assembly: GCA_003508835.1. Lineage (NCBI taxonomy): Eukaryota > Metazoa > Chordata > Mammalia > Chiroptera > Pteropodidae > Eonycteris > Eonycteris spelaea. The sequence continues at coordinate 1,411,629 of PUFA01000219.1, forward strand.
CATCCCTCGGCGTGCAGGGCCATATTCAATTAGGAGACATCTGTCAGCGAACCAGGGAATCCTCAGCTCGTGTTTAATGGAAGGTTGGTCTGGATTCCCTGCGGTAGTATGGAAAATGAAATTTTTTCTAACACCTGGAAGAAAAAAGTGACAGCAACTTGGCAAAGCAGCATGCTGTTTAAAATGACAGGGATGGGGGATTTAAGAACAAAGCCAAATCAAGGATTTCTTGACTGTGGAGCCCATGGGCTGCCGTTTTGTCCTTTGGAAAACGGCAATGCTTGGCACATGCTGGCTTTGCATTTGTACACGTTCTGGTGTGAAAGGGGCATATGTCTTCACAGCTGTTGCAAAAGAAAATAAACACGAGACTTTAGAATCAAGGACTACATTCAAAGGAATAACCCTGTTCTGATTTTATTAAGTTTTCCAAGTAAATTTTCCATAGTTAGATTTCTTTCTATCACCATGGGCAGTAAACATGCAATGCAAAACATATATGACTTACTGTTGAATTGTACACTTGAAACTTATTGGATTTTGTTAATCGATGTCACCATAATAAAAAAGTAAATTTTTCAGATATGCATTTAAAATGCCAATATAAAATCCTGAATGGTTATCCCACACGGATTTATCTATTAAAGCACACTCAGTAACCTTTAACTGTTCTAGTCATCAATCAATTTTTTGCTATATAAATCCAGTGATATCCCCCTCCTCAAACAGAGAAAGGGAGGGAGAGAGACTGAGCCAAAGACTCCCCCCACCCCAACACACAAATAATTGTTTAAATCTCATCAATTGAGCCTTCCCTTAAGATCTATAAGCCAACAACAGCAGGCAGGATTTTCTCGATTTCTCAATTCATTTCACTCTATACACTCCTGCTTATTCCTTAGCTGCCAAACCTCTGTTTTACTATCAAAAAGGGGCTTGTGCACTGAAAAAACAATGGCTCAATAAGGAATTCCACTGACTCAGAATAGCATTCACATTAAATGTTGATGAGTCAAGTTAAGGTGAAAATAAAAACGACATTCATTCACCTGCAGGTGTCTGGGTGAAATATCTTATGCTTCTGACAGCAGCTCTCCAGACTCTCTCTGCACTCAATGCAACTGCAGTTTTCCGGGTGCTGGATGAGATCTCCAGGACAGGGCGTTTTACAGACACACTCACAACGATCTTCATCGAACTTCATGTGCGGCCCGCAGAGAGCCAGTTCCTGGAGGTGAGAGTGGTCTAAACCAGAAACAACAGTGTTGATCGAACAGCTGTAGCGTGGCTAACGCGATCCCCATAGCGGCTGTACACTTTACATCATTCTAGAATAACCTGGCTTCATGAAATGTCCTTTCCTGTAGATTTTCACCCCTAACCTTTGCACAGAGTGGAGAGTCACCTTTAGTTTCACAATACAAAGAGAGAAATGATAGGTTCTCCCCAGTCTGTGATTAAAATGCTATAAGCTGAATATTCTTGATAAGATTTTTCAGAGATTTTTAGGTGACTTGTTAAGTATCACAATCTAGTATTGGTAATAAAATATAGGATGTCTAAGGATTCTGAGTCTACTCCTTCCCAGTTTTTTGGTGAAGGTTAAATGGAGAGGGAAACACAAGTATTGTAGAAAAACACCTCAGACCTTTCAGACTGCAGGTAGAAACAGTGATGTATTTCCTCACTGCGCATCACAACACTGATATAAAAGATGCAACAGTGATAATGAACTTAGATTTCACAGACATCTGCTGGAAGATACGTGCACCTAAGACAGGAGAGCCTGAGAAGTTTTTGACACACTTGGCTGACAGATACTTCTAGAAAGTATACGAAACAACTAAATAACTATGACTCCATGTCCAATTCTGATCATCAGGTTGAAATTCATTGCAAAAATGGAAGAGAGAACCTTCGGAAGAACCTGACTATGCCACCTTAGCATTGTTAAGGTGTTGGAACAAAGTACACGTTTAGTTTCTTCCCTAAAACTGCTTCTCTCCAGTTTGCTGACTTAAGGAGTGGTGGTGCCATTGCTCTTGACTCATCCGCCATATTGCTTAATCACAACATCCACCCAGTTCTGGCTCCTTGAATTTGTTCTTTCTTTTTCATCGCCAGTGCCACTGCCTCAATTCAGTCAGTACTTTGTACTTGATGTGCAGACAGCTGTCACTCATTTGCCAATAAAGGTTTTCCTCCTTGAACCCATTCTCTTCAAGGTTATCAAATGCAAATCTAATCACGTCCCTCTGCTGCTTTAAGTACCTCAAAATTTCCCCCTTTCTTCCACAATAAAAGCCAATTTTCCCACCAGAACATATAAGATCCTCCATGAACTGAACCCTACTCACCTCCCAGATTCCTCTCTCTTTGTTTCTCTGTCTCTTTTCCTCTCCCTGCCCCCTTTCTCTCTCTCTCTTGCTCACTCTCGCTCTCTCTGTTCTATCTATACCAGATTATAGTACGTTTTGTCCCCCTGATATGCCAGGCCCCATGCCTTTGGTGTTGTACTTCCCTCTGCTAGTTATCCTTTCCCCCTCTTTCCTAAATTCTGTAAGTTTAGCCAAGTGCTCTTGCTTTGTGCATATTTCATCCTGTGTTTCTTACAGTGCATACATTTGGCTGTTTATTTCTCGTTTCCTCCATTAGTTAAAAAAATCCTAAAGGTTATAGGGACCAGGTGTCATCGTTCTGGTATAAAAAGTCACTTGATAAACGTTTGTTGAGTTTATTTGGTGTAATAAAAGGGTCCTGAAGCCAGCTAGTGTATAGAGACTCTGAAGAATCACATCCAGTATTCTAAGACATTGGGTTAAACTGTCTGTTCTTTGCCAATATCTGGCCATTAACGATATATCAAAACAGCAACCTCGTGCCATCTAATCTCATAGTTTGAACTGCTCTGTGGTTGATGATCTTTGAGGGATGATATAAAATGGATGTTATAAAGCGAGATCTGGGGAGACTCCATTCTGAATTATGTGAAGAGAAAAAAGGTGACTTTTATAAGCCATCTGCCCAGTAAAGCGGATGTCCTTTGGGAGCAAGATGTAAATAGATCATTAAAGGGTAGTTAAGGAACAGTTGAAAGATTTGCATGGATCACAAGGTGGCAGTAGAGACTCATCAGAACACTTCAGGCAGGACCATCTCCATTCTTGGCCGGATGGTTCGGGAAACACGATGCACTAGGTGTTTGCTGAACTTCCACAGGGCAGTTGGCAGGGGCTGACCTCAGTCCTTCCGGCCAAGTTAAAAGTAACAGAGACTGGACGCAGGAGAACTGAGTGAAGCAACAACTAGCTTAGGGCGATGCTCTGGAGTATTACATATTGATTTCAATCTCGGGGAGGTGGATGATGGGATACCAATGTGCTCTGTTCCCAGCCCTGTTCCACTTATCATTTTTATCAATATAATGATGGAATTTTTCCAAGTAAAAGTTTGCAGTTGTGGCTATCTTGAGGGATTTAAATGACAGAATCGGGACTCCCCAATTTTTTCTTTATTTTGGTATTGTTTGGGTTTTTTTTTTTTAACAGTTTAGAGCAATGACCCAAATCTAACAAGATAAAATTTAACTGAACCTGGATTCACTAACCCCTATGTGCTCATTCAGGGAAGAGGTCATTGTAGAAAAGGCAGTTGGCTTAACAGCAACGTGTGTGCAAAAGGTGTTTCGTGAACAGTAAGCTCAGTGTATGTTACCAGTTTGATGAGGCTACTGGAGAGGGGACCATGAACTTGACTCACATTAATTGAATTATGGGAGATGAAAATTAGACATGATGGTAATCCAGGCTACCCCATGCCTCTCACTACCATCATTGCTACAACTTCCCAAAAGGTCCCCTGCCTATTTTCCTGCCCCGGGGCCAACCCATCCTCTTCTACACTGTCTCTGGGTTGATCTTGTTAAAATTCTAATAGATACTGTCACTCTCCTGCTTGAAGCAGTTGAACGGTTTCCCTTTGCCCTTAGCATCACATCCAAGCTCTGGAACAAAGTTCCCTGTGAACCTCTTCCCATTATGTCCCCATGTAGCCACACTGAACTTCTTCCAGCACCCCGATATGCTATGTTCTTTCACCTCTAGTCCTGAGCACTCATTCCCCCACCTCCCCTTCGCTCAGAGCACTTCTCTCCTTCCCTCTCCTCTTTCCACCGCCAGCACTCAAGTGTATTGCTGACTCTCTCCCCAGGAATTACCTGTAGCAGAAAGAGACAGCCTCACCCAAGGCTACGTCCTCCCCACTCTCTAGACAGCCCGGATCCAATGACCAGTCCAGAGGACCCAGCCTCTTTGCCTTGATCTGGGACATCACCCCCACCCCAAAGGCAGTTCCAGCTTCAACTCCCCATGGCATTGGCTGACACCTCTTAGCCACCGCAATGCAGTTCAAATTCTCCCTCTGCCCAGTCCTGACTCCATCTCACATTTTAATGCATTTTGCCTGTAAGGAAATCTCCCGAGCACAAATCTCCCAGAAGATGAGCACCAGGGAAATCTCAACTAGAACAGCCTTTAAGCTCAATGTACGTTGCCTCCCACAATGACCTTCTAACATTAGTAAAAAATGAGTCATGCGGACAAAGAATTATATTCATTTTACATGGCTCTATAAAGCAAAACCAGAACCAATGAGTTTGATGCTCTAGAGCTGGGTTTTCCAACATGGTAGCTCTAAGTCCAAATTGAGATGTGCTGTAAGTATAAAGTACACACTGGATTTCAAAGACTTAGCACAAAAAAATAAGGATATCTCATTAATTTTATACTGATTGCATGTTAGAATGAAACTATCTTTAATATGTTGGATTAAATAAAATATATGCAAATTCGTTTCACTTGTTTCTTTTGACCCTTCAGTGTGAATATTATAAAATGTTAAGTTACATATGTGACTCTCACTGTAATTCCATTGGACAGTCCTGTTCTGGAGAGAGAGGTTTAGGTTTAGGATGGTTTCCTAGCAACGAGAGTGTAGCCAGAGTAACTGAGCTGCCTCGGTGGGTGGCGAGGTTCCCCACGGCTGATGTATATTCTAGTAGAGGATGGCTGAACGCTTGGTAGGAAAGACATAGATGACATTCAAGATCTGCATGGGCATTTATACTACACGAACTTTAAGTTCCCTTTAAACCTTGGGTTGAGCTTTCAGGAGAACATTTAGCAGGAAGCTGAGAGACAGAAATACAGGAAGTAGGATGTTACTTATGGTTTCTAGGGACAGATTCCTTAGAGATCAATCTTTAACTAGTCTTGCTTATAGATCAATGTTTAAATTGAGCAAGGTTCAAATTGCACGATTCCTTGCAATTTTTTTTTCCAGTGGGATCATGTCAAGTTCTTTAGGAAATAAACAAAAAAATGTATTCATTTTCAGCCAAATGTTCATCACTAAAAATCATAGCATTATGAGTAATGAGCATTGATGATCACCTATCTCATTTGGTTCCCAACTCCTCTTAGCCCAATAGCTGTGTTTTGCTTTAACTTTGCCTTAGTTTCAGAAAGAGTTTTCTCTCGATCCCACTTTCATATTATTGGCATGTTTTCACATGACACAGTTAAAAGAAACCAACAGGTCCAAAATTACTTTATGTTCTGGGGAGAATTTCATACAAATAAATTAGTGTTTAGTTCTAAAATGGCTTTCATTAAAAGTTACCATCCCCTTTCAAATTCAATGTTTTGGGATGCTCTAATTACTTTGGGCTTTTCCTTAAGATTAGAAAGCAGATGATGCATTGGTGGACTTACGATATAATTATAGTATACAGGGTTCTGGGATGTGACTGTTTCTAAATCTTAGCTGTGAGACCTTGAGAAAATTACTAGATATCTTAGTGTGTCCATTTTGTAATTGTAAAAAAGGAAATAATAATAGTATATTACAGGATTATTGTGAGCGTATAATGAGTGGATACATACAAAAGACTTTCAACATTGTCTGGCCATAGTAAGCACTCAATAAATGTTAGTTTCTACTGTTACTTTTATTATTACTATCATTATTTCACATTGCCCTCATTACCTTCCATTCCAGGAAGTGGATTCTCCTCCTGTAAAACGCATTTACATTTGTTGCTATCCCACAGCATGTCAATAGGACAGAGTTGCTTGGAATGTGAACAGCTAAGAAAAGAAAAAAAACAATTAAATCTTTCGAAGGCTTTCAGATCTTTGGAACTTTTTTTTTAAGTGTCGAAGAAATTTCTGAGGGGAGAATAGTTATGATTTTTAAGGAGCTCACTTCATATTTATGAACTGTATGTTATTAGATAGTAATTCTGTAATTACAAATATTCTAATTAGAAACCTTTGGAAACTAAACTGTAATTTTGGAAAGCTGTAATCTTTTAAAGAAGATTGGTGCTAAAAAGATGTAAATGAGATGACAGCAGAGCCTGTTTACCAAAAGTAAATATTGTTCTAACATACAACCTAAGCATTATCTTCTTTAAAATGGAGATAAGGACATTGGCCAGCACAGCAGGAAGATCTACCTTGAGCGTAAATGTTTATATATATATATATAAATGTTTATACATATGTATATATGTATATATATATATTCTTAAGCAGCTTTCTTTTCTGCTTAAGAAAAGCTGAGGTGTCTTCTTGGCTCAGTGTCAATTAACACATAAGCACCCGCTCACCACTCACACGTGCGTTTACTGCTTTACGTTTGCAAAATCTGAGTACCCAACTTACTTTATGTTTTGCTCACTGCTCGTAACTTGCCCTTTATTTGTTTCTCAATCTTTTTTCCGAATCAGTGATTCTTCCCTTTGATTTCAGACCACTTAAGTGTGTCACAATTTGTGTCACAAAGAATCACAAAATACTCTCAAGGAAATTTCAAAGTCAAGTTAATTTTAAGTCACTTTCATTTAAAATAAGAATTTTCCATTTGGTAATATTAAGAGGAAGGGTTAGAAAATTGCTAAACTCAGATGCAGATAGTTTTGCCAATCTTCAGTGATTCAAGGAACCTTCTATTTCTTCCTAATTTGGGGACTGAAATGTATAAACAGCCTGAAATGAGTTTTATCTAATGCTTGTTCTGGAATGAGGGAACGCGTGCCAATTTGAGGCTGGAATTAAGTTTTACAACTGCATTAGACTGTGTGTATTAATAACAGTGATGTCCACAAGTAGACAGGTTGAGTTCATAACCACCGAGTTTTCTGGGCCTACTGCAATGTACATCTAACACCTAATAAAAAGATATATTTGCCAAAGAGTTATTACCAGTAGATCTGGGTTAGAAGCTAAAAGATGAAGAACTTGAAGAGAAAGTGATGACTCTATAATTAATTATCCTCCACAAACAGCTCTGGCAGAGGGAAGAACAAGTATAATTGAGTACAAGAGATGCTTACCGATCTTCTTCTGGGACCTGGATGGATCTTCTGATAATGGAGTATGGATGGCGGGGAGCCGTCGATAAACACTTACAACCTGTGTGGTTGGCAACTTTAACAGGCACTAACTCGGGTACTGATGTCAAAGGCACTGATATCTCAAAGAGCTAGAGTAGAGACAGATAACCATAATACATACATATTTTTTAAATAATAATTTCTACAAGGCTGCATTTTTGCCATTGTCTTTTATGGTAATGACTTCAGCCAAGTCGTCCATTAAGAACAGAACTAATAAGGATATAGGCTGGCATGGTGAAAAGAATGCTGAATGGAGAGAGTGAGGAGACCAGGGGTTAATCCAACTTTACCAAGTATTTAAGCTCGGTCAAACCTCTTAACTTTTCTATGTCACTGGTATCCTTGTAAAATGGCCCATTAGTCCCTGCTCCAGCTTTAAATTTGAGTGTAAATAGTTAGGAATAAAGGCAATTATAGCTATGAGGTTTGAGACCATGGTGGCTAGATTCTTGTTTGAAATAACTTATGTATTACTTCTCATACCATTTCTGTTGAAGGAATATAGTTTCCTGTTCCTCGACTTTAGACTTGGCCATGTGACTTGCTTGGGCCAATAGAATGTTAGCAGACATGATACAACTACAAACTTGAACTATGGCTGCTTTGTGGGGCTTGTTTTCTCATGTGTATGCTGTAGCCATGAGAAGAGCATGACGTGGCAAGGCTTTCTGGTCCAAGGGATAAGAGACACAGGGAAAAGACCTGGACTCAACCCACAGCTTGGAGTCAAGCCCAACCAAACCCACTCTAAACTAACTGAACCTCAGATACATATGAAAATAAGTCTTTGTTGTCTGGAGGCCCTGAGTTTCAGGGTGTTTATTAAGCAGCATTACATAGTAATAACTGACAGATACAAGGTCATCATGCCCAACCACTTAATTATGTATAACATGAATATCATTCTATGTTTCTATATGCCTGGCCTCATTGTAAGTATTGTTATACTAATTCATTTACGCCTCAAAACAACATGATAGGGTGGTTTTGTTTTTTGTTTTGTTTTGTTTTGTTTTTTAATTATCTTCCCTGCTCTCTACGGTGAAGAAACAGATATACAGAGAAGTTATATCACTCACCTAAGGCCACATAACTATTAATTGGAAGAGTGTAGGTTTGAACCCAGGTAGCCTATTATGAGCCAGAGGTGATACTCCTAAGAATATACCTTATTATTTTTTGGAATTAAATTGCTTCGACCAGAAAAAGCAAGGTAGGAATCCTGACAAGTACAATTTAGAGAAATGTCAATTACTTTGTTTCTATAGTGGTTCTGTGATGTATGGATAAATTAGAACTTGATTTAATGCTCTTTCCACTCAATCACCATTCCATGCAGTCCTCACTACATATTCATTTATTCACTTTGTTTGTAAGAGATATTTCATCAAGTACACCATAACTGAGATGACAAGCAGTCTTCTTTTTTAAAAAAAACACTATTAAAATGTTCAAATATTCATATTTGGCAAGAAAACCTGCTGTACACTTATACTTAAGTGCATTCTTTAAAACTAATCATTTGTTGAGTACAACAGTCAAAATAAAATACTCAACTCTCTATTAAGAGGAAACAATCCATTAAAGTTGTGTTTATTCCGACCTTTTAATATATAATGGAACTTGCATGAGTTTAAGAGAGTGTTTTTAGAGTGTTTACTTTGCATAAACTTCATCTTCTTGTGAAATTTTTCAGCTGTGCTCTAGGGGATAACATGGTCATGAACTAAAGCCTCTTACGTTATGCAAGATTTGTTTCTACTGACACTTGATGTTTAGCCATAGTTATGTTATTTTCGATGTGATTATCAAATAGTAGAGGTCAGAATTTTTATAAGTTCCAAAATTCTAAAAGGATTTAGACAAAGAAACTACAGTTTAGGGGAGTGTTTTAGGGCATAGGGGGAATAAAATTAAGGATAAGTTAACGTCTTACCAAACAAATCAGTATTCCATTCTTTCCATTTAATTAAGATAATTACGTCACATGTATCTATTTGGTGTATATGTAATTTTATGGTACTATTATATAAATACTCTATGTATGTATACAGGAGAAAGACTATGTAGGCAAATATGACAATTAAATGAATATATCAACATGCATGAAGAATTTGCAACATAGAATCAAAAGCAATGTAGTTTGACATCGCTTTTCAATGTTTTCCTAAGTTTGTTATTATTGCTTCTCTATGCCACATTTACTACATTTTACAACAATAAGGTAATGGCAAAAAGAAAAACTTATCTATAGGACAAAAGGGATTTTATAAGATGGAGAAGGAAGAATTATTTTTTCATGGGACTGCAGAATTACTTCTAAAGGTTTTTTGTACTGGATATTTTCTATTTGCTACTCCAAAGATGCCATCCTCTCTCCTTCCTTCCCCACTGGGATCTGTGCCCCAGGACGCTGACCTCCATGGACTGCATCTCTAGTTCCTCTTGTCTATGGCCACGCCAGCTTGAACGTGCCCGATCTCTTCTGATCTCGGAAGCTAAGCAGGGTAGGGCCTGGTTAGTACTTAGATGGGAGACCACCTAGGAAGACCAGGTGCTGAAGGCATTTAAAATTAATAATAATAATAATAATAATAATAATAATAATAATAATAATAATAGTTCCTCTTGCTCCCTCCACTCACTGCCCCCAACTCCTTGCCAGGCTAAGGGTTGGCAGCGGCCACCACTCCTCGAGCCAATCCAGCATCCCTCTTTTGCACTTTCTCTCCGGGTCCCATAATGGCTCCATCTCCTTCTCCCTTCAGTCCAAAGGTGGGAACAGCTCGCCATTTTTGCTAGCTCTGGGTACTGCACCAGCCCTTCCTCCTTCCCCAACCCAGTCCACGCCCTTCCGTGAACTCTTTTCAGTCACTCCATTTGAATGACACAGAACCTAATACACAAGGCAGTGGAGCTGTCTTCGTTCCTTTTAGCACCTGTTCTAGTAACTTCCATACGATTTTCTGATTTTTGACATCATAGCGTCAGAGAGACAGTAACCGATAAGAGTGCAGGCTCTGGAGTCTCGCAGACCTGGATCTGAATCCCAGCCCTGCCATAAGCTACTTCTCTGAGCCTCAGTTTCCTCATTTATAAAGAAGGATAATCAGACGCCCTTTTAGCTTATTTCAGGGATAAATGAGACAACGCACATACAGTACTTAGCATGGTGCCTGGCGATGAGCTTAGTTGCGGCTGTCAACACTACCTTCATCAGGGCTTCGGAGGGGGCGCCCTTGCTGATGCCCTCATACCTGTTTGGAAACGTACGATGTGCTCGTGTTCATACAGATGAGGCTCTCTTCATTGCAGCAGCCGCCACAGCGGAACACGTTCACGCACGGAGGCTTGAAGAACCTGTTTGTGCTCCTCCCCAGCTCACTGGCCACCTCCACGCACGTCTCTCGAGGGCTGCACTGAGTTCTTTGCCATTCCTCATCTATAACTGCAGACAGGAAGATCATTGGGGCCAGCAGAAGAAACGGTCCTGACATGTCAGCGTGAGCCAGGCTGATGCTGGACACGGGCATTTCACATGTGTAGTGCTGGTTTATTTCACTAGATGGATTTTTTTTTTTGTCAGTCCTTTAACCAAAGATTGTTTGCAGAAAAATTAAAACCAAAATCGGTGTTCCTTCCTGTGTATATAATGAATGCCTTTATAGAATATGATTTTATTTTTCTTTGGTGAAGAACACCATATCTTGTATATAACCACACTGGGTATACATCTGGAGAAGCTGGCTAATAAGGAAGAAATGGAAGCATGTAAAGAAATAACATGTAAGCGTTATTTATTAAGCAATTTACGACACAGCTGAATAGCATTGCTTGTACTTGAAGCCAGGAGCGGGTAGGTTTTAGCACCATCAAGGACTATATTTCTGTTGGTCGCTTAAGTAACTACAGCATGATTCAAACCTGGCAAACACACAAATGGAAATAATCTTTTATCGAGTGAGAGTTTTCTCATTTACAAGTACCAGGACTGATAGTTATATAAAATGATGAAATAAGATGTTTCATTTTGATGCAGGGAGCAATATTTTGGCCATTCTAGCAAATTTAAGAAAAAGAAACAAGCCTCTGAGAATAAAAAAAGATTATATACAATCTCATAAAACAGAACTTGCTTTCTCTCAGTTTATTTATTTATTTATTTATTTTTAGTCAGATTTGAAACTTTGATAGTGTTGTATAGCTTTGCTATGGATGTTTTTGGGAAATAATTCGATTTTACAATAAAGCCATTTAAACGCATTCTTTTAGCTGGTCATGGAACTGTAGAGTTTATGAAGAGAATACAGCAAAAGAGATAGGATGCCACTTCTGTGATTATATTAAAAAAAAGACTGCGACTTCCGTCTTGGTAGCAGTCTCTATGTCTTCCTGGCACTCTTCTCTCTTCCGCTTTTCTTTATGGCTTTCAGGTTTCGATGAAGCAAGCTGTCATGTTGGGAAGGTTGGAAAGGAACTGAGGGTGGGCTCTGGCCAACAGTCAATGAGGAACTGGAACCCTCCATGCTACAGCCTGTGAGGAACTAAGTCCCGTCAACAACCACTGACTGAACTTGGAGGCACATTCTGGCTCACCTTGAGATGCTGCCTGCGGCCCAAGGGAACAACACCTTGACTGTAGCCTCTACAGAGACCTTGAAGGAGAGACATCTAGCTAGGCCATGTGTGCGTTTATGACCCACAGAAACCGTGACAAAAAAATATTGTTTTAAGAAGCTAAATTTGGGGGTCATATGTTATGCTGCAACAGATAAGCTCTTTTCCATTTTTATTCCATCTTCAAAAATTTGTATTGGTCTCTCACCAGATTATTCTGAATTCCTGTATATGTGAACAAGTTCCCACTAGAGGAGACGGAACTTCTGCAGATATATTATCGTTGGAGATGTGACCCTAGTCTCTACATTATTCCCTTCAAACATCTTTCCTTATCCTTTTCCCCCCTTAATCTCGATTTTCCTCATCTGTTACTTCTTCAATCACCGAAAACACAAAACACAAGATGTTTGGCCAGCTGAGAAACATTTGCTTAAACTCTGTTTTTTTCAACATAAAATCTATCCTAAGAAACTTTTTAAATTTTCCGATCTTGAATGTTTATATAAAGACCCTGAAGGCTGTAAACAGAAGAGATAAATTACCCCATTAGGTGTTAATATGGGTATTATTTAATTCACCATTATAAATCATGAATCCTGGAAAAAACAAATAACTGACTTGTAAAAATATTCGTTTAAAATTCTACTTAAATGTTGCTTTCCATTTGCTTTTTCATATACAAAATTAAGTTTTGAAAGTTGGAGCGGTAAGATTTTCATCAGAATTGTGTGGAACTATGGCCAGTACCACTGAATAAAGGCTTCATTACCCTACTATTCTTTACTGTGGCCCAACAGAGCTGCTCTGTCTCCGAGATTGCCCTGGAAGCCATGAGAGAGAGCTAGTACCAAGTTATATAACCGATGTAACAAACCCATATGATAATTAATGGCTCTTAACTTAGTAAGAACTTCAGATGATTCCCGATGTAGAGACATTTTAGAGGTTTTTAAATGTTTCTTAAAAACAGTTTTATACTTTTTATGGTATCCTCCTTAGAAATGTCAATGTCACTGACTTTTTTTGGTCACCTAGTCTGGGTTTTATGGTAATGCTTGCCTACCTCCACCTTCACAGGCCCTCCTGAGGCCTTCAGACAAGTAATCTGATTAAGGGCTTAGATCTCAGGTGTGGTCTGACTCCTTCGCTTTCATTAAGTCCATGCTAATGCACCACGTAGAAACAACCGGAGCTACAAACCTGTGGCTAACTGGGTTCCAGGCCATGGTTTCAACAGCTCAACTCATTTGATATCCAGTCAGTCATACACATGAGCACAAAGAATTCTCTTTGCACTCCTGCCCATAGTGCAGCCAAGGGATTTATCCCTGCCTATGCACGGCCTTTCCCACAGCCAATGACAGCAGCCTATGCAACATCATCACCTTTTTACAAATGCAAAAATACATACATGCATACATACATACATATGTACATACGTACAACTCTAGAAAGAAAGAAGAGAATAATTTTGGCTTAGTGGTCCATTTGAATTATGCAATAGATATAATCTGTTACCAAGTAATCATATCTTAATCCAATCTAAAATGCTAGATCAATGATGCCACAGTGGCATCTTGTGTTGTTTTGACATGTCATCAAAAATGTTAAATGCCTAATCGGAGGCCACGCAACTCTATTTGGCAAGCATTTTGTCCCTTATGGCACATTACATACAGACAATGGTTTTCTTATAAAGAACTGCCATAATTTACAAGGGAACGATCATTTCCTTTATTTCAAATTATGTTTTTCTAGTCTGCAGTTTGGATTCTTTCATCTAGAGAGTTTCCCATCCGTTTCTCCCCTAGTAATACCAGTACACATCGTTACAGCTCATCTTCCAACTTCAACTTTTTATTTTTACTAAAAAAAAAAAAAATCACAGAATTTTGAATAAGAAAGCTATACCTAAACAACTAGTTTTTAGCCATGTATGTATAGCTATAGAATGTTACTTGTTGATGAATACCTAGGTTTTATTTTTTAAGTAAGCCCAATGATTTTCTTTCTATTAAGAACCATCTTTCTGGGTTTGTTTGACTATATATTTGACTCACAACTTTGAATCAAATATATTTTTATATTTTGAAGTGTTTTTTGTGTGTTGATTTTTTTTTTAAATATCAAAATCATTGAATCTATTTTCATGCAGAGCAGACGTAAGAAACCAGGATTCTCCAGGAACAACACATCTATGAAATCAAAGACCCCCTCTTTCTCCCCCTGCTGCACGTCTGCCCTGTTCAAACTTTTGGAAGAGGTTGGTGCATTTGTTACTCTCTGCGAAAGAGCAAGAATTGGCCTCCACACACATACACCTACCTTTCAGAGTTTCGACGTCGTAGAAAGTTGCTGCAAACCTCGTGGACCTGTGGGATGCTGAGCGAGAGTCCGTGCTGGTAAAACTCTTCAGCTTCAGTCGGCATCTCCACAGCTTCCAGTCCTCGAAGTGCGTGATACGCAGCAGTTCCTCCAAACCTGAAGCCGCCTTAATCTGCTCTTCAGATTGTTCTAGCATTGAGTCCTTAAAAAAAATAATACTGGTTTAAAAGCAGGTTGCTAAAGTTTTAGTTTGTCTGATAACCTACCTTCCTAGCTAACACTTAAAAATGTAAATAGGGCTGAAAAGAAATTAGAGTGATAATTCAAATGTACACCAGTACCTGGGAAAAATGACATCTGGTATTTTGATTCACATTTTGCTCACCCATGATTGAATCAAAGGAATTATTCTCCCTGGGTTCTCAGAACATTTAAAAACAATATCATAGTGGGTTGAATGATGGACTTCAAAATGCCATGTCTATGTTCTAACTGCCAGAACCTGTGAATGTGACTTTATTTGGGAAAAGGATCTTTGCAGATATAATGAAGTTAAGGATCTTGAGATGAGAGCCCCTGGATTATCCAGGTGGCCTCTACATACAAAGATAAGCATCTTTATAAGAGATGCAAGGGAAAGCCAAAAGGTAGAGATGTCCTGAAGCCACTAGAAGCTGAAAGAGGCGAGGAAGGGTCCTCTTTGAGAGTCTTTGAGGGCGCAGAGTCCTGATGGCACCTTGATTTTAGAATTCTGGATTCCAGAACTGTGAGAGAATAAATTTCTGTTATTTTAAGCCACCAAGTCTGTGGTAATTTGGTACAGCAGCCACAGGAAACTACTAGATTTTTAAATCATAATATTTTTGTGACAAGAGCCAATGACAATTGTTTTCATCTCTGTTATTTGTTTGAGAAACTGACCCAGAAAGTCTCGGGGACCCTGTCTACAGTCGCACAATAAAGACTGTAAGATCTTGATAACCTGAAATTTCTAACTTTTAACTCTCTGATAAAATATATTATCAGCATTTATGTTAACAATTTGCTTTTCTCACAGTTGCACAAACTGTATTGATAGATACGATGGATTTGTGAGAAAAAAGATTGAGCCAATAAAAGATTCGGTATGTAGTCTATATTGTTCAAAATCAGGGGCTTGGTTATATAAATAACGATACATATATACAACAAAATACTATGCGGTCATCAAAACCAATGATGTAGATGTATACTGGCACAAAATGAATCAACATCATTCATCAATGTTTGGGGAGTAGGATTTTTTCTTTTTAGATATGATAATGGATACCGAGGTGTCCAAAAGTAGATGTTCAGAAGAGCAAGTGTGGCCCGAGTCATGTACGATTTAGCTATATCTGTCTTCAAATTATTTGTGGGTATATAATGTTCATCATATATAAACAATTAATCATTGTTAATTAATCACATATCTATAATTAAAAACATACATATATATCTGGAAGGATACATATGAAAATATAAACAATAGCTAATTCTCTAGATCAGGGGTTGTCAAACTACAGGCCCCAGACTAATTCAGCATGCCACCTGCCTGTTTTAATAAAGTTTTATTGAAACACAGCCATGTTCATTCATTTACATAGTGCCTATGGCTGCTTCCATCATTCTACAATGGCAGAGTTGAGAAGTTGAGAGCGAGAAAGACCTTCATAGCAGTTTCAACCTGAGGCCACCCATCTTTTTAAAATTTCAATTTTCCCAGTCATTGTATTTTTCATTTTTCCATGTATTATTATACTGTCCCTATTCTTTTTTGAAATACTTATCAGACATACATTGGAGCCTTTAAATGATTCACACATCTACTAAATGTGCTTTCATATTTATCTATTTTTTTCTCCCTTCATTTCTCTTTAATGTGTATGGGTAAATTGATTGATTCATGTCCTCAGTCACCAATTCTCCAACTGTGTGAATCTAGAGTTTATTTTGTTAAGTTTTTAATTTTAATCACATTTCTAATTTCAAAAATTTCTTCTTCATTCTTTCCTATCTGCTTTTTTTTCATTTCCATGTTTTTCCTAATTTGTCATTTTATTTTATGAATATCATTCCTTTCTTTATGTTCTGAGAGTCCCAAATACTTTAAGCATTTCTTCGAATTGTTTTATATTTTAATCTCACAATATGATTTATGTCCTAATTACTCATTTTATTGGCTGTCTTTCTTACTAATAATTACTTCTATGTGCTTTGGAATTCGTTTAGTTTCATGTTTATTGGGAGATTCATTTTTCTTTCCAGTCTTTCTGCATCATTTAAAAGTTCTGTGGTCATAACCCCTGACTTGCAGAGCCCCGAATCCAGAAACTTATTGAGTATTTATGACTCAGGGATGACCTTAGCTCAAATTCTGGTTGCAAGAAAATATCCGCTCCCTGCCTTGCCTCTCTCTAATAAAGCAGTTCTGCAGCTTCAGCTTCATGTTTTTTGAAAATTTCTTTTTATTGAGATATCATTGACACGTAGCATGGTATAAGTTTAAGGTGTATAATGTGTTGATTTCTTTCAGCTTTGTGGTTTTGGTACCATTTCTGCAAATGTTTGCCATCTGCAGATATTAGCCACCATTTGATAAATTTTATACTGTATCTATCATTGCTATGGACTACAAAAGATCTTGAAGCATGAATTCAGGAGGTTATCTTTCTTGGAAGTTCAGATGTGTGTGCGTGTGTGCATGTTTTTAATAAAGGTGGGAGAGACTTGAACATGTTTAAGAGCTGAGGGGAAGAGCCAACAGAGAAAAAGAAACTGAATGAAATGCAGGAGAGGTAAAGCAGGAACCTAGAGGGGTTGGTTTAATACAAGTTCCAGAGATAAGAGGACACAGGATGGATGGATGAGAGCGCCACCCTCTGAAACAGGAGGCTTGTAGAGAATGACATGGGTCCGTTGACAGCAGGACTGCTTGGGACCTGTGATTTCTAACTTATCTGTGAAGTCTGAATTCAGGCAATTTTCTGGGAGTGAGGGGAGGAGGAAGCTTGAAGAGCATAGACAAGGTTTGGGGAACAGGCATTGAATTAAAGCAGCGTACCACAGCTTCTTCATATAACAAATTCTGGGGATGAAACAGAATAAATTAATCGCTAATGTCTCTAGCAACTCTGAAATTTGATGATTCTCCATTGAGGCTCATTTGTCAATAGTCTCTCTTTACCTGATTATTAATTGCCTCTTTTCTAGTTGGGCAGTATAACTACTTCACATTTAATTCAATCTTTAAATAAAATTTTGTGACAACACTGCTTCCATATGAAAATAATGAAACCAATCAAATAGCTTTTTAAGTGTTTAAAAATTGTACTATATTGGAATAATTTTTATTCATTGAGACAAATTTCATTCAATATCATCCATAAATACAGACCGATGTATGGTTTCTTAGTTCTTGTGGTTTCGATTCAATCTCAGAAATATTTTTAAACTATCCAACTGTGAGAACTCTGGAGAAAATATCAAATCTCTGGATTGAATTAAAGGTATTAAATGATTCATGTGACATGCTTCATCATTTAAAAAAATGCAGTGTTTACTCAAACTGAGTTATTTAAGCATCCTTTAAGCCTCATCATTTAAAACCTAGTTTGGGTCTATGGCCATGCCACCCTGAACAAGTCTGATCCCATCTGATCTCGGAAGCTAAGCAGGGTCAGTCCTGGTTAGTACTTGAATGGGAGACCACCTAGGAAGACCAGGTGCTGTATTTGTAAAAAATAAATAAATAAAATAAGGGATTGTAACTTGACAAGATTCTTGCAATCTGTGAGGTCAACCAAGGGTTGCTTTGCCTGAAAAATAAATAAATAAAAATAAAAAATAAACCTAGCTTGCAATAATTGAGAAATTTCAGACAACCCTTTTGTTATTATAAGTACAAGTACTAAAAATTCAATATAAGTAGAAATCTGACAACTAATTCATTGTGGGGTATATGTTTACAAAGCGTCAAGAACAGTGGTTCGTTTCCAATGGGCTTTCTGCACTGGCTGATTTTGCTTGGGCAAAACAAAAATTATAATTAAAAAGTATAAATATAGTCCCAAAAATACATATTTAAGTCATTGATTTCAGTGGTTTTAACTACCAAACCTTTGCCAAGTAAGTTGCTCATAATTTCTATTTTCTAATGGAAGTGCTAATTAAAACTAAAACAATTAAAAAGTAGTCAGCAAGAGAAAGTGAAGCAGGGTTACCAGACTCTGCTTTTTATTACAGCAGCATTTTTTTTTTTGGTGATTAATCCAAGACTGTTAGCAATTTTATTCCTAAATAATAAATCATTCTCCAATGTCCTGGCTACCACAGGCTAGTTGCTAAATTGTGAGGCTTAAAGTCTTTAGAATGTGATTTTACCATTTTTTGAACGTATACTGCTTTCTGTGGTATATACTTTTGTTAATTTCTAAGTTCACATGGTATTCTCCCTTGAGGAAGCACGAGGATCTCCATAGCTCAAGCTCTGGCAGTAATCTAGGCCAAGTATGACTAAGATAAGATGGCAGGCAAGATGTCTGGAAAGGTACGGTGGCTGGGTTTGTAGGAGAAATTTGGAAGTGTCCATGTTGTAGAGAAATCAATGGCCTTCTGTATCCTACTAATTTTAACTCTAAAATCCCATCCCTTCTGCCCCTCCACCAAGTATCTAGACAAGTAATACTTTCAAAGAGTGAACAAAGGCATGATTTGGGGATATCGAGGAGCTCCACTGGGGAAAAAAAAAACCAGCAGGAGGTTGACTCTGGTTGGGCACAGAGCCGGTTTAAGAGTGAAGGGACTGGCAAGTAAAAGTAAGAAGAGGGGCTGGTGCAATGAGGTACCACCTCACAGTCACTAAGATGACTACGGTCAAAAACACTAACGATATCAAGTGTTGTCAGGGATGTGGAGCAACGGGAACCCTCACACATTGCTGATGGGCTTGTAAAATGGTGCTGTGACTTTGGAAAAGAATTCGGTGGTTTTTTTAAAGTTAAACACACAAAAGAAAAACAGACTCATAGAAACAGAGAGCAACAGGATGGTTACCAGAAGGGGTGGGTGAGTGATGGATGAAAAGGGGAAGGGGAATACAGTCAATAATATTGTGATAAGTTTGCACTGTGACAGATGATTACTAGAATTCATGGAATGATCACATTGTAAGGTATAAAAATGTCAAATCACTATATTGCACACCCGAAACTAATATAAGCAATATAAGATTACATATGAACTATAAAAAAAAGTGAAATATAAATTTAGCATATGACTAATCAATCCCATTTCTAGGTATTAATTACCCAAGAGACAGAAAATAGATTATTGGATGCCTAGGGCTGAGAGTGAAAATGAGGGTTATTGTAAAAGGGCACAAATGATCTTACATGGGTGATGGCTGCGCAACTAGTAAGTTTACTAAAATCATTGAATTACTTAAAACAAGTGAATGCGTAAATTTCATAGTATGTAAATTATATATCAATATAGTTCTTTTAAACACAAAAGTAGGATTGTTCAAAGTTCAAAGGCCAGACTACTTGTATCCGATTTGGGAGGCAATGGAAAACACTAGAGAGTTGAACAATGGAATATTACTGGACATCCACTTCATCGGTTCGCTCTTCTGTTCATTTCTTCTTGCTTTGGCCTTAGTTCATGCTGTTCCCTCTGCTCAGAATGCCCTCCACCCTCTACTTAGCTAAACCTTTCTCAGCCAGGTATTGTCTTCCTAGAGAAATGCCCCCCACTACTCCCATCCTTGCCCAGGTCTAGTCCCTCTGTCACATGAGTTCCTAGCACTCCATCCTTCTCATCCCCAGTGCTTACCATTGCTCACATTAATGAATAATTTGTGTCATTACCTGCTTAGTGCTTGTCTTTACCACTGGGTAGTGAGGGCCCCTGGAGCAATAATCATATGTCTTATTCACATGGCAATAGTAAGAACTAAGTAGAAAAGTATTAAATATATGGACAAACAGACTGATTCATCAAATGCCATAGAAAATTTAACCCTGAGATTATCCATTTGTTCAAACTACATCACTTATCTTTTAAGTATCTTTCAAGAGGTATTCTCCTTCTAAGTCTAAATCAACATCACTTTTTCAATCAAGCATCTACAATGTCCCTAAATTAGACTTATGATTTATGAACACATTGCATTCTCCTTACAAAACTGTGGTCTCTGTGAGGGTAGAATATATGTCTGGTTTATATTTTCACATAATAAACACCTAATAAACATCTGATGAAAGAATTTATGAGTAATATATATATATTATATATATAAATATATATTATATATATATATGACAAATAGTAATTGGGCCCAGGCTCATGTGACATGTATAATCTTTCGTATAGATTAGTGCTTCTCAAAACTGAATGTGAATCCTAATCACCTGGTGATCTTCTGATGCAGTAAGTTTTGGGTGAGACCTAGGATGTTGCATTTCTAACAAGCTCCCAGGTGATGGTGATGATCTTGGTTGGGTGACCACATTTTAAGAAGTCAGGGTTTGTAGCAGAGGCTCTCAAAGTTGGCTTCACCTTGAACCTACCTGGGAAGAAGCTTCAAAAAAACACTGATGCTTGGATCTTATCCTCAGAGATTCTCTTTTACGGGTCTGGGCTGCAACTTTGCCATCAGGATTAAAAAAAGAAAATCTTCTCAAGTGTATGCTAGTCTTAGGGGAAGCTGGGTGAGAGAGATACAGGAATTCTCTATCTTTGCAATTTTTCTGTAAATCTAAAATTACTTCAAAATAAAAAGGTTATTTAAAAAAATAGTCTTATTCTTTAAACGCCTCTGAGTTATATCTTAGATTAAAAATATTGTGAGAGCATCTCGTTGAACTGGACTTCCTAAATATTTTCTTAACTCAAGTCACATGATTGAATGTTTGCGGATCAGTTCCCAACCCGTATAACTTTTCTAAGATTGAAGACCAGCTATATTGTTTTCCAGGCTAAACAGCACGAGGAAGCCAGCCGTCTCATGCGAGACCATCCTAGATGACAGAATAAAATTGCTACTCAAATTCTCAAGAAGCCAAAACAACCCACTTCTCAAAACCAGAATTAAAAACAATAGGTATTACTTTAACCTATTCGAATCAACAGGCAAATGTAAATTATAACCCTTTTATAAGGCAGTCTATAAAATATTTGAAAAAAATATATAAATGAGAGAACATGGATGCCAAGTGGAAAGAGCATGGCTTGGGGTAAACGATTGGGTTCTGATCCTGGGTTCCAACCCTTTTGAAAACTTGATACTATTTTGTCAAACAGTGTTGGCGATGTGTCTTCAGGAAGTCTGGTGATGAGGGGGTGGGGGTGAATCGAATTTACGTATTGAGAAAATCCAGAAGCTTCCTGGTGAGCTACGGAGAGAAGACGTTTCACACAACTTTTCCTAGATTTTTCCTAGATTTTTCCTAGATTTGCTTAGGGATTTACCAGTGTTGCCTGCGGGCACAATTCTTAGCAGTGAGTCCAGGGAGGAGGATCAGGTTGCAATGCAAATAGTTCCTGTTCCTCCTCCACCTCTTAGCAACTTCTGTGTCACTGGAAGAGCATTCTGTATTTCATCTTTAACTTGATGGTTAAGGCTTAGCGAAAACCACATTCTCCCTGCTTTGGAGTCCATACTGCACCGTCAGGTTCCCAGATGTCTTCCACAGATACTTCCCCCCACACCTCCGTTCCCCTTTCTCCCTCTCCCACCTGTCAAGGAATCTGCTCTGGCCATGTTAGGCTTGCAGTCCAAGTTGAAGTTTTGTGGCTTTGCTTCCTGCAGCTCCCAAGAGGAAATTCCATCCCCAAAAGGAAGCTTTGCTTGATACCGTAAACCACTCCGTCATCTGGACAGACAGCTGATTGGGAGAGCAGAGCGCATGAATCTGAAATGTGTAAATCTGGCTTTGCATGGTACGGGACTCTGGAAAATGTGTTGACAATTTCTTATCAAGTTCAACATACACTCACCATATGACCCAGCAGTCCCACTCCTGGGAGTTTACCCTTGATAAATGAGGTCTTATGTTCACACGAAAACCTTTACATGAATGTTTTTAGTTTGGCTTTCTTTGTAATAGCCAAAAACCTGGAAACGACCCACATGTCATTCAGCGGGTGAACGGTTAAGCAAACTGCTACATGCACCCCATGTAACACCACTCAGCAACAAAAAGGAATGAGCTGTGGCGTGCACAGCAGCTTGAATGGGTCTCAAAGGCATCGGGAGTGAAAGAAGCCAACCTCCAAAGGTTACATACTGTACAATTCCATTATGACACTTTCGAAACAAAACAAAACATAGCAATACAAAACGCCCGAAGATGGAGGGAGTGTGACTATAAAAGGGTGGCACAAATGAATTCTTTTCTGTACCTTGATTGTGGTGGTAGTTACACAAATCCATGCATGTATTAAAATTCACAGAACTGCACATAAAAAAGGGGAAAATGTTAATTTTACCATATAATAATTTAAGAAAGATAAACTAAGCCGGCTTTGAAGCCGGGCACTACTCCCTTTTAGCTATTGCGCTGAGGGTTATTAATTTTTGAACTTCCTTAAACCTTGGCTTCCTCATTTAGAGATAGCAAAGCTGATAATACTCACCTCATAGAACTGGTATGGAGACCGCACGAGGTTGTGTGCGGGGAAAGGGTTGGGTACAGAGTACACGGGCCATAAAGTTCCTTTCTTTTCTTTCCTTTCTGAGGGGCAGGGCATTTGGCCCTGTGCTGGGGTTCACAGGGCCATCTGACGTGGCCAGAGAGGTGAGTTTGAAAAAAAGCAAGATGTGGCAACTCTAATAACAGTCCATAAAAATTAAAGAGAAAAACTTTTCCGGAGTAATTCAAGGACAACCTTTTCCTTTTCCTCCCCTTCTCTTCCCTCCCCTCCCTCCTTCCTCCTCCCCCTCCCTCTCTCTCTCAACAGTCCTTAGGGTATTTTCAGATGAAAGGCCAATTTTAAAGCATCTGCTCAGGCTTTACATGTATCTTTCTAGATGGATGAAGGAAAAAAATGATCCACTTCTTAAACCTTTGTGTTTTGTTATTAGGGTCTGGCCTTACCCACAATAGATGGTACCTAACAGGATGGAGTGTCCCAACTGAGGGCACTTGCTAATAATGACGGCTGCAGCTGCTCGCTCAGCTGGAACCAGCCGAGGGGCTAATCTTATTTCTCCGAAATCCACAAACCTGGCCATTTAGGAGGCCTCTTGCTATCAGCAGCTCTTCAGTTTTTGTGGTCTTACATTTAAATGCACATATACAAGAAACCTAGGACGTTTAATAAGACTAAGGATCTACAAACACAAGGAATGTGTGCGTATGCACATGCATGCATGTGCATGCATTTACGTGCGTACACATGCATGCATGCATTTCTGTGAGTGCGTGTGCATAGCTGTCTGGGTATTTTAACGGGATACTACAGGGCTAATATGCCGGGAACCTCCTCACCCTCCACTTTGATGACGACTGTTGGTGGCAAGTTGTCTAGCATTTGGGAAGATGTCTATGCCCCCCTTTACGTGTTTTAAATCCCTGCTCTATTCAGATGCCTCCGCTCCTTTATGATGCATCTGTGCTTGGAAATGTGGGGGCACATGAGTGTGGGATGCGCTTGAGTGGCAAAACTCTAAAAGATGCTCTGAATAATCCCCAAGAGTAACTGACCTCAAAGATCAAGGCCCAATGTCTAAGGAAATAACCCAAAGCTTTTATGGTAATGAGGCTATTGTTAAAAACAATTGCACTGCCTCCCCCTCCCCTTCTGCCCCAAAGAAAGAAGTCTATTTCTCAGCCCCGCTGATGTTGGGCCAGGTGACCTGCTTTGATCAACCAGGCATGACAAGATATAACACAAGCAGTGGACCCAAATGTACTTATGACTACACAGCTCTCTCCACATTTTAACCACCACGGCAAGCACCTGCCCACTGATCCAAGGTGGAGGAGAGACGTGTAGAGCAGATCCACATTCAACTTACAGCTTGAGCCTTGACTCCCAGCTGACCCCCGGAAACAGAAATGAGAATAGATTATTGATGTTCAAAGCTACTGAAATTTGAACTGTTTTGTTAAATAGCATTATTGTGGCAGTAATTAACGGCTGAAGCCCTGGTTCGGCCTAAGGCAACAAAATCCATTGATGAGCAGAGGATCTTTATGCAAAACTTACTCATCTTTTTCACAGGGCAGCCCTACTGTGCCACTTGCAGTTGGGCCAATATGCCTTTCACCTTTCTTCCTAAAGATGCAGTGGTCCATCTCAACATCCACTGCTCTCCTTCTCCTCTTCCTCGCCAACACCCTCTGCACTGTTTAAGATGCCCAGTGATCCCCAGTCTTGCCGTGACAGTGTAGGTGTGAACCAAGCACACCATCAAAAAAGCTACTATTACTTTTTCATCCCACTCTGTCCTTTTGAGTGAGTCTCTTATGGAGGATGAACTCAGGATATTCATTCAATCAAAATTACTCTCTTTCTAGCTCTCTGGAGAACAAAACAGTATGCAACAACAAAATATTCGCCATAGCAATATTCAACACATGACACTTTATCCAGAAATAATTTTAGCCAAACCTAGATTTCAGGAAAGCAATACTTTTCTCTAACATGTGAGTGTTGTAATTATTTAGGGAACGATGAATGACAGAGACATTATAGAAAGTTACATTATTACTTAAAGTTTTAGGTATTAAAATTAGCCTCCCCACAGGCCAAATTTAATTCCTTGGCCGTTGGTAAGACATGCAAGTAACTAAGACCTCTTTAGTTTATAAAAAACATCACTTCCACTCATGTGCTTGGCGCATGGTGAGACATTCCACAAATGTTTACTGAACTGAATCTAGGTTTCCCTTTTCAGGGAGAAGGAGCCTCCTGAGCAGCAGAAATCACCATGAGTGTCTCCCTTTAGCAATTCTATCCTAGTGCCCACGCATGGCTGTTTCTCATCAAAGGAATGTTCAGAAACATTTAGAAGTGACCAAAATTGTATGCGTTACTCATTAATACTATTCACCAAATATTTCCAGCTTTCTACCTTCTGAGCACATGGAAGGATTGCCCTTCTTGGCCCCTTGTGGTTGATGGGGCGGTGAGTCAAGGGGCTGTGACCAAAAGTGAGGTATGTCACTTCCGGACCTGAGCATTTAACTGCCAAGGTGAGAGAGACTCTCCAGGGCTCTCCCTCCCTCTGTTGTGGTGATTAAATGACATTCAAGATGTGGATGCTCAGCCACTTTCATCCTGACATGGTGTTGATCCTGGAAGACCCAGGATGGTCAAGTGGTATGAGCAATAAATAAAACTCTGTTGTTTGTGAGCCCCAAAGATTTGGATCTACATGGAAGCATCTCTGTTTGTTAATGTAGCATACCCTGACCTTGCCTGACTGATAAAGTGTCTGACCAGTGTACTTTGCCATAATTTACCACGTCTTCACAAACCAGCCAGTGTACTATGAAAACATAGATAGCGCTTCTCAAGGATATCAAAGATGAAGGAAATCATCAAGATGTCCAAGTTTTAATCAGATCTGCTGTGTGGCCAGATGCCGCGTTGCCTATCTCTCCGTGACCACCAGGCTGGAATAGTGGGCTAAGGTGACTTCCTTCTAAAACTGGCTCCTAGAAGTTAACGCCTTATAGAATAGGTCGAGGCTGGAATGACACTAGAGGATTCTTTGATGCCTCCACCCAAATCTTCTCTAAGCCCCACAGGAAAATAGGCGAGGGTAAATATACTGCCTTATAAGAAATGATTTAGAATTAAAAAAAAAAATGAAATCAGACACACCACGATGAGAGGAGATTATTTAATGCAGTAGTTCATAACTTGGGTATCTCAAAATTCTAGAAGCCTAGTCCATCAGTCAGTCAACAGATACTTTTTTTTAGTATTCACTCTATTACAGGCTTTTGTACTAGATGACTGAGACACTGAACATGACAATGAAAAGCTCCTGTTCTCAAAAGCTTTCATTTTAGTGGAAAGTAACTCCGCTATGAAGAGGATTAAACAGTGTAATGATATAGATCAAAGTTGGCAAACTACGACCTATGTGCCAGATCCAGCCTGCAGTCTCTTTTTGTATGGCCTATGAGCTAAGAATTAGTTTTTACATTTTAAATCACTGGAACAAATGAAAAAAGATTTCTTGATGCATGAAAATGATGTACAATTCAAGTTTCAGTGGCTACAAAGTTCTCTGAGAACACAGCCACACTGTACATGATCTACCCTGGCTACTTCTCCAATCTCAATGACTCTCCCTACTGGTCTCCATACTGGTCTGCTGGCTAATACCCAAACCCTCAATCCACCACGGCCACTGTACAGTGGCGGCCTCTGCCTCCCTCACTTCCTGCAGGGGTCTGCACAGACAAAACTGAACCAGAGAGGTCTCCCTCGCCCATCGCTCTCTGTCTCTTCCTCCTGCTTGATTTTCTTCATGGCACCTATCACCCTGACCTGTTAGATTTGTGTACTGCCTGCCTCCACTTGCCATACTGAAAATTCCATGAGAGTTGAAACATTGCCTTACTTCCTGCTGCATTCCTAGCATTGAGACATAGTAGGTGCTCAACAGAAAAATGAATTGTCGAATACTGGAAAATTCTGACGAGAGGCAAGGGAGAGCCTTTTGGAACTAGGACGTCACAACCACTCAAGGCTTTCGTGACGTGGTTGTGATGATCTCTGCTTTTCATGATCTTTGCTTTAGAATGTCCTAGGATCTTAGTAGAGACTATAAGAACTAGTGGCAAGAGAGAGAAAAGTGGACTTACCACCATAAAGGCAACCTAAGAAGAAAGGTCTCATCTTGCCTCATCTCAATGACATCCCAATGATAGTTTCCCACCCTCTCTACTAATCTCCAGTGGTAGGAAAGACCTGAGGTTAGAAATGTGCTCAGAAACAATTTTACTGTCACTTGTGTCTCTATTTCTCTAGTACCTCTAACTAATTGTAGATCAGCGTGCCCAGGAGTTCCAGATCTTATTACATCAGGATCTACATGGAAGCATCCCTGTGTCCAAATACTACATTTTCATTTCATAAATTGTCTTTATAAGCCTGTCCCAAGAGGGTTCCGTAATGAAATGCATTAAACATTCAGCTTTAATATTGGTTTTTTTTTTCTAGAGCTCTTAGGAGTCTATATAGTAAGGGTTTATCCATGAGTCCAAATCAAGATTTTTAAATTAAAAATAACTCATATAAAGTACTACATTCAATATACAAGACACAGGTGGTTCTATTGTACGCCAAATACCAGTAATATGCTATACTGATATAAAAGCCTCAACCACCAGTTAAAAGTGACTGACTAGAATTGAATGGGTCTACCTATAGAAGCATATAATTCAACACGTTTGACTACATGATCCTAAATGAAGAAATTAATGGAAAACGTTTCACATGTCTTTTATGCCAAGGACTTTGCTTGAAAGAAAAGTAGACAACAGCTCATTGGGCCACCTAACGACAAAGTCAATGGACTTCCTGTGCATGACTTTGGAAGTGGGAATAGGGAGAGGGGTGGGGCGGGTCTTCTTCCAGGACTTAGAGATGGAAGATGTACCACCCACTCCTTGCTATTCAGCTCGCTTTAGAGACAATTTCAGGAGAAGGCAAATGACACAAAGGTTATTAAGTCTTGTCAGCTTCGTGGTTCTCATCAAAATTAGAGGTATCCCACATTCTTGTGGATCCTGGACTTAATTCCAGTCTTATGCTGGGTTTGAATGACTCTAACATTCAGATATTCTTCCACCAGTTAAGAAGAGGGGGTTCAAAGGTAGTGTGGGGGAGAAGGAAATAAATTTTGCCAGAAAAGTGTCGAAAGAGCCTACCATGACCTGGAATTATTCCTTTCTCCCTCTATTGATATGTCTGTATCCGTGACTTTGAAAAGATTTATGGAGGATGGCTTATCAAAAACAAACAAACAAACAAACAAACAAACAAAAATAGTGCTGGCTAGAAAGTCAATGTGAACGATAGGACAGTGAGGTTGCAGGTATTTATTTGCTAAATGCCCAGAGTGTCTACACTATTTCACTCAGGGCTGTCACATACAGATATGAGTCTCTGTGGACAGAGCTTCCTAGAGTTGTGCAGTGTACACCCTGCGCAGCTGTATACGACTATCTCAACTGTATAAACAAGCTGGAGAAAAGAGGCACAGAAATAAACCCCACGTCTAGACGGTTAATCTGATTATATTAGTGAGTCAAGAACAGGCATTGCAGATGGGGGGAGTGTTGAGGGACTGGGTGAAAAAGGGAAGAGATTAAGAAGTACAAATTGGTAGTTACAAAATAGTCACAGGGACATACAGTATAGGGAATATAATCAATAATATTGTAATAACTGCATATGGTGCCAGGTGTGCACTAGACTTTGGGAGATCAGTTCACTGATTATGTAAATGTCTCGCCACTATGCTGTATGTCTGAAACTAATATAAAATAATATGGAATGTCAAGTCTAATTGAAATATACATATTTTAAAAAGATTACGCATTGGGTTAGAAGAAAACATGTTCTGCTTATATTGAGAAACTTAGCAGCTAAACAGTATATATAGTAGATGTGAGTTGAGCTTTTCAAATAGATTTATATCAGTTCACAAATTCCATGCACTGCTGACTACAAACATCTCTCCCAAGTACACACGGCAAAACCGACGAAATTAGGGTGTCTCATATTTACCCCAAATACCTGAAAACATTTATCTGCAAAGATCTATGCACCCCAATGTTCAAAGCAGCATTATTCATGGTGGCCAGGACATGGGAGCAATCGAAGTGTCCTATGTAGATGACTGGATAAAGAAGCCGCGGTACATATATACAACGACATATTTTTCAGGCACAAGAGAAATACTGCAATTTCTGACAACGTGGGTGGATCTTGACCTTATCATGCTAAGTGAAATAAGTCAGAAAAAGTTGAAAACCATATGATTTCACTCATATGTAGGATATAAAACTGAAAGCAACAAACAAATATGACAGAGACTCATAGACAAGGACAGTGGATGAGTGATTACCAAAGGGAGAGGGTGAGGGGAGAGGTGGATAGCGGTAAAAGGGATCAAATATTTGGTGATGAAAGGAAATCTAACTTGGGTGGTGAACACACAATGCAATGTATATATATGACACACAGTTGAACTGTACACTTGAAACTTATTTGATTTTATCAATCGATGTCACCTCAATAATTTTTTAATAATAATAAAAAATATACTCATCTCAAAAAGCAAAAAAAAAAAATAAAATAAAATTCGTATCTCGGTGTCTAAGCTACTACCATCCTGAATATGCTTTCAGACTCAATTCTAATTCAAACAAGAGGACCGTTAACACTAAGAAACATATTTCTCCTTAGATTTTTCTCCTAAGAAAAAATTAGGGGGGGAAAGAAAAGTACAACCATCAATATGATAAACCTCTTTATCCCTCCCTCACCACTCAGAAAATTCCTGTTTAACTACAGGCAACCTTTCCTTTGTATCAGAAATAGTTAATGAAGCTGAGGTTTGGGTGGACATAAGCTCAATATACCTGTAGCTTTACTTTTTAAAGGAAATTTGGATATATCTGAAGAAAATCACGAATAGTATTGCTAAACATATAATGCAGTATCTTCCATGTGTAAGGACACGTTTTCCGTCACATGCAAATTCAACTGCTTTCGTCCATTCCTCTGTTCGATAAGTTTATGTGTTAGCAGTAAATTCAAAACATTTAAAACCGCACTGTACCCAGGACACCTAAAGAATTCTTGGTGTCTGTGCTCTTTAAAAGGGCTGAACAATCTCAAGAAAAGTACTTATTTCCTAGAATTCACAGTTTCTTCTTGTCCCACCAAATAAACTGATGTTTTCAAAGTACAATGGAAACATTTTAAAACTCCATGCAATAAAATGGGGGGGGGTTGGGGGGCGAAGCACAAACTCCATGAACCCAGCACATGTAAACCTGAGTTTTGTGCACTTAAAAAAAAAAAGAGCAGAGCAGCCTGAACAGTCTTACTTGCTTCAAATAAGTCAGATTTTTTTTTCTTCTGTTACATAGGCTCAAAATTGGATTCCTTTTCACCTGTCATCTGGCACTGAGATCTAATATCCAAGCTGGTGGCAATGAAGTGGAGCCGAATGACTGCTATCTCTTTCTCCCAAGTACATTTGGAAATTGGAAAGGTAAAAACGTGTAGACTGCTGAACAACGTGAGTCCCTCCTAATACAGAGCTGACCCTTTACAGATACACTGTATATCTGCTTATGCACTTACTGTATGTATATATCTGTACTTTAAACATAACAAGCGTAACTTTTTCAGCCCCAACAACCAATTTTCCCCTGTTGGGGGCGCTATCACCCCTGGTGAAAATGCAGCTACAAAAACTCAAGTCCACATTTGATTGTTCATGGACAGAAAGTCCTAAATCAGTAATGATTTAGCACCACTTTGGTCAAAATAATTATATCAGAATCATTTTCAAAATAAAAGGTTAAAAAATATAATCTATGAAATACATAAAATTGGGTGAAATATTGCTTAGTCGGTAACATCCCAGTTAATTTTTTTTTTGCATTATTGCCAATTTATTGGGCTCTATCTGATGCTTGCTCATAGAATCAAAGATTCAATTACATGTTTCTAGACGGAAGCAACGGGTAATTTGGAAAAACAGAAAAGGTCTGTAGAAAGCACATAATTTTCAATTTACATAAGAAATTAACTAACTAAACTAAATTAACTAATGTTTGCTGCTCGCAAACAACCTGAAAATAAATGGTCCACCAAGTTATCTGTGTGAGAGACGAGTTGGTACTTCATTAAAAAAATCACTGTGCCACTTACATATACAATTAAGGGGAAACCTGCCTATCTGAAAAGATTCCAAATGTTCATTCATGGTCTATTACATCTTCAAACCAATCTCTCATCATTTTCAAACACTCATAGCAAGACTCACAATAAGCCTGAGAAACAGAACACTCTAACAAATGGAGGATGCAAGAAAAGAAAGTCCTCTGTATACGACAATAAAAAAAAATCTACATCATATTAAACATCAAGCTCACCTACCTTCACTGGTCCATGTTCATAACTGGAGCCCTGCACCAACTGCAGATAAGACATCATGAAAATATTCACCAATGCCCACTGTCTGTACATTTTGAATATTTTAATATCCACTGATCACCAAGAAGTTGACATCAGGCAGCTAGAGAAAACTGTTTCAAAAGGCATTCTCCAGAAGGAAAGTTCTGAAACCCCAAGATTTCACGTGGAAAAACAGATAATCAGTTGTGATCAAAATCCAATGAAACGACTTCAATTAGTCAAGGTACGTTTTTGCACAATCTTATGCGGGGAGAGAGATGAAAAACGTTTCAATGTTCTCATGCTCCAAAAACAATCAAGAGATCGACATATCTTCCACTTGCAATGAAAAAGCACATTAAATCCATTTCATGTCCAGAAAAATTTTTAAAAATCTCTCCACCCTATACCCAGGTTCTAGCTGCTTTGTAAAGAGGTGGTGAGGCCACCAATGTTTGCAGCTACAGAAAAGCTGGAACCCAATTCCGAATTCCAACTTTTTTCATAACCCTCATGGAAGCTTGCAGAAGCATGTGTCTTAAATCTGACACAGATTTTGGCAGAAAATGCAGGGGAGTCTTGGCTGTAATCCTGTGGTGTCCCTACCAATAGCAGGGCCGTTTTAAAAACTGACTCAAACGCTCAGGGCTGCTGTTATTTTAACGCAGATAACCTGTAACGTGAAACCCCTGCACACAGGCATGACTGTCGTATCCAAATTGCCTTGCTCAGGAAGGGACTTAGGACGCTCACAGTCAAGTACCAGTGACACACCAAAAGCAATCAAATAAATATGCTTTAAAAAAAAAAACCACATATGCACAAAAGTAACAAAATATCCACAAACACATAAAGAGCAAACATACGCAAAATGACTTAACAGAAGCTTAGTAACTTGGGTCAAAATGAAGAACATTGACTTAAAGAAGCAACAATTAGGTTTATTTGCATGCGCCAGGAAATATCTCACGTGCATTGCTATAAGAACTATGTTATCCCTTCAGTGTGGAATTCTTCAGAAGCACTGGCTAAATCAGCTTTGGAATTCAACGTGCTCTTGTGCTCTTCACTGGTTTCCAATCTTTGATTTCCAGGTTTTGGCTCTTTCAAAGCCATTTTTAGCATTTCTGAAATCAAGAATGGCCTGAGAAATCTCTTTATTGGTGTTCATCACGAATGGACCTAAGGCAGAAAGAGACATTCAGAAAGTTCTAGGTGACGATAATATTTTCTTCTACCACTAGAAATGGGACGTGTTTCTGTAGTTAAGTTCAAACAAATCCAGGCATATCTGAACAATATAAGGTTATTTTCACAGCGTCCAATCCCCAACGACTGTCATACAAGTTTCTTGACTAGGATTGTATGTGATTATAAAGACCAAATTCAGATAAATAAATCAAGACGATTGCATGTCACTCATCCATTGCTGGCTGTCATCAACAACAGCAATATCTTTATTCAAAATATTCTTAGATTTGGTTCTATTACACCATTTTTGTATTTGTTAGGGTTTTTTTCCTTCCTTATTTTTTTTTGAGATATAATTGCCATACAAGATCATATTAGTTTTGGGTGTATAACATAATGATTTATATTAGTATATATTGTGAAACAATTACCACAATAAGTCTAGTTAATATCCATCACCAAATATAGTTACCAAATTTTTTCTTGCGATGAGAACTTTTAAGATATACTGTAGTCATTAGTTTTATAGTACTAGGTGATGTCAAGAATCGAACCAATCCGATACAAAAAACTGGCAAATCTCATCCTATTTTGGCGTCTATACAGTATATCAGACTATGTACTTACATGAGGGATCTAAGTCATTTTTGAAAATTAGTAGTAGCAGCTCATTGATAATAGACAGGCAATTACAAAAATTTCAAGTCAAGAAAGTATATTTGGGATTCACTAGGGGCAAGCAAAATTCTTCTATAAAGGGCCAGACAGTATATATTTTAGATTTTGTGGTCAGAAAGTCTATCTTAACTACCCAGCTCTTCCGCTGAAGCGAGAAAGGAGCCATAGACGATACAGAAGTGAACAGGCATGGCTGTGTTCCAATAAAACTTTCTTTACAAAAACATGCAGTGGTAGATTTAGTCCCCATGTCAGAGGTTGTTGGTCCCTTCGTCTAATTACTAGGTTTGAATTCTGGTTTTGCTAAGAGTGTAGAAGTCTTCCCCTGGTCTACCAGGAGGCAGAGTGTCTATTGCTCCCTTTTCTTCACACGTTGTAGGAGGAAAGGGACACTGTCCTGGAATGTGTCACTCCTGTGGTCTGTTGGATAAACAAGGCCGGCTCCTCTGCAGCATTGGCAATGTCTCAAAGCAGCTGACAGATGGGTCCATTCAGTATATTTCTTCTACCACTCTGCACAGATTACTGACATTCTTTTTTTTTTTTTAAAGTTCCTCCTCTAAGGAACTTGCTCTGAGAGACCTGGATTAAAATATAACCGTGTGACTGAGAGGAGATCACACATTCAAACTTCTTAACCATTGTTAGCATATCAGCGGAGATTCAAAGTTCACTTTAGTTTAACATTTGAGAAGGAAAGCGTAGGATAATATGCTTTGATGACGTTCCAGCCTTTTGGGAGGTTGTAGGGAATAGGATGGTCTTACAAAGAGAAAACCAAAAAAAAGCATCTAAATTCATTCATCCATCCATCCATCCATTCAATTACCTATCTACCAAGTATTAACTGAGTGCCTATGAAAGGACAAACATTGTGCTAGGAGCTAGAGACAAATGACAGGCTCTTCTCCCAAGGACATCAAATCTATCACACAGGCAGATATGAAAACAAATTATTACGAACAATGTTATATATGGAATGATACAAGTTTATAAAACTGATGGAATCAGAAAGTGAAGGAAAGGTACAGGAAAGGACGCACAAAGGAGGTGATGTCTGAACAGGCACATATGGAGGAAAAAAGGCATTTTCACGATTAGCATTGCTGGAGAAATTGAGGATGGGGGCACATTACTGAACAGAGGGATCGAAAAAGGAAAAACGAAGGGAGAGCTGATATGTAAGGAAGAGGCAAGACTCCTCTAGGCTTTGGATTCCATCCACCGGAAGAAGTTTGGACGTAATTCTGCACGTGATCAGGAATCACTGAAGGGTTAAGTAGACAGCGACGTGACCTAATATGTAGTTTTTGAAGAAGACTTTGGCATCAGGGTAGAAAAGATGCCTGGCCTGGGAGGCCAAGTTGATGGCAGAATTGCTAAGGGTAATTAAGATGCAGGACACGGAGGCTGTGGGTAGAGCAAGGAGTGCAGTTCTGGATATTCTGATATGAAGGTACTGGAAACAATAAAATGGCTTCCCTGCAGAGGTGCTGGGTACATTGTTGGAAATATGGATCTGCGGCTCATGAGAGAAATTTCATCTGGAGATGAAGATTTGGACTATATCAGGTAGGAAAGAATGAGAGAGATCCCTCATACGTGAAATAGATAATAAATCCAAGAGGGCACCCTGGAGAAGCCAACTTTTTCAAGGACACACAGAGGACAGGGAATGGAACTCAGAAAATGAGAGCAGGTACTGAGCCAGGGACCCATTTCCAGCATGTCATTAATTTGCTGCCGTCTGGACTTGCACAGCACCTCTCCTATCCCCTCCCCCATTATTTTCCTGTAAAAACAGTGCACTTCTGGGCTTCAAATTTGACACTTTCCTGGGGGTATTTTACCATGCTTCTCAATTTATAGTGTGCGCATGAATCACCTGGGAATCTTATTAAAATGGATATTCTGATTCAGGAGGTCTGGAGTAGGGTCTGAGACTGCATTTCTAACTGTCTCTCAAGTGATGCTGATGCTGCTGGTCGATGGACCATGCTGTGAGAAACAAGGGCAGCTGGGAGGCCTTGTAAGCCCAGTTGAGTAAGCTCATCTCCTTAAATCTTCAAGAAGGAGAAAATGAAACCAGAAAGCATACGTTTTGGGGTTTTCTGCTTTTTCTCATGTCTTTTTTTTTTTTTTTGGATACTATATTATCCAATTTTTTTTTTTAATTGAGGTAACAATAGGCATACGTTATATTAGTTTCAAGTATACAACATGATGATTTGATATTTGTATATATTAGGAAACGATCAGTAAGAAAAAATTTCAAAAATAACTGGCGTTAAGTTTAATCTCTCATGATGTAGGACCTTGCTATAGTGGAGAGAGCACAAAACATGGGGTCAAGAGTTAGGGTTCGAGTCCCAGCTCCACTACCAACAACTGTGTCCCATCAAGAAGCCATAAGGCAGAGTGAAGAGCAACTTCCATGACACAAGGTAGAGGTGGGAGGGGAGGGGCAGTGGCTGGAAACCAGACAGTCAGAGTATGAGTCCAGCTATGTGGCCGTGGGCAAGCCAGTAAACCTCTGCACCTCCACTTCCTCATTTGGAAAAGGCGGATGAGAGTATCTACCTCCTAAGGGTGTTTTGAAGATTAAATGAATGAATTTTTGGCAAGCATTTTGACCAATCCTAGTAATCGAGTAAATGCTACCCCAGGGATCTGTTAAGTAAGAGATCAAGATCTCATTTTCCTCATTTATAAAAGGAACGTGAGTACATCGATGCTAAGGACAGTCCCTATTCCAATGCTCTATGACATCCCGCGCTTAATTTGTGGACACAGTTAAGGACACTCCATGAAAAGAGAAACAAAGGCCTTAGCTAATTCATTAAATAATATTAGTCAAGAGATGGTTATGGCTGTCTTGAAATATAAATAGGTAATAGAAAAATTTAAATGTCTGGGTTTTAAAAAGATTTTAAAAAATGCTTTGTTTCTCATTAACTGAGATTTCAAGGGACACGTCTTTTGGGCTTACCATGTTGGACAATTGGTTCCCTTAATGGCTCCCCGGCAATTAGGACAAAGTGACTTCTCTCAGGATCCTAAAGTCAAGAAAGAAAGCATCAAATGATAAACATGCTTATTCTTGAATGTCAAATTAGGAATAATTTGAAGTTGACATGCTAGCCAAACAAACACTGTTCCTAATTCTGGATATAAATTCCAGAAATATTTTCTGTGCAGCACTCAATATGGAAACATTTATTCCTTAAGATGTTTGGTAGCATTCAGTACTCAGGAAGAAGTCCAGACCACTAAAATATTAACCTTCTCAAATAAAAAAGAATTTCAATGAAGATTTTCTTTAACTGGAGTCACCTTTAAGACAAACTGTGTGACTGACATGGCTAGGAACTAACAATATAATTTTTTAATGGAAGATTATTTATGCTAATCCAAAACTAAGATTTTATGACTTTTGACATTTATTACTAATGTAAAATATGCCCCAAAACATTACACTAAATCAAATCTTATAAAAACATCCAAGGGACATCTGTTCAGGCAAAGTTTTCTCCAAAAGGGTCCTACTGTGTCAAAATCTCTAAATGTTTTTGTTTAGAATTAAGATTAAATTTCCCCCGTGAAACTGGAAAAAAAAAGTTATTTATGATATCCAGTGTTAGTGTAGATGTACAGAAAAAGACATTTGTATATATCGTTTAGGTGATTTAAAATGGTGCAATTATCCTTCCAGAGAACACTTGGACAATGTGACTCCAAAGTCCCACTACTGCTGATGTCCTCTGACTCAGGAATGCCAGAGAAACCAGAAGAAGAACCCCCACCACACCTGTGAGCAAGAATAAATAAGACCTTTAAGCCACTAGATTTTACTGTGGTTTGTTACTCACTAATAGATAACTGAACATTATGTATTTCTTTTGAAGCATCTCTTATGTTCATTTGATTTAGAATAAAACAATAAATAAAGCCATAATGATTAGACACTTTAAAAGAATGCCTTCAAAAATTTTATAAAATGTCACCCATATTCTAATAAGCATTTTTCTAAATATGTGATAAAATATTATGTTACATCATATCATATTATATTTACATGCTTTTACTAATACAAGGCTCTTTAATTAGAAATCATTATAATGTTATTAGTACCAGGAGATTTATCACTGGATTCAATAAAAATGAATAATGAATTCTTTAATCTTTCATGCAGTTAAAAAAAACATTTTATAGCACTGAGATTTCTTTCTCCTTCTGCCTCCAACTTTAAAAAATTAAAAGAGACTTTAGGGTAAAATGTTTTCTGCGAACATCTTAATTTACTCCTGACAATCCTAGGGTTGGTGTCATTTAGAATATCCACCCAGTGGATGCTTTAATCATTTCTTCATGTTTGAAAACTGTGTTTAACTTTTCCTAGGCCTATATTAATTTATACAACATTACCTTCCCTGACCACAACCCAATTTGCTATCAAAATATGCAAATGTGAGCTCGGTTGAAAATCAAAGAATAAGTCTACAAAGACTTCTGCTAATTCGAATGTTAAAATAGATGGCATAAACGCCATACACTAAGATTAATGCTTTAACCTTAGCACAGACCCTCACTCAATCCCTACTTATTCTTGCTTTATACACAACGCTAACTATTAGGCTGTGTGGTTATCAGATCTATAACGGATTCAAAGCTGGAAGACAGGAGAGCATTTCTGGGTAGCAATACAAGAAAATGGATGGACAACTTAACATCAATGATGGGAATGGGAAAAAATAACTATGAAATTAGGAATATAAACTTAAAATTAGCTTTGGACCACTTAAAACTGTAGGGGCCAACAGTCCTTAAATATAGCATTATACTTTTTAGTTCAGGATAATAATTAATACACATGCTGATCTTCCAAGGTTATAAGTGAAATCGTGCATAATAGAACATAAGCCCACAAAAAAAGGGGTAGGTTTCTATCTAAAATGATTTCTTTTTCAGTGTCATGTTTAAACGACTAAAAATTCAACTTAAAAAAAAAACAGTTATCGAAAAAAGTTTATTTTCTAAAGGCTTTGGAGTGCTGAGATTTTAGTGTGAATCAATAGACATTTGAAAGAAAAGTGTCTTAGAAAAATAGTTCTGATATCGGTGCTACATCATTTATAATTTAATTATTAGAAAGAAGATGTCACTGAATAGTGTTTGGAGGTTTGTTTTTTTTTTTTCCTGGAAGGGAGACACCCTTGAGTTTTAGGGTCAGGAGACAGAGGAGAAAGAGTTGGGGGTTACGAGAGAAGCAAAGACTTCTGCTAATTCGAATGTGCTGACTTCTAAGACTGTAAGGTTTTTAATTCAGAAGAAGCATCTTTTGTAACAAACATCCTACAGTTGATACATTTTAGAATAATCCAGGTTGAAAAATAAACGTTTTGCTCCTTTTGCTATTACTCAAATCAGTGATGCCTTTCCATTTATAATTCAGACAATAGGATAAAAGGACACTTGCATTCGGTCTGAAATGAAAAATGATTAAACTGCTGGGTGTCGAGTTCAGGGGTTCGGTTTCCCACTTCAGAAATCTGAAGGATGGTCCAAGTTTCTTTTAATGACTTTTCCACAAAATTAACCTCTGAGTGGCCCTTCTGCTCTAACCTAAAACAGATGTTTTGTGTCTTTTAACTCTTTTCTTAAATGCATCTTTTCTCCCTCCTTAACCAGCCTTCTTCAGTGAAAGCTGATAATCTTTCTGGATATTCAGTAGAGCGCTGACGTGGTTGAAAGTCTCAACTGCTGTTATGTTGAAAAAGCCTTGTCTACGGTGATCTTGTGTACAACGTCAGATGATGACAATCATGTAAAAGCAAAGAGAACGAAAGACCTGTGTAAGACAAGAGTCCATAAGTCATTGCCTTTTCGGGGTCAGATGAAAAGACCCCAGACAAAGGTAACAGAGGCCCACTTACTGCTTCTTGGATAACTACCCTGGCTAAAATTCATATCTCATGGGGCCCAGACCACGTCTTTCACATGCTTTTTTTTTTTCTCCTTTGGCGCACCATCTCAGGTTTCCTAGTTCAGGGTTGGGCCCTTCTGGGTTTACTTTATAACTGACTTTCGCAAATTGCTCTCATTATTTCATAAATATTATTGCCAAGATATATCTTGGGTTCCACTGATACCAATGATAAATGATCAAAGTCCAGATAAGACTCCATGATTCATTTAACGTGTTAATAACTTCTACACTATGATTATGCACTCATAGTACGTTTGATTGATTAGACTGTGAGAATGAATCTAAAGGTATGCTTTTGCTTCAAGAACATTTATTATAGTGATGTTACCTGAAAAAATTACCAGAAAGAAACTGAGTTTTAGCATGACTTAATCACATGCAGTTGTTCTTACTACATTTCATGTTTATACTACTTTGACCAATTAAAAAATTAAACAATTAACTGTTACCAGTTTTAAAAAATTAATGGTTTGTTATGAATTTTTACACATAAATAAGCAAAAAAAAATTGTCGCTAGCTTTAATAGGGTATTTTGTTTTATTTTTGTCTTTCCATCTTTATTTTAATCAAATGTTAATTTGTATTAATTTAAGGAGTTCATCATGAATGGTGCCAGTTCAAAAGGGTTGTTACTCTCAAGTATGGTTTTGATGGCATCCTATGAAGAACTGATTTTCTACCTTGACAAACTACAAATAAATTTGCTAATCCAAGAGGCTTAAGAGCTTCTCAACAGGAAGCACTTCTATAAACATGGGGCTGAAGGCGAGATCAAGCCTTTCATATCAAATCCATGCACCATTTTGAAGCCATAGTTAGAGTTTAGGCTTTCTCTAAGAAGTCAAAGGATCTGGCTTAAAGACTCTTAAATATACCATAAACCAAGATGCCCGTAGTCGAAACCTGCCATGAGAGACTTCAGAGTAAGGGTCACAAAAAACAATCTGCCCTCTGAGTGAAGATGACAGGGGTCCCCGAAGTCTAAAATGTGCTGGCCTAAGATGAGTCAAGTGCTAAGATGGCGTGGGGAAACCCGGGAAGAGACAAGGTTGTGTTCTACACATCAACCTCACCTTGCCCTCCTCTCCTACCCCAGGGGACCAGCCACTCTAGAGGAAACTGCCCATACTACCGGCCAATCAGGAAAACGGGTGTGATGGTGGAAGACGCAGAAAGGAGGACTAGTGAAAATGCAGGAAGGACAGTGTTGGAAAGAAGCCGGGAGCATATCAACTCCTCATTCCTGACCACGACTCAGTGCAAACGGGATTCGGGGAGCACTAAGAAGTCACAGCTTCATTAGGTGAT
Organism: Eonycteris spelaea; assembly: GCA_003508835.1. Classification (NCBI taxonomy): domain Eukaryota; kingdom Metazoa; phylum Chordata; class Mammalia; order Chiroptera; family Pteropodidae; genus Eonycteris; species Eonycteris spelaea. The sequence goes on from PUFA01000219.1 coordinate 1,452,381, forward strand.
ACGTATCTGCCATGACCACCTGTTCAATTGGGTGTTTAGATCAGTGAACTCTCCAGCTACCATTATTGGGTACCCACTGTGTAATAGACCAGGGATTGGCAATCTTTTCCTTGTAAAGAGCCAGAGAGTAAATATTTTAGGCTTTGTGGGTCATCCAGTCTCTGTCACAACCACTCAACTCCGCCACTGCAGCGTGAAAGCATCCAAGGACAAATGGCAATGAATGGGTGTGACTGGGGTCTGATAAAACTTAATTTATAAAAACGGCTTTCAATTTTGGTCTGTTGGATATAATTTACTGACCCCTATGATAGATCCGGAGTAGACTCTTAACATACTTAATTGTACATATTCTTTTAAATGACCTCATGCCGTTGGTGTCATTATTCCAATTTTGCAGACAAAAATTAAAAAATAAACAGAAGCTCAGAGAGGTTGAGAAATGTGTCCAAATCACATAGCTAACAAGCTCACAAGTCGAGATTCATACCTTCATAATCTCCTCTCTGTTGTAATCTGAGGGGGACTTTCTATTCTTTGCAGGTATACGTGACACATGCCCATTTAAAAACTCATTTTTTTAAAAAAAATCAACTTTTCATAAAACTCTAATATCTTGACAGCTCAGACTATGCTTATAAACAGCAATCATTACAGAAAGCGCATGCGCCAGGATGATGCCTTTGGAGCCAGGAGCCCTGCTTGTCAATAAACTGCTGGTTTCAGCCGATTCTTTTCTATCCCTGCGGCCTCCCGTCTTTCCGGCTCCCCTCATCACGTCTTTCTCGTGTTCCATTTCAGCTTTCAAACTCTTAGCATTTGCAATGTGTCCTCTGCTATATTATAGGGAGAACCGAGGTTATTCAGTTAAACCAGATAATGTTACCAATTAATCTGCTATCAGTAGCTTCTGGCTTATGTCTAGTTTCCATGCCTCTTTCCTGCATCGGGTTGAAAGAGATAAAAACTGCCATTTTTGTAGGTTACAAGTGGCAGTTCAACCTAATATAGAGAGCACAGACCCTGCGATACGCACTTCGTCTGGTGCTCATGAGGTTTTTCCTCTATGTCCTTCACAGTTCATGGTGGTGATACAGAAGATTAAGGTAACAGTAGGTGAGCTGTCAGGAAGTGGGCTAAGAAAGAAGAATTCCTCAAACCCACTGCGTTCCACAATGCCAGAAGTCAGTCGGACTGCCTTCCCACCAGTCGCCTGCACACTGAAATGAATTCTAAATTCATCTTTTCAGGATCTTGTGCACAATTGTCTCCTCGATCCTCTTTCTTAGAATGATGCAGAGCAATCTGATTGGCTTCACAGGCTCACAAGATGGCGAATGAGTGAATCATCGAAGGAAACGACATGGGGAAGAAACTGAGCAACCTGGGATAAAAAAGCTCCAAAGACTCCGAAACTATCAGAAACTTTACCTAAAAAAGCTTCAACACAAAAAAGACTGTGAAATGCGTCAGATATTCCTCTCAGTGTGAAACGGGAATTACTTTCAAAGGGCTCTCTGTAAGTACGCGCCTACATCAATATGTATACTGATCCATTTTCACTTACACTGAAAATAAATCATTGTATAAAGAAAGAAAATTAAGAGACAGGGAAGATGTGTTGCCTTCAGATTCTAATATCTAGGGGGAAACCATACCGATTCCTGAAGACGAGGCATCAGGATAGATAAAACCTTAAAATAAATCAACAGCAATAACAGAAGTTAATAAAAAAAAAAAAAAGGTTGATAAACTTCTAGCATAGTTGCTTTGTCCGAGGGAGAAAAAATTTCCAGCTACACTTGAGATTTAGGTATTTCTCTCGAAACTAGTAAAAACTAGGAGTTAAGAAAAATTAAAGATTTTTAGTACTTACCTTGTTCTCCACCTGGACACTGTCACCTTCCCCCAATACTGCTGTGTGATGGGGTTCTATTTTTTGTTGTGCGTCATCAGGCCCTACAAAAAAAAAAAAAAAAAGGTGACCCATTAAATTTAATACTCATCACAGTATATTTATCGTATGGTTACAAATTTGGTTAACCACACAGCACGTTAATATTCATTTCAACTTCAGAAATAACAGACTTAGGAATCTCCTTAAATCTCTCGGTTGATTATATTTGCAATGATTACAGTCTGAAACTGGCTGTTTTCCACTGTAGAAAAGAACAGGCAGGTGAATCTTGCATGGCTTCTACCCACACCTTTAATGTCACGCCTAATAGTTCAGTTAATAAGCAAAATCCTCGGCATTACATGCTAAAAAGAGTGTTTCCTTGGGTAAATTATGATCCTCCTAAGAATTAAACATACTTACAAAAGTGAGTAGATGCCATCACTATTTCAACAAGTATTTATTGAGCACCTGCAATCGATAGTGCTGAGAAAATACAAAGAAGTGCCGAGAAGATCCCTTCCGTACAAATAATTCAAAATCTCATTGGGAGAAACAAAATATATATTTACAAAGTGATCAGAGAATAATTCGGTTGAAAAATAAGTAAGTTGGATAGCTAGTGAACTGTGAATGAGGCCCAGTGCTAAATGCTGTGTGTGTGTTGGGGGGTGAGTCTTCGGGATAGATATATTTCTATCACTTCTATACTGAGGCTCACAGATAAAAGGCAAAAAAGGAAATTGTGTCTTAAAGGCAAAAATAAAATAAGAAAGTTCAATGATGAAGCGGGGACTGTACGGGTTAATTCAGGTCCAGGGACCCTGGGATCTGTTGTGGAGGAGTTAAGACAAACAGACCTGTAGGATCAGAGACCTACAAGAGGCAAAGTTAGGGTGAAGGGCATTCTAGGCGAGGGGACTGGGAATGTGCAGGTCACCTCTGGGGGAATGATAAACCTTTTCTACCATTGCTGGAACATTCTTCTGGGAAGAATGATGGAAAAGGAGACCAGCTTCCGATCACGGAGAGACTTGAGGGCCATCCTTAACCATATAAAAAGGAGGGCCTATGTGGGGGTGGGCAGGGAGTGTGTGAAATGGTCGGTTCTGTGTCTCTGAGAAATAACTCTGGGAGCAGAGCGTACAATTGGAGGGGGGCAAGACTGAGGTTAGGATGATTTATTACGGGTTTATGGTAACAATCTAAGTGAAAATGAATCACGGTCTGAACTGGGAGAGTGGACAGAGAAAGATAGGGATGAGTTCGAGAAGTAGAGTTGAGAAAGAATCTAGAGCATCTGGCGACAGTGGGATAGAGACGAATCTAACATGATTCTCGCTAGGAGCAGAGTTATGTAGTGACTTGACAATAACAACGATTCTGCAAGAAGAGGCCAGAAAAAGCCAAAGTGCCATAGAACCACCATGAGAATGGACAACAGAGAGAAGATTCTCAGCAGGGTGAGAAGCCCGTAAAGATGTCTAGGGAGATATACCTGCAGGATAATAAAAATCAATGAGGAAGTGCTTATTGAAATGAAGAGAATAGCTTGAGGAGTTATTATTTGAACAGAAACATAATTTTTGAATTTTGTAAATATTGCTTGAAGTCCCAATATAGCTATATGTTCCAGAGAAATCCTCGCTCTCACCTCTACTTTAGAGATAACCTATATGAAGCAACAGGGTTCACTTTGATGCTTGCAAACATGGAACAGGATTCTCATAGAGCAGGAGTTCTCAACACGGAGCCAGTGTGCTCCCAGGGGATAAATCACATCTTTCTTTTCACTAACACTTAAGAGAAATGTGGTTTTTCCTTTAGTTATGAATGTAACCAACAAACCACATAGTATTAGCTGGACCAATGACTTTGTCTTCAGTACAAACCACAGATATTTTCATATCACAGTACTGTGTTACAGATATCTCAAAATACGGTTTAAGTTAATCATTGGAATTCAGTGTAGACCCGCTGCTAGATCATATTATTTCAAATGTCATTAGAGATGCACACATATAACTATATCATAAACTTGTTCTTTTAACATTTTAACGACTTCATTGAATTAAAAAAAAAAAAACACACCACTATTCAGAGGTGGGGCCTTGGCAAATGTCAAGAGGGTCCATGGCACAAAAAAGATTAAGAACCTCTATCCCAGAGGCAGTGGTGTGCTGGTTAATGTTTCAAACTAGTCTTCAGAGACAAGGGAACAAGCGTGATTTTAGTGCGTGCCAATTTCCATGGTGTAAATGCTCCCATTGTGGCCAATTTCAAGCTAACGACCAACGTGAGGTCAGGGAAGAGGCGCATGACCAGCTCTTGCGAGCTGGCAAGAGGCGGCCCCAGCACGCCACTAAAGTTTCTTCTTCATCCAATATTTAGCTCAACAAATGCCATGGAAGTGAACGACAGAACTCTGTTGCTATTCCACTCATGCAAAGATCTGGCAATAAAAGAGAGTTCTGGGAGTATAAGAATAATCTCATTTAAAGTTGGGTAATATTTTTAACTGTGATATGGAAGAGCATTTTATTGTGTGCTTTACTGAGATTCCCTGGGAGTAATAAATCATATCTTTATCATCAACTAATTCACATGTAACAACCACGGCCCACATGGTCTACTCCTGACCCCTAATTTTATCATGCAGGATAGTTCATGATGCATAGACCCAAACAGTTTATAAAGTCCCTTCACTATGTTTTAACGGAGTAAGCTGGCAAAAGACAGCTCTCAAAATTAATGCTGAATTGGGATTTCTCTGCACCTCCTATCAGGGGCTCGCTTAACTATGGTGTTCATTAGTCTGGGAAGAAATTTTAGTTTAGACACAAAGAGTTCACGTTTTCCTAAGATCTCTCATTCTAACTTTATACGGAACACAATTTCTGCCCATTCTCCTTGCTGATCTAGGACAGGAATCACAGTGTTGATTCTGAAGAGGCCATCTGAAATGTCCTACCTGAAGGAAACACTAGAGCCAGGTTTCCAGGTTAACCATGTTAAGTGTACCTTAGCTTCCGTATTATTTTAGAAAATGTTTAAAACAGGATGACAGAAAGCAAAGAAACTGATTCTATCTTCATGTCATTTCTATGCTACTTCACTCATCTGGTTATCTCCCGAACCTAAAATAAGTCTCAAAGAAAATGTATTTTATTGTTTCTGACTACTTTCAATTATAAATAGAGCCAAATCAGATAATAAATAGTTTCCATTGAGAAGCTAGGCCAAGAATGTTAAATCTAATAGCGCAGTTAAGGAAAATTTAACTGAAAACAATTGAATTGCAAATATTTTTGTTTGCCTAAAGAGTTATAAAAGGGCAAAATACTTTAAAACATATTTTAAAGTTAGTGCTCCTTCTTCAGGGTGTGATTCATTGCTATGCAACTTTTCTCTGTATGCCAAATTTCTTTTTTCTTTTTCTTCTCAAGAACTGCTGTTCCACTTACTCTGTATTCCGCATATTCTGGTACTTCCATCACAGATTTTTATATCAATTTTATACGTATAAATTGCAGTCCTCTTATCTGATGCAATCCAGATCATCACAAACGGCCTTAAACATTTTATTTGAAATTAAAATGTAACTGTGCTTTCATTGGGCAATTTTTAGAAATATAGCCAAGGTAGGTCTGCTGATTGGAATGAAGCATCATTTTTCTGATAAAGCATACACGTATTGACACACTGAAATCCTTCTAGATCATTATGGTTTCCCCGAATCTTTTACTGTCATCTCTCCCATATTAATTCAAGGCTTTTCTTTAGCAATTTACGTTGGCAAAACATTTGACTTAGTTGTTCCAGAAATACTCCCTTTTCACACTATTTCATTAATTTACATATTGAAGGAAGCACATGGGTTAGCCTAGTTCATTTGGGGTAAGCGGAGGTCAATTTGGAGGGCTTCCAATGTGTGTCTTCACCTTTACTGAGATCTAGGGGCCATGTCAAACTTCTTACTCAGAACCAGAAGCAACGAACTGAGCATAAACTAAGCATGAATAATTACTTATTTAAGTAAGTTGGAAACATCTGACCACCTGTATAAGTCAGTTAGCTGTCAGTTCAATAATTCCAAACGTTTTTAGATTTCTAAATATGTATTTTTAAGCCCCAATAGTATACTTGATAATGGTCCATCTGGGGGACTAGCATCCAAGATGATAAACTGTCCCAGCTTCAGGGATACAGGATATAAACAATCCTACCCTTTCAATCTCTGTGTTAATGTGTAATGTCATTTTTATCCCAGATATAAGGAAGGGGTTCAGAGCTAGTATCCTTGGGCTCTATTGGTTTTCTGACCATGTATTTTTTATTGTCTTTGGATTTTTTAAAATCATATACTACACAGGTTTTGGCTGAGGGCTGGCTGGTCAAAGGACTTGTTGCCTCAGTAAAAGATTGTGTCAAATATTTCTCTCCGGCCCAACTTTTAAAGCTACTATTCGACAGTCAGCTTAGAAAGCTTGAAAGAAACCAGTGTATCAAAAATTAAGATCCCAGAAAAGCATAAAATATCTCAAATAAATACTTTTTTAAATAAGAAAGTGTAAATTCTACCAATTTTACTTCTGCTAACTCCTCACCAGGGTGTCACCTTGAATTTTAAGATGTCTGGTTAACTTAGACAACTAGTTAATATCCAGCATTTTCTACTGTTCAAAACTCTACCTGTCATATTCAATCTATTGATTTATTCACCTTTTAAGCACTTCCTGCATCCATTAATAGTTTTAATGGTCCTTCTAAATCTCCATTTTATGGAATCTCCTCAGATTATTTTCTCAACCCAAAGTGCTGTCTATTTATTCCAGCCCAATATACAAAGTATATGTATTTGTAACATCTATTTAAACAGAATGGATGTACCTGACATTTTGAAGATAATTACTGGCTTATCAGCTCCTACCATCAGTGGCTAGCAGGTACCATCCTGGTTTTATAAGCAAGATAAAATTGAGGCAGTAAAGTCAGAAAGCAATTTCTGGACTCTCTCTATAGATTTTATAAGTCAATATATATTCAATAGCTATTTCTGCTTTGTCATTTCTTTTTCTCTGATGATTTGTTCTTGTTCTTTTGTTTTTCTCATTAGCATCTCTATTAGGGGGTGGGTAGGAGTAAGGGAAGGAGATAAAATTCAAATGAGGTCATCTGGCCAGTCACTCATTGGTTAAGCAGAGTCCCAAGAGGCCAGTTGTGCAAAGCTAGATTCTCTCCAAGGTCCAGTTTATTCTGGACAGATTCAAGTTCACTCCAACGCTACAGATTGTGACCCCATTTCCTGCCAGATGTTTTGCACTTGAAGCCCATGGTCACAAGAGGGGACCAGGTCAGTATATAGAGATGATTCAGGAAAATCGGCCTCACCTCCAGAAACAAGTAGACGTGGAAGCCATTCTTACCCTCTCGAACTGTTGAGCTTTTTCACCTGTTAAATTCTTGGACTAAAGGTTGGTCGGAGACAAGGCTCTAATTACCCGTTAAAACAGTTTTGAAGATTATTTCTTAATTGTTCTCCCCTCCTTCCTTACAATGCCATTTAAACCCCAAATCAAAAGTGAGCCCATTGTAGTGCCCACCAGCTAAAAAAGTTTTTACCGTTTCCAAATGGTTGAAAAAAATCAATAGCATTTCATGACACATGAAAAATATGTGAAAATGCACATTTCAGTGGCGATAAATAAAGTTTTATTGGAACAGCCACCCCAATTTTTTCTGTATTACCTGTGGCTGGTTTTATGCTACAAAGGCAGGAATGAGTCATTGACTCTGATACCGGACGGCCCACTGTGATGAAAATATTTGCTATCTGGCCCTTTACAGAAAGTCTGCTTCCCCTGCTTCTCATTCTACATAAACATTTCTGGTATCCTTACCACCTAAGGGGTCATATGCTCTCTTTATTATTTTCCATTTGTGCAGATTATTTTGTTTCTCTTGAAATCATAAGTCAAGAGTGCTACCTCCATAAAAATGGTTTGTACTCTATATTTTAATGAAGAACTATGTGATGCTCAAGGTTTTCAGAACAACATAAAAACAAATGCTTCATCTCTTCCAGATGGTTAATAGTGTGCAGTTTAATGTGTGCGTATGTGAACTTGTGATGCATTACAGGTTTTGTCATATTTTCTCAAATGCTGAAATAAATGAATTTTGCTTCTGACCCATAGTTGAAATGCTATTCAGGGAAAGAAAAACTAAGCCCATTTCTACCGTATAAAATTAAAACACATAGGTCTGTATTACTATTTTTACCAGAAAATAATTTAGACGGTTGAACATCCCATTTTGGAGAATACAAAAAAAAAAAATGATTTAAATGGCTCTAGGTATGGCCTTCAAGTCTTAAGCAGAGCCAGCTCTTGGAGACTGGGAGTGTACTGTCCAAGGAGGTGGCTATGTTAGGGTCCTAGGAAGTTCACTGCTGAGGAGGCTAGCCTGCGGGAGTGGAGAGCATCCCACCCCAGAGGGTCTCAGAAATGGGATTCTTGGATGAACCTTGGACCAGTCAGATGCTCTGCCCCACTCCACCAAACCACACCACCAATGAAGGGCAGGGAAGGAGAGAGGGGAAGCTGGTTCTCTTACTTTGTCTTCCTAGAAGCACAGCCTGAGACGCATATTTAAGTATTCAGGAGTTTATCTGGGAGGCGATCCCAAGAAACATCAGTCTAAGAATTGGGAAAACTAGAAAAGGGAAGGCAGACAACAAAGGGTGTGTTATAAAGTACACACCTACTATGGGAGGCTTGAACATAATCCCCAAGGGGAGCTCTAGGAAGAGGCGTCACACAGGGGCCTCAGTTACCCCACCTGAAGGGGGAGGTGCCTCCCCAGCACTGACAGGGGGCAGAGCAGCCTTCCCAGGTTTCAGAGAAAGCCTCAGACCATGAGACACAGACACTATGGAAGCTGGAAGTTGGTCATTGGGCCCTGACCAACTGACCTAAGATGACAAGTTAGTTGGTCCCCGCATTGCCATCATACAAAGAATATGACGTGGGCCATGGGGAGTGAGCTGGAGGAGCCCTTGGTTCTGGTCCTAGGTCTACCTATGTGTAACCCTGTCAGGTTAGATAACTTTCTTTAGATTTCACTATCCTCATCTATAAAATGAGAGTTGGCTGAGTCTTGAACATCCCTTGTAGACTACACTCTACAAGCGACGCATACGCAACCCTCAGAATAAGAGAAAACCTCCTTCTACCTCCTGGGAGATAGATTCCTGTTCTTGGAGCCTGTTAGAACTCCATCCCTTCACCAGGATGGAGGCTGGCAACATCATATCAAGGTGTCAGCCCACATAACTGTGCCTGGACCTGACCTCTGCTCACACGCTACAGCCCAATGGCCACTGTCATGACTGGTGTTCACATTCTCCTCTCTCTCTGAACATGCTAGACGCTGGGTGTCCTATCCTGGGTGTCCCAGGATGTGCTAGGCCATAGAGGGGGCTGATGCTGGACAGGAAGAGGTGGAGTATTCAATTACCAGAAAGGGTTCATCTCATCTTTCCTCCCTTTCAGTAGTTTAAATTATACTGCACTTGACCCCAAAGAAACATACTTACCACTTACCAATATACGCATTTCCAGATATAGTATAAATGAAGCTTGTCCACTCTGAAAAGAGATCAAAATTAAAAGTTAGGGTCCATAATGCCAAAAGAAGTGTAGATATCACAATGTACTTAATAATCTCTATATACGAAATATAAATATATAAATTTACATAACAGATATAAAACATAAATCTGGAGGTGAAATCCTTGATTTTGAGATACATACTTAAAAGTTTAAGTTCTGTGAACTGTCTAAAACACACATTCCCACTCCCCACATGCTCGCATGTGCGTGTGCGTACACGCCCCCCTAAATGACTTGGCCCCAAATGTTTTAGAGCCACCCAAATAAACAGTATACAGTTCGCTTAGTGTGTGCCTAGATTCCAACAGCTATGTTAAGAAACTATCCCTTCCAGTTCTAACATCATGCTAATAACTGCAAAACACCAGTCTGGCTTATCTTCAGTTTATTGTGCTTCCTTTTCTCCAGGAACAGTATGCTAGAAATATGCTTTTCTTTACTTAGCTGCATTTTCATTTCCAATGAACTCATTCCTTTTAATCTATCCTAAAATAGAGCATCGGATCCAGGGATGCATGCATAATCTTTGGGGCACGAATGGGCTTCAGATGACCTTTGTGTTCCTGGGGAGTATCCACACAATTTCTCAAGTGTGGACACTTTTCTTCAAAGAGGGTACACAGCATTCATGAGATTCCTACTGTAACCCATGGGACCAAGAGCTCAGAACCATAGACCACCTGCTATCGACTGTCTCAGCACCAGCACTGGATTTTCATGGACATTTATGGCCCAGAAGAGATGCCGCAGGGCTACGGAGAGACATGAACCTAAAAATGCCCAGCTCAAATGGAATTAGGACATCATTCCATGTGCTTTCAGTGGAAAAGGAGAAGATCTGGGAAGCGAATGCAGGGCAGGGTTCAAGGTGGCAGGGCAGGGCCCAGACTGGAATTTGTGCGAGAGTCAATGTGGTGACGCAGTAAACAAGACAGGCAAGGGTGGGAGGCTCACGGAGGGATGTGGATGTGATGGCAAGGTGGGCTGAAATGTGCGAGAGAGGCCAAAAGAAAAGGTATAACTGATAAAACGTAACGTAAATTGAGTCTGGTTAAGAAACTATGAAGGATGGCAAAAGAAAGATATTTGGGTGGGTGCCAGAGGATATTTTTGTGCCGTGTTTTAGTGTTTCCTCTCTGAGACTTTACTAAAATAAGTGTTTAGGCCTCTGAAAGTAACACGATTAATCATAACTCACTCACACTTTTTCTCCCTTACTGACCCACTTGCTCAGTCTTCTGAGCTCAGTCTACCGTCACGTAGTGAACATTTAACGCTCACTGTGGGTGGAGAAGGAGGTTGAAAAAGGCACAGCCAGGTTTTCCAGTCGTGGAACTTTGGGGAGGAAGGCTCATGTAAGATGCTGAAAACACGCGATAACAATTCACAGCCCAAATGCACGTGTCTTAACCGAACGGGCTGACTCACTTGTCTCTGCTTTCTAATGGATGCTAAGCTTCCTTAGTCTTATTTAGCCTGAATTATAATAAAACCCTGCAATAAAACACCTTTCGTAGCTGCTTTTTAAATTGTTAACTCTTGAAAATTGTTGGATTTTTTTTAAAGTGCAAATATTCGTAGTTTTTTGTCTTAAAAAAAGTAATACGTTCATTATTTTACCTTGAAAATATTTAAGACGGCCAAGGTGTGCAATGTCATCTAAAGAGAAAATCACCTTCACATTAGCCTGATATAAATACTGTTAGCAACTTAGTACTTGGTCCTTTCAGTTTTTCTTCTTTTATACACCATATATTGTTTGCTTAACAAATAGAACAAACTCAATATTCTGCTTTGGATACCTTTGCATGTCCAAACGTAGAGAAATAACTCAGCCTTGGGCAAAACTGCAAAGCATTCCACTGTGAGGATGTGTTGTAATTCCTACAAAGTATTACAAAATTAATGGTTTTCGAGTTTAACCAAACCTCAAGGTTCTCAATTGCTCAACTGGGTTTTTATTTGGGATCATTGTGAATGTTCTGTTGCTCCTCTACTCCCTTTGCTTCATTCCTACTCACCCACCAAACAGAAAAACCAATGCACACATAACGGCTTATGTCTGTTTCCTTTCCTTTTTATCTTCTTACATAATCCAGAAGGACCAGACATTTGCTTCAAGGAATGGCCAAGTCAATTTATTACGCACATGCGCCTATTTTTGCTGTGTGAAAAAGTCTTGTATTAGGATACAGAGTCCATTAGTAGTAACAGAATTCACATTACTGGCTGGAAGACATAGAGTTTAGAGGGAATTGAATAGAAACGGAAGGCAAATTCCTTTGTTTCTTCTTTTTAATGTACTGTCCATCTGCACTTGCTTCTATTAAACCTCGTTTCATTTCCATCAAGCATTGTTTCTTAAAACTACAGCACAACTAGAACCGAACTGTGTGAATGCTTACTGTATGTTTAAGAACCGCCACATTTTATTAGAATTCCTTCTCTGCTGAGAGCAAAGTTGCATCGGCAAAGAGCTTGCTTGTGAGATTTTCCAGTCCTCAGCTTTCTATGCCCCCCACCACTTTTATGTCCTGCACCAGGAATTGACAGGATCCCACATTTTTATGGTGCTGTCAGAGGTCACAGGCCCCTACAGTTTCATGTCTTCCAGAAATGTCCCCTCCATGCTACTGGCTCTTAGCAGCTGGGAAGATCTTCCCTTCCCTTGGGCAATAACGAAGAAAATGAGTTGGGATAGAGGTCACATTTTACCTCTGGCCCTGCAGGACGGTTTAATCAGTAACACATTTCAGTCAGAACTCCTTTAGTCAAACATAAAAAATGTAAAACTTGCCTTAAATATGTAAATCATTTTCTGTGGCATCTGCTCTCATTTCCAGGGAGGTTCCCAAGTCTTGCAAAGGTCCCTAGTGAGAGCTTTACTTGGCCTACATTCCTTGCCTTCGTCCAGCTCATATTCCTCATGCTTCTCTGTCTTAAGAGTTCATTATTTCGATGAACTTTACAACTACTCTTTATATGTGTATGTATGGAGAATGTACAAAAACATGGCCTGGTGATACAGCAAATCCCTGACAAGGTCAGCTCCTGGGGGAAGAGAGGAGAAGGGACTAAAGAGAGCATGAAACTCTGGTCACAATGGTTGCCAGACTCCAAAGTCACACTGGTTCCTAAAACGTCCCTCCAACTCCTCGCTTTCAGCATGTAGGCAGGCAGCAGCTCCCTCACCATGGACCTCACACCTGGCTTCCTGGGACAGGATACAGACCCACCTGGTCCTCTCCACCCCCACCCCCTCATTCCACCACATTTAAAATTTTTATATGGAATAATTTCAGACATACAGAAAAGTTGTCAACATAGTGCAGAGAATAACCATATACCATTCGCCAGATTCTCCCAAAGCTAATGTGTTACCACATATGCTTTATCTATCTTCTCTCTAGAAAGGTAATATTCTTTTTTTCTAAAATATTTGACAGAAAACTTGAAATCATTTTTAGTATGTGCTTCCTAAAACAGTGATAGTTTCTTCCATAACTATAGCATAGTTAGAAAAATTATGAAATTAAAATAATATCAATGAGAATATGACCATTGTACAATACTATTATCCATGTACGGATATTCAAATTGTGACAGTTGCCTCATTAATGCCTTTTATGGCAAAAAGAAACAAACTCCAAGGCCGGGACCCAATCAGGTTGCTGCTGACATTTAGCTGGCATGTCAAATCTCCTTACGTCTGAAATCATCCCTCAGTCTTTTTCATTAAAAGTACAAACTAGTTATTTTGTAGAATGTCCCTCAGTTTAGGTTTGTCCGATGTTTCCTTAGCGTCCTAACAAATCGTTATGTTCCTTCTCAACTTCAGAGAAGAGTTTTATTTAATTTTAATACTTAAATTTTTTTAATTCAGAAAAGCACAAAGGATAAAATAATGAATATTATTACCATAATATTTCCTCTCTTTCTTTCTCTTTTTCAGATAAAATCATGTAGGTGAGAGAAAAGTCCCGTGACTAGGTGTCTCCAATCCATTTTCTACACACAGAAAATGTGACCTTTCTAGAAACCCCACTTAAAACACTTTGATGGCTCCCTGTTCCCTCAGGACAAGCCCAAACTCCCGACCCTAGCAGACAGGCTCTTCCCAGTCTGGTCCTACGCTCCTCCAGCATCATCCCCCACTTGGCTTGCCCTACAGCCTTAGTTAATTCTAACCCAGCAAAGCCCTCTGGGTAAAGGAGGAGGATAGGGCAGGAGCCGACCTTAGAAGGGCCTTGCGATGCCATGGAAAACAAACCAACTGAGTAACTATAAAACAGCAACAAAAACAAACACAATCACAAGCAGGAAGTGCAGGTTTAAAAATCAGCAAATGACCCTCAGGGAGATCTATGACCAGACCCTTAACATCTTTGAGTCTGCTTTGGTTTGTAAAATAAAGAAATCATGTGTACAACACAGGGCTGCTGGTGCGATCAAGGGCATCGTATACCTGCATATACAGGTATACATACATATACATATACATATATATACATATACATATACATATACATATGTGTCTTTTATGTTTTCACCTTATCTACACAATGCCTGCACTTAGCAGGTATTTAATAACAAACGTCAGTTCCCCTTCTGTCTCTTTCTACTTTCCCCCAACTTTAGGCAGGCTAGGAAGTTGCTGGGCTGCAATCTAATAAGCTTCTGATGAGCTGTGACCCGGCCAGAGAAGGGTCATCACCAGAGATGACTCCATGCTCCCCAGGGCATCCCTCTCAACTCTAAGCCAGCAAGTCTCCTGGAAGACTGCACTGGACAGGCAGCAAAGGTCAGTGGGGTTGCTGTTTCCCAAAGTCTAGAGAACAGATCCTTGTTATCTTCTTCAAGAACCTCGTAGCACTTAGGATGCTGTCTGTGTCCCAATGACCACTACGGTCTCGAATTGGTGACATGAGGTGGCCTTTCTGATCATACAGCAACTGACAGCTCACTAGAAGACTTCTAAGCTTTAATGCCCATCTTACAAACAAACATAAACCACGAGAGAGAATTGTTAACTTTGTAGGTCTGCCATCTGGACAAGAGACAGGGTATTTCCTGACCTTGAAAGAGATGGCCCCTTTACTAAATATGATGAGTGACATCAGTAATGAACTATTAAACGATATTGCATAGAATGGTACCCACACAAAGACACTTGCAACAACTAGCTTTCCACAGTAAAATAAACTCAGAATGTGTTTCAAACATTCCAGAATGGTCATACTGTGGTCTGTGTGTATAAGCGATGGGCATATGACATTAAGAGCTATCTCTGAAGATCCTGGTCTACAGCCATGCCACTCTGAACAGTCTACCATGCTACCCTGCCTGAACACGCCTGATCCCATCTGATTTCAGAAGCTAAGCAGGGTCGGGCCTGGTTAGTACTTGGATGGGAGACCAACTGGGGGAGACCAGGTGCTGTAGGTGGTAAAAAATAAAAAATAAAAAAAATAAAGATCCTGTATTTTAAACAACAATTGCAACCTGCAAGAAAGTCTTCCGTATGCTTTAATCCACACTGCTAATACTGAACGTCCATTGCATCAGAGAGAACAGAAAAACTAAGAAATAAAGGAAATTTAACTTTTTTAATGAGCAATGTAAGCTCTTTGCAATGTAAACGCTCAGAAAACAGCCTATCATGCACCCAGTATGGAGCCTAGCCCTCTGGGGACAAACTCCACAGATTATTTCTTACTAATAAAATAGCAGGAAAAAAAAAAAAACATATTACAACCCCCTGGAAGTTTATCCTGCACTTTAGAGACTAAGTGTACATTGAATTTTCCCAGCAATGAGACATTTAATGTGATCATTTTTAACTAACATAATTTCTTGGTTTTATCTGAAGAGACCTTTTTTCCTCTTCAAATACACAGTACTCATAACTGGTTTTTAATTGCTCAGAGAAGTTCAGAAAACAATTCAAATATGTAGTTAAAATAAAATCATATTTAGGGCTGCAATATAGAAACTATTTTAGGCATTTAAACTTAGACTGAAGCCAAGTTTATAGATAATTAAGAGCTAAAACAGATAGTACTTTAAGGGTTAAGCAAAGCTTCAGAAACAAAAGAAACCCAAGATAAGCAGAGAATGTCATAAATAGCCCAGGATTATCCTAGGACATATTTAGACAGCTGATTGTTGTTAAAAGAAAGATTTTTAAATAGGACCTGGAAAATATAAAAAATACACCCTTGTCAAAACTGAAATATGTTTCGATTCTTAGAATAGTTTCTTACTTTACATGGACTCTTAATATAAGTCAATTAAAAATGATTAATTCTCTCAAGGATGATATATTTAAAAAACAGAATATAATCTTCAAACTGGTAAGATTATTCCTTCAACATTTTTCCAAAATAGTCATTTTTTTACCTAGCTGTAAAAGTTTGGGTTTATTTACTATTCTACCCAAGACACTACTGATAGGGTATTGGTCACTAAAGATCCATTAATTTGTCTGGACCTAAGTGTTAAGGGCCACAGTGAAAGTCAGATGGAATGGGTTAGAACCTCAGCCCCAACACTCACTAGTTCGTTGACCTTGAGTAAATTACTTAATCTCCTCGTATCTCAGTTTCCTCATCTGAAAAATGGGGTAATCATAGTCTTTACCTCATAGAGTTGTGAAGATTGCAAATATTAATACAGGGCATGTTTCTGGCAAACAACAGGCACTTAATAAGTGTTATCTATAATTATTATTAGTAGTACAAGATGATTCAGTGAGCTGTGAGCTCCCAAACATGTTCATAATATTCTCATCAGGAATTTTTGCCATTTTCTCTTTTTCAAAAACATTTTTTAAAAAATGCAATTATACCTCACCATACATGAAAGTTAATCCCAGGTGTAGATATATCAATAAGAAAGGCAAAACAACAAAGCATCTACAATAGAGACAACATTTTCATGATCTTGGGCTAGTAAAAATTACTAAAGAAGCCACAGAAAACACAAAACATTAAGAAACAGATGGATTCATTTAAGGAATATGTATTTATTAAAATATAGAAAAATATAATAAAAGAGACACACAACTCACCCAAAGGAAATTATAGGACAATTTTATATTTCAGGCTGTGGTTCATGCTCATCACTGCTCTAAAGACTTATTGATTAACATCTATTACTGTTATAAGTATATTGAGTATGAGGGGAACTGTGTTTGAATATTCTAATGTACTACTGGTAGGTAGATAGCTCTGCAAAAAAACCCACCCCAACTTAAATCATGTATTATGTGTAGGGAACAAAAGCTGGCTTTGCTTTCTCAGTGAAAACACCTGAAAATCTAAAATTCCACAAGGGTCATTCACGTTTGGGGCATTCTCCTTCAAAAAGCAGATAATAGTGATAAAAAGACACTTAGACAGAGAGGAGAACTCACCATGTATTTCTCACTCAAAATTTTTTTTAAAATCAAAAGCAAGAAAAAAAATTGCTACTTCATTTTTGAGTCATTGATAATATGGAAAAATGAGTGGCAGTTTGAACCAAGATCATAAGCTTTGGTGAGCTGACTCTAAGACGCCCTCTGCCTCCTGGTATTCATGCCCCGTGTAATCATCTCTAAGTGTGGGCTGCGCCTAGTGATTTGGTTCTAAGTAGCACGATAAGGCAAAAATGATGGGCTGTCACTTCTGAGATTCGATTACATAAAGACTCTGGCTTCCATCTTGTTTCCCCTTTTTGGCTCTCACTTGCCAGCTCTGATGAAGCCAGCACCCATGTTGTAAGAAACTGACAGCGGACTGCAGCCAAACCCTCAGGAAACCGAACACTGAGGTGTACCTTTCCTTGTCGAGCCCGGCTGACACCTCAGTTGCAGCCTCGTAAGAGCTCCTGAGCCAGAGGGCACAGTGAAACTGTGAGATGCTGTGAGGTAAAGATGTTGTTTTAAGCCACTAAGTTTTGGGGTATTTTGTTATGCAGCGACACAGATAACTGATACAATAAGATCTGCGTAAACATTTCCTAATGTGGTTTACTGAATAGCTACCATATGCATGGCATTAAAATCTACTTTCGAAAAAGAAGTGTTTTGAAGTGTTTCTCCCTCCCAGAGCTTCATTAAGATATAACTGATGTGGTTCCTTTCCTTTTTTCCCCTTGAAGGTAAACACGGGAGCAAAAACATAATAATATTTAAAGAGGGTGCATTAGTTTCCTTTTGATTTTGTGACAAACTGTCACACTCTTGGTGGCTTAAAACAACAAAACTTTATTATCTTACACGTCTGGAGGTCAGAAGTCCAAAAATGGGTCTTGGAGGTCTCAAATCAAGGTGTCGGCAGGGCTGTACTCGTCTGCAGGCTTTAGGGGAGAATTCATTCTTTGCCTTTCCTAGCTTCTAGAGGCCACCCCTATTTCTTGGCTTGTGGCTCCTTCCATTTCAAAACCAGCAGTTGTATCACTCTGACCTCTGTGTCCACTGTCACATCTCTCTCTTCTTACTCTGACTCCTGTCTCCCTCTTTCATGTATACAGGTCCTTCTGTTTACATTGGGCCCACCTAGATTGTCGAGGACAATCTCCTATCTCAACATCCTTCATGAAGTCACATCTGCAACACCCCTTTACCACGTGAGGGTCCAGGGATGAGTGCGTGACATCTTGGCAGGGCCACCAGTCTGCTAACCACTGAGGGTAGGCTCCATGTTTTCTAAAGAAACTTCATTAATTGACGTACACATACTTTAAAGTTGAGAGATGCAAAAAAGGCTGACATAATTTTTCCCATACCACAGCAATCCTCCATTTTAAACATTCCAGATGATGTTTTTAAATACCTAGGAGCAGAAGTGCTATGAGGGAAGATGGGGAAAACTAACAGAGTGGCTGTTGAGGGCCAATTGTTGATATAGTCAGAAGACAAAGGGGACATGAGGACCAGAAGGCACAAGTTTCTTGGAAAAGGTTGACATTTTCCTAGAAATACAGATTTATGTCCTTCGCAATGGATGATAACAAACAGTGTTATCTGTATTATCAGTTTACAGCATGGAAAAGCAGATAGCTTTGCAAGAGATGGTAAAAGTGACTGCAAAAAAAAAAAAGAGAGAAAGAAAACAACTACTTAATCTTCTTTTAGCCAAGAACTAACACGAAAAACGTGTGGCCAATGTGAAAAGAATCTAGTGCTGTCAGAGACTTGACAAATTGGATTCTTTGTAAGTGAGGCACCGTGCGGCTCCATTCCTGATGTTAACTGCCTTCCAAATCATCGCTGCATGAAACATCTGTTTTCTGCAAGACGCGCACAACTCTAAGAAACGTGCCTCGCCCGAAGGACATAAAGAGATGGTGAAAATCGATTCCAATACTATTTATGGGAAGGAATTCAGATAAAACTAGTCTGATTCATCAGAAATGTTTCCATTCGCAACTGGACGTCCCCTGGGAAGTATGCATTTTCCTGGTATCGGAGATGAGACGGCAGAGTATATGCCTCTAAATCTATCCCATTCGTTCAGTAATGGTATAATAAAGTCAACGTTAGATTAGTGATATTGTAAAGCTTATGCCAAAAGCCAAACATAACCCAGATATCCGTGTCAAACCCATTTACCGTAACAAAACAATCGAAAAAAAAATTATAAACAAGTCTAGAAACCCAGTCAGTGGCCCACGTTATTTCAAAGAATGTTTGATGCAGTAAAGCACCCAAATAAAATGAATTTAGATAGTCCCTGGATTTTAGCATGGAATTTGACCTGGAAAGGTGGTTTAAAAAAAAGACAAAGGGTGACCTTGACTTGAATGACTTGATAATAAAATTTATACGGCATAATTTTACCAGCCAATACGTCTGATTACAGGCAGCTGGAGCTATCAAGTCTGTAAAGAATACGTGCTTTATAATATCTGAATGAACCGTTTGTCTGATACTGGACAGAGAAACTCAAACTTTGGACAGGTCACCTAATGCGATGAGAACATGAATGAATGTATGAATGTGTGAGTGTGTGAGTGTGTGTGTGTGTGTGCTGTGTCTGGGATGAAGGAGGGGGAGGGAGGAAGGGAAGAGATAGGGAGAGAGCAAAAGCTACAATTGGAAGTGATGTCTTAGAAAAGACAGGTTCTTCTGCTTCACAGCCGAGTTTATAAGCGACTTGTCTAAAGTGGGTTTCCAGTGACGGAACAATACACACGCACTTCTAAGTTACTTGCTCTTGGATCCCTCCAAAATTGTTTTTGGAACCAAATCTCAGGTTTAAAATTCACACCGATGAAATAATATAGAAGTGCAGCTTTGAAAAGCGACAGATACACATTTTCTCATGAGGCAATATAGTGTAGCGGCTAAGTGTAGAGCAAAAATTAACGTGAACCGCACACTTCGTGTCGGTGGGGTCATGGAGAAACTGGTATTCTCATATGCTGCTGATGGAAAGTGTGACTGCCTTTTTGGACTGCAACCTGACAACACCTTTTAAAATTAAACGTGCATATACCTTGCGACCATCCCTGGAAACCCACTGTATCAAAATAAGTCCACTAGTCTACGGCCACGCCACCCTGAACAAGCCCGAGCCCGTCTGATCTTGAAAGCTAAGCAGGGTCGGGCCTGCTACTTTAGTACTTGGATGGGAGACCACCTAGGAAGACCAGGTGCTCTAGGTGTACAAAATAAAAAATAAGGGATTGTAAGCTGACAAGGTCCTTGCAATCTGTGAGGTCAACCAAGGGTTGCCTCGCCTAAAAGTGTATAAAAAAAATAAAATAAGTCCACCCAAGGAAAGACATATGTAGAAGTATGTGTACTGCAGCCCAGTTTGTAGGAGACAGGTACAGGGACAAAAGGAATGGCTGCTGATAGGAAACAGTCACATGCACAGCAGTCAACCCATGGCATGGATCATCGCCATTAAAGAGAGCCACACGAGTAGACCCTGAGCTATATATAGTTTGGTCAAAAAAAGCGAGATGCAAAAAATGTACTTGTGATTTTATTTTAGTAAAACAACGACAAAATAACCCAGTATGTGTGCATATTTACATATGCATATGTCGGTGTAGACAAGTAAGCGTGGAGAAAAACACGGCAAGATCTAGTTCAAGAATACATCTGAGATTTCTCTTAGATCCGAGATATATGGAGAAGGTACTGCTATGGGAGGAGAAGGGATGAAAATGGATCGGCGCGATGCGAACACAAAAGTAAAAGAAAAAAGTTAAAGCACGTGTGTTGCCACACTTACTGTTATAAGAATTATGTATAAGGGTATGCATATGTTTAAGTGAATAAAAAAAAATTTTTCTGTACTTAAAAGCCAGAATGGAAAATCCAAAGAAGAAAATAATAGGTCTGAGATTGATGACTAATGACCTCAGGTGTAAACATTTTTTAAAAAAATAAAATTGACCTTAAATGTGTGGGGGTTTTAAAATTATTCATTGCATTTAAATGTTAATGGCAAGCCTTCCATAGCAATACCTTTCTCGAGTTGCATGTGTTGCAATCAAGGATGACCATGTTTATAAGTAACGAGGTCGTATTCTGCCTTCAGGATCACTGGAGTCGTTAGTGACCAAAAAGTCGTGAGACGGAGGTAAAAGTTTCACCTTTTCAATTTATGTGTTTAGACCTGTAAAATGAGCAGGGTGGCCCAGACAGTGTGGCCCAAACACTCTATAAATTCATCCTAATTTTCGTAACTTGAAAGGTCCCAGAAGTATCTGCTAATTTAACCATAATTAAAGTTAAACTAAGTTCACAGAACTTTGTGCTGCGGTTCAGAAACCAGCATATTCCAAAGAAAGCAGTCTCTTGTTTTTTTTTTTTTTTTCCCCCTGAAACGATCACTAAATCCCAGAACCCATCATACCTTTAGGAATAGGCTGGGAATGCTTTGCTCCTTGGTCCAATATGAATTCCAAATATAAGGTTGGTGTGCGAGTATGAATCTTGGACTGAAAAGAAAAAGGAAACCATCAGCATCTTTCCATAAATAAGGTTCTTCTTTCCTGAAGCTGGGCCCTCCTGTGATGGGCTCTGAGCCTGGATCCATTACGTTGACAATTTCTCCTTGAGAAGTACTGCTAAAATGGGGGTGGGGGTGGATGAGCTGTCAGAGAAGCCCCCTCTTAAGGGTCTTGGTCTAAAAGTTAGCCCTCTAGCTTTACAATAGGCTTGATAAGCTGATTTCAGGATGACAGCTACCTCCCTATAGTCATTTCTCAAACACGGTCCCATGTTAATAGTTTACTGGTTATTCGTTGTTCCAACTTCCTCGCTTCCAGTCTTCCATTCGATACAGTAGGTTAGCTCACATTCAAATGTACATTTCTTCCCAGGTCTCAATAAAGTTATATTCATTTTGAAATTCAACAGAAGTGCCCTGTAAATATTATTTGTTCTAATTTGGTGTTTTTGAAAAAGAAAAAGAAAAAAGGTGGTTTATCACTGCTGGCTTGAAAAGGCCATGACTTCACATGTAGAAAAGGCGAACTTTTGCAGGATTTTCCATTGTACACAGTGGCTTTGATTCTGTCAACAGTTAAGCAGAATTCGTAATTCAATACGAGACCATTCTGAATCACTAGTATAGACCAAAAGCCAAGGGATTATCACTGTTGCTATAAACTCGATGATGCCTCACTGTTTATCACAAAGTCCCAGTGGTTCTGTTCTACTTTTGTAAGCTTAAAATACGCACAAAGATGAAACAGCACATAACGAACGACAAATTTGGTAACTGGAACTTTCGTATACTGCCGGTGGGACTGTAACTTGGTCTAAACGCTTTAGAAGACTGCTTGACAGTATGAAGTGCAGACAAATATGTATATAATCTGTGACACGGCATCCTAACTCATAAATGTATTCCCAACAGAAACATTCGCCTAAAGACATATACACGAAATCTTGATAGTGACATTGTCGGAAACAGAAAAAAACCTGGAAATAGTCCAAATGTCTTTAATGATAGAACTGATGAATTATAACATAGTTATGTAATAGAATACTACACAGCAAGGAGAAGGAATGAACCAACGGTAAATGAAGTATGAATCCACAGCTTAATATTGAGCAAATGAAGGCGGACACAGAAGATCATATACCACTGATTCCATTTCCATAAAGTTCAAAATGAAGCCAAACTAATCTACGGTGTCAGAAGTCAGAAAAGTGGAGGTGTTCAAAAGAGGGCTTCTGGGCCTGACAATGTTCTGTTTCTTGACCTGGCTTCTGGTCTCATGGATGTGTGCACTTGGTGAAAATTCTCTGAGCTACATACTTGATTTGTATACTTTTCTGTATATATGTTATAGTTTAATTAAAAGCTTAAAAACAAGCACTTTCAAACACTCATTAAAAACGCATGTGTAAATAGACCAAAAGTGAATCTGGAGCCCAGAATTACTTACTATGCCCTTGACAAAGGCAAAGCTTTGCAGAGAATAATTATGTAAACTCCAGGAGGACATGGACATTTCTGTCTTTTTCACCCAGGCCAACCCACAGTGCCTGTCACATTGTAGGTGTTCAATAAATATTTATCAAGTGACGTTTCCTAATGGAAAATCCCATGTATAATAATAAATTTATTTACAGTATACATAGGGTATTCGTCTTTACCTACATGAAGCAAAATGCCTCTTTTCAGGATGGGCGATTTGATATGATCAAAGCATATGTCTACACATTAAATTTTGGAATAGAGAATTGTAAGTAATGCTTTCAAAAGATTTTCCCCTTTCCCATGAATGTTTTGGGCTTTAAATGGTCTGGTAGGTGGTTTTACACGGCTTAGAAGGTCAAGCTACAACAATATAGCTTCGAAGACTGGAAAAGCAAATTCCCTGTGCACACATAAATGAAACCAGAAAAACTACGGCATCAAGTGCAGCCTGAGGCCAAAGATTCGAAATTAATCTGAAGAGCTTGAAACATACATCACACAATGGCAGCACCAGCGAGATACAGGAGCCGATTTTCTAGGATCACTAGGTGTGGAAGGCACCATATGGAAAGAATCTGGTTCTGTCTGATGAAGACTTCTAAAATTACCTCTACAAAGGTCAAAGGTAAACATCACATAATATCAGATGACTCCCCTATCCAGGCAATATTTTGCTCTCTTCCAGAAAAAGGATCCCTGTTTGGTTTGAGTGTCTTTCCTAACCTCTGCCTCAGAAGCAGATGCAGTATCCCTGCCTACAGCGAAGAGATCAATCACAAAGAGGCTCTTCGTTTAATTGTTGCTAGAATTCTCTCAGAATGTACTCATAAAAATAATCTTGAACTGGAAACCAGGAGTCTTTGATGCTAGGATTGCGTTTCGTGCTGACTAGCAAAGCACGCACCTTCTTCTGGGCTTAGTTCACTCATCTGAAAATCCTGTGTTGGGACTCACTGAAGTTGAAGCCTATTTCTCATCCTGAAATTCTGAGTTGGAAAATTAATGTTTTTCTCCATGTTTTCATTTTTCAAATTCTCTTCTGAGTTCTCAGACTAGAACTATAGAAAAGTGAGGTATGTCTGGGCAAGAGAGGGTAACTAGCATTGTGGGGAGTGAGCGAGAAGCCACTGATCAACTCACTCAATTTTTGCCCTCAAACTCAAGGCATCAATCCTGTCCACTCCTCTTTTTCTTTTCTTCCTGCTTCTAGCTTCTCAACCTAATCCGTACTGTCCAAAAAAATAGTAATCTATCTCTTTAACACTGTAACTGTATAGATATCGTGTTCATGCACACAAACACCCACAGAATTCTGTATTTATGTATTCACTTATTAAATTTTAAATAGAAACCAATGAGAGACATTATAACATTATAAAGCCAAAATATATTCTAATTCCTTATAGCATGAAGGCTAAAAAAATTTTTTTAAATTCATTTTGAAGGTGCTTTTCACATCTACATAGCCTAAAACAGAATTCTGATTCTAACAACTTTTGGTATTGAAAATTAGATCACTGAAGCTTTCAATATAATGCATGTCCTGAATAACCAACTACCCTAAACCTAAATGTCTATTATTCAATTTCAATTAATCTATAATGAGATAAAACTCAGTTTGGAAGCTGCTCCCATGAGTGTGTGTACGTGTATGTGTATACACGTACACACAGGTTTTGAAAAATCGAGGTTTTTAAATTTAATTTTGATCTTCCATGGTAACTCTGTTGAAAAAGCAAACATAAATTATATTCACTTAATGCAAGAATGATAACGCCAGCCTCAAATACACTTTGAGCAAACTTGGATTTAATTTTTCTATTACAACCATAAAGAAATATCGCCATTAGGCATAGTCTTTTCCTGTGTTCTGTTTTGTTTATTTTTATGCATAGTATTAAACTATTAACAGACTTTCAAAATGAAATGAGATTTAGTTAAACAAATCGTTCTGTTTTGGTTAAAATTTAGCTATCGATGTATCTATTTTCGCAGGATTAAAATAAATTGGTCAATGGCAACCTAACATAAAACATTGCCCTTCAGATCTGTTTCAGCATGACATGACAGACCACCAGTGAAATTATTTCCTTTTTCTTTTTCTGTTTTGTTCTTAATTAATGGTGCCTGTACAAGTATTAAAATCCACAGCGATTCCTCCTTTGTCTTTCTTGTAATTTCACAATTATCTGTTAAAAGTACTTAGAAAACTTATCTTTAAAGGTTTTAGTCTATATTTCAAAAGCCTAATGGCTTAAAATCTTACAATTCTACTATTAAGTAGGCAAAGCTTCTAGAAGGTAAGGAACGTAAATCTTCATAAGAGGTTAAGGGTAAATTTTGGCTAAATTACGGCAGGAGTGCTACCAAAGGCAAACAAGCCTTGTCTCTCTTTCTCTATAAATAGTCAGAATTAAACACTTAATGAGCCTAACACACCACTCTGATAATGACCACAAAATAACCAAGACCAAACAGGGTCTACGAAATCACTTCCTTCCGGAACACCAACTACCTTCATCTTATGTCTTTCAAAGGCTTCCCACTTACCCTGGCTTTTGATATGATACCCTTGTCGAGTTGGCTTCCTTCCTGTTTTTACTCGTAATGTGATCTTAATTAGGAGATGAAATCACTTCCACATGGAAGCCATGTGGTTTACAACATTCTCCCAGAGCATGCTACGTTGGTTGCTACGTGTGAGCGTGGCAAAGGAAATATCTTTCATTCTGCCACTGCTCCTTTCACAGTTAATTGCCACCCATTTTTTCCCTGAATGCTGCTAATTTTGCTACCATGCTGGCCTTCTCTAAAAGCAAGTGGCAGCGATTTGTCATATGTCAGGGCTGCAATAAATGCTTGCACATTTCTTTTGGGGAACTATTTAAAAGAACCTTTTTATGATTGAGCGATTTTTCAGGAAATGGCACTCAAATTCTCAATCTTAAGCAAATTATTCTAAGTAATTGTACTAACCAGTATGAACCCTCAATATCTAAGAGGAAGAAACTGTTTCTACCTATTCCTGGACCCTCACCCTCATCTTAGACCACCCCCCAATGTTGAACATTGTTTTATTGTTTTCTTCTGCATCTTTGCTAACTTTTGATGACTATATTTGCACGTAAATCTTTGACCACACTTCTATTTTTTTTCCTTCACAGTGAAATTTTGAGTCTAAAAGTCTAAACATTTTAAGGGCTCTTGCTATGTCTGTAGGTTTATGGCTAAATGCAATATGACCAAAAACAAAGTTGTCAACATGATCAGCAATTCCGCTGAACGTGTCTACTGCCAGTCATTGGTTTTTCTAGTCTTGGTTATTTTGTTATGCCACAGGGCAGTTTTTCAAGTCATTATGTGCTCGATATTGTTTTTTTCCCCCATCTAATCCCCTATTGTTAGAGAGTTAAGCATTCTAACAAATCCCTATTGATGCACATTTAAATTGTGTTCCCAATATATCCCTGCCATGAACAAAGAAGGGAAAGATTAACTGCTAGGAAAAAAAGTAAAGGAAAAGGAAAACACCTGAAAATCTGAAAAAAAAAATGGACAAAAAGGAAAAAATATGGAAAAGAGCTTAACCTAAAAAAGTCTACGAATACCAATGTTTGGCCATCATCTAGTCTATTTATTTTTGAACAAAAAAAAACATTTTTGTCAATTGTTATACTGACTTGCTTTCATCCAAATTGTTTTTTCAAATCACTGAATAACTATCTATAAAAAGTTACCAACACATCAAAATGTTGACCATCTAATCTTTTAAATTTTAGCTAATTTAAGAAGCAGAAATTGATATCACCTTACTCTTTTATTAGTTTGAGTGATATTATTTTTATTTACCAAATATTATTAATATAAAAATAAATAATTAATTAGCTCCATCATTTGAGAAATACCGGTAGCCTGTAGTGTGCTAGTCATTGGATATGTATATTGATGAATAACAGATCTGCTCAGTGTTTGCAGAGTTTACTTTCTAGTGAGAAAGATAATTTAAGAAATTAAATATAAAATTATACAGGCTGTAAAAGAAATAAATACGGTACAGAGAGAAAATAAAATGGGGGATAGATGGCCTTGAATGAGATGAGTTGGAGTAACAGGTTTTAGGCAGAGAAAGGAGCACAGCATGTGCAAAGGCCCGGAGGCAGTAAAGAGCTTAGAGGATTCAGAAACCCAGGAGAGAGCAATATGCGGACAACAGTTGCTGGACAGAATGGCACAAGATGAGTTTGGAGAATTAGAGAAGACCCAGTCAGGTGTAGGTCAGAGTAAGGTGTTTGGGATTTCTTTAAAGTACAATGGGAACACATTGATCCATTTTTTATCTTAAAAAGATGTCTTGAGCTACTGTGTAGAGAACTGAAAGGGAGTGAGAAAAGGAAAGAGGAGCCCCCTGAAGAGGCTGCTGCAGTGGGCCTGGCTTGGGCTGGGCAGGAGATGGCAGAGAGGTAAGTAGATTTAAATCTATTTTGGAAATAGAAAAGTTTTGCTAATTTCATTTATGGCATTTCTGACAGGGTCAGATGTATCAATCTTTTCCTTCCGATGCTTTTAAACTCAGAAAGTCTTTCTCCATCCATAGATATTAAATATTTGCCTATATTTTTCTAGTTCCATATTTTTAACATTTAATTGATCTATGTTGAATTTATTTTACTATTACTTGTGAGATCACGAGATAAATGCTTTGTTTTGTTTTTGTTTTTATGAATGGTTAACCAGTTGTCCTTGCTGACTTAGTATTCTTTTTTCCTCAGTTAATGATAATCTTTATGATGATTAAGTCTGCATATACACTCGGGTCTATTTCAGGTAGGTTTCCTCCTACCAATCATAAGGAAGAGGCTCAATGGAGAAAATTTAACCCAGGACCCCCAACTAATAGAGGAAGATCTACTCCATAAGGTACTCTTATTATCATCAGGTACATCTCCCACAGCGCTTTTCAATCTCCACATCTTCCACCATTTCACTACTCTCATGATCTGCTGGGCTTTTTGCATTGGGGAGAAAACCAATTAGCACAGACCCATTCTCTCTGCCACTTACACCTTCACACACGCACACTCAAGAAACTCACTGCCACATCTTAGCCCCTACGTAGAGAACAGTACCTTTCTCTTTCCCTTGGAGATCGTAAGGCTTTCAAGAATTTAAAAGTAGATTTACCACATCATTTAAACCAAACTCACAGCTCTCACTTTTTAGAATAGGCTGATGCTCTTCAACAAAATAAATGATCTGTCCCCAACCTAAAGCACTCTGATTTCTGAATTCGTGATTATGTTAAAGAATTCTGATAAGAACTGGGAAAGATTAGTTTCCATCCTCAATGCCAAAGGTATCATGGGAAGGATTAAAACCTTGTAATCATATTTTGACATATACATGAAGTACTACACAAAGGGAAAACAAGGAACTCCTAGACAAAATGTCAATAAAGGACTGTGGAAAGTCTTGAGCATCAGACTGTCCAGCTGACCAAAGTACCCTACAGTCCAGTCTCTACAGCATTCTTTTCCAAGCAGTAACACTAGTCCCTCTCCTTCCTGCATTTTTTTTAAGGGAGAAGTAGTGAGGAGAGAAGAGCTAAAGGGGAAGGGAATGTTACAGCCCTGAAATTTGACCACAGACATGTTAACTGTGAAACTGGACTTTGATTTCTTCACCCTTTGAGTCAGCATTCTTGACTGAAGTTGGGTTACAGATGTTCTAATTTTTTAGAAAATTAAAGACAGAGAAAGAACAAATGGTCATTTCTTATATGACCAATGCATCCATAATCCTACAAAGGCAACAGTATGATAAAACCACAAATGACTCCCAGATATGCCAACAGGGAGCTTTCCTAACCATTATCACCCATCCATGGGTAACATGTTCCGAGGTTGATTCAACAAATCTATTAACCGATGCTAGAATAGTCTTCTAGGACTTTATGATATTTTTAATCTCTATTAGTGACATTTAGTATTTAGTAAGATGTTTTTATGAGTTGTTGCAAGAAAGTGCATCAAGATGAGAAACTATTGTCAAAAATCAGATTCCATAGAGCTCTGGGGACTGATACCTCGGTATAGGTACAATTAAGGAGGAATTTATTATGGCACAGGGCTTCTCCTATGTGATTGTTTGCAAGACGTTCTCACACGGTTGGGGGTGGTGTCTGCTTATACAGACCTGTCCCTGAAGGTACCCTTTTGGTATAGAAAGAGAGGTTCATTCTGAAGTCCACGTCTGTGAAAATGAGCTAAGGCATTCTCAAACTGGAAAGAAGACACACTCAGCAAGTTTATGTACAAGCGCTGCTTGGTGTGATAAGGCAGTGGTGCTGTGCAAATAAAATTCGACAAAATCAGGAAACCTGAGTTTGGGTCTAGGTTCCCTCCACAAGGAGCTGTATGACCTTGGGAAAGACTCTTTGCCTAGTTGGGTTGCAGTGTTCTCATTTGCAAAGTGGTGGGGTTAGAGAGCTGTCCGTGGCTGCCTGACATTCTGATTCCAAGGGAAGTGCCAGAAGAAACAGGAAGAGTAGGTCTTGATCAGCTCTGGAAAGCATCTCATATCATCAGGAATTCTAGATTCATGCTGCCCTAAGGACTCCGTTCAAATCCCAATACCCCATGACAGCAACTGAAGAGCTGAATGAATGGAAAGTTTCCTGTCCAACTATTTCCTGTCCAGAGATGGCCCCTGTGTAGGAGGCGAAAATGGCCCCTTGTTGTTTACTTCTTCACAACAGGCTAGGACCTTCCGCCCAAAGCCTGCTGCAGCCTATTTCGAATTCTCACACATCCAATCGCTTTAAATATATTCCAAATAAACATATTTTAGCCATTTTGAGCCTACCTACTTTACACACCCTGTGAAACTGCACCCAACATCTGCTAGCCATAAATAACCAACCCTGAAGCTATAAAAGACCCCAAACTGCTGCTGTCCTTTGGAGCCCTGTGACCCAGGGACCCTCCACCTTGTTGCTGAGCAACATCACCTAGACTAGTAAGCCCTCACTCCAATTTCTCTAACTCCCCTAGGGAGGGCCCTTGCCCGATTCCCCTTTTGGGCAGTGGTTTAGCGCACTGTCTCTGGAAGATCTCCAGCTGTGTGGGGCTTCCTTTCTCATGTGACTTTGTCCAAGCACCGCTCAAATAAAGCTTGTGTGTTACCACCTTTCACGAGCCGGTCTCCTCCCTGATCGACCTTTGAATCTACAAAATTACTACACCAAGCCATCAAAGGAAAGTAAGAAGACAAAGAGGCTCCAAAAGAATCAAATCTGGCCTTCCATCTACACACGAACGAGAAGAGAGAAGGTTCCCTACTATTCAGCAACAGCTCTAAGAAACAGAATCGGTGACCAAATCTGCTGATGGGCTGGAGACTTACAGAAGGGTCAGTACTTATCCCCAGCTGGGGCAGGGAATGGTTCATGGATTCCTGGGCAAGTAAGATGTGCTCAGCAAAACTTACAGATAGGTTGACAATTTCCTCTGAACCCTTCAATAGCCATCTCTTCTCTTAAGCCCTCTCTGTCTTTAACGTTTCCAGGAATAAAAAGTGCTAATCTCACTATGCTTCAGTCCTCCCCCGCCCCTATTAGCTTGTTGTTGAGAATTTGATTGGACACATTTTATGAATCTCCTCAGAGTGTCTCAGCCTGACTAGCTCCCAAGCCATTAGCCATTTATGGAGACACCTAAGTGTCATCGCTGTTACCATCTGCAGCTGCCTCGGCCCCTTCCTGACTGCAGAGTTCTGAATGGCTACAATTGTCCCAACCGTGGTGGGGAGATACAGCAGCTCCAGCTCCTGGGCTTCCTTCACCTGACGGACTCCTGAGGCTCTGGATCCTCACCCAGACTGAAATAAAGCCCAAGCTACCGGAAGTGGTATGTAGCCTCCTCGGAAGCTGCCTGAGGTGGCTGGGTGTCACAATCCAGAACGGCACACAATTAGTCCCCATGGGGCACACTTTGACTAAAAACGGATAGAAGCTATGGGATGACAGAAAAATTCTTCCTATTTCTTGTTCCATTAGGAAGTCCCGAGGTACAGTTTTCTGAACAGGCATCCTACACCATCAAGTACCTGCCTCACTTCCCTTCTCCTTCACTCTTACTGCCCCGGGATTGTACCTAAGACCAGCCTTGGGCTCTGTTTTCCAGGGAACCCCATTACATCAGGAGTAAAAGAACTGATAAATAAAAAGCACTCGGAACTTCACTGTCCAGGAAAGTTGCCAATAGCCATAAGAAGCTACTGAGCACATGAAATGTGCCCAGTGTGAACTGAGATGCGCTGTGAATATAAATTATGCACTGCATTTCAAAGACTTGGTACCAAAATATGCAAAATATTGTAATTTTATATTATGTTGAAATAATATTTTAGATAATTGGGTTGAAGTTTATCATGAAAATTCATTTGACCTGTTCCTTTTTCAAATGTGGCTACTGAAAAAAATGTAAATTACATATTTGCTCCCATTATATTTTCATTGGACAGATCTGGCTTAGAATTTAGTTAGCTTGGTAAGCCCACAAAAGATGTTAGCCATTTCCCTTCCCAAGAAGTTCTAGAGATCTGCTATCACAAAAGCTTAATGATAAAAGGGAATGTGGGAGCAGGGATATAGGTACGAAAAAGAAAGTAAATATTTTTAAGTACCCTCTATGTCACTAGGCACATCTCATACCATACAAATAACCAGACTATTTGTTAGTATCCCTATTTGGCAGATAAGGAAATAAAGATTCAAAAAGAATGTTCCCAAGGTCACAGATGCAGTATACAACAGAGCTGAAATTTGGACCCAGGTCTTCTCGATTCCATAGTCCGTGCTCTTTTCAATCTATCGTACTGTCAGAGGACAGATTTGATAATGGTATGGTTTCAATAATGTAACTGAGATTTTTTGGCGTGTGTCAGGGCTTCCTAGAATCTCTTAAATCACCCACATAGAAGGTCCACCAATTAAGCAAGTTAAAGGCTGTTGCTGAACACAAATCATTTCTCTCTCTCTCTCCTCTCTCCCTCCCTCTCCTTCTCCCTGGATGAATGGAAGAGAATTCAACTGATCACACATCATGGTCCAGGGCACATGGCCATCATACATCCATGAGAGCCCCTCTTGTTTTGCATTTTTTTTTCCGCCATCATCCCCAATTTCAATCCCATTCCCCCATTGGCTAACAGTCAAGCATACATAATAAACATCCTTTCCAATCGACCCTTTGTATGCTTATTTAGACATATAGGTGTCCTTGAAAATTAACTGCTATTGTGTGCAAAATGGCTTTCTTGTTCTGATTTATTCCACATATCCTGAGATGCAATATAGATATAAGTAAATATAGTCCATTACTTCTGGCAACTACATCCCATCCCATCCCATCATCACACATAAAAAAGCAGATTTTACTGATCTATTCCGTAAGTGGTAAACACCTACATCATCTCTGACTCCTTTCTATCACCCGTGGTGCTGGGATAATGACCAGTGTCATATTTTCACTTAGTAAAGTTTTCTGGAGTAAATATCCAGAGGGGAACTGCCATGGCATACCCTGCGCATAGTGTTAGTCTCACAAAGTAACGTCAGCTTGCTCTCCACAGTGAATAGTCACACTCGTCTGTCATGCAGTTTCCATTTCTGCTCATCTTTGAAAATACCCGACTTCACAACTTTTGCCAACCAAGGGTGTTGAGTGGTAGCATGTTACTTGCACTTATATTTATTTCTCTGCATAGCGTTAGGAGTTGGCTGGGGGATTTTCTTAAGACCTGGTGCCTGAAGCTGCCAGCAACACAAGCATCTAACTTTTCAAGAAGGCAGGAATGTCTGACCTCAGAGGGTGGAGGCTCTCCAGACGCCCGGCTTTGTCCTTCCAGCTATGTTAATGCTCTGGACTCACTAAGTTCATCAATTTCTGCAGATATAACTGCTCTAGAGCTTAGAGATTTGCTTGTGCAACAAAATCTCATGGAACCAGGGCTGGTATTGTGATCAATGTATCTTATTACCTTTTGGGACTATTTTTAAAGTGAGATAAATAAGAATTGGGATGAAATGAATTCAAGTTTGGCAGTCCTGATGAAGCCACACCCAATCCAGGGGAGGCCACCCAGGCTATGGTGCTTCTAAAGAAAATCTGTATTGTAAGCAAAGCTGAATTACAATTGGGTAAGGATGCTTCGGGACTTTATTCAGAACGTAATTTTTAATTTCTTTTGACTCGGTGTATAAGGGCAAGGGGTTTAGATCAGAGATTTAGATTTCTTCTTAGAAAATTTGATAATGAGAGCGATTCATGTTCAAATACAGGATATCTTACATTTAGATGCTTTTTATGCTGCCACTTGGGCTTCTCACACACCTCTCAACTCGGTTGGGAATAATCTAGCTGGGAAATAGGACAAGGAGTGGATATGCAGTCTAGAATATAGATGTGCCTTGGTGTCAACTCGTGGAAACACTCTCTGTACTCATTCAGACTCTTCTGGGGGTAACATGTATCCCCGAGAGCAGAAATTAGCTTGGATGGGAGGAGGTCCACACTGATGCACTTCCCAGATGGGGGCAGTCACTGCTAAGTGTCAAATCCAATGACGCTGGTAGAAGAAAATGCTGGGGAATACTGAGGGAGCCTCTAGACACCTCCCAATGTCTCCAGGAGGTGAAAGCAGCTGTTCCCTGCCTTCTTCACTCATCCCTGGGGGTGAAGGGACAGAAAAGGATGGCATCTGGTTGCTGAGGGTAATTCAAGGAACTGAGTATGCTCGGCTCACGTACTTCTGGGCTATTTCTCCCTCCCTCACTTCCTCCCCTCCCCCACCCCCCGCCCTCTCCTTGTGCCATTAGGGAATAAGGCCGCCTCTGAAAAAGAAGCCTAGGACTGTACAGCCTGCCTGGACATGTTTAATGAAGTGGGAAACACGTTAAGAAGCCCAAAGGGCCTCAGACACAAGTCACGTGCTCTTACCCAGGTTCTACTGAGCAATAAAGATGATATTTGGATCCCCATCTGGCCAACTCCTCAGAGTCTACATCTCAATTCATTCTGAACTCGGAAGGGAAGAAAGGATAATCATCTTTCGGTCCTCGTTTCCAATTAAATATCTCCATTTGATTTCTACCCAATTCTAAGTCCTCTTCGGCTTTTGTCTGGCTGACAGACTGTCAGTTAAAACCTATGAAAACACTTAAGCACAGTTACCGGGAACTCTCGCTCAAAACTTCTTTTAGATTGACCAGTAACAGATGGCCTTAAATCAGTATCTGATGCTGGAAAGATTGACCAACCAAGTGTCCCGGTTCAGAGATACTCAGAGTCTCCAGGGCAGACAGAGACATAGATGGGTACTGACTCCTGACAAGAAGAGCTGCTGCACGCCTGGAAGCTGCTGGAAAAAGAATCTGGCCAGGAGGACTCAACAGGCAGAACGCTCATTTGGTGGTAGTGATGGTGCGGGGGTCTACAGGAAAACCCTCTAGTGGAGAAAGGATTGGAGAGGCACAAAAATCAATGCTAACGCACCCAGGATGGAGTAGAAAAGGTGCTGGGTTATTTTTCTTCCTCCTTTTCACAGCTCAGCCCCCCCCCCCACTCTCTTGCAGATCCTTCTTATAATCAGGGACTAGCAGGAGGAGGAGGAGGTAGCCAGTATTATTCTCAGAGCCTAGAAATATGATGAAAACTGACCATAGGTAGTCATTTGAAGGCAGTGGGGAAGAAGAGCCTTGCTCCAGACTTCTAAAAGGACGCATTTAAATATTTCTAGTTGCTATTTATAGATGAACCAGGAAGGAAAAATGTTGGCTATGACGCTAAAAATGGCTACCATGTTAAAAAAAAAAATGGCCATCTATATGAAAGCTAAGAGAACAAGAGAGCTTTAAGGTTTCATGAAAAAGAGGCAAATTGTCATCATTTTATTCTTGAACCTAGACAAGCTGGACCTTAATCAATTCCTTCTGGGTTCCAAATGTAAGACCTATCCTCTCTACAGGGATGACCCCTCCCCCCACCCCGATAGTGACATGAGAGCATGGTCTCTTTAGCATTTTGCACTGTTTTAGTTTTGCCTGCTCACAGAGAGAGATAAAAGGCAGAGGAGGCAGAAGAGCATTTAATCTGCGTGAAACATTATTGGTATACTCAAGATATTTCTAAAAACAAAAGAGAAAAAAATTGCAACGTTAAGAAATAGAGAGAATTTACCAGAAAACTTTATATTGTAGAGATGATAACCTTTCCAATTTTCATGGTTCAGAGAATGAAGACATGTTTTGAAGGCCTCCTAACACACTGAACTTCCCTCCTGGACACGGTCACGCCTACATGGAGAAACACAGAGAAGCATCTCTATGGCTTCATGCTGTCTCCACTGCAGTCCAGACTCCTTCCGCCCTTCTTTGCCAGGTCAGCTGACTCCCTTAGACTTAAGCCTGCTTTTCCCAAACCTCTGGACGGGGCTGAGTCTATCTATCCTGCTTCCCCCTAAACTCACCATGTTTACTAGTCTGGTGACTGACCACCATATAGTAGTGTTAGCAGGTGGCCCTCAGTGAATGTTTGTCGAGCTTAACCGAACTACAATGGCACAGATACCCTTCTAGGGAGTCCTTCCAATTCTCCATGGGCAGCGTGGAAGTCCTTTCAGGAATCTCAGTTTCCTCATCTCATTTTCCTAAGCCGAGGGACTTTAACCAGCCCATGGATCTGCAAGGACTGGTGAAAAGGATTCTCTGTGGTTTTAAGACCACGACAGGCTCCTCCTTTAATAGAGTAATCCCTATCAATGAGTTAGAGCCCATTTGATTGGAACGTTTTAAATTCCTATCTATCTCAGAGTACCCATACCTATCCACAGGAGCAGAATTCTTAATTAAGCTTCAAGTAATCAGGCTATCTGACACCAAATTTTTCTCATTAAATTTTAGCGTGAATTTGGTCAAACTGCTCAAAACCTACATAATCCCAAGTATTTGTGCTTCAGTCGAAATAGTGCGTGAAGCTATCAACAGCATAGCTTTATATATGCCAGTAACAGTCCTCAAAATATTGATATCTACCTCATTTACATCCACAAGAGCTCAGCTTTTATGCAACGTGCAAGAGCCTCTGAAACTCCCTGAAGCTGTCCTATACATTTCACTGTGGTTTGAGAAAATACGTAATGTGTCCCTAGGAAAAGACTTTATATCCTAAAAGTACGAGCACTGACAGTCATAGAAGTGATTGCACTGATACGTAAAAAGGCCACTCGCCTTTACTGAAGGTGACACCTTGGTGTCTTATAGCTTTCATTATTGTCTTGGTCAGAATTTTCCTAATTTGTAATCCTGATCACTACTAGGACCAATGACATATGAATGGCACAGGATGTAAGTTTTGGTTTAAAAGTGCACCTATCTGCTCTTCATTTACTGGCAGGAGAGGGCTTGTCAACACCACTGGAACGTACTTCCTAGGTGATTAGGTCGGCAGGGACATCTTGAAGGAATAAGAACATCTGGCAGCCTTTGTGCACACCAATAATGGCATTTCTGGGGTGAGTGGGTTGCCCTGGGCAAGAGCAAGCTTTTAGACAGCTGATCTGATCAGATGCTGACCGATGTTTACTTGAACATTCCTAACTGCAAATGAAGTGCCAACTATGGCTGCCGACCACAGGACAAGTCTTTGAAGTTGCTGAGTGCGTTTCTTTGGGGTCCTCCTGTTTACCAAACAAGACTAACAGACCTAATTGTGTCGGTTCTCAACCTTGAACCAGAACCAAGTTTTGCACTTGTCTGTGGAATGATACCGGTCATGCGCTCGGGCTACGTGGTCTGTGTTGGGCAGGTCCTGCCGAACGAACCGCTTTGTGCGATTCCAGATGACACAGGACCGCACACAGCATCCCTCTCTACCTTAACCTCAAACCACGTGACGGAAACCCCTGGGACAGAGGGATGCAGGCACACACACGCAACCAATGTCGGCCGGCCTCAGGCAAATTCCAGGAGGACACCAACTTGGTCTGGATTTGCCTCCAGCCCAATTTTTGGAGTCATTCCTTTTTGCCCTGTCACAACCTCATCGGGGTCTGGTTGCCTATGCAGCCCCCCATCACGGTCTCCAAATAGTTACTATACTCCCTACGATCCAAGCCTCTTACAACACAAGGCACTGTAAGACACGAGCCCTGGCCCCATCTCTTTTCTTTCCTCCCCTCCATCCATCCACACAAGCAAAATCAATTCTCCCTCCTCTGGACTAGCAGGAAAGTTTTACACACTGCCGTGTTAGCATTTCTCCTATTACACTAAACTTCCGACGTTTGCCAGTTTCTCTGCGCAGCTAGATTGTGACCTTATTTGACGATAGTGGTTGCGTCTTATTCACATCGTATCTCCAGAGCACACCGCATGAGGTGCACACAGCAGGTGCCTAAGGATTGAATGAATAGAGCTCGAGCTCATAGAGAAATAGGACACATGCATCAATAACCGCCAGTCTCAAAATCCCGTGAGTTGTGAAGACAGATGGCTGTGTGCATCGAGGGTGAGAAGGCTTCACCAAAGAGAGGGCATGCAGGTGAGACCTAGATGAACAACAGTAGGAGATGGAAATGACAAAACCCTCAACCCACATTTTTACAGGGCTTTGCGCTTTACAATATCCTTTTCTCCCAAATGCTGTTTTCTTCCTTGCCCTGTGTCACAGGGAGACCAGGTAACGGCATACCTCCTTTCCTCTGTCTCCACGCCCACCCATTAAAATACATTTATTTAAGGTCTCAAAAGGGAGATTCAGCCAGAATTCATATTTGGTGATTGTGAATTTCTTAGGTGAGACTTTTTTTTTTTTGGCATTCTTCACAGGCTCTATTTAAACATTGACCATAAAAGACAAATCAATGGAAATAAAAAACAGAGGAAAATGAAATTATCGGAAAGAAACATACAATTGCATTGTTAAAAATCTTGAATTCCTAAAATGATCAAATATATCGTTAGGTTTCTGGAAATTGCCTTAGAAGTGATGGCCATTCATTTTTTTAAATGTTCATTTAATATCTAATGTAACATTAAATATTAGAATATTTTTTTAGTTCTTTTGTATTTGTACCTATTCTTCTTACACTGAAAATTTTGATTCCAAAAAATATTAACAAATTTACTCATTTGTTTCATTTCATAATATACACAGAACTGTTTTAAAATTGTAATGCCAACACGAACAATAAAACTATGACGTTTTTAAATTTTGTGCCATTCTTTTTGTCTTTAGAATGTATCCCACTAAAATGTACAGAGAACTATATTCAAAAAATCTTAAAATAAATATTTTCTCTGTGTTGTTAAACTGCTGATATCTTTACACAAATGTTAGGTTCTTCATTTGTTTTCGTTTGTTTTTAATTTTTTAAGATTTGAGTTTTTTTCCTTTTCTGGTTTAACTTGATGTTTTAAATATGTAAACATTTCCATCTTCCAAAATTAAAACTAAAAAGGCACACTGAGAGAAGTCTCAGCTCCATCCTTACCTCACCCCTCTGCCCAAAAGGAACGTTTTTAATTTCTCGAGTTTTTAAGGCTATCACAGAGCACTCTGATTTATAAATAAAAAAATTAACAGGCCTTTGGAAGGAAGGATTATTTTTCTGAGCAAGTGTTGTTTTCCCTCCTTTGCTCTTGGGGACAGCTGGAGTCTGTTATCTCAAGCTCCCTTTGTCAAAATCCCACTGCCCCCGCCCACACAACCTCTGCCATTAGGAGACTATCCATCATTCTTTTTCTAGCTAGACCCATGAACTTGCCGGAATACTTCAAAGGCAAAAAGGGGTAGGGGGAGCGTGCGTCTGCTACCTGTTTTCATGATTAAATAGTTTTTTTTTCATGCTACTTTGAAAAGGTATTCTTCTGAGCTTGAGAAGGAAGAGAGGCTCCATGCAGGGGGCCAGCTGTCCCCACATCACAAAGTAAACAGAAGCAAACTCAGACGCAGGTGAGGGGAGGAGCCGAGAATGTGGAGTCAAATGGAAACTCAGCAAGGTCCCTTTAAAATGTGCCCGACACAATCAAAGAATTCCAGTTTCCCCTGAGATAGAGAAATAGGTACAATGCAAAAACGTTCTAAGTTTACTGTCCAGTATTACGATTGTCAAATAAACCCACTGCCATTTGGACATGCTGTAAGAGTATTTCCCTGAGAGTCACATAAACTGTATTTTAAAAATCAAACTAAGGTAGAAGGGATACTGACAAAAGTGTATATTTGTGAGAAAGTGTTTCAAATGTTATTCTGCCCTTAAAATTTCCTGGATGAAAACAAAAGCTGGCAATGTGGTCTTCACTCTAGTTCCTCTCTAGTTCTGGTGCAGGGAGAAACGTCTCTGTGCACCAGTGCCCTGCCACGGCCCAAAGATTCCATCGGCTCTCTGAATCGGAGGTGACAGCCCCACACTCAGTTCTAGATCTTGCGCTAATCCATAACCAACACAGGCTGCTTAGTGGGCAGGTGGCTTTTTGGCTGGGAGAGAATTGCCCAAGGGCCATGGGGTCTTCCAATGCCTGTGGGGGTGGGGGTAGGGCACTGCTGAAAGGTGGGATGTCCCCCCCCAAGATCAAGGAATTCCCCAAAACCTGACGGGAAAGAGTCTAAGACACCTGCCTGTGGACCCCCGAAAAGGAAACACGAGCCTCCAAACCTCTGCTCCCACTGTGGTCACTGCTTGAACTGAAAAAACCTGCGAGGAATAATTTGCGTCTTGCAAAATAGCCTAGTATTCACATTTAATGAAAAAAAATGTCAATCTGGTTTTTTCTTCCCTACTTCCTAATCCCATACTTGCTTTATTTTATTTTAAAATATAATTTAACTAACTTTATTGCTCTCTCAACTCTTTAGGTAGTTCATATTACACTTATTGCAGTTATTCTTAATCTTCTTACCGCTTTACCCTAGTTTCTCTTATTCCAACATTCATTTACATTTTAATGATTTCACTTAGGCACTCTGAAAATATTTATTGGTTGTCTTTATGTATCAGGCACTGTTTCAGTGCTGGGGGTACCATGGCAACCAAGATCTGACTGAATTACATGAGATGCTTGGGAAACTCTTTTGGAAATTGAATTTTTGAACTTTGGGTTATCATCCAATACATGAATAGACAGTCTGTCCATCAGAAGGAAGAGTCTTCTGTTACATCTGCAGGCCACATGAACACTGTACAAAGCTTTTGCGAAGAGGTAAAAAGAACACACTGAAGGTTTTCTTTGGATCAGTTATTATTCTAAGCTCT
The DNA here is from genome assembly GCA_003508835.1 of Eonycteris spelaea. Lineage (NCBI taxonomy): Eukaryota > Metazoa > Chordata > Mammalia > Chiroptera > Pteropodidae > Eonycteris > Eonycteris spelaea. The sequence continues at coordinate 1,492,694 of PUFA01000219.1, forward strand.
TTACACGTATTAACCAATTTAATCTTCCCAATGACCCCTCTGGATCATTGTGATCCTCTCCATTTTGCAAATGAGAACACTGAGCGCGACAGGCTTAAGTGACTTCTTTAAAGTTAGTAGTGGAGTTGGCCTTGAACCCAGGCAGTCTGGCTCCGGATTGCCTTTTTTTTTTTTTTTTTTGACCCCAATGGGGCTGAGGTCTTCTTAAGGTTTGCTTCTGACATAATGGAATTTAAAACAGCAGGAGGCAAGTAGAGGCGTTTGTTGGAAAAAGAATCATGTTCCAGAGAGAACTGGCAATAAATATTGCTGATTGGCTGCCTGATAAGGATGGAATGGGGTTTGGAGAGTTTCATACTCTCATGAAATAAACATGTGATTTTGACCTTCCAAAAGTGACAGAAACTATTCAAAGTATCCCATTTTTATCATTTCCCTCTTTCAGCCTTCCCTTTAGACCATGCTATTCTGGCAGAATCTTGCTCAAAATTGGCGATGGCCTCCCAAGGGCTGACACGTCTAAACTGAGAAACAAGAACACATCACCTTTGGGAATATCAAAAGGACAGTTGAGTTGCTTGCAAAAATTTATAGCATCTTGCACAAAACCCCCTTACCTTTCCCATAGATGTAGGAACTAAAGTCCAGAAAAGTTAAATAAGATTTGCCCAAAGCCACAGGGGTCGACCTTCACAACTTCTATAGGTGCATAATCAAACTGGCCCTCACAACGAGTGATCCCCCAAGTCTTGGATGCCATGGACATTAAACACATTACAAACAGTGGTCCCCGGACCACAGGCTCGGCATCACCTGGGAGCGGTTAGATGCTGCTATCTTTTCTTGAGAGCAGGTTATTGTCACAAATCCCAGCAAGTCCCTTTGCATAGACGGAAAACATAAATCTCAGCCCAGCTCCTGCCCAAGTTAACACGAAGCAGTCAAGATAATAATAGCAACAGCTACTACTTATGCAGTGCTTACAATGTGTATGGCGTCTTTTTGATACCTTAATATATTAAAAACCTCGATCCTAACAAGCAACCCTATTTTATGGATGAAGATGCTTAAGCACAGAGAGGTTAAGTGGCTTGCTCAAGGCCACATACCTAGTTCATGGTGGGGATTCTGATCCAGGCCATCTGTCACCAGAGTCTATACTGGCCCGCACAGCAGCGCGTTGCCTCTAAAAATTCAAATTAATGCTAACCACGGTTCCAAGAGTTCCTTATTAAAATGCTCTCATAAATAAAAACTGACCATTGACTTAGGAAGATATAATGCGATTCAGAGGTTTTACTAGACAAAAATAAAAAACAGAGGCCAGCAGCTACTAAGACATTATTTTACAAAGTTAAAACATTACAGGTTGCCAGGACCTTCATCTGGAGAATCTAAATTAAGTAAATTTAGGGATGTGGGAGGGAAGTTTATTTTCCCTTTAGACAAGTTTCAGAAACATAGCACTAAATCAATATTTGACTACAATGTCCTGGAAGAAACACGGGCTGGGAAATGATTGTCCTGTCGATCATTGCTCACAGAGCCGCCTCTCCTAGAGAATCCTCAGATGCAGATTTGCATAATAAAGGTTCTTCAAGGTAAAAAAAAAAAAGCATTAGCTCTGGTCTCTCATTCTTGGTTGTGACTGCAAGACCATACGATCTGCTGCTTGGAAGTGCTTTCAAATGCCCTTCTGCCTGTAAATGGAGTCAGCTCCGACATTAAAATTGCATTGTTTTCTATAAATGAGAAGCAGTTGTGATATTGCTGACTTGGCTGACCTATTAAAGCGGTGGTCTCGTGGTCTCGTTTTGTTTTTAGCTGCGGACAGCTCAGTGCTCTCTGTAAAGGAAATCTTAGGGACAATTGCACAAAGCCTTGTGCTTTGGTTGAAGTGGAGAAGAAAAATCTCTCACTATGTCCCTAGAACCTTAGGGTCCTAGAAATATAGTGAAAAGCCCCATAGGAAACAGTGAGCCGCTTCTCGGCTGCACAAATTCAGCTGTCTGTCCTCACACCTCCCTGCCTGACATGCACACCAAGCGACAACGTCCTTTGCCTTATACCAGGAAGCCCCGCGGGATCTGAACTCTTACCATACAGCTGAAAGGGTGCCGGCCAGGGCTGGTGAAACAGAACTGGGCCACAGAAACACGATGAAAGGTCGCATTTCCAACTACAAAGTACTAAGCCATAGGCCCAGGCGGGGCATAGATAGCAGGCTTAAAAGGGAGCTCATTTTGATTCTTTTTTTGTCTTCAATTAATTCTGTTTGCACTGGCAACATAAAGCAAAATAATGCACACACCTCGGCCTGGGACAGCCAAAGAACTGTGGTTATAGTGTAGGGACTATAAAACCAGGTAGGTCCCAAGCGATAATCATAACCACTGTTACCCATAAAATGCATCCCCCCCGCCCCCCAGAGTCCTTGGCTAGCAGCTCCTGCCATTATCTCTGTGGCTAAACAAAACTCCCATTTATATAAATTACTGTGTAAAACAGTTGAAAGTGCCGGTTCCCAATTTGTCGATGCCGTCATCACCAGGTGGCGGGCACCGTGTGGAAGTGGTTATCAGGGCCCCTTCCAGATCCCTCAGATCCCTTTTAACCATTTTCATACCCCTACCCCAAACTCAATGGCCATGAGTGATGACGTGGGGCAGAGGAGTATGAAAGCCTAGCTCCCTCGCCCTGGGTGGGTCGAGACAACTCAGGAGACAGAATGATCCTCCAGAGCTCTCCCCCACCCCCATTCTCCTAGGGACTTTGCCTAAGAAGACACCTTGGCTTGGCTCCCAGGCCTTCCCTGTCCTGGTTCCTTATTCTGTTCCCCTTGGGGTATGTCCTTTACAATCACTTGCATGTGAAATCTCATCTTGGAGTCTGACTCTGGGAAACTGCGCCTAAGAAACCATGTCACCCAGCTCACTTCCCAGCTGGTAGGTACCTCTCCAGTAGCCGTTCTGATGAGCAGTTAACACAGGACTTCCGTACCTTTTCCTACCACAAGTCTGTCTGTGATCTTTAGCCTGGATTGATTTTATTTGATTAAAAAGGTAGGACCCCAAACTGAAATATTATGAGGTCTCATTTGATAAGAATGTATCGGGCATGGCATGTATGGGATAAATAAATGTTGAAATTTATTTAAAACAACATTTCTGTGATGTAGTAGTGTGCTTTCCTTACCAGCTAAATTGGGCATAGATAATTTAAATAAATCCTCAGGGAGCAAAGTTGCTTTTGATCTTTGTTTATTTCTTAAAGTTGGTGACTTTACAGTTGCAAGGAGGTAGAAAATTGCACTATAAAGCAAAAGGAAAGAGGCTAAATCTGCACATGTATTAAGATATGCCTTGAAAATTGCTTTTTGACCAAATTTTTAAGATGGGCTTGCTTTCCTATAATTTTTCTAACTCTCTTGGCTTGCATGTGGCAAAAAAAAAAAAAAAATCTAGGTTTCCTGAGGTTCCACTGATTCTGATACCTAGGAAGCAAGTCCATCCCATGGGACTCGAACTGTGATAAATGCAGCGAGAGCTGACAACCCAGATGGTGGTGCCAGCCTCTGTCACTGACCACCTCGGTTTTCACAAGCACACAGCAGCATGTCTTACCTTTATTCCCAGGGCTTCTCCAGCAATGACAGCAATTGCCACACCATCCTTATTGAATTTAGGGATTTCTGTACTTTTCAGCTCCTGGTACTGTGGCTCCATCATCTTCTCTGAGCTCCTTAAATTAACCCACAGTTGTAGGCCATGGGCTGGCTCCTCTGAGCATGGCATCTTGGCATGCAGGATGCCCCGACCTGCAGTCATCCACTGCAAATACCAAACCAACAAGAGGGACATGTAACCCAGCCTCGAACAAGTCTGCATGGGGACCATTACGACAGGGTACCTGAGTAAGGGACCTTACGAGTGATTTTTTCACAGCCCCTGGGCTTCATGAGGAATGATAAAAGAACAATGGCAACCACCGAAACCCTTTGCAGTGTTCCCAACGCGTCCCATGCCTCGCATTTGAAATCGAAGCGTCAGATCTGAAATGCACACAAATAAGAAGAGGCCTCTCTTTGGTATCCCCGAGTCTTTGCCTGAGCACCAAAATGGGGAGATGCAGGCAGACGGCATATTGGGGAGTGCTCTCGGGAGCATCTTAAAAAACAAAAAAAGCAGGGCTGGGCAGAAAAAGAAGCCAGCCGGCGATGCAGCTACCATGGAGGCCTTGGCCAATCCAATAGGTAGCTCTGGAGTTGGATGAACCTTCGGAATTGTCCTAAGTTGAGATGAGGTGGCCAGGCTTCTTTATCCCCACATCAGCAAACCAGTGACTAGGCCACTCCACCCTCAGGAGGGAGCATAACCTTGGGAGACGCAGCTCCCGCTGCAGAAGGCAGTGCCCAGAGTGGGAGGCAGCTGTGAGCCATTAGCAGCCAATATTCACAGCAGCTGGAGGATACACGCTTGGGCCTAAAGATACACACGAAGGCCCACACTATCCGCTATACCAGAGGTCCCCGACCACTGGTTCACAGTACCGGTCTGTGGCCTGTTAGGAACCAGGCTGCACAGGAAGGAGGTGAGCATAGGGCAAGTGAGCAATGCTTCATCTGTATTTGCAGCTGCTCCCCAGCGCTAGCATCACCGCCTCAGCTCCGCCTCAGATCATCAGGCGTTAGATTCTCATAGGAGCGCCAGTCCCTGATGCCAAAGAGGTTGGGGACCACTGCTCTACACCATCGATGGGTGACTCCAGTCTCTGCTTGCTCAATTCTGGTAATGGAGCCCTCACTACTTGGAGAAACAGTTATTGCTTCTACCGTTGTGCAGATTCTTAAAGCATTCATTTATTTCTTTATTAAGAGACTATTAGGGGGGCCAGTCCCAGACAATAACCTCGGGACGAAAGGCGGGAACATGCTTGATGGGCTTCCTGCCTAACTTGGCGTGGATTCTCCCACAGAAGATCCTGAGTCAGTATCATCAGAGCAGGTATTTTATTCGGAAAGGGGTGCAGAACGCACAACTAGGGAAGAGTTAGAGAAGGGTGAGCTAGGTAAGGGGGAAAGCCGTGAAGGGGGCTTAATGAGCAGGCTACATCTGGGACTCAATGCCACTTGGATCCTTGCAGATACACTTTAAAATTCTTAAGGGGTGTAAGAACTGCCACTTCTCTGGTCAGGACACAACCAGTGATCAAATCCACCTTTCTAGGCTAGCTCTACTTTATGTTCTGCTCCAGAGTTAAGGACACTGCTGACTTTAGGCCATAACTCGTTGTCCTTTTGCTTTTCTGCCTTTAAATTCCATGTCCATGGAAACACCGTGAGTCAAATCATTCCATCAAGTATGTCAACGATCCCAGAAAAGAGCCACTATCGAGTTCAGACTTACAATGCGGCCAAGATGACCCAAGCATTTCCTGAAGACTTTGAATTCTCATACATCTCCGGTAAGACTAGGGTGGTGGCAGGGTCTGGATCATTATCTTAAGTGACAACACCAACCCCTGCAAACAAGCTGCAAGCAGTAAATTGTCTCGAATGCAGCAGAAAGGTCTAGAAAGATGAGGGCTGAAACTGGTGCACTGAATTTGGCAATTGGGACATCATTACCTGAACAGCTTCAGGAAAGGTTTGAGGGGTGAGGGGCTGCTGAGAGGCCAACCCTGGTTTCTGTGAGTGAACGATGAAATGCAGGAGAAGGAAATTCAGATAGTCAGTCTTGATTACTCTCGAGAAAGACGAGGCAGGAGCTAAAAAGTGATTGAGGGGGTCAAGAGAAGTCTGAGAGAGGAATACAAGAGACCTGTGCAGGTTTCCAGGCTGAGTGGAAGAGCCATAGAATGGAGAGGTCAAAAAATATGAGAGAAGAAGGCAAAGGTGAGTGTATTGGCAGTGGGCGAGGTCGAGCCCGCACACCCGAAGACCATTAAACTGTCAGCAATTCCTTGACCTTGGCCATACCTGCAGGTCTCCTGGGTTTAACTGACCAACGTGTCCACAGAAGTCTTCATGGGCCATGCTGCCCCCTTCCAGGAGGTAAGCTACCTTTGAAAAAACAAGCAAAAGAAAAGTAGGGTAGCTATGAAGAGCTGTTCACTTTTTCCACAGAAAATGTGTTAAGGAAAGTTCCAGCAACACTTCAGCTCCCCAAGTTCTCAGATCTTGGGCCTCTGACTGAATCTCTCTCTCTCTCTCTGTCTCACTCACTCACTCACACACAACACACACACACACACACACACACACACACACACACACAGCTTTCTTGGCTCTCCAGCGTGCAGATGCAGGCGGATCATGAGACTTCTTCACCCCATTAACCATGCGAGCCAAGTCCTATAATCATCTCCCCTCACGACATCTCTATATAACCTATCGGTCCTCTTGCTCTCAAGAACCCTGACTAGATTTTAAGTCTAAGACCCTCACCTGGGAATCCCATAGTTATGGCAAGAGCGCAACATTGGCATGGAACTAGAAGAGACCCATTTGTACGGGAAATTAATATAGATAATAGCAATTTCAAATCAGTGGGGGACTAAATAGTATCGGAACAACTGACTGACCACATGAGAAGAGAGAGTAAGCCCCCACTGTCTACAGAAAGGTGGTCCAAACAGTTGAAGGATTTAAATATATAAAATACACTTCCGAATTTAAATCTAAGGAAACAACACAGAATGCCCATACAAATCTGTTTGTGCAATGTCTATTACCATTACAATAATAGTGAAAAGGCAGGACCTATCTGGATGATGAGTTAATAGGGTATGCCTAGCTCAATTATGGGATAGTCATGCAAGGGAATATCATGCAACTGATAGAAAGTAATATATATTACTATTTATTGACACGGGAAAAATATCATTTAATCAAAAAAAGCAGGTTACAGGAGAGTAATTTTACTTAAAGGGGTACCATGTAACGATCCCTTTAAATGGGTTCATTTCAATAAAGCTGCATCCAGTCACATCGGAGCACGCATGGAGATGCCCAGATGGACACACAGCAAAATGTGAACAATAGTCATCTCCAGATGGTGGAATTGCAGCTACATTTTCTTTTCCTTCCACTTTTCTGATTGTTTGGGGTTTGTTTCTTTTTTGGAATTAGTAGTTCACTTTTTAACAAAGGAATCTTTTTTTTTTTTTTTTTTGGAAAAAATATAAAGATGCTGCCTCTAATCAGTGAATGAAAATAAGTGATGTGCTTTATTCTGCATAGAAACAGGTGAATATTTGTTTCCAGTTTTGGCGGATTGGGGCTGGACAGGAAGGCAGCGAGACATGCGGGAAAACACTAACAATCAGAAGAATAACTCAATAGTACATGCAAAGACAACATAGCTCGCTCTGACTTTAACATGTTACCAGGTGGAAAAGACCTGGAAATTGTTACAGAAGGTGCTCAAGCCAAAACAGGAATTAAGCACTTAGGACCACATACAAAGCTTAAAAACTTAAGAGGACAAATAAAAAGCTTCCAAATTTCAAACCAACAGCAACTATCAGGAGCGGTGTCTAGAATTGCTTTCCTTTTCCTGTTCTGCATGCATTTTTAATTAAAATAACTGCATAATAAAGGCGATTTTCATTCTGTTTGGGCCGAAGCTATCCTTTGGATTCTCAAAGGAGTCTCTTTTCAAATCATATTTTCCATCCCCAAAGATTTTTCAATTATCCAAGCCTAGGGATTTTCAAATTATTAATCATCTCAAAATATGTCAGGCAACTTTCAAAAGTAAATTGTGGTAAGCATGACTCATTTAAGGATGAATATTTATGTAGACGCGAAGAGATGTGTTTTCTTCTTCTTTGCAAATTTTCTTTTAGAGAACAATTCCAACAGTGTTTCCAAAAGAATGAAAAGACAGGTATCCCCCATTTCCTCCACTTTTGTAGTGTAGATATCCTCTTTTCCCTGGTAATACAAAAGTAAACATCATTTCTTCCATACTGAATATTATAAAACCTGATTTAGATAAGTCTGGTCAATGAAGCTTGCTGAGTCCATAATGCAAACTTTTTACTACTTAAAGCAAAAATACACTTACAACCTTTGGGAGTAAAAATCAGAAACTGGGGAAACCACTGACTATTTTTTTTTTAACTTTTATTTATTTTTGCTAAAGTGCTATAAATGCTACCCTGAGAATTTAAGTATAAATTAATGCCTGGAAAGGAGTTTTTTTAAAACATGAAAACATGAGCAGTACTTTGAGAGTTGACACAATCCAGATGATATTTTAGGTCATTACATAATCGCAAACACCTGGAGAATTGCCGTGGGTGGTTGACAGATTTCGGCGTGTTATGTTTAAACTCAAGAGTTGCATTTGTCTAATTAGTAAGAAATGTGTAATGTGAAACAGGTGTTTTCTTAAAGAACTTGCCATCATGCTTCCTGGTTCTGCTTCATCCTTTCCTCCTAAACTTTTCATGGTTCTCTACTGGATACTTTTGCTTCCTCGTCGGCTCTTATTTCTTTGTGTGTTTATATTTGGAATGAAAAGGACACAAACCCATAACAGTAATGAAAGAAAAGTGTCACTGGCAATGTGAAATTTAGGAAAGGTGGACTTCAAAGAGGTAGAAATTAATTCCGAAGAATCACAGCAGAAGATACAGTTTTTTCTGACTGGTATTTCGAGTGTGATGACCTCATTCGCTATTATAGATGCAAGACATTCCTTTAAGTAAAATGTCTGTTATACATAATACTTCGTTTTCTTTTCATTTGCTCTAAAATGGTGGCTTTTTTTCTCTTGGTGGCTGAGCAGGAAAAAGAGAAGAAAAAAAACCCCCATGAATTGAGGTCATGGCTGATAAGAGAGACCAGGAAAGAACATATTGCATATTAGAAGCAGCTAACTGGTCTCCATAATGTTTGAATTCATACAATTAAAGATCCGAGTTATTTTTTTTTTAATGTTTTAATTACTTGAGCAATCACTAAGAAATCTGAAAAATCGTCCCTACTAAATTGGCTCATCCAATCCTGGCTCCACATAAACACCATCATAAGTAGCAAAAGGTGGTTTTAAGAAAAAAGATAAAGATGACGAACATGGACTAGGTATTCGGTCAATGGGCAAATTTAAATATTTTAAAGCTCTAATGGGTCATACCTTGACATTTCCTGCCACAACCCTGCAGATGCGCCAATGCTTCAGGGACTCCTACCACACTGCCCCTACCGGCATGGCCCTGCCTCAGGGAACCAGTCAGGCTTTGGGGCCCTAGTTGGAATTTACCAGGTTTGAGGTGTGGGGCAAACTCCATTAACTTCTTGGAGGCTCAGTTCTTCATGTAACAACACGGACGTAGGAGATGCACTCACCAAGTGTGGGGTGATGTGTGCCAAGAACATGGCATGTAGCAAGTGTTCAGTAAATTCTAGAATTAGCACATCTGCCACACTTCCAGGGCCAGAGTTCCTCTTCACAGGTCATCCCTCAGGTCCTCACTCACACTTCCTGGGGTGTATTTCTCCAATATTCTCATGGTTTGCTTCCTCCCTTCATTCAGGCCTCTGTTCAAATGTCACCAAGAGAGGTGGCCCCAAGCATCTCATCGAATTGGTCAATCTGTTCTTTATCCTCCTATCTTGATTTGTTTCTTCTTCCTAGTCTTTTCATGAAGGCGGACTCTATTGTATAATTATTTGGTTATTCATGTATCTGTCTTTCCTAAGGGACTATAACCATCCTGAAGATTAGAGCATACAGCTGGCACTGAAGATTTGGTGAATGAATGAACGAATGAATGAATAACAGCATCATGTGTCTGTATAGCACTTCAGCATTCACAAAGCATCTGATCCTGGGAATACATTATCATCTACATGTTATCAATGAAAACATGTGGTTTAGTGTGATTAAGGTTACACCATTAATAACAGCGGAGCAAGAACTTAACATTTTCAGTCTCTAAGAATAAAACTGTCACTCTCCACGTTGCCTCACAAATGTCAGTGCCGATCTGGCAGTAACGTATGCGTTGTGAGCACGGTGCTTGCCTTCGGACAGGGATCTGATGGGAGCCGCAGTAGAGGCCAGGACTGCGAAACGTGAGGCGGGCTTTGGCAAACGGGCCGCCTCTAGCAAAGAAGGAGTCCTGGTATTACCATACGCAGACAGAAAACTTAGACCTCGTGATTCCTAGGTGAAGTGGAGAACAGGTTGATGGGCAGACAAGCAGCCACAGGACCCTGAGATGACGTGATTGTGGGATCCCTCTTTGGTGTTGATACTGAAGAGTTCCACTCAACAACATCCAACTACAGAGAAAATAACAACTGACTGAAAGACAAGTTTCCTTTTATATTTCTCTATTGCTCCCATTCTCAAATGTCTTCCAAATCTACTAATTTTCTTTTCAGTCTGAGTAAAATTTCTGACACACACACACACACACACACACACCACATTTCTATCATATTCATACAATCATATTCCTGAACTAACTACTCAGGCGAGCTGAATTACAGACTCCCTCAGAATCTTCTGGCTGCTTCTAGAATCCCAGGGCCAGGAATGCCTTTCCTCTTCAAATCCCAATCAGGATTCAACCTTTTGGTGAATGTCTTCAGACAAACTACCCCTGGCTCCCCATGTAATCATGAGGCCAATTTCTCAGCTGATCCACCTACAACTTGTAACTCTGTGGCCAAAGTGTTCATGCTCACTGTTTATTTCCCATTATAGTGAACGAGCATCAAGGGAATGGTTTGCCAACTTCTATGGTTACCCATGTTTCCCACATACGAAAGTGTTGTGTCTGCACCCGGGGGGAAAGTGGGTTCTTAGAAGTACTGTTGCTTAAGAGCGCCCTCTGCTGATCCTAATGATGTGTGCTCACTGTTTTTCTACAATCGGACCTCGCCAGAACGTCTTGCTTATAGATTCACTAATAACTCTGTCGTTTGGAACACACACGGTATTTCTGCTTAAAGACCGTGTATCCGTGTGACAGGCTGCCATCTAATCATCGAGAGCTGAGCTGTGATGTGGTGCAGGGGGAGGTTGCACTGCTCTGCATAGTCTCTAGTTAAAGGCTTTCAAGGCAGACATGAATGAAGCGCCTGAAACTGTTTCCTTGCAGACAGGGTCACAGGCTGATTTGGGGCTCACAGAGCTCTTCCAGAGAGAGTTTTAAGGGAATCGAGTCGATTTCCCCCTTGTTTTAATATTTTGTTAAAATTTCAACATGATAATACTTAATTTAAGCAGCTGACACCTTTCGATCGGTGTATTATTATTAGTCCCTGTTTCAATTCATTAAAAGGGTTTAATTTCTCAAACTTTTAGTGCATATGTTCATTGTACTTGACGTTATTGGGCCAAGTTCTCCGAATTTGGGACTTCAAGACGGGGGTCTGATATAGGGAGGCCAAGTTTTAGTCTTTCATCTTTTTTAAAATAAGTTTTGGAATAATCTTAAATCTCCGTTTCTCTCTCTTTCTCTTTTCTTTCTTCCATTCCAGCCTGGGCAAGGGGAAATGTCATCACGAACTCAGAAGCAGGAAGTTAGAAATCACTCCAAAGGAACACAATGACTCCTTCTCCACCTTCGGGGAGGTATGACTCCAGTAGGAAAAAACACCACTAACACACGCAGATAAGAGAAGTGAATGCTAAAGAGAAGTACAATTAGTCCCAGTGGAATCACAGAGGAAAGATCAGTTCTGATGAGGAAGAATGTGGAGGAACAGGGGAGCAATTCATGGAGGAGGCAGCCCACCAGCTGGTCCTTAAAAGATTGGAATGTTAGGGGAAAGGTGGAGTGAGTGGGGCAAAAAAAGGTATATAGAAGGAAAAGAATTTTTAGTTGTAATAAAAGGTTATAAGCAATTAAAGCTTATATTATTATGTTAGTATTATTAGATCATAAATTGTCTCTTCGTGGCTGCAACAAGTTACATGATTGTCTTTAAAAAGCCAGGCAGCCAACTAATGTAATTCATTTCCCAATATATCAGACGTTCAGAGAAGTGGGAGTTTTAGTTTGTACTGACAGGCAGGAAAATTCAGATCCCTGAACCATGAAAGCACCGGGTCCCACAGTAAGTAACAGAGAGAGTATAAGGTGTTCGGTTCGGGGATCTGTCACCTGTACAATCTCATTTCCAATGATATTCACATGACAATCAATGCATTAAGACAGTATCAGATATACAGAAAAGCAACTTTGTTCCAGAAGGAGTAGAAGCATCAAAGAATGGTCAAATGTGGGCCGGGGATCACACGGGCATGCACCAGCCTGCCCTGTATGGACTGTGTGAGCTTGACGAGTCACCACTTCCCAGAGCCTCTGTGTCTTATCTGTAAAATGGGGGGAGGGGGGACGGGATGGGACTAACAATTCCTACTTTTCAAGTTTGTTGGGAAGCTTAGAAGTAATGTACAGAAAGCATGTGAAGTTTCTCATAAAATTGGTAGCTACTGTTATTGCATGGCAGATGTCGTTTGGGTTTAATCCTAAAAGGTCAGGCATTTCCTTTTAAGGGTCTGTTGATGGATATATGGAGCGGCTTTGCTAATAGTGTTGAAGAGTCGCAGAAGCTTTTTTATCCTGCAATGATCTATGTTCATTTATTTTGGACTTATTTTTAGTCTCACTTAAAAAGAAGTATTTTTATTTGGTGACATCAGAAAATGTTTGATGACTGGTTTATGGTCTTTATTACATCCTCCCGCCACTCTGTGTACTGAAGAACTCTAGGAATGCAGTCTCTGATGTGAACGGTTCCTGTTTGTCATTATTAATAGGGTGGAGGTGGGGTGCATGGGAAAATTCGTTGGGAATTTCGACTACTTTCAAAGAATAGTTCAGTTAACCTGCCATTTTCCTTCGTGTGAACCTATGCTCGCTGATATAGTCCAGGACCTAATTCCTTGCTGTGGGAACTGAGCACTGTAGGAGGCTGGGCGGCATACTGCATCCCTGGCCTCTGCTCGCTAGATGGCAGCAGCACCCCCAGTTGGTACAACCACAAATATCTCCAGACCCTGCCACAGGACTCCGTGTGGGCAAAATCACCCCCAGCTGAGAACCGCTGACACAGGCAGTCTGAAAGCCAAACGTTTAGACTAAAGATGGTTCTGATTTAACACAATTGCATTACCTTAGGAGTTTCAGGCTGTGAAATATTGGCTATTCATTCCTAACTGGAGATTGGGCTGTTTTCAAGGCCTTCCCCATCAATGGTCCAACCTACAGCCTTCGATCCCACCTACTTCCCCCACGGCCAATTTTTAAGTGCGAATAAACTACTCACCATTCCTAGCACATCCTCATACTGTGCCTTCCATCTTTCCCCCCACCGTCCAGAGCATCGTATCTAACTTATTCTTAAGGTTTTACCAAACAGCCAAATCTTCCCTGAAACCTCAAACGTTTCTGTTAGAAGAGCTAGCTGGCTTCCTCCTCAGAAAGTGAAACTTTTTCAACTGGATGTCTCTTATTCCTCCTTAAACATCTTCTAACTTTCTTGCAGACCAAAGTTCTCCACTCCCACAGCTAAACTCACATGTGCGTGGGTTCACGCACACTCAAACATACACACGATTTTAATTTCTGTTTGGCCAGGGAACATGTGGAACGGGGAAAAGTTATATTTTTCAATTGAAGTACTCTTTTAAATGTCATAGGAACCTCTAATGGTCCACAAATATTTCTTAGAAGCTGTCCCTAGGTCACCCTCCCATTACACAATGCCATATGTTATTAGCTTATCTGGCTGACTAGAACAGAACACGAACCAGGTCGGTTTTATGTGGAGGGGGCAGACCCCTGTCAGAGGCCTCAGCCACAGTTCTTGGAGGGCCAGTGAGCATCGGGAGCTCTACAACTATGGGAACACTTTTTTATCTTCAAATACGGCATGTAAAGAAGGCATTTTGAAAATGACAGTATTTTAAATGGTAAAACCAATAGACATAGTTCAAAACTCTCAACGTCCAAAAAGAAAAAGAGGGTTAGAGTGAAGATGAACTATTTCCCACTCTCCCTCATCACCCGGTAACCTTTCCTGGAAGGTACATTACCAGTTTCTTGCGTACCCTTTCAGAGATAACTCAGGCATACCCAAGAATAAAAGCATAAGTGGAAATAACCCAAGTGTCCAACAACAGATGACCGGATCAAAAAAAAAATGTGGCATGTCCATACGAGGGAATATTATTCAGCCATGAAAAGGAATGATGTACTGACACGTGCTACAACATGGCTGAACGTTGAAAACATTATGCCAAGCGAAAGAAGCCAGACATGGGAGATCACATATGGTATGATTCCTTTTATATGAAATGTTCGGAATAGGCAAATCCACAAAGACAGAAAGTGTCGTTGCCTGAAGCTGGGGCAAGTGAGAATGTGGACTGACTGCTAAATGGTATGGGATTTCTTTTTGGAGTAGCGAAAATATTCTGGAATCAGTGGTGATAATTGTATAACCTTAATATATTAAGAACCACTATGTTTTATAAAAAGTTTCCCAAATATATATGTGCATCTGTCATTATGTTTGTTTTTTTCTCTAAGCACCATCTTCTTGTGTTACCGAAACATGAATTTCGTAATTTTATTTTCTTTGCATCAGCGTAGTCTGTGGAAGTAATAACCATTCACTAAACAAGTCCTTCTTCCCCACAACAAAACTGATAAAAACCATTTTAAAAAATAAAGGTATAGCCTTTTCGTACCTTTACATTTCCTTTTTAAACACTGCCAATTCTGCACCTCGCTTCTGTCACTTTCCAGCTATCATGGAGATTGTTCTGTATTAGGATATATCAAGCAGTGACATTCTTCTTCATGGCTGTGCAGTATACCATTGCACGAACACACATATTTAAGCCACTAGTTCTCACTTGGGGGCCATCTGACAGCCCCCTTACTTGCAGCAGACAGTTGGCAACTGTCTGGAGATATTTTTTGTTGTCACACCTGGAGTTAGGCGGTGCTACTGGCATCTAGTGGGTCAAGGCCAAAGATGCTGCCAGACAGCCCAGGACAGCCCCTCACAGGAAAGAATTATCCACTCAAAATGTGAAAAGTGTCAAGGTCGAGAAACCTCGATTTAAACAGTCTGTGATTAATGAAAATTTTAATTATTTACAATATTTCTTTTATAAATAACCCTGCACAATATTCCATCTTCCAGACATATAATAATTTCCTTATGTATAGTTTCCAGATACATACTCATCCCCCTATTATTCTGAATACTCTGTTCTTTCTTTGACTTCGTAAAAAATTGCACTATAATAAACATTTGTCTAAATAAGCCTTTGTTCTTACTTTGGGTTTTTTTTTTTTTTTTAAGGAAATTATTAGATTCCTGGAAGTAGGATTACTGGGTTAAAGGAGAATAACTTTTCCCCCTATAAATATATGGGGTTCTTATCGCTGTTCCGAATGGGATGTTTCCCCCGTCGCATCTGGTTGTCACTTTTATGCACCAAAGTTGGTGATTTTTGCATAGTTATTTTCTATTCGGGTTTTGGTTGATGTTCCCAGCACGGTGGTGCCAAGGGGTATCCTGGGGGTAAGGGTGGCTTTAGCTTCTTTCCTATAATCTGTTAACTTCACCACCACCACCACCCCCCGCAATCATGCAAAATAAATGTATAAGCTAAAACCCACATGCGTGCACTGTTAGCCACAACTTCAGTCCTGTGCCCTCCCACCAATTCCGGTCATAGCCACTGTGAGCTTTTCCTTTACAGCACATTACCTACAAATAAATACTTTCTCCTCCTCCTTTCCAAAAGCTATAACCCTTATTAATAGATACAAAGCTTCCAGGACCATATAAATCATAACGGTGCTAGTAGACATTCTTGTCTTTTTTGTTTCAAATTAACAGAATTGCGTCTAATATTTCAGTGTGACATTATGACATAGGATGTTCATTAAACAAGTCTTTATGATGTTGAGAAAGTATTATTCTCTCCTAGTTTTCCTAGACTATTTTTTCTTCCCTCAAATGGATTTTTTTTTTTTTTAGTTTCAAGTATACAGGACATTGGTTAGATATTTATATGGTTTGATTAGACATTTATATAGTTTATAAAATGATCCCCTTAATTACTCTTTCTCTTCTCTGGCCCTCCGCCTCGCCATGATTTTAATGCTAACTACATTCCCTATGCCATGCTCCTCATGCCCGTGACCATCTATCAACTACTAATTTATACTTCTTTAACCCTTCACCCCTTTCTCCCAGCGCCCCCAACACCCCTCCCCTCTGTAGGGCACCAAACTGTCCTCTATATTTGTGAGTCTGTTGCAAAAAAATTACATATGTGTGTGTATACGTATATGTGTGTGCGTGTGTGTGTGTGTATTTTTTCTGTTGTTCATTTAATCAAGTCCCACCCTTCCCCACCGGGCCTTGATTCAACAATGATAAGGTTTGGTTTTGAAAGCACACAGCAAGCTAGAAAAGTAGACTGTGTGGGAGAAAGGAGGTTTGAATTCAGTCGTGAGTTTTCGTGTGAATCACTAGGACCCTTCCCTTCCTCTCCAGGCTATTGTTCAGGCATCACATGCAAACGCTGCTGGCTGGCGACCAGTGAACGCCAGCGTGGCTGCTCTGATGGGCACGCCCTTGAAAACAAGACTGGTTTGTTCTCCTGATCAAAGAACCTGCTGAGGCTTGTAGTGAAAAACTTTAAAAACATTTCTAAGCCCAACTAAGAACATAATGGACAAGAGCATCCTGAAACGTCCTCGAGAAGCAGGCATGATGTTTTACACTATCAGTCCTTAAAGTTAACTAAGCAGGAGTGACGAAACCGGTTTCCCCAGGACTGAGGGGGTCAAAGGGACACAGGGCTCTCAGTGTGTGAACTTCACTGCTTGTTCAAGCTAAACTAAATCTTGGCAGGGCATGGATTTTGAGAGGGAAGAATGTTGCCCAGTTTTTCAGATCGTTCTTTGTTTCTGATCATTTATAGTGGCCCTAAACAAATCAAGATATCAGGCCTGACCAGAAATAGGTCACTGCAAAATTATTCCACCCTTTACCATTCACGCATTTGGAAAACAATGCTCTGCAGAGTCCAAGCTCCTGGCAGGAAATACTGAACTCATTTTCCCCTTTGTCTTGTGACCACCAGCTGTGCCTCCTTCCCCAGAGCATTCCTTCTTCCTCAGTTTTCAGGAAAGTTTTTAACAGAAAACATATAGCTAGCCAAACCGGAGAGTTAAGTTTAGAAAAATGATTAGTCATCGACTCAGTAAAATCAAGTTCTCATTCTCGTCTCATAAAATGATAATATTTCCGGTTTGGAAGGTCATCTAGATGAGCACTTCTAGTGATGGATGTGCACATGGATGTGAATGTGCACATCCATCACTCAGCCGTTGTTGAAATGCAGATCCTGTTTCAGAGGGAGACTGAGGTTACCGGTGGGATCACTGCAGGTATACCAATCACACCTGAGGTAATAAGAATTTTGTAGGATAATATTCTCCACATTTCTCTGATCATGTATCACTATTAGTTAAAAAGAGGTGAGCATGCACTCAAACTACATACATTTATTTGTATTTTATATTCATGTGATAATATAGCATAATTTCATTTTTGATTTTAAAAAATTCATGTGAGCGCTAATTTTTTATTCCAGCACGGCACTGACTCGTGTTGCACAGAGCCATTTTGATGACCATTGATCCCAACAACACACCTGTTTTGTTAAAATTCAGTGCGTGCTTCTATTTCTCCAGAGATAAGAAAATTACTTCCATCCAGGGAGCCTATCCTATCTTTGCATAACGAATTGTTATAAAGGTCTTCTATTTCTTCTACTGGTTTGTACCTATGCTTTGTATCCAAATGTTTACTTTGGGGGGCATGCAAAACAAGTCTAATCCCTCTTCACACTATTGCAACTCTTATCACTGAAAAGGGCCTCATTTCCTTAATATATAAAGGGCTTCTATACAACAATAAGAATACCAGAAACCCAGCAGAAAAAAATAGGGCAAAAGATATAAATACGTATGGTGAACAAATGGTTTAAAATGAAAAGTTAATCAACTTCACTTGGGTAAAAATGCAATTAAACCTATGATGAGGCATTATTTTTCACTTGTCAAAACAGCAAAGATAAAGAAAAACTGGATAAATATTTTGCTTTGGTGATGCTGAGGAAAAACAAGCTCCCTCAGGCATTGCTGCAGTAATGTACGACTCATACATTGATGTAACAATTGGTACAGCCTTCGTGGCAGATGCTTAATGAAGCCAGTAAAGATGGGTTTTTTGAAGAACATTGGGAAAACGTTAACAGTCTAATGTTAAGTTTTTAAAAAAGACACAAAACATGTATAGCATGATACCAAACAAAAAGTACCCTAAGAAAATAGAGCAAAACAATAACAATACCTATTTCTGGATGGTAAGATAACTTAAGGAGTGATTCTAACTTTCTTCTTTGTACTAATCAGCACTCTCAAATTTTATAACAAGCCTGTAGAAAAATGCTCCAGGGTCGAGGTGATGAGAGCTTACAAGTGGACTCAGTTTTCAACTGCAGACTTTTAAAGTTCACATTAAGGCATAACTGAGTCTTTAGTTCTGTTCTACAAAGTTATGATCACTGAATTAGCAAACCCCGACCTGTTGCTTCTGGAAAAAAACAGGGTTGGGTTCCTGCGAGCATCTGGTCATATTTTCATCAATTCATCACTACGGAACTTTATTTTATATTGGTTTCTCCTTAAAGACACCTATTTAATGTATATTGTCGATTAATTGACATTGAACTCATGGCCAACAGCACTATAAGTCATGCCTGAAGGAGCTTATCTACCACATGTAATTTCTCCATAAGGCACCTCGTAGCCTCCCTGCACTTAGATAACACTACAGTTCGGGGACATTTTAAACAGTGAAATCACCAAAAAAAGCACTAAAATGTGAAAAAATGTAGCACTAAATAGGCCTCAAAGAGGACGCTTGTCACGGTATGAAGGCTGAGCTGGGAACGCGCATGTCGGGCTGGTCTGTGCACGCCCATGCATATCACCGAAAGCACAAAAAGTATTGATTTTTGGATTACATGTCAATTTTAGCAAGTAGATGAGTTAGCAAATAAAGAATCCACAAAATAATGAGGCTCAACCATAATTATAAACACGCTTTTAAGGAATATTCTTAAAAGAGTCACATAGCAACAATTGTACAGAAGAGTAAAAGATCAATATTCTCTGAACTCCTTCGGAGTTTCAAGTTGAGTTTACAGTTTATAACAGTTCGTCTTTCCCTAACGGAAAGGAAAGCAATGTGCTTCATCATTCATTTTACATACTCATTGTCTTCAGCAAAAGCCATCTCTTTTTAGCAAATTCAGCCAGGAGTTACTGAGTATCTCTAACTGGAGAACATGAAGATGCGTGGGTTATTAGAAGCAATTTGCAGTGCGCATGGCCAGGGGAGATGGCAAGTGAGGCAATTACAAACTCTAATTCAAGACAGACAGAATATGACTGAGGCCACCATAGGGTCTAACGTTCTAATGTGCATGACATTATCGTGCTATGGGACCAAATGACGGGGCCAGTACACCCTCTTGGAATTACCTAGAAAATTTGATGGAGATAGTGACATTTTTAAAAAACACAAAAAATTAGTAAAATGGTAACTGAAGCTGCGGGATGGACTGGTGAGAATGTCCATACCGGAAGCTAAAGAGCCCAGTGGGGGGACATGTTCTGGAACCAAATCAGAATCCAGCAGGAGTGTAGGGCAGGTGAAAGGAATGAGAAGAGAATTGCAAAGCCAAGTGGCTAAGTGAGAAAGAGAGACCCAACTACCTTCATGCTTCATAAGCATTTCCAGAAGCTTCTTGGTTCATTCCACCTTTTCCTTGCAACTGTGAGCTCTTTACCTGTCCATCGTTTGCCTCCTTAACTAGACTGCATACTGGAGACAAGCAGGGCGCAGGCCTCGTTTTTCCTCAGTTTCCCCACCCCGCCTTCTCTCCACACTCCCCAATATGCAAACACACACACCCTAACATACAAAAGATGCCCCAACACCAATACCTGCGCGTCGCCAGCTTTCAACAAATATTTACTCATTCAATAACTGGCTTGACAAACACACTAAAATTGCTGACAAGCCCTAATCTATTTCCCAAAACTGTAGGCTTCTTTTTTTTCTCTTGGAGCAGATGGCTAAACTTTGTAACTAGGAAGTAATTATCCTTGCATTTTCTAAGAATATAGGTATGTGTGAAGAACAATAACCTTTGAAAGTACCACAATATTATATTACGCATTTTTATCTCAGTATCTTACTAAAACTGAAAACAAACATGCAGCAGGATCGCCATAAACTTTACAGTTAAATTTATAAATGTATATGTAGGTCTTTAAAATACTAATTTTTAGGCTATATTCTATATGAGTGCCTTGATTCTACATAATTCCCTAGAACTGAGTTTAAAGTCACAGTGTTCTTGGATTTTCTTTTGGGTTTAAATTATATTACATGAGGTTACACATTTCTGAACAAGTTTTCTACATAAAATTATTTTAATCACACCTTACGTTGTCTCTTCCATCTCCAATAAACTTTAATTATAAAAATATTTTAAGAAGTCAATTATTTTAGTATACTTCACATAAAATAGACATTATAATTCTCTAACAGCCAGTCTATAGCCAGGAACTGATAAATTAATTTTTACCTATTATTCATTGCTTCTAAAAGTGAATTTTCTATTAGAAATGATTACTAAATTTAAGAAGAGAGGCAAGTTTTAAAATGCACGCTTTTGTAGTCAAATTATTTTACTTACTGTTTCAAAACCTCGATGTGGGTGATCAGGAAATCCGCCTGGTCTACCACCTTTAAATTCATCTAACATTAAAAACGGGTCCAGATTTTTTAACTGCAATAAAAAAAATTCAGCACATTAGACATGCCTTTTAAGCCACACTACCGGGGGTACATTCATGAACAGACTAGCAAAACTCATTGAAAACTACATAGCCTATGAGCAACTTTTTTCAAAGAAAATTGCTTTGAGAAAAGAACTCTTTATACACACACTCTGGTTCACTAATTAAGTTAGAGCTGACATTTTATGAGACGTGAGAAGAGTAGAGAAACATTTCACGATCACCTAAGATCTAAATAGTCAAGCACAAACAAGATACAGTCTGTATACTAAACAGATTCATCATCTCGTGAGGGAACAGACTAGAAAGTCAATGATTGCACTGTGATGATAAACGCTCTGGAGGATGACACATATATGAGAGTTGGAGGGGATCGGGAAAGGTTCTACCAGGGAGGTATCACTTGGGCTAGGTCTTGAAAGTACGCGTAGGAGTTAATCAAGCAGAAGTTGAAGAAGGAAGACCATTCCAAGAAAAAGAGCAGAGAAAGAGCTTGGCAAGCTTGAAGAATCTGCAAAAGTTGCACATGGTTTGATCCTGAAGGCGATGGGTTTTAATTAGAGGTTGAGGTGATCGGATTAGAAAGATCACTCCTGCACACATGTGGAACATGGTTTGGAAAAGGAAGAGAAAGGAGATAAAAATTATGTAGCCCATTCCCGTTCAGAAAAAAAAGTGTAGCTCGCTGCCAGGATTAATTTAATTTTACATAAACACGCTCTTAGAGGCTGAAGCTAATCTGACTGGTTTTTAAATGTGAAAAGGAAATATAAAAACTGTTCTTGGAGTTATCTCTAAACAGAACTTGTCTCTAATTCTAATATAACAAAAATGTATATGATGATCGGTATTTAATAATTCTTTTTTGAGTGGTACATTTCAAAGCACGGAACAACACAAAGCAGAACATCACATTCCGCACAAAAATATTGCATTTCTCTCTGTATCTTCTCACCATCCTTGTCATTGCATGAGCAGCAAACTTTGCAGCGACCAGTGGGACTGTTTCCCTGATGCTGGTGTACCCTCTGGGGGACATGTCTTCCAGACAGGCGGAGAGGTGTGGCATCATCAGAGACGTTCGAAGACGTTCCTGCCCTGGCCTGTGACGCTTTTCCAGCGTTCTTTTTCAGTCAATGTCAGTCTGAAGTTTACATGGCTGATCATGTGCTCAGGATCGTCCTTCTGGAACAGGATGGAGGAGTTCAGCACTGTAATGTTTAAAAGGTGGAGAAAAAAATTTTATACCAAAACTAGTGCCTTTTGCCCTCAGTGGGATAAGAAGTGATCATCTCATCAGCCGAGTCCACTGCTTCCATACTGTTATTATCCACGATGACACACGGCTTCTCCGTTTTCTTTCCATTTCTGTTGTCTACTTCGATCACAGTATCATTGTGGAACGCTGACAACACTGTCACCTCCTTCTTGTCACATCGTTTCAGTGCCATGAGAATCTGGCTATGGTCATCCTTTTTGCAATCCTTTTTTTCCTTTTCAGATGATTTGACGTCTGTTTTCTGTTCAAACGAGTTGTCCCAACGGCATCAGTCCTGTTTTCATGTCACTCTCTGAAAAGCATGGGAGACGGATGGCAAGCTTTGGGGGTAAGGTTAGGACTGGGATCCGCGAGTTCTCTCAGGGTAAATGCTGCAGCCGCGAGCGCCACCGGCGAGTATTCTCAGGGCAAACGACAAATGGGTTACAAGGTCGTTTCAATAGTCCAAACAAGGACAAAGGCTAGGACTAAGGCAACAGCAGTGGTGATGGAGAATGGGGAAAAAGAAGAGCATTAAATGACTCCCCAACTTCCAGCTCTGGTGCCTGGGAGGATGGCCAGGCCATCCAGAAGTGCAAGGAACATGACAGAAGCAGCCTGGAAATAGCCGTGGTGCCTTTGTCTTAGTTCACAGCGAGTTTGAGATAGTTATAAAAACATCCGTAGAAATAGAACTTGAATATTTAGTTTTCGGTATATTGTACGAAAGCTAGAAGGCAGCTGAAGATAAATCTCAAGCTCAAATGAGAGGCAGAAAGAGGTTGGAACGGCTTTGATCCTATAGACCAATTTGGGAAGAATTAACATTTATATAATACTGAGTTATCCTGATCATAAGCATGGTTACTTCCATTTATTTAGGTCTTTTAAAATGTCTTTCTATAGGATCTGTCATTTTCTCCATAAAGATTTTGCATATACTTAATTTTTTCCTAACATACCTTTTAAGGGTATTGTAATTAGTATTTTTAAATTATGGTTTTCAACAGTTTGCTGCTGGGGATTAAAAATGTGACTGGAAAGGTGATTTGGAACATTTCTAAGCTCTTATTGATTTTAATGTCATTGTAGCTTTGGGGTTTTCTTTGCAAATATTCATAAGCACCCGTGTGTTTATCAAGAAGCTTTCGCCCAAGAGCTCACAAATTATTTTTTGCTTGCGTTACAGCTGTGGCTAGCTGCGGTTTTTCTGGGTCTCGCTGAGCTTGGTTGGCCTCTGCTTGGCTTCTCACTCTGAGCCCCAAGATGAATCAGTGGCCACTACCTAGGACATGCTTTTCTCATAGCCAAGGTCAGGGGCAAAAGGAACCAAACCAATCATGCACAATCACTTTAACATGTCCCACCCTTCAAAGCACGTGACCTGGGCAAGACCAAAGTCAGAGAGGATGTCATTTAAACCCTCCCAATGGGAGTCAGGGGTAATGCAGCTAAAAGTGAGTGGGAGTGTATAATCCTATTACAGGGAAGGAGTGAATATTTGAGAGTAATATTCCAATTAACACCTATAAGTGTTAATAATGTTCTTCCCCTTCCTTTTAAATCCTTCTACTTTCTATCTCTTTTCCTCATCTTTTTGCAAGCTAGCACCTTTACAACAATGCTGAATAGAAATGATGGAAATAGACATCCTCGTCCTGTCTCTGATTTTACAGAGATTTTTTTTTTTAAGTTTTACTGGTAACTGGGTGGTTTAATGCAGATTTTCTGTGGATTCCCTTCATACATTTAAGGAATTTGCCATCTATTTCTAGTTTACTAATTTTTTTTTTAGCATAAAAAGATGTTGAATTTTATTGAATGCTTTTCCTGCACTGATTGAGATGCTTACATTTTCTCCTTAATCTCTTAATGTTGATAAATTACATAATAGATTTGCTAATATTAAACCAAATTTGCTTTCTTCAGATAATCCAAACTGGAATGTCTTTTATACATTGCCATATTCGGTTCATATTTTGCTTATGATTCTTGCACAATTATTTATAAATGTGATGTAATTATCCTTTCCCTTGCTGTCCTTGTCTGGTCTTGACAGCAAGGTGACGTTGCTCCATAAAGTGATTTGAGGGCTCCCTCGAGCTCACCTCCTGGAGAGTTTTGCGTTATTGGAATTATCTGTAACCTAAATGTTTGGTAAAATTTGTTTGTAAAATCATCTGGACCGGTTGCTTTTGTGATGAACTTTTAAAATACTGATTCAATTATCCTAATGACTATGAAACTATTCGGATGTTCAATTTCTTTCTTTCTCATTGCTTTTGGACTCAACAAATTTCTCTAACTTCTTGTCAGCTCGGCTAATTAATTTTTTAAATTATTCATTTGTTTGTCTATTTCAGGGTATCTACTCCATCATATTGCTAGAAATGAAAGTACCAAACCCTCTTTCTGTTTATCTCTGGTTTTGACTCTCATCTCCAGCAAGTTTTTTTTTTCACTGAACCAAGTCTCAGTCTCTTCACTTTAAAAGGTGGACTATCCACCCCTATAAATCTGGGCCACTTTATAGCCCATTCAGCCCAGTGTTTCATCCGGTCCAACATTAAAAAGTAATGGAAAAATAATTTCTTGAACTTTCTCCAAAAAGGCCAGAGGGAGCTTCAATTTAAAGATAAAGTTTAAAATCTCCCCCTTACTCCTCTCTGATATATATCTGATTCCAATATTTCCATCTTCTCTTACTCTTCAAACCACTTGGAGACAGCTCTTTTCTCCTTCTCCTTCTCCCCTCTCGCCTTATAAATTTACTCTTTTCTCCAGTAATTCCACCCCTTGCAGTGAAAATCAGATCCTTCCAATTTTGTCCTGTCACTCATAACTCCATTTTAGCTCAATGAAAGCTCAGGAATAGGACTGGGGTTGGAAGAGAAGGAGGTGTAAACTCTCATACCTTATATATATTTTTCTTCTCAGGGGCTAATATATACCTCGAAGGACTGGAAACAATGAAAGTAGAGCTCCTGCCCAGCACCTGAAGCGAGGCGGATTCTGCCTAGGTGGCTGGTGTCTGATATATAAATCTCTGAGCATGACATCCCCAGGTGCACAACAAAGGGTTAAGAGCATTAAGATGGCTAATGCTCTTAATGCCCAGTTAAGAGTCCCACAACTCTCTACACTGTTGTGGTTCTATGGTATTGAAATATGGGTAAAGATGAGAGAAATATTTATTGCTTCTTGGCATCAAAAAGTTTCATATGAGCAAATACGTCCCACTGTTAAGTAAACCATGAAAAGAGGTCCCCTCTTTCCAATCCTGCCCTCATTACCATCCGTCACCTACAGAACAGCAGTTATTCATAGTTTGGAAAGTATTATTTGCCATATATTGATCGCATATTCAATCCTGGTAACCAATCACATGGATACACACACAGGAAGGAAGCTGGGGAAAGAACCAGAGAGATAAACTATTTAACCAGCCAAGAGATGGGGGACAAGTGTAAGAGACACTCTTCCCCCAACAAGCAAGAGTATCTTGCATCAGGCTTTTACACTAAAGCGTTTTTTGCAGACTAGGAACTAGCCCTCATCAAAGTTCCTAATAGCCTCTAAACATGTTATCTGCAGACAAGATCTGATTTATATGAGAACTCTGATTTCCTAAAATGTTTGACTTGGTCCCTAACTCATCCACATCTTTCTCCACGTAGTAAACTGATAATCTTTCGAAGTTCTTAAGCCATATGAGAATTTTTCCTTCAAACAGTTCCAAATCCTTTAGCTGCCAAATTCAGGTAGCAGCTTCCAAGCTATTTCTTTTGCTCTCTCAAGAAGGCAAGTCAAAACCCATAGCCACAGCCACTCAAGGTCGTGACACTCCCACAGTGACGCTCCAGCAGCCTGGCATTTTACTTCAGTCACGAAGCACTGGAAGTAGCTACCAGGAATGTCAGTGTCATGGGGATAGGGCTGAAACTACTCTTTAAATGATGCTCCACTGAATCTAGAATAGTTTTGTGTACGTAGAAGACGTTCCACACACATCCTAAGTGGTACCTCCCTTACAACTAGGTGTGGTCATATGACTGAATCTGGCGAGTGAGAAGTATGTAGAAGTTGCTGGGTGGGACTTTCAGGGGAATCCCTTATAAAAGAAAGATGGAGAGTTGGCAGTATCCTTTTGCTTTTGCCTTCTTCCTCCTTTTGATGTCCGAGGGCAAATGGTGGCTATTGACCCAACGACTGTCTTGGGCCACAAGGTGATGCACTATGAATGTACTAAGAATGATGAACTGAGATAGAGTGAGGGTGGGCCTCCGGTAACTGTGGGGCCTCGAGGCCCACCCTGGACTGCGTACTTGGGGGTTTTCAAAAGAGAAACACAAATCCATACATATTTAAACCAGTGGTTTTGGAGGATGCTTCCTGTTACACACAGGTGAACCTAGTTCTAACTAATATAAGGATAATAGTCGCAGCAGCCTAGAATCAAGTGAGACCCCACCCTCCCAATACCCTGCAAAGGCCAGCCTACATCAAGACAATATGGCATTAACCTTCAAAGGCAACTCAGACAGCTCGGCATACCTGCTGGGCCAACTCAGGCTCTAGACTGGTAATGAAAGAAGGCAAAAGGAAACTGTCAGCACATGGTCCAGACTGAGATCCAGAGACAGCCTGGAATGGACTTCAGCTGTGACTCTCTACCCCTCAACCTTGACTCACAGTCTACAGATCCCGATAACGGAGAGTGCTGCCTACAGAGGCTGTATCAATCAGAACAAAGGGGATTTGATGATATTAAGGAACTCATCATTTTTAAGTGTGATAATGGAATTGTAGTTCTACCTTTAAAAGGTATGATCTTTTAGACACACAAATTGAAATCTTTATAAATGAAATGATTCACTTCAAATACTCTGAAGGAAGAAATGGATGGCGACATACATAAAATACAATTGCCCATGAGTTCATCAATGTGGACATTGGGTACATGGAGATTCAGTATACTATTTTCTTTTCTTTTCTACGTTTGAAATTCTTTATAATAAAAAGAAATATGAAGGGTCCCCGGGAAATCACATTCCACCAAGGAGTGACTGGTGGAGGGGCATGGGGCACAAAGGCCAACGCTGATGAGTAGTACGTTTTGTGCCGTACGATTCGCACAGGTGAATCACCCGCTAACATCATGCTACACGATCGTTCGAAGTCCAGCCTGGCTGGCCCAGCCTGCGGACAACTGTAACACAACGATCTCTTCTTGATCATTCATCACCGAAAGGCTCAGTGAGAGCACTGCAAATTCCTGTACCTCCACATTCACAGTCATAGGGCAGAAGTCACTTAAGGCCACTAATGCTAAATATTTGTAAATAGTATGCAAAAAGAGCTTGGGCTCCCAAGTTTTTGCAATGCATCTTTGGTGCAAAAAATTTGAAAAGTAACTGCCTTGAAGGAAGATAGATGCTTTCCTTCTCTGATGATGATTTCTTAGCTATCTAACTTCCTGGCAAGTTGGTAGTGTGCAGAGTGCTAAAAAATATGGTAACAATCTAAATGACCAAAAGTAGGGCCATGAGTAAGAGAACAGTGGTTTACGTCACAGCTATTGAAATGGTGTTTATGAAAAATTCCTCATAACATGGGAAGTGCTTATGCTACCATGCTAAATGAAAAGATAAGGACACAAAACTGTTTATTCTATGTCATCACCATGATGTAAAATATACGATTACATGTAGAATGTCGGGGCCTCTAAAGCATAGGCTTTTAGCCAGAGACTCTTAACTGGGCACCATGGATATAAGTCGGGTGGCTGTAAACTTGGCTGGTAAAAAAAAAAATCCAGATTTTTACTAACCTCTGATTTTTTTTTCTTCTGGATTTTTTCATAGTAAAATATACGTAACAAATTTTACCATTTTGATCATTTTTAAGCATACAGTTCGGTGGCATTAAATGCATTCACATCAGTGTGCAACATTCACCATCATCCATCTCCAGACTGAAATCTAACCTTTCCTTCAATTATGTAGTAAAGAACCACAGTAAATTACTAGTAAGTACCTACAGAAATCAAAGCTATTTTCCTATCATGTTACAGTTGTTATAGGTATATTGAAAAATTGTTCATGCCCCTCACAGTTTGGAAATTAGGTAGTTAGAACTGTCTCCAAGTTTTATTATTTCATGTAAAACTATTTATTAGATTTCGAATTTGTTTCGTAACGTTTTACTATTTCAGTATACACGTTTTCCTTCATAATCCTATTTTATTTCATGCATTTAAAAACCATTATTCTGATGGAATCGATAGGTTTCATCGGCCCACCAAAGGGGTTACAAGACCAAAAAAAAGGAAGAACCCCCCAGCAGATGTGTTCCTGACAGATGGAGTAATTAAAGTATTAGCTACTCTCAACATATAATAATGGGCTTATTGACAGGTGTCTGAATTCTTTACAATTGGTTCTCTTGGTGATCTGGCCTAGTAGAATATGACACCATGTCCATATGCCTCTCCCAATATCCACTGTGCTTTTTAGCTCTTAAAATAATCCTGTTTTCACTTTTCCTATGGAAAACAATGTTTGATGGACCTCAAAAGACATTCACAGTTAGAGAGGAAGCTAATGGTGGAAAGAGTATGAGAATATCAGAGTATATTTAAGAAGAGGGGCTAAGCAACTTCACCTTTCAAAACAATCCATGTCCCTAATACATTCCTTCCTTTCTGTGCATTTTACGAATCATCAGGAAAATGCAAATCAAAACCACAATGAGATACTACCTCACACCTATTAGAATGGCTATTATCAAAATTTAAAAATAAAAAATATAAAGAAATAACAAGTGTTGGCAAGGATGTGGAGAAAAGGAATCCCTCATGCACTGTGGGTGGAATGTAAATTGGTGCAGCCACTATAGAAACTAAATAAAGTTCCTCAAAAAATTAATAATAGAACTACCATAGCATCCAGCAATCCCACTTCTGGGTACTTATCCACATGCAAACCCTATTTCAAAAAGATACCTGCACCCCCATGTTCTTTGCAGCATTATTTTTAACAGCCAAGACGTGGAAACAACCTAAGTGTCAGTCCACAGATGAATGAATAAAGGAGATGTGGTGTGCACGTGCGCACGCACACATGCACGCACGCACGACACACACACTGGAATATTATTCAGCCATAAAAAAGGAAATTTTGCCATTTGTGACAACATGGATGGACCTTCAGGGCATTATACTAAGTGAAATAAATCAGACAGAGAAAGATGAATACTATATGATCTCAAGTATAGGTGGAATATTAAAAAGCAAAAACAAACAAAAAATAAGCTCATATAGAGAACAGATTGTTGGTTGGCAGAGGTTGGGGGTAGGGGTGAGTTAAATGGGTGAATGGAACCAAGAGGTACAAACTTCCAATTCTAAAATAAATAAGTCATGTGATGTAATGTACAGCATGGTGACTGTAGTTAATATACTGTGTTGTATATTTCAAGGTTGCTAAGAAAGACCTTAAAAGCCCTCGTCACAAAAAAATGTTTGTAATTAAGTATGGTGATGGATGTTAACTAGAGTTACCATGGTGATCATTTTGCAATATTTACAAATACTAAAGTTATGTTATAACCTGAAACTATATATGTTATGTCAATCATAACCCAATAAAAAAGTATGTTTTTTGGAATCTGGTATGGAGCTATACAGTATTCTCAGGACTATAACTATCATTTAAAATCTTTCTGTGCATATAAGATTTTCTTTTCCGCAAGTCGCATATCCCCCATAATTTTCAAATGAAAGAGCTCTTCTAATGCTGAAATACATCTACCTTGGCCTCCTCTGCGAGCGCCTACTTATCCCCCACCATGAGAGGTCCACAGATTTGGGTCCCAGTGGTCTATGAACCCAAATCCCTGGCAATGGCTGACTGACCGAGGATAGAGACCTGACCCAAGCCGATCAGATTCTCTCTCCTGGGAATTTAGAATTGGGACTCAGTTACCCTCTGGTGCTTTTGATGCAGGACAGGGCAAATGTCCCCCGTGTGGCGGGGAGACCAAGTCCTGCAAAGAGAGAAGAGGGTCCTTTGGCAGAGGGTGTGGAAAGAAATTCGACACACACACCAAAGTCAGAGTCAAAAGGCAAATTGATTAGTAAAGGAGTGACACTCCACAGACAGTGTGTGGTCTCCTCTCAGAGGCAGAGAGAGGGACAGTGACAATAGAGAGGACGACAGTGAGAGAGACAGAGTAAGGGCACTGAGAGGGACCCTGAGTGTTCGAGGAATTCAGCTTATACATAATTCTGTAGAACCTGTGAGCTATAGTTTAAAAGACGTTATTAACCCATTTCCTTTGATATGGACACACAGTGAGGAAGGGGAAGAGTGTGAAGCATGAAAAGGTGAGAACATGTAGCACGAAAGGCCTGCAGGCACTTCCTGGCCTTTAAGCCTCAGGTTCCCCATGGTTTCAGCCCTAGGGAGTGAGTCTTGGTTCCTGTTTACCCTCCACAGGTGCGGGGAAATGGGTCCTTAGCAATCAGAGCAGAAATCTTCCTTTGTTCTGCAGATGTCCTCCTGGCTGGGCTGCAGGGCTGACTGGCACAATCTCTGAATGTGGCTTAACATTTTAATTCTCTTGCCTCCTCCCTGCATCACTTTGACTTGCGGGCATAAGATGGGCATGTTTGGTGATATGCATGCTGAGGCTGACCGATCGACCCAGGATGGGATGTGGGTGTGCGCAGAGGGGCAGAGAAGCTTCCTGCTTATGCCCAGGACCGACCTCTGTATCCACATGAACAGAAATCCCCTTTGGGCTGGGGCTGGTCTGTTGGGGACCCCAAATGCTTGATTTAGACTTGGCCCCTATGGCATCCCAAAGAGCAGCTCATGCCACTTCCGCCCAAGTTTACCCTCAGTGTCCCACCACCGGCCCCTTCAGCAAATTAGCACGAAAAAGCCACCCAGGCGGCATACCTCGGGTCTGCCAATGCTTCTGCGGACCCGTGCTCCAACCCCTTCGGACTGCTCTCGGCTGAGCACCGAGACAGCAACCTTCTTGGACGACAGCATATCGACGTCTGAAAAGAGAGTGTTCTGACGCTGAGCTGCAGAAAATAGACGGCAAAAGGAGGGACAAAAAAGAGAAATCATTAAGTCCTAAGTCATATCAAGGACTACAAAATAAAGGATATTCAAATCAGCCTTGCCCCAAACACTAGCAGCTGCCATGCATTGATTGCTTACTATGGACTAGATGTGGGTTACGTGATTTAATCAACAACCATGACAGTGGGTATTGACTAGGTGTCTGGCCACTAATCATGAACAACTGTTAGCTCATGTAATGCTACCACAATCTTCTACAAGGTTCAGCAATTACAGCCTGTCAGGCACTTACCAAGAACCCCTCAGGAGCACTTCATCTGCTTTACCTCATTGAAATCTCTCAGCCTCTCCCTCGCACCACGCTGCCCCACAAGGCAGGTGCTACCAGTGAGGCTGGGAAAGATTTTTGTGGTGACATATGGAACGCGGAGAAAATCAACAGGTCTGTGACTCTCCGCAGAATGCAGAAGGTGTCGCCATTGAAAGGGATCTTTGAGAGTCATCAAAGACCCATCTATCTGTCCCTGAAGTTCAGAGCCAACTTCTCGGGCAAGAAATCTTTGTGCTTTCTCATGAAGTCTTCAAGAGCACAGGAGACTGGTGGAGGAGGGGGCCTTGACAACACATCCCGCATCCCGCATCCCGCATCCCGCATCATGCATCCTGCATCCTGCATCTTGCATCCCGGATTCCAGGAGGGAGCTATAGTCCTGGTTCATTATTCAAAAGTGTTTCCTCCTAATCCTACCATTTGCAACGACATGGATGGACCTGGAGGGTGTTATGCTGAGTGAAATAAGTCAGACGGAGAAAGATAAACACTATATGATTTCACGTATATGCAGAATCGAAGGAACAAAACGAACAAACTAATCAAAAACAGACTCACAAATATAGAGGACAATCTAGTGATGGCCTGAGGGGAGGAGGGTTGGAGGGCAGGGAGAACAGGGTAAAGGGTTAAGGAAGTACAGATTAGTAGCTGATGGATGGTCACGGGGATGGGGAGCACCGCAGAGGGAACACAGTCACCATTTACATGTTAGCTTGGCAGAGGGCCAGGGGAGGGAGGGTGCAACTGGGGGATCGTTTTATAAACTATATGAATATCTGACCAATGTACTGTATACATGAAACTAATAAAATCACATTTGAAAAAGAAACACAATAAAAAAAAAAGTGTTTCTTACTAATGTAGGGATGAGGCAAGAGAACTAAAGTGTTAAATGAAGCCACAAACAGAGACTGCAAAATGCCATCAGCCCTGCAGCCAGGCCAGGAGGACACCTGCAGGACACAGGAAGGTTTCTGCTGGGATTGCTAATGACCCATTTCCCACACCTAAGAAGGGGAAAACAGGAAAAACAGAGTCTTTAAGTGGCGCCCAACACAAATCAAATCGGTCATGGGGAACCAATGGCGTAAAGGCTGGCAAGGGCCAGCAGGCCTTTCACGCTACATGCCCTCACCTCTTCACACTACAGACTCCTCCTTTCCTCGCTGTATGTCTTTATCAAAGGAAATCTCTCTAAACCGTAACTCCCGAGAACTAAAGAATGATAAACTGAATTCCCCATAACATTTGGGGTCCCTCCCAGTGTTCCTCTCAGTGCCTTTACTGTCCTCATCTCTGTTGCCTCTGTCCCTCTGAGTCTCACTCTGCCTCTGCGAGGGGACCCGACTCTGTCTGTCAGTGGAGTGTTCCCCGTCCCTAACCAACTTTCCTTCTGACAAACTTTGGCGTGTGTGTTAATTCTTTCCACACCCTCCGCCAACAACCCTCTTCTCTCTCAGTGTAGGGCTTGGTCCCCCCCACACACACACACTCAGGTAAATTCACCCTGTCCTGCATCACACCTTGTGAGTTTAAGTTCTATTCGATGGAGCAGTGCAGAACAAGTATAATCCGTCCGTTTTGCATTTCAAATGCTTGCAGACTGTACCCCCAACCCCCAAAGTCCTTCAAGAAAAATATAATCCGTTCCTTCGAAGATTCCTACTCAAACCAAGAGAGATGCTTTAGCAAGATGCACAGACCCTGGAGCCAGACGGCCTGGGTTTGCACCCTAGCGTCACCACGGGACCAGCTGGATGACCTGAGGCCAACTGCGAAGCCTCGCCTTGCTCAGCTTTCCCATCTGTAAACAGGGACAATAAGGCTGCCTACCTCTCAGGAGTGCGGCCAGTGCTCTAAGTCAGCTGCTGTTATCGGAGCATTCTGCCGGGCAATGCCCCGCCTGTCACTCAAGACCACTCGAAAATGTGCCCCGTCCCAGGAGCAGGCAATCAGCATGTACCGGGCGCTGGACTGTGGGGCACAGAAACGAGCTCAAGGCCCTGAAAAACTGTCATCACCTGCATACGAGCAACCCGAATGTGTTTCACTCCCATACGGACTATCCCTGGTCCTTCGAGGCTCCTACAAGGAACTTCTACGCACGTGAAGAAGGGACGCGGCCCCTCCAGAGCTCAGCGCTTTGCAGACTGCAAAGCGGCTACCACTCGCACGAACTGCAGAGGACTCAAGCATCTCTGGTCATCTCCCTCCGAGACTCCCCTAGGCATCTAGGGCGGACTGGGCAAGGCGGGCTGCTGCTCCCTGGTGCCCGGCACCCCTCCCCGGCCCACCCCGCGGGCGCCCGGGTACTCACGGGGCGGCGGCGGCGGCGGCTGGAGCCCGTGCGGCCGTGCGAGGGCGAGTGCGGGCCCGAGCGCGCGGAGGCGGCGTGCAGGGCGCGGGGCAGCCGCTTCACCGTGACTCAGCGCTTCGCCGGCGGCCGCAGGGAGGCGGGAGGCGGGAGTCGCCGGCCAGGGGCGACACTCCTTACTGACACGCCCTCGCGCGGATCCTCTCGCTCCTCCCCCCAGTCCCCCCTCCCCGCGCCCCCTCCCCACCGCGCCTGCTCCGCTGCCCTTTGGCCTCTGCGCCCCTGCCCCTCCCGCCCTGGAGAGATGCGCCCCCGGGCCTGTTGGGGGCGCGCCGGACCCTCGGAGGAGGTGTGTGGACCCTGCACGGGCCCCGATCAGGGTGAGGGTCGCAGCTCTACTCCGTAGGGAACTGGAGTCCACATGTCACGCAACCCGCGGAGCTTGCGTGCCTGGGTTCGAATCCTGCCTCCACCCCTTGTTAGCTGCGTGACCTCGGGCAGGTGGCTCAGCCTCTCTGTGCCTTCCGTTCCTCCACTGGGGATGGTGATAACACGATACAACCTCCTAAGGTTGTCATAAGAATGAAATTAGCTTGGCGGGTCCTAAGCGGTACACAGTTGTTTGTGACATAAATAAATTGCCTGCTGTTTGCCACTTAGAATGGGGTAGGGGGTGGCACTGGAGAGTTTTCCCAGGGGAGTAGAGTTACAGAAGCCACCGAGGGGTGTCTAGTTCATTGCTAGGATTCTTAGCCAGGGGTACAGGTGTGGCTGCAGTTTCTATCCTCCAGAAACGGATATGGGTGTTTCAATAAAATTTTAACTAAGGATACTAAAATTTGAATTTCATATGATTTTCACTGGTCAGGAAATATTATTACTCTTTTGATTATTATTATTTTTTTTATTTCCACTACTTAAAAATGTAAAAGCCATTCTTAGCTCGCAGGCTGTAAAAACTAGGTAATGGGCCAGACGTGGCTGCAGGCCTAGGCTGCAGGCCTCCTCTCCAAAAGAAAAGCTTAGCCGTGGGACAGGGACCTTCCCCTGGATTCCCCAGAGGGCAGTGGGGCCCAAACCCCCTCCCCACCTTATTTAAATGATTCAAGCCATATGAGAGAATACACATGAGCATTAAAAATACCATGAAATAATCATGTATTTTGGCTTATATCATCATTATACTTACATCTGCAACTGTCTCCAAATAAAATAGGAGCCTGGCCTCTCTGGCTCTCTGCAGTCCTTAGTAAATGCTCCTGTCTCCGTTACTACAAAGTCCAGTGTTTAGCCAATTGCCTGAGCCTGAAACTCAAGCTTTCCCCTCACCCTTCCACCTGAAATCCTGTGGATTCTGCTCTCAATATCTCTTAAACACATCCCGTCCTTCCCATTTTGACTGCCACCATCCAACCTCCCTGATATCCACCCCACACTTCTCGGCTTCAGACCTACCCCTGGCCAACTCATTTTTCAAGTCACAGGGAAATGGAATAACTGCTTAAACCCTCCATTGCCTTAAGCGAAAGTCCCAAGATGTCATTAACCTGGCCTCCCCCTCAACATGCTGACACTTTGTTGTGGTGTGTTCAAATCTGAGACCCACGGAGCCAATTGAGATTAATTATGAGCCTTTATTAGCCAGCCCTCTCCCCACTAGAGAATCAGCCCGAGCTTTCAGAGAAGGTAGTTTATAAAGCCTATAATTACATTAAACAAGCAAGCAGGTTTACAGCAGCAGAAGCTAGCCATTAACATATCTTTGCACAGGATAACTACACCCTTAACATTAGCATACCTTTGCATAGAATATCTCCTAGAACTAAGCCCTGGTTAAACATTAAACAAGCAAGCAGAAGCTGGCCATTTGAAAATTCCCCCCTTAACAACTTGCTCAAGGACACACACACACACACACACACACACACACACACCCTCTTTCCACCATGCTGAACTTCTTTCAGGCTCTGGAAAGTGCATTCTCTCTCATTGGCTTGCTGTGTCTCTTTCTGGAATTTTCACTCTCCTTGATCTGGCTTATCCCCCATTCATCTTTCAGCTCTCAGTTGGGATGTCACTTCTTCTGGGAAAACTTCCCTGCCTGTCCCTTCAAGTCTGGGTGAGATGTTTGACATAGCAAACATCACACGTACACGTTGCTGACCAGAGTCGTTTATCATCCTTTGGAAGATTCTGTTTTCCTAAGATGATGCCAAGGGTATTTCCTATCATATCTGTCTTCTTCTGTAATGTAACCTTGGCACACCGCCCCCCCCCATCACAAGTGGAGTTTACTTCTCTTCCTCGTGAGTCTAAGCAGGACTCGTGGCTGTTCTGACCAATGCAATACAGTGGAAGTGAAACTGTGCCAGTTCTAGGCGTGGTTCTGAAATGGCCCGGTGGCTGCCGTGTGCAAAGAGCTATGCCTCTGAGACCACCATGTGGAAGAGACGTCTCAGAGGGGGAAAAAAAATGCCATGTGAAGAAAAAAACGAAGGCCAAGGACACCGAAGTCCCAGGCACATAAACAAAGAAGCCATCTTGGGAGTGGGTCCTCTGGCCCCAGCTGACCCCGCTGGCACTATGTGGATAAGACATGAACACCCACCTGCATCCTTCCCAACTTCTGGACCCACAGAACTGTGAGCAAATAAAAATGATGGTTTTAAGCCACTCACTTTCCAGGTCATTCGTTTCATGATATAGATAACTGGGAAATATGCTTTTATGTGACAGAAGAGACAGGGCAGATTTTCAAAGCTCCCTGGGCTAAAGGAAAACTCTTACAATATTTACCCTCTCAGAAAGCAGATATGGCCATTTAAATGTTATTATTACCAAGACAACCAGCCATCCAGCGAGATCAGTGGTTATTAAACTAGACTTGAGAGAGTAAATTGAACCACCGAAAGTCTCCCTTGTTACAAGTAGCATTTACAGGGACAGCTTCATAATAAAAGCAAACAGGAGAGAATGGCTTCGCTGTACATTTTCCCCCACTTCTATAGTAGATTTGCTATAGTAGATACTCTTGGCGAGGTTTTCGGTTGATCATCTTTTCAAAGGTTCCTCTGGGACTCAGAATCCCCTCCACCTCCAAAACTATAACCGGAACGAGAGCTCCCCTTCCTTCTTGTCTTTGAGAAGCTAGTCACGGGTAGAAGCTAACTCCAAGGGCATGCATTGTCAGGGCAAGGCAGGGAATTCTATTTGCAGTGTCCTGTGGGGCAGGGAGAGCGGGCAGGGGAAGGGACACATTTTTACAAATGGAATATTGGGCTTGTGACGTTTCACTATAACAGGGCCACTTTGGAGATGAGAAATGTGACCCTTTACATGGAGCTTTAGCACTTTTTCATGCTGTCATTTGCTACCTAGGTGGAGATGTGGAGCAAGCAGCTAAATACATGAACATGTAAATAATGATCCACTTTGGAATCCTGGGAAACAAAGATACTGAAGAAAGCTTTCCCGAAATAAGTCCAGATAACACTATTATAATCTTTAAGGTCACCCGCATCATCGACATATTTTATTTGCCCTCTTTTTCCTCTTTATTCAAAAATTATACTTTCCTCTTCTTGTATGACTTACTGACTTTCTTCTCAAAGATATATTTTGTAGAAATACATGGACATCCTTATTCATTTCATCATTTGCAATTTTTTTTCTCCTCCAAACAGTCAACTCAAAAATTCTTTCTTGCAGAGGGGTCAGGCTTCTCCCAGGGCACTGTAGCTGCTGTCCATTCAATGACAAATATCTCCGGAATATTCCATGTTAGGGTTTTAGACTAACTGAACCCAGGAACTCAATTGGCTCTAAATCAGGGACTGATGACTTTGTAAACAGTTTTTGCCGGACTTTAATGTGCTGGTGGTTAAGGACATCCAAATATACCCAGAAAAGTTATGTATATGTGACTCCCGTTTCCATACTTGTGAGAGCGGTCTGCACAGACCCGGTCTGTTCCATTCAGCTTCTGGATTCTGCCCCAGACGCTACACGTGATCAACTGTTGCATGAAACTCATAACTGTGTGCCTGTCTTTCCCTTGAGCTTTTTGGCAGCATGCCAGAAAAGAATAGCTTTTGACCCTCTCTCTTGAACCACAGAACTTTCCTAGAATTCATCACAAGCAAAATGTTCTCAGCCCTGAAAGGCCGATTTAGCTCTGAACCAGGGAAAGAGAGAAATTTAGGTGAATGATTCCCTTGATACTTACCTCAGTTACCCTGGTAACCTTTCTCAGTTTTCAGCTTTTGTAAGATTGTGTCTTCTGTCAGAATGAAGACTGCTTTCAAGGTCACAGTATTGGAGTTAAAAGGCTAATTCGAATCAACCTCTAGTTAATGTTTTCTATGCTGTGGTGTTTATGGATGAAGTCTACTGATGTCTACAACTTACTTTGCACTAAAAATAACAACAAGAGTAATAGTAATGGTGGTAATACCAACGAGGTGGACCAATGGATGGATGGAGAGGTGCATGAACAGAAAACTAGATGACAAAGGAAGTGTAAAATGTAATTGTAGAATCTAGATGGTGGTGTATGGGTGCTCACCGCACATTTTCTTTAAAGTTTTTCTGTATTTTGAAATTTTTTACAAACTTTTGGGAAAAAGCAATTTGAATGTAAGTGGGAATCATGGCTGGAAGGAATCCATAAAGATACCTTTTCTGCTTCCGACTCTGACACCTTCAGCACAGTACAATTCAGTGAATGTTGAAATGAGCGTTTGAACTAAATTCTAAGCTACTAGGTCACTTCCAGAGCTGACAGGGTTCTTTTAGAGCATGAGTTGGCAACATTTTCCTGTGAGGGCCAGACAGTACATATTTAAGGCTTGTGGGTATATGGTCTGTGTCGCAACTATTCAACTCTGCCCTTGCAGGGTGAAAGCAGCCACAGGTAATATGTAAACAAACGGCTGGGACTGTGTTCCAATATATCTCATTTACAAAAACAGGTGATAGTCATAGTTTGCCAACCCCATCTGGACCCCAAATCCTTACCTTCCATTCAAAAGTAGGAGTAAAACTAACGAAATGCCAAGAGTCTATGTAAAGATTTCATAGATGTCAGGAAAGGTC
Source organism: Eonycteris spelaea (assembly GCA_003508835.1). Classification (NCBI taxonomy): domain Eukaryota; kingdom Metazoa; phylum Chordata; class Mammalia; order Chiroptera; family Pteropodidae; genus Eonycteris; species Eonycteris spelaea. The sequence goes on from PUFA01000219.1 coordinate 1,531,726, forward strand.
ATAACAAAACAAAACTTTTCATGCTACCTCCACTCTCCCAATACCTTTCATGAGGAACAAGGCTATTTGTTCCACCATTGAACCTCAGTTTTAACATGCAAGTGTAAGTGTAAATGATTGATATCAGATCCCAATCTCCAAGTGGATAATTTTTAGCTAGAACAAATAAGTGCAGGAGGTGATGGAGTGATATCCTAATGAAGAGACCCCCATGGAAAAAGCTCAAGCTTCAGGGAGAAGCTATTGGAGGCCTGGGGGCATGCTCTTTAGTGAGAAGAGACCAACATTAAAGGTAGTAACTCAGCAAATTATGTAGATTTTAAGGTGCTGAGTGCTAGGAACAAGAGGACCAGTAGAACAGAGAAAGGGAGATTGGGAGCACTGGGTGGGATGAGGTCGTAGTATTAAACACGGTGGTCCAGGTTAGACTCATTAGGAAGATGCCATTTGTAGCAGAGCCTGGAGCTGGGGAAATGAACCAGGCAGATATTTCTGACAGTTTGCCAAGCGGAGGAAAGTGCCGATGCAAAGGTCCTGGGGCAGATAGTCCTCAGAATATTGTTTGAGTAGCAAGGAGGCCAGTTTTAGGAGTGGCAATGTGAGGTAGAAGAATCATAAGATGTTAGAGGTAGTACTAGGGGACTAGAAAGGGGAAGGTGGCATTGGAGAGTTCAGACTGGAGTAGTGACAGGATTTGACTTACATTGAGAACAATCATTCTAGCCTAGTCGGAGGAGAATGGACTGCAGAGAGCAAGAGTGAAAGCAGGGAGAGCACTCAAGCGGCAAACGCAATGTTCCAGGTGAGAGACGGTGACAACTTAGACCAGTAGGTAGCAGTAGAGGTGGTGAAAAGTGGCCAAATTTGGGAAGTCAGCTTCGGACGTGTCAAGTTTGACATGTTTATTAGATATTCCAAGTATAGATGGACAAGTTGACCATCAAATACAAGTTTGAAATTCAGGGGAAAGGACCTGGCTGAAATTTGGAATTGTAAGTGTATATAAATGATGTTTCAAGCCATGAGTCGAATGAATTTTTTTAAGCAAGAGAAAAATAGAGGTAAGCGAGAAGGTGTGTCGGTCTGTCTGTCTGTCTGTCTCTCTCTCTCTCACAGACACACACACACACACACACACACACACACACACACACACACACACTGGATCCTATCAGATTCCTTCTTATTCTAAAAATATAAGCACTACTCCTCCTAAGCGAACAAGCTTGTTTTTATCATGAAGTCAATTTATCCCACGCTGCATCCCTACAGAAGCATGTTGCCTGCTAAAAGCTTGCATGAACAAGCTTTAGAGAAAATTCCTGAAGGTCTGGCTGGGTAGAGGAACAACGCAGACTAACATTCGAACAAATAATTTCTGTAATCAAACTAGCGGGTTGATATAACAAGTTAGAATTAAACTAACAATGTGAAAAATACAAAGCCAAAGAAAGGCTCGCGAGAAGTGGCAGAGGAAGAGAATGAATAGAATAAGTAAATAAATCTATGACATTTTGACTCAGAGGAAAGCGCTCCTCCCAGCCGCCCTCGAGTGTTTGGAGGCCCAAGGAGGGATGGAAATCCCGAGATTGTGCCCAGGTGTTTCCAGGGTTCTATGGCTTCCTCCTCTCCCGCCCCCCCATTCACTTTTTATTCTAAAATGAATCTTTTGCCATGCTACCATGCTGAAACAGATGGGCATATACAGGTTTCCATATGGGCAAGAATGTTAACCGGCAGAGCGTGGAATTTATTAATTTGGCCAGGTTGCTGCACTTCACCCTCAGTTTCCCGAATGACTGCTGACTTTGTATCCAGGGGGCAGAGAGCGATTTGGAATCCATCAGTGACTTATTTGCTGTCAGGGTGTGATCTCCCCTCTTTTGAACTCTTCTGAAGGACTCTTTGCCCTTCCCCAAATTCCAATTTCAAAAAGAAGTGTTAAAAACATCTCTGCGAGTTATTTTTCACACACTCTACTGTAATTAACTCTTTACTTATGGTTGTTTCTCCCCCAAACTTAAGCCCCCTGAAGATGTGGGCTGCCTCTGTCCTGTGAACTAACCACGGTGTCTCCCGCTCCTAAAAGTCTGCTTAGCACGTGAAAGGTTCCCAGTCATACTTGAACGACGGAATGGATGAATAGAAATGATCCTGATCCTGTGTCCATACATAAGAAAACCTCTTTGAAAGTGAGTAGCTTCGTTCTCCTCTGCCAACTCAAGATTTCCTCACACCATAATGTGTTTACAAATAAGTCAAAGTAGCCAGCAATTAAGAACTCAACACCGTGTGCCAATGCACGCCAAAGGGATGATTCATTTTCTTGACCGTCTATAGCAGAGCCTAAAATAAGTCATTAGATTCAGTACATATGACAAGCCAGTGTGCACCAGAAAAAGTGGTGGAAAGAGTACAGCCCAAAACTGTGATGTTGTCGTAAAGATGTCAAGTGACACTTTTTTATTGAGATCTTGGTGCATGATACGGTAGCAAGAACCGATCTCTTTTTTTCGTTTCTGGATTTCTTAATAATTTAAGCTGTGGAAACGTGCTCCGTTTCAGTCACGTTAACTGTCCTCCTCTCTCATACATCCTCCGGCCTTCCTTTGTCCAGTGTCGAGTTGAAGTTTTCATTGCTTATTCTCTGCGCACTTTGCCATTACCTCATGGTTTCCTGACTCATGTGAAAGAAGTCGGCGTCAGAAGTGGAGTTTTGCAGAGATATTTTCTTGTCTTTTCAAGCATCGAGCACTATAAACAAAGGCAGGGTTATCGCATGTCCCCGAGAGCTGCCTGGGGAAAGCAGGAGACGTAGTTATCAAAGTTGGAACCTTTATGAAATATGCTTTTGTCTCCGTTTTTGCTGCGTTCAATCAGATCAACAAGTGTTGGCTAAGTGTCGAGCGTGGTTTCCTGTGGGATTGTGTAAGGCCTTGCAGGACAATAAACGTTTTGGGGGCACTGAGTAATGTAGCCACTTCTGACCCAGCAGCTGGGAAAATGTGAGCCAATTTGCCGCTGCTAGAAGGACGGCTGAGGGCTGTGATCCTGCAGGAGGTACACTGACTTCACCGCGGCAGACCCGGGTGGCGGAACAAGCCAAAATGGTGCGTTTAAGTGGCGGGGAGCTATGCAATGTCATGTCCTACAGGAACGTAGATAGGTTTGGATCTGGGTGTCGTACAGCCTGAAATTCACAAAACTTTGGGAGCCTGCTTGTTAAAGACTACTACAAAATTGTAAAGATGAAATCGCTGGGACTCCTCTGCAGACTTTGAGTGGGACCATGGAGTTTGGGGGCCTGGTATACTTTCCGCGTAAATTCCCCCTCCAGCTTAAAATCTGGTTCGGGGAAGCTGTCGGGCCACCAGATGCATCTGGCTTTGTGTCGTTTCCTCTGCCAATTTGCCCCTTCCTGTTCTTGAGGCATTGCCTTCCATTACTTTTCATCTTGCCTTCGGAGCTGCGTCTGCAAGGCAAAGAAGTGGAAGTCATACCTCCCTTTCTCTAGCTTTGTTTTTATGGTGTTATTTTAGCTACAGATGCTTGTTCTTAGGTTTCTGAAGTCTCTCTAAATCGGAGCCTTGCAGGTATTTTTGATGGAGATAGAAAGATGGGAAAGAGCTGAACCATACTGATGCAGCCACATCCATATAATTTTGAGAGTTCTGTGGACCATGGTGATTTCATTGGATTTAAAAAGTCCACTAGAATGTGGTCTAGGTCAGTGCTTTTCAAACTCTCCTGTGCAATCGGACCACCTGGGGATCTTGGTCAAATGCAGATTCTGATGCAGCAGGTCTGGAGGGGGGACCGAGGAGGAGGATCGAGGAGGATCAAAGGCTCAGCATTTCTAACAAGCTCCCAGGTGATGCTGATGCCCCTGGTTCAGGGCCTACACTTTGAGTAACACCCACATATTGCTTTATATGATATCTGGTGGCACAAATACACAGTCAATAAGGGCTGGCTCAACCTGATTTTAAGGTAACTAGCTCTAGGACTGAAAGCTTGTAACAGACCTATGGAGCAGGTGCCTTTTGACAAGAGAGTAAATACATGGGGAGTCTTCTTATGTATTATTATCTCCTATCCCCAGGAACTGGGGAACGAGATGAGGACTGAAATTTTAGACTGAGGATCACTTAGCGTTTAAAGTTTGCTATGGTCTTTTTAAAACTTTGCCTATGGAGTGATGAGGGGAAGAGGTAAGGATTTCTGGAACATCTACTGGGGTGCTAGGCTTCATATGGCCGTTTTCTCTTGACTCCTCCTAACCCTCTGAGGTGACGATTGTTTTACTCCCCGTACAGATGGGGAAGCTGAGGTTTAGCAGGCTTAAGTAACATGTCAGCTTGTGTGGAGGAGACAGAGCACGGATTTGAACCCACCAAAGCTTGGTGCTTCTGCTATGTGTTAAACTAATTCAGCATAAGGAATTAGGACATGGAGTTATCACTTTTTCATTCTTTCTTAAAGTGCCCAGATGAGTGCCCTGGGCAAAGGGGAGGGAGCAGAAGGAGAGAGCTGGCTGAAAAGAAGGAAGCTCTTCGGGGTCCTGAAAATGAATTTCACACCTAAAGCAAAGTTTAGTTCCAAGAGAATGGCATTGGAATTCTCGCCTTCTTTGTACAAAAAAAAAAAAAAAAAAAAAAAAAAAAAAGACCTTCCCAAAATGTCTGGGTTTTATCAATTCATTTTGGAGCAATTAAGGTCTGGTGTTTCAAAATGCTGAGAATTTGAGTGTTGATGTTAAAGGATTTCTGTCTATATCATGCCAGGACAATTGTATCTTTCTCCTGCAGAACATGTGAAACAGGTATTTGTCTTTGGCCAGCATCTTAAGAGTTATATTTTTGAACCACTTTACCTGATTCTGAGTTAAGCTTTTTGTTCCTGTGTAATTTACGACCATATTTTGTTCAGTTACGTAGGAGGAAGATAAGCAGGCCTGGCCTTGGACAAATATTTGAAGGTCACGTTTGTCACAGGGTCCTCCATTTTCCCTTTCAGAGCCCTCACTTGGAGCTCCTTCCCTTTTCTTCCTTCCCTTCCCCCTCCACTGGCCTCCCACAATATGGGTTATTTTAATATCTTGACACCTATCGAAACCTTTAACTAAATGACATGCAAAGTAAGAGAGGATAACTAAATCAAGAAAGGAGTCAGGAATTGCTATTCTTACCTCTCAATTCTATAGAATAAAGCCTTGCAGGCACCATCCTGAGCCAGTCAGAGAATATACTTTTTGGTTAAGGGAAATATCCAATGGCCCCATTTAACTACACATGCCTTTCTCCCTTCCTCTCCTGCCCCCTGCCCCACTTCTGCACCACTTAGAATTTATTCCAACTTTTGAGTTGTGTGTTCTTAACTATTTTCAAAATGTGGTCTAGAGTTTTGTTATTTAGCACTGCCTTGGAGGTTCCCGCTGAAAGATTATTTATGGGTTACATCCTTCTGATATTTCCAATAACAGGTCGCTTGCATGGGTCTCATAAGACTCAAATGCATGCCTAATTCTACCAGATGGCACACCTTAGCGAGGCTGGAGTGCGTTTGGCTAAGCATATAGATCTCTTTTAGTCTATTTATTGCCATGATGGTGTAGACAGTGTGCCATGAGGACACCAGAAATCTGGCTCCCCGGGTTGTGTCTCTTAGGTCATAGCTTTGCAGTTCTGGCTAAGTCACTTAAGCTGCTGGGGCTCAGTTACTGCATTTATAGAATGACGTCTAGGGCTCCTACCAGCTTTGATACCCTATGCTGCCTTCCTATATTTAGGTTAGAGCCGTCTCTGGTTAGCAGGGTTATACAGCGGACATGTGCATCTCTAACATTAGCATCGCAGTCAAGAAGATGGGCTGTGGGGTTAGGCTGCCTGAATTCAAACCCAGCTCCACCACACTAGCAGGGTGGCCTGGGCAATTTGCTATCACAGCTTCATCAGCTACAAGCAGGGAATGAGGTTGCAATGTATCCCGTAGGGTGACTCAGTTACAACTTTCCAATAGGATGGGGTATTATGGCCTACCTCATAGGGTGACTGCGTACCTTATAGGGTGGGGGTGTCATGACCTACCCAATAGAGTGAGTGTGACCACTAAATAAAAGCGTATTTTTAAGGGGCTTTAAATGGTGCCTGGTACATGGCGAGTCCTCCTTAAATGTTACCTAGAATTGTTACTACTACAATCGCTCATGTCCTTCAAGGTCTAATTTTAATGCCCTCCCTTTCATAACATCTTTCTTGATTATCTTAAGACAACAACTTTTCCTTCCCAGGACCTTTCGAAGCAAAGACCACAGATTCTGCTCTGGCACTTGAGTTTCTTCTTTCTACCTTTCTCTTTTTAAATCATGAGTCAGTACCCACAGTGTGCCTTGCCTTGTCACATAAGGATTCTCACTTAAGTCACATAGTCAAAGGCCTGTTATCAGAAAATTGAAGTGTAGAGCAGGGAAGGGACTTAGTCAGAGTGACAGACTTCCCAAATGACAGTCCTGTCATCTCCTCCAAGCCTTCTGAGTCTACCACCACAACAACCTTGCATATTAATTAGCTATGAAACCTAGCTCTCAAACCTCTTTGTTATCACTCATGGCACACTGGAGGCTCAAAACCAGGTGTGCTGAATGGACCCGCAGAGTTGAACTTCTTACTCTCATGATGTCATTTCCTTGTAAATGCTAAATAACCCTGGAGATTCCAAGTTATGTCAATTCGGCATGTAGCCTTTATACATGTTATAGGGTACATAATGCTGGCTGGCTTCCTTCTAGAAAATTCTATATTGATTCCTGCCATTTACCTTCCTCCCCTGACCTAATGTAATCTCTTTCTAGTTTCATGTGCTTATGGAAATAGGCAGCCAGAACTATTTGGTAAGCAAATTGATGTGTCTATTCTTGGTAGGTGATAATATGAGAGTCTAGCCAGATCCCACCAGCACCTCTATGGAAATGGATTTCTGGTTAATACTAACTAACTTTAGGATCTCATTGTACTTTGAATGTTTTTTTCACTTTTTCAACTGAATTTCCCTTAAGGAAGGGTAGACAGAGCTAAGTTTGCTAGTCCTTGGATAGGCATTTGAGTCAACCGTGATACCTGAGCCCTATTAATTTATCGTCCTAATACTTGGGAAGAGATGTTACATTTTAAAAAATTAGTCAGCACTGATTATCACCTCCTATACCAAGGAAGACCATAGAAATGCCTTCAATTTAGAATCCAGGCTAATGTAGAAGAAGAGAGAAGTACAAAAAACGGATAGACGCAAATAGAAGGAGAGAGGCAGGTCCAAACTTGAGCAGGAACCAGGTATTGTCTTAGAAGAAAGTGATCTGGCGATGACAAAAGGGTCAATTGTCTAAACAGGGTTCTGCAATTGTGTTAGGAAGCATGAGAGTCCAGCTTAGAGGGTGGAACTTCAGAGAGCTTCTCAGACGTGTGGCTCCAAGTGTTTGTTACGAGAGAAAAACAGATTATAGGCCCATAGGCACAGTATGTGAACTCATTTTGTGAACATAAACACGTGCACAAATACATTTGAAAAAATCTAAAGGTATATTCACTAAGATGTTAACACTTTTTTTTCCTTTGATTGTCTGTAGTACTTGGCATTGTAGAATAAACACATATCACATGCCATTTTAAAAATGAAGGCCAAAAAATTCACAAAGAGCAAGATTTTGGAATGAACGCTTTTGTTGAAATCTGACAAGTTGTATTGCTTCAGATACAACAACATGAACAAAGCCTTGGAGGTTTATTAGAGAATGCGTTTGTGGTCTTGATACTTTCCCTTTTAGTCCATGGGCTTCCCTTCAATAGACAGAAGCAACTCTGTGAATTTTGTTTGTCGATGGCTTCTGTGGCTCATCATATTAGTTTTTTAAGGTCAAATTCTCCCCCAAAACAACTTTAATGTGATGAATGTGAAAGTTGTACAAACAGGTAAATATGGGTATCATGAGACAGTACTGGGAAAGGCTGTGACATACTGCCTTGGACCCTGGGCTTTGCATTTTTAAAACAGCATTCTTATTTTTTTATCACCTACAGCACCTGGTCTTCCTAGGTGGTCTCCCATCCAAGTACGAACCCGGCCCGACCCTGCTTAGTTTCTGAGATCAGACGGGATTAGGCACGTTCAGGGTGGCGTGGCTGTAGACTAAAGCAGCGTTCTTAATGTTACAAATTGATTCAGCATCTGAAAAAAATTTTAAAAAGTAAACTTTCTATTCCACTAACCAGATACATTTAACTAGCCCTCTGCTTTGAGAAGTAATGTATTAGCTGTGGATATAAAGACATTTGACAAGAGTTTTCCCAGTTTTCCCTTTTTGCTTTGTTAATCAATGTTTTAAATGAACAAATGTAAAAGGTAAACGTGCCTCACAACTATGCCCCAAAGGGGACTTTAACTCACAAAAGTAGACCCCCCCCCCCCAGTTTCAATAAGTCTTCAAGCAAATTCTCTTCCAGCCATAGACTTCGGGGGTAGAAAATAACCTTATCTGAACATGCGTACGCGTAGAGTTTATGATGGAGGCAAAAGTGAAAGGCATGTGTGTCACCTGCCCTCTCAGGTCCTGCTAGTTTTACAATACCTTGATCTCTGCCTGGTCTCTGAGTACGGGGCAGAGAAACCAGTGACCATGGTGAAGAGCACACATTGTGCGCAAAAGAAACCCATTCTACTTTCAGAAAAGAATGGTACTTTTTTTTTTTCCAGATGAAACAACATACAAAGCAAAAAGTAACCAAAACTCTACTATACTTAATGGATAAGATTTCTACTACTTCTTCGTCCTGTAAATCAAATGACACCCTTGGAGAACATTTGAGGGATTAATAGTCATCCGATCTATGTAAAGAAATTATAAGAGCTAATTTTCTGGATCCCCTTTTCTAGAATGGTGTGGTCTGTGTCAGGAGGAAAGCTAGTGGGGCCTGACTATGGCCTCTGTGATACCAAGCTGTGTTTCTTAGTCTCCCTTTCTTCCCACTTCCCAGGCATCATGGGCCCATCATACTCCGGGGCCAGTGAGAAGTGCCAGTTAGTGACTGGACAGGTTCGCTTGGCATCTGCCTGCATCCAGACAGAGCAATGCCCTTGTGGGTGCTTCCTGATCCAGAGTGATAAATAGGATGCAAATATCTTTTTAACGCATGACCCTAGCATAGCCAGACGGAATATGAGCGCTGGGGCCTCAGAGCGGTCACTTTTTGCTTAGAGCTTGAGAGTTAAAGGTAAAGACTCACAAGTACACTTGGGCTCTCTCTGACAGAAGGTGAGTAAAGTCAATTACCTTCAGATTATCATTAAATGAAGAATGATAGTAATTACTGGATATTTGACTGCTAAAAATGATGTGATTTCACAAAGCGAGGAATATAAGAAAGTTTTTCTCTTGTAGCAACTGCTTAACAGTTTTTCTCGTTATCAGACCTGATATCAGACTGAGGGTTGAAACGAATCTTAGGAGAACCAAAAAATTAATGCATTTATTTTCTAGTTTGAATGTTTTACATGGTCTGGGAAGGAAAAGAGTATTTTTAGTTTATAAAGTACCAATTTTTAAAACTCTTTTAATTCTCTTTTGATATCATTTTTAACTGTTTTATTCTCAGAAATATTGAAAAGTAAACCCATGTTCTTTATATTGAAGATCTCATCGTGACCCAAGGCCAGGGGTGTCATTTACACTGGTTTGGATGATTCGGTCAAACGACTGGTCAAATTAATGGAAAGAAATTCAGCTGACAATTACTTCAGACATAGTGAGCTGTCCGGAGTTCAAACTTTTAAAAAGTTTGATTATATCTTATTTAATTCAACACATGGCTGTAGAATACTTAAGGAATAAAGGAGAATTTTGATAAGCTGCTCTGGAGGGTAGTGTGAAGATGGTGAATTTATGATCCAGAGTAGGAGATTAGTAAAACATATTTATAAAAGTCAAAGCCAAAACAGTAGAAAAAAAGTATAGGTATATATGTGTATTTATGAGCCTGGCTACTTTTCCTGTATAATTCTAAATCTTTCTAACTTTTAAAATTATGTTATTTATATTATCCCTGAATGAGAAATAGTTGAATAAAAATTATGAAAGTAAAAGAGAAACTAGCTAGATGCTGTAAACACTAATTTTAATTATTTTCTTTTATTTAGGACGACAGTATGGATACAAAATCCATTCTAGAGGAACTTCTTCTCAAAAGGTCACAGCAAAAGAAAAAAATGTCTCCAAATAATTACAAAGAGCGGCTTTTTGTTTTGACGAAAACAAACCTCTCCTACTATGAGTATGACAAAATGGTGAGACCCTATTTATTCCATTATTTTTATACTATTTATTTTTCTTAAGGCTCTACAAAGCGCTTAATTATAATAAAACATTATCAGGTTTTTTAGTTTACATGGTAAAAATCAACTTGCCCTCACTTTCACATTGTCTTTTTTTTTAACCAAGATATAATTAACTAAAGATAAAGGATTTTAAAACATTGATTAACTTTGCCAAGGCAATTTGTAAACCACTTTAGAATCACGGATCTCAACTAAGGGTGATTTTGCCCCCCAGGGAACACTTGGTAATGACTGGGGGCATTTTTGGTTGTCATAATTGGTGGGGTCGGGTGGTCTTCTAGCAGGTAGAGGCCAGGGATGCTGCTGAACATTTTATAATGCATAAGACAGCGCCCACCATAAAGAATTATCTGGCCCCAAACAGTGCTGAAGAAACCCGGCCTTAACAACGCTGGAATAAGACTATTTCTATACAGTTGAGAATTCTATCACAGTAGAAATACGGAAATACTGCCATAAATTGAAATGACATGAAGAGGCTTCGTGGAGTTGAATTTTGATTTCCCTGAGTAGAGTAACCATATCAAGGTGATTTGAAATGTGTTTCAAGATTATCAAAGGAAAGTTGAAATGGGTTTCAAGATTATCAAAGAAAAGTTGAAATGGGTTTCAAGATTATCAAAGAAATGTTGAAATGGGTTTCAAGATTCTCAAAACCTGCTGCTTGAAGACTTGCTTTTGAAAGAGTGTATGAGTTTAGGTCCGCACTCGAAGAACATGTTCTGTTGTCATTTGGTTTTGACCATTACGGATGGATTGGTCTGGTTCTCATATGCCCATCCCATCTTCAAATCTCCCTTTTCTGTACATCGCATGAGGCATCTTATATTTTGTCTTTTAATTCAGAAAAGAGGCAGCAGGAAAGGATCAATCGACATTAATAAAATCAGATGTGTGGAGAAAGTCAATCTCGAGGAGCAGACCCCTGTGGAGAGACAGTACCCATTTCAGGTAAGGGGAGGACAACACTTTGGATGGGTGGCTTGTCTTCCAATGTTTTCTATTACTTCAAGTCAATATATCGGAGATAGATAAAGATGTCATGAAATAATTCATTAAGATGATGACAAGGTTTGGAACATCTCCGGATGGGAGTTGGGCAGTTTGCTAAAATTCTATCTGCCCATCTGCCTTTCCTAGAGGGAGAAGAAGAAAGGTAAGTCTGTCAGCCGCAGTAGACTGACTTGCCTTGGGCTCTGCCAGTCTCTCTCATCAGACATTGATGGGCATTTCCAATGTGCTACAAGGTACTAGGCAGCTATAAGGAATAAAATATCATCCCTATCCCAAAGGCATTTACTGATCATTGTAATGCAGTGAGGGTGAGTGTTAAGGTGAAGGTCAGCAGAGTAGCCATGGTGCTCCAGGAAGCAGAAGCTTCACTCCTCACTCTAAGAAGTCAGGGAGATTTTCTATTGGAGGTAGGTTGGGAAGGACCAGTGGAGTTAAAGAGGAAGGGCAGTAAAACAAAAGAAACAGCAGATGTCCAAGCACTGATAGGTGAAATAGTATGGCAGCTTTGGAGAGCTCCAAGTAAGTCCTTATGAGTAAAGCAGCCCTGTGAAAGAGTGGAAGAGATGGGCCTGGAAAGGTAGGCAGGGCCACATCACGACGGGCTTGGCACAACATGCTAAGAGTGTTCATTTTACCCTGAAGTATTTTTTTAAATGGTATGCTACGGAGAATGTGCCTTCAGTACCCTTGGGCAGTGGCTTGATCTAAGTCATGACCTATGTTTATTATATCACGAATACCTTTCTGATCTAATGGCGGGTGGACTGCTCCGCCAATGTTCAGACTATGCAGTACTAGTAGCATAAGGGAACTGTGGCCAAAATGAAAACAAAGTATTCAATTACTGAACAATTTAAACTTCCCACTTCAAAAAACAACACTACCCCCAGTTGGGAGAACCAGGAGAACATGCGCTCATGGAAGATGCTTCAAATTCATATCACAGGGGCATGGACTGCTCAAAAGAGCACAGGCTTTGGAGCCCCACAGAGCCCCTCGACACTGCTTATGCTTGTGTAACCACAGACAACATACTCGATCTCTCTGAGTTTATTTCTTCACTTGCAAAAGGGGTATAATCATATATTTTTCAGAGTTGAAATAGGATTAAAATATTAAAGTATCTAGGGAAGAGCCCAGACACTAGTAGATATTTAATAAATGGTCTGTACTATGTACCAACAAAAGTTGAATAAACCAGAGCGGGATCTGGGGAAGGCATCGTAATCTTCAAACATTTAAATAAGTGTCTTAGGAATAGAAAATGACTTATGCTGGCGAGTCCTAGGGTGGCACGTGACCCAAGAGAATAACTAACAGTAAAAGGGGGGACACGTTTTTACCAAATGTAAGCGCGAACTATATAATGATCAGGATATATGAAAATTGGCAAGGATGGCATAGCAAAAGTAAAGAACAGTCCATCCCTGAAGATATTTTTAAGGAGAGAGCAGATAAACATTTTCCAGTTGGCTGTAAAGAGTCATGTACTAGGTAGGTGATAGGACTAAACACTCCTAAGACACCTATAATATCGAACATTTTATAATTTTCAGATTCTCCATGGTCCAGGGCAACCCTGCTGTAATTTTCCAACGTTGTAGAGGTGTCTGAGTTAAAACAAATTGAAAAGTGGAAGACAAAAATAACTAGATGTTTTCCATCTCATTCCGGTGCTAATTGATTGAGATTATATACACACTCAAGGTTTCTTTTGGAAAACAGAACATTTGCAGTTGCACCAGAGTGAACTATGATGTACTTATATCTAAATGTACCAAATCTTTTCATTTCCAGATCGTTTATAAAGATGGGCTTCTCTACGTGTATGCATCAAACGAAGAGAGCCGAAGTCAGTGGTTGAAAGCATTGCAAAAAGGTAATTTACAAAAGTTATAAAAGCACGTCATCTACTGAGTTCTTTTGAGGCTTGGCGGAGGAAAGACATGACAGACAGTAAAAGAATCCACTGCCAAAGAGAATCTACTGATTTGCCTACCAACCTCAGAGAATGTGCCATGCTTATCCTCATTTTGCATTCTCATTGTTACTTAAGGGAAGTCTGGGGATCAGATTCCCACTCGCCTCTACTCTGCACAGAGCTGGCTATTGTGCTTTCCCAGCAACTGGGAGTAAGGCAGGACGCCTACTGGCTCCCCACCCACACTGTACTTGCCTTTACCAGGGCAAAGTCTATATCCTCACTGGGCTTTGCCAGGTCCCGTAGCTACGGTACTTCGGATATTTATAGAAAGTTATATCTAATACTAAGCACTTACCAGCTACTGTGTCAAGTATTTGGAAAACATTTCCTTAGGTAATCCTCTTGACGACTCTATGGAAACAGGTCATACTGTTCTCCATGTTTTCAGATAAGTGAGTTAAAGATACACAGCCAGTGTCACCTAATAATGAAGTGCTCATCATTTAATTACCCAAATCCAACTTTTTAACCAGTACAGTATAAATGCTAGGCTTCTGGGAAAGCTCAAGGCCAGAAACTAGTGTTTTATAAACTTAATTCCTTATTTTTGTGTGTGATTTCTGTAATGATTTCCTGAATCCTCATTAATATTTTAATACAGTTTTTGTTTAATGCCAGCCTTTTCAGGTAAGCCGAGTTAAACTAAAGGAATGGTATTACTAAAGCCCGCTGTTTATTGAACACCTACTCTGGGCTGAACACTGTGCTGGATGTTTTACGTACATTTTCTCATTTCCTTCCAATGACTCAGCGAAGTAATTATTATTACTGCCATATACTTCCTTGAGTCAAGGTTGAGAAGGAGCAGAATTCTCCTGTGATCAGAATAAGGAATCCTCAAGATGAATATAAAATCAACAAGGAAAGAACACATAAGACCAGTCCTTCCCACCTGGAGACTCTTCTTAAACTATTCTCCACTAAGACCTTGTAGGTTTCTCTGCTGTGTTTCAAGAGAAGCTAGCTTGTTGTAGACACAGTATTATACTCCAACAGTAGAATGTCATTTCTTTGGATTTCTTTGTTCTGTTCTCATTGGTTTTAAGATATGCACATGTTCCTAGAAAAGTAGCACCATAAACTACTAATTCTTTAGTGTAAACAGGTCAGTCATGAAAGGCAAAGAAGGGATAAGAAACTGTTCTAGATCAAGGTAAACAAGATCACTAAATGCCATGTGTGATTCTGGATTGGATCCTTGATCAGAAGACACTGAGTGATCATAAAGGATATTATTGAAACAATTAGAAAAAAATTGAATATGAAAAATATATTAATAGTATTGTATCTGTTAAATTTGCTGAATTCGATAATTGTATTATGGTTATATAAGGGAATGTCCCTGTCAACAGAAGTTACATGCTAAAGTATTTATGGGTGACATTATTTAGGACATAATATCTGTAACTTACTTTCAAATGGTTAAGCAAAATACAATGATAAAAATATATGATAATAGTGATGATAATAATAAGTATGTATGTACAAAGAAAGAGATAAAGCAAATGTGGCAAACAGTTAAAAATTGCTGAATCTGGGTAAAGGGTATATAGACATTCATTGTATTATTCTTGCAACTTTTCTATAAGTTTGGAATGTTTCAAAATAAAGGTGGGAGGAATGTGTATGTTTATTAGATATTCTTTTCTTTTTGCTAAGATTTAGTTCTACCCTCAGGTTCTTTCTGTCATAAGGGAACACCATGTATTGTAACCCACCAACTTCTTTGTGGATGTGTTTCTAAAATCCTAACACCAAGCTGATCTGTATATGCAGTTTCTACTAGGTTTTTTAAAGACTGTCATAGTTATTGTGTTATTCTCACTATATACATGATTAGACTTTTCTTTTTGGCTTTTTAACTTCTAAGTGAAAGACTCACATCCTTTGGGAACCATTTGCTCTTATTCGGGTTGCTGGCAAAATGAAGTTTTCATTGTTCTGTGATAATAGTGCTTATTGAATGTGCTTGTTCTCTTGGGCCAATGTTTACTCATGTTGTGTTTTCTTCCTGCCTGCTCCCCAGAGATAAGGGGCAACCCCACCTGCTGATCAAGTACCACAGTGGGTTCTTCGTGGATGGGAAGTTCCTGTGCTGTCAGCAGAGTTGCAAAGCAGCCCCAGGATGTACTCTCTGGGAAGCATGTAAGGTGACCCCTCTGTTGGGTGGACCCCGGGTGTAGTATGCCCCATTAGGCAAATTTGCCACATGTCCGAACAGCTTGCCAGTTCAGGAAAACAAGATGTGCCAATTTGGTTGGCATCATGAAATTCTAGTTTCAAAGATGCTATCTGGCAAATGAAGTCTACTTCTAGGGTGAATGTTTATTAAAATAATAACAGTAACATCTGCTATTCTTTCACTTCATTATAAATATTTTTTAAAATTTGAATCCTGATCAAGCAAGAAGATGCTTATTCCTTCCCATAATTCTTCCTGGTTTAAGATAAATTCCAAATAGGTAGAATGTGATAAACATATCACCACAGTTCACAATCTAAAATTATAAACTGAAAAAAACATTTTTAAAAAAACATATGTCAAAAGATAAAATTTAAGTAACACTTTTAATCACCATATATAACAAATGATGGATGGCCAAGTTTTAAAAGATATATTGAAAATGGATTGCCATTCCATATGTATTTGTTGACTTCTTAATAACATCAGAGAAAGTAGTGAAAGGTTTGCTTCAAGTGCAATCAGATTTTATCCAGAGTTATATTCCTAGGGAAATCTGCCTGAGACTTTATTTGGTGACAGCAAAGAAAGCCCACTGAGTGGCTTTGAAGGGGTAATGGAGGGAAACAATTATGTTATTTTCTGCTTGTGACCTTGAAAGCTATTCCTTCACCAGGATACTTACATAAGGCAGTCTTATGTATTTTAGAAGTTTATCATTGTTTAACAACGTGAAGTTGTCAATAAATAAAAGGGAATTTATTTTGGTAAGTTTTACCAGCCTGGAAAAAATAGGCTTGCATTACAATGACTTTAAAGAATTGAATGAGATCAGTTGTGTGATAACACTTCGTAAACTGTAAACACACGGAGACATGAAATATTATCCAAATTCACTTCATAACAGTATTGACACCTGACAATTACGATTGTTACTCCTGGTCATTTTACAACAAAATCAATAAATATTCATTGTGTTTTCCATCTCAATTAAACTACACAATGATATTTATTAACCTTAATTAGATCACATTACTCTTATATTCATGAATTACAGTGATTTGCTGAACTATACAGAATTTACTGTACGTGGGCCTTCCCTGCACTGTGAGGGGCTGAGGAGTAATGTGTCCTTATGACATTAATCATTTCCCTCGATTATTCTGTCTGTGGTCTGACATCATTACCCAGCAGGCCAGATTCCAGCTCTGACCTTGCCCTAACTCCTAGGGGAGGAGCAGGAAAAAAAGCCAGAGAGAGCACTGCCTTGGAATTATCTTCCTAGGATCTGTCTCGATGCCACCTGTCATGGGTCCTGGGTGCCACCGGCTCTTTGCCAGCCTCTGAAGAAAACTACAGAATGTATATGTGTAATGGCTCACAAGCAGCTATGATATTGACTATGGGCCCGACTGTAATTTATTACCTTGGCCCCCTCTGCTGAGCTATGAGGGAGCCCATAGGCACTGAATGGAAACAGTTGAGTGCCTTTGCTTCCTTCTGTCTCCAAATACCCTGGACCACTCTCTTTCCAGAGGTAGGTGGCCTACAAGTAAGTCGACCATATGCCCCAGTTTGTTTGGGGCATTCTCATTCTGCAGCTGGTAACTGGCATAATTATTAAAAGCCTACCTATCACTGTCAGAAATGTTCCCATTTGGTCAATAAGCGTATGTCCATCCCACTTATAATGGCATAAATGGCTTCACATTTGCAGCCTGGACACACATCTACATGTATGGTAGAAAGATACCAATTATCATAAGAACAGGGGGAAAAAAAGCAGCAGCATAGGGTTTTCACTTAATAAATCAGCTATTTATAATCATCTTGTATGAGCCAATCAAAGATGAAGCAGACATGGATTCTGAATCCTAGGGTCATAGGTACTAATACAAAGGATTAGGTATATGTTACTCAAATACAAGGTGGAAATCTAATTAATAGTATTTAGGATTTAGGAACTTGAAATTTTCAGGGAAATATTGATATCAATGGTGGAGGAGCGGCATTTGAGTGATGTTATACAGGAAAGCAACAGAATCATTCTAGACACTCGTCTAAATTCGTTCGATTGCTACGAGCTAGTTGCTTTCTTTTGATCAAACACTGGATGTTTTGCTTTGTTCTATTTCAAGTTCCCCTATTACCTAGTTTATACTTTTCAGATGCTGATCTGCACGTTGCAACGAAGACAGAGAGAAACACAGAGCCCCCATCTTCCCAGACAGAGTGGTAAGTTGACATTTAACTTTTCTAGTCAAGATATATTAAATAAACCAAGTTGCCCAAGATTCGAGACTAGAAAAATATGGGTTTCATTCAGACTGCTCAGCAAAGAGAGAAAAACCTGTGAATCTAATCAACGAATAGCAAATGGCGGTATCAAATAATAATTCAACAATACGGAACCATTTTATTAACTGGGCCTCTTTCTAACCTATATGCATATAATCGCTAAAAATGAGTACATGTGAAAGAAATTCTTAAGATGGCATCACACATAACAGGCAGCTGTTACTAGCTGTTATTAGTCTCCTGCTACTGGCATGGCCAAGACCGCCTCATGTTACTCTCCTGGTGAAGGAATGGGACCCCACAGGGCAGTAGTAGAAACATTATTCTTTCTCTTTATTATCTCTTCAAAACCACTTGCGGGCTTTATTCTCTGTCCCAGAATGGAATCTCAGGGAAATACCATAAATTTTCTAGTCACTCTCAGATGACATAAATTTCCCCAATTACTAGTAGTCATGAAAATAGCCTCTAAATTGTCCTATTTAGTTAAATATAGGCAGGTAGAGGGAAGGACTAAGTGGGTAAAGGGGCTCAAATATATGGTAGCTGAAGGAAACTGGACTTTGGGCGATAAACACACAATAGAATATACAGATGTTAAATTATAATGTACACCTGAAAATTATATAATTGTATTAACCACTGTTACCCCCAATAAACTTAATTAAAAACAAATAAATAAATAAATGAATTGTCCCATTTAATGTCATAATCACACACATTCAAACATCTTTCCAAGTTACAACTTTTCCCCTTCACCTCGCTCAAGTCTGCATCAGAGGGAGACCTGCTTTGGGGGAGGGGTCATGGGGAAGCTGAGATTGTCTGACCCTTTCAGAGTTGGGGCCCAGGAAGAACAGGTCTAATAAAAAAGAGACAGTCATATGTGGTTGGTACCATTGTGATTTAGTAGTGGCGGCTTCTGGGTGAGACAGTTTTCCAATGCCGATTCTTTATCTTATGGAAGACTTTCATGGGTTTCCCACTGGGATGCACATCCAAATGTAGTTTATGACAGAAGAAATATCTTGACCCTTAACTTTTGAGTCTCTGGCCCAATTTTACTGCTGGGGCAATTCACCAATCTTGAACAGAGTTCCTTTCAAGATGGCTCCCAGCCAACCCTCTCCTAAGGGTGGAGTTGGCCTCCAGGGAAATAAACAAAACCTTGACTATTTTGGTTAATACAACTGTATGTGGCTTGCTTTCATAGTACAGGCTGCTGCAACCCTTGTGCTCTGCTTTTTTAGGTTCATAGCTACAGCTTCCTCCCCTTAGCCTTCCCAGGCAGGTTATCGGCCTCCTCCAATGCCAGGAGACACATAAAATGGCCTCCCAGTGGTTCTCTGGAAGCTCTCTTGATATTAAGGGAGTATCTCTATCCATCCATCAGCTCTATGGTATCTTGGGTATTTATTTTTAGTTACACACGTTCACACGTTCCACTTCTAAGTAAAAACAATATTTTTTTGTGAACAAAAATAAATCTATTATAATAGGTTGAATTGTGTCCCCCAAATTTCATGTTCACTCAGGATGTAACCTTATTTGGAAATAGGGTCTTTGCAGATGTCATTAGTTAAGGACTGAGATGAGATCGTACTGGATTAAGACGGGCTATAAATCTTACCAATGGTGTCCTTACAAGAAGATGAGAGGACAGAGATACACAGAGAAGACCATTTAAAGGCCTAGGCAGTGATTGGAATCATGCTGCCATAAGCCAAAGAATGCCTATAACTACCAGAAGCTGGAAGAGGCAAGCCAAGATTCTCCCTTGGCACTTTTTAAAGACTGCAAGGCCCTGCTGAAACCTTGATTTTGGACTTCTGGTGTCCAGAACTGTGAGAGAATTAAATTTCTGTTGTTTTAGTCCACCAAATGTGTGTTAATTTGTTATGGCAACCCTAGGAAACAAATACAATTATTGAGATTTAGGGTTTTATTTCATTACCAGAGATATTGCTGTTTTTGTTTGGCTACATGCTCCAGACCCAAAGCTTGACAATCATGGCCCCATAAAACACCTAAGCGCAATGTCCAGACTAATCTATAAGGCAAATCTATTAGGACAAAAGGTCCATTAGTGGTTGTCTGAGGCCAGGATGGGAATAGGAACTGGCTAAAAATGGGCATGAAGGATCTTACAGGGATGATAGAAATGTGTTCAGACTAGATTATGGTGATGGTTGGCCAACTTGATAAATTTAGTAAAAGTCACTGAATTCCATACTTATAAAGGGTGAATCTTATGTTATGTAAATTATACTACAATAATGTTTGTTTTAAATAAATCTAAGGGCAGGGAATAATTTAGGAGCCAAAAACCATTTTATCAAGTTTCCAGCAAGGAATTCTTTGGGAAATGTGTTAAAAATTATCAGTGAGGCAAATCGGTGGCCAAGGACTGTTTTGATTATAAATTGCCCTAAGGGATCAGGGATCAGAGAGAGTATCAGGAAAAGTATGTTTTCCTTTGCCTTGTTTTTACAGGAGCATTCAAGAGAGGACTTACTTCACTGAGCTAGGAAAATAAAAATTTGCTTTCTAGCTGTTCTGTTCAGGCTTCCTATTAGGGAACTTTCCACTGTATTTATCTTTGAAGAGAACCACCCCACAGCTCATAAATAGCAGCGTCCTGCATAACTAACATTTCCGGGATGTTAAGCCCTGGAAAAAAATCAAATATCGTGTGAAAAAAATAACTTCAGCACTTATATATGTTTGATGTGAATTTTTAATTGAAGTATAACATGTACTTAGAAAAGTGTACGAGTCCTAAGTGTTCAGCTTTGATGAATTTTCACAAACTGAATATATCTGTATAAGCGGAATCATGAAGTTTATAGTCATTTATTGTCTGGCTTCTTTTGTTCAGTTTATGGGATTTGCCCATTTTTTAGTATATGGTGATACTTTATTCTCATTGCTGTATAGCATTCCAATGTATGAATATACCACAGTATTAGTTTCTTATTGCTGCTGTAACAAATTACCACAAATTTAGTGACTTAAAGTGACAGGAATTCAGGAATTTATTCTTAGTTTTGAAGATCAGAAGTTTAAAATGGGTCCACATCACTGTGTTCCTTTTGGGGACTTTGGGAAAATATATGTCCTTGCCTTTTGCAGCTTCTAGAGGCTACCTACATTTCTTGGTTCCTGGCCCCTTCCTCCTTCTTCAGGGCCAGCAAAGTAGCATTTTTCCTGTCTGATCTCTGCTTTCATCCTCTCATCTCCTCCCTAATATCTGAACTTCCTGTCTCCTTCTTCTAAGGGCCCTTTTGATTACATCGGGCCTACCCCGATAATCCAGAATAATCTCCCCATCACAAGCTCCTTAACATAATCACATCTGCAAAGTCCCTTTTGCCATTCATTATTTAACCTACTACAACCACAATATGTTTATTGTTTTAACCTTTTATCGGGGATTTAAGTAGCCTCCACTTTTTATCTAATTGAAATAATCCTGCTATGAACATTCTTTTACATGTCTTTTTATTTCACTGTTGGGTATGTATATAGAATTTCTAGATCGTAAGGCATGTGCACATCCGGCTTTAGCGGATTCTGTAAACAGTTTACCACTTCATACTCCAACCAGAAAAGTAGGAGAGTTCCAGTTGCTCCAAATCTTTGCGAATGCTTAGTAATACCCCTTCTTTCCCTCTTCCTCACACTCTCCCTCTCACCCACCCCCCCCCGTCCACCCCCTCCCCTTCTCTTCCTTCTTTCCCTTCCTTCCATTTTAAGAGTTCATGTGCTTTGCTTGCTGGTTACCAGTACATGAATCTGTGTGTCACTGTGATATATTAAAATCTCTTGTCTCCCAAAGCTGAAGATTCCTCGAGCAGTTCCTGTTTTCAAAATGAATGAACCATCTTCAAGTACCACTCTAGCCCATGACAGTGACTCAAAGAAAAACTATAGCTCACAGCCAAATGTCAATATGAGGTATATTCCAAGAGAAGACTGCCCTGACTGGCGGCAAGTAAGAAAACTGAAAAGGTAAAACTCAGCTTTTTGTCTGGCTGCCCAGCATGTAGGATAGACATCACGCCACTGCCTCAGACCTTGGAATCAAGGCCACTGACGTAGGTCTTAGCTAAGATAGGACTGTCCTCTCAGAAAATGTTCAGTGCTTGAGCCACAGGCCAGAAACAGCAGCCCCGCTGGGAGTGAGCAGCGTGGTGTTTCCATTTAGACTATCCAATCTAATGATCTGAGGAATACTTGAGCATTTTATTCCCTATTTTCTCACCCCCTTTTCTCCAAATAACCTCACATTCCAGAACTCCAAATCTTGAAAACGTATCCTTTATATGAGAGAGCTTAGAATGGGCTGACTTTTGTGATGTGCTTTGGCATCACCGGCCAAATGACAAGTAGCATTTGAAGCAAGGTGTGGCTTGCCTTCTCAGGATGCACACCTCTGCCTCTCCTGACATTAGCCTCCTTGTATTTCATTTTGGGTGTTGAGCAGAGTATACGGCCTAAAAAAGCATAAAGCCAAAACTGAAACTACTTTGAAGGCAGTAACTAAATTGTATTTACCTCTGGGGTCTGTCACCAAGAGGGCCCCACACTTGATGCTCAATAAATATGGAATTGAATAGCGAGAGGACAATATGAGAAAGAGTCGGGTGACCATTGTTCCTTATTTGCTGCCTCATTCTTCCCTCCCATCATGCTGTTCATTGTCTGACAGTTTCTCACCCAGTTATTAGCATCCCTCCAGGAATGTCTTTCCCACGATGGATGCAGAGCATCTCTCTAACTCACCTAGTATTTCTTTTCTTTGTTTTCTCCTTTGTCTTCTCATTCTTTTATTCTTTCCATCCTCATCCCTTTTTACCTAAAGCAAATGCCTAACTGTACTAATGATACAGCCACAGGGCTGTATGGAACTTGACAGAATGTAAGTGTATTCTTGCTATCCTGTTCAGCATAACAAGCTGTGTGATACCTTTCTTCCCAAAGTGGAGCTAGAATCCAAGTGGATTAATCTACAGCTGGTGCCTGAGGGCACGGGTTAATTCACTGGCAGCCAGTGTTCTTGCGGAAGGAGACAATGGATAAGCCCAGATCCAAGGTGGAGAGATGGCATGTCGATTTTGTGCCAGGTCCCCTCCCTTCCAGAAGCCCCAGTGATTCGTTGAGGGAGGTATGCAGTGAAGGCAACTGACCAGTATTCAAATAAGTAGCAGTACTATTGATTCACATGGGGTTGCTGAAGAGCTATCGACTCACAGATCCTATCTTTATTTAAAATGATTGTATTTTTTATCATGGATTTTTGCGTACATTTTTACTTTAAAAATATTTTATTAAAACATGATTTATCTTGACTACTGAATTTTTTGACACCCCTCTTAGATTTTGCATCCAATATTTAATCCTGACTCTGGATTTTCCCCTAGAACCTCAGAAAGCTATTTATCTGGACAAAGCGTTGATTAATCACTTCTTAGCTTGAGCAGCATTGCACCATGTGAGCGAATTGTTATAATTGCTAAAAGGTCCTCATGGAGCTGGTAATTTAAAACTGCAGCCATGATTCTCAGCTCGTATAAGTAGATAATATTTCTTATCATCAGCTTTCTGTCATTTATACTATCTTCGCTGAGCTGCTTCTTAATCTCTATGTTTTCCGAGCAGTAAAATAATTTGTGCTCCTGTTAAAGCATTTGAATAGTGCAGAATTTTCGCTGTACGTGCCTCTAAAATGTTTTCATTTTACACATCTAGAGAACTTAAAAATCGGTATTCTTAAAGACCACACAGCCTTCTTCGGCACTTGCTGTTTTCTGTTAATGTCTTGGACATTTTCTCCATTTCAATACCTGAACATACACTGAATTAAATTTAAATTTAAATGTTGCAAAACAACAGAATTTACCATCTTGGTCATTTTTTAAGCCTATAGTTTTCCATTGTTAAGTACATCCACCTTGTACGATTCGCCTGTTTCAAATGCTGATATAGTATTCCATTATATAGAGAAACCTAATGCGCTATTCATGGCTATTCTCCATATGGTCTAAGAAACAACAAAAAGGCTAAATAATTTTTTAGCATTCTTAAATAAAAGTTTTCTTGTGAAGCGTTGAAGTATAAAAGCTCTGCTAGTGAGCAAGGCTCTTTGGGAAGGTGGAGAGGGAGGCACCCTTGGAAAGGGAGCCAGAGAGCATTTACTTATTAAGGAAGCTTGTCACTGTGAAGTGTTGTTTTGAATAAGAGCCTGAGATAGGAAGGCAAACAGGAAATAGGTCCTACCTACATTCCAAATAAAACAGCCTTTGAACTTGGAGAGGTAGGCACTTCCTCATGCTCTGCTCAACACCCAAAATGAAAGAGAAAATGATGGATGGCAAAGGATGATGAAAATTTTGTCGATCCATCTGTGCCCACATGGAGTTGAAAATTCAGTGTTTTCAAGATCTTAACTGCAATCACAACAGTAAAGAAGAAAATAAATTATTTTAAAATATAAGTGACAGAATGCTGATGTATCTATAAGAAAATCGGGACAAACCCAATCAGGCTGATTATTAAACCAAGTCTTCTACTGTTTGAGGTTATTATGAGCCATTAACGGTTCACTTTTGTTTAGGGGTACTGTCAAACTACTGCTTAGTATCGAGGTCCCTGCAAAGAGGAAAATGTGAAAATGACTCATTAGCTTAAATTTCAAACCAAGTGAGATGTATGGGTCAAAATGTAGAGTAAAGCTAGAACATATCTAGCAAAATTACTTTTGGCATTTAACATTTGTAAATAAACATAAATTTACAAAAGATATCTTTTTTTTTTTTATAGCAGTGAAGATATTGCCAGCAGTAACCAAAGAGAAAGAAATGCGAATCACAGCACATCAAAGATGTCATGGTATATGGAACTCAGATAGTCCTTCACACCCAGGATTTGCTTCCATTTGCTTCCATTTGCAGGAAAACTAACCAAATTTGCAATAATTTTGCAACTAGACTTTACGTTTAAAGCAAACATAAAACCCAAATATCCGTGTAGTTTGCTTTTCTGAACCTTTAAGTTGGTCAGAATTGATGACTTGTGGGTTAATATTTTCCTCGCACTGACTTTTCCTACCCATCATTTGTGACATACACTGGTGTTAGCATTGACATTAATATACCTAGCTCAGGCACCTCTAGCAAGAGGAAAAACAACCTAGAGTCAAATAACTCTAAGAATAACTATATACAACCTGAGATTTGTTAAACTTTATTCTACAGCTGTCCTTGACAGCATCTTCATCTATTTCATGAGCCCAGTCTTCTGAGACACTCAGAGAAATCCACATTCCTGGGGGCCTCTTGGGGACTTCCTTTATCAAACAGCCAGTTTCTCATAAAACTGGAAATGAACTTAACTTTTGAGTGATTCTCTCTTCACTTTGCTGATACCTTCCCAAGTGCGTAAAGGGAAACCTAACATCTAAATTTTACTTACAGGATGAAAGCAGGGTGGGATGTGATATCACACTGCTAGATATTTGCATTATTTCTTGGTGGTTTTTGTATTTCTGTTGTTTCTTCTCTTCTTCAGGGGATTACCTGAGTCAAGTTCATCCGAAGAAGAGGAAAACCTGGATGACTATGAGTGAGTTTTTAAAGCCCTCTGTGTTCCTCTAAAACTAGACATAGATGTTTCTGTTTTATTCTGCCCTAAAAGCATTAAAATGAATGGCTCAGGCTTGCTCAGGAGGATGTATTACATGGGTAAACTCATGTGAGGTTCTGGGCCATTTATCTGGATGAAGGGTGACAATGAGCTGGGTTGTTACTAATGCAAATTTTTTCTCAGTCTGGATTATCTAAATTAACTGCACATATTCATTAGATTTATCATATGTTTGGTTTCCCCATCATTTTACTTTGTCTTCATAGATATAGCATATGATATTTCTGCTGATTATTTCTTCCCCAAAGGCTTCTCACCAGGGTGATGTTTGAAGGCTTTTATTAGTATTCAGTCCAATTTTTGAACTTACTTATGATGCAGCAATTGTACAAGGGAGCATAACTGAGACTTGAACATGACAGCATTTATGTTGAGAGATTTCTGTTCCTAGGGTGACCTTAGCATTTAACGTACAAATTATGACACTTTAGAGGAAGAGAGTGCTGTGAAATATTACACCTGGACACGAGGCATAAACTGGACTCTTCTAGGCAAATAAGAATGTGTGATCACCCCAACTGTCCTGACACAGGCTGGTCTAAATGGCTGTTAAGGTCCTTTCCAACATCTAAGATGCTATCATTCTACAAACAAGGATAAATAAATCTCCTGAAGTTGGTATTAAAGAGGGGTGGGAGCAGTAGGGCATGCTGCACCTCTCAGACACCTGTTCCCCAATGGCAACCAATTCACTTGAACACTAGGATGATGCGTATTTCTAGTTCTGTTGTTGTGTGAATGTTATTATTCATTCATTGTCTCTAAGTGTAATGAGAGCTTTTATAAAGCTCTCACTTTTAACATGTCTCTGTTTTGATTCTTCCTCTTCTTTCTAACCCAGCCCGGCCCTGAGGCATACCTGTCACATTGATATAGACGTGCTGTACCTTCCACCCTTCTGAAGCATGGTCCTTTCACCACCCTCTAGCTTCCCTTTAGCCCTACCTTCTTCACCAACACCAACCCTTAGGACGAAGACATAAAAGACTCAGACCAGCACCAAAATTATCCGAAAAGAATGACACTTTAATGACAAAGACTTAAACCAACAGGAGTGAACATCTAATCATGGATTTTAGTCTTTAGCATTTAGATGGACTAGAAATCTTTCTTGGGTTCTGAAAACCCAGACCTGACCATATGGACAGTCTGTGTCTCCATCATTCTAGATTTCAATGGTGTGTGAGAGCTGCGCATTGGGGCAAATGATCAAGAAAGACCCACCTTCTTAAAATTAAAGAGGTCAGGACCAGAGGGCTACATGATCTGAAGCTCAGCCCGCACACACCATGCTTGGTGCCTCCAGCTTCCTCCTCTATCGGTGTCCCTGAAGCATCTGTTTTATGGCCATAAATTCATGAGCAACTCTACTCCATTCCATTAAAGAATGAGGCACTGAGGTTTAGATGGAAAATTATGTGTTAGGACAAGGCCTAAGCCTCTGCTACTCTGACATTGAAATGCTGAAATATTTTTTAAAACAGAGCCAGGTCTCAACAAAATTATGATACAAACACAATGTTTGTGAGTGTGTGTGGGGGGGTGGTTACACACAATCTCACCTCACCTCTCCAGGCCTTTCTCCTTATTTCTGATCATCTCTTTCTTCTATATCCCATAGGCTTGTATCCTGGATTGTATTCCCTGAAGAGTATTTTGATTAGCTATGACTAGCTTAAAATATTAACTAATAAGAGTTGATATCTCAAGTGTTAATTATGTAGCATCTGTAAGACTAGAGTTAGAAGAGACTTTCAAACCTATCAAGTTTAAGCCTAATTTTACAAATGCAGAATTCCATGGTTAAGAGAGACTAAATGGCCTGTCCAAAGCCATGCAAGAATCTCTGTGTATCTAGAAACCAGAACTCCAAACTGGCACGTCTAAGGCTCTTTCCACTTCGTCGAACTGCCCCCCTCCCATCTAAATCACCCTCACCCTCCTCACATACTTCTTTCCTTCTCAGGTGTTATCTTCTATCCAGAGGATCCTCCCAAACCCCAAACCCATGCCCCGTCCCACCTCCCACCCTGTTCATTCCTTAGAATGATATTTTGGCCCAAACCCAAAGGCTACAGACGTTGTTGATCTCACATGAGAAACAGCTCTGTGACCTGTTGAGCTTCCCACAAAAAGTAAAATGTGATGTTCTTGGCTAACTTAATAAAAAGGGCTATATTTAAAGATGATAGTCTACGGCCATACTACCCTGAACACACCTTATCCTGTCTGATCTTGGAAGCTAAGCAGGGTCAGACCTGGTTGGTACTTGGACAGGAGACCACCTAGGAAGCCCAGGTGCTGTAGGCATAAGATAGATAGATAGATAGATAGATAGATAGATAGATAGATAGATAGATAGAGATACATTACCTGGCTGTCTCACATCAACTTTTTCTCAGTTCACTACAACAGTCCCTACCTTAACATAACCATAGATGCTTATCTATTGCTATCCTGCAAATAAAAACATTTTTTGTAAAGCATTTGCTTTGAAAATAGATGCTATAATGCATGCTTCCATTGGATTATTAAAAGAAAATTCTAAGGTTGAAACAAAGGAGCTTTCATCCTTGACAACCCCAATTTACCCACTAGAATAAACTTCATTGATCTAATCTCTGGCTCTTATTCAAAATCATGAAAGGTAGGAGAATTTAGAGATCACCTAGAAGGAAGCCAAAGGTTCCTAAATGCCAGCCTATTTAAAAATACAGATATGCAGACCCCATTCCAGAATCATAATTGTGTGATGGAGACTCAAGAATCTGTATTTTTGTGAAGCTCCTCAGATAATTCTCTGGAATAGCCAGGTGTGGAAACCCCTGATCTAGGCCAATGCCTCATTTTACAAGTTAGAAAACTAAGTGACAAGTTATGCAATTAAAAATTACTAACTCTCAAAACAAACAAAAAAATTATTAACTCTCCCATGTGGAATTCTTTCCTATTGCAGCTGGTTTGCAGGTAACATCTCCAGGTCACAGTCTGAGCAGTTACTGCGACAAAAGGTAAATAGTCTACTCTCTAGAACAGCCTCTAAGAATCTTTCTATTGTTGGGCCCAGAGGGTAATAAATTTCTTAGAAAAACCTTATTGCTAAGTATACAGTTATATCATCACGGTATTGGTAATCCAGCCTATGACTTACCAGGCTCTTCAAATATAGCCACTTCCTCTCTTTTTTGTTATCTATTGCTGGCTTAAAACAATAAGATTTATGACTTCTCGCAATTCTGTGAGTCAGCTGGCCCAGCAGTTCTCCTTCAGATTTTGCTTTTAGATAATCCAGGACCACTCATGTGGCTACATTTAGCTGGTGGGTGCAGTCATAGGGCGGTTGGGTTTAGCTGAGGCAGTCAACTGGGTGCCATCATCCTTTTCCATGGGGCTAACTTGGGCTTTCTCACAACATGGTCATCTCAAGGCAAGGGTTGAATCGCTTCTCGGATTTTTGGCTTAAGGTCAAGTGTAGTAGTATCAAGGCAATGGGTGAAGACAATGAACTCTAAAGTTCAGTGCAAGCAGTTATGGAGTCCCTGCTTTTATCATGTTTCCTAATGTCCCATTAGCCAAAGCAAGTCACATGGCCCAGTCCAGAGTCAATGTAAGAGGGGACTGACTACACAGGGCATGAAAACAGACAGGTGATTTATTGGGGCCATCTATGTAAACAGTCTACCTCAGCTCTGTCGTTGCTTGCTGGCACCTAAACCAGAATAAATTAGATGTACTAGGGAATAAATCCATGTGACTTTATTATTAATTGGTATAAAATTATCAATAGCAAACTCTTTTGGCCTACAAAATGACACTTTGATATAGTTCAACCTAATAAAACAAACCAATTATCTCTTTGAGGTGTATTAGTGAACAAATGATGACTTCACTAACTAACTCAGTGTTTTCCTACATTCATAATTTATTATATGCTCTTTTTGAATCTGGATCTGCTTAGAATTAGCACAAGATATTAAGAAAGATTTTAAAAAGACATTAAGGAAGACAAGTTGAGCACAGAACTTTAACAATTTGTTCTGCACCTTTGGTGTTCTGAAAACCCTTCCATGAGCATGATATGATGATATGTGGTTTTAAATTTTCTTTCTGAAAGATTAAAACATTAGGCTTGCACAAATATAAAAGAGAAAATTATCAGAGAGGGTTAAAAATCTACTGAAGAGGAGTGGTTGAAGCATACAGGATTAATCTATAAATAAATAAAGTCAGGAAAGAAAGAAAGCTTAACTGCAGGTCCCCTTCTGTATCGACTGTTGGATAATCTGTGCCATCAATGAGATTTCAAGTGAATCTAAAAGATCTATTTTCCTACCACCTACCAGAAAAACTAATTTTCAAAGATAATGAAATATTTTCTGTTCGTTTCACATTTTCCTTCCTTTTCAGGGAAAAGAAGGAGCATTTATGGTTAGAAATTCCAGCCAAGTGGGAATGTACACAGTGTCCTTATTTAGTAAGGCTGTGAAGTAAGTATGAAATGGATTTCATTTTATCTTCTTGTATACTCTTTGAGCATGCTACTAATTTAGTCATGTTTCGGGATAAGACACCATCTTTAAACTCTGGAATTTTGGATCAAAATATTTCTGTTGAATGTGACCATTGTAGTGGCCTTTTTCCTCTTACTTCCAAGAGGCTGTTCTCAAGTGATTCTCTCAAGCCCATCACATGCAGCAGCCGAGTGCCCAGGACACAGCACGCCTTGGTGAATGCTTGTTAAAGGAATCCTGGGTCATTCCCCTCAATTCAGTCCTAAACCTAAAAAAAGAGAAATAGCATTGGGGCCCCTACCCTCTTGGCCTTTGCCACCTGCTGAGCTGGAAAACCTACTTGTGTCTTCTCGTCAGACCAGAGTTAGCAGAAAGTTGAATAAGTGTAGCTGTGTTGCCTCAATAGCTTCTTCCTAAGGTGCTGTCCTCTATGTTGTTAAGAGTTCTGATTTGGAGCTACACCTTTGGGTTCAAATTCTGACTTTACCATTTATGACATTGAGCAAGTTTCTTAACCTCTGTGTGTCAACTTCCTCGTTTGAAAAGGGACATAGTAACAGTTATTACGTTCTATGGATAAAATAAGTGAATTCGCGTATTGGATCAGAATAGTACCTGACACACTGTAGGCACTTAATAAATTAATAGCAATTACTATTGTTGGGAGACAGTAATTCTACCTGCTCCACTACCCCTATCTGAACATTTGAGCACACAGGACCGCCACAGTCATCGCATGAGAGTCAACCAGTCAACTTTACCAACATCAGGATCCCCTACCAGAGTTTTACAAGCCACCCTCACATTGGCTGTTAGCTCTTTTGTTCATTCTAACCATCCTGAGAAGCAAATAGAAAGTTGTTTTTATTTTACAAACGAGGGGATTGAAGTTCAAAGAGAGCTGATGATGACCCACCCACAAAGAATAAATGACTAACTTGAATCTGGACCTTCAACAGCCAAGTTCATGTTCCTTCAACCACACTCCTGTGTCTACACTGAAACCTCCAATATTTTGGAATAAGAATCTGGCCAAATCTTGATTAGGGCCATTTGAAAAAGATATATATATATATATATATATATATATATATATATATATATATATATATATATAATTATTATTATTATTTTTAATGTGTGCAATGCATTTTTAATGGTTGGAGTGAATGATCTTCTGCCTTGGTACCTTTTCCATGTGCCCTGCCCTGTGGTGCATATGTGTATTTTTGTATTAATTAAGTGAGTAAAAAGTTATTTTGAGACTTTTTATAGAGTACCTACCTCTGATTTGAATAGGATGTACTCTAATCAGTCACCTGGCATTTTCTAATGCCAGAAGCCACATCCCCAGTGCGTCTCATGTACTGGGTTGCATATCTAGATGCGGGCTGAATCCAGCCCCGTAAGAACTGAGAGAAGACTTGGTTCACTAAATATAAAAAGCTCTGTGGCCCTCTGGCCCTGCAGTTTCAGCCAAACCTGATATCAGAAGTTCTAGTCAAGCTTCTTGACACCAGATTCATTTTTGAAGGTGGCCAGGTAGAAAAATCAGCAAATGGATAAGGAATCAAAAAAAAAAAAATCCAAATCAATGAGTACAGAAGCCTTTATTATGAAACAGCATTGATGGGCTTGAGTGAATTTCGTGCTGAGACCAAGAGCTGATTAGCCATTTGCAACAAGATAGCGCCCTTTCCTTTTATAATTGCAATTTTAACTAAGCAACAGCAATTTATTAAGTGTTTTATGTGCCAAGCACAGTACAAATTCCCTCTCCCTCCCTCCCTCCCTCCTTCCTTCCTTCCTTCTCTCTCTCTCTCTCTCTCTCTCTCTCACACACACACACACACACACACACACACAACACACACACACACACACAACCAAATGAGGTATCTAGCAAGCAGTAGAACTGGACTCAAAGCCCAATTCTTGACCACTGTGCCATACTCTCATACCTAAGACAAGCATATTATTCTTGATTAACCTAAGTCAACGTGATTCAATTCACCACTATTTTCTAAATGTAGAGCAAAAGGAAACAAATGTTTTATGTGGAAAGGTACAAGTTCACATGAGGGATTAAAGGACAGCCCCATCCACTCTATCCTGCCTTCTCCGCACCCCAGAGAGCCTCCTACCCACGCCCTGGGTGAGAACACCCACGGCTTAATCACCTTTGCCTCCCATATTTTAATCTTCATTATCATCCTGAAAAGGAACTAATGTTCAGAATAATCATCCTGAAGAACTGCAGGGCTCTCGATCACCAGAGGAATGTTCCAGCTTTATATGTACTAAGAACAGTCTAGAAAGTTGGGATTTTATTGTACATGAATTCTATATGTGCACAAAAGAGAAGCTGAATTCAGAGAGGAGCCCTCTTCCATAATTACTGACTGTCACGGATATCTCCAGAAAACACCAGATGGCAAGACTGAGAAAACTTCCCTGACTTCCCTCTCCAAAATTTGCAAATGCGCCGAATTATTTAACCATTGTTTAATCAAGCTTCAATTGTTTAAAACGTGCTCACATACTTTTTCCCTTACTAGTGATAAGAAAGGAACCGTCAAACATTACCACGTGCATACAAATGCTGAGAACAAATTGTACCTGGCAGAAAACTACTGTTTTGATGACATTCCAAAGCTTATTCACTATCATCAACACAATTCAGCAGGTATTTTATTTCACTTTTTCTTTTACGGATCTTTGCTGATAAATATCAATTTTCTTGGATACTATTGATCCTCCTAATATCCTTAATTATATGAAGAGACATGAAAGTAAGAAAAAAATGCTCTCAAGCCCTATGCCTACTGTAATTTTTAACCTACATTTCCTTGAATATAACATTATACACTCTATAATGTCAGAAAAAAAATTGAGTTGAGTGACTAAGAAGTAGAGATTCTCTTTATCAAAATATTTGCAGGTTTTTCTTGCCTATAGAAATTGATTGCAAAATTCAAACATTATAGAAATGTCCATGGAGGTTCTCTCTCCAGTGATATACAAGTTGGTGTCTGTTCTGACAGAATTATCTTCTATTCTGATACTAACACTTTTTATCCATTATACACACACACACACACACGTTATATTTTTACTGAGATCATTCTACACATCCTACTTTTCAGCTTGTTTTCCTTACTCAGTGTGTCTTAGGAGTCTTTCCATGCAAATATGTACAGCTTACTTTGGTCTATTGAGAATTCTCTTATAGAATTACTCCATAATTTATTCACCTAACCTTGTATTGATTAGTGGTAGGATTACTTACAATGTTTTCCCGTCACGATCACTGTTTCAATGCACAGTCCTGCACACATAGCTCCGCGCACCTCCATGAGTGTTTCTGTAGCCCAATTCCCTAGAGATGGCTTTCCTGAGATAATGGTTAAGAACATTTAAAATTTTGGCATTGTCAAATGCTTTTCAGAAATGTACATTCCCACCAAGAGCAAGTTCCTTCATCCTCACCAACACTGCACTGGGCACTATTTCTCTTTTTAAACTTTGCCTAATTGGCAAAAATGTGTATAGAAATCCCTCCTTATGGAAATATTAACTCATCTCATTACCGTAAGCATTTTGCATACACGTATCACTTCATCATGTTGTACACCTTAAAGTTATATAGGTTACATGTCAATAACGTCTCACTAAATGTAGAAAAAAAGTTTAAAAAATTAAAGAAAACCACCCTAAGTGTCTTTTCTAGACTAGTGCCACTTATGAGCAGTGACTGGATGAATTCCAAGAGTGAGAAAAAATAAGCTAGGGGCTCAGAGTCCGATCTGTGCAACTCTACCTAAGCTGATTACATGCACATAAGTGAAATGGCCTCACTCCTGGCTTTGATTTTGGTTCCTACTTGTATTTTTCCTTCGTCCCAATTTCCTAATTGTTTAGTTTAACCTGTAGCACCTCAAAAGTATCCCTTGGAAAGACATCTCCAAGTGGAATGACTCCACTCCAGAGAATGCACAAACAACTCCACAGAGTAAGAAGAAAATAGTAAAATGTTTATTTCTATTTGTTTTTTTAAACCTAATCCTCTTATGTTTTCTCTTCGTGACTACATTTTATGATTCACATAATATATCAATACAGCAGCAATTGTACATGTATATATTTTGGAAGTGCACTAAAATTTTTGCCAATTAAAGGTGTGCGATTTAAAACATTTGGATACCACTCATATAAAAAGGAAATAAATAATATAGAAAGATGGAGAGAAAAAGGACATGTATGATAGTTCCCAGGACTTGGAAAATGTCACACATTTAAAGCAAGAAACATTTGTTTTGAATGAGCTGCTATAAATACCTTGATTATTTTAATCCAGCTTTACCATGACATAATGTAAACACTTAAAATGACTTGACCATTAATGCAATTTAGTAATAGGTTTAATTTTTTAAAATGTAAGTGGTTTGCTTTTTATTTTGTATCCTTCTGTACTATTTGGATTCTTTACCAACTGTATGTGCTGTGTGTATACGTATTTAAGTATAGGATTATAAAAAGCAAAAAAAATGAAACATTTTTTTAAATGAAAGATTCCATCAAGCAACTAACCTTGATGTGATTTTCATAAGTCACGTAAAGTGGTTTTACTCTTTAATTTTTGCTTTACATTGAGCTAGTCAAGTCAGGCAAATTGATACAAGTACAGGATGGTTATGGTCAGAATGGATTCTCTCTCTGCACCTCAGCATCATGAACTCTGCTTTTTCAGCCACTCTGGAGAGAACATAAGCAGAGGCGTGAACCGATGTGATGGGGTGGGATGGGATGTGGTATGATATGATGATGTGGTGCTATGATGCTGATTCCATTGCAGGCATGATCACGCGACTCCGCCACCCTGTGTGTCAACCAAGGCCAACAAGGTTCCCATCTCCGTGTCCTTGGGAAGTGGTATGAATACACCCTTGGTCTCTTAAGATCTATTCCCCATCATTTTGGTTAAAATATGCATATATGGTTAATTTACTGAAAAAAAGAGGGAAGACAGGAAGGCAGTCCCTATTCAGATTGTGTCAAGGAGGGCTTCAGCTCTAATATATATTATTCATTTTCTAAAAACAGATAATAAAAAGCAAAAGCCTTTTCTGTCCTCCCAAATTAACTCTGTTATCTCTCCAGCACTACCAAAAAGAGTGTCAAAATCCTTCCTCTCATTAGACCCAATCATTAGTCTCCAGCACTCCATTGCCTATCCTTTCTTTCTTCTGAGATTCTGTGCCTGCTCAGGGGAGCCAGGTTTCAACCTTGTGTATTTGAGATAATGACATCCATCCAGATCACAATTTGTTTTATAATAAAACGCAATGATATTTTACCAAGCTAAAGGGCATCAAGCACATTTTGACACCACATCTAAGATGCCTCTGGTTGGCAAAGTGCTTATACTCTGAGCTTTCCTATCAATAACTATAGCTGCTTCAAGAACAATATTGTCCTAGCATCATCATCATGTGGTTTAATAGGTTATAAGACCACATCACTAAGGTTTTTTTTTTTTTAAGTGATCAACTTAAAATAAAAGTCTTGCTCTTCATATTATCAATGTGAAATTCCCTTTGGAGATGAAATCACTTGGGAAGCTGTTAGCCCCAAAGCTTTCTATTTTCATCCTAAAGAGTGTCTGTCTTACCTTATTAGGAATCTGGGAACTGAAAAGAGAAGAGATTACGCTGTTGAAGGAGCTGGGAAGTGGCCAGTTTGGAGTGGTCCATCTGGGCAAGTGGAAGGGGCAGTATGATGTTGCCATTAAGATGATCAAGGAGGGCTCCATGTCAGAAGATGAATTTTTCCAGGAAGCCCAGACCATGATGTAAGTTCCTTCCAAGGAATGGCAGTTTAGCCCTCACCATGGGAGGATGTTCATGCTAACGGGCCTGTTCGTAACATTTGCAAGGACTGAAGGAAGAGTCCACATATCACAGATATAAACACTTAGAAGTTATAAGTCAAGCTAATGCACTGTTAAATAAAATTGGTTCTGTGCTCCTCCTTTGACCAATATACCTTTGTGACAAACTGAAAGGCCATATTTGAATTTAAAATTCTCCAGACTCTTTAGAGAAACCAGTCTCTGGCTCAAGGCCCCCACAAACTCCACCCTGCCCCTTCCCTCTCCCACCCCCTGCTCTGTCCCGCACTGTACTCAGTTCAAATGTGCAGACACGGCATTCAGTACAGCCAAGCAGGCTCTATGTCTCCCACAAACAACTATCTATATTGGCTGATGATTTTGATTTAGGGCAGGTGCACCAACAGCATGGCTCACACTTGGGGGAAGAGACCCCAAAAGAATGTACATGGGTCCTGGAAGAGGCCTCAGAACTATACAGACAAGGGTTCTAGAGTCCTCATACCCCAAGAGTGATAGAGAAAGGATGTATGGGTTCTGAGTAGACATGTCTTCTTGGCCCTCTGGCCTTCCTGCCTTGTGAGGAGGTACATGGTGGAACGAGGAACACAGTGGGGCCTTGTAAAACACATGCCCAATTCACCTTATTCTTTCCTCACTGGTAACGAAGATGCCCTTCCTAACAGGACTCGGTCCCAAGCACAGTTCTTAATTCTTGGCAATACATATGTGTTCTCTTCTCTTTCTCTCTTGTTCTTTCTCTCTCTCGTTCTTTCTCTCTCTCTTTCTCTCTCTCTCTCATATCTAAGCAAGTACAAAGAATTATTTTTTTTCAGCAGAAAAGAAAAGCTTTATTAGAAGCGATAGTGTACTTCC
The DNA here is from genome assembly GCA_003508835.1 of Eonycteris spelaea. Classification (NCBI taxonomy): domain Eukaryota; kingdom Metazoa; phylum Chordata; class Mammalia; order Chiroptera; family Pteropodidae; genus Eonycteris; species Eonycteris spelaea. Next base: position 1,568,568 of record PUFA01000219.1, read on the forward strand.
AGACGTGGAAATAGGCCTGAGCAAGAGAAGTATGGCTCAAACTCCACAAAGAATTATTTTAAAGATTCTACCTCGTCTTGTCAACATGCTGAATCAGATTTTGAAGGGTGACCGACCATCAGGTTTGCCTGGGACTTTCCTGGGTTTAGTGCTGAGAGTCCTGTGTCTCAGGAAACCCCGCAGTCTCAGGCAAACTGAAGCAGCTGGTCACCATACTTTTAGGGGGAGTACCAGTGGGGAGTACCGGTTGACATGGTGTTTCCACCAAGTGCCCCTCTGGTCAGGGACAAAATTTGCTCAAGGAACAGCTTTTGTTGGGTGATAGATCTTTGTCCCACTCCAAGCCTTCCCTCTGAACAGAGCACTGCTGAGTGCAATGCAGGTCCCTACAGTTGCTGATAGATGCGAAACTGGGCTCATTGCCCTGAGTAACACGATAAGGCATGCCTGCATGGTTAAACCAAGGAGAAAGAAAATAACTAAGTACTTAATAAGTCCTCAATTATTAAAAAATTGAAAAGTTGACATGTTACATTTAGATCTCTTTTACACATCTGAACATTAAAGAATCATCCTGTAAATCGATAAGACCAGATATGATGTAATGAGAAGCTGATGAACATCGTAACAGCTGACTGTCCATCATGAACTACCAGAAGTGCTATACCATGTGGTTACTATTTTCTAAATATATTCTTGGAAAAATAACATAACAATAATGTAAAATGAGGGTTTAAAAAAAAAGAAAGAAAGAAAAATCATGCCTAATCTCATTTTCCTAACATGGCATTTCCATTTTCCCTACACTCTTTATATTCTGATCTGATGTTTTTTTAGAATGAAATATTTAGATATGAAAGTTAGATGTTTTAAAATGGAAGCGAGTGCTCTTAGATTATAGCTCCCTCCGAACTAGTCTTGGAAGTTCTCAAGATGTCATGAGACTCAACAGGATTTCCAAGGCACCAGGCCATTGCTTCCCTGAGTCTCTGCGGGAAAGTCGAACACAGCTGCTAAATTTCTGCCGGGGCTGTTGATGTCCAACATGAAGAAGCATTTCTTACCTCCAAAGGCTAATGCTTCCAGAATAGATCCAAAACATTTTTCCTCTCCTCTGCTCAAGTAGAAGGGGGGATATTAAAACGAACAAAAATCTGCTCATGATTCTTTTTCAGGACATCTGGAAAATGGAGTGTGGAAATTTAATACTGAACTTTGAAAATCTGTTGTTCTCAGGAAACTCAACCATCCCAAGCTGGTGAAATTCTACGGAGTGTGCTCAAAGAGATACCCTATATACATAGTGACTGAATATATAACCAATGGTTGCTTGCTTAATTACCTGAAGAGTCATGGAAGAGGACTGGAACCCTCCCAGCTCTTGGAAATGTGCTATGATGTTTGTGAAGGCATGGCCTTCTTGGAGAGCCACCAGTTCATACATCGGGACTTGGTAAGCAAAGCCATTGGCAGCTCAAAGAAAGCATAGAAACTAACTCATAGTTTCTACCTTTAGTGATGGATTGGGAGGAAAGGCAGAGGCCACTTTCACTTTTACTTTGCTCACCTGTGCCTTGCTTAAGCACATGCCACTTTTGTGATAAAAATCACAATTTTAAAATGAAATACTTGAAGTACAGAAAGAACAGAATGACTAAAAGAAGCCATCAAGATTTATGTAGTTGTAGTGAGCCTACAGCGATGCCACTCTGAGCAAGCCCCAGACCGTCTGGTCTTGGAAGCTAAGCCGGGGCGGGCCTGGTCAGTACTTGGATGGGAGACCACCTATGAAGACCAGATGCTGTAGGCATAAAAAAATAAAAAAAGTAAGGGATTGTTAGCTAACAAGGTCCTTGCAACCTGTGAAGTCAACCAAGGGTTGCCTTGCCTAAGGAAAAAAAAATTTATGTAGTTGTAGTGATAAAAATAAAAATTAAAAGCATCAAGATTAATGTAGTTGTGTTGTGGTTTGAAGGAAAAGAGATGGAAAGAAAAGGCTTTGGTTAATTTAGTGTTTCTTGGAACAATTAAACCCAAGTTGACCTTTACTCGAGGAATGGCTCAGTGCTAAAGCAATCATTTAATACAATAACTGAAAATACAAAAGAAACAAACAAAAACCAGAAAGAAATGAAACTTGTGTCTTTGGGTCAGAGTTGGGGGGGAAAGTGCTCTGCTTGGTAGGCACCGATATTTATCTTTAGAGATTTTCTTGTGCTGAACAGCAAACACTCCACACACACTAGGCAAGTGCATTCTGAGTCTCTGGTACCACAGTTATGCCTTTGGAGCGCCTGTCACTGCACAGTATCCTAGTGCTGAAGACGGAGCCCCTAGAACTGATTTTTCCCTTCTCATTGATGAACTAAGTTTTTATGTTTAATGTGTAATAACTTTAGTGTTGACAAGGATGGATGCCTGGGGGAAAATACTTATGGGAGCACATTTTCATTTTGAAAAGTTGCAAAGGAAAAAAAAAAGACAACTTTCCAACATTTGGGCTTTTGATAGGCAATCTTAGATTTTGCTGAGAATCCTGCTGAGGAGAAGGAAAATGCCAGATTCTGATGTCAAGAGATTCACGGTCACTTTTACTACTTGGTAATTTTGATTTTTTCCTCCAAAGGCTGCTCGGAACTGTTTGGTAGACAGTGATCTCTCTGTGAAAGTCTCTGACTTTGGAATGACAAGGTAAGCCAGTTCCAAAGGGCAACCAATGAGAGGGATCTTTCGATTCACACCTACATGCCATCATAAGTGAAGACCTTTTGAGTATATAGAACACACTCTGAACTGGGACTTGAAAACCTGGATCCCCTCCTCTATACCACCACTTATGAAACATTTTACCACATTTCCTCACCTGTAAGATGAGATTGTACTTTGGAAATTATCCAGGGTCCTTTTAAGTTCAACACCTGATAAATATTTTCTAAACTTACAAATAAATTCCATGAAAGATCCTAAGTATTTAAATATAACATGTTACAGCCAGATCATTTGGCTAAGTATTATACATATTTTCAATCAAGTCTCCTCTAGCCCTGTTTTTTTCTTAATATATATATGCAAATGGGTAGAATGTTAACACTAGGAAAATTTTCATTGTCACGTTTTTTTCTTTATCGCCAAGTAAGGCATGATGGTAGACTCCGAGATTCTCTTGGTGGGTGTTCTATCACCACTTCATGATTAGAAGAAACCATTTTGATTATGATAGCAGTTTTAAAACGTGTTCCATTTCCTGATTCTGAGTCATCATACTATTTAAACCTCAAAGCCAATTTTCGTGATTTTGCATAGGAAATGAAGACATACATGCTCGCCTTTCCACTCATCATTTATTAAGTTTCTACCAAATGCCTAGGTCTCGTGGAAGATATCGATATGGGATAGGCCCTGCCCTCAAAATGTCCACAGTTATTCTAGAGGCAAGTAGGTATCCCTGACAAGAATGGGATAGGCCCTGCCCTCAAAATGTCCACAGTTATTCTAGAGGCAAGTAGGTATCCCTGACATTGAGACAAAATACAGCTAAAAAGTCGTGCTGACTCAACATAAACTCATATCATTGTGAGGAGGAATGATGCCATTTCAAAGAGATCTAAAGAATTGACCAAGGCCAGCTCTGTATTTAGCAAACATGGCCCTAAAACGCCATAGGAAGATCTGTTTTTTTAAGTCTCCAAAATTCAGTATTAGGAACTGCTCCTCTTCTGGGACCCCTCAATATTGGCAAGGTGTCCCTTTAGCTGTGTGCTACTTGCCATCACTCCAAACCGCCATATACTGAGTCACCTGCACTGACATTAGAAGTTCTCAGAAAAGAAGAACTTACACCCACCTTGTTCTCAAAGCTGGAATGTTGACTGTTATGTTGGCATCCAGGATATAAGTCAAGTTCTTTGTCCTTTCAGAAAAATGGGACACAAGAGCTTGCTCTGAATAAGGGATCCTAGAGGTCACGCACCCCACCCTTTTGGTCACAAAGCTCTGTCACATCATCATCAGATGCCTGTGACTTAACTTGGTCCTGATGACTTGAAGGAAGGGTTAAGCTGTGAGCAGACCCCAGACAGGGGTGCCAGTGTAGTTTCTGGGTATCTTGTGATGTCTGAGGAGCTGAGGGAAGAATAGAAGCTGCCATATATAATCTTAGGAAGGTGTTATTTATTATTACTTTACTAATGTTTCAAAGAATAATTTACCAAACCAGCTTTCTCTGATGTTTTACATTAAATATCTCTAAAATATTTTAGTATGTAAAGTTTTCCTATAAATTGTATTCAAAATTTGTTTCCATAATTTTCATTTCCTTATCTTATTTTCCTATTTCATTTTCCTATTTATGAGTCATTATTTATTTGTTTGTTTTTGAGGGCAAAGATATGGGGTTCCCCTCTATTCATTATACACATAGTATATGCTTATTATAAGAAATATAGCAATGGTGTACAAAGTCAAAAGGAGAATCTGGCCCATACCCCTTCACCCCAATTTTAGCACTAAGAGTACCTACTGCTAACACATTTGATTGTCTTTCCACACCTTATTCCTAAGTATACTCAATCATAACACAAGTACACATACTGTTCGTTTCCAAAAAAATGGAATCACGTTATAAATCTATTCTTTTGCACATAACCATATACCATGGGCATCTTTTCATTTTGGTAAATATAGAACAACCTCATTTTTAAATGACTGCCTATTGATATGTTGTATTAATGTACCATATTATATTTAATCACTTCTCAAAATGTGGATATTAAGACTGTTTCCATTTTAATCATTATTATAAATAAGAGTGTAGTGAATATCCTTGAACATATATTTTTATGGTCTTGATATCTACATAGGATATTGTTGTCCACTGTTGTTTATAATAGCAGATGGTTAGAAGCCATTTACATGGTTAAATAAATTATGTTAATCCATAAGTGGGAATTCAGCCATTAAAGGATGCTACAGAAGAAAATGTAACCGTATAGGGAAAATGTTCTTGATATGCCATTAAAGGAAAATAAAAGCAAACCTCAGTATGATAGAAACCCAATTTTGTACAAATTATATATAGAAAAAAGATTGGAAAGTATAAGGCAAAATGTATCTTGAGTGGTAGAATTATAGGCTGTCTTTGGGGGTGGGATTCTGAGTGATTTCATTTTTACATTTTTGTGTTTTTCTCTATCTACCGAACAGTTTACATTCAGAGTTTGGTATTTTCAAAGTTAGATATCATTTTTTTAAAGCTTACAAGTCATAAGCAGCCTCTAGCTAAGCATATACATTGAAAGGAAGCAAAAGATGCAGAACACCAAGCATTCGGCTGAGCCTGGATGCCTCTCTGCCCTTCATCAGCCTGCACCGCCACGAGGCAATGGCGGCCAGCAGAGGTCTTCCCGTTCTGCCAAGCCAAGCAGCTTAAGGTCTGTGTTGAGTTTCCCCCACAGGTATGTTCTTGATGATCAGTATGTCAGTTCAGTAGGAACAAAGTTTCCGGTCAAGTGGTCAGCCCCAGAGGTGTTTCACTACTTCAAATACAGCAGCAAGTCAGACATATGGGCGTTCGGTAAGAATGTGGCCACACAGGCCCCAGCCCCATTTGCAAGCTGGCTTCCACAACAGGAAACCACAAGAGCAGCAACATCCATTTTTAGCAAAAGCCCTGCGCGCTTACAAAATTACCTGTGTGGCCTGTGACGAGCAAGAGATAGAAGAGATGATCCTTTCTTGGGTCCGTGTTAGGATGTCTGCCACATATTGTATAATTTGCATCCTGCTAGTACCCTCTCATAAAATCTCATAAAAGCTCTTCTACTGAGAGTTTCATCAGTTCTTATGAAGGAGTCATTGAGAACTAAACTGACTTTGTGTGAAATCCAAAACGCTGAAGTGTTTACAGGGGAGTCATAGACCTTTGGCGTGATAGCAGCCATGATGACTTTTTTTTCCTGCATTGACCAATTTTGGGAGGCATGCCTGTTGTCAAAACCGAACATGACTCAGCGCTCTCTTTGGCCCATACCAGTTTCAACTAGTGCCCTCATTAAAATTCATCATTTAAATCAGAGGTGAGCAAACCATGGTCCAGGACCAAATCTAGTGGCCCATTTCTGTAACTCAACTTTTACTGGTACTTGGTCATGCCCATTCCTTTCTGTCTTGTTTCTGGCTGGTTTTGTGTAGCATCAGCAGAGTGCAATATTTGTCACAGATACCGCATGATCCCAAAAACCTAAAAGCCTTCCTGTGTGACCCTTTGCAGGAAAAAAGTTCACTGACCTCTATTTTATTAAAAGGTCTATATTGAAATTTAGTAAAGATAATTAGGAAACAGAAATAATTCTAAATTGTGACTTGGTAGATTTTCTGATATTTTTCTACACTGTGAGGAATGTCAAGCCTATTTACAATCACTGTCAGATGAACCCAGGTTAAATGATCCAAATTATAGTTATAGAATATATAAATTCAGCTGAGACCCATTTCATGCTTGTCTTGGTTCTTAAGCATAATTTGACTTTCTACATGAATACATGAGACTGCCTAAAAAAAGCAAAATTTAGCCATATATTTTTCTATATGATGCAATTTTTTAAAATAATTATTCCTTTTGTAAAAGTGGTATTGTTCATTATAAAAAAATAATTCAATGAATACAGAAAAAGGAAAAACCACAACGATAGCATTTTGGTGAATATTTGATGTTATTTTGTGCTGATTACCACGTCAAAGTTAGTTTCAATTTCATTTCAGTTGATATGAAACTTATGAAAGATATTTTAAATACTCAGTATGCCTACTCAATAGTCACACCTTGTGATTGAGCTGAAAATTGCTTTACCTAGCTTGATTACTTATCTTATGCACCAGAACTTGGCTCCTGTTATTTTCTGGCTGTTTCCAACAACTAAATCCATTCTTAAATAATGTGTCCCAATAAGTATCTTCAAAATGAACCAGGGCCTCTGCAAGTAATTCTCAAAGAGGAGCTGCACAGATAATTTAAGCAATGAAATTATTCTCGAGATAAGTGAATAGCCTTCCAAAGGCAGAGTTGTGAAGGGAGCAATACACTTTTGAATGGTTGTTCTAGAATGTTCGGTTTCTTTTTAAAATACAGCCACGACAACTTGTAATATTATCTTCCTGTAAACATTGTTCATAAAATGTCAAAGAAGTTGAAGGTAGTACTTCAGTTATGATTCCAGAACAAACTTCTTCCTTGTTATACATATTCCGAGCTTTCTAAGCTGGCTAAGTGTTGAAATTCTCTTGCTTGGCCAGTATGACGGCAAAATGGCCACTGTTTAGAGAGCAGTTAAAATGCCCAGTGCTCTTTTAAGTGCCCTGTTTTATCCTGTTTAATCCTCACAACGACTCTATGATGTGCAAATATCCTCATGTTAGAGACACGGACCCTGACTGAGAAGGATAAGAAATTTGCCCCAGTGGCCGAAGGGGGCCTCAAAGGCCACGTCTAACTGATCCCAAATGCCCGTCTCTTGACCACTATGACCAGAACGCAGCTTCTTAACCTGGAGTCCACGACGCCCTGGATGGGGACAGTGGGCAGCCAGAAATCAAACGCCAGAATGCTGTGTGTTCATTTTCCCGAGAGAGAGAGCCAATGGCTTTCATCAGATTCTCAAAAGGATACCTGACCCCCAAAATATTATGACCCACTGTGCTGAGAAGAAAAGGAGCAATGTTGTCAATGATTTTATCTTTACATTTTCACTGAGAGGTAATTTGATCGTGCAATGAAATGGTTGCACACAACGGCCAGGGCAGAGAGAAGGGGAGAGCGAGGGCTCCAGTCATTCGCTCCTGAGGGCTGGAGCCGGGTCGTTCGTGGGTTGACCGAAGCCCCAGCCACTTCTCTGAAGCAGCCTGAGTGTCTGGGCCCTAAGTAGCTCCCTCTGAGGCTGCCCTTGCCATTTACCTGTTTACCAGCAAGAATGGGAGTCTGGGTCTCAGGAAACATGGAAAAGAGGCCCTCGGCATCCGAGGGGATGGCGTAGACCCACTCTCCACACTCTGTCCCTTCTGCTAGGACTCATTTCCCAAGGCGCCCTCGCTCTGACCCGTAGCCTTCCCGACCTGTCATGTGTGTGATGCTCATTCATCAAATTCTGTACCTTCTGACGTCCCCTTTCTTTCCCTGGCGTCTGCTGGCCGCCCCTCCGTGTGCTGCAGGGATCCTGATGTGGGAAGTGTTCAGCCTGGGGAAGCAGCCCTATGACTTGTACGATAACTCCCAGGTGGTCGTGAAGGTCTCCCAGGGCCACAGGCTCTACCGGCCCAACTGGCGTCGGACACCGTCTACCAGATCATGTACAGCTGCTGGCATGAGGCAAGTGCACCACCTGGGGAAACTGGTGGCCCCATTACTGGCAGACAATGCTTTTTTGAGGGGAGGCACCTGCTATAGATCAGGTAGAAATGGCCCCGGGCCTCTGCGCTCACCTGTTTGTAATCTAAAACAAGCAATGCTGGTGCCAACAATTGAACAACTTATGTTTAGCAGTGTTCTAAGAACTTCATAAATATGAACTCATTGATTCATCAAGAAACACACTATGAGCTAGGTAGTATTATCCTAACTAAAACTAACAAAAGAAACAGAGACCCAGAGAGGATAAGTGACTCGTCCAAGGTCACATAGCTAGTACAAGGCAGGCTGGCTAGTGTCGGGGCCCCTGTTCTTATCCACACTATGGGGTCTCTACCCGAGTGGAAAATGTGTCACGGAGAATATATAACCACGTGTAGAAAAAACATAATGGACCCGATTCCATCCTCTCTTCCTACGCCTCCGAAATGCTAAGTAAAAGCATGTGGGTAGAGAATGAGTCTCTTTTGGGTTAGACATCGAGCTGAAATTGCAAGGGATTGATTTGCCCTTGCCAAACGCAGTCTTCACACACACACACACACACACACTGAAAGCACCAAGCAGTTTATAATTATACACATGCAATAGAAACATAGACAAGTACAGGACTTCTTGCCGTCACCTGTCAGATGGGGAAGGGCAGACAGGGGTTTTTGTGGTGAAGCCCGGGCCTCCCTGGCCTTCCTTGCTCTGGCTCCTGGGCCTAGGATGATACCATCTGCTGGACAGGGGTCCTGACAGGAAGAAACTGCCTCCTTCCCACAGCTGATCCGTAAAAGTGTGTGAATTGTGACAGAATCCAGTGAGAGGGAGTTGCACAATCCCGATGAAGGTTCTGCATAGAGTGAGCATTTTGTACATTTTAGGCTCCCCCTTTTGTATAAGTTATTTTGTGACTTTTGAAAACACATTCCGATTTATCTTTCTCATACTTCTTTGCACAAAAATAAGTATGTGAGTATATGTGTGTGCTTCTTACCAAAAAAGTGGCAAATTTCTCTCTGCAAAGAGCCTATTTCCCCCCAATCTCACTATACAGACCATTGTCAAACTTCTGAATTTCTGCCAATCTGCTAGATAAGAAATGGCATTTAGCGCAGCTTTCACGTGCCCCCTCTTTCATTATGAGAGAGCTATATTTTTAAGGCTATTTGTATATCTTTCTGAGAATTATGTGTCTTATTTTGCCCCTTTTTTCTATCAGGTTTTTGTTTCCCTCGCCTCGATTTTAAAAATCACTTTATATAAAGTGATTGTATTTATTTTATGTTTTAACTTGGGAAATTTGACATCTTTATGATTTGTCCTATTCGAGAACAAGCAATGTTTTTCTATGCATTCAAGTTTAATTTATATGTTTCACCAGTGTTTTAAAGTTTTCCTCATTTGGGGATACGTTTTTGTAAATATTTCATTTTGGTGTTGTTGCTACTGAGAATGGGGTTTTCTCTTCCATTATATCTTTTAATTCATTATTGTACGCATATATGGAGGCTACTGATTTTGCATATTAATTTTATATACTGCTCTCCTGGTGAATTCCTTTATTACTTGGGTTGGTTTTACCATTGACTGTCTTCATTCCTCCAGATATATAATCATATCTTAGGCCACTAAAGATACTTTTTCAATTCTTAGGGCTGCAATCGTTTTCTCTTTAGTGGAAATGTCTGTGCTGTTTCCACATTTTTAAAGTCGCTAGCTTTAGGACTGAGGCATAACTATTTTATATATTTTATCTTTAATCACAACCTTCATAAACTAAACCATTGGTTTGTTGTTGTTGTTGTTTTAATTTAGCTTCCAGAAAAGCGTCCCACATTTCAGCAACTCTTATCTTCTATTGAACCACTTCGGGAAAAAGACAAGCCTTGAAGAAGAAATTAGATCTGATGAGAATGACTTATAAATGTTGACTAACATCTTCGCTCTTTTGAAGAAAAGTTGCAAGGCACAGATGATGTAATCTAGCTAGTTCTTAATGATATTCTGTGTGCTGTTTTTATATTATCTAGAAATGAACAAGGTAGGAAATAGAAGGTTTCCTTGAAATATAGGTCAAATTACTAGTTCTGTTTATGCTGCTCTTAATATTATACTTCCCAGTCTATAGCAGAAGCACATTTTCTGATTGCAACGTAAAGACGGTGTGTACCATGTGTAAAGATTGAACAGAATTGAAAATTCATTTGCTGGATATTTGTTCTTTATATCATCACTCTCATAATTAAATATGCTATTAACAAGTACAGAAATGTGGACATTTGCCTTTATGTTTCAATATCCTCAATCTTTAGCCTGCATGAGAATCAAATGGAGAGTTTATTAAACCTGCAGAGACACTCGTAGAGCAGGTCTGAGTGCAGCCTGAGAATTTATATTCTTCATAGGCGCCCAAATGTCCTTATGCAGTGAGTAGAGGTTTCCCAGGGAAACCTCATAATGTGGTGGGCTTTGTCAGGTGACCCCTGATTGAATCCAAATGACAGAATTCTCACCTGATATCCAGATTAGAACAATGACTCTTTATGTCATCATGTATATAAAAACTAAAGTTCACGAATATTATTCCATAATATATTAGCTATGTTTCACGTAGAGCAAATTTTAAAAGATGCGAAGGTAAAACTTAGTGCCTTTTTCCTTATCCTTAACCATTATCAATCTTGATTTGAGTGCAAACCGTGATCTTATATCTGGAATTAAATTGTTGCTTTCAAGTCATTTTAAATCTTGAATTTGGGCTATGGGGTTTCTGACCAGTTTGATAACTGAAATGTCTATATCAGTCTTCTATCTTTGACACAAAGGTGCAGAAGTGTGTGTTTAGCTTCTCATGGCTATGACTAAAAGGCACTTTAGCTTTAAAACTCTTCCTGGAAATGCCCTCCTTCGCGGCCTGCTGCTGAACCCACGGGTTTTCATCTTTTTTGGAGTCCCTCATTGTCATTTCTATAAAGTCAAGAAGCGAGAGGTTACGTGGAGGGCACTATTGCAATGAAAAGACACCTTAATGAAGCCCTGCTACTACTTTCTTGCTGTAAGTTAATAGTCCCCCTTAACAGACATTCTTACTCTTTCTCCTTCCTTCATCCCCCAGCTATTCTGAATGATCTTAGTTTTTTGTTTCCTGACATTTAAATGATTCCTTTCTTTTCAGCAGAATTGACTTATAATAGTCTTTTTTTTAACCAAGGCACCGCAAATCTCAATTTACAATGAAATGGAACTTTTATAATAACCACTAGGGCATTTACACATTCAGCAAGCCTTTATTAACATGAACATGTGCCAGGTTCTTTCCTACCCAAGGGAAAGAAAGAACACAGCCCCACCTCCTCAGTGGGCCACAGTCACGTGGCGGGGGGTGGGGGCGGTTGTCAGCCTTTGCTATACTCCCCGATTTTGTCCAGCAGGGACTGCGCACAGACTGTGAAACTCCCAAAGAAAGATCTCCCAGGCCCAAAAGGTCTTGCTGGTCTCCCCTCGAAGGTCGTTTTCTTATTTTTATGTATTTGATCTTCTAAAAATAATCTTCTTTAGGATTAAAGTAATACCTGCTTATTGCAAAAATTCAAACAATACAGAATTGTCTAGTATGAAAAGAGGCCAAAGCCTGCTTAGAAGCCTGGCTCTAAAAATCAAGTCTACAGCCATGTCACCCTGAACAAACCTAATCCTGTCTGATCTTGGAAGCTAAGCAGGGTCAGGCCTGGTTAGTACTTGGATGGGAGACCACCTAGGAAGATCAGGTGCTGTAGGTGTAAAAAATAAATAAATAAATAAGGGATTGTAAACTGAAAAGGTCCTTGCAATCTGTGAGGTCAACCAAGGGTTGCCTTGCCTAAAAAAAAATAAAACATGCATAATAATTTTTAAAATGCTGTTTAATCGTATTTAGTGGTGATGTCTGGCACTTACTATTGTTTTAAAACTTTATCCTCCCCTGACTTGGCTAACTGATCCACCATCACCATTGTCTCTATAGAATTTGAGAACAACGTTATCTAACATTATGCTGGTCACCACACAGAGTGAGTTGACAGATTCGGATATTTTAATCTATTTAATCTACATTGTGGATGCTGTGCTCAGAACTGGGCTGGGGGATCTGAAATACAGAAAAGCAGCATCGAGTTTCATTCCTAACCTGAGGGTGTATGTCATCTTAACACAACTCTTTTTAGGCTAATTTTATAATTGTTTTGTAAAGCAAAGCTGTTTAAGAAATTGGGATACATTCCAAGACATTTGAGAGGTCAAGGGTCCCGGGCAGTGGGACAGTGACCTAGCTGGAAGTGAGGAGACAGAACCCACAGAGACTCTAGCACATAAGTGCCCGTGAGACCACAGAAGTGTGCAAATCTAGTATTTATTGAGTGTGTTTTGTGCTCAGCACTACATAGGCGTTGTGGGTTAATACAAAAGCTTTAAGAGGGTAACATTCAGTGGGGATTTCCACTCACTCCACAGAGAAGAATGGAAGTGAGTTTCTATCATATGGGGGGAGAGAGGGCCTGGCCATGGAGGCCCCGGGGCTACTTTAATCTTGTCAGGGAGACGACGATGGAGCTTGGAAGTGAGAAGGCAACTCTCCCTACATTCTCCGGATTCTTCTCTCTTCTTTAGACTCGTCACCCTGAGGAAGGCACAGGTCCAGTCCAATCATGACTGGGCAAATGACTATGGTACTTAGATTACACTGATGTGAAAAGGACATGTGATCCTTTATACCTGAATTAAAATAAAATGAACAGTGTGTGTCATTTTCGACCCCCACAGCTCTATCAGTTCATGTGTGCTGTCCTTAAAAGCCACCCACGCAGATTCCGTACAAGGCTCTTACACTTACTCCTGCCTTATATCCTTTTTTTCCCCCCAACTCCAGTAACACAGCAGACATTTCCATTTCCATAGCCCCTGAAGAGCTGGGGAAGCCAAAGATGTACTTTCTCTATTATTCTCAAAGATAAATATCTCTTTTAGGAAACAGAAGTCAAATGTTGAGGCAGAAATAAATCCTAAAATAATGCAAGTGAAGAGGCCCTCTCCTCAGCATGTCTTCTTGGACAATTTTCCTGAACAGAGCCATGGTTCTAATATTTAATGATATTTTTATAATCTCATATTTTCTGTAATGTGAAATTAACACTTACATACAATAAAACCACCTCAAGGGGAGATAAAATCGATTTTTCTAAAATGAAGTCTGAACATCATCATTATTTTGGAATCCTGGATTATTTTCTCCTTTACTCAAATCCATGGAAGAATAAGGATTTTCTTCGCTTCTTTCTTGATTTTTCCTGTTAAATAAAGAGAAGTCACCTTAATAAAGTGATGCTTGATTGACACTTCCTCCCTTGGACTCCACTGAGTCCAGGCATCTTTTACATCTCAGCATCTAATTACCCAGTGTATCATTTGCATATCAATCCTTTATTAATGGACGATAAACACCTGCAGTGCACGGGGTTCACTTCCTCAGTCCTGTGATTGTCACAATGGTTCGCAGAGCATAAGAAACTGGTTAGAATCTGAGCCCTAGAATCAGGGAGAGGGGACTTCTGTGCCTCAGTTGGCCTACTCAGAAAATGATGGCAATTATATGGAGTCAATGAAATAATACTTGGCGAGCATTCACGGGACCTGGCATATAATCCTCAATAAATATTAACCGTTACTATTATTTTTACAAACTCACTGGTCATTTGAAATGAGCCAATAGCCTCATTTCAAAGAGCATCCCTACTAAAATCAACTTCTAAAGTATAAAGATCAGGTAGGACAGCTTTGTAGTACAGCAAACAGCTTTGGAAACTGGGTGTATATCCCAATCTGTTGCTTATTAGCTGTGTAAACTTGAGAAAGTTACTTGGCCTCTCTGAATCTCAGGTTTACACATGCATGAAGGTAATTACATATTTACATCATAGGCTTGTTGAGAACATTAATGTATGAAAGTACTGATCACTGTAGTCGGTCTTGCTTTTCTGTGTACCTTCTGTTAACAGTATGTGAAATGACAGAGGTGTCCTCAAAAATTTGTTTAATGAATTAACTTTGGAATAGTATCTCATGTGCAAAATTTTAGTCTGCAGAAGAGCGCTTCTCAAACTGAAATATACACATGATGGGGGCTGGGGTCGGAGGGGGGGTCTTACTAAAATGATTCTAATTCAATAGGCCTTCTAGAAACCGATCATTTTAGTTGGCTTTGGGAAGGGAACTTGGAGACACCACATATCCTTCTGTGTTTTTACATTTTTAACCAAATGCATATATTCTTTTCAATACCTGATTTTTTTAAATGAAGACATTTTGGGAAACTAAAAATCTCTATAATGAAGAAAATTGAACAAAATCGACGGGTGCCTGTACAAATTCCATCGAGAACATGTTTAAACAACCTGAAGTGTGCAGAGTTTTTAGGTGCTCTAACATATTATTAACCATAATTACATAAGCCAACAAAAGTAGATGATTTCTCAAGATCAGGGGAAAAAACCTAGTGGTAGAGCAAGACTATAAACCAGGTCTCCAGTGATCTAAATCCTCAATGAACGTGGATCTTCGACTCAAGAACAGATTAGAGGGTGCCTGACCCATGAACTGATGGAGGAGTAAAGATGATTAAAGAGTAGCAGTTCAGAGCAAATCTCTGAGCTCATTCTTAAATGTTTCATAGTTCAAACCCATAATCAATCCCTGAGCTCACCCACTGCTGAGTTTGCAGTGCCTCTTGGCAGTGGGGACCTGATGCTGTGGCCAGGATGGAGTGTCCCTGGGCATGCTAGTAAATTCCGTGAGGTAGGGCTTGCTAGAAAGGTGAAGTGCTGATCAAATCTGGTGAATTTCTAGGGGATACATCAGAAATATTTGGGAACAAAATTGTCTGAAAAAGTAATTGTCCTGTACAACCTACTACTTAACTGCAAAATTTCCACTTAGCTTTCCCTAAACCTTTCTGTTTTAGGATCGATGAGTCTAGAAAAGGTCACTTACTTCCTTCGGTCTCTGATCCCGACAAAGATGAGCAGGATAATACCAACCACCACCAGTCCCATCACAACACCAAAAACAATCAGCCATATGGTGACAGGTGGCTGGTAAGGGGTTCCCAGTGTTGGCTCAATACCAGAAACTCCAGGCTGTCGTCATCCAGGCGGAAAGCATCATTGATACGGCTCCGGGACATCCTATTCCCAAAAGCAAAACACTTAGGCCAAATAAAATGGCGTGTAATTATTTACTCCTTATATTATTGTTCCTGAAAGGATTTTACAGGGCTTATCCTAAGAATGTACACCTTAAAGAGCAATGAAATCAAAGCAGATGAGCAGGTCCAGTGAAAGAGATGAGTTTTGACAATTATGCACCTTCCATATCTTACAACCTGGATTAGGTTTGGGGAGAGCTTCACTGGAAAATTGGTTGCAAGTTTGGAAACACGCAAATGGCTGGCATTTGTTCATTTGTGACTATTGTGTTGCAAAGGCAAAGGGCTTCTCTTCCGTCAGAGTCTTTCAACAATAACTTTATATCAAATAATGGAAAAGGGCAATGGGATACTCTTCTATAAATCAGTCCGTTCCTATACCCAGTTGTATTTTCCAAATACAAGATGTTGACATTAGGAGGCAGCACTGGGGAGGAACACAGAAAAGGGGCCTTTGACAGTTTCTCCAGCATTGCGATGGGACACAGGTGAATTTTATAGGTGAAAACGAACAAAAAAAGATGAAGATGAGTTTTAAAACAAAGCAAAATAACGGTGAAATGGAGAATATTCAGGATCGAAACCCGAAGCATCCGGCATCCCATCCTCCTACCAGATCAGGAGGTCGGAGCCCACCCAGGGAGGGAAAGAGGTCAACGCAGGATTAGTCATGCGACCGTTGGCAACCTCAGCCTGAAAGTATCTCAAGTCATTCTGGAAACAGGAAGTTTGAGGTCCCTGCAGCTTGCAGGAGGGCTGGGCTCTTTCGTGGTGATCTCAGCTGGGACTTTTCCCCCAAAACAGAACAAGTCATTGGGAGGCAGTCAGTGAGTCTCTGGGCAGGGTTGGGTCATGCACCCCAACGTAGATTTCCCAGGTGGACGCACTGCCCGGCGGGTCTCAGTTCTGCCTCCAGAGATGAAGAGCAGCTCACGAGGGCCACCTAGTGAGCGTCCCCGTAGCGGTGGGTATCTTAAGCTTTTTTAATTTAAGGGGAACCATCTCCATGGATCCTCCACGCTTCACTTTTGCTGTTTTGAGAAACAGCTGAGACAAACCGGGTGAGCTGTCCCTTCTAAACCCTTCCTGCCCACAGCGAGTCCCTCTCCTCATGCGGAGGCTGACTGACGTCTAAAGAAACCTATTCTGGCCTACTTGGTTTCAGACTTCGCTTAGTTAAATCAATGCTACATCCAAGTCCCCATAGCATATGATGGCAATACCTGTCCAAGTCCCTTCTGCACTTAAAGCATTTTCCATGAGTGCTGGCCAGACTTTCCTCAGCCAGTACTTTTTGCCTTTGCCAGAGAGCATTCTCAGGCCATAAGGTGCCGCCCTGCCTGCAAGCCAGAAATGCGTGGGGGGTGGGGGGGGGGGTGGGATTCGCATCACCTGCAAGCAGTTCTCAGCCAGCGGCTGATGGGAGGTGATGAATAAGTACCCCAGCTCTGCTGGGGCAATTTGGGTGCATGTTCTACGGTCTCCCAGAATTCCCCAGCAGAACGGAGCTCCAGTTGTTCATAGTGGTAACTTGCTTGCTGGTATATCACTTATTATCTGCCTTCCATTCTCTGTCCCCTGTCAGCCCTTCTTGTGATCACCTCCCAAATAAACAATTTACAATCCAATCCTTGCTTAAGGCCCTGTATCTGGAGGGACCTAAATCAAGACAATTTCCTTGCTATGAGGTTCTCCTGGAATTAAAACCCAAGTTTTTAAAATGAGGTAAAACATGTAAATGACTCAGACCAGTGCCCGGCACACAGTAGGAGCACACTCAATGTTAGTTATTGTTGTATCTGTTAACCCCCTCCATCTTATATAGTTCGAAAGCAAAATATCACCTGATGGCTTCTTCAACTTCAGTTCTAGGAATGAAGTCAGACACGTTTTGAGGGGAAGTGACAAAGAAGTTGAAGGAGATTCTTGGTTTCAGGTCACTCACCCACACATCTTCCTCCCTGTGGAGAAAGGAGCATCTTCCATTGTAGCACAGAGAGGACACAATACGGAGAATGAAGACTTCCTCTGGCGAAAATGAGACTGAGGGTCGATCACAGGGTTAAGTAGAGAGATATGGGGCAGGCCAAGCAACGGAAGGATGTAATTGTCCAAAAAAACAAAAACAAAAAACGTAACACTGCCCAAAGCACGTGAACTCGACTCCATAAGTTGTGATACCAAGTCTTGGCACTATTTGTTCCGCTCCCATACAAAAACATTTTTTTTCAATGCTAGAAAAATGTCCAACTGAAAGCACCAGAGGAATCATTGGTGTCCTAGGATTGTGATAAACAACATGGTAGCGTGGCTTAGTGACATGGACAGAAGTGGTGCGTTTACATCCTCCAACCCTACTCCACCAATGAAAAAGAGTGTCATGTTGCACCCACGGGCGAGGGTAAGGAGTGGGGTTTACAGGACAGTGTGACAAGACTGTGCTCTCACAGCTGCCAGAGTGATCCTAGCAAAACCTAAGGCAGATCATGCAGCTCAAAGCCCTTCTCGCTCAAAATAAAAGCCAAAGTTCTCAGAACGGCTTGTGAGACCCACAAGAACTCTCTTCTCGCCTTCCCACCCCCAGGCTCCAGGACTGCCCTGCCCACCCTACCTCCCTCTTATCTTCTGCTAGCTCACTCTGCTGCAGCCACAGTGGCCTCCTTGCTGTCCCTTCGACAGGTGAAGCATATTCATTCCTCAGGATCTTTCCACCTGCTACTTTCCCTAACTGAAACATGTCCCCCCATTGTCTGTATTACTGGCTCTCTCCCTTGTTTCAAATATTTGCTCAAATATTAATGAGGCTTTTTCTGACCATTTTCATTAAGATTGAACTCTATATCCACACATACACACATGCGCCAGCACTCCTTAGCCTTTTTCCTATTGTATGTCTCGCCGTAGCACTTATAACCATCTAATTCTACTATATTTCACTCATATAGTTTGGTGATTGTCTGTAACACACACACAAAACATATACAGTAGAATACAAGCAAAGGTGTCTGCCTTTTTCTTTCAGTGCTGAGGGTGGATGACAGCATTTAGAGGAGGGAAGAGAGGAGGAAAAGAATAGAGAGGAGGGGAGGGGAGGAGACAGGCAGGAAAAGGAAAGGAGACCAGCGTTTAATAAGAACAATGCTTTTGCAATCTCCAAGTCCTATAAGTCACAATCGCCCCAAAATAGAGTGGCCCAAGTTCCAGGATATCAAAGAAGTTTAAAAGTTATTAGGAGGTTTTTCTTCATTTGAAAGGTTGAGCTTAATATCTTTCAGACTCAAGAACAAGGGAAGTTCTGGTTGAAATAACTTGTGAGCACAGCAAAATCAACTCACCCAAAAGGAATTGTCAGGTTTTTGACTTTCAAAAAATACTCTCTCATGGTATAGGCAATAGATGACTTGAACAAGTACATTTCATTGTCATTCCATTCATACTGCAAATTCAAAAGAAAAACACTGCTCAGTAGGAATCACAGGATACATGCGAAATCTGATCATCTAGAAGCAGGATTTTTAAATTTTCTAATATTCCGAAGACTCTCACTATTGATTAAGTCATGGTTCTCCAGCTGGAGTGCCTATCAAATATCACCTGGAGCCTTGTTAAGTTCATGAATACTGGGTCCCACCCTCAGAGTTTCTAATTCAGAAGGTCTGGGATGAGACCCAAGAACACGCATCTCTAACAAGCTCCCAGGCCGTACTAATGCTGCTGCTAGCCAGGCAACCATGCTTTAAGAACCAGTGGGTTTGCTGATTCTTTCACTTTAGTTTGATGTAAGCTTAAATACACACTCTGAGGGCAGGTTTATAGATGTGAGAAATGCAAGTTGTGGGTTTGGGTTAAAATGTCCACATATTGTAGACAAATATGCCGAGTTTTGACTATTTTTATAGTAAGTTCTCAGATACGTGTACAAGATAAAGAAACTTGAGATTCAAAGGGAAAAATAACTCTTTGTAAACAAGGTAATTTGTTGTTGTTTTTCAGGGCTAAACAAATGGCTTGCATAGTGTGTTTGCACAGTTTGCATAATGTATTTGCATAGTCTATGAAAAACTTGTCAAAAGAAAAAAAAAAGAATTCACTCTTTCCTCCAGTAGCTGGCAGTAGAAATCAGCGAATGACACAAATTTTGCACCTGTCCTTTTCCTTTTAGGAAAAACAACGAGATTTCACAAAAGAATTGTTACATTAACTTCAGCCTGATATCATTCGGTCTTTGGAAAAAGCTGCTTTGATAGTAATAATAATAATATTAGTACTAATGCTAATAATATTCTGGTTGCTATTTCTATATTTAAAAAAAATAAAGGTTCAGTTCTCAAAAGATCCAGCTGGACTTTGCCATGAGATAGCTTGACCTGGACAGACATTCTGGCTCTGATGTGTAGTAGCTGCGCTAGAGGTGTATGGTTCTCATCTCATCAAAGGGGCCTATTGCTCAGTAAATCAGCCTCATGGGACAAATGCCAAGAAAAAATACATATAATTGAAAGGAATCTGATCTGCTGGATACTTTAAAGTGATGAAAATTTATTAGACCAAGGGAAAGCTGATAAAAATACAACAGAAAGAGAAATAATCCCGTAGACATTCAGTGGTCGTTAAGAAACAGGACGTTGAACTTACAGGGTTTGGGAAGTGATGCACCTCCATTTTTATTCTTTCTTTCTTAAATGTCCATTTTTTATTCCTACTATGTTAGTGATATTCAGATGTCTTATCCATGAAAATTGTACTACAACTACTCTGGAGCCGTGGACAATATTTAACTTCCCAGAAAAACGAAGGGGATAGAAATGCAATCTTTGGATTTATCCGGTGCAAATAACAATTTACTATAGCACCTTGGGCTGTTTTATCCAATAGTCCCAGACTGTCCTCCAACCCTGCAAAGCCTTCAGGGTGCCATGCCCCCATCCAGGCCTTTGCTCCCCATCTGCCTGGGACAACCCTCTCCTCTTTCCCAGCTAAAGCCACTACTTCTTCAGACTGGATAACCTGAAACAGGTGTTTAGGAGAAAGCATTAACTGACTAAAGTCATTCACATTTAGTGTAGGTAATGTGATTTTCTGTAAAATATTTAGTTACCCTGAAATGTATCTCTATATCATTTCTCGAACTTTGCTGTAATTAAAATCACTTGGGAAGCTTTCGAAACTCTGATGCCCACACTCTTGATGCCACACCCCAGGGCAATTAAGTCAGACTCTCTGGGAGTGGGACTCAAACATTAATATTTTGAAAATGTATGACTCCAGTGTGCATCCAGGGTTGACACAGTGTTCTAAAGCAGCGCATCCTAGTCTTTATTATGTATACAAATGACCCAGGGGCTTGTTAAAATGCAGATTCTAATTAAGCTGGCTCCAAGGCTGAGGCCTAAGATTCTTCATTTTTAACAAGCTTCCAGGATATAAATGATTGACTAAAACAAAGCAAAGCAAAGCTTCCTACACTACTTCTAAAAACAAACAACTTCTCAAAATATAACCATGTTCTCTTCCTTGAATACAAGTAATGGAGATAAGAGTGAGTTGGAAGGGTGGGCATTTGGTATTTAAGATTGGATGTTTTCTCATTGATCTTTATCCAACATCTTCAAGGTAACAAAGAAAAAGTAGACATAGCCAATTCAATAAGGAATGTGTTACTGGCAGGGGGCGCGGCGCCAAAGGCCAGAATCTGGGGCTCGTGGTTCTTAAGAGAATCATGGGGCCCCTCATCTTTTAGATGACACTGAAGTGGACTTACTGTGTCCTAGTTAAGGGAGTGCACTAAAGTCATGGACGCACTGTCCAGAATACTCACGGCTTTTTCTCCAAGAGCTGATTTTAAGCTTATCCTCACTTTAATGCTTTGCTCGGCATCTGATTGAAGAGAAATCACAGACTGTTGTTACAGATGACAGATTGACCCTGTGTGTTTATTTCCACCCCCTCCCAAGATCCCACTAAAATGATAGTAAAGGAATTTTTAAAAACTTATAAACATACTTTTGGAAAATGACAAGTCATGGAGGAGTGGTAAGAGCTTTCTCAAGGGTCAGGCAGCCATCGCCTACTATGTACACAGAGGCGGCACAGACCTCAAAGTTCCCAGAGAATCCCAGAGAGGCGTGGGATTCAGATACAGCCAGGGGCGGAAAGAAGACACTGGACTGAAAACGAGGGGAATGCAAGTCAAGGTACATTAAAGCTGCTTTGGAGAACAGTTAATCCTCCTTTCCCACATGCTCTTGCTCAGAAAAATCACTGCAGCAAACGAGTTAATTCAGGAAGGAAGACATGGAATCCAGGAAGCCTTGGATTCAACGCAGGAATCATCAAAGGGGTGACTCCGGATGAAAACTGTGGTCCAGACTGAGATGGGAGCATGTAAGACTCTAAGAGGCAAGTCCAGGAAAAATGAGATTGAAAAGAATAGGTATATTGAAATAGTTGGAAAAAAATGAATGCAATGTAGATAACAAATTAGGCATGCAAAAATAAATGAGGCAGTAGAAACTCCAGGACAAGCAAAAAGCCACGTAAGAAAGGACATAAAATAGTATATTATTCAGCTCTGCAGATGTAATGATGTAAATATTGATAATTTCTTTACTAAGAGTCATTATACAGGTTTACTGGGAGAATGAGAAAGGGAGCTGGAAGAATAGGCCAAAGTGCATGTCTAAAACTGACCAATAAAGAAATAATAATGTAAACAGATCGTGTAGAAATATGAAGGTAACTGCCAGAAAGAGATAAGAGCATGAAGATTGTTATATCTGTCTTTAAAGAGCAGGATTTGAGTACAGTGGGCTGAGGACTGATATATTCTTTTATTTTAAATACAGAGCTAACAAAGCAGATGAGAAAGAGTAGTTTTCACAGGTACGTAGTAGGTACTCAAGAAGTATTGTGTTTCCTCCTCGATCAAATGGCAGCTGCCATCATAGCACAGTCAGAAGCAGGGTCTACATAGAGGGACTGTGTCACAGCCCCGTGAGACTGGGGCCAGAGAAGACTCGGAGAAGCAGAAAGGGAGCTATTCGAAATGTATCAGCTTGGGGAACCCACATGGACTCCAGTCGGTGCGCCATCCCACGAAGGAATTTCTGTTCTTTTCTTTCAGCCAGGTAAACAAGGGCTCGAAGTAGTTGAGCAGTGGTCTTACATCCATATTCTTTGCTCCTACGATGCTTTCCAATGCTACGGTCCAGGGTTTTGATTTTCCAAGGCTCAGCATTTGGCTACATGAAAAAAAAGGGGAAAGTGGGTTCGGGGTCTTTTCAGGGATTACAGATGTTACGTATTTACATGTACGATCCATGGTTTCTACTCTTTGGCTTGGCTACGTTTGCTCCTGGCGGATGAGAAAATAAGGCGCGTTAATGGATGTATTTATCCTTCCATTTTTCCTCCTTTCCAAGTACTACAAAGGGAACCCCGCAGTTATGACACAGAGGAAGGAAGTGGCCTGTCCAGCCATCACATGATCTAGGTCCTTGTGTGATCACAAAAATAGACATTTAATTGATAGATGAGGACATTTCGAGGACAAAATTTTTCTTTTTAGAACAGAGAAATCAAATTTACACCTAGGCATGGAAATGAGTACTTTGGAACAGCGGGAGAGGTTTGACATTTTGAAGCATTTCTTACTGGAGCTTCTTCCCAGCCTCGGTGGAATTTGAGATATCACATTTGTGTAGGGGTCCTTCGTGTTGAGCTATTTTACAAAGGGCTTCTTGAAACTGGAATTCAAAAATGGTCCTTGTGTAATAACTGTAAAAGAGACAAACAAAAAGGCAGGCCCCTGTTTAGTTACTGCAGGGGAGTCACCGATTAAGGCATATGTTTAAATTCTGAGGCCCCCGTAACTAAAGAGATACTAGTCAAACCTCTTTCTCCAGAAAACCTGAAACATGAACTCTATAGATTCATCATCTACTTGCATTTCTGTATCAGCTGATAAAAACGCAGCACCATTTTGTTAAATGTTAGCTCACATTTGTATTGCATTTTAGAGATTTCTAGCCCTTACATACAAATTCTGGCAATCAGTCCTTACAGCAGGTCAATAATGTTATTTCCTCTTTACGAATAAAGAAATGGGCTTAGCAAATTCAAGACCTGGGGCTAATGGAAAAAAAAAATATCTGGCGCTAAAGGGTGAAGAACCTAGATTTTGTGACTTCACATAAAAACTCTCTTCATTACAATCACTCTGAACTCTGCCAGTAACAAGAATAGAAAACAAAAATACCTGTTTGTTTTTCTCCCAAGGATACTAGAAATTCCTTGATGGTGTAGAAAAGATCTCACGCATTTTTTTTAACCAATAAATTATGTGGAGTTAAATTATCATCTATTTTGAGGTTTTTAGGGGGGAGGTGGGTGGAGCTGGAAAGAGAAATTATAGCCATCGCTTCATAGATCCCTATTCCTTTATCGTTAGTACGGCTGTCCGTAACCCTGTAAGTTAAACAGTAACAAACAAGAAAACTGTCGCTTACCGGATGAATGAGTAATCATTAGCAACATGGAACAGAGATGCAGGGTCACAGTATGTTTCATCATGGGGCAGAGGCTCCACCACCCCAACCAGCTCTCGCCTTTGCGGAAAAAAGAAGAAACATTAGCTGTGAGTCGCTGACCGTGAGAAGGTACGACTGGGCGCAATGTCATCGACAGACGGCATTTTTGCTGGAATTGGTTGTCAGATGAAATAGATACAGTGCCCAAAATTACAGAATACAGCCCATCATGTGGTTATCTCTTCCTTTTTTAATTCAGCCAGACTATACCATTAGAAAACAGCCGTGTCTTCAAAACCCTGATTTAATAAAGTGCAGTTTGGGCCAAAAATGTATAATGAAAACCCTAATAATTCCTCTCTGGCAGCATAGTTTATGTGCTCCTGGAAGACAGAATTTTGGAATATTGGAATCTTACTTATTCTTCAGGGCTAGCTCAAATATCCGCTTCTGTGAGACCTGCCCATGTTCCCGCCCGCCCGTCAGCAGAGCAAAGCCCTCCGGCGCCCTTAGTCTTCCCTGGCTGTGCCTCCTTTGCCATTTCTCCATTTCATAATTGTTCAAGTACAGCTCTTACAGCTCTTTCTTTCCCTGGAGACTTGAGCTCCAAGAGGGCATGGCTGTGTCTCGGTCATCTCTAGAGTTCCAATGTCAAACAGTGTCTAATGTTAAGGAGAGACTTCATGTGTATTTGTTGAATGAACAGAGGAATTAATGCCTTAGTGAATCATCTTAAGGGTCTGATTCCATGTACCTTTAAAAATAAACTAAAAGGGATAAAAAAGAATTCATTTAGAAAAAAAGGCAGGGAAATCGTGTATTTGGCATTGTTTAAGCTTAATACATTTGTCCTATCCGATTGTGGGATCATTATAGACACAATTTCAGTAATACTCAAATGCTAGAAATAGTTATTATAGTGGCCGCTGCCTCCTTCCTCCCAAGAAGGATTTCTGTTAACAGAGAATCTTTGCAGAAAAGTGGCACTTAAACTTATGGATATGGGGCTGAAGATTACATGGGGAGATCTTCACTACAAAAAGAAAAAATAAGAAAACAAAAAAAAATTGCCAAGAGTCTGATTAATAGATGGTGGGAGAAAGAGTTCCCTCCCTTATTTCTTCTTTCTTTTCTTCCTTCCTTCCTTCCTTCCTTCTTTTCTTCCCTTCTTTCCACTCCCCGCCCCCTTCTTTCCTGTCTTCCTCAGTTATCTTTCATTGAAAACCCATTTATTTCATCCCTGCGTGTGTCAGGCACTGTGCAAGGTGCTTGGGACGAGACAACAAACAAGTGCTAAAACTGTAAAAAGATCACCATCCGTTGTCCAAAAGTGCCAGGCTTTCTAAAGCTTGGAATTCTCTCTGTTCCCTCTGTACACATCTGGTCACCTCCCACACCTTTCTCAGAGCTCAACTTGGAATCCTCTGCCCATCTCACCCACCAGATTGGGGTGTAGACCCTCGCTGGAGTGCCCATGGGTCCCCATCCCCTCCCATCACAACACGACGCGTTGCAGTGGTTTGTTGCATTTCCCACATCCCTGCGTAGACTAAAGTTCTCTGAAGTCAAGAAGAACAATCGAAATGATCAGCACTGGATCCCCAGTGCTTTGCCTAAAAGATGAGGGTCAATATTTTTTGTTTAAAAGAATAAAAATGAATAAATTGATCACTTCCTAAATAATATCACAGTTTAATGGGTGACGGAACACTTCAGAAGAACAGAGCATGAGAAGTTATGTCACCTGAACCTGCTTCAGTGCAGGGAAGAACCAAAAAAAAAATGTTCTCTGAGGAGAGAGCACCAAAATAAATACTTAAAAAATAAAATGGAAGCAGTTTGTGTGTGTGTGTGTGTGCGCGTGCGTGAATGTGTGCGATGGCACCTCTCTAGTCTAAATGTACCTCTCTCTCATTTTCACATATTTAGCCCCACATCACCAGATTTCAAGATTTAGCCATTGAAATCCCAGTTGTTGTGACTGTGAAGAATTCTCCAAGACCCCCAATCACAGAAGCAGATCCTGAGACAAGGTCCTGGGCAATGATCCCAGGAAACGTTGGCAAAGCTTTGAGGAAGTGAGACAGGGAAAGGAAGGCAGCCCCCGAAAGGAGTGTTATCAAGCAAGTTACCAAACGCTTTTAGAGAAACAGCAAATTCATGAGCAAACATTTTACTGATCACGTATTCATTGACTTACTTCATTTCCCACCACTTTTTCATCCACTGCTCTTTGGGAATTTCACCCTTAAAGACCATCCACCTCCACTTTTCTAACATGTAAGTAAACGGTAAAGTTCCAACGACGTTAAGCGCTTGTTTGAGTAGGAAGTTGATTTCTGTTTCTGAAAGTAAAATGTAAAAGGATAAATATTAAGACGAGGATGACAGTGGATGTCTTGTGTTGGATAATTTCCTAATCTCAAAATATTCCTCAAGATAAACTTACTATAAGGATGATTACATGAGAAATATTGACGGTGGACATAATATGTTCTAGCCAAGTAAAGTCTTGGATAGAACAGGTAAGATAAAGCCACAAGTAACCCTTAATCCTCATTTTTTTCATTAGTTTCACTTGCTTTCCTTAAATACCTCTTCTCAGAGCTAATTAGAGCTATCTCACCTACTTTCCCAGTCATGCTGTTTATTCCTGTAAGCTCCATGACAGCAGTGACTGATAATGTTTC
Source organism: Eonycteris spelaea (assembly GCA_003508835.1). Classification (NCBI taxonomy): domain Eukaryota; kingdom Metazoa; phylum Chordata; class Mammalia; order Chiroptera; family Pteropodidae; genus Eonycteris; species Eonycteris spelaea. The sequence goes on from PUFA01000219.1 coordinate 1,595,406, forward strand.
ATTCAAGACTGTATACCTGGCCAGCTGTCTGCTACATGACGCCCTCTGTGTCATTATTAAAAAATATATAAATAAAAATAAAAAACAGATGTGGCCAAAAGTGAGCACGATAGAGCGATAAAACAAACAAACAAAAAAGAGCCTCCCCAGAGGAAACCATCTACTAGATAATCAGAAGTACAATGGACTTTAAATATATGGACATCTTCTTACCTGAGTTTAAAACACTTTAACACATTATGTTATTTCATTATCCTTTATTAGTGATGTAAAAAAAGGTGTAGAACTCACTCCAGTGTACAAATGAAGCTCACTGAGTTGTGAGCAGGGGGATATTATCTACTTGGAAAACTACTCTATCTCTGGTGTCTAGAAATATGCCTTGCACATAGTATGTACGCAATAAATATTTTTGAAAGAAGAAAGGAAGAGAGGAAGGAGGGAGGGAGAGAAAAAATAAAGGAACTTATTTGTTTAACATTAAGGGCAGAACCAAAGAAAGAGTTTTTCAAACCAGAGGTTGAACCACGTTTAGTACTGTTTTAGTGATTCAACCATCTTTGCGTGCTGTCAGGAAATATATATTTTTTAATGATAGAACAAGTAGTTGTCTGTTACTTGACTTGAGAATGAAATTTTAAAATTAGGAAACAGGTGTGGTTACCATGAACGCCTTCTCTTTTTTTGCTCCCTTCATGGGAGGATGTTCATCCATTTCCCACTTGGTCTGCTTACAGGAACTTTTTCAGACATGATTAAGACTTTACACTGACCTACTCCCAGGCCCTCATGAGGTCACCAAGATCTGGGCCAGAAATCAAGGCAAAGTGAATTGCCCACACAAGAATGAAGCTCATGACCTTGACCTCATTGACCAAACCTTCCAACCAGCACAGCTGATGTTTATGTCTCAAATAACTAAAATGAGAGGACAGAAATACATGAGAGAAGAACATATTTAGCTCTAAGTATCCTTCTTTTACAAGGGAGAATCAAAAGCTATGGCCTCCTCACTGAAGAAGCTGGATCTTGTGAACATTTGTCATATTCTATTAAGCCCAAGCCATCCAAAGAGAAACAGGTTGCCTCAGGCAAAGATTCTGAAGAATAGCATGGATCTGAGGGGATGTCACAGGGGCAAATTCATGCTTCTGTTGGATGAACAGGACATTTTGGTCCCTTCCAATTTTGATGTTCCACCACTGTTTTCATAACTAAAATTATTGGAGTGAAATTGATTAATAAAATCAAATGTTTCGAGTGTATGATTCAACAATACGTCCTATATATTGCATTGTGTGTTCACCGTCCAAAGTAAGATTTCTGTCCGTCACCAAATATCTGACCTCTGTTTTTAAAAAATTCCCATTATTTCAAGTTACCCTTTACTTTGCATAATATTATGGGAAAAGCTTTAGATTAGGGCTCTGGTTCTGATTCTGCCATGTTGCATTTTGACTTTGGGTTAGTTACTTTCCCTCCTGTCTTCAATTTGCTTCCTCTGCAAAATGCTTTTTAGAATCTTCCAGCTCTAAGGCTGTGGGAATTTTTTACCAAGAACCAGAGTTCCAGTCAGAACTCTGACACTACTTAGTTAGGTGATGTTGAGCAAGCCATTTCAGTTCTGTGGGCCTGTTTTCCATTAGATGTTTCTTGGAGTCCCAAGACCATTGATTCAGTTACCCCTCTTACGCCCTTTTGAGAGATACAAAACCACAATTGGCATGCTGTGATAAATACTTAATTTTTTTTTACTGGTAGCAATTCCAAGTTACCCATAAATACCTTGTACTTTATGTGGAAATTAAATATGTCCTGCGCATGATAATACATACCTTTGCCCACGTCGGACTAAAACATCCCCAAATAAGCAATGAAAAAATGTCCATACCATTGTCTTCATAAAAATCAGGTGGCAGAAGACCCATGTTTTTCAGATGGTTAGGTGTAGCTACAGAAAGTGAGATGACTTCCCCGACGGCTTCATGAAACCCTTCATTAGCTCCGTTTCTTAGCAGGTAGGGTTGTGTGGCATATGCCATGTCGTACTGGATGTGTCCCATCTCATGATGGGCTGTCAGGAAGTCTTCCATTTTCACCTTTGTGCACATGATGATCCTGCACATAAATGGGCATGATTAAAATGAATGTCATTGAATTTCATTTGACCATCACAGCAGAGGTGTATGAGATTTTGGTATCATGGATCATCTTTCCAAGATTTATTCACCAATGAATATTGAGGCCCTACTTTTTATGTCCTAGAAACTGTACTAGGTGCTCAATATAAAGTGATGGGCAAGGCTGAATCCTGTTTTCCTGCTCACAGGCTAATAGAAAGAAACATAAGCGGAGTCTACTACTACAAAAATTCTGAGACAAGTACTCTATGAGTGATCAGCAGATGTGACTTTGGGCATAACAATGAGTGAGTGCAGGCACAGTTTCCTAGAAGCACAAAGAAGGGCCTAACCAAGGATGCAATGAGCAATCTGGCCCCTAATCGACACACAGAAGTTTGCCAGGTAGATCACAGGGAGGGATAAGAGGTTGACATTCCTGGAGGTGCTCAGTGAGAAAGGCTTGAGAAAAGAATGTGGCATTCAGGAGACTGCAAGCAGTCTGGTATAGCCAGGATAGAGAAGCAGTAGGAGAAGGAGCTAGAAATTGGCATTTGGGAATCATTAGCGTGTAAGTCAGGGAGCAAATGTGGTGGCCCATGAAGCAGCTGCAGAATAGCAAGAAAAGAGGGCTAAAGACAAAGCCCTAGGAGGTCCCAGTACATACGGAGTAGGGAGAGAAAAATGCTTCAGAGGAGACAGAAAGAGAAGTTAAAGTCCGGAAGAGGATGGCAATGCAGAGGCCAATGAAATACAGCATTTCAAAGACAACTTGTAAATGTTATCTAACGATGCTGTAACCTGTATTTAACCCAGTGACATAAGGACTGCATCTGGCAGTTAGGTGTGGTCCTTTTCAACTTGGCAAGAGCAATTTCATTCAGGTAAATGTAGGAGTCATATTCCAGTAGGTTCCCAACTTAATTTTCCTACCACTCTGACCGTGTCATCTCCCTAATAAATACCTTTAAAGAACTCCCCACTGCTTAAGAATAAACTCAAAAAAATTTTTTTAAAAAAATAATAATAAATAAACTCAACCTCCTTTATACACTCCAGCATAATCTGCTTTTCTAACTTGGTTTTTCTTCATTCTCTTTTGAAACAATTATAAGAATAGCTACTCTATAGGAATGTCTCCTGTATGTAAGATCCAGTACTGGGACACTCACACATACCTCTTCATTTTTAAGTCTCACTCTAGCCCTGGAGTCAGTAAACTATGGCTTGTGCTTGACCACCTGCTTTGATAAATAAGGCTTTATTGCCACATAGCTGCACCCATCTGGTCACATATTGTCTAGGGCTGCTTTCTTGCCACAAGAGAAGAGCTAAGCAGTTGCAGTAGAGACCAGCAAAGCCTGAACTATTTACTCTCTGACCCTTTACAGAAAAGGACCCTGCTGGGGCCCTGCGCAGATCTGCTTCAGCAGGTAGATCCACCCCATCTCCCGGTTGCCCAAGGCATAGCCATTTAAAGACCAATAGCTGCTTCCTTTTTAATTTCCTTTGGAGAAATGTGAGGTGCCTCAACCTGGAGGCTGTGTCCCCCCATGCTCTGGGGGCAGTCCACAGCCAATGACTGACGTAACAGGGGGCTGGTACAAAAGGCCAGTCCTCTTGTCTCCAGCTGTGACCAACTCTGCGGTACAATCATGCTCCGGAGAGCCCCGTGGGATCAGGCTAGGGCAAGTCTCCAGCGAAGACGGCATCCTTACTTACCTCTTTCCCCTGCCCCATCCTGCTTCCCCGGCTCCCCCTCAACACAGCACTTACACAAGAATCCCCATCTCAAGCTAGAGAACCTGACCAGAGACACCTGCAACCTGGGAATTACTATTCCACTTTATACACAAGGAAACTGAAACCCAAGATTAAGTACGTTGCCCGAGGTTGCCTAGTCATTAAGTGACACCTAGGATTCAAAAGCCCATGTTCTTTCTGCCATATCACAGACCCTTCTACGTACGGCCCGTATTCTAGCCAAACTTGCTGACTCCAGGACACAATGCCAGGTCCTGTCTCTTTGCATTCAATCCTGCTATTCTCCCATCCCAGTGTCTTCCACCCAGCTCTGTCTGTCCGAACCCTTCTCGTCTTTCAAGTCCAATTCAAAGAACTCCCGAAGAGCCCTGTCTGATCTACCCATCATTCCAGGTGTGGTGAGTTCTCTTCCACTTCCTCATAGAGTGTTCCCTGTGATTCTCTTATGACACATACCCCTTTCTCCCTTTTATCCCAGCTTATTTATTCACCTGTCCTGTCTCCCTCACTAGAGGGAAACATGGAGGGGAGGGGCGATGCCTGATTCACACATCCATCTTCCACAAATATTAGCATCCGAACTTCCCTAACGAGGGCACCACCATACCCATGTCTATGCACCTCTAATGAGTGCATGTTATTGCAAATGAGGCAAATTGTGTAAAAGTTCAAGTTAGGGCCTGCTGGCAATCCCCCTTTTCTGGGAAAGCACAGATGTACTCTCATGGACTCTCAGCTCTGGTTCAAGGAGAATTCGGTCATCTCTTCTGTGCTCAGAGAAGCAGAGAAGGAATCCAAATTCATCCTCATCCTTGCCTCCATTGTCTCCCATTTTAGTATCAGCTATGTAAGTATCAGCTTTGTTACCTGAAGTCACCTTTCCCCAGGTCCCAAGCTGTGGGGTGGCAGGCCACTTTCTGGTCATTGCCTGGCTCAGTTAGCATAGATTTTTCCCAGAATTTTTCAGTCATATTAGGAAGGCCAAGAGACACAAAGAACTTCTCAGCCTCCTTGAATATCCTCTTTGCGCTCCAGTTCTGGGAAAAAAATAAAATAATAAAGAACAGCATTTAATTCTAGCATTAAATAATAATATTCTTTTTGTTGGATATGTACATAGACATAACCTTTCTGGAAGGCAATTTGGCAACATGTATGGATAGTTTTCAAAGTATTTATACTCTTTGTCTCAGTAATCCTGTCTCGAGAGAACTAACCTAGGAAATTCTCAGACATTAGGTCCAAGAATTACATTTGAAGTGATTTTCATTTATTATTATTTTTAATTAAAATATATCTGACATATCACATTGTGTAAATTTAAGGTGTGCAGCATATAAATTGATTTTTAATAAGGAAAAAAAGTGGAAACAACCACTAGAATGATTAAATAAATAATAATGACTTTGTGGACTGGAAAATATGAATAAATTAGCAAATGAAAAGTAGAATATATAAACCACTTATATAGTAGAATCCTAATGAGGAAATGCACAAAAATATTAACAGACTGAGTGACATCCTATGATGTTTTTTGTCTTTAGTCTTTATATTCCAAATATAAATATAAATGACAATGACCTCTTTGCTAAAAGCTAACTCAAGCCAACAATCATTGATTGAGCTCCTTCAAGGGGCAAGGCCTTGGTTTTAGGCTCAGTGGAAGACACAAGCAATAATGTGGGCATGAAGTCATGAGCTTTTGGAACCAAAAAGGTACACACGTGACCCAGTAGCCAATGGGTAGTTGGGCCTTGGCTTCATACTCTGTATGGGAACCTGAACTTCTGAATGTTCTGGAACTGCAGTGGGGCAGCAGTAGGTTTCTGCCATCTAGCAAACTCTTCTGGAGCCAGTCCCTACAGCTGATCAAGACTTCTTTGGAGATGAGGCCCACATAAAGCAAACCGAGTTTGTATAATTGGCAGATACTTCACGAATCACTTTTAGTAACACAGAAAACTTCCTGATCTCAAAGAACGATCAAGTCCGGTTTTTTCTTCTATGTCAATCTCAGGGATATGAAATAGGATATGACACTATGGCTTTTTAAAATTATTGACCTATAAAGGCTTAATGATATACAATATTGGTATTAACAACTATGGCATTGTTAAGCAGAATGAATGTATACCAAAACAGTGTAGACTAGTAAGCACAGTTAACACCTGTTGAATGAATAATGAATGAATGAATAGAAAACCAGACTGGAAGTATTAGAAGTTCTGAGTTCAAACCTTAGTTGCCACTGACTGTCTTTGTAACTTTGGGCAAGTCATTTACCTGAACTTAGTTTTCTCACCTACAACATGGAACTATCACAATATCTATCCCGAGAGTCTCATAGGGTTGCTGTAAGGATAACAGTAGGAGAGATGATGGGTGTAAAAACACTGTAGATAGGCTAAGAGGCAACATAAAGATGGGCCTCTTTTGCTGCTCAACTATGAAATGGGGCTAGAACAGTTGCAAGAGCCCGGAGGCCCTTGCACCTTCACGTTTTTATTCCAGTGTGGATTCTTCCCTTATGGGAAGATGTCCATTGCATTGCTGCTTACAGATTTAAAACTGTTCACAAGCAGAAGTCCAGCCAAGCCTGAAGTGTAAAGTAAATGATGCTAGAACTATCTGAAGAAATTTTACAGTCAATTGAAGTATGACTATGAATTCTACCCAGGAATGTAGACTATTACCTGAATAAAGAAAAATATATAATTATAACTTTATGGCTTTTATAAAACTATATAATTATATAAAAGTATATAATTGATTTCATCAATAGAAGGGAACATAAAGAATTTAAACAATTATGCCAAGATGGTAACAGAAAGGTGATTAAAAAATAATTTTAAAGACTTGTTTTCAGCAATAATAATTTTTTAAATATGCAAACATCTTCTAATGATATCCTCTTTTTCACTATTCATGTAGAGATTACTGACTGATTACTTAGCAATGACTAACTTTAGAAAGAGTGAGGTCAACCAGTTGATAACTCCACATCTTACTGCTTAATGGAAAACTATATCATATCTCCATTTTTAATATCACTCAGTAAGATCAATACCCTACCTGTTATTCAAGGTGCTTGATGTCATTGACATTGGAAACCTTTTCCATGAAAAGATAGCTACATAAGAAATCATTTCAATTAGCTTGACATTTTTTATTTTTACATGGTTTCAAATACAAAAGATAGGAAGGGAAGGGTGGCATACAAAGTAATGAAGCTGAGGAGTTAGATTTGGTTTTCAAGGGCTCTTCTTCCTACCTGGTTCACCATTTCGTCGGTAACATCTATGTTTGGTTTTTGTTCAAAAGGTACTGTCAACGGGTACAGATTTAACCAAAATCTACCCCACATGTCACCTATTTAAAAAAAAATTTTGTGAATACATGACAAAGACAGCAAAAATATAGACATGATATTTACATAGCGCATTAGGTAAGACTGAGAAACAGGCCACATAGTATTCTAGATTTAATCCCGTCTCTACTTCCTTTTCACTACCTCTTTTTCTCTTCTCTTATTTTAAATTTTCAACTCTCCCTTCTTTTTCTTTCTCCTCTAAAAGGTTAAAATGGTAAAAGATTATGCAGTTAAGCAACTTGTTAGGGAATCATCCCAGTTTCTCCCATTTAGAATTATAGTTCAGAGACACAATTTATTAAATATATGGAATGCCATTGCTACTATAGATTAGAAATATATTCATATAATCCACCAATCAAGGGACAAAATATTACAAATTAAACTATCAGTAATCCCTAATGTTGGATTCAAGAGAGATCACATAGGATCATCAATCTGGAATCTCTACTAACTAGTGACTACGTTCTACTTTTATTACTATACTATAGTAATTCACTTAACTGGGTGATATTTCAAACATCTCAAATAAATGTTAAGTCGAGTTTCAAAGCCAGAGACTCTAAGAGGGAAGATGGATTTAGAAAAAGTCAATCTAAGAGCTGGACTAAAACCCAAACGGGACCTTAATGTAAATGAATAGAATTACAGTGTCTGGAGCAAAGTCAGACATTTTTACTCCATGCTGGTCAAACCTCATTTGGGGTAACAGTTCAGCTCTTAGCATGATATCTGAAGAGGGACATCAACAATGGATAGCTCATCCAAAGAAGACTAGAAAAGTGAGATCTTAAAGAATGGTTAAAAATCTGTACAGGAGGTTTAACTTAAAATAAGAAAACAGTGTATACATGATGATAACAATAAAATTAAAATATACTGAGTACATATTCTTGTGCCAGGTACTCTGTTATGTCTTCTATGACAGTTATTTACAAATATCTGGAAGCCCATCTTGTAGAAGAATAGAAATACCGTGGGTAACCTCATAACACGGAATTAGACATTATTAATGGAAGTTTTTAGAGAGGATGTTGATTCAATTCCACACGAGGTAGAACTTTCTTATAATTAGTGCCATGTAGCGACAGATTAGTCTACCTTAGAAGGAAAACAGAGGCACATCACACCAGGCAGATTTAAGCAGAAACTGAATTACTGAAGAATGCCTGGCAAAGACATTGAGAGAGTATTTATACACTGTTTCGGAGTAAAAAGTCTCCACAGGTCCTTTGTCCATATTCTCTCCTGCTGAGAGAGAGGCTTGGCCGTGGAAAAGAATTAGCTACCAGCAACTTAGTTTGACTGTAGCAAGAATGTTATGTATGCATGAGATGAACTTTTCAAACATGTATATTTTCTTTGGCCTCAGCTTCTGGGGTGATGGAAAGGGAAGTGGAGGACAGCCACTCTCTGGAGGGAAACTGGGAGGCTCATTAAAGGGCCCCTGGTTTTGCATGGCCTACAAAAGCCCCACAGCAGAATCCAAAGTTCTTGGAAGATTGATTTTCCTACTAATCTAGGTATCTTCCTTCATGATGAAGATGTCATTCATTACTCATATGATTCCAAACCAAACAGTTTACAGTAAAAGTAACTGGTCCAGTTTAGAATGAACTTATAAACTTTCACTTGGGCCATATCTTAATTCTAGAAAGCCTTGCTCTTATGGCTGACCACATCCGGCCTACCAAGCTTCTTTCCTCTGACATTAAGATACCAAAATTCTAAACTCCACCTCAAGAGCTTAGCCAGCCAACTTAAATAATAACTTATTTCCCCCCATTTCCACTTTCAATTGAACTTGGAGTTCCTTCTCTAGTTATCTTAAATAGCCCTTTTATCATTGGATTGTGACCAAACATAATAACTGTTTAAGTATAAAAACAAAGTAATGCGATAGAGAACAATTTAAAATGGCTTTTCTGTTGAAGACAATGCATACAAAACGTGATATCTATAATGTTACTAATTCCATTCACAGAATTTTTAAAAAGTTGTATGTTGAATCTCACTCCCAAAAACAACTTTATTGGTGGAAATAAAATTGAGCAAAGTTATTTCCTGGAATTTCTTACCAAGCAAATGGGCAGGGAGGCATCCAGTCGGACTCATATGGGAAGGGTAGGCATCCATCAACTTTGCCCTCACATAAGCATGAAGTTGTTCATATAATGGTTTAATCTGAAAAGCCCATGAAGAAAGTGTAAGACCAAGAGAAGCTTACTTCAATTTCCAATCCCCAACACTAAAAGTAGAAGCTTCTTTAGAAAAGTAGCATTTCCCTAAATTCTAATTTCTTCTCCTCTCAAATGTTCTGGGGAGTTTGAAAACATCCCTTCTTCCCAGATATTGATGATGACTACCTCCACTGCATACAGAAATAAATATACCTGGAGGAATACAGTCCCCAAAGTGAAAGCAGCTGCAAAAAATATTCATTTTTAAGATGCTACCTACTTCCTTTGTGTTTGTTTTTAATTTTTTTTTTTTTTTTTTTTTTTTTTTAGGCAAGGCAACCCTTGGTTGACCTCGCAGATTGCAAGGACCTTGTCAGCATACAATCCCTTATTTTTAAAAATTTTTTTATGCCTACAGAACCTGGTCTTCCTAGGTGGTCTCCCATCCAAGTACTAACCAGGCCCGACCCTGCTTAGCTTCCAAGATCAGACGGGATTGGGCTTTTTCAGGGTAGCATGGCCGTTGACTTTCCTTTGTTTTTAAATTGAAATATCATTTACATACCATAAAATGCACCCATCTTTAAGTGTATAATTTCACAAGTTTTAATAAATTTATACTGTCTGGCAGCTGTCACCACTACAGAGTTTTAGAACATTTTCTTACCCCCAAAATTTCCTTGTATCCATTTACAGTTGATCCCACTCCCACCCCCAGCCCCAGGCAATCACTGAACTGATTTCTGTCTCTACAGTCTGCCTATTCTGGATATTTCATATAAATGAAATCATTCAATATATGAACTTTTGTGTCTGGCTTCTTTTAGTTAGCATGTTGTTTTTTAGGTTCATACATGTTATTGCATGTATCATTAGTTCATTCCTTTTTACTACTGAGTAGTATTTCAGTGTATGAATACATCAGAGTTTGCTTCATTTAATATCTCACGGATAAAATCCACCAGTTGTGGGATGACTGGGTTGTTTCCAGTTTGGGACTATTATGAATAATGCTTCTAGGAACATTCGTGTGTACATCTTTGTATGGATATACATTTTCATAGCTCTCGTTTAGACACTTAAGAGTGGAATACCTTAGTCATATGGTAGCTGTGTGCTGAAATTTTAGGAAACTGTCAAACTATTTCCCCAAAGTGGCTAGGCCATTTGACATTTCTCTCAGCAGTTTATGGGAGCTCCAGTATCTCATCCCTACCAGCACTTGGTATTGTCAGTCTTTTTTAATCACAGCCATTCTGGTAATGTGTGGTGCCTTTTAATCGTGGTTTTAAATTTATATTTGCCTAATAAAATGGTTTCAGCTGTTGCTTATTTGCCATTTCTTTGATGATGTATTTATTCAAATTTTTTGCCCTTTTCTTTGGTGGGGGAGGGTCGTTTGTCCTGCTTCCATTTTTGATAGCTCTGCCCCACTATGGCTGTGAAGAGTAGTTCATATAAGAAGTGTGAAGCGCAGGGGTAAGCGGGAGATGCGGAGATCAAAACAAAGGAAGAGGGGGGTATTAAGAAGTGTCCATGGGACACCTCTACTCATAGGGCTCTCTCTCCCTTCTCCCACTTAAAGCGTTCCTTAGTCCAATGATCAGGAAACATAGTGGTATTGATTTTCCTGACGGAAGGAAGCAAAAAGCTATCGCTCTGCTAACAAAGGAAGACAGTGCTGGCCCCAGTAGTTAGTTCGCCCTACCGCGAACACACCATTCCTTCCTATAATCTAAAAATCCGTTCCTTCCTATAATCTTTCCTTCTTATAATCTTACTGTTGGTAATCGCCCGGTTAATGTCTGAAAACGGGAAGGAAGCAGAGCAAAGCCGATCATCTGTAGGAGTTGCCCTGTTATTCTTTAAAGTCCTTTCGAGCTCTAATATTCCATAACTACGAGGCCTGGGAATGGCTGACCAGCGTGTTAAGAACAAGCCAGATGTCTTTGGTCATCATCCCTTTTTTCCCATGCACCGCCCCCAACATCTGTCTCTTTGTACGGTTCCTCCGTTACCTCTGCGAAGGTACGGTTCACATCTTCAATCAACTGGTCACGGTTATAGGCAGAGCCATTTGTCCCCTCTGTTTCATAATCTCCTCTCCAATAATCCCCATAGTCCTCATAATCTGTTTTGAAAAAAAGAGAAAGAGAAGAATGTAAGGGAAAGAAAGAGATAAAGCACAGTATACATAGATTAGCCCTGCCAGGAGGTTAAAAAAAAATCCAAAGATCTGCCCTTCTAAATATCGACTCAAAGAGATGTAAATGAATATAACACTAGCTAAAGTCTGCTAAACACTTGCACTTGCTCTGTGCCAGAAAAGTAAATGCATTGTCTCATCTAGTAGTCAAAGTGCAAACACCTCTCCGAGACTGACGTTATTATAATAACCACTGTGTAGATTAACAGCCTGCTCTTAGATGGTTAAATCATTCATCCAAGGTCACACAACTGGTAAGGCACAGAGGCACACTCCTAGTCTCCTAACCCTGGGTCTCTGCTTTCTCTACAGGTCAGTCTGAATATTTAACTTTGAAACATGTGATTGGATCTGAGTGTTTAAATTTTCATTTTCTTCGGGGCTTTATATCTTCAAATGCAACCCAACTCATCTCAGACATTGCCACAGTGGGCCTGTGTGTGTTTGCAAATCACATGTGTACACAGCGCATCTCTGTGCACTCTATGTAGTATCTCATCATCAGGAAACACGAGCTCATGTTAGGGTATCAGCTAATACAGTTTGCAAATATGTTTTAATCATTTCTATTTTTACATGCACATTGGCAATGGATGATCAGGAAGGTGAGGATAGAAATAAATATTTGGATGGAAGGATGCAGCGATGAGCTACTGTCTCCAGCTTGCCTACGGCTTAAGAATATGAATTTAAGTGCAGTGAAAGACATTTCGAAACAATAGATGAAAAATATATTTTCTTACTCCACCCCAGGAGGCAGTGAATCACCAAAGCATAAAGTTATTCATAATGCCATGGCTTCAGCTAATTACACAGGCAAGAGAATAAGTTAAGAGATATGGAAAATCCTCCCCGTGTTAAAATTTTTTTGTGGCCACATGATTTGAGATATGCCTACAACGGCAGAAAATAATGGGTTTCCAGCCTAAATCAATCTGATTTTTTTCTTTCTGTGACACCACCCTGAGGTAAACACACAAAAATCCTTTGAAAATGCACTGTGGCTAAATGGGAGTTTAGGAGAGAGATGGTGTCTCTGTCTCTCATCTTTTCTGAGAAATAGAATCCCTACTGAATGCCCAGATGACCTCGGGAACCCCTGGGAGCCTGAGAACTTCCACACAAGTGATTTGTTCGAGGCCCTGTAGTTGAGTCTCAGTCGTGAGCTTTTTAACTGTAGAATGGCAGTTCATCTTCCCTTATTCCCTAGTAGATTCTTCTTTGAGACAGACAACATGAATTGGTCAGCAGATGATCATTAATTTAGGGATAGCTCTTATATCAAAAAGTGACCTTGGTCATTCATGAGAAAGAGCCCCAAAGAGAGCTTCAGGACCTCTACAGACCAGCAAACTTACTCTCTCCTCTTGCCATCTCATTTTTCAGGACCACATATTCTTCATAAAATGGCCTCAGCTGCTTGCCAACCTCAGACCTCCAGCCTTCCCAAGCCCAGAGCCTTTGATTGTAATCTTTGCTGCTTTCCATTATGTCATCCAAACCTGTTATTGCAAAGCACCCAAAGGGAAATTAATGTGAATTTGTAAACTTTTTATTTGTAAACAATTAAATGAACTTTCATGAATTAAAAGGCAGGCGGACATCAAGGTCATAAAGCTACAAAATGAAATCTCATGATTCATTAATTTCCTCATCCTTATTATAGTTCTAAATAATTTTTCAGAGAAAATAAAGCACTGATATCATTAAATTACTGAGTGAATTAAATTCTTTGAATGTGACAGACTTTAAAATGAAGTTTTGTTAAAAATTAAAAGTTCATATATGTACTGAAATACACATATATTAAATCTTGTCATCTTTGGATTATCTATCTGAAAGGCACAATGTCATTATCCAACATTGATCTGACTTTTAAACCTTGGAATAAAAAACTAAATTTCATAATCACTGTTCAAAATTAATAGCCTACCTGGTTCAAGTAACAAACACTCCTGTGGATTATTTGGCTCACAAACTTTTCCAGTACTGTAGATGGTGCTCATTGTATTTAGAATATCGTTCAACTGCAAATTAAAGATGATAAATAATGTTAAAAATGGAAATATGCTAAAGAGAATGCTAATATAAAGATTTTTTTTTGGCCTATGATTTTTTTTATGCTTCAAAATACAGCAGTTCACATCCCCTTTGCCGAGTATCTTCCTTTATGTAGGACAGGAATATCTCAGTTAAATTTCCCTACTAACAACTAGCACAGAGCCTTGTAAAGCATGTTATAAATATATGTGGAGTGACTGAAGCAAACAGATCTACCAAAATCCCCAAAACATTTCTTACTTACTCATGCACGGGGAAGTGCATTTGTTATTTAATTCAGCATTCATTGAGTGCACATTTATTAAACATCTACTATGTCCTACACTCTGACAATTCTTACAGGCAGCCATGACATCAATAATTACAGAATAGAGTGACAAGTGCTATAACTGCCGCCAAAAAGTAATGTGGCAGTATGGGGAAGAATGGTATCAATAAGTAAATAACCCGGAGATTCAGGAATGGCTTCAAAGAGGAGGGGACATTAGAGCTGTGTCTTGGGAGAGAAGTGAAAATTGGTCAGGTAGAGAAGAAAGACGGAGAACAAAGCCTAAATGGTGGAAGATGTTGGGGAAGACGGAGTGTTGACGTGTTGAAGGAAACTAGATAGTGGTGCTGATTGAGGGAAGTAGAGGACATAAGAATGGAGAAGTAAGCAGGAGCCAGATCATAAGAGTCCTTCTGTGCCATATTGAAAAATTTAAACTTCACCTTGCAGGTAAAGGAGAGTAAAGGTAACCGACTAAAGCAGTGCTACTCGAAGCACAGTCCATGGATCAGTGGAAGTCAGCAAATGGTTCATTTCCATTCTGTGATGAGTACACTAATTAAAAAGATATATGTTTATAAACTTTTAAAACCATCTGCTATTTCCATGATATCTAGGCATGCGATTAGTGAACTTAATGAACTTAACCAAGTATCGATCTGTGATGGATTGGTAACAAAGGGAGAGAAGGAGAAACAGAGGGAGGGAGGGAGAACTGCTTCTCTCCCACGGATGATTTAAGGAGCACAGGACGGAAGGCCCTGTTTCCCCTTCTCCTGTTTCTCTTCTTTCACTCTGCTGCTAGAGTCATTAGCCTAAAGCATGAACTAGATCCCATGCTTAAAACTTCAATAAGATCCCATAGTCCAAAGGCATCAACCCAAATTCTTTCTCATGGCACAAAACCGCTCATGGTCTCTTTCTCTATCTGCTTTTCCAATCTCCCCCTTCTTCCTCTCCATTGAATTCATGCATCCTTGAGTCTCCCCTCTTCCCAACACTTCAAGCTCTTACATGCATTTCACTGGTTTTCAATGCTGGCTACACACTAGAATTACCTGGGATCTTTGAAAAATACAATGTCCAGGTTCCACCTAAGCTAGATCAAGTCTGTGTAGACTCTAAGAGACCTATAGACAAGGTTTCTCATGGTGTCTTTGTGAAAAAGTTTGGGAAGCATGGAATGGATAAGATAAAGTGGATTAAATAAATAGTTGGGTAATTAAATCCAAGGAATGCAGAATAATAAATATCAACTTGTAGGAAGATATGTGCCATATGGTTTCATCTTTGTTCTTATCGTGCATTTTTTTCTTTTTATAGATGCAGATTAGAACACAGAGTTCCAGAGGATAAGCAACTGAGAAAGAAGGCTTTGATGTTAAACAGCCAAATATTTTAGATAAAAAAAGATTTCAATAGGTTAGATAAACCCTGCCTGCTGCCCATTTCTGTAAAGTTTTATTGGCGCCCAGCCATGCCCGTTTATTTATGTATTAGTTATGGCTGCTTTCCTACCCTAACAGCAGAGTCCACTCATTGTGACAGAGACAATATAGCCCACAAAACCTAAAATATTTACTATCTTTCCCTTGGCTAGAGAGATGAGAGATGTTATGTTAACAGGGAGCGAATATAGGCTTTCTTGAATTTAGACAAACTACACACCTAAGACTAGAATTTTAAAAGGTATCACTTTAGAGCAACATTGGTAGAAGGGATTCAGAGACTTCATTGACAGTGATGTCAACATGAACCAAGCATGGAATTTGTCAAAAACAAAAAACAAAAGACAAAAAACAAAAACCCTAATATAATCTTAGACTGTCTTAGTAATATAGAGTACAGGGTGCAGAACGTCACATTCCTGCTCACCTCCTTACAGACCAGAGCCAACTCAGAGTGCTGTGTTCAGTTCAAGGACATTGACAAAATGAAGACAGCAACCGAGGCAGATCAGGGGATTCAAAACGATTATATAAGGGAAAATTGACAGAGTGAAGGATATTTAGAGAACAAAAGACTCGTTTTTAAAAAATGTGCTGCCTTCATTTACTTAAAGACTATTATCAGAAAGAGCAATTTGGCTTTAGAAGGCAGAACAAAAGTGGAGGTTAAAGCACTTACTGCTCAGTGGAGGAGTGTCTTCCATCGCTAAAGCAATCTGAGCTGAGGTCGTTAGCCACTTGCTAAAGAGGTTGCAGAGGAGAATCAAGAATGAAAGCGGGGAAGAATTACACTACAATATGAGATTTCTCAAGCTTGGCACTATTGACATTTTGGACCAGATAATTCTTCGTTGTTGAGGGCTGTCTTAGCAGCGTCCCTACCCACTAGATGCCAATAGCATCCCTCCCGAGTTGTGAAAACCAAAAATGTCTCCAGACATTGTCAAATGTCCCTGGGAGACAAAAATCGCCACCAGTTGAGAATCACAGACATAGACTAAGTGTATTCCTCAGGCAGCCTGGTCCCTCAGGAAGGTTATCTCTGTAGAGGGTGTCCATATACACACTACTGTGCCCAGCCAATCCCAGTTTAACTCTGTGTCCTAACATAATTATTACCAGTGTCTTCTTTCACTCTCAAAAGGATTCCAGTATGGATGATAAATTATGTGCTCACCCTACCTAGGCACAGGGTAATAGCAGCATTACACTCTTTGCAGATAAAGGAAGCAGCCATGCAAGATACTAATGTTTAATATTCCCCAAATATTTCAGCTCTTGGGATCAGTGCTAGCATGTTTACATACTCTTTTGGTCTTGTCTGCTGAGAGCGTCGATGACCCACTCTGCTGAAGGATCCGTAATTGTAGCTTGAGTTCAGGATCCTGAATTTCATCTAGCCGATAAGTTTTGGCAAGCTTGGACTGTTCTTCATAAAAGGCAGACCATTTGGCCCTGGCTTCATTCTGAAATGACAAAAAATTAAATTGAAGTCAAAATGACACTGCTTAAACAGAACACAGGACAGAAGATATGGTCCAGAGAACATCTGGTGGAACATCTAATATTTCTTGAGTGGTTTAGTTTTCTACTTTGCTGAAGGTCAAGGTTTAGGTTAAGAGTGACCAAGCCACTCTTGGTCACTCTCTTTCTGGCCCAGTGCCTGGTTTTCCCAAGGGTCCTGTCCCCAGACTGGAAGTGAATTCTCATAGATGATTCATGTTGTAGGGCCCTGTAATTTGTGGCCTTAACACTGTGACATGGATGAGTTGACCAGGACTCAAGGATGAATGCTCTAAAAGGAGAGACTATGGAGCTCAAAGTGGACTTAATGGAAATACAGGCAAATTTGTGTGATCACCTCCCCTCGACTGTGAATAGGAGCCATGGTTCACTTCCAACCAGTAGAATATACCCAAAGTGACAGGTTGAACATGTTTATGTTATATAAGATTTCTATCTTGCTGGAAGACTGTCACCTTTGCTGAACTACCCTGTGGAAAGGGCCACATGGCAAAGAATTGAGGATGGCCTCTGGATGACATCCTGCAAGAAACTAAGGACCTCAGTCCAGCAGCATACAAGGATGTCAAGCTACCACCAACCACATTAGCTCAGAAGTGGATTCATCCCCCATCGAGCTGCCGGTGAAACCAAGACCTTGATTGCAACCTATGAGACTCAGAAGCAAGAAGATACAGCTAAGCTTTGCCTGGACTCCTGATCCACAGAAGCTGTGAGTTCATAAGCGTGCGTTGCTTTAAGCTGCTAAGCTTGTGTTAACTTTTTACACAATAGATAACTAGTATAGATTCCCAACAGGCCAAGGAATTTCACTTTTATCCTGTGAACGCTAGGAAGTCACTTAAGGGTTCCGTGCAGGCATGTGACATGATGAAAGTGGTGCATGGAAGTGGCAGCGACGGATCAGACAAGTGATGAAAAGAATAGTGGCAGTGAAAACGAAAAATGATTTATCTCTTTATTGAGCTCACACGATCCCTCAGGAACTACTCCTCGATTAATCTTCACCAACAATATTGTGAGGTGGTTGTGATTTTGTCCACTTCGCAAATGAGCAAAATGAGGCACAGAGTGGGCAAGTAACTTTCCCTAGGTCACACAGCTAGTAATTGGAAGAACCACGGTGTCACCCGGGTATATTTATCTCCAAAGATAATGCTCTTTACGCATTGACCATAGATTGCATTCAACACGTTCTAGTCTTCTAACATGCATGAGTGTGAAGGAGAGACCTATAGAAAGAGTTTGGTTTACAGCACAGAGCCATCTCTGCAACCCACCACTCACCTCTCAATCCCTACCCTTATTCACCCAGTCCAGGATGATATACTATCAAGTAAAATTTCAGTAAAATTTTGAAACCAAATGATAGGAATAATTTTATTCTCAATCTACTTTGGAAACAACTCACAATCCCCAAAAGGCCTCAGTCTTAGAACATTTTTATTATACTGCATATGTGAACTTTGAAGATATGTCTTATTATTTATCACTACCATACTACAAATGTTATACTTTAAATCATACAAAAATATTACATTACATTGACTTGCATTTTGACCCCTGAGGACATACTGTTCCATCCCAGAGCTCTGGAGACCTGAACTAGTTTTTTGTTAATCTCTTAGCTCAATATTGCTGCACCATGCTAAGAGTGTAAATTCAACTCCCAAGCCTATTAAATAACTCACAGGTGAAACCTGAGTGGACCAAGTATCTAGATGAGGACTGGCCCGCCTTCTGTTTTGTAAATAAAATCCTCTTGGAACATAATCACATCCATTTATGTATTGTCTATGGCTGCTTTTGCATTACAATGGCAGTCAAATAGTCTGCATAGTCTACTATGGCTGAGTTGAACAGAGGTGGGAGGGCCCACAAGGCCCCAAGTATTTACTATCTGGCCTGTTGCAGAAAAAGTGTTCTGACCTCTGCCCTAGATCTAATATACATGCACAGGAAATAAAGGGCACAGAAGAGCATGTAAAACAACATTAAGGGGGAATTTCTATAGGACCAACATTTCAATTCTTCCACAAATAAATTGCAAAAAAAAAAAAACAGTGAGAAAGGGACTCTATAGATTAAAAGAGACTTAAAGTACATCTATCAAACTGATTGGAAGGAGAAGACCTTGCTAGATCCTGATTCAAATGAACCAGGTGAAATTAAAAAATATATATGAGACAGTAGTGTGCATTTGAATGTCGGCTAGATATTTGATGATAGTGAGGAATTATTGTTAAGTTTTTGGCACGGTCGTATCATTAAGGTTGTTTTAAAAATTCTCACTTTGAGAGTTACAAGGTGAAATAGTTACATACAAAACGATTTGCTGTTTGGGATTTCCTTCAAAATAACGCAATAAATGTAAGGGTTGAGTAGAAAAATAAAAGAAGATTGGTCGAAGTGTTGATAATTGGTGAAGCTGGGTGATGAGAACTAGGAGATTTAATATACTGGTCTCTCTTCTTTTACATGTTTGAAAATTTTTATGATAAAAAGTAAAGAAAAATTCATATGATGGAATACTATTCGGTAATGAAAGAGAACAAAGGACTGTCACCTGCCACAACATGCAAAGTGAAAGAAGCCAGTCACAAAAGACCACCTAATGTATGATTCCATTTATCTAAAATGTTCCGAGTAGGCACATCTGCAGAGGCAGAAAGCAGATTAGTGCTTGCTCGGGGCTGAGAGTAGAGAGAGGAAGAGCGATTGCTCCGGGGCATGTGGTTTCTTTTTTGGAGCGATGAAAATGTTCTGAAGTTAGATGGTGGTAATAGTTGTACAGTTCTGTAAATAGACTAAAAACCATCGAATTGCATAGTTTAAATTGGTCAATTTCATGGTACATAAATTATATCTCAATAAAGCTGTTGTTTAAAGCCTGCAATGAAAAAGCAAAAAAAAAAAAATCACCTTACTCCCTACGTCCTATAACTAGGTCTGAACCCTTCATAGAACTGCTCCAAACCAAAGGATTTAGCCAAATTGATGTAATGTTCTTTTCCCAATTACCTGGCATACACGAAGAAGTACTGGCAGTTTCTGACCACCAGACTGTCCTCCTTGGGCGTAGCTGGGGGTTGCCTGGCAACCTGTCCAAATGCTTATATCAATGAATAATCGTGTGAAATGTGGGCATAAACATGTCATTTTGAGTTGCTCGAGCTTAATTTCACCAAAATTACATCGCTAAACTGGGATATTATCAAGTTTTCATGACAAAAGGAAAGCAGTATGAACGAGGCCTGCAATGCATTAGACTCATGTCAATCCTCTGCACGTGGACCATATACATTCACAATTGTTATCTACTGTGCCCATCTACACCCTTACATTTCAAGAGACAAAAAAACAAATGACTTGCCCAAGGTCTCACAGCCAGGTCAGGAGAGTCACAATAGCATTGAATTTCTTGAATTCCATTGTATTTCCAGTACAGTGATCTTTCCCCACCTCTGAACCCGTGTGCAGATAATTGTGTGTGTCAGGGAGAATGAGACAGACTCATCAGAGACAGGAATGAAGTCTACATTCCCCTTGGGTACATAAGAGCAGTTTAAAATTACCCTGAAGGCAAGGAAACAGGTTCAGGAATCAGGCATGCCCAAGGACTCTAGGGACCCCCAGCAGCAAAGGGCTGAAGAAACCCGAGAGAGCACCCAAAGGGGAAGTACAGACCTCTTGCTCTCTCTTCACAGCTTCTGATATCTCACCAAAAAATATTTACGAAGCGTTCTCAGGAAGCTTTGGGGCTTTGAGAGGGCATTTTTCAACACCCACTTGAGCTGCATGGACAGAATTTGCGGCGGCTGTCCTAGTTACTGCCAAATACTAGAACAATGACCCGGATTGCCTCTGCTGCAATGGGACCTTTTTGCTCTTTTCCAGGAATAACTGTCTAGGGACCTCCTATGTTGCTACAGAGCTTCTGACTTTGCAAAAAAAAAAAAAAAAAAAAATTCCCTTGATTTACAAAGGACCCTATTTCGAAAATGAAGCCAACAATAAACTTACAAAGAAGAGGCGATGCAGAAAAAGTAATGTCATTTTACTGAGAAGATAATTACAGTTTAATTGTGAATATTCGATCTCAGACAGGAGAACTGGATATGCTATAAAGTAAGGGGGCAATTTATTATCTAGTACGTGACAAGTGTTTGGGAATTAATTTTCACTGAATTTCTGAACTATTTGGAAACCTGTTTTGAACCAAGCTTTTCCCCTTATCTCTATCTGATGGAATTCTCCTAAGTAGGGAGTTTTGGGGATACCACATTGATCAAATTTTGATGCTTTCTATTATTTTAAGGTATATTCTCAGAATTTGATCTAAAAATCACCATGCTAGGTCAGATCCATAGGCTGGCAAGCCCAAGATTCTGACTCTGTAACATGACCCAAATCTCCCCTCCTGTATCATTTATCTATTGTTACTAGAATATTACATAACAAACCACCAGAATCTCAGCGGCATAAGTGCTCATTGTTTACATGCCTGGAATCACTGGAAGTTGCCAGGCAGCTCTGCTGATCTTGACTAGATTGGCTTACAACTTTGGGGGATCAGTTTCTGCTGGATAACTACTCCCAGCAGAGTCTCTACTAAAGAATGAGAGACATTCTTTAGTTGGCTAGGGCAGGCATGTTCTCATGGCAAAGGCAGAGGTGCAAAAGATAAGCCCTATTGTTCAAGTCAATCCTAAGCCTCCACATGCATCACGTCTGCTAATGTCCCATTTGTTTAAATAAGTCACATGATGAAGGACACACTCACCTCACCTTCAGCGCGATGGCAATGCAAAATGATATAACCTTGGTCATTGATATCGGGAAGAGTAAATATCTGGGTCCATCAGAGCACTTGACCCAGTACTTCCTCACCCACAGCGGATCTACAGTCCTTACATTTGCTTAAATACTTCAAGAACCCATTTATTGTTTTTAATGTCTCACTTTTTTTAGATTAGTGAATGGCCCAGTTTGTCTATTACTCAGCAATGGAAAGGAATGAAATTAAGCTAAATGAATTAAGTCAGACAGAGAAAGACAAATAGTGTATGATTTTACTTATATGTGGAATCTAAGCAAAACAAAACAAATGAACAAACGAAACAGAAACAGACCCGTCGATACAGAGAACAAGCTGATGGTTGCCAAAGGGGAGGGAGGTAGAAGGGGAAAAAAGGAAAAAAAAATCCCGCCTGGTTTTACAAGTCTTACCAGTTTCACCACCTGTAATGTAAATGGCACCTCATTCTGTTTATTGTAAATTCATCTCTTTTTGAGCTTTCAAAGGCACCACCTTCCTGGTATGAAGAGATTTGGCCAATACAATTGCAAACGTGCTATCCTTTCTTGTTCCATCTCAGACTAATTTTTTTTTTCAGTCAGGCTTTGTACCGTTAATTCTGCTTTCCCTCCTAATGCTCTCTGATCCCCTTAAATCATTCCAGTTGCTCTCTTTTGGGGAACATTCTCCATTTCTCAAATCTTTAAGTCTTCTATCTTTAAGCATGGCCGCAACAGCCTGCCCATCTTTGTACCTCTAATGGCACCATCCATAGTGCCTTCTTCATTAGCGGATATCACTATATGTGATATGAGAATTGAAAGAAGGGCCTTTTCCCTCCCTGCCCATTGCCCCCTCCCCAGGTAACCCATACAGGTGCACCAATGTGCACTAATGCACCCTTCACCACTGCTTGAGGAAGGAGATATTTGTCCCCTCTTTTGCTACTTGCATTTAAATATTTTCACATGCCTTTAAATGGCGCAAACTTTCTTTCAATGTGGCCAATTTCATTGATGCCCTTTCATTTCTGGCCTTTGCCCTTATCAGCCAGTGTACTTCAAAAGCAATAGCACTTAAGGATCCAGAGGTGATTTCAGTAAGCCTCGCTACATCTTATTCTATAACAGCCCTTCTCGGCATCTGGGCACTCGACAGAACTGTCACAAGTCTCTTCAGCAACTATCACTTCCTCTCACACTAATGACGTGATATCTTATTGTTCTCCTATGCTCACAAGCATCAAGCCCTATTCTGGTTGATTTTTGAATTAATTCAATCTATACAATGACCCTATAAGGCAGATATGATCGTTATGTTATTTTTCACAGACCAAAAAACTAAGGTGCAGAGAGGTCAATTAACTAGCTCAAGTTCGCCCAGCTAGAAAGTGGTGGAGGTAGGATTTGGACTTTGGCAGTCTGGTTCCAGAGCTCCAAGGCATGATGCTGATATACCTTCACTGCCTCCAGTACCATTTCAGCTAAGCACGAAAACACATACACAACACACTACGGGCACCTCCGACTGAGATCAAATAAAAAGTGAGAGAAAAGCAACAATGAAGAGATGAAAAGAGGTAAGACCAAAATACGGGACCAGAAAAAAAAATGATCTACTATGACAATACTGAGCTGTCAAAATCTCCTGGATTTCTTCGAGCTTTAGAAAAATAGGAAAAAAGAAAAAAAAAAACACTGGAAGATTTCAAATGAGACTGTAGGTCTCAGATTTGATCTGTCCAGTGAATGGCGGTAATTTAATTTTAACATGCAAGCTACTAATCACTGGAAAAAAAAAAGCTTTTGAACTATGCATTTGAAAGAATGTATTACTGTAAAAATGCCACGAAAATCTTTTTTTAAATAATGTTGCTCAATTTCCAGCACTAAATGTATAAAGATACTGCTTTGAGATTGGTGAGAAAAGAAACAAACCCTTGTATTCATCGAAAAAAGCATCTTGCTTTCTCAGAGCATTCTGAGATTTGTCAGAAGTGGCTTAATTATATTTTTTTCTTGGAGGGCTCCGGATGGATTCTGTAACCTTCGGAAGTCCCTCAGAACTCTGTGACAGCAAAGGAAGAAATTTCCAAGTCCAGCCTCACCCGATCCAAGGTTAGATAATTACTAGCTACCTCTTTCACGAAGCCTCCAGTTACATTTTTCAGTTAATGTATTATTTGAGAAAGTCTTTACATATCCCTGTTGACTTTGCGGGCTTGAGGAAATTATTACCTAAATAATTTATAGCATTTCCATGAAATGCTTTGAAACCCCGACTAGGATGAGAATTATTGTGGCAACTTTATGTAGCATGTGCAGTGGTGTCCAAGAATCTGGACTGAGACCAGTGAATAATTCTGTAACAATTTTCCAAATGAACCCCAAAGTCAATTAAGTTTAGTCATCTAGGATTCAAGAATCAGAAATACTGAGGCAAACATCCAACCTCCCAGCTCAGAGCACTTTGATGTCCCTTTTCATTTATGTGAGCAGTAATCTAACCTTTAAGAAGCAACAAATACCCCTATGCACCCATGAGCACTCACCATCTTTTGGGCATTCTCATCGGTGATATTGGTGTTAAAATCCCAAGAAGCAAGTGAACTTTGATAAAACAGGTCTTCAGCTTCAGTGTTAAATTTCTCTAAAAATGTCTTGGCCAGTTCCTCAGGAGTGGATTGAGCAGCAGTTACAGCAACAAGGCTGAGAAGGAGCCAGAAAGAGCCTGACATCTTTCTCTGTGCGCCAAGACCCCATTCACTGAACAACTTTCCCTAGAGTAAAACCTCCTCATGAGATCCTCTCTCTCATCAGCCTTTGAACTTGGGTTGGGCACTGAGCAGGGAAGACAGAAAAAAAAAAAAAGAAGAAGAAACAGTAAACAATCTGCTGAACCAATATAAAGTTCATCCTGGAGAGGACAGTAAGCATATCTTAGAATGATTTTTTTTTAAAGTAAATCAAATAAACAAATGTTACTCATTAATCTCAGAGAATCATTGTTCTCCTAGCTTTTATGGCCAAATCAAAACTTGTATATTTAGTTAATAAGTTCCTAAAAAGCTGTTAAGAATACCCTGAAGGTGTTATAATTTTACAGTGACCTAGAATTAGGGATCATGGGGCTAATGTTGGTACTTATATGATTTTCAAACAATTCTGTTAATAGTAAGTTATCCTTTCTTTTGATTTCAAGCTCATATTCACAAAAACTGTCTATGTTGGTAACATTTTCCCTTCCTAAATAAATACCTTTACCCTTGTCTTTATGGAATTCATTTTCTGATAAATTTTAATACTTATGGTGTTTTTTTAAAAAAATAAGACTACCCTCCACTCCACAGTTTAACTCTCCTGATCTGGCTTGGGAAACCTTAAAAAGGCTCATTTTATTTCTTAGATGACCACGTTAAACACTGGTTCTATGGCTGACTATATTGTGTGCCTTATTCCCTTTCACTTACCTTTCAAACCTCAGTCAACGTCACAAGGAAGTAGGAATGCCTCTGCATGGGATGAAGTCCAAGGAGTGTCCATGTCAAGTTCCTGTCGTCCTTAGCCAGGGAATCATGGCACTATAGAGTTCGAAGGGATTTTGGTGGTTATCCTATTGAATCTCAGAAGATGAGTCAGTGTCCTTATTCCCAGGGTGTAGGTATTAGTGTCATAGGTAAAAGAAAGGAGCCACTTTAAATGGCAAGGCTCATGAGCCTGGTTGACTGTAATTATAAAACCTTCACACAGGGAAAACATTTCTTCACCCAGAAAAACGAGTCTTCCAAGTCCAAGTGAAATGGCAGTAACCAAGCCTTAAAAAAAAAAAAAAAAAAAAAAGTTTCCACTACTTGCCCTAATTACAAAGTTGTACATACTATGGTACAATAGAAAGAAATAATTATAAGCAACTGTTCAAAATGCTTTCCATTATAATATCTCATTTAAGCATTCCAAAAACCGAGAGGTAAATCTTTTTATCACCATTATACAGATTATTAAACTGAGGCTCAAAGAAAAATAAATGGCCAAACCTCAATCGGTTAGTAAGTGGCAGAGCCTGGACACTAATACATGCTGCTCGATTCTAGAGCACAAGCCTTTAAGTCGTAGTTAATAGTCTAAGAGCAATAATGGAAGTGCAGATCAAGGGCAGCGGAGGGACAGTGCCTTCGGTGAAGGTGATGGATTTGGTTCGGCCACATCAAAAGAGGTGGATACTCACTGTCTTTGATGTGACTTGAAATATATAATCTTTTAAGAAATAAATTAATTGACACATTTAAGTAATTATGATAACGAATGTTAAAAGAAAGGGAGACGGGGTGGGGGATGGGGGAAGCTTCAGTAAGGCTCCTCCCACATTCGAGGAAGCTGAGATCCCTTCTCACAGGCATTAAGCAAAAAAATGAGTCTAGAGAAGGGGGAACATCACGTGAGACTCAACAAAGAGTTTAATAAAAGCTGAAACAAAACTCTACTGACATCACTTCCTGAATGAAGCTTTTGGGTTTAGAAAAAAAGGGAATAGTCTAATATCAATTCACTGAGGCAGAAAATAAGATTAATGCTGATCAAATTGAAATGGAGCAAGCAGGATATAAAATCTGAAAGCTAAAAATAGATGGACAAAGAGCCTGAAATAACAGTGAGGCAGGAAAATTCTGGAAGCCAAGACATTTTGAGAAGTGAGAAAAATAGGAGAACGGTCCAAATAATTCTGGAGGAAAACCAGCACAGTGATGGCTAGGTGCAAGCAGTGACTGTATTGGTGAAATTTTTGTTCAGTCTCCACTGAGAAGATGCTGCTGTTCAGATGGCTACCCAGACGTGTTGTCCGAGTCCATCTGAGAACGGAAAGAATCCACTAAACACCCAGGAGATGGGACCCAAGTAAAAAATTGGCCTAAAGGAACAGATTCTCTTTGAGAAAGAATGGAGCCAGAAAACATTAGGAACTAGAGAGGCAGGAAACCTGTTCTACTTTTCAAAAGGGCTGAGTGTGAAAAGGGGCAGAAGGAAGAGCTCTTGATCCTGATACCTCACAAAACCATGAAATATAACTTGTAGAATGTGCTTTGCATTTGGAAAATATACATCTCTGGCCCTAAATATATATCTAGGGATTCACTAGGAACAAGTCGGATGTTGCCTGCCTCATTTCCTTTCTGATAAAACAATAGAATAACAAACAAAGACACAGTGTATCTTCCATTTCAATAAGGGATTTAACTAACTGTGAAGTTCTGTGACAAGAGATCTAAATGTCTCAGAAACAAGTACGCACTATATATAGGATGAAGCAGTCCTCTGATCAACAACAGTTCATGTCCAGAACAACAAGAATCTTGATTGAACAATTATTTATTGTCTACCTACTATATGTCAGGCACTATTCTAGGTATTGCATGTACGCTAATGAATAAGACAGGAAAACTTCCTGTGGCTATCATATGAAATGAGGGGGCGTAGAAGAAAGGAACACCTAACTGATGATAAGTGCTATGACTGTAATAAGCAGGACAGGGGGATGGTGAATGATGGGGTGGGGATGAGAGAGTGACATCTGAGCAAAGACCTGAAGGAAGGGATAAAAGCTATGTTGAGATCTGGAGGAAGACTGTTCCAGGCAGAGGGAACAGCAAAGAGTGTAGGCAGGTCTCAACGAAGAGGCCTTTGTGGCTAGAGTGGTTAAGTGTTGGGGGGCGGGGAGATGGAGAGGAAGCCAAGGGCCTCACCAGGAGAGCCTGAAAGAGAATTGTAGGAATTTGGCTTTTACTCTGAGGAATGTGGGCAGACATTGGAGGGCTTCAAGCCGAGACGCGATTTGGCAAAAGTTTTAACCAGATCACCCTCAAGCAAGCAGACACTATGAGGAAAGGGTGGATGCAGGAGTCCAGCCAGGAAACTACTACAGCAGCCCAGTCAAGCGGGTTGAATAAAAGCTTAATATGAGGTATAAATCCAATATGGCTGCCCAATGAAAGGTAAATCCATCTTATATTCTCTTAGACTTTGCTAATAGATGTATTGTATGCAAAATAATTTAGAGCATGATGCTCATTTCCGAGGACCACAATTTTATAGAGAACACAGGAGAACATCCAGAGGAAAGTAAATAAGAGTGTAAATGGGTCTAAAATAATGTCATTGGAAGCACATTTCAGACACGGAAGAAAAGACAGAGGATGGACAGCTCTCCTCAATCACAGGAGCATCATTTACAAGACCTAAGTAGCATAACAGATTTCCTCTGCCACTATTAGCTATGTGGCCTCTGGCAAATAATATTCTCCCTGAACCTAATTTCCTTATTTCAAAGTTGATGACAAGATTATACCCATCTCATAGGAATGTCATAAGTATTATATAAATTACTACACAAGAACACAGAGAAGAATACTGGGAGCCTAGTAATAAAAGCCACTCGTTATGAGATGAGCCATGTAATAATCAGGGAACTCTGAGAGGTGAGAGAAATGAGAGAATTGTGCATAGAAGTTCTGTAGGAAACTGTTGTATTCTAAGAAAAAGCAGGGTCACATAAGCAAAACTAAAACATACTGCCTGGATTGTACCAGTTTTGCATTTTTTAACCATTTAAGGAAGAAATTATTCTAGAACTTAAATTTCTAAAATTCTATCCTAATCGGGATGTTGCCTGAACATTATTTTACACGTCCTTTTTTTTTTTTTTTTTTTTTTTTTTACGATGACTCCATGTCATCATCTTGAACATTGTTTACTGACTAGGCTGTAACATGATTGTCTTCACTGCTTTACATTAAATGGCTCCAAACAGCTTTATTGCTGTTAGCTCTATCTATGCAGGCTCTGAATTTGCTGACCGGTTCTTGAAGAATCTGCTCCAGGTAGCCCTGCCTGCCACAAATCCCCTCCCTGTTTCTTATCTGCTACCTGCTAAAACAAAATGAAGACAAGATAATCGTGGCTCCCTCTTCCTAGCCTCAGACGCAAGGGTGGGTCTCCACTCTGCTGGAGCAAAGTGCATAGACTTTGAGATCCATATTTCCCTTATTGCTCTACTTTTTTTTACATGCTTCCAGCTCTCATAAATGCTGAGGTTGCCAAAAAGCTTTAGCAACAACTCCCTCATTTCTCAAGTTGAGAGGATAACTTCGGTAAACTTCAGAGAAAGAAAGGATGTTTGTGCCATTTCTTATCTATGCAATTGATAGGGTAATGCTTCTGACAAATAAGAAAAGATATCAGGAATATAAAGCATAGAGAATTTAAAAGTTATGTGTGAAAATTATCTGCATTTAGTACAATTGGTTTTGACCACATATTTATTATAGGAAGTGAATTTATGAGTACTTTACCGAAAACAAATAACAAGTTGACTTTCTAGCCCAAAGGAAAAGCTTAAGTTCTTTCCTGTTTACATTTCTAGTTGCATAGCGGTTGCTTTTTCCTACAGATAGAGCAAAGATAATCTTCGTTAACCAAATCGACAAATATTTTCAACAGAGTTCAAATTTGTGAGGACAAACTGGATTCCGGGGAGATTGTACTGATTATTATTGGTCTGAATTTATGATAGTATGGTGCTTGTCATATAACCCTAACTTATTTTCACACCCAGACTTTAAAAAATATCAGGTAACGCAAGAGCCACTAGTATAAATTTATATCTAAAACCTTAGAAGCAAAACTTGAGCCTTTATCTTAAGTAAAATGGGAATCCACGGTAGAGTTTGAACAGAGGTGTGACATGATCTCACTTGCTTTTGAAAAGAATCACTCTGGCTGCTGTATAGAGAACAGACTCCATAGGTACAAGACTATAGGCAGAGGGACCAGTAAGGAGGCTATTACAGTAATCCAGGTGAGAGATGATGGTGGCTTGGTGGTAGCAGTAGAATTCGTGAGAGGTGGCTGGATGCCAAATATATTTTGACAGTAAAACCAACAGGATTTACTGCTGAATTGATGTGGGCTGTGAAAGAAAGAGAATCAAGGGTCACCACAGGGTGTTTGGGAAGGACACGGTTGACATTGATTTAGATGGAGAACTTTGCAGGTAAAACAGTTTGGAGGGAAGACTAGGAGTTCAGTCAAGTTTGTGATAACTGTTAGAAATCCAAGTAAGGATGTTGAAAAGGCAGTTAGATTAAAAAAAAAAATCTGCAGTTTGATAGAGTGGTCAGGGATGGAGATAAAAATTTGAGAGTTGTCAGCTAGAGATGGTTAGTCAAATATGTCTCTTCAGTTAAGACCAAGAAGAAATAATCTTACTTTTTCAGAATCCCACTGTGCTGGAAAGTATTACCTAGTTCAGACCTCAGGAGGAAAATGGGTTGAATAAATAAGGAAAAAAAGTTACTCAAAACAACCCCCCACCCTGAGGAGGTGATAAAGGGGAATTTCAGGAACTTGCCAGAGCTTTACATTCCTTCACTGGTTTATAGCAAAATAGATACATCTCAGGAGCCCAGGGAGGTTGAGTTGAAGCAGGTTCAGAGAAGGCGGCTGACGTGAGAGATAGCCAAAATAAAGTGGCTTAGGACAGGCATTCAAAGCATAAAACACTCCTCTTGCAGCCAGTTTCTGCCTCTCAGCGAGGCAAAGAGTGACTGAAGACTTTTACACTCTGCTTAATATTTCCTAATTGGCTCCAAATATCTTAGAATAAACGTGCATCCCTATTTGCCTCTACCTTGTTCTTCAGACTGAGTGTAAGAGTCATGTTTTGTGATCCAACTAGCAACGTCCAACAGTAGTTGACTTCTTGAGGTCTAGTAGGCTCTCTTGGAAACACTGTACTCTTCCTTCATCTTCTAAGTGATTTGTCTGACCTGGGTCAGCAGTGGGGCTCAGTCAGGTTTAGTTACTGGCTCCATCGCCAACTTTCCTGTGTACTCAGAGAGTTCCTTCTACCAAGTTGGAAGAGCAGAGCTCACAGAGAGCTAATGGAACGATATGCAGATGGAGCCTGCTGTACTAACTCTGCAGTTGACCCTAGGAAGGCCATACCTCTCAATTTGTTCTGCCTCCCTGCCGATCTGAAAGCTTAGAATCGAAAAAATATTATGATTCTTTTTTATTTTGCTGCTTTTCTTTTTTTTAAATTTTATTATATCTATATATTTTTAAAGTTTATAGAAGCTGTATTCATAATAGGTCAAATGAAAACAAATGTCTTTCCAGAGTAGAACGAATAAACAAATATAATATTATACGGTGGAATACTACTGAGCAAGAAACAAAAAACTACTGATATATGCCAACATGGATGACTTTTAAAAACATGTAGAGTGAAAGACACAGACTGATCAAACTACTCTGAAGATCTATGCATTTCAATATATGTCTATTTTACCTTAATTAAAAATTTTTGTGTAAAAAGCAGGCACAGAGAAAGTTGAGCAGCCGATCCAGACCCCACAAACCATATGAGCACCACTCTATTATGGCCCAACAACGGGTATTCTGTGCCGATTATCGCATGTCCTGAAATAAATGTGTATACTCTCAATATAAAAAGAGTACTCTATGTTTTGCCAAAGCAATGAATGTCTAAAAAAGTACCCTATAAAGAACATTACTGCAAGAAATGGTTCAAGCAACATGGAAAACCCTGCAGAAAATGAAAACACCATCCAGTCACAATGTGAGTTGTTATCGGAAGGTCAAGGATTTCCTGACATATGAGTTAATCAAACATATGTTGGATGATGGCATAAGCGGAGATGAGATCGAGAACTCAAGCTTCAGATGGTGGAAAGTGAATGGGAGAGAAAGGTGTGTCGAGCAATAAGACCTTTAAGTTCTCCTTCCAAACCACAATATTCTGTGATTCATTGGAGCGCTCTTGTTCAAAAGCCCTGAAACCATAGTCACACTTGAAATGCTTCCCCAAAGCCAAAAAGGAGCTATGACTCAATACCAAATGTCCAGTATGGTTTAATTTGTACAAAAACCGCATAAGGAAAAAGTTGCCACTCTTTTCTGGAAACATACCGATGCAAATAACACTTGTGTAAAATATATTTCTTAGTTGATAATTATATATAATATATATTATATATATATATATATATATATTTAATTTTATTTTATTAGTTTCAATTATACAGTACATTGGTTAGACATTTATATATCCCCTGATTGCTCTTTCTCTCCTCTGGCTCTCCACCTAGCCAATACATTAACGCTAACTGTGTTCCCTATGCTGTGCTCCCTACCTCTGTGACCATCTATCAATTTGTACTACTACTAATTTGTACTTCTTTTTTAATGAGTCAAGGAGTGGAGCTCAAGCTATCTGATCACCTTATTTAAATTGATCTCTCCACCACCACCACATGAACATATATTGATACTATTATAGACAACTTTTCATCCATTATTCCTCCAGGGTACTTACCACCATCTACTACACTATATTAAATACTGTGTCACTAGTTATTTCTTTATTGTATATCTCTCCCCAGTAATATATGCTCCTAGAGTGCAGGGTTTTTATCTCTGTTCTGTTCACTACTATATCCCCAGATGCTTAGGAAAATGTGTGGCACATTATGGGCACCCAAAAAAATCTGTTGAATGAAGACATTGTATATAAACCCAGTAGTAAAGAGGAAGAGGAGGCATAATTCATTTTTAATAAGACACATATTTTCTGTTTGTTTGCCTGTCTACAGGACACGATGGATAGAAATCAGTGTCAACTGAGAAAAGGTAGAATTTTTGAAACAAGATGTGATCTGGAAGGTATGATTTGAGTTAATCCGATGAAAAGATATGGAAGAAAAACTAGCATGATTACTATAATCCAGGCACTGGGCTAAATGCTTTACATGTATTAAATCGCTGAATCCACCGAATGACTGTGTAAGAAAGGTATTGTTACCACTTTTTTTTTTAGATGAAGAAAATGAATTCACTGTCATCAAGCCACTTCTTCCAAGGTCAAGTTATTAATGAGAAGAAAGGCAAGGGTTGGACACTGGTCAGTCTTTTCCCTGAGCCAGATGGCTCAGTCCACAGTCAAGTTTTAGGCAACAAGAGAAGTGGGGACCCCCTGGCATTCTATGAACCATCTTCGTCTCAAAACTGCCATGGTGACAAAGCTCATTTGATGACTGTGAAACTCGGTGTTAGAGAGTGAGGTAAAAGTAATAGGAATTCTTCCAGCTGATTTCA
This sequence comes from Eonycteris spelaea, assembly GCA_003508835.1. Classification (NCBI taxonomy): domain Eukaryota; kingdom Metazoa; phylum Chordata; class Mammalia; order Chiroptera; family Pteropodidae; genus Eonycteris; species Eonycteris spelaea. The sequence continues at coordinate 1,628,313 of PUFA01000219.1, forward strand.
TTAATTTTTATTTTTAAAAATTTATTAAATTCATTCATCGACTCTTTCAATGAAAAATATTATTCTAATTGGGATATCAAAATAAAATGTTCCATAACAGTACTCTAGAATGTAAGTATAAAATATTCTATAAAAATAAGTATCCTAGATTGAGTCAGGAGCTATACATACTCTTGATCTGAGTCAGCAAACATGGAGCTAGTTATTCCAGCTTTGCTCATTTATCCCACAATCTGTGTGCTCTGAATTGAAAAGATTAGAGCGCCATCAAAAGTTCATGCCATTCCTTGAAGAGTTCCTGTTAAAGATGGCCCTCATAGCCAGCCATTAACTTGGTAAGGATGAGACAGCTAAGTGACCTCAGAAGCCAGAATACCAGCTAAATGGAAAAGCTGCTCTGGCATTCATGTTGGATGCATTTGCTCCCACATGGCAATATATCAAGAGAATGAGGATGAGATCATTATGATCAGGAGTTCTTAGAGGTGCCACACCTGTTAATAAGAACTCTGGTATTGGAATTGGAAATGTGGGTGTGTGGTTTATTTCAGAATAAATTAGGCAATAACAGTTGTAGAGAAGTAAGGTAACTATGAATCACGAGACACCTTTAGGATTCTCTGGCAAGTATGACCCAGAACTCTGTTTACCTTTTGGGGCTCCATTTCCATGCCCCATCAAATTTCTGTGTAACATATTTGATTCATAACTGATGCTGCTGAGTGGCCAGTTCAAAGTAGAATATATGATTAATGTGATGGTGAGAATCCAGAAATAAAATCAATACGCTTGACTGTTTCATAGTTCAGTACGTTACAAACTAATATTCCAGAAGTCTGGAGAGAGAAAAAAATGGTATGGCAAGGACAGAATGGCACAGCAGAGTGTATGATAATGACTCTACAATGCATGGAATTCTCTTTTCCGTTTGTTACCGTCTCTGATACACGATGTCCCAGATAAGGGCATATTAACACCAGTGATGCTAGAAGGATTGCAAGCTTCAAGGCTGGGAAGCCTTCTTTAGAGACGTCAGAGCTCCGAAGAGCTGGGAGGATGAGGGTGAGGCTCAGAAGTAAGCTTACTAGTCAGAGAAGGGAGCTTAATTGGGGCTTTGAAGATTTTTCTAGGTTATACTGCAAGACTGGTACTCTACCCAGAGATGCTAATGTTTATTTGGTTGTAGGGTTCCTTTATTTTCTCTCTCTGGAACCCAAACAAGTGGGAAATGTGGAGGAAAGTACAATGACTCTAGTTCCCCAAATCAGAAATGGGGAGCGGATAATCATGTTGTAAATCCTCAAGTGCCTAATATCTGAGCTTCAAGGAGGATCAGTCTGGAAGTCAAAAATTGAAGGGTAAAAGTTTTAATGCCATGCCCGCATAGATATATGCACTTGAAATGATAAGAACTTTTCTGAAGCTTCAGAATCTACCATATTTTAAATCAAAATCTCTTAGCTTTTGATGATACAGGAGACGTCACCATGAATGTATGAAAACTAGAAGCTAAGCTGGGTAAGAGCCTTACTATTACTTCATTCTTTTTCATTAAAGACCTTCCTAATATTTGCTAGCCTGTCTTCAATTTCTTCAGGAATCTTCTTGGGCTGAGAAATATGTTCAGTGACTAGAAACTATATAACATAAATTCCAGGGCAGCATAAATCTTTTCTGGGGGTAGTCAGAATGTGGCAGAGATTGATAATATTAATTTGAATTCCATCCAGAAAGGGATCAAGGTGTATGGCCTTGGAATTTGGATAACGCCATTGTGCTACAAGATGTTAGTTTGGGATCTCAGTGATTCCCAATATTTTAACATTGGTTTGCATGAGATTAAGCAAAACCTCAGCAACCTGTGCAAAAATGATATCCCTAAGCCATTGAGAAAATTGAAAGCTTGAGAAAACACTTGGAGGAACGCTCATATTGTCTTTCTCTGCTCAGCCTTTTCACTGGATTTTGTGATTGGTGTTGTCCAAAGCTTCTTTTCCTTTCTGTCTCTCCTAACACTGGAATCTCCCTAAAATTAGCTGGGGAGTCAATTACAGCTCACTGGATAGATTGATGCTATTTAGGAGATAATTCAGAATCCTCTCTGAATTTATTCGGTCAAGAAGTCCTTAGGCCTAAATTTCATACAGATTTAATATGAAACTGAAATTCAGGGATAGCGCCAATAGTTCCATAGGGTGTTTCTGGAAAACTTATGATGCTTAGGAGCATGGGATACTCAAGAGACATTTTTGGGAGTCTGGATCCATGTTCAAAAGTAGCATTCTCCTTGGAAAAACTGGAGAAACAGGGGAGGAGGGCAAAAATCTCTATCTATTACTTATTTGGGATGTCAGCTCTGGCACTCTTCTAAGGAGAAAGCTGCTGGCAATCAAAAATCAGAGGTAACAAAACCGAAGACAAAGGAAAACATTAGGCTAGATGTTAAGACACCCATCAGTGAGCATCAGTTGCCAGCAATCCAGCACCTTGAAGAGCTCCATCATGGGCACAGAGCTGGCAGGTATGGAGATGCCATGGTCAAGCTGCCAACTAGAATAGCAATGAGGTGATAGGTAATGACAGAACAGATAAAAATTACTTAAGTTTTGTTTAACAAAGAGAGGAGTAGAGATGAGAAAGAGTAAAAGAGAGAGAATTCTAGGGCATTAGGAGAGACTATGGGCTCATCTTTATAGATTACAAATAATGGTTGATATATACGATGGGCTATGTTAAGCATTTTATAAGCATTATCTTCTTGAATCCTCACTGTCAACCTATGAATAAGAAACTATTTAATAGGAGTATAAATGAAGACTTAAACAGGTTAACTAAAGAGCCCAAGTCCAATTAAAAAGTGGAGGTACCCACATTTTAACCCACTTATTTACCATAATGCTCAGCTAATTAGGGAGAGGACTTTGTAAGTATTTACTATAAGATATATGTCGTAGATTGCAAAACTACTTCTTCATTCCTCCTTGTATCAGTGCCCTCTACAATGTGGCTTTGCAGTCCCTCCCATCGAGAGATATAATGTATTTCCCCTTTTCTTGAATCTGCTCTGGCCAATAGAATGTGGCAGAAGTGTGATTGGGCCAATTCTGCATCTAGGCCTCAAGAATATGCTTTCCCTCTCCACCTCTTTTCTCTTCTCTTTTTCCCTCCCCTCCTCTCTCCCTCCCCTCCTCTCCCCTTCCCTCTCCTCTCCTCTCTTCTCCTCTCCTCTCTGAAGGCCAAAAAGCCACCAAGTAAACAAGCCTGAGTTAAACTCCCAGAAAGCGAGAGACTACTGGAGCAGAGATGAGACAACCAAGCTGAGGCCATTCTAGACCACGCAGCCTCCAGTCTCCCTGGCAACTGGCTTCAGATGCATGAGTGAGAGCAGCTGAGACCAAAAGAACTTCTCAGGTGAGCCCAGACAACACTGTCAACCCATAGAATCACGAATTAAATAAATGGCTATTGTTTCAAGCCATGGAGTTTTGGGGTGGCTTTCAATGTAGAAAAAGCTAACCGATATGTTCTCTTAATAATTTCACCAAGGTCTTTCCAAATTATCTATTCAGTAAGGATGCTTTTGGGCTGCATGTAAGACTCTTACTCAAATGGCTTAAACCATAAGAAAAGCATTAACTCACACAAATAAAAGACCATGATAGGTTAAATCCAGAGTTAGTTAATTGAGTGGCTTAATAATGTCATCAAAAGCCCCAGGTTTCTTCCATCTTTCCACTGTGCTGCTACCTTGAGCACATGGACCTCTGCTCTGATGAAAGCTTCTCTCAGGGTCACAAAAATGGCTATATTCATTTCAGGCATCGCATCTGGAAATGACAACATGGAAAAGAGGAATTGTTTCTTTCTGGGAATCTTTTTGAATTTTTTTAATAACAAAGGAAGCTTCCCTAGGGGTCTTAGATAATTGGCTTAGACTAATCAAGATTTACATCCGATTTGTTTTGGAGAATGGCCAATATCCAACTAAACTTGGCTCTGCCTTAAGGAAGCAGAAAGGGGTATCTTTCATATAGGTAATATAGGTAGGGCTTGTTCCCCATTTTCTGTAGAAATTTTTCCAACCATGAATTTGGGTTTGTATACATTTCAGGCACGGAAGACAGAACTTGCAAGATCTTCCTGAATTGTGCCTTGGTCTGAAGGGGGTTTCCATCTTAGTATTGATATTATGCTGACACCTCTACCCACTGACAATATATGATATAACCAGAAAAGAGAGGACAAACAGTGTTAAGTACTTACCCAATAAAAGAGATGGATGAGAGAGTGCAAATCATGTAGAACACATACTCTTTGGCTCATACAACCTGTGCTGGTGGGAAAATTTACTCAGATGACACAGATAACAGATGATGTGAATGCACTCTGATTTCTAAGATTACAAAACTTTCCATGGTTTCAGAGAAATAGAAGGTGAGAGTGGGCTCAAGGAGACAGGTAGGTTATCCAAAAGAGATGAGACTGAATCATACAGACTAATAGTACTAATAACAGTAACAATAATAACATCCAAACTGTGTTGAATGCTTATTACGTGCCAGGCAGAGTTTAACTGCTTTACATATGCTTCCTCATTTAACCCTCACAACAACTCTATAAGGTAAGCAATAGCATCATCCTCATTTTCTAGATAAAGAAACTGAGGCGCAGAATCAAGATCACGAAACTGGAAGGCAATGGAACTGGGATTCAAATCTCAGCAGTCTGGCTTCGAGTTCATACTCTTTGTGGTCAGAAAGAACTTTTTGAAAGAATTCTTATTGCAGGCCTGGAAGAGAAGACAGTCGAGGCATGAAAAGGCATAAAAGATATGGCTATGGTCCTAGGATGACACAAACTTGCCTGAGTTATAAACAGACTTTCTCCTTATAGTTCTTATACTGCACTTATCATGACCTTCACTGAAAAGAGACCATCGGTACTCCATGGTAAAAAGCTATGTTTTTTTTAGTAAGGTGAGAGTGTTCAAGAATAAGACTAATTAGAGATCATAGATTCACATGTGACAACCTCAGATGGCATAGCAGTATTTTGTTCTCTTCAAAGAAAATCCAGATCAGTAATACAGAACAATGTTTCTCAACCAGGGTGATTTTGCCTCCAGAGAACAATTGGCAATGTCGGGGGACATTTTTGGTTGTCACAATCTAGTGGGTAGAGGTCAAGGATGCTGTACAATGCATAAGGCAGCTAGCTCCCTACAAACAGAACTATTCGGCCCCAAATACCAAGTGCTGAGGGTTAAGGGACCCTGATCTAGATAGTGCTGTGAATATAGGGATCTCAAGAACTGATGCATGGTCATGATTCCACCTCTCCGTGTATCAGTCAAGGCCAAGCAGACTAGTAAATTACCTGCTCCCAGTAGCGAAGCTGCCAAGGCATTTGGGCACAAAGTACCTAATCCCGTTTAGACATGTATATGTATATGGACGTATATGCACTGGTCTCATTACATACTGGGGATGTAATGTTCAGCACAGATGACATGTTTGAGCAATTCTAGGAAGAGGAGTTGATGACAAAGTACTTTTAAATGGAAATAAGGTAAAAGTAGAACGGTAATTAAAACATGAAAACTGAAATAATCAGTCACTATAAATCCTCTCACTCAATGTATGAACATTGTTAAGCACTGTATGATTTGGGGCAAGATATTTAAATTCACTTAGTGTCTGTTTCTTCTTTTGTTCAATAGGATTAGTAATACTTGCTATTGAATGAAATAAATCATGAAAATCAGTATGAAAAAAAGTAGTGAATAAAATGAACCCTGTGAATAAAACTTTTATGATTTTTGTAAGAAGCGATATTGAAACTTCAGTCCACAAAGAAAAGAAAAAAATTATTTAGGGAAAATATTGTACTATATGGATGAATATTCATATCCATAATGACTAAAAATCTTAGAAGACAACATATCCATCTGGAAAGAAGTATAGATCTAGCAGGGAAGTGGTGAAAGGGAATACATAGATATATGTAAGGCACTTATTTGGATTCTCAATACAAAGAATAAAAGAACTACAAAACTATGAGAAAGACTACAAAGTACACTGATTTCTAGCCCACACAACACCCTCAATTCCCGCCCCCCCCCAAAGGAGTCTAGTATAACCCTTGGGGAGATTTTGTAAATAGCATTTTATTTTGCCCATCTATTGGAATGTGCTGTGTCAAAGCATTATGTTTGAAACTATAACCTGAGGCCTTCTGCTATCATTGTACAACTAAAATGAACCTTGGTATTCCCCTTTATGGGATAAGTGACTCATCCCTATATAACTGGCAGATAATTCACAGGCTCCAACTCTCAATGTAAGTGAGTCTAAGTATCATTAGAATTTGACCAGATACACAAAGGTCTACCATATTGACTAGTTAATTCAATAAACGTTTGTCCATCCAGTCGGAGTTTTTTAACTGAATTGATTGGTAGGCCTGTTGATTCAGTGTCAACTGGGTCATGGATAGTTATAGACTCAAAAAAAAAAAAAACCCAAAAAAACCAATAACAAAAATGGAGAGTAATAATTTGAAAATATGATCATTATTACCTAATTGAGTTAAAGTTAATACTGGGATAATTAGCTGAGTTACCACAAGTTTCTCTCTTTCTCTGCCTCTCCGTATCTGTCTTTCTCTTTAGGGATTATATAGGACAATACCTTCTGGGGGGAAATTACGGTATTATTGGGGCTAGAAGTTAGGTGTACTTGGAAGTTTTTCCTTTGCAATTACGCTAGCAGAGTTTTGTAGGTTTTTAAAAGTTTTCTTTGTGTTGAAAATGCAAATAGATACTTTATATTCCTATCCACTGTCTCCCTACCAGATCTACGTGTGGTTGTGTCTTTCTAGGTGGGTAGGTTATGTGCCTCTGAGATTCAGCCATAATAGATATGAATAGAAATTTATAAAGTATTTCACTTAAATAAACCCTTTTTTCTTATTTAGGGCCTCGAGTTAAATAGTCTTAATATCAATAATAAATAAAAATTTCATTCACAGAGCAGATTTTTTAATTTTGCTCATTTATTTATTTAATTCTATTCTCACAATAACCCTTTGGGCAGATAGGGCAGGTATTAGTTCCTTTTTAAAACTAGTCTATTTACATCAAATGGAGACCAGTTATTTCACTCTATTGCCTCCTCTCCACTTTTATAAAATCTCTCCTCACCTGGGGCCACCCAATTAGTAGATGGTGGTGTTTGGATTAGAACTCAGGCAGTACAAGTAATATTGAGCATATATCATGTATTAATCCACTTCCAGTAGAATCCTATTACCAATATTTGAATATTTCTGCATTCAAAAATATTAAATACGATAAATAAAGATAATATAGAACATTATATCTATTCAGGTCAGATGTTGCTGCCAAACAATTTTTAGAGGTTTTTTGAAAATTTTGGAGTTGCAGATAAGAGGTCGTGGATATGTATTCCCTTAGCCCTGGCGCTCTATGCTACTGAGAAGCAACTGATCATTTAATGTACAGTGACTACTTGCACACTTTTGCTCACTTACTCCAAGGCTTCTCTGAATAGGAACCTATTGGTGGTCAGAGAGCTAAAAAAAAAAGCGCTCAATTTTTCACCTATTTCTTTCTCTTTCAACTTCTCCGTATCATAGAAAATTCAAGAAGGGAGAGTGTGTTAAAGGTGGGGGCGGGCTGTCCCTTACACTGTAGATGAGTCAAAAAGATTCAAAAGGGTGAAGACCAAGAAACTGTGACCTTTGCAACCAAAAATTCACTAGTGACCTTTGAGGGAGCAGTTTTCTTGGGGTTATGGGAATAGAAGCCACAATGCAAAGAGTTGGGGAGCAAGTTGATGATGGCGAAACCAAGACAGTGAATATAAACCTAATTTTTAATTAGCCAGAATCGGTGTCTTTTAAAGGTCTTTAGAGTATAAGTTCCTTTTACTAGTTCCATGTATTTTCTTATTCTTTCATTAAAACCTGCTTCTCCTCAAGCACTGACAATCAAAATATAATCAAAGCTGGTTCTTATTAAATTGTCTTTTTGTTTGTTTTTTTCATTAAATTGCTGGCATTACAACAATTTGTCTTCTAATATTTTACATCATAAATGTACATTATTTCAGCTGTATCATGGGTTAATGTGATCCTGTGAGTTGGCCTGAAGGCTGTCTTACTATGTATGACATATTTACATGGAACATCTTTTCTTAAATTCCAAAGAACTGATTAGCAAACTAATAGCTCGAACCATAGAAAATTGCCACTTTTTTATAGGTCAAAAGTGATCGCATAGCAGCAATTTCATATGGTTCAACCCCATAAGTTTTCAAAGGCAACCTTGATAAGAATTGAATATTGCCACAATCCTTCATCGTTCACTCATTATGGTGGGCTGTAAACCACTGTTTTAGAATGACCAGTGGAGTATAGGAGCAATTAAGACATGAGTTTTCATTGAACTTTTGCTACATTTTGCAAATAAGGGCCACTTGTTCACTGTAGCAAGGCAGTTGTCAATGGCACCCTGCCCCAGTGGCTAGTGCTCACCTTTGTTCTATGCCATTCCCAGGAGCAATTGTTCCACCCTTTCCAATAGACTTGGATATGACCTAGTCCTGTTGTCCTGGGAACCTAATTTCAGATTGGGACAAAGGACATTAGAAACTTGAAAAAAAAGTATCACTCTCTCTGGATCTGATTAAATGTCTACCTTCATCCAATCCCTCACATCCATATTACTGTTATATGTTGACTAATTTTCAAAAAACATAAGAGGTAACATCAAGGAGTAACTATAGAAAAATGACATGTAGGGACACAGTTGTCATTTCTTTACTGGTCAAACTCCTCTACTGCCCAGTACGACCACAGAGTTACACCAACTATTGTTACCTTACTACTGCCCCCACTGTGTTAGAATAAAGAGGAGACTAATACTTTATAAATTGGCTCTTATTCTGTACTCATGATTGATATAAAATTTTTTAAAACAATGCTATGAAAATAAAAAGCAAAATAACTAAATAACTAACAACTAGAAAGAATTCATTCACTCATTTGTTCATTCATTCATTCAAGCCATATTTCCCTAAAAGAGAATGGTATTCTTAGAAAATAAACTTAATCTTGTCATAAATAATGAATGGGTCCTTTCTAGGACAGTCTTCTTCTGTTTATATTTTCTGAACCTAGCATGATATCTTACATAGAGTAGATATTCAATAAATTCTTGAGGCAGGCCAGAAGGAAAGAACAAAGGAAGGATAGTAGAAAAGAAGAAAACTTCCATGCATTTGCTTATGTAATTGAGGTAACTAGATATATTTTTTATGAAGGAAAACAAGATGTAAAATGGAAAATAAAATATTATGTAAAGGGGCCCATGGATTTGAAATAAGGACTGAGGATTTGAACTCTAAGGGATTTTTTAAATCTTTTTGGTTCTTAACATGTGTTTTCTCTCTTATTCCTTGTTTTTCTCTCTTGTTCCTTATCCGTGAATGATAAGTGTGTACATTTCACTTGGTGACATTCACATCTGGAATCTGATTACGTATCATTCTAAATTCAAGAACTCACTGTATTCTTTTATATAGCGATATTTTATATTAGTCCTTGTGGAAAATATGAAAGATAAAACTATACCAAAACCCCCAAATTTTTGCTTTTATAATACTTCTGTGAAACAAGTCCAGATATCATCATCCCAGCTAATTTTTTTTCTGTAGTGACTTGGTTTTCAAATACTTCTTTCAGTTTCATTGTAATTTTTGCTAAGGACTTGGAGACTGGAATGACAGCTATATTTCCAATTGCTTTACAACGTTTTATTTCCATTACATAGCACTTTATAATGTGTTCCCTTGTGGCACATTATGGGATCATTAAATTAAAAATAAAATGTGTAGTTGATGATTGACTGCTCTCTAATTACCCAGAGTGTTTGTCAAAGGCAGTAGGCAGGAAACATAAGCTCCATTTTGATGTTATATTGACTGTCAAGTTTATAGCACATGTCTGCCTGCATAGAAAACTTCCCTGACAAGTATATTTAGTGGAGTAGACCTTTGCAAGTGAAATAAATCTCCCTCGTCATCAGAATAAGCAGTGAAGAAAATGATTTAGTGATCAAATTGGTTTATCCATGCCTTAAAAATAAGAAATCTTCCTTGAGTTATATTCCAAAAACAATTAGCAAAATGTCAAAACCATAATAAATATTTTTGGAAAATAAATAAATAAATAAGAAATCTATCTAAGATCAGAGTTTCTGAACCATTTTTTTTCCCCATTATTAGGACATTTTAGACATCTTTTCCTAACAGCTCACCCATGAAATTTTAATATGATATACTTTTTATCTGTTTATGTACTGTAATCCTTTGGAGGACTATAAACCATCGTAGCAGCTAAACATTTTTCTCCCCACCAAGAACAATTTTCTTCCTCTTGAGAATGTATGTCTTTGATTATGCTTGCTAGTACACACTGATTGAATTCAGATGATGTTTCAATAATTCTATATGGAAAGCTACCTTATTCTGGAGTATACACCTCAAGAGGATGTAAGATAGAAAATGGTTCTTTAGTAAATCACATATTGCCAACTGCGAGATCAAATCTCATTCCTCTCCTAAAAATAAGGAAGCTCTAGTAATTTTAAAGAGCATGTGGTTCCCAAGTAAAATAGTGTCCAGGTCAAAAATCTTGCACACACAGATTCAAGCTCCTCCACGTACAGAGAGAGGGGCAGGCTTTGCTCTCAGAAGGGATGACTATGAGCATGCACCATCTCATTTGCTTGTCTATTAGCACACATTTATTGAGCTCATGTAGACTTTAAGCTCCATGACAGCAGGAATTGTGTTCGACTGTAGAATAAAGGAAAGAAAGAAAGAAGAAAGGGAAGGAAAGAAGACAAGGCACTCTGCTAAGTGACTCGAAGACTACCTCTAGGCATATTAAATTTAGAGTAGAGAATATTAAATTTAGAGATATGTAAACAAATAAAATAAAATATAATCATCATAATTAAAAAGATATATAAATACAGTGAGGTTGGAAAGCAGTGGTTAATTCTCTCTGGTTAGAGGTGGGAGCAAAACTTAACTGGATTGTGGAAATGTTTAAAGAGACAAGGCTATGTTAGGGCTTTTATGGGCCCTAGGGCACTCTTGGCTTATGGTCTCCTTCCTCCATAAAACACATTTAAATATAATATAATCATAGTACAACCAGATGAAAATAACTTTCCGGGCCTTCTAGGAGCACGTAGACAGGAGGTCCAGCAAAGACCTCCAGGAGGGCAAGATGTTTAAGTGAGAGAGACCCTAAGGACGAGCTGGAAGAGCGGTAGAGAGATAGGGAGCAGTGTTCCAGGTAAAGGGAACAGCTTGTTCAGAGGCCTAGAAGTGAGGGAACTATTACGACTGATAAAAGAGAGACAAAGAGACAGAAAGGGAAGAAGGGGTGAGAGGTGAAGTGAGGGAAGAAAGTGAAGGTCAAACTGCAGCGGGTCCTGTATTGAGGAGTCTGGCTTTATCCTAAAGATGATAAGAGGCCATGTAATGAGCATACAACAGAGTATACAAGTATCGTGTTATAAAGATGTTTAACTGAAAATTATACAAGGTCATTATCAACAATGAAACAAATTGACAAGAGCCTCCAGATGTGATACACTAAAATTATATATTAAATTGTTTTCCTGCCCCAATAAATTTAATTTAAAAACAAATAAAGACAAAAGCTTCTATGTTAAGAACCAACAGGATTAGTTTGCATTTTGGATGTTCATTCAAGCTACGCTGTAGCCAATGGACTGGAGAGGGGCCCGTATAGCCATCCCCAGCTTCTGGGAATATTGGCTTCTGAAGGTTCACAGTTGAGTCCTTCAATGGGAATTGCCCCCTGCCCCAGGGAACTGTCTTTCCCAAGGGCAGACCTTCTCCCAGACAGTACTCACGGCCATAACTGGCTAATGTGCAGATGCAAAGGCCCAGCCACATTATCTCAATCAGGGACAGCCTCAGCTCCTAAGCTCCTAAGCTCCCTGAAAGATTGGCTGAGGCCTCTGTTGTAAACATGTTGTTGGTCACTTCTTCCTCTGCCTAATCCTATTTTATCAGTTTCCTGTTGCTGCATAACAGATTACCGCAAACTTGGTGGCTTTTAAAAAAAAACACACACATTTATCATCTTACAATGTCAATGGGTTAGGAGTCTGGGCATAGCTTCACTGGGTCCTCTGCTCAGGCTGCAAAGTGTTGGCCAGACTACACTCTCACCTGGAAACTTGACTGGGGGAAAAATCCATTTCCAAGCTGTCATCGACAGAATCCATTTTCCTTGTGGTCGTAGGACTAGGGACCCCAGCTTCTCGCTGGTTTTTGACTGATTGGGAGCTGCCTTCAGTGCTGAGAGGCCACCAGCAATTCCGAGAGGCTGCTCAGTTTCTTTCATGTGGGCTTTCCTGACATGGCCACTTACTTAATCAAGCCAGCAAGGAGAGTCTCTAGAACAAGTCTGCTAGTAAGACAGACTCAGACATATAAAGTAATTGCAGAAGTGATGGCTCATCACCTTCACTGTATTCTAGTCACTAGAAGTAACTCACAGATCCCATCCTTGCTCAAGAAGAGGGGATTACACGAAGGTGTGAACATCGGGAAATGGCAGACACCTAAGTCTGTCTGCCACACCTGCCTTCCTCACTTCTTTCAGGTGTATTTCCCGAGTGTACTCCTCAATAACACTTCTGCAGGCAACTTCTCACCTTAGAGTTGATATCTAGGGAGCAACACTGGAGGCAGGAGAGCTAGAGGCTGTTACTGTAACATCAACTATGGATGACAGCAGTGGGAGACTGAGCAGCACATTTTCTATTAATAAATGTATAATAATTATTATTAGAATTTAGAATGACACATGGCCTATCTGAAAGGAAAATCAAGTCTAAAAATTACAAAGTGTCTTCAAGAAAGGATACACATAACAAAAATTATTCATTTCTAGGGCTATAGAGCAGATTAAACACAACTAATAAAAATTAAGCTTAGGCTCTCTGTTCCTCCCATTCAACATACAGCTGCGTCTTCCTGCACAGTGCCAGCCACAACCCTGAGACATGATGCTGAAGGGTGGAGTGAACGGATTTGGCCATATTGGGCACCTGGTCACCAGGGATGCTTTTAACTCTGGCAAAGTGGATACTGTCACCATCAATGACTCCTTCATTGACCTCAACTACATGGTCTACATGTTCCAGTATGATTCCACCCATGGCAAGTTCAAAGGCACAGTCAAGGCTGAGAATGGGAAGCTTGTCATCAATGAAAAGCCCACCACCATCTTCCAGGAGTGAGATTCCACCAACATCAAATGGGGCAATGCTGGGGCTGAATATGTTGTGGAGTCCACTTGGTGTCTTTACCACCTTAGAGAAGGCTGGGGCTCACTTGAAGGGTGGAGCCAAGGGCATCATCATTTCTGCCCCAAGTTTGTGATGAGTATAAACCATGAGAAGTATGACCACTCCCTCAAGATTGTCAGTAATGCCTCCTGCACCACCAACTGTTTGGCACCCCTGGCCAAGGTCATCCATGACAACTTTGGCATCATGGAAAGATTCATGACCACAGTTCACGCCATCGCTACCACCTAGAAGCTGTGGCGTGATGGCGAGTGGCTCCCTAAACATCATCCCTGCTTCTACCGGCGTTGCCAAGGCTGTGGGCAAGGTCGTCCCTGAGCTGAATGGGAAGCTCACTGGCATGGCCTTCCGCGTCCCTACCCCTAACATGTCAGCTGTGGATTGACCTGCCACCTGGAGAAAGCTGCCAAATACGATGACGTTAAGAAAGTGGTGAAGCAGGCATCAGAGGGTCCTCTCCAAGGCATCCTGGACTACACTGAGGACCAGGTTGTTTACTATGACTTTAACAGTGACACACACTTTCCACCTTTGATGCTGGGGCTAGCATTGTCCTCAATGACCACTTTGTCCAACTCATTTCCTGGTATGACAATGAATTTGCCTACAAGAACAGTGTGGTGGACCTTATGGTCCACATGGCCTCTAAGGAATAAGAGCCCCCTGGACCACCAGCCCCAGTGAGAGGAAGAGGCCCTCAGCTACTGGGGAGTCCTTGCCCCAAATCAATCCCCCAACACACTGAGAATCTCCTGACCTCCAGTTTCTATCCCAGACCCCTGGGGATGGGGAGGGGCTTAGGGAGCCCTACCTTGTCATGCACCATCAAAACAGTTCACTGTACTCAGCCAAAGATAAAATTAGGCTTAGTATGTTCTACAGTGTGAAAATAAACTTCAGACCACAATCAATCGCATAATCAAAAAGAGATTATCACTTTATTAAATTAGCATACACTGTACTTTTAAAATTGCAGAAATAACCAGCAAATAAAGCTGCCCTACTAGAGACTGATAGAAAATATAAATGCAACTGTTGGTATGATAACAAGATCAAATTCCACCTTGTGTATCAACACTCCCATTTTTATCCATCCTATTTACCATAGTTACTTTTCATTCTTGCTTACTTAGTTGTATACAATGTGATATAAACAATATTTAAAAAGGACCCATTTTCAATGATTTCTACTCCACATTATAGGTATTCTCCACTGGAAAAATATTTTTCCTTAGGTCTTCAGAGTATGATATATACAGTGGCATGACCTTATTTCTGGAAATGTTTAAATACTGGTGCATTTTTAAATCAATAAATACAAACACCGCATGACTACTCTTACGCACTGTATTCTCAGAGAATTATTTCAGAATATTTGGAGTAGTCAACGGCTTATGATTCCAATGGTCTTCATGAGTATAGCTGATTGCCTTTCACTTTCACGCACATTCAAAATTTCTTACAAAAGAAGAACGGTGACACAAAATCTGTAATCTGTCCTTGATCATTTGTGGTGCTCGACAGTTGTACAGAAACAAGTGTTGAGTTTCTTGGGGAAGCAAAACAGCAGCCCTTCAGAGGGAGGTGAGCCGCTCATTCTCTGTCATGAAGATGTCATTAATGTGCCCTCCCTTCATGTCCAGGGGGTCACAGGGGATGCCATTTTCAATTGTGACCATGTTTTCACACTTATCTTCAGTGTCATCCACTTCGGATGGTTCTTTGTTCTTCCTAAATGCACATAAAGAGAATGATTGGGATCTAGGAAGAGAAAGCATGGCCTTCTGTACAGAGAGAGCAGGAAAGGGAAGAGGACCTCGGAATGATGAAATAATTGATG
Source organism: Eonycteris spelaea (assembly GCA_003508835.1). Lineage (NCBI taxonomy): Eukaryota > Metazoa > Chordata > Mammalia > Chiroptera > Pteropodidae > Eonycteris > Eonycteris spelaea. The sequence goes on from PUFA01000219.1 coordinate 1,643,594, forward strand.
ACTATATTTTCAAATAGGTTTCGAAGATCATAAAGAGCTGATGAGGTGAAAAGATCTTATATCGAGGTAAGAAATCTGTATGGATGATATATATCTTGATCAGAACAAGTGGTCTTATTGGGAATACTAAAATAAACACATATAAATATGTATATATGTATATTTATATGAATGAATATGTTTGTATACACACATATACACACATACATTCATACACACGAACTGCATGAAGGAATGTGAGGAAAATGGTAACCTGGCAAACTGAAAAATTAGCTCTAGGAGAACTTCACAAAAATTGAATTTAACAAAGTAGTAAATTCCTCTCACAGGATTTGACAAATGAATGGTCTACAAATGTTGAGTGAAAATGAAACGGAAGTGCGATCTCAAGAAGCAAACTCACATTACTCTGTAGAAAGGAAGTAACCGTCATAAATTGCAGATATCACTGCTTGGCTACATGTATTATAAAACAGTTATATTCCTTGAAACTTATTGAATTGTGTTGATCAATGTCACCCCAATAATTTTCAATAGTAAGAAAAAAGTTGTGTTCATTTGTAAGTTGGGGTTTTGGAACTCAGAACACATTTTACTTTACAACTCACAGCTATAATTCTAGGTCATTCCAAAAAACTATATGACAGGATGAACTTTGAGTTGTGCATGCTCAGACCTTTTGTAGACCCTGCTACTGCAACCCAAGTAGTAGCCAGACCCTTAATATTTCCCTGGAGTGTGGAAAGCTGCAACCTTGAATTCCTGTCTTTTGTAAAAGACCAAGACGGCTGGGCCAACTATGCTTGATGTCATAGAGGTAGTGGGAGGAAAAAGAGGGGTTACCTCCAGGCAACCACAGGGAAGAAGAGCTTCCCTGAGGCATATCACAAGTTAGGTATCGGGGCGCCATGGAGTCAGGATGTTAGGCATAAAGCTCTCAGACTTGCCAGAGATTCGACTGTCTCAGGAAATCTGTGGAAACACCAAGGAGGCAGACCTGGACGGATCACGTGGCTGAGATGGTGGGCAATGCCGTAGTGACAAGTATGGATTCCCACAACTCTCAAAGTCCGTCAGAACCTTGGTGAGTCTCTGACATGTGAGGAGGTGGTGAAGATGCCCCAATGATGCCTGAGGTAGAGTTTCCTATTAGTCCTACGTGAAAGTCAATATTACTTTGCTTTAAAGAATATGGTGTTGGAAGAGAGAGAAATGAGAGAGCTCTTCTTTATAAAATAATGGCAACTACAGTAATAATCGATTCTTATGAGGTCATCAATAGATACTACACCAAAAGTAAGAGATAATTAGAGAACAGGATATTCACATGGTCTCAATGTATCACACCCACAAGCAATGTACTAATTATAAAAAGACATGTGTATTCCATTAAGGGAGAAATTTGCTGAACATCACCAACAATGAGACAAATTGATAAGTGCCTCTAGATGTGATACACTAAAATTATATATTATATATCTAATTCTATGTTCCTGCCTCCCCCATCACCAAATTTCTTTGACCTGAATCTCTCAGAAGGAAGTAATCAGATGAATCCAAATGCAAATTTAAAGATATTTTATAAAACAGCTGATCAGGACTCAGCACAGAGTAGGCTGAGTTGGATGGACAGACACGTGGGTGACTGGCCAGCTACCTAGACAGACGTATGTACGGGTGGATGGACGGACAGACAGACGAATGTATGGACAGATGGATAGATGGATGGATAGACTAATGCTGTAGAGAGTTACTCAGACCACAGCCCTAGGTAGATCTTAAGTGGGATCCACAAGAAAGAAAGGAAGGAAGGAAGGAAAGAAAGAAGGAAGGGCGGAAGGAGGGAGGAAGGGAGGGAGGGAGAGAGGGATATATACACACGTGATAGTTCTTATCTCATATTGTTGTTTTTTCAAGTAGGAAAATATTAATTTTCCTACCTTAGGAATTAGGAGTTAGTATAGATTTTGCCTGGCTTCACTGATGGTTTATTAGATAATTTCAAATAGCTGGAGTTCATAAAGAAAGGTAAAGTAGCATTCCAATACTGTAGATCCCATTGTCATCACTTGAAAGTATTTTGCCATTGCATATGTCACTGTCAAATGTGTCACTACAGACCCAATGCTGGGTTGGAAGTCGGGGGTTGTAGTCCCAGAGACCTAGGAAAGGATAGGCTGCTGTGTTTTTCCATCCTCAGAGTGAAAACACTACACAGGCCTCCCAAGCATCAGCGATCAGCGTTCAGCACAGGCTGGGGTGGGCACAGAGTTTCATGTGATGAGACGGGCCTCCAGCCAGGTGAAGTCACCTACCAGAGGACTAGCATACTTTGGCCCTCCTCTTGCAGACAGGAGAATCATCACTTTCCACGTCCTCCAGAAAGCAAAGGCAATTTAACCATCAATTCCATCACTTAATTCATAATATCCAACAATCACTCAATATCTATGTTTTAAGTGCTTACCATGTGTTAGGAGGAACAGTTCTTGTCTTAAGGTGAAAAAAAAAGGACTCAATAAAAGGGAAAGACTCCAAATTTCATTCATGTCCCCCTCTAATTTTTTTTATGGATTATAAAAGATAGGAGTGATATTTTAGTAAGGATGAAGTCCTGGTGACAAATGTGTATTTATTAATTATCATCGAAAAATGCCTAGCTCATACAATTTCCCCCAAGTCACTCCTCATGGGGCTTAAAGTGAATGATCATCTCCATAACAATTAACAGATTTTAAACAGTCAAATCTTACCCTGGAATTTCTGTATGTAAATATGAAAGTCGTATGACAAAAATCTTAGTGGATGGAGCAGTCTGAAGCAGGTGGCGACGTAACAGTCTTAGAAGTAATGGTTGCCAGTCTTTAATTACTAGTTTATTCAAAGAACATTTTTATGGAGTTAGAAGAAAAATTACAGAGAGCTGGACCCATACAGAGCACTGCAAGGAATCATGCCCTTCCCTCCCCAAACACAAAGGAAAATGAATCCAGCAGGCATCACAAAGGAATAGGGAAGAACTAAAAAGGAAGATGGAAATGAATGAGGACGAATTTCTCTTCTTTAGAAGAATTTCTCAATCGCAAAGATTCTGAGTGAAACTGCTGTGGAAATTTATCAAACCAAGCTTTGTCAGTGGCAAATTTGATAGCTATTGTTTTGTTTTGTTTTTGTGACCTTAGAGTCCTGGCATTGCTGGGCATCACAAACTGCAGAGGCAGTAACATGCTGACTGGTGGGCATGATAAGCAGCTCAAAGGTTCTCTAACAGTAATACAGCACTTTGTCACATTCCATAGGGTGTACGGTGATGAACTGATTCACTGCCTGTGCACTGCTCTTACTAAGAATAAGAAAACTTAACTATCTTTCGGGGTCATTTCGATTTGATGTTCTGCTAAAAAACATGAATTCTTTTTCCAGAAAAATAAAATTGAGTGTTAATGATTTCTGCTATTCCTGCAATGTCAGGTAGTTCAGGGAAAGGATTTTAAAAATGACTAACATACCTGAAACAAGCTCCTAGGCACCTTGCTTGTGAATCTCTCTCACAGATCCAGAGAGAAGAGGGGCAAAAGAGGGGACAACATGAAGTATCAGAGCCTTCGGAACTAGGCGATACTAAGGAATAGGGTTTGTTCAAGATAAACTAGCAGAGGCTAAAAGCAGAAAGAGAATTTCTGTCTCCCTTCAAATAAGATAGGGCTCAAGAGCCAAGGCTCAAGAATAACCAGAAAAAAACAACAAAAGATAGAAAAATATGATCTTTAAACACAGATTCAATTATTGGGGAATTGGGACTGTCCTCATCATCAACATGGATGATTCCTGGGGAAAACAGTGTGGCCGCAAGTTTCAGTGGGCGCGGCAGCACAGTGAGATCGGTGGGCTTTGTGATCAAGCCCGCCTGTTTTTTTGTTTGTTTGTTTTTGTTTTTTACATTTTTCCCCAGCTTTATGCCCACATGGTTTTAAATACTGGTCCCATCTCTCTTAATTCCCACTGCAATACTATACAAATTGTATCAGTACCCCTGTTTTTCAGGTGAAGGAGCTCAGAATTAAACATGTAGAGCAACTTGTCGTTCAGAATGGAACAAGACTGGTGAAAGGAGTGGACCTAGAACTCGACTTTGTCTCTTCGGATGTCACTCAAAACACATATTTGATTCCTATTGAGTATGTACATTTAAGAACAACAACAACAAAATATTAGCTCTAAAATTTCTGCAACAATTAGGGAGCTAGGTGGAAAATATTATTCTCATTTTCCGTATGTGACCTACTCAAGATCACTCAGCTAATAAATACCAGGGCCTAAGACTGGTACCCAAAACCAAAAATATTGATCTCGGGCTCTTTCTATTAAAACACACATCACATCATCAACTTTATCACCATTAACATTATCACATCATGCTCACCATTATAACCATCGTTTTCAACATCAGCATCCACCATCACTACTACCATTATCTCCACCATCACCGTCATCATAAAGCTGACCAGAGAAATAAAACATTTACTTCTGGGCTGAGGCTGGACACAGATCTAGTACGGACATCACTGTGTAGTATGAGCAGTTCATCTTGTCTTCCTCAAGGCTGAAAGCTTTAGGGGCAACTCTTATCTCCTCCATGATTAGAAAGGGCTTTCATCACAATCATCAGGGCTCCCCCCACTTCAAACTGCATCCTCTCCTCACCTCTGAAGCAACACTTTGCTCAAGAGAAACGCACCACAACAAATGAATGTATCTTCGGAAGGTCATCATAATTGTCCTGACTATGTTTGTTAATTATTGATGCTCTCCAGGTTTACAAATAGATTTATCTATCTGTTTTCCTAGTATAAACATGAAATGAATTTGTGAAGGCAAAGTTGCGACAACAGCCTCACTTCTCCCAGGCAACAGATTATGATGCCACACACCCGATTATTACATTACTGCAGAATCTGCTCAGGAGGAAGGAGCTAGCTGATCCTGGCACAAACTGGCTGGAAGACCAGTAAATGGCAGGATAATAAAAGAACAGTAACAGCTAACACTTACTGAGCACTCACTGTGTGCCAGGTGCCACTCTAAGCACTTCACTGGATTCTTTTTAATCCCACCAAGTTAATTATTTCCAGTGTACCTCGCTGTCACTCTAGGAAAGTTACCTATGCACAGATAGTAAAAAATAATAACAATAATAACTTAGCCAACTTGACTCTAGAAGCGCCAACCATATTTCCCTGAGCTCGGTTTCCCTGACTCATTGCCTGTGCTTCCTGATATCCATAGTTAATGGATCATATATAAGAGCAGAATCTAGGAGGCACATACATGGAATCTGAACAGTCTATCTCCAGAGCCCATTTTTCTAACTCCTACACTACATGGTACTAGAGAGAAAATTGAGAACCAAGGAGATGAAGTGAATTTCCAAAGGTTACAATCATTAGAAACCCCAGAATCACAGCGCTTTAGGATTAATACAAAACTTAAAAATATTAAACATAGGTATTCAAATATTACAAGAGAATATTTCTTATCATCCTTTTAAGAAACCAAACCATAACAAACAACATGTACCAAATCTCTCTGTATTACACGTCAGGCCAAGATCAAGAAAATCAAGCAAGAGCAACTTGATCTTAATCTTTAACTCAGTACTAGACATGAACCACATTTCTTTCGTAGCATTTCTCTTATCATTTCTGAAAAAATTATAAAGCCCAAGATTTTAAATGATTGCCTTCTTTTAGTAACTAGGGGGAAACGCACGGAAAGTAGTAAACCTAAGGAAAAACATGTAGTTGAGTACCCACTTGGCCGAACACAGAGCACATATCCCACCTGGCCACCAACCCTTCTGAAAAATAATACACGTCCCTGTGATTCCCACTTACCAGAACTCCTCTTCCTCGGTATTAGAAGGGAAGGTTTAGAAGTATCTAAGTGTCTAGTGAAGAGCTGAGGACTCCCTCCACATCCCCTCTGGATCAGAGGTACTTGTAAACAAAATTATTCTCTGATGCAGGGAGTTCATTCAAAGGCCGCTTTGAGGAACATGGTCCTATGTGATGTCATAGGCACTAGAGGGATGAACATCCATCAAAGGGAGGGAAGTCTAAAACAGCAAAAACGTATCTGGGATACGATGGCGGCTGCAGGCAACGGACCAAGAGGCAGGCCAAGTGGGGAGGCACAGAAAGAACTGTGGGGCGGTTGGCATTTGGACGTACGCGACTACCAAAGCTCAATTCTGCCTACTTGAAAAGTCTGCTTAGCTCTGTACGTCCAGCTTACAAAATCATAACGCAGATATTAAAATTGAGTCTGGATATGTAACAGTCATATAGTATAGAACAGAGAGAGCAATAGTAATGGAAGGAGCCATAGTTAAGTAAGAGACAATGGACTCCAAAAAGTCTCTAAAAATAAGAATATAAGCGACATTTTGAAAACAGCCCATGTTTTTTCAAGGTTTCAGACATAAGGCATTATCTTCAGCCAGGGGCAAATCCTCTCTTTATTTTTCCAAGTCATGAGGAAATAGAAAAATGCTCTTTAAATCATTCCCTTTCAAAATCTTACCTTCTACGTTGCGGATTCCTGATAAAACCAATAGCGTGATTGCAACTATGACGATGCAAAACATCACACTGAATGTAATAATCCAGGTGGGCACAGATGGCTCAGTAGGTGGTGCAAGAGTGGAAGGAATTTTTAAAAATTCCAGAGTCTGGTCATTCAAAGAGAAGGCATTGTTGATCCGGTTCCTATTCATTCTAAAATATGACAAACAAAACAAGACAAAAACACACACACACACACACACACAACAACAACAACAACAACAACAACAACATTAGAAACAGAAGGTACAAACCTCTCTCTCCATGATTACACAATCTCTGTAAATGCAGCATCCCCAAGACTTCAGGCTGACTAGACAGTTTGATGAGGGCGATTATGCCGTGGTATTCTTTCCCTAAGTTGCAGTGCTGGCTCCTCTATGCACTAATGCCCTCCATTGTTTCAAATGCCCTAGAAGTAAATGGAAGTGCTGAGCTCTGAGCTCTGCCCAGGTTTTATTCCTGAGAGGTAGCATCTAAATTAAAAAGGGCGGGACTCTATTTAAGGTGACTTAAGTAAATACCAATAGCCCCGGGAGATAAAAGTATATGTAAAAAAATAAAAGTGGGGATAACTATGAGAAAAAAAGAAAATCAAAAAGAGAAAAAGAAACATGAAGCCAGGAGCAGCTGCAAATTCATCAATTTGATCCTTTTTTTTTTTTCATTAATTCAATAAACATTTGCTGACAACTAAGTACCAGGTATATTGCTAGGGGCTGGAGCTACAAAGTGAAATAAAAATATCAAGGAGTTTACAGTGTAGAAGGATGGCAGGTGTGCCCTTCTACAATCACAATGCAGTGTAAAATGCTCTACGAATGAGAAAAATGTGGGCAGACTTGGGAGCACAGCAGAGAGGGCTGCGTACAACATACTGAGAAATCAGGGCTGCTTTCTTGAGGAGGCAATTTTTGAGCTGTGTTTTAAGGAACAAGTAGGAATTCCTAAGACCAAAGCATGTAGCGAGCACACACGTAATAGAGACACGGCATATAGTATGATCTGCTCAGGAAACTGCGCATGCTTCAGGCGTCCAAAGTCTAGAAAACATAAAGGTGAATGTTTTACTCTTCGTGGAGGGAAACTGCATTTTTGGTGGTGGTGATAGTTAGGGAAGGGTTGGTAGCAAAGACTTATTTGACTGAGACCAAAGAAGTGACTTTCTAACTGGAATTTTCAAACCAAGTGAGATTTCTCAAAGATATTGTATGGTCTTTTACTGAATTCACACTAGACAAGTTTACTTCATCTAGCCCTAGGGCAGCACTGGAAAATAGAATTATAATGTGAGTCTCATGTGTGACTTAAAATTTTCTAGGAGCTGCATTTTTTTAAAAAAAGTAAAAAGAAACAGGTGAAATTCATTTCAATAATATGTTTCTGCCCAATAGATCCAAGAAAATATCATTTCAATATGTAGTCAATATTGAGTTGATTCACATTTTATTTTGCACGAAAGTCTTTGGAATTCAGTGTGTATCTTACACTATCTAATCTTGGACTAGCTGCGTTTCAAGTGCTCAACAGCCACGTGTGGCTGGGAACTGCTATATTGGACAGGCAGGTCTTGAATTTGATAGTAAAGGTTTTAGACTGTCTGCAGACCGCACCAGGCTATCAGGAAAGACTCCTTTAGTGAATAAAAACCGATGCTGAGAGATTCATGAATGCGAAAGAGAAGCCCAACCAGATCATCTACAGCAGGGGATAATTCCGATGGAATTTTTACCAAACTACAGAATTTTTTTCATAACCTACTATCGATAATCTGGTAACATGAACCTTTCCACAAAATAATGAATCCCGCTAAGGTATAACTCAGAATAAAATGAAAAATTGCTCTGCATTCTTGTTCCATCTACCCGGTTAGTTAACACTTTGCTATTCTATCACTGCTCAGGCTGATTAGAAGTTCTAGTTCAGTAAACTAAGGATACTCGAGGATAATTCCTTAAATAAGGAATAAATCTCCACTTCTAAAATCCCCAATGGGTATCAATCGACATGAAAATCTTTCAGCCAAGACTGGCCTTGAATAAGGGCAGGACCTGAATAAGGCAGGCCTCACAACGAAGCTAAAAAGACATCTTGGAACTGGTCAGTCACTCAACTAAGACTCTTTCAAACTAGTTTCAACATCTTAACTAGATTCCTTATTAATTAATGAAATATTAAAATCTTTTAAAGCATTTATTTTTTATTTGTGTGACTTGTAATTTTATTTTTAGAAAAGGTGTCTTTTAAAGGTCAAGGCTATACATTGACTAAGGAAATTAAGTCCTTAGAGACCCAAGAAATGTGAATATTTGTATGGTTTTTTAAAATAAAAGTCAAAGGTATGACTTGTCCCTCAAAACACCTTACATTTATTAACTCATTTAATCTCCTTAATAAATCTGAGAGAGGGGTACCATAATTTTCTTGTTTTATAGATGATAAGAGGAAAGAAAAAAAAGGAGAAGTAACTTGTCTGTATTCAAATAGTTAGCAAGAGGCAAAACCATAATTAAAAACCTGATACATCCGGGCTCCAGAACCCACGTGATGAACTGTCACACGATAGTGTTATACAAGGCATTCTTGCCAAAAGAAGACAGCTAAACATTCGTAGCTAATAATTAAACCAGGATCTCTCAACCAAAACAGGATTGACATTTGGGGTCAAATAATTCTTTGCTGTGAGGTGCTGTCCTGGGCACAGCTGGTTTAGCAGCATCCCTAACTTCTGCCTACTCGATGCTGGCGGCAACCTTCCCCCCACAACTGTGACAACAAAAATGTCTGCAGATGTTGCCAAATGTCTCCTTGGAGGCAAAATTGCCCCAGATGTGAACCGCTGATCTACACTAATCTCTAATACAAAGTAACAAAGTGAAATCTGTGACATCTTAATAAATCATTGTGAAACGGAGAATTCTTCAGCATCTATAAAAAGAGTAAAATTAATCAGCAAGTTGATTTATTCATAGGAGGCATTTTAGCAGTGATTACCTTATGGCTGACTGTACCTCATCAGCAGGAAGGGTGTGATTTTTCGAAGGGTCTGTAACCACAAACCAGAATGACACCCGCTTGGTTACATTGCAAAGGAGGACATGGGAAATTCTGCAGATTATGGGAAGAAAAAAAAACACCAAATTTCAAAAATAAGCAAATAAAACCAAATTTCATTAGACCATTCACTCTGGTGTTATTGCCATCTTAAGTGGCATCTTAGCTATGAATTTAAAGTCATTTCTACCATTATGAAGAAAGGATTTATTAAGAAAAAAATTATATTAAAATTTCCTTTGTCTCAAATCATATACTCGAGGATAATTCCTTAAATAAGGAATCTACCAAAAACAGGAAAAATGAAGAATTACTCAGCAGAGAATGTTAGGGACCTCATTCTCCACCCCCTGTAAGCTGACGGCATGCCTGCTTTTAGACCAACACTTGACCTCTCTGAACCACAGAAGCCTATTGTATTTTCTCATCAAGCTCTTTTCAGGGTCCTCATTCAGCCTTCCACCCCCTAGATCCAGACTAATTTGTGGCCCATTCTGATCCAACACTTGCTCTATCGGCCACTATCTCTGCACCTCTCCCACTCCAGTACTGGGGCCGGACGGATAACAGGCGTCCAAACTTGAAGTGCTATAATCAATTTGCCATAAGCCTCTGAATACTGTTTTTGCAGTTGTCTGCTTTCCAACTGTAAACGGGAAATGTGCCTCCCTCAACTCTGTATACATGGATTACCAGCAGAGATGACAAGAAAGAAATGGCATTAGTGTTCAGACTGCAGACGACCTGTATCTGAATGTATGAAATGTATGAAGGTTGGAAATTATAGAAGAGTCCACACGAAACCAACGTTGTCAGTGCTAAAGCAGAAAATCCTGAATGGCTTTTGCCATTTGCTTACGACCAAAATTGCAAGAAGTGACCCTAGCGACCATTCTAGAAAATGAAATACGCATCCCTTTACCAATAAAAATTCGCTGTTTTCCCTAAAAGAGCATTCAAGTGTATTGTGTGCATTTTTTATAATAATGAACATAGGTGCCCTTTTGTCAATTTTCTATAGTTTTCAGAATGTGGTAGAAATTATTATATTATCTCCCTTTGAACTTCAAGTACAGATATCAAAGCGCTCCTAGGCCCCTCTGCCCGGAGCCCCGTGCCTGGGACCAGCAGCAGGAAGCTGGAGGTTCCCCTGGCCTCTCAAGAGCAGGTGGTGTCTGGTGAGGTGCCGCTGGGCGCGGGGTGCTGGCCTGGCACGTGCAGAACCCCGCACCCCAACGGCTCCAGTGCCCTCAGCCAGTGCAAGAAAGGAAAGAAGTTCGACGGGCCACTCTGGTTCGAGATCCCCGACGCCGAGAGCACGCAGCTGAGCCCGGAGCACAGGCCGTCTGCCTTCAGGCCCGTGCTGAGAAACGGAGAGACCCTTCCCTTTGTGCCCAGGCCTGGGCCTCTGAGGAGGGCGCCTGAGAGGACACCGCCCCGCCAACTGACTGCCACCCTCCCTGAGCCGCCCCCGTCTGCCGCTCCACCTGCTCCAAGGACGCCACCTGCGCAGGCCACGGCCACAGCCTCGGCTGCGGAGCTGAGCGCGGATCAGAGCTCTGCGGGCCCTGATGTCCCCCGGTGTCCTAAGAGCCAAGGCCCCACTGCCACCTCCTGAGACGCAAACCCACAGTCCTTTTGCCCTAGGAAGCACTGCTCTACCCTGGCATGCGTCGCTGACACCACCAGGTCACCTCCCGCCACCCCAGCCGGCAGGTCTGTTAAACCCGGGACCCCCGCCTCTTAGCCTGCAGAGCCCACTGCAGAGCCGGGGCTGAGAGCGAACTTGGCCTGCCTCCCGCCACCCACCCTGCCTTTGCATGATCAGTGTGCCGGATCATGAAGGGCCTCACCCCCACCCCCAGCCCAGCTTGTGTAGTTAGCAGTGGGTTCTTATTTTAAATAATAAAGGCAGCGTTACTATCGTGCAGGTTGTCGCAGTCTGACTTTCAAAGGTTCATGTGTTAAGCTTCCGCCCACACCTGCTTCCCCCATCCGGGCACAGTTAACATCCGGGCCAGATGATTCTCTTGTTTCTTGGGTTCTGTCCTCCGCACTGTAGGGTTTTAGCAGAATCCCCGGTGTCTAACCGCTAGGTGCCAGCGGCCTCCCCGCATTGTGAAAATACAAAATATGTCCGATCCTTGCCCAGGATTCCACGGGGGGTGTGTGGGGAGGGGGGTGACAGAGGCAAAGCACGCTGGTGGAGAACCACTAAGGGACAGTGGCCTCTGCTGGCAGAAGCAGGTAAGCTTCGTGTTCCAAAACGTGCGGTTTGAAAACACATGACAAGGGTAGGAGGTGAACGGAATGAAGCGGTGTGTGCCTGGCAAAACCGTTTCCCGCAGTTTTGTACAATGCTGCAGCGGGTGGCTTACCCATGGTTTGCCCTGATTAATAATCAGACAGAGTGAACATTTTTAAATGATTTACTTTTGAGCCCTTCAGGCTGGCGCCTTTTTCAAGTTAAATGATATCGACCGCTGGCAACGATGCGGAGATTGGAGCCCCGGGCGGTGCCGTGGGTGTCAGTGGGTCAGTGGTTCTGGAGCGGCATTTGGAAGCGTTTCCTAGAACAGAGCGCGGCTACCGGCAACTCTCTTACACACTTACACACACACGGCGCTGAGGATGTCCTCGCAGCCGAGCACCGGGACACCCACGTGTGCGTCAGGAGAACACACTGGGTAGATGCACGTGCGATCGCGGGAGAGCTCCTGCAGAGCCAGCGAAAAGGAGCCCAGGGTTTCTGACTTGGGGGCTTTGGGGCCAGATGTTCTATGGTGGGAGGACGCCCTGCGCATCGCGGGATGTTGAGCAGCACCCTGGCCTCTCTCGGGTAGTTGTCATTAGCAGCCTCCAGTGGAGACCTGCAGAACGCCTCCAGGTGTGGCCAAATAGCCCCTGAAGGACAAAACCACCGCCCCCCCACCCCGTGGGAAACTGCTGAACCAGAGCTATACATTTTTTATGAATGGACAAACCTCAAAAGTACACTGTTGAAAGGAAAGACGGGAGGTGGAATACTATGTGTAGCACATGCCATTTACTAAATTAAATATACAGTAACGTTGCTGGTCAGGGACCAGGTTGAGAACCATTTTTACCTAGGTACTCTATATCAGCACAACTCTTCTTGAAAATCTAAAATTATTTCCAATTAAAACGTATATGTATATAGCTATAAATTAAAATACAGACATTCTAGCAAGAGGTAAAGAATAATTGAAAAAGTTGCCCGGACACTGTACAATGAACTATAGATATGACAGAAATGAAAGCAATGGATCAATTAATAAGAATTCTCATTATCATTGATAACTACAGAACACACGTGTATTTCAAAAATAGGAAGGAGCAGTATGCAAATGAAGGTGGCATCTATCAGCTTGAGGGTGGTCTTAATATTTATGTAAAACTTTTAAAAAATCTGTTCTGTGGTCTATTCAAACAGCAAGTATTTATTAGGACTCCTCCTACAGTACTAGTGCCTTAGGAAGCACCATGTCCATCATTTTCCCAAGATTGGAATTAGCAAGAAAGGGGAACAGTTTTGGCGGTTTAGGTTGTTCTTCAAAAGAAGAACACTAAGAATCCCTCCTACATGATGCTTCCGCTAAGAAGAGAGCGTCGAAGATGCTAAACAAACAACCAGCTTGTGCTCAGCAATACCAATCATAGAAATACCATTGCAGAGATGTGTTTATATTTTGTTGAGATACAGGCAGTTGAACTAGTAACGAGTAAGCCTACTTCCTGAAGTGGCAGGGTGGGGGGAGAGGGTCAGGGGAAGCACGCCCCTGCTTCTGGAAGCAGCTGCAAGGCAAAGGCTGTAGCAGAAGGCGGAGACACGCTCGTGGCCTGGAGCTTCCTCCTTGTTTGCACGATGCTTTGAGAAATGAACTGATGTCTTGGCTCCCCCAAGAGTGAGAAACCGAGGCCCAACAAGCAATAAAACCCAGAGGGTGGGGAGCTACTTCGACGATGGCCATTCCCACCAGATCCACCGTGGACCTGTCCTCCCAGGCGACTCAGGTGGAAGAAGAGGGAGGAATGGCTGAGGCACTGCTTTCTTATGTCCACTGTACCCCGATGGACAGGCCCCTGGCTTGAGAGCCAGGGTGTTACGCATGCTTCATTCACTCACAGATGTTTACTAGGGACTAACATTGATTAACCAAAGTGGTTAGGTATGGTTAGCAAAAGAGTCCCTACTGCAAGGGCACTTAGATTCCATGACCCTGCGCATAAGTGCCAGGTGTAGGAGTTTAGTGCTATTAAGACCCGTGAAGACCAAGGACACCATGTCCTGAGCCCACCAAAGATCAAAAACACAGTGGAGGCCGAGATGCCAGAATCTGCCCACACGGCTCCGTGCCCTGTCTGTGAACGGATCCAGGACAGTGGGGAGTCCCTCCTGACTTTTAACTTTCTGGTGTAAGAAGCTTCCTGAATATAGTGTAGAGGGGGTTACCAAGAGGAAGTGTAATTCTAAGGAAAGTTGGTGCTAAATGGAATTAACATGAAGACTGATTGTACAGACTTCAGTAGTTACCTTCCTTAGCAACCAAAGGATGCCAATTCCTTCCATATGTAGATTATGTACAACTAGTGTGACCTTTCTCATGATCTCAAATGTGACCACACCGAATGCCCTCTAAGATTTGCACAAAATGAAAAATTAATCAACCAGCAAGCACTTATTGAGTTAAATATGCCTTTTTAAAGTATGTTTTGTTACAATCAATAAATTAAAATGCCCACATACTAAAAGTTCTTATCACAAGAAAAAAAATTCTATAACTATGTATGGTGATGAATGTTAACAAGACTTAACTGGGGTGATCATGTCCCCGTGTATACAAATATGGAATTATTATGCTGTATACCTAAAACTAATCATGTATGTCAATTATACCTCAAACAAACTAACTGAAATGTCATTAGCACAACTAAATAGAAAAATCTATACTTTCAAGACTGGAAATATAGATGGATCTGGTGGAATTATTTGAACTTACTTAATCATTTTGACCAACTGGCTTTACCAAGAAATATGTTAACACATTCACAAATGGCTTCTTTCAGCAAATCACTGGAAAGGTGAAAGTGTCCACTCCCTTTCCTCAAGTGTGGGGAGGCCTGATCTAAAGGTGATTCTCTAAGAATTAGCTCCACTGCTATTTCTCATCAATGGCGCCAGACAGTGCCAAACGGCATGCAAGGGGCAGTAAGAAAAGGGCTGTTTCCGGACATCAAAAGGAGCGGAACCGCTGTCTTAAAAGCACAAGACTGTTAATCCCCTTACCGTGCATACAACGGCACGTTGTTCCTTTTTAGATCACAAGATCTATCCTTGAATAACTAGGCAGAGGAAGAAATCCATTGCATGCCCTACACCATTTCACTCAGAAAGAAAATGCCATACCTATTAGACTTCCACCTTTCTTGCTAAAAATGATAGGTTATCCTAAAAGTCAATATTTGAGTAAAGTAAGCAGATAAATTCCCCAGTTTATCTGGGAAGTACATTAATGTTTAAACTTAAATTACATTTTCCTTAGAAACCACTTTCAACATTTAAAAATTTTCTGTGAAACTGTTTTAGTAAACCTGGCCCAAACCTTATTGTAAAAATTTGAAAACATATGGTTGCCATCTTCAGTGGAAGTCCCAAGAAAACTTCAAGCAACCTGACCTAATGAAACCATTAAAATGTTTCCAACCATCTTCCATTCTGCTTTTAAGAAAATCCAACAAATAGCAAGAAGGCGACTTGATATCAAGATTTCTAAGTAATGATTCCGATAGAACTGCCTCATTTCCATCACATTTAGTCTATTTTCCTGTAATTTTTACCAGGGCCAGTTTCTTGGGTATGGACTTGTGCTGTGTGGCACCGGTTTTATTCATCATCTAAATCTCAGGGCCCAGCACTTAGCAGGCTTTCAATTCTTAACTTGATTCTATGGATCCAACCCAGCAATGCGGTTCAACGGGCTGGCCTCAGTAGGTCAGGAAAGAGAGAGATTCCTGCTTCTCGCACCATGGCCTTTGGGCGCCCTGTCGGCTACTGCTTCCCCACTCCTTGAGGGCATTTGGGCCGTTGGTGTAACTTTCCTGTCACGTGTGGCTAGTCAAAATAAAAAGTTCAGGGCAGTGTGCCCAGAACTCGGATCCAAACCGTCTCCGCACCTCGGACGTCAGCCACCCGTCCCGAGGGCCCGGCACCCGAGTTGCATTTCAAACACATCCCGACTCATTAGGCAGCCTCCTCGCTCAGTGCCCCGACAGCAGTAGTGCTGGGACTCCTACGGTCTAGGTTTTAACAGAAAAAAGTTTGTTGATCCCAATCTAGTTTTGCACTTTTCGATATTTTTCAACTTGTATTGGTAACAAAACCCTCTATATGTCTTGTGCAGCCAATACCAAGAAAAAATTTTTGCAAATAAGCCAGGTCAGATATTCCCAGATGCCTATAATGCCCAATTCTGAAAAAATGTTTTTCAAAAGTGAATTCCTCAAAATTAATCTGAAATGTTTTAATGAACTTTTCCTAAGAATGGAAACATCTGATCTAACAGTCTTCACAAGGTGAAATTTAAGCACTTAGAGGAAGTAAGAGTACAATGAACACAGATAGCAACGCATAAAACCTACACAACAAGAACTAGAGATAAAAGAGAGTCTTGGATTCGCATTGTGAGATGACCAGTGGCTTTTCTTTTTTCAATTTTTTGTAATGCTATTATTTAATTTACATTGAAAAGGTAATTATAAATAGTTGTGGAAAGAATGATGAATTTTAAAGACAAGATAAAATCAGATACTTTTTTCTAAAAATCTATAAACTCTAGGAATACAGTTCACTTAGGATATAATTTTGTTTTAGTATATACCTCCTTTTAGTGTTTTGAATCATGTGAATATACAACCCATTTTTAAAAATATGTCTATATACACATGTGTGTGCACAAAAACATACAGATGGCATGTTTATATTGCTCGTCCAAATCCCACTGTTCTGTTTTATTCCTTAATTCACAGCCCATGCATCATATATTGTGGGTTTGAATGAGACCAATAAATGGCCATCCTCTTTGCCAGGTTCTGAAGCATTATAAAATTAAGAAGCAGATAGAAGACGGAAATAAAAGGCTAGGTTGGAGGACATGACTTTAATCAACAGGCAGGCAAATTTCCTTCCTAATTAAAAAAAATTCCAAAATGAGATGAATTCATCTACAGTGTCCCATGTAGAACTGAACTGAGTCAGGTATCACCACATACTGGAGTAATATGCAAGATATTTGCTATTTTATGACCTGTACCTGCCAATCTAAACAGTCCCCAGCTATAACCAGCACACACACCTGGCAGGCTATACTCAGTGTAGAGAGTAGCACAAAAAATGGCTGCTAGCTGAAGGCAGGCCTGCTCAGAAAGAGAAGAGGACCCATGCCCAATTGCTCCTTTCAGCTTACCAATCAAGGGGAAGAGTGAGGGAGAAAGAAGACAGAAACCAGGAGTGTTACCCTAATCACAGACAGAGATGGTAGGAAACATCACAACAGAGCATTCCTCTGGAAGAATAGAAAAAAATGTAAAACTACTAAAAAAGCATACTAAAGCTTTTAAGAAAATAAACAAGGAGCTATGACAGATACCAACAACGAGACAAATCTTTACATGTTAAAGTTATTTTCAAAATGACTGCTGTGAAATTATTTGTCTTCCTCCCTCCAAATTCATATGTTGAAGCCCTAACCCAAAATGTGACTGTATTTGGAGACTTTATTTGAGCCTATAAGGAGGTAATTATGGCTAAATAAGGACATAAAGGTAGAACCCTGAAAATATGGGATAAGTGTCGTCATAAGAAGACACCAGAGAGCTCACTCTTTCCTCCTCCACTTTCTCCTTACGAAAAAGAGGTCATATGAGCACACAACAATCTGGTGGTACCTGCAAGCCAAAAGAAGAGGCCTCAGAATGAAACCTGCCTTGCCAGCACACGATTTTGGACTTCCCAGCCTCCAAAACCATAAGGAATAAACTTCTGTTAGTTAAGCCACCCAGTCTGTGGTATTTTGTGACAGCCGCCCGAGCTGACTAACACAGTGAGAGTAGAGTTCTGTCTGTCTGTCTAGCTACCTATCTACGAGAGAAATATACATACAACAGAAATGTAGAAAGTCTATGACATATAACTACAATTTTAAAATACGTCTTCATAGTGCCCACTGAATAAAGAATGTTGTTGGAACATGATATAAACTGTAAGCTGAGCTAGATTACATGGGTTTTTTTTAATGTTAAATAAAAAATGTGGATATCTTAAAAATCAGATGAATAAATTATCTTCAAGATTGAGTTTTCAATTACTGAACTATCTCAAATAATACTGCAAGTTATCACTTAAGATTTTTCGCTGTTTACTTACTCTGTTGTTTCTCTGTTGGGAACTTTTCTCATGGAGAAAGCCACCATCGCTTTGAAGAGATATTCTTCATTTGTATCCCAGGCATACTGAGAGAAAAGGAAAACAGAAAATGTTAAGTGAAGAGGCATGAGTTAGAAAGTGGTTCATTGGGGTCTCATTGTGGTCACAGTGGTTTTGGCGCGCCTCTCTCTCGCTCTCTCATCTTTTTCATACACAAAAGGCTGGAGACTGATAAATCATGTAACCATAATGTTCAAGATAGAGTTTCTGGGACATTGTATCATTCCAAGTGTGGCATGTTTCCCATTGCATTATCTTCCTCGGAACCTGCACTATCAGTAGGCAGTCAACAAACAGGACCGTTGGACGTCGCATCCTGGACATACAGTCGGCCCCCTCCTCCCTCTCTCTGCTCCCTCATCAACTGATTTCCCCTCTCAGCTTCCTTCCCTTTATTAATATCAGTACAATTTTTCTTTTTATTTTCTTAGCTGGAAACTTGAGTGCATGTACATGCTATGTGCTGAAGTCCTAACCCCAGTACCTCAGGACATAATCACGTTTGGCGATAGAAGTGATTAGGTTAAAATGAGATCAAGAGGGTGGGCCCTAACCCAATATGACTGCTGCACCTGTAAGAAAAGATTTGGATACAGACACACACCGAAGGAAGACGTGAAGATACAGGGAGAAGACAACCATCCACAAGCCAAAGAGAAAGGCCTGAGAAAATCCTTCTCTCGTGGAACTCAGAAGGAATCAACTCTGATGAAACCTGTTCTTGGATTTCCAGCCTCCAGAATTGAGAGAAAAGAAATTGCTGTCGTCTAGGCCTCCCAGTCTGGGGTGCTGTCGTTAAAGTGGTCCTGGCAAACTAATGTGGCTGACCCCACACTTTAAGTGACTCATCAAGTATCACTGGAGAAAGTTACAAAACAGAGTTTGGTGGTTTAACTTTAAATTCATAATGACCACTCCCAAACTGCCTGAGAATCCCTTAGCTTTCTCCATATGTTTTCTCTCTCTTGCGGTTCACGATGCCTCTTTCAAACCCCCTTCGGGCCGTCCAAGTCTCAGTGCTTTCCCTTACACGTTATTCTCACTAGATGTTCTTGTTTCATAATTTATAGCTACATCTCAAGTCATCAATTTAAACTCCTCCACCCTCCTGTCACCAAATACAAAACCTCTTCTCCACAGACACATACACTGACCACATCCTCCCTGGAAGGGCCAGACGTGGTGTTTCTCCCCCTGGCGACGGCTGGCCCACCCATCTCTCTTAGGGACACTTCCCTTCTGCCCTTCTCAGGGTCTAAACAATGTCAGTTTCCTCCCTCTCTTCTGTGTGTTCACTGCTGACGTGGTCCCGTCCACTGACTTTTAACCACGCTCGACTCTTTCCATTAAAACAACAGCAAATCCGAATCACTTTACTCCTTCCGGCTGCTACTGTCTACTGCCCCTTAAAGCCAAAATTCTCAAAGAAGTTGTCCACACTTCTGTCATTATATGTTCGCCACCTAATTCTTAACCCCCTTGATCATCGGCCTTCCAGTTTCAGCGCTCTACAAAAATGGCTCTCCAGTTACCAATGCCCTCCATGTTTTTTAACACGATTACATTTTTCAGTCCATCTTGCTTGGCCCCTCAACAGCATTTGGCATTCTTGAACACTTCCTTCACCTTGAAGTACTCTCCTCCCTATTGCGATACCAGATTTTCATGGTGCCCCCGCCCCCCGCTCCCACTCCCTTTTGCAGGCTCACCCTCTTCTACAAGGGCTCCAAGTTTCAGAGAACCTTAAAGCTCTCTGCCAGACCCTCTCCTCTCGGCGCTCTGTACTTTCTCCTCCAGCACTGTCATGTACTCCAGCCTTCCCCTAACACCTTAGCACAAATGGCTCAGGAATGTAAATCTCAAGCAGTTCTGTCCTTGCCTATTTGTCCATAGTAGCTCACACACAGCAAGTCCAAAAAATTAAAGCCTGTTCTTGTCTGTACGCAACTGCCTGACTCAAAAATGGGCGATCACCCAGCTAGCCATGTAATCAGAAACAAAAGCTTCATCCTTGACCTTCCCTTCTCCCTTCCTTGTCACACCAGCCCCGTGGCTCTCGTATCCCTTCACTACTCTCTCCACCAACACACAGTATTTCAAACAGACGTCACCTCTCATCTACACTTCCCCAATCGCCTCCTAACTGGTTTCTCCTTTCCCCTACAATCTGTCTTCCACCCTGTGGCCAAACTGTCATGACATCTCTTCCATAAAACCCCCGCTTGCTTTAAAGATGATACCGGATCTCCCTAACACAGTCCACATATTCTTTGACCTGACCTCTCCTGTCTCTCTAAGCTCATCACATGTCACACTCTTCCTCACTCCTCCAGTTCCACACACCTCAGTCCAGCTTTCACCCCTTATTCTCACCCAGATCCTTCGTGTAACAAGCCTTTGCACATGCTGTTCCCTCTGCCCTTTTCTCTTTAATCCCTTGGTTCAGGTCTACTCATGCTTTCGGCCTCACAGCAAATGCCAGATACTCAGGACCCTGACGAGGCCAAAGCTCACTTGTATTTTTCCTTCCTATACTTGTCCAGATTGCACAATTGCATTTCGCTCACTGAATATTTAATGGACAACTAATTCTCCCACTACTATAAGCTCCACAAGGGCCGGGATGAGCTTGATTTTAGCTGCACTGCATCCCCGCCATCCAGCACAGTGCTGCCCTCAGAGAGAGTGTGGACTCTGCACCCGGACTGCCTGGGTTCAAATCTTACCTGTGCCACTTGTGGACTTGAGTTCCTGAGCAGGTTACTTGATTTTTTGAGCTTCTCATGCATCCAATGAGAGTAGGAATACCTGTACTACCTTCCTCAAAGGGCTGTTGCGAGGGCTACCTGAGCTGATGTGAGCAAAGCACTTAGAAGGGGGGCCCAGCTAAAAAGTAAGTAAACTAGGGTCTCAATAATGTAGGTCGTCATAACAATTACTACTCATCGAGTGAATAAAATCAAACATTGGTAGGTCGGCCTGCAAACAGAATATCTCTAACCTTCTTTAGCACTCTTTCACTGTTTCTAGCCTGAGGCATCTTAATATCACCTTCTACAAGGGGCAATTTTCACAGACTGCACTGGAAAACTGAAACTAGAATTGGACAGCACCATTTTATTAATTCAACAGTCTTTACTGTTCCTACAGCTCCATGAGTATTTTTTAAATTTCAATTTCATCAGCATGTATTTCATGTTGTTAGTTTAATATTAAAGAGGAATTAAAGAAATTTCACATTAGAATTTGAAAATTTTGTGCTATGAAAGATCTTATGTGTGTGGAACATGACCTCTTCTCAATGACTACAAAACTGACCCTAACAAAATTCAAATGGCAACAGTGAAGCACAGAGCCCAACCCAGACCTGAGTGCCTGACTCGGATCCCTTTGCTCCACTGTGCTGGGTTGCAATGTTCAAGTTTGCAAAATTGTATTGTGCAGTACAAAACTTCACATATTTTCTAGCATACACTGCGGATTAAATACTTTAGGCAAAATCATTTTAATGACAATTTTGACTTAATTTTTTTTACTTTAAGAAAATATCAGACGAGGTCTTTAGAAGTGCTCTATGCAAGTTTAAGATAACTATGCAGAGAGGCTCAATATTAGGGGAATCACAGTGTTATCAGCAAACAAAATGTAAAATGAACATGTAGTTTCTTCACTTACAGCTTTATCTCCCAGAGCTGTTCTGATACTGAGTCTCACTTTAAAAGCATTTTCTGCATCTGCCAAAAAGAAAAAAGAGTAGTATATGATAAAATCTGCCAAAACAGAGCCTGATAAATCCTAATATTTAATGCATATCAAATCAACAGAACACAGAAGGGCAATTAAACGTCCCCAAAAGTCTTGGAAATTTAACAGCAATCATCTCCCATGTTTAAAATTTTTCCTTCAAACTCATAAAACAGTCGCAGGCTCAACTTTTCAAGTTACAAATAAAGAAGTCTTTCAGTCAAAGACTTCTCAAACATTTAGAAAACTGTTAATCTAGTTTTAAGCTTCAAAGCTACATACCTGGTTGACAGAGTTCGGCATGAATAGCGGTCATGAGAAAAAAGAATAGCCACAACATTCTTTCAGAGTGGAAAACACAAGGCAAACTAAGAGAAAAATAATCCACCCTCCACCTAAGGCAGCCTTAGCCATTCCGTGACCGGGATTAGAATATGAAAGACACAAACCAGCCACCAGCCAGAAGGCTTAATGATTAACCCCCATCATTTGGGTTAATACTTTGATAGAAGCAGCCCATCTCCTGTCAGTTATTTACGAAAATCTGTGTGGAAAACGGGTTCATTGTCCTTTACAAACTACCTTGAAAGAACGTGTCTCTGCTGTCTCCTAGGCGGAGGCCTCCCTCACCCCTCTCCTTTGTCCGGGAGAGCTCGGGGTGGGGAGAACCCAGTCCTCTCTGGGGGTTTTCCTTGGCATGAACTTTCCGCCTTTCCACCTTCCCAGGCCCGAAATATCTGGCTCACAGATAAGCTGGCTTAGTTAGGGAATCCAGTGTCACTCCTTGCTATCTCTGGCAACCAAAGGCCTTCCCGGATGGGCCTTACCTGGCTGCCTCCCCAGGTAAACATCCCAGGAGCTTCCAACTGCAAGGGAGTGGTATTGGTCAGCCCTGAGGAGTGGCAGTTGCGTAAAATCAGTTAGCTACATGGAGCAGTGCCACCCCATGGGACATTCTGCGGTGATGGGGACGGCCTGTAGCTGCACTGCGCAGTGTGGTGGTCAGTAGACATGGGTGCCCGTCGAGGTCTTGAAATGGGGGTAGTGCTGCTGCGAAACTGGATTTTTGAGTAATTTAACTAGCCACACGAGGCTAGTGAGTACATGGGTCAGCGTCGCTACAGAACAGTCATTAAGAGCTGCTGCCATGAACTAGGTTTGCTGGATGTGTTCTCATCCTCGAAACAGCACCTCGCGGCTGCTGGTGTTATAATTGTCATACATAGGAGGAAATCCAGGATCCAGTGTTTAAGGCACTGGTGGCAATGGGGGGAGCAGAAGAGGTGTCACTCGAACCCTGTCTCCATCACACTGACCCACACCGCGTCTCGGGTCATCGCCAGTAAAAACTGAAGCTGCCACGACACCTCGGAGCTGCTCTGGCATTGCGACGATGAGTGGAAAAGGACCTTTCCCCTGGCGGCATTCTGCAGGGGCTGGTAAGGATCCCCCGGGGGTCCACGTCAGGCCTCTGCTCTCCACGGTGCGGCCTCTTCACAATTCAGTCCCCAAATCCCATCTCGCTGCCTGAAAACCATGAACGGAAAAGTTAGGTTGGGAGACCCTGAAGTTAAATAGGAAATTTGGATTTTTAAAGCAACAACAAGAAAAATGTCAACGGGGACACTTCTGCAACACTTTTGAGAGTCATGTCATCTACCCTCCAGGTTAAGGAGATGTCATATCATGGGTGACCCACTTCTGTTCGCTAACTGCACTTGAGGAAACTTGTCCTCCCTTCACCTTGGCTGCAAGGGCACAGAGGCAGGAAAAGCTGTACTGGAGGGAGAGGCAGCCAGGAGGCAGCCCAGTCAGCCTAGAAATCTCACTGTTAGGTGAAGTGGACCTTCTCACGAGGAAGAACGCACAAAACTAATCCCCGCAGATGGTGAGTCTAGGTGAAGTCATCTTGGGAAATGTTCGATGAGACAAAGTCATTGTGGGAAGGAAAAGCCAACAGATGAAGACTGTATCAAAGCTGATTATTGGCACCGGGGAACAAGGCCATGTTAGAGACATCGAAATCTGTTTCAGCTTTCCCTTAAACTTTGTAAAACTATCACATGCAGTATTTTTTTTTAACTGCACTGAAATAAAAAGAGCTTTAAAAAAAGTTCCTAGAAAAGTTTCCCAAGGAAAACTTTTTAAAAAAGTATCTCTTAGCTCTTTACTTAATCAGCTGTGACTAGGAATGAAGACAGTAAAATGCTGAATTGTGGTGTAAGCCGTTCATTTGAAAAGAAAATCTCTTCCCTTTTGAATTATGATTCAACAATGTTTGTTGTCTCAATTAAAAAATGATAGAACAAAGAGCAAAAGAAGTTCTGTACAGAAAAGACAGACAAGCAAAAAGAGAAAAGTACAAAATAGTCATAATTCTGCCTGCACGGATAAGCAATGTTAACATATTTTAATAGTTGAAACACACCCTCCTTAGCCTTGGATCTTCTTGTGTGTTCTTGTGTGATGATGTTTTGTCTCAGGGCAGCAGCACTATCAGAACAGAGTGATGTAATGGGAATAATATGGACCTTGTCTTCTTCCTCACACTAATGGGAATGCTGCTTTTCCACAGAATCTGGTCACTTCAAATTCTTTTTACCAATAATTGATGTTGAATTTTATTAACTGCCTTTTCGGCATGTCTCAATATGATCCTAGAGTTTTTACCATTTGTACAATGTATTAATGAATTTCTTTATATACTGATCCTTTAAACTCTGTCTGATGATTTTTAACATGCTTCTGGAATTAATTACTGTTTCCTCTTAGGTTTCTAAACCTATTTTCATGGAAAATATGTAGGTTCCTTTTCAAGTGCTGATTCTTGAAGTTTATTTTCTCCTGCTTGTATTACCATCTTGAAAATGGTACAGAAGGATTTCTAACACTGTCTACATTTACAAATAATTTTAAAAATGCAGAAGAAATTAAAAATGCAGAGTTGAAGAATCTGAACCATACATGTTTCAGGGGAGAATACTTTCAAAACTTTAATTTCCTATATTGTCATTACTGCAGGTTTCACATTTCCTTTCTGAGTCCATTTTGGCTATTTGTAATTTCCAAGAAAATCATTCACCTCATTAAGATTTCCAGTAGTTTCATGGACTGTATATACTATTTCTCATAAATTATCCACATTCATTGTTTATATCCCCTTTGTATTTTCTTGCATGTATATTTTTTTCTCATTTTCCATCATCTTGCCAGAGGTTTGTCTACTTTTGTTGTTTTTTAATAAAAAAAAATTTAATTTTCAATTCTTTTCTTTCTGCTTTGTATATTTGTCAATCTTATTTACATTTATTAAGCCCTTACTTCTGTTGTCCTTACAGTGCTTTTTTGTTCTTTTTTAAAACTCTTAGGCTGGCTAATAGGCTTATTTATTTTTAATCTTTTTCAGTTAATAATATGAAATTTCTGTGGCTATGAATTTTCCTTGGAGACTGTTCTGGCACATGACATAAGAAGTATAGATGTACAGTCATTCTCATTCTTTTCTAAATAGTTTATAATAAGTTTTACTTTTTCTATATTTCAGTATTTCCTTAGAAAGTTATCTGACAAAGACAAAAGAAACAGCGGCCCAAATGGAATGATTAAAGATACCAACTTTCAGAGGCCCTGTCAAGTGAATAGAAAAAGTATAAAGTAAGACACTGACTTAAAATGAAGTCTCTTACAAGGTATGGATCACTTCAAACATGCTAAAAACGATTTAATAAAGGGCTTGACAGCTCAATAAATAGGTGGAACACAGAACTAGATACAATTGTTCTTGCCTCTTAACATACTGTCTTTATTTTTTATACTCTTCGAAATCTTGTGCAAACTTAGTCTTCGCTTTCATGCACAATTTTAAGTGTCAAACCTCCATATCAAACTTGCTTCATACAATGCTCATTTCAGCAATTCCACATAGAGGATCCTAATAACTTATTAGTAACGGTGGTAATGATGACAAATAAAGCAGTATCTATCATTCTGAATATGTTACTATTGATTTCCAATGTTAAAAGTTTAGAGAACGTAAGTAAAGGTTGAGATTACTGTTGCCATGAGCAATATAAAAGGCAGCTAGTCTCTGAGGCAGGAGAAAGAAACTGGTTTCTCCATGTTTTCTCTTACTCCGTAACACCATTAAAAAGTAGTTTCTTGGCACATAACTATTGATCTACTGCTCTGGAGGGTAAATTAAATATGAGATCACATGAAAAGAAAACATGTGGGTTTTTTTTTTAATTATTCATGTGAGGCTCTTTTTAAAGTTCATTAGAGTGATAAAAGCACGTGGGCGCATGTATGCTCCATTTACCTCCAATGTAACAAGAGGTAGGGAGAACCAATGTTGATTTTAAATTTTGACCCTGATTATTGTTTCATTGTCACAAACAGGTATTTCATAAATCTGAAACACCTAAAACTAGTAAAATGGGAAACTATTTCAAATGTAACTTTACATTTTTATTGGGTTTTGGGAAATGTATCTAGCTGTGACACATCAAAAGAAATCAAACCTTTAATAGCTGAACATGTAAATTTTTATAAGATAAAAACCTTATACTTTTTAAACAGCTCCACTCATTTTCTAGAAGTTGTAGAATTTTGAATGTTATCCTTCATCATTTAATATACTGTAAAATTAACAATGTCAAGATATTTATACTTGCTAGTCTAATACTTTTCCATATAATTATGGAAAAATTATTTTACTCTCTGTAAATTGTCAGTAGTAAGATACATGGGAAGATAAAGTATTTTTTGT
Organism: Eonycteris spelaea; assembly: GCA_003508835.1. Lineage (NCBI taxonomy): Eukaryota > Metazoa > Chordata > Mammalia > Chiroptera > Pteropodidae > Eonycteris > Eonycteris spelaea. The sequence continues at coordinate 1,670,286 of PUFA01000219.1, forward strand.
CTATTGTGAAAAATACTATATTTTAACTCAGTGGTTCTCAATGAGGGGTGGGGGAGGAAAAAGACATTTTAGCAATGTCTGGAGACATTTTTTTTGTTGTCACAATTGGGGGAGGGGTGCTACTGGCATCTAGTGGGTAAGACTAGGGATGCTGCTGAATATCCTACCAACTTTAGAAACATCATTTAGGCCTTTCTCAGGTAATTTTCTCTCCTTGTATTTGGGTTAATGGAAATAACCCACAAAAGGAAGAGAAGGAGATAAAAGGGAACCCAATGTGTGTGTGTGTGTTTGTGTGTATGTAAAATCAAGCATAAGATTTTAATGTCATTTGTTCCATATTCTGAAATTATTTAAATAAACTCATTTATCTTTTAATTAAGATGCCTAATGAGAAAAAATAATTGCCTGGTTGCTGGAATAAGTCCAACAGCCCTTGATTAATAAGTACAGGCACATCAAAAACTGTCACTGAATGACATTTCTACCTTCTATTGACCTCCTCTTTGTCACTTACACTGAAGTCATTTCCACATTGACATCTTCATTAGCATGCCAGTGCCTGTGTCACAGATTCCAAACTCTTTGACCTGTAAGATCTGAACCTAATTTGGGCTTTTCAGATGTATGTACACTAATACTGCCTTCCCATCCTCCTCGGAGCCATTCTGCCAGCTAGTCTCTGCAAGTGGGCCATGTCCTACCTCTGCTCTTTGTGTGTTTGTTTTCACACTATTTCCTTAACTGCAATACTGTGAGCTTTCTCTCTCCTTCCTCTTTAATTGCCTCCCCCCACACTTCCACCCCTGACTTATGGAAGTTGTTGTCTCCCCTTAAGAACTGGATTTCTGAAGGCGTGGCATCTCCTCCCACAAGCTCAAGGTGTGCACCTGGAGCCTCGTGCACCCGGGGATGGTCCGTGGCTCCACCTAGCAGGTCACGAACCCAGGAACTTCTGCATGTAAAGCAGACGTGCTAACCACTACACTATGAAGCCATCCTCTTTTCTTCTTCTTTTTTTTCTTTTTTACCTTTAAACATCTTAGCCATTGTTACAGGTCTAGCTCAACTATCATCTCCTTTGAGAAACCTCTTTTCTTTTGCTTTTTAAAATAGATTTTCATTTATTGTAGACTTGTACAATCTACTAACTTTTAATTCTCTCCTCCTCCTGTGTTCTCATAGCACTGTGTTCACATTGATACATGCACCTATTGTCTACATGATTTACATTTGTGTCCTACAAATTTTAAGTTCCTGGAGGGCAGGGACTATATTTGGTTCAACTCAGCATTTCTCGTGGCTGGTGAATATTTGATAATTTAATAAAAATGAATTGACTTATATGAATTATAAACTGGCATTCTAAGAAACTTGACACTGTAGAAATGAAGCATTATGAGGTACACTGCAATTTTTTACATTCCTAGACAGAGAAAAACAACTAGTATCTTTGATAAACAAGGAATCTGGGGCTTTGGGAAAAAAATTCTAAAGCTACGGTATTCAGAAGGCTCATCAAATTTTGTAGGTTAATCAAAAGCCATAACCATTGTGACCTTTGTCTCTTTTTTCACACGGTAGCATTTTTCTAGTTCAGAGAAAGTTAATCACTACTGTTTGGAAATAAAGATTAATTCAGACAAACTGAGTGAATGTAATCCTGCCAACCTAATATTTTTCAGGTAGGAATTTAAAGAACAGTTTCTTAAATAGAATGCATGTTTGCTCATCTGCATGTCTCATCTTGTGCATGAAGACCAAGACATTAAAATGAATCCCATGCAAGAAAAGCAAGACTTCATTGACGTTTCTTCCCAGATTTTTAATTCTTTACAATGTTGCTTGACTGTTATATAGAGTTTTCTCATAGTTTTGGCAAGTTATGATTTTTTTTTCTAGGCTAAAATTATTGCAGCCATGCTCTGTGGAATAGAAGTTTCCATCCTTAATCTTCTATTTGGCTGCCAGTAAGTGTCACCCAGTCACATGTAGCCTTGCCTATAGCTACTTCCTTTGCCGATCCCTATCAAGAGGTGGAGGGGCTATTGAGCTGTATATCTTTTAGGCTAGACGCTTTCATTTTCATAACAGAATCTTAAACTAACCTCACTCTGACATACAAAGTATATGAATTACTCAATGTCAAAGTTTCTGCCCTTAAGTTTTTGCCAGCAACAATGACCTTGATCCTTCTGTTGTGTGAAAATCATCAAAAGCTTGTAGTAAAAAATGTTTTTGAGGACTACCTAAAAGACACGCATGCAAGACCTCTATTACTACAAGTCAGACATGCCAGACAGTCTTTCACAGCCCCTCATCCATCCGCACCCGCTACAGGCATTATTACTCTACTACAGGACTTTTTCACAAAACTTCCAGTTATTCAGTCCGTTGACATGTGAGTTGAAGCTTACTTGCCATAATGGGGAATGATCTAAATGCTGCTCTAAGTAAAGCCATACCATTGAGGGCCTGTGGTCTCAAATGACCAGGCACGTTTGGGCAGTTCATAGAATTGATTTAATGCTCCGTGCTTTGTGATTGTGACAACAGTTTACATTGAGGGTATCTATTTGCAACTTCTTATGACTTTGTTTCCTACTTAGGTCACATTATCATCATGATGAGGAATCGGGATTTCCCTTGGGACTAAAGTCAAGAAAAACTGTAGGAGGGACCTGCAGGGTGTTATGCTAAGTGAAATAAGTCAGAGAAAGACAAATACCATATGATCGCACTTATATGTGAAATCTTAAAAAACAAACTGACAAAAACAAAAAACAAAACTAAACTCATAGATGCAGACAGCAGCTTGGCGATTGCTGGAGGCAAGTGGATGAGGGATGGGGAGAGTGGTGGTGGTGAAATAAGTCAAAAGATACAAACTTGCAGTTGTACATAAATGTCATGGGGATGTAATGGACAGCATAACTACAGTTAATAATACTGTATTTTATATTTGAAAGTTGTTAAGAGTAAATCTCAGAAGTTCTCATCACAGGGAAAAAACTGTGTAGTGACGTATGTTAACTAGACTTACTGCAGTGATCATTTTGACATATACAAATATTGATTATACTGTACACCTGAAACTGTTACATGTCTTTCGCACCCCAATTAAAAAAAAAAAAAAAAGGCCAGCACTTACCAAGTCCTTTTCCCACAATATTAACTAAGGCTTGTACCGCACGCCTTCCTTAACTTTCTCATCCAATTCTGGCCCTTCCAAACTCAAGTAGGGGGAACTTCAGGCTGCAAGCAACTTGGGGCTTGTTTTATTCATCACCAGAACACAGTACTCCATGAATACTATTTAAATAAATGAATAACTGAATGGCTAATGGAGAGTGCCTAAGAAAAGTCATTTGAAGGACAAATCAGGAAGGAGAAGAGTGTGCTTACTACCTACCACTTACGGTCTGCTGAGGGACTTCTAGGAACACAGTTCTCGAATGTACCCAGTTAGGTTTCCTATAGGATTCTGCTCACAGTTGTGGTGTCTGGAGTTGGGAGAAATAGGAAGAAAGTCAGTTTTTAGACGAGGGCATAGGATCCGCAGGCTTGTTCCATTTATAAATGCTGCTGACATCCAGCTCTGAGACCTGGGAAGTCTATTCTGGAAACTTGTGGGCCCCGCCAGCTCCTCCGCGGCTTCCCAAGGACAGGCTCTACCAGGGGAGGAAGAGCGGGAGGCGCGGGAGGCGCGGGAGGCGTGGACCTGGCCAGAGTGGAACCAAAAGTGGGTGGCGTGGGAACCCCAGGGAGCGGCCAAGACAGAGTACAGGAAAACGCGCAGGCGCGGAGTGAGCGTGGCCAATGGGTCTTGCCCTGTGGCGGCGGCAGAGCGTCAGGATTGACCACAACAAACGGGCGTGGACTTCAGGAGGAAAAGAATGTGACGCAGCCAGAGGGGCGGGGCCTGGAACCGTGGGAAGGAGCACAGGGGACGACAATGTCCGTACGGGCGTGGCCGAGGTGTAGCTCCGAGCCGTGATCTGACAAAGTAGGATTCAGTGGGCGCGTGGCCGCTTGTAAGGGCTTGGCCAAACTGGTAGAAATTGCGGGGGGTGCGCTCAGGCAGAGGAATTACCAGAGTTAAAAGCAGAGACGTGGGCACGAAGGAGAGACGTGCAGTCTGTGGAACGAGAGTGGCCCGGGGAAATAACAGGGACGCGGAAGGACTCACGGCCAGGGACTCCTATGGCGAGGCGGAGGCACGGAGTAGCGTACGGACGCAAATGACGTAACAGGAGGGGGCGTGGTCGTAGTTCAAATACGTACTATGAACGTGTGGGCGCTGCCTGCGTGGGGCGTGGCTTTGCCGCTCTGAGGGACGCCCAGAAGACGGTCTAGCTGGAAAATGGGTTAGGCCCAGGAGGGCAGGGGCGGGCCAAGCCAGCGCGCAGGTGCGTGACCGCGGCTGGAGGCCCGGGGAGACGGCAGAGGAGTTGCCACTGGCGACCGTGGCCGGGGCGGGGCATTCGGATTGAGGCGGATTTGGGTCGGGCCAACGGGGCGTGACGTGCGTGAGTGAGGTGACGTGACGGCGTGAGGACGTAGCAAGACGCAGGGGGCGTAACCAAGATGGCCGCGCGCATGAACCTCTGAATTCGGTAACAAGTGAAGGAATCGTTCTGGATAAGGTCCAGCGGGGATGTGGAGTGCGGGCGGCAGGCGGGCTTATGTTACCAGAGGGAACAGGGACCCTCCCCTACACACGGCCACGCGATGCGATGGGTACCGGAGCCGAGACAGCTGTTGGCCCGGCGAGGATGGCCACAGTCCAGGCGTCAGTTCAATGAAGAATGGTGGGGAGGGGGCAGGAAGTCGTCCCTTCCCTACTATACCACTGTTTCTCCATTCTGGGGTCACTAGACATCTAACACCTCCTTAGGGCTCTGTCTACTTAAAGGTAAAATAGCTGTCTCAAGTAATTTGACAGCTGAGAGGGTTGTAGTTTCAGAAACCAAGACGCAGCAAGCTGGGACTCACTCAAACCTGCATTGTTGATCTTTCCCCTGACAATGCCAGACGCTATGTACAGATTCAAAGCCACCCTCTGGACAGGAGGTCAGCAGCATACCTGTGCCATGTGGACAGCTCAGAGCCTTCTCTACTCCTCCATTCTTTGTTCTATTCTTTTTCTTTTCTGCCCCGCTTGGGAGCTGGAGGGGAAAAACCTACAAAATACGAACGTGTTGGTGGCTTTGATTGTTTGTGGCATGAGTTAAAAGCTGCTCTGAGGATGCCGGAACTAGTTAGTTATCAGTGTAAGTACCTCTCGTTAGTTTTGCTGAGAAAGTTTGAGAAATATGGGGAGATAACGAAGCTGTATACACCTTAATTTGGGTAGGATTTAATTTCTATCAGACATTGAAAACCACATTACTTCATACTTTCCTTTTATCCAATACTAACAATCTCCATTTTGCTATTTAAAAGTCCTACTGGAACATGGAGATAAGTTAAAAATCTCTAGTGAGAAAAGCTGCCCCACACCCTACCATAAGCTGCACTTGCATATTCCACAGACAGGTCACTGTTCTCAGCCTGCATTGGAGTCTACAGTAAACCCAGGCTAACCCGATTTACCCTCCTTTTTGACCCCTGGTAAAGAATATGCAGTGTTCTTTAATGTTTTAGAAGTGAAAACCTTTCAGCTTTCTAGGGCTTTCCTCTTTCACTCAGAAATTGTAAACTCGGTACCAGGACTGAAATTCTCCTGAAGGCCCAAAGCAGCAACCGTGAGTAGGAATTATTCAGGTGCCAAGGGAGGGAGAGTCTTTCAGGGAAGGAGGAGTATCTGCACCAGCTGGAGAGATCATCCACAGTTGAACAGATTGAAGTCCATGTGGCTGGTGTTCAGGGTGGAGCAGAAAGTGGATGTGACAGACAGCAAATGAGCCTATCATCCTTAGGTGACCACTGAGTTTGAGGAACTAGAGTGGATAAACTACAGGCTCTCATTTATATCCACCCCTCGCCACGGTGTGGACTAATAGTCTCAATGTTTCGTCTTACAGGTTGCCACACGATCGTCGGTTTCTACTGTTGACAGCTGTTTCTCCTCTGTCCTCCTGCCTCTAGGTTATTAGGTTCCTACAAGTTCTCTGGGAACTGATCAAGACTTCAAGCCAAAGATGGCGGTGATGAATAGCCTGAGAGCCATCCTTCAAGCCTCTCCAGGCAGATCGCTGTGGAGAAGGTTCCACATTCCGAGGCCCATGCCGGCGAGGCCCTGCAGCCTCTACACCTGCACTTACAAAACCCGGAACCGAACCCGTGAGTCCACTGCTGCCCTAAAGAGAGCAGACTTGCTTCATAAGAATGCCGTGTGTTGAGGATTTGTAGATAGGATGTCAGTGGCATTCCAGAGTAGGTGTGTATGCCTTAAGAACTGTGAGTAATGCTCACCTAGCTAAACGCACTGCCTTGAAACTGCTTCACGAATGCATTTTTATTGAGAGTTTATTTTGTTTCCTCTAACACTGACTGTGCTCTCTTTGAAATGAGCTGGCCGGAGTCATAATACATTTCTGGTTGCTGGGTGTGGCTTCCTCCCAGCCGGCCCACATCCTACCCAGACTGGCTTGGTCTCAACACTGGCACTTTGCGGTCCAAGGCTTCAAGTGGAAAAAAAAAAATTGTCATATTTACCTAGTTAGTAACGTTGTACTTTTTTTTAACAAAGTGGAAAGTTATAGTTCTAAATCCGACATGCTCCTGTCTTTAGGATAGTTTTGTTTCTTTCGTGCTGGCAGGAACAAAAATGAGTGGTGGCTTAGGGATGTGGGGGCTTCCCTTGGTTAATGCCCCACATCAGGTGCTCTTGTTTGTCAGTTCCTAAGAAAAACAGGTGACAGTCACCAGTTGATTTTGTTTGGGGCCTGTTACACCCTCCCTCCCCGTTTTCTGGTCTCTGCTGCCCTGGGCACTGAGCATGTCCTGTTCTGCTATCCTGGTGTAAAGACGGTACTCGCTGTGTCCGGAAGCTCAGTACCCCAGCAGAAGGCCCGTGTGCACTTGTGACAAGAATGACCCAGGAGTGTTGAGGGTTAGAGAAGATCACTGGGGTGTCTTGTGGTCCTGGGCTTGTTTTATCCATCACCATCTTTATCATCATCACATCATCATGGTCTCAGCGGCTCCCTCAGGTGTTTGACCATTTTTAGGATTGGGTGAAGCAGAATAAGTTGCACTTGAAGGAGGAAATCTGGCAAATTCAGGAAGGAGCATTTCACTAGAGCCCTGTGCTCCCTGCTGGTCCTTCAGTCCACCCTCCCCCCAAGTGATCACTGGCTGTCAACTCAAATAGCTGTTTGCTGTTAAGTCAAGTAGCAGACCGTAAATGTTGGCAGTCCTAACTGTGGGACTGGTAATAAGATAAAATAAAGATAAAAGCCTTGTAAAATCAACCTCACTTAGTGTATCATCTAGTGAAATTTAGCCTGATGGTCACATTAGAAAAAAGTTGGGTGTGAGATCTTTATAAATTTAATAATATTCTTAATGTAATGAAATATCATCCAGAATGGAAATGATACAGATTTGCTTTTATTCCAGTGATTTTTAATGTCATGATCTCCTTACTTTTAGAAGGAAGAGAAACACTTCTTTTTAGGAGAATTTGGAGTAGAATAGCATTGTATAAAATGCAGCCACTAGCCCCATATGTGTATTTGCATGTAAATATAAATTTTTAAAAATTTATGGTCACGTGGCCGACACTCACCATATTGGCAGTGAACACCATCAGAGAAAGTTCTGTTTGACAGGATTGGTCTGTATTGTAACTGAACTGTTAGGAAGTTGTTCTATTATTTCTTCCAATTAATTGTGAAGAGCGCAAATAAAGCCTGACGAACAATAAATAGTACAGTAAGTTCTCACTGAACATCCTGGAAAGGCTCTTGGAATCGGTGACTAGCCACATTAGCCACTTTTACTATAGGTTAATTAATCTAAACAAGGGTTAAGTTCCTGTGGCATAGTTCTGTGTATCAATTAGCCTGTGGTAAAGCTGGTTCCCTTACAGGTCCTTTTGCTTAAAGTCAGCAGTTTCCAAGAAGCTATCTGCTCTGTTAAGTGAGGGCTTCACTGTACTAAAAAGTTTGTTTTGCAGTGTCTTCTTCACAGAGAATTCTGTTCATCTCCAGATAGGATAGGCAAGGACACCCAGACTGTGTCTTCTTTCATTTGTCTTTCAAACAGTTATGAGAATGAATGGACTGGTTATGAGTCTCTCAGGATTATATTAAGGAACTGGGAGGGGGAGCTATCTGCAGGTACAAGGAACTAACACAGGAAATGTGGGCTCCAGTCTCCTGCACTGACGACTGCGTGTATGTGCTGTGGGTAACGGGGCTCAGCACAGAGGTGCCTTTTATGCCTTTACACCCGATGGTCTATCAAGGCGATTTATGATTCTGTGATCATCCTTAAACAAGTCACTGCAGTAAGCCCTAGGCCTGCTAGAGTGGACTTCAATTAGATGAGGAACTAGCAAGTCTCAAGATAAAGGAGAGTACAGGGCAAGGCCGGGGAGAAAAAGGTAACAAGCATATAGAGTAACGTTGTCCAGAAGATATAATGCCAGCCACATAGAAACCTAAATACAAATCAAGTGTTTCTGATGAAAATTTAGCATCCAAATTGATGTGTACTGTACGTGTAAGATACACAACAGCTTTTTAAGACTTAATGTGGAAACAAGTATAAACTCTCAATTTTTCATATTGATCTCACATTGAAAAGGCCATCATTTGAATGTACTAGGTGAAAAAATATTTTATAAAAATTAATTTCACTTTTTTTAAGCCTTTTAAATGTGCCTCCTGGAAACTTTAAAGTTATCCATGTGGTTAGGATTCCATTTCTATTTTTAAGTGTTGGTATAAAAGGATAAAGGCAACTAACCTTAAATAAATAATGATTAAAACATGAGGTTAGTAGAGAATGTATTTTAAAAGGAATAAAAAGATAAAGGCAAACAACTATGGGAAACAAACGTGAAAGGGAACTAATATTTATGAGTGCTGTGTGACTCTACACTCGCTAAGTGCTTCATTTATTTTCCTAAGAGGTCTCTGATAGTGATATTATTCTCTCCATTTTTCAGTCAAAGTGAAGCTCAAGGAGGTTAAGTCACACAACTAGCAACTGGAGAACCGGACTGAAAATCTGGGGACCACACTGTTCACAGGCCTCTGAGCTCCTGCAGGCTCCTTGAGTGCAGGCCTCCCGCCAGCTCCCTGCTTTGGGCCACTCTGGAGGCTGAGCGTTTTAAGGGGACCCAGGATTTGACATAATCAGGTATGGTAAGACACACAGATGTGAAAATAACGGTCCTTAAGGGTGGATTTTATTATACTCACAGACGCCTAAAAACAAGAGGCGCGGTTCATCATGCAGGGCCACGTGGGAGAGCACCAGGATGGGCGGAAGGCAGAGGGCGTGAGGGGAAGACACGGACAGAACCTTTCTTGTGGCTTCTGTGGGAAGGAATGGGGGAGGCAGCATAAGTGGGTTTAGGGGTTACTACTTTGGATCGTTTCTGTGGGCTCTGGGTTAGAGGCTGTCCCTAGTTGTCTGGTACCTGGCCCTGGGGTTATTAGGACAAGGATTCCTGGCCCAGAGTGAAAGGACCCTGAAAAGGAGGGGGTGGGAGTCTGGGCTCTGGATTGGTTGGTTGGCAAATGAAAGGTTGGCTCCCAGTTTTTTGTTCTCTCTAGGAGTCAGCTAACCCTAGGAGGAGCAGCCTCTCTGTTAGCAAGGCCTCAGATATCACACATTACGTACATACAAGAACTGGAAAACACGGTTATTGCACCGAGGCTTCTGGAAGGAGCCCTTAGGGATTCTGGGGCCCAAGCGGAAAGCTGGGTCTCACTGGACTCTGAGAGCTTTGACCATGGCGCCTGGTGAGCCATCTGGCAGGGGGGCTCACAGCAGGGAGCCGATGACTCAGCCCACACCTTTCCCTGCAGGCTGTGGGCTCCAGCCTGTCAGCAAACAGCCTGCTCATTTGTTTTGTATCTACTTTTCCTTCTGTGATGTTTATGACATTCTAAATGGTCAATTTAAGTGCAGTTTCAGCACTAGGGATTGTTTTTAGGTAGGTAGTCACTAGGTATCTGATTTTAATTCACATACTATTACAATCTAGAGTGAGATGTCAATCATTTTAACGTTTTCTCATTAATTGTTCTTTAGCTACACAGATATCATAAAGAGCTACAAAAATTGGTGGATGCTGTGCCACCAATTCAGATAATATATTTTTTTTCCTAAATCACTTGAAATATATTTTACTCTCAGAGGAAATACTGATGAGGCATTTTGGGAAATGTAATTAATTTCAGTGTAATTCAAGTTCTCTTTGACAGTTGCCTAGAAGACAGTTGGCCATTTATGATGCTGGCGTGTTGAGAGAAGCCCTGGCCCTGGGCCACCTTTCAGGGGACACAAGGGGTTCCATTGCTGGGCACTGGTCGCTCTGGTTTTGCTGCCATGGCGCTGGGCACTTGGGGACTCGGGACCATAGTGCTGCCCCTCCTCTGCTCCCGACACCTGCTCCTTGTAAACCCTTGTGGAAACACTCAGAGCAGCCTTCTGACTCTGGCTGCCCCCCCTCAGGCAGGGGGCAGAGGAACGTTGGACAGAAACTTGGCTCATCAGCCCGTAAAGAGCAGTTAACCCATAGCCTTCAGGTCAGACGCCTTTGTCCAGCTTCAAGATTAATCGGTCAGTGTGCAGAATCCCATAGGGGCCGCTCCCCGGAAGTCCACATACTCTCTCTTTCCCTCTGCCTGCCTTTCTGTCTTCCCCTTTTCTCTTCCCTCCTCTCTCTCTCCCCTTTTAGGCAGGATCCTGGCTGCTCCTAATTCACCTCGTGTTTCAGAAAGGAGGATTGAAAAAGAGAAGCCTCCTTCCTCAAGCACCAGGCCCCACCCGATGCCTCCCAAAGAGTTCAGAGGAGACCACCTGCTGGAAACTCACTAGAATGGAGGGAGAAAATGGGTTCTGCTGCATTCCCACTGAGCAGTCCACCCTTTACTGCAGGGACAAGGCACGGGTGTGACGCAGGTCCTAGGGCACTCTGGACCGCTGCGGGTCCCTAGACACTCCTGGGATCGCCACCTTGTCATGCAATTCCTGAGTGCTTTTCCCCATGAAATGACAGCTGGTGACCCCTCTCTTGGCCAGGACGCCCTTGTGGAATTTGGGTCGTTCGACCCTTCCTGCCTGATGCCCTCCTGCCCGGATTACTGGACCTACTCAGGGTCCCTGACCACGCCGCCTCTCTCCGAGTCCGTCACCTGGATCATTAAGAAGCAGCCCGTCGAGGTGGATCATGATCAGGTACGTTCGTGCCCCGTTCCCACGTAAGGAATGCTGATCTGCGCCATCCCAGGCAGGGCTGGGCTCAAACTCTGGCGTCAAGTTTTTAAGTTTCTAACATCTTCCAGTGCTTGTCCATTTTATTAAAGTGTGCTCATTTCTTGCTTCGGGTGTGAATTCGGAAATGCTTCAGATTAACCAGAGAGAGGAGTTAAAACAGAAGAACACAACCTTTTTACTTTATTCTTGACGGTGACATATATTTTACTATACATGCATTGGGTAGAATCTCTATAAAATTAAGACTTTTAAATGGAAAATGAAGGCTAGAAATAGCTGTATTTAAAACCCTATAATTTCCTTTTTACTGTGGAATATTCAGGGTAAAGATAGAACCCAACAATGCCTATATAGAAATTTTATTCTAAGAGTTTGGCCTTGGTATATCCTTTTACTTTAGAAATTAAGTTTAAGTGGTGGTTAATACATCAACACACAAAATCTTGTTTAATAAACTAATCTACAATAAGTATTTGTTTATATTGGATTTTTATTGGTTAAAATTTTTTTCACAAGGTCAAAAGCTTCCAAATTCTGTGTTTCGAAGCCGAGGAAACAAACCAAAACCCATCAAAGATTGTGATCCCTTCCCCTCAAAAAAGTGGACAGTAAGCCAATATGTCTCAAAAATATTTCAGAAAAAAATAAAGCTAAATAAAATATTAGGGACAGAATCCAACAGTGCATCAGAAGAAATATATACTTTGTCCAAATGTGGAATGTTTTTCAGTGTTCCAAGGATTATTCAATGTTAGGAATGATATGGTTATGATTAATATAACTCATCCCATCAGCAAATCTCATGGGAAAACTCACATTTTCATTTCCTTAGATTCCTAAAATACATTTGACAAAATTTGTCATCTTTTTAAATTTAATAAAATGCAAATGAAAGAATTCCCTAACTTGATAAAATAGATTAATCTCTGCTCAAAAGTAAATAGTATGCCTCATGTGGAAATGGTATCTACTAACTCCATTGTTATTGGCATATTAAATATTAAATTCTGGTAGTAGTCAATAAAGTTAGACCAAAAGAGATAAAGGAAATTAAAGAAACAATTAGTGGAGTACCAGATTTATAGAAATCAATTCCTTTGACATATGTAAATCACAATTCAAAGATGTAATAAATGGAAGAAAGAGCCCTACTTATAATGGAAACTAGCAAACTAAAATACCTTGGAATGAACACAAAATGTCAACAAGAAAACTAAAATATTTCTAAGGGACAATAAACTTGAATTAATAAAATTCATACCATGTTATTGAATAGGAAGACATAAAGATACCTTTGCTATCAATCCCTCTTAATTGTTATTCTCCATGAATTATTTATTCTCCATAAATTTTATACGGGCCTAATAAATATACCAGTTGTTATGTGGTGGGGGCGGTCCTGTGTTAGGATGTTTAGGAGCACACCTTGTGTCTACGCACTGTATGCAAGGAGACCCCCAAGCAGTGACAACCAAAATGTCTCCAGACATTCTTTAATGTGCATTGCAAACTCACCCCCGTTTGAACACCACTGATATATGCTAATCTCCAAAATCAACTAACTAATCAAATCCATTAATCCTCTTGGTGCTTGAAAAGAAGAAACAGACATCTTCAGTGTCTGTGAAAACAGCTTTTAAGTAATTAACATGTCGATTTGCCAATAAGGCATATGGGTGATTCACTTATGCTTGTAGTTTACCAGCAGAGGTCTCACTGGTTCCTTGGAGAGTCATTAGCCTCAAACCAGCATGACACCCACTGGGTTCCATCGCAGATAGGATGTGGGAAATTCCGTAAACAGTAGAAAAATTACATTATAAGAAATCTATACCCAGTGGCATTAGACTATTCACTCTGATGCAATTACCACCTTAGGAGATACATTAGATATCTATGAAGAGTCATTTCATTCATTTCGTTCAAAATTGTCTTAAGAAAATTATACTGTAGTAATTTTTCTGTTTTCAAAATCATGTACCTGGAGATCATTCCTTAAATAAGGATTCAGCCAAAAAACGTGGGAAAAAAGTCATCTGTTAGTGGACAGTATTAAGAGTCTCATTACCTGCACCCACCGGCTCCTGTTGTGGCACGTTCACATCTAAGCCCCTCGGAGCTAATTAAGATTAATTACGAGCCTTTATTAGCCGGCCAGCAACTGACCCTCCCCACTAGAGAGTCAGCCCCAAGCCTCCGGAGGAGGCAGCTTATAAAGCCCAAAACTATGTCCTGGTTGGCCTTGATCAAGCAAGCAAGGAGATTACAAAAGCAAAAGTTAGCTGTTAGCGTCTAGCACAAGGAAATATGGTTTCTGGTGGACAGCTATGTTATCTGTACTCTGGTGGCAATATTGTTTTATTTTTCTTCTTGGGGACCTTGGAGCTATCTTCTAGGCAGCTGGCACCTGGAGATATCACTCTGTCCTGTCCTTGGGGCTGACTTACTGAGGAATTGATACCAATAACCATAACAACATATTTTCCAAAGTAGTAACAGCCAGAATAAAGAGGGGAGATGTGAACAAGGAAGATGGTATTGAAATGCACTTTTACAGTTACACTCCCACACCCCTATGTCTCAGAACGTTTGGTTTGGTGTCTCACCCCGGAAACCTGGTGTCTCCTCATTGAGCTCTATCTGCTGTCCTCACCATTCAGCTGTCCACCTCTCAGATCTGGATGGAACGTGTTGCCCACTATTGGATTTGACCGATTGCGGGCTTCTGCTTTGTGTCCATCTCCCATCCCAGCACTGGGATCAGCCCAAGAGGTGCCTTCTTCGTGTGCTTTTGAGGGAGATTTTCACAAGGAGAGATGGATTCACACTACTTTATATCAACCTGCAGACCTAAGCACTGTGATCATTTCCCCAGAGCTTTCGCTTTGTTTTTGAACATCAGTGGTTTCAGCTGTTAGTGAAAATGTGTGTGGCTCCCTCTACTCCAACATGACCAGCAGAAATGAGAGACATGGCATTGGTGTTCAGAGAGAATTTGATCTACCTATGAATAGATGAAGATTGAAAATACAAATCCACATGAAACCAACGTTGTGCCTGCTGATGAAGAGGAATTTTTGCTCAAAAGGCTAATCAGCTGTTTGTTCTGCTTCTGTAGATATGCTTGCTACATAGACCTTACTCGAAATTAACTACTCATCTTCCTTTTTTGGCTTGTTCTGTCTAAGCAACAAATGTAACTGCCTGTACCTCCTCCCAACTCTCCAAGCTTTGTGGCTCTTTGTAACTGCCTACAACCCATAGCAACTATGGGGCTTTGTAACCGTCTGAGGACAAATTAACCAATCAGTCCATGCCAAATAACTTCTATATACGGAATATTGCAACTGAGTTCAGATCTGCAGAGCACTAGCTCCTATGGGACCACCAGAGTAATGAACCTGAGTTCTCCAACTCTCCCAGGCGCTGCTTGGTTCTTGCGGGATCTAGTTTTTGCAACATTTTGCAACACTAAAGCAGAAAATCAACTGCTTTCACCATTTGCTTAAGACCAAAATTGCAAGAAGTGACCCTAGCAACCATTCTAGAAAATGAAACAAATCCCCTTTATCAGCAAAAATAAATTCGTTCTCCTTAAAAGAACATTCAAGTGTATTGTGTGCATTTTTACAATAATGAATGAAAGTGACCTCTAAGTGTTCTGTTCTTCTTAGAACCTAGTGGAAACTGTTATATTTTCTCTCTCTACACTGCAACTACAGACGTCAAAGCGCTCCTAGACCCCTCTGCCCAGAGCCCAGTGCCTGGGACCAGCAGCAGGAAGCTAGAGGTTCCCCTGGCCTCAAGAGGAGGGGGCGTCCGGCGAGGTGCCAGTGGGTGCGGGGCGCTGGCCTGACCCCTGCAGGACCCCGTGCCCCGAGGCCTCCAGTGCACGGTCGCCCCTCCTACTTACCTTGCGCGCAGCCGCCCCACGCGCTGTCCTTGCGCCTGGAAGCCCCACCTGCTGACCTTGCGCGCAGACGCCCCGCGCGCTGTCCTTGCACCCAAACGATCCATGCGCTATCCTTGCACGCAGACGCCCCGCGCACTGTCCTTGCACCCGGACGCCCCGGGCGCTGTCCTTGCGCCCAAGTAGCAACGGTAAGCCTACACCTGCGCACGTCGCGTCCGCACACGGCAGGACCCTCTGGGAGCCGAGTCCCCCTCGAAGGTCCCACCACTGCCGCACGGTGATCATGGGCAGCTACCTGAGCAGAGGCAAGACCACGCTGCCGCCCCCCGACGGGGCGCGCCAGTCCCCACCGCCCAGGCCCACCCGCCACCAGCGAGGCTGCGATCAGTGCCGAGTCACTCACGACCACCTGAAATGCAGGGTCTGCAACCGGCTCCTGTCCGCCACGCCGCCCGGCCAGAACTCCGCCGGGGTCCGCGGGGCGATGGTGCCCGAGGCTTGGAGGTACTTTGCCAACAGGTCGCCTCTCTGTTCCTTCACGGGGCCGGATTTGTCCAGCAACGAGAAGACTTTCAGGAGGTGGTGGCTCTGGAATGCCCGCAACCCGCAGCGCATCCGCAGCCCGGTGACCGTGATGATCGCCCCTCCTGAGCGCGAAGGGAGCCTGTACAGGGGTGCACCCTTCCAGGAGCCCCCGGACCCCTGTGCCAAGGAGACTGTGCTGAGGGCCCTCAGCCAGTGCAAGAAAGGAAAGAAGAAGTTCGACGGGCCACTCTGGTTCGAGATCCCCGATGCCGAGAGCACGCAGCTGAGCCCGGAGCGCAGGCCGTCTGCCTTCAGGCCCGTGCTGAGAAACGGAGAGACCCTTCCCTTTGTGCCCAGGCCTGGGCCTCTGAGGAGGGCGCCTGAGAGGACACCGCCCCGCCAACTGACTGCCACCCTCCCTGAGCCGCCCCCGTCTGCCGCTCCACCTGCTCCAAGGACGCCACCTGCGCAGGCCACGGCCACAGCCTCGGCTGCGGAGCTGAGCGCGGATCAGAGCTCTGCGGGCCCTGATGTCCCCCGGTGTCCTAAGAGCCAAGGCCCCACCACTGCCACCTCCTGAGACGCAAACCCACAGTCCTTTTGCCCTAGGAAGCACTGCTCTACCCTGGCATGCGTCGCTGACACCACCAGGTCACCTCCCGCCACCCCAGCCGGCAGGTCTGTTAAACCCGGGACCCCCGCCTCTTAGCCTGCAGAGCCCACTGCAGAGCCGGGGCTGAGAGCGAACTTGGCCTGCCTCCCGCCACCCACCCTGCCTTTGCATGATCAGTGTGCCGGATCATGAAGGGCCTCACCCCCACCCCCAGCCCAGCTTGTGTAGTTAGCAGTGGGTTCTTATTTTAAATAATAAAGGCAGCGTTACTATCGTGCAGGTTGTCGCAGTCTGACTTTCAAAGGTTCATGTGTTAAGCTTCCGCCCACACCTGCTTCCCCCATCCGGGCACAGTTAACATCCGGGCCAGATGATTCTCTTGTTTCTTGGGTTCTGTCCTCCGCACTGTAGGGTTTTAGCAGAATCCCCGGTGTCTAACCGCTAGGTGCCAGCGGCCTCCCCGCATTGTGAAAATACAAAATATGTCCGATCCTTGCCCAGGATTCCACGGGGGGTGTGTGGGGAGGGGGGTGACAGAGGCAAAGCACGCTGGTGGAGAACCACTAAGGGACAGTGGCCTCTGCTGGCAGAAGCAGGTAAGCTTCGTGTTCCAAAACGTGCGGTTTGAAAACACATGACAAGGGTAGGGAGGTGAACGGAATGAAGCGGTGTGTGCCTGGCAAAACCGTTTCCCGCAGTTTTGTACAATGCTGCAGCGGGTGGCTTACCCATGGCTTTGCCCTGATTAATAATCAGACAGAGTGAACATTTTTAAATGATTTACTTATTTGAGCCCTTCAGGCTGGCGCCTTTTTCAAGTTAAATGATATCGACCGCTGGCAACGATGCGGAGACTGGAGCCCCGGGCGGTGCGCGGGTGTCAGTGGGTCAGTGGTTCTGGAGCGGCATTTGGAAGCGTTTCCTAGAACAGAGCGCGGCTACTGGCAACTCTCTTACACACTTACACACACACGGCGCTGAGGATGTCCTCGCAGCCGAGCACCGGGACACCCACGTGTGCGTCAGGAGAACACACTGGGTAGATGCACGTGCGATCGCGGGAGAGCTCCTGCAGAGCCAGCGAAAGGAGGAGCCCAGGGTTTCTGACTTGGGGGCTTTGGGGCCAGATGTTCTATGGTGGGAGGACGCCCTGCGCATCGCGGGATGTTGAGCAGCGACCCTGGCCTCTCTCGGGTAGTTGTCATTAGCAGCCTCCAGTGGGACCTGCAGAACGCCTCCAGGTGTGGCCAAATAGCCCCTGAAGGACAAAACCACCCCCCCCTCACCCCGTGGGAAACTGCTGAACCAGAGCTATACATTTTTTATGAATGGACAAACCTCAAAAGTACACTGTTGAAAGGAAAGACGGGAGGTGGAATACTATGTGTAGCACATGCCATTTACTAAATTAAATATACAGTAACGTTGCTGGTCAGGGACCAGGCTGAGAACCATTTTTACCTAGGTACTCTATATCAGCACAACTCTTCTTGAAAATCTAAAATTATTTCCAATTAAAACGTATATGTATATAGCTATAAATTAAAATACAGACATTCTAGCAAGAGGTAAAGAATAATTGAAAAAGTTGCCCGGACACTGTACAATGAACTATAGATATGACAGAAATGAAAGCAATGGATCAATTAATAAGAATTCTCATTATCATTGATAACTACAGAACACACGTGTATTTCAAAAATAGGAAGGAGCAGTATGCAAATGAAGGTGGCATCTATCAGCATGAGGGTGGTCTTAATATTTATGTAAAACTTTTAAAAAATCTGTTCTGTGGTCTATTCAAACAGCAAGTATTTATTAGGACTCCTCCTACAGTACTAGTGCCTTAGGAAGCACCATGTCCATCATTTTCCCAAGATTGGAATTAGCAAGAAAGGGGAACAGTTTTGGCGGTTTAGGTTGTTCTTCAAAAGAAGAACACTAAGAATCCCTCCTACATGATGCTTCCGCTAAGAAGAGAGCGTCGAAGATGCTAAACAAACAAACCAGCTTGTGCTCAGCAATACCAATCATAGAAATACCATTGCAGAGATGTGTTTATATTTTGTTGAGATACAGGCAGTTGAACTAGTAAGGAGTAAGCCTACTTCCTGAAGTGGCAGGGTGGGGGGAGAGGGTCAGGGGAGCACGCCCCTGCTTCTGGAAGCAGCTGCAAGGCAAAGGCTGTAGCAGAAGGCGGAGACACGCTCATGGCCTGGAGCTTCCTCCTTGTTTGCACGATGCTTTGAGAAATGAACTGATGTCTTGGCTCCCCCAAGAGTGAGAAACCGAGGCCCAACAAGCAATAAAACCCAGAGGGTGGGGAGCTACTTCGACGATGGCCATTCCCACCAGATCCACCGTGGACCTGTCCTCCCAGGCGACTCAGGTGGAAGAAGAGGGAGGAATGGGTGGCTGAGGCACTGCTTTCTTATGTCCACTGTACCCCGATGGACGGGCCCCTGGCTTGAGAGCCAGGGTGTTACGCATGCTTCATTCACTCACAGATGTTTACTAGGGACTAACATTGATTAACCAATGTGGTTAGGGATGGTTAGCAAAAGAGTCCCTACTGCAAGGGCACTTAGATTCCATGACCCTGCGCATAAGTGCCAGGTGTAGGAGTTTAGTGCTATTAAGACCCGTGAAGACCAAGGACACCATGTCCTGAGCCCACCAAAGATCAAAAACACAGTGGAGGCCGAGATGCCAGAATCTGCCCACACGGCTCCGTGCCCTGTCTGTGAACGGATCCAGGACAGTGGGGAGGGCAAAGGGCTTCTTTCTAAATCTCACGTGGTTTATCCACAGTCTTTGTCAGGAGGGTCTCTGATCCTGCCCTGATTTGAACTTTGTTTTTCCCGAGCAATGAACACCCTGTTTAATTTTATCAGCTGAGGACCACCCGAGGGACTCTCAAAGACATTGTCCATCTGCCACACAAGACTTCTTTGGGCCCTGGGACATGAGGCCAAGGCTCAAGTCTGTCCTGTTATATTACCCCACCCCACCCCTGTATTCCTACGTGTGGTCCATGTGGGCGCTCAGTGAGTGAGTGTGAAATGAGTGGATGGATGAACGAAGGTTTACATTTCCCTGTTTCTGAAATTTTCCCCTGAGAGACCT
Organism: Eonycteris spelaea; assembly: GCA_003508835.1. Lineage (NCBI taxonomy): Eukaryota > Metazoa > Chordata > Mammalia > Chiroptera > Pteropodidae > Eonycteris > Eonycteris spelaea. The sequence goes on from PUFA01000219.1 coordinate 1,689,866, forward strand.
TGTGAAAACATAAATTGTTGCAAGTCTGTGAAAATAGAGGAAGGGAGAGAGATGGGAATACATCTCTGAAACTCCCTTTATGCCCAGATACAGCTACTTAAGGACACATTATAACACAAAACTATAGTGAAAGAAGATTCCTGGACATAGCTGGCAGGGGTTGGCGATGTAAGAGAGAACAGTAAATGTAAGGAAAGTTGGTGCTAAATGGAATTAACATGAAGACTGATTGTACAGACTTCAGTAGTTACTTTACTTAACAACCAAAGGATACCAATTCCTTCCACGTATAGATTATGTACAATGAGTGTGACTTCTCCCATGATCTTCTAAATGCGACTACGCTGAATGCCATCTAAGATTTGCACAAAATGGAAAATTAACCAACATTCACTTTCTGAGCTAAATATATCTTTTTAAGGTATTTTGTAATGTAATAAACTGAAATGCCATTAGCACAGCTAAGTAGAAAATCTACATCCTCAAGACTGCAAATATAGATGAGTCTGATTGAATTTTTAAATTTATTTCAACAATCATCTTGTCCATTTTAGAAAGTAATAATAGTTATGTAAATACAAATGGCTTCTTTCAGCAAATCACTGGAAAGGTAAAAGCGTCCACTCCCTTTCCTCAAGTGTGGGGAGGCCTGGTCTAAAGGTGATTTTCTAAGAATTGGCTCCACTGCCATTTCTCATCAGTGGCGCCAGACAGGGCCAAATGGCATCCAAGGGGCTGTAAGAATCGGGCTCTTGTTTCTGTAAATCAAAAGGACTAACTAGGAGCGGGACCGCTGTCTTACAAGCACAAGACTGTTAGTTCCCCTTACCATGCATACAACGGCACGTTGTTCCTTTTTAGATCACAAGATCTATCCTTGAATAATTAGGCAGAGGAAGAAATCCATTGCATGCCCTACACCATTTCACTCAAAGAATACTGTGCCTGAATTAGACTTCTACCACTCTTGCTAAAAATGATAAATTATTCTAAAAAAAAAAAAATATATATATATATATATATTCACATAAACAGGAAAATAGCTTCCTTTAGAAACTGCTTTCAACATTGTAATATCTGTGACTTGTAACTAGTAGATAAATAAGTCTAAGATCTAATGCACAGTGTAGTGATTATGGGCAATGATATATTGTAAACATCAAACTTGCTATCCGACTAGGTCTTAAATATTGCCCCACAAAAAAAGAAATGATAATTATGTGACATGATGGAGGTGACAGCTAATGTTACAATAGCAATCATATTACAATATACTAATGTATCAACATGTTGTACACCTTAAACTTATGCAATGTTATAAAAGAGATTTCAATTTTTAAAAACCCTGTGAAACTTTTAATAAATCTGGCCTAAATCTTATTGTAAAAACTCGAAAACATCGGGTTGCCATCTTCAGTCAAAATCTCATGAAAATCTCAAGTAACTTGACCTCATTTAACTAGAACCTTCTATTGTAAAAGTGGAAAGTTCTCCAGTAAGCTAGTCACAAAGACAAGACAGGGAGTGATATCTTCAAGTGCCAGCTCCCAAAGAAAAAAAAAATTAATATCACTGCCAGGATGCAGATAACAGAACTGTCTACCAGGCCCTGTTTGCTATAAGATTTAAGAGTCCCCCAGAAACAACTTTTTTGCACCAGATGATAACAGCCAACTTCTGCTTCTATAATCTGCTTAATGTATAACTAGAGTGTAGTTCTAGGATATACTGATGGCTAACTTCTGCTTCTGTAAACCCGTTTGCTTGTTTGATGTGGTTTTAGGCTTTATAAGCTACCTCTTCTAAAAGCTCAGGGCTGATTCTCTAGTGGGGAGAATCAGTTGCTGGCCAGCTAATAAAGGCTCATAATTAATCTCAATTGGCTCCGTGGGTCTTAGATTTGAACATGCCACAACACTATTAACTAAAAATTTTCATCCATCCTCCTTTCTACTTAAGCAAATAACAAGAAAAACGTTTCCTATCAAAATTTTAAATAATACTTCAAAGGAATTGACTTGTTTCCATCACATTTATTCTGTCTTCCTATAATTCTTGCCAGGGCCAGCTTCTCGGGCATGGGAACTGTGTAGACACGCAGGCCCCTGCCCTTTACAGGGTCCTACCCTATTTTAATGCTCTGCTGTTTTGCCATCTTGAAATTATAAACCATTTTTGAACAAGGGGCCATGCATTTCACTTTGCACTGGGTCCTGCAAATTATATAGCCCTTCCTGATTTTTACATCTACAACCATAGAATCGCACAATGGGAATTCCATACAGATTAATAATTTACAACACTCATGGTTTTTCCCTGTATGCTTCAAAGTAGTTCACATAAATTTTATCTGACTGTAAAGTTGATATTCCTATGAAACATTAAGGTAGATTCATTCTAAGGACCAAAAAGAACATATAATATTACATTTTTTAAAGTTTCAAGTACACATTACAATTTGTCATTGAATTATTTTCAAAAGGTATTCTCTTCCTAGACTGACTTCCTTTGGATCAGAGGCCATGGACCTCTGTGGAGGGCAGCAATCTTTTCTGTAGGCCAACTAAATATTTCAAGTTTCTCATTGTAGCAGGAAAGCAGCCATAGACAATATGTGCACAAATGACCATGACAATGTCCAATGAAACTTTATGTGTGGACATTGAAATTTGAATTTCAGGTAGTTTTCAGGTACCATGAATGTATATATATATTTTTTAACAGTAAGGCATATATATATTTACGCTGTGTGTTCACCCCCATAGTTAGATTTCTTTCTGTCACCACATATTTGACCCCCTTTACCCTGTCTACCTCTCTCTTCTCCCCTCCCACCTCCCCTCTGGTCCATGAATATTCTTCCTTTCATTTTCTAACCATTTAAAAATGTAAAAATCATCCTTTGCTTGTGAGCTATATAAAAACAGGAATCAGTTTGGATTTGGCCTTATTTGTCGTATTAATCTCAGGGCCCAGCACTTAGCAGGCTTTCAATTCTTAACTTGATTCTGTGGATCCGACCCAGCAATGCGGTTCAACGGGTGGCCTCAGTAGGTCAGGAAAGAGAGAGATTCCTGCTTCTCGCACCATGGCCTTTGGGCGCCCTGTCGGCTACTGCTTCCCCACTCCTTGAGGGCATTTGGGCCGTTGGTGTAACTTTCCTGTCACGTGTGGCTAGTCAAAATAAAAAGTTCAGGGCAGTGTGCCCAGAACTCGGATCCAAACCGTCTCCGCGCCTCGGACGTCGGCCCCCCGGGCCATGCTCCATTCTTTAGCCATCAGAGCCCCACTTCCTCCCGCACATCGCCCCTCACCTGCCCCCGTTCTTCGACAAGACTTGGATCCCTGCAGCCATCCTACAATGGATCTTCCCACCCTCCAGAATTCACTCCGCCCCACACTGGCATCCGAAGACCTCTGAGCGGCGGACGACTCACAGCCTGACCCCGTTGCCAAGCTACGCCGCCCGCCACACTCGACATGGCCGCCTCCCAGCAAAGCCGTCCTCCAGCGCATCTAGCATTTTGCGGCGCCCTTTCCCATAGGGCGGGCCTGGAGAAGCTGGCCTGGCACCCAGTTGCATTTCAAACACATCCCGACTCATTAGGCAGCCTCCTCACTCAGCCCCCTGTACGGCCTGGCAGCAAGATCATCAGCACATCCTTCCATCCTGCCAAGAGCCAGCTCCTCCGCCTGGACCATTGTTCCTCTTACAGGATCCTTCTTGTTAGTTCAGTCCCAATTTAAATGGCATTTCTTCAGAGAGGTCTTCCCCTGATCACTCAACTTAAAGCAGCACCCCCTCCCCCGCCCCCCCCCCCCCCGCCATTGTTATCAATAAGGACATTCATCCTAGTCAGTCATGTTCCGGCTTGGGTTTGGGAAGCTTTGTGCACCACACGCCTAGCACAGCCGTCCTCTGTGTCACTTGTTTCTCGCTGCTTTGTTGTGCACTTTACACAAGTAAAAGTGTAAGTGTATAGACAGTAGTAGCACCATGGGATGATTTGGGACACTTCGGCCTATGATAATTTCCGTCAGCACGTCTCTCGTAGCCACTCCATATAAATGTGAGATCTCACCGATAGAGGAGCTAGTCATCAAAATGTAATTTCAACGCAACACCCATCAATAGACAAAATCCGAAGCCACCACTCAGTCTAGGCGGCCTCATTGACTGAAAACCAGAGGAGATATCTCACATGTCAGTAATGGCTATTTTGCTCAGAGAATGGATTTTAAAAAACTAATTTACGTTGTAGTGAAATAACTCTAAGCATGAAGGAAGCCTGGCTTGAGATAGACTCTCTTGTACTATCTGTAATAAATTCAGACAGAAAAAGAATGACTTGCTGAAATACAAATAAAATCTAGATCTTCATTTTAGCGAGTAAGATACTTTTTCCTCAGCGTGACTCATAAATATAAGGAGAAATGAGTTTGAGTTTCATTCTCCCCTTACCTGCTAAAAGAGCTAAAGTGTAGACAGATTTCATGGCTACAAATTTAAAAATCAAGAAAGACCACTGTTTAATCAGGGATCAATGCAAACACTATTCAGACAGGAAAGGCTTGTTAACAGAATGCTGAGGTGAGAATAAGCCTGCTCAAGTGAAGATAAGAATGATAAACTCAATTCAGCACATGGAAATGAAGATGCCAGCCAGCTCTACTTAGAGAGTGAGACTGTGTTGATTTTTAGTCGTTGGGGATCATTTGACCTGATCCTCTGTCCTTTCTTTGCTTCTTCTTCCAAGAGTGTAAGCTGGCTGGCGATGGGTAGGAGTTGAGTTTTGTTTACAGGACCAAAGCCTCAAACTATTTAGATTAGAACAGGATTGACATAGCTCTAGATTAAGCATCCTGCCAATGGTACTACTTACCTTGGGTAAATGTTAAAGGATCGAAAGCTTGTGCATGTAGCAGATGTCTACTAGGGCATTCAAAACCTTTCAAACAGATACGCTCCATGCATGAAAGGAGTGGAAATGTACAATTTGAGAGAGGATACAGAAAGAGCTACTAAAGCTGAACATATGTGTACTCTAAGACCTGCAATTTCACTCCTGGGTAAATACCCCAGAAAAAGAAAGCATATGGAAAATACATGGACAAGAATGTTCATAGCAGCCCAGCCGCCTGCTGCGCATTTACCTGACACATAACAGGTACTCAACGAATGTGTGAAATGGAATGGAACACATCTTTATATCTCATATGTGGCTTTACAAAGCAAACAACATATACGAGTTACATGTATTTATCCATTAATTGGATATCTAGCCTATATTGTAGATTAAACACTTAAGCAAAATGTCTTTATTAACAATTTCCATTTGAATCCATTAGTAATGATGATCTTTGGAATACTTTATTCAAGCTTCAAGTAACTATACAGAAGGGCCCATGCCTAAAGAAAGTACAGTGTTAGTAGAAAAAAAGTTTTAATGAACACGCATATGTTCCTCTTACTGCTTTATCTCTCTCAACCTCGTCTGATACTAAGCTCCTTTTTAAAAGCATTTTCTTGCAAAGAAAATGGTTTCAGTAAACACTAAGATGTCCTAGTTGTACTGGAATGACCAGAAAATAGAGCTACAAATATTCTGCCCCAAATATTCCTGAAAGGTTAACCTCAATCATAGATGGTTCAATAGTTTTTAGCCAAACTCATAAAACAGAGGCTCAACTTTCAAGTATTGACACATCTGCAAATTTAGAAAAATAGTGAGTTCTTTAAGTCAAAGACTTACCAACCAGAAAACAGAAAATTGAATCTATTTTTAAGTTTCAGGGTGACTGACTACCTGATTCACGGAGTTCCACATAAATAGCAGTCACCAGAAAAAAAAAAAAAGGCCACGACATAGTTTCAGGGTGGAAAACTAAAGGCAAACAGATAAAGGAAAAAGAACAAAACAAAACAAACCACCACCACCACCACCACCCCCCTCGCTGCCTTCCACCTAAGGCAGCCTTAGCCATGCCGTGACCGGGATTAGAATATGAAAGACACAAACCAGCCACCAGCCAGAAGGCTTAATGATTAACCCCCATCACTTGGGTTAATACTTTGATAGAAGCAGCCCATCTCCTGTCAGTTATTTACGAAAATCTGTGTGGAAAACGGGTTCATTGTCCTTTACAAACTACCTTGAAAGAACGTGTCTCTGCTGTCTCCTAGGCAGAGGCCTCCCTCACCCCTCTCCTTTGTCCGGGAGAGCTCGGGGTGGGGAGAACCCAGTCCTCTCTGGGGGTTTTCCTTGGCATGAACTTTCCGCCTTTCCACCTTCCCAGGCCCGAAATATCTGGCTCACAGATAGCTGGCTTAGTTAGGGAATCCAGTGTCACTCCTTGCTATCTCTGGCAACCAAAGGCCTTCCCGGATGGGCCTTACCTGGCTGCCTCCCCAGGTAAACATCCCAGGAGCTTCCAACTGTAAGGGAGTGGTGTTGGACAGCCCTGAGGAGTGGCAGGTGGGTAAAATCACAGTTAGCTACATGGAGCAGTGCCGCCCAATGGGACAAACTATAGTAGAAAAGACAGACAAAAACAGTTAACGAGGATATAGAGAAAGGTCTAGAGCCCTCGAAAGGTCTAGAGCCCTCATACGTTGCCGGGAGGAATGCAAAGTGATGCAGCTGCTTTGGGAAAGTGTGGCCGTTCCTCAAAATGTTAAACATATAGAGTTACCATATGAACCAGCAGTTTCACTCCCAGGTATCTACCCAGGAGAAACGCAAACATATGTCCACACGAAAATTTGTGTGGCTGTTCAAAGCTCTATATTTATGAAGATTTCACCCCATAATACCATCCTCAGCGTAAGTTATCAATTCATAGATCTCATCAATCTTTGTTTCCCTTATTAACTCCCATTCTTCTTATTTCGTGTTATTTCTATTAACATCACCAGTAAGTTGGAAGAAAGGACCAGTTAAAGGCATACCACTGTTTCTCTAAAGACTATCATTTAATAAACTTATGGGATACAATATGTAATATTTTTATCACATACTATAAGCTTATGATTTATCATTTGCTCAGTATTCTGAATGTGCTGTTATAATAAGCTCTTTTATCTTCTTATTAAAATGGCTAATGAAAAACTAGACTAATCCTATGATCCTTATTTCTAATTAAATCTCAATTAACATTGTTATTACCATAACTGATTAATTTTACCCTCCCTCATCTACTTTATCTGACCGGCCTAATCAAAATTTCATTTTATTTTTCTGTTTAAGGCTTGGAGAAAAGATCTTGCTTCAATTCTTAATATAAAATTTGTACTCAGATTTTATCCCCTTTACATATCCCCTCCTTGAGTAAACATTTATCTGGTAGTATGATGAGTAACAAGATTGAAAATTCTTCACAAGAAAAGACCATGTTTACAGCACCCTTCTCTTGGGACCAGTGGGTCGATTCCCACAAATTCTGTTGAGGAGGAAGCCACTTCTCCCCTCCTTGTGTTCCCCACTGGGACCCTGCAGGCCCTCACTTTCCACAGCATCCTCCAGTTTATTACTTTGGGGCTGTTTGAAAACTCCTGTAACTAAAATGCATGTACACTTCCAGTATCACTGTGCATTCCATGCATCATCTTACACTAGTACTTGATGCTTGGTCCTTGCACTTGATTAAGTACTCAAAAGTTGCTTTTCATAGTAATGTTAAATTATAGATTTTTGATAGACAATTGGAGTTTTGTATAGCTTTGGATGTATCACATGGTTCCAAAAGATCTAACTGAAAAATACGAATAATTGATTATCAGATTTTTAAAAATCCTTAATAAGAGTTGCCTTTCTCATGGTCCATGAATATTGGGTTGTTGACTATAACTGAATTGACCAATTCTAATCATAAACTGGATTTCTAAGAAGCCTAAAACTGTTGAGATTGAAGTGTGTTGAGGTACATTACATTTTTTTCTCATTCCTAAACAGAAAGAAAAAACGCTTTCAGGATCTATCATAAACAAGGCTTAGGAATATTTTCGTCTTCATCCAGATATTATATGCTGTATTTTAAGATGAGAAGAATCTTATGAAACTAGAATAGTCACAAGGCTCATTAAATTTTGTAGGTTAATTAACAGCCATAACCATTATGAACTGTGACTTATTTTTTACGGGCCAGCACTTTTTTACTTCAGTGAAAATAAATCACTACTGCTTGGAAACAAAAATTGGAAAAACCGAGTGAGTGTAATTTTTGCCTACATTATAGTCCTAAAATTAGAATTTAAAGACCAGTTACTTAAATGGAAGACATGTATGGCTGGCTGTGTGTCTCATTCTGTGAATGAAGACCAATAAATCATAATGAGTTCCGTGTAGTAAAAGCAGGACTCTGCTGAGTCTTCTGATATTTCCTCGTAGATGCTTAATTATTTACATTATTTTTAGGATGTTATATTGAAAGTTTTTCGTGGTCTTGGCACATAATGCTTGTTTTTCTAGGCGGAAGTTTTTGCAGCCATGCATGGAGTAGAATTTTCAGTCTTTAATTACCTATTAGGCTGCCTGTTGGAGTTTACCCTTAAGTGTTTAGCCCTGCCCATACTGACTTCCTCTGCTGGCCTTTATAAAGAGGTGGGATGGTGGGGAATTTGGCCACTTTGGTTAGATGCTCTTATTTTCATTAACAGAACATTAAACTACTCTCTTCCTGGTTGATATGCAAAGATATGAATTCATACCTCAAAGTTTCTGCCCTGAAGTTTGGGCCAGCGACAGTGACATTGTACTCTCTACCACATACCGTAATTCTCAACAGCCCAATAATTAGAAACGTCACTTTTGGAGGACCATGCAAGACCTGTATTCTTACAAATCAGAGATGCCAGATAAGTTGTTGCTCACAGCCACTCTCCCATCCTGCAATGTTAATCAGTCACAACACTTTTTCCTTCTGAGTGTGGACTCAGCCACAAAACTTCCCAGCACAGTTATTCAGGCAACTTCTATGAATGAACTGGAGTTGAAATATAATTTGAAACCTACTTACTTGCCATCCTGGTAAAATAATCTAAATGCTACCCTGGATTAGGCCAGACCAGGGTTTGTGTGCTCTTCTCGGTTGAACAGGAAAGTTTGGATCGTTCATAGCATCGATTGAATGTGCTGTGCTTTGTGACTATAGCAATGGTTTCCACTGAGGGGAGCGGTGTAAATCCTTGTGACACTTATATCCCACTTAGCTCACATCATCTTTATAAGGACTTGGGATTTCTCTTGGTACTGAAAATCAGAAAAACTGTACTCAAAGTCAACCAAACAAAAACCCTAGCTTTTATATCTCATGAACACCGGAACACCTTAAAATGACTGTAGTTCTCTTTTGATGGCGTTCACAGCTTACAGTCAAATCTCTGGCTTCCTTTAACAAGGACATTTTCCTTTGTGCTCTCAAGGAAAAAGTTTAGGGCCCAGTAGCTTACGTACTTGTCTTTCCTTTAAGTTCCCTTTTCCTTGAGTCCTTCAGTCATGTCTTTTTCTCCAGTATTGTCTATATTTTATAAGTTGCATCAAATCATCTGTACAAGAAAGGAGCTATTGCTAATTATGTAAAAATTAACACAGTAACTTACACACTCTGTATTTGGCCTCTTTTCCTGTTATTTTTTTAAGGCAAGAAATGAACAACATGTAAAACATTTTACATAAATGAAGCAGAGTTCTCAGGGTCAGAGTGAGCCTAATGAAAGTGTTCTGTTGCAAAGTTACTTTCTCCGTGTTCCTTCAAGCACAGTATTTCTGGAAGTTCTCAATGTCTTAGAGACAAATGGAATGGAGGTGGGAAGGGAAGAGAAGGGAACTAACGTGATCCTAAAGTCTTTCTTGCTGGCATATGAAGAATTATATACATTGTCGATCTTGCTGCTGTGGAGCAGAAAAAAAATGTAGCTTTTCACACTAGTTAAAAGCGGCATGCATTCCGTGAACATTTATTGAGAACTTACCATGCTGTAGTAAGTATAAAAGTGGTTTCCTATGTTTTCTGTCCAAAGATATTTCAACTGATCAGACCAAGAAGACCTATGGTTACTGTCAAATGACAGTAACTACAAACTCTTTAGTAATGAGTTTGGTGTCCTTTATTTAAGGGAAAACTATCCATGGTTTGGGTGGACTGGAGGAGTACAGTGTCTCACAAATAAGGAATACTCTTCCCAAGGGATTTTGGGCAAGAGCGCATTTTATTAGGAGAGGCAACAGGGACATGGGGGGATGGGCTAGGAGGTCAGGGGTTGTCTTATGAGGCCGGCAAGGTAAGGTGAGCGAGCTAAAGCAAGTGGGATGATTGTGATTGGAGTGTATTAGGTTTCCTTGGCAGGTGTGTCCCTTAAGTGCAGACTGACTCAGGTTTAGATTTGTGACATGAGCCGGGCTACTGGGGTGGCTCCTATTTTGTGGGTCCTGATACACAAATAACTTTATCATTAGCAGGTCTTCTTCCATCTATCAACCCCCTTAACACTCTTTCCTTTCTAGTCATTTCTTGTATCAAAACCCAAGTTGGGGCAACTTCAGGCTATAAGCTCCTTGAGGCTGGTCTTATTTGTAACTGAAATATACTACTTGAAATATGATTTGAATGAATGAGTGACTGAATGGCTAATGGAGCGAACCCTTCCCTCAGAGGTGCCTATTCAGAAATTTCTGGACAGGATAATAGCTGGTTATAACTGCTTCGATTTTTTTCCTTCTGGGCCCAGAGTTGTAAATAGAGGGGGCAAGGATAGCATGGGTACTAGACTTATCTGGGTGATCCTTTCATAAGTTATATAACTTTCTAATCACTCTGTTGTACACCCTAATCTAATATAATATTGTATGTCTACTGTAATTAAAAAATTTAAAAATGATTAATTATTATTAAAAAAGAATCTATGGCCCACTTTAAACAACTGTTTCGGGTCCGATGGCCTGCATACTGAAATGCTAATCTTATCATCAGCTGCATTATTCCCCATTAAGTCCCCCTTTCCCTGGCTCCTTCAGCTATTTATTTTATCTAGTAACGTCTGTGTTTTTCTAAGCTGCCTCAAATCATTTGTGAAAGAATATGAAGTAGAACTAACTATAAAAATCAACTCAGTAATTTATATAGGCTGTATTTGGATCAATTTCTGTGAGTTAATTTTTCAGGCAAAAATGACTGACAGTTGAAACATTTTATACATGAGGCGAGGTTCTCAGTGTCAGGGTGTTCTCTTCACTGTGTTCCTTCTAGCACAGCCTTTTGATAGTTCCCACTATCTTTAAGCCAGAAATGGAATGGAGGGTGGGAAGAAAAAAAAATAACTATGCCGTCATAAAAATTTTATTGTTGGGATATGAAGATATAAAAGTAGCAAATCACACTACTAGGAAGGGGGAAATGGTATCTTTCTACGCATGTGAAAAGGGCAAATTTTCAATGAAGATATACTGGGAGTTTACTGTGTAAAGAAGTGTACCAAGGCCTATATAAGTGGTTTCCTATGTTTGCTACCCAAAAATATCCGTACTAATCAAATCAAGAAGACCTGTGATTACCAAATCGTTTTCCAATTAACCACTTGCCACATCTAATGTTTTCGTCATTTCTTGCCACATCTAAACCCAGGTTGGGACAATTTCAGACTGTAAGCTCCTTGAGGCTTGTCTTGTCAGGGGAGCATGTAGTCAATAAATATGATTTGAAAGGATGAATCATAAATTTCTGTATAGGAGTAGAAAAGCTGTTTATTACCTCTTCCTATTTTTCTTGTGGACCCAGAGTCGTAAATGGAGAGAGTAAGGCTAGCAGAGTAATCTCTTTGTGCACGCGGGGCTGCAGCCAGAGTTTCAAACTTAATTAAGTGTTTTGTCTCGACAGGCCCTAGACAGCAAGCGCTCACTGGAGAAGGCCTAGGAAAGTTCACCTGGAGAAGTCAGGAAATACAGTTGTTTACTCCACTCATCTGCCTAAGCTTTGAGATTGGCTAAGGGACTAGAAGAAACACCCGTCCACAATTCAGAGTTCAGAGAACGTGAAGATTGGCTTGGAGAAACTTGAGTAAAGTGGCCATAAAAACGAATGGGAGGGAACACGGTTGCATAGCCCGGGCAGTGTCTGTTTCCCTACTGAACCACCGGCTCTCAGTATATCATCTTGATGTTTGGAAATGGGGGAAAAAAACCGAGGAAAGTCATTTTGTAGCTGGCGGTCAGATTTCACCAGACAAAAGGACGCCAGCGTTCAGTTCCCCGCCCTGGAGGGTTTCTCTAGAGACAAGTTGGGGAGGTTGCCCAAGCGACATCAAATTCCTGCGACCCTGTCCCGCCCAGGAGGCGGGAGAGTAACGGGTTCTGCGGGCAGGAGGGGCGGAGCCGGAGGGGAGCACGGGGCGTGACCAAGAAGCGGGCCCGGGGCGGAGCTAGTGGGCGTGGCCCACTGCGAAGGGCGTGGCCGCGGCGGAGGGGGCGGACAGCCCGAAGGGCAGTAGCCTGGCCAGGGCAGTTAGAACGTGGAGGGGGCGTGACCATGCTTATGAGGGAGAGGCCTAGAGGGGAGGGGCGTAGCCCGAGCGCGGGGACCTGACGAGGGGGCGTGGCAATGATGGTCCAGCTTGCGAGCCACCGTCTCGGCACTGGAGCCATCCGCAAGGCTCGTGCTCTTGGGAAAGCGCTCAGGTAAGAGCTGGGGACTACAGCGGGGGCTGGCCGCCTCGGGAAGGTCTGGGACCCTCCTCACACACCCTGCCCCGCCGGGTCTCGGAGCTCGGACAGCTAGCTGTTTGCAAATATTGCCGGGGTCCCCGCGGGACGCCCCGAGGGACTGAGGAGGCTGATGAGGCATCGACGTTTCACCCCCGCCTCCCACAGCCTTCTTCTATGGGAGTCACCAACCGTATGGCTGCACTTCCTTTAGGGTTATTTGCACTTGACGGGAAAACAAACTGCCCCTGGGAATGCGGGGTGAGGGGCCGTGAGGGCATTTCCTTAGGAGCGAGTGTTGCTAGGGCTGGTGGATGTGAATAACTCCAGAAAAGTCCAACCTGGCGTGAAATAGCTGGAAACAGGGGTAAGGGCTACAAATCTGAGATTGCAGTTTCACAAGCCGAGGCGCGGCAAGCTGGGACTGGCTTGGGTCCATATTGCATTTCTTCCCTCTCCTGACTATGCCCAGGGTCTGTGCACGGGTCACAGCCACCCTGAAGGCAAGAGATCAGCATCAGCTGTGTCGCGGGAGCGGGGGGAGGGGGGGGGACAAATCTCAGCCTTCTCTATTCAGAAAGTCCTCCGAGCTTTTTTGTTTTGTGCCCAGCTCCATCATTGGAGGAGAACCTCTGAAGTACAAAAGTGAGTCTTTGTAGTATTCAGTGTTAATTGCTATGGCCTTGAGGCTGGTGGCAACTCGTTACTATTCAGATAAGTGCCCTCCCCTCCCGTGTATTTTAACTGGGAAGGTTCGAGAGTACCAGAAGTTAGTATGTGCACCTTAATTTGGATAGAACTTGTTCTCTCCACCCACTGCAAACCACATTGTTTTCTGCTCCCCCTACTGCCTTTACTGATAATCTAGCCATCTTCACTCAGCCATCAAAAGCCTGGCTGGGATGTGGAAAGGAGTGACCAGACTTCTCTGGTGAAGGATGCTGCCCCAGACCTTACCCCTGATCTCCCTACCCCTGCACATCCGTCAGAATGCTCGCTGTTCTGGGATATGTTGGAAATGGAAAATCTTTCAGCTATCTAGGGCCTTCCTCCTTTACTCAGGTAATCTTTACCTCAGTAGTACCAGACCTGAAATTGACTGGAAGGCCAAGAGCAGCAAGGGCACCAATTCTCTGTGCCTATACACACCTCCCTGGGGCCTGGTGAAAGGCTGTGCAGGCTCACAGTTGGAACGCGGTAAAGACTGGGTGGGTGAGTGAGTTGTGAGCGATTGAATAAACATGAACATTTTGGAAATCTGATGGAAGGAATATAATGCATTTCATCTCATGGGCTGCTGTTAGTTGCAGCACAATGAAGCAGTAGCTAGAAATGTATTTTGAAACCTTTGGCAACTCCAGATTAGGAACATACTCTCAGAAATGGGTGACACGAGGAAGCTATTTTCTCAGTCAAGACATGGAAACAGCCTTCAATTCAGAGAATTGTAAGAGGCTGAAAAAAAGGAAGGGTCAATCTGATAAGAATCCAGGAATTTTTTTCAATGTAATCATAACCTTTAGTAGGTCTTTTTAAAAATTTTTTTGCTATCTCTTGCATATGTATAAATGTCTCTTGCTTAATCAGGCAGTGTTCAAACTATTTGTCATTTAATAAATATATGATTTTGAATGATCCTTTCAAGGCTTTCGGAATCTTTTTCACACATTTCTAAGTCTGCAAATCAGCAGATAAGGGACGTTTTAGTCAAATCCAAGGACGTACATAAATAGTGATAGCAAAGGCATATAGTACAGAAGGCTTAGCCCCCCTGGGCCGCAACCAGCCCATGGTTCTGTAAAAATTAACTAAATGGAGCCGCTTGAAAATGGAGTCAGAGCTGTCATCCCAAAGGAACTGTCTTGCAACTCTTACTCTTCAACCTTTTGGAATGTTAAAATTGGGCAGATGACCTTTGGACTGGACCTAAAGTCATGTTGTATCCCAAACAACTGTTTGCAAAGCTCATAGGAAAGTAGACGTGACTACCTGACTGAAAATGAAAGATGTCTTTTAGAATTAGCATCACTTTGTTAGCTTATCTGCATCTGTAGAAAGTCATTCCTTACCTTATGAACACCCATATAAATTTTTTCAGTTCATGTAATTATTCCCCTTCCCTTTCTCATAAAATCTCACGTCTTCACCTCCTAGTCAGACCACTGTTTTGGTTTCTGCCTGATTCAGTGATTCCTGAATAAGCTATCCTTTTGAATCTCAAACACTTGTTGCCTCTCACTTTGACCTTTTATTTTTAGCTTAACTGTCCCTACCTTTAAGGACAAACTTAAGTAAGGACAGATTTTCTGTGAAATCTGGTAATGTATGGTAGTAGTTCATCTTTATGTAGTATGTTTGATAATTAAACATTATTTGTGGTTTCCCAAGCTTGGGTTTTATGAGATCCTGGGTAAGTTTAAATAACCACCTCTCAGTAAAACTTGTAACATAACAGAGGGGCTTTAGGCTTGAGTATAAATAACCTCATGTAGTGTTACAGGTATTGTAGCCTAGCAATTAGCTAAATAGAGTTTCTGTTATTTGGGATTTTCCAGTGAACCTCCTTGCCCCTGACCTTCCATGCTCCCTTCCTTCCTTGATTGCCTTTGGCTGTTCCTCCTCCATCTCTTGGCCTCCACTCCAGTTTGTCAGTCTACCCCTATAAACCTGTTCCTCTTGGGGGGGAGGGGTTTTCCTTCTCTCTCTAACCTCAGGACCTTTCCTGAGCACCAGAGCTGTATTGCCACCTCTCTCTAGACCTTTCCTCTCAGCAGTCCCTTGGACCTCAGATCCAATATATATTAGATGAAGAGTGCCATCTTTCCCTTCCCACCTTTCCTCATGCTGGTCCCGTTTCTGTTCTGTTCGGCGGGGGAGAGGGGGTCCATCGCTCATCCATCAGCAGCAGCATCCAGCCGTAAAAATCACGAGGCCTTCTTCAGCTTCTTCCCTTTTCTCTTTGACAGTCGAGTGTAACTCTATTCCCCTCTCCCCACCCCCCCCGATGGCGATGTCTTAATACAAAGTTCTTGTCCATCTCTACTGCCACTGTCCGGTTCAGTGCTTCATATTCTCCACTTGGATTATTGGAATTTCATTTCAAACTCCACATGCCCAAATCTGAGCTACCGATTTCCCACCCTAAACCTGTTCCACACACTGTTGTCCTCATCTCAGTTCATGGCAGCTCCGTCCTGCCAGTCGCTCAGGCCAAGAACCTTCCAGTCATCCTTGGCTCCTTTCTTGCACATCTTACGGGCTGTATTTCCAAGACAGAGCCAACACACAACCATTTCTCGCCACCACCCCTGTGACATGCTTGGGTCCAGCTCCCGGATCGTCCCGAAGTGTCTCCCTGCTTCTTTCCTGCCTCCCATCCCAGTTGATTTCCAAAAGGTCACCATGAATGACCTTTTAAAGATATAAATCAGATTATGTCCCTCCTCTGCTCCCAAAACTCTATTGTATCCCCATTTTGCTTAGAGCAGTGGCTCCCAATCAGAGGCGATCTCCCTTCTCCAAGAGACATCTGTAATGTTTGGAGATGGTTTTGATTGTCACAGTTGGAGGGAGGGTGCCACTGGCAACTAGTGGGCAGAGACCAGGGATGCTGCTAAACATCCTACAAGGCGCAGGACAGCCCCTGAACCAAAGAGTTATCTCGTCCAAAATGTCAGCACTGCTGAGGTTGAGAAACCTGAGTTAGAGAAAGAATCCTGACCATTGCCTAGACATCTGCTTGCTCTGGCATCCATTACCTCCCAACCTCATCTCCTACTCTATTCCCCAGTTCCCTCCACTCCTGCCATATCAGCCTCCTTACTATCCCTCGTATGTGGCAGACACACTGCCACCTCAGGGGCTTTGCACAAGCAATTCCCTCTGCATGGAGTACCCTTCCTCCTGATAGCCATGTAACAAATTCCTTTACCTTCCTCAATTCTTTGCTCAGATTTAATCCTTCTCAATAAGTCCTCCCCCAAACAGTTTATTTAAAAATTCAACACCCCATTCCCAGTGGCACTTGAAATTTATCTTATCCTGCTCTACTTTTCACTGAACATATTTTAAGTTAATTGTCTCTTATGACTGACTTATGTATTAAATTGTTGTTTATTGTCTGTCTCCTCCTACCTGGATGAAAGTTCCAAAGAGTAGAGACTTTGTTTTTTTTTCTAATGAACCTAGAATAGTGTCTGGCATTTAATAGATGTCTAACTGACGTCTTGGTAAATGAAAAAAGAAAAGAGTGATGGATTGACTGTAGAACAGTTGAAAGAATCACCTTGTCACAAACTGCCCTGGCTCTACCCTTTGCCCATGCTCATCCATCCTGTGCTGCGCTGATGGAGTCATCAGAAACCATCAGTGCTTCCTCTTATGCACATCAATAATATCCAAAAGCCTTCCAGCTCTTGGAAATTAGTATTCTCTGAAATAATCTTAAATCCCCGTCCAGCCTCGCTTTCCACTGCATCCCCTGGACATCTGCTTGGCCAACACCTTAACAGTTATTCATAGTAGACTTGGGATTATGAAAAATTCAAATGCACTTGGCTCCATTACAAAAAAACAGGACTTTTTTGTTTGTTTGTTTGTTTTTGGGTCTAAAAACACAAGGTTATCTTCAGAGGCAGTGAGATCAGCAGCATTCCTCAGAGACAAATAGAGAGGTTCAGACTTTCAATAGAGAGGTTCAGACTTCCAGACCACTATTGGGTGGGCTTTGTGGAGGAGGATGACCCAGAGTTGACATTAGGCCATCTGGAACTCTTGTGACCCCCTGGCTCTAGAGAGCCAGTCTAGAAGTGGGCAAGGGGCACTTCTTCTGGGTCAGGTGTCATCAGCCTCCAGCCTTGGCGTTGTGCAGATAGCATGACTATCTATCAGAGCACAGAGCAGTCCCCAGGGCATAGCTGTGGCCCAGAAGTCAGTCCCAGCCAGACAGCTCCAGCTCAGCCTTACCTCAGGGCTCCAGAACTAGATGCTTTCAGGCTTCACATGGCACCTTGTGCAGGCCATGGGCATGCCCACTTGTCTACAACTCCCTCGGTGGCCAGGCATATTGGCCTTGTTTTAGAACAACCTTCTCTTTGGAAGACAAACCAGCAAGTCCCTTCTGTTGAGTATATGGTGTACTTGGCGTTGTGTTCCTGGAAATTACTGAGTCATCTTTTTAAATCTAGATTGTAAGCAAGAAAGGAGTCCTTTTCCACATTTGTCCTCCTGCCCTGAAACTAAGCCTGATTACCAAATTAACCCAAAGTTCTGCCTATTTCAACCTCAGTTGTCCTTTCTGGCCTTAGCTCCTAAGCACTCCTGTCCCCCTAAATGTCTTCATCATTGCTGACATCATCACTGTCCATCTCTCAGCCTTTGCCCCTCTTGTTGAAATTCTCTCTCCTGTGACACATGTTTCAGATGTCACATCCTCCCAATTTAGAGCCTCTGTCCTATGTTCTCGTTGAATTAAGTCTGGGCTCTCTTTACATCTGGCTTTGATTAAGAAGTATTTGTTTAATTATGCTAAGTGGCTTTGATTAAGAAGTATTTGTTTAATTATGCTAAGTGAAATAAACCAGACTCAGAGGGAAAATATTAATGTGATGCCATTTACATGAAGTATGTAGAATAAGCAAATGCATAGAGACAGAAAGTGGAATAGAAGGTGCTGGGGTTTGGGGGGTCAGGAGGGGTGGGGAGTTATTATTTAATGGGTGGAATTTAAGTAGAGGATGATGAAAAAGCTTGGGGTATAGATTCTGGTGCCAGGTACACAGCATTATGAATGTATTGAATGCCACTAAATTATACACTTCGAAAAGGTAAAAATGATAAATATTTTGTATGTTTCACCACAACATAAAAAAGTAACTAGAAAAACAGAAGTTCTTTGTTTAAATAACTTTTCCTTGTAGAATTGCAAGCTTCTGGAAATGGAAGGGAAAATAAGACTTTTTCATCTTTACCCAGGACAGTGCTTTGCATGAGATAGTAGCTCATTATTGTTTAATTCAGGAATAGAAGTCAAAGGAAAGAGGAACAGAATTAAGGAACATTTTGACATACCTGCTCCCTGCAGAAATGTATATATACAAACACACGTAAAACTACTATGAACAAAAGTGATTTTAACTTGGTTTGAGAATTTTCGACCCTTTTGGCAGTGAAGACATACTTTGGGTGTCAGTAGCCTAAAGACCCCAAGTGGGTAGTTAGGCTCACAGGCGAGGAGCCTCCGTGGAGTTCACAGGCTTCCTACCAGTCCCCTTTCACGTGGTGACAAGCATCTCCACTCCCTGAGGTCAGTGAGTTCATTGGTGAAGCGATGTGGACAACAGAGCACATGGCAGCAGCCTGAAAGGTTGGCTCCTTGTCACACCCCATTTTGCAATATTTGTCCGGGCACATGGCTTGTAAATAGCTAATTATAAAGAGTTCTGCCTGGAGCCCTCAGTTGTTCCTTTCAGGGTAGTAAGAGGAAGTAGCTTTGCTTCCTGCTTTCACTGGACACACCTCAGGTGTGATTTCTCTCTCCTTTTCCTAGGGTCTGGGCTTCTGTCCAGCTCTTCTGGCGGGGTCAAGGGCAGCAGTACAGGAAAGAAGAGCTACTTCACAGCCAGTTAATAGCAGTGAGTAGAAGAGAGGGGAGGGTGAAATCAGAGTGTGGGCCCCCTTTCTCTGCATCACTGGGGAGCCTAGTGTGCTTTCTTTGTATCTTATACTCTTCCTGGAAAGATGGTATGAACGATAAAGTTCAAGTCTGTAAGTGACATGTGTCTTTAGTACCCTCTCTATTTCTCTTTTTGCGTCTATTGGCACCTGCCCGCCCCCTGCACTGCCAAACTGTGGCCTCTGATAGGCAGGAGGTGGAATTTCAGGACGCACTAACACCTGCCGAGAACTGGATTGATGCGTTTCCTTTCCCATAAGATGCATATTTTACTATTCAGATAACAAAATCAACCATTTTAAAGTGTATAATCCAGGAACATTCATTACATTCACAGTGTCGTTCAACCACTACCTCTATCTAGTTCCAAAACAATTACATCACCCCAAAAGAAAACCCATTAATCAATTATACCATTAATCAATTACTCTCCATCCCCCTCCAACCCCCGGCAACAACCAAATTGCTTGCTGTCTCTAGATTTCCCATTTCTAAGTATTTCCTTATGAATGGAATCATACCACATGTGACCTTGTACGTCTGGCTTCTTTCACTGAGCATCATTTTCTAGGTTCATCCATATTATAGCATGGATCAGGGCTTCCTTTTTGTGACCTTGTTCATCTTTGCATCCAGCACCCAAC
This sequence comes from Eonycteris spelaea, assembly GCA_003508835.1. NCBI lineage: Eukaryota > Metazoa > Chordata > Mammalia > Chiroptera > Pteropodidae > Eonycteris > Eonycteris spelaea. The sequence continues at coordinate 1,709,875 of PUFA01000219.1, forward strand.
GCAGGGCCTGGAGCAAAGGAAATGACAATAAATATTGAAACGAAAATTAATTCCTGGCAGATTTTTCATTTCTGTGAGACCAGGTGAGGTTCATATTTTGGTATGTGTCTCTTTCAGATCGGGCAGAACTTCACGGGTCCTTCAGATCTTATAGGTGGGGATATGAGAGTTTCCTGTTAGAATACAAGGATTTAAAGTATTTTTTTAAAGGATAAATAATTTAAAAGGCTAAATAACCCTCCAAATGGGCGATGGTGTCATGTGGATGAAGGAAAAACCCTTAATGATGTCTAAGAACATACTGGCAGTCACTTCATAGTTCTCAATTTTGAAATTAGGATCAAGGTCTTTTCCATCATCAAGGAACCCTACTCAGATCATCAAGCAGCCATCACGTGCCAGGGACTGTGCCCCTAAAAGATATAGTCGTGACTGAGACAGACACGGTCCCTACCACCATAGGGCTTCGATTCTGGAAAGATGGAGTCACAAGTTACCTTCCTGGTGAGCTAATTAATTCAATTGTGATGAGCACTGTGACCAAGAAGGAGAGGGCACTGGGCTCACCAAGAAGAGAGGGCACGGTCAATGGAGGCTTTTAGGAAGTGACGTTTCATGTGATTGACACATGATGTGTAGAATTCAGCAGGCACTGAGGGAGGGAGGGTGGTCCAGGAAAGGCATAAACCCTGAGGACTAAGGCACTCAGCCATGCAGCTAAACCGTATTCATGGCTGCTCACATGGTGTCCTGAATGGCTGTCCAGATGTGGTCACTCCAAACATCTTGGAATCTGTTACGGAGTGAATATAATCAAAAAAAAAAAAAAAAAAAAAAAAGGTGTTGTGTGTGTGTGGTTTTTTTCCACCTAACATTGTATGTTTATTGGTATGGAGAAAGCAGTTTTCAGGAAAAGCGGATGAAGCCGTATTGAGGGGTAGGGGTGGGGAAGAAGCATTCAGAGTTAGTATTGTGATTTCAGAGCACTGTGGCAGGTGCCTTGGAAAGCACTGTTTTCTGAGATGAACATGTGAAGGGCGGGGGTCTCAGTGCGGTCATAAATGGATATTCAAATTGAATCTACTTGTAGATTAGTTCAGGATTAACCTCCATTTTCCCCATAATCGAGGTAAATTGTGTTACACCTAACACCGGCAGAGACACAGATTATATTTAAGCTTAGATTTTAAAACCGCCTATGACTATTTTGGCAGAATGTATCTTGGTTTGTTTGTTTGTTTGTTTTTTCTTAAGCCATCTACATGCAGACTGATTTTTTAATTCAGGCTGCCTAGAAGAAGCTTTAACCTTTGGTTGCTTTTCACATATGAATATCATGCTGGACCATTTGGCTTTCGTGGAGTGAATATCTTTTAATTTTAAGAAGCTGGATTGTAAACAGTCTTTTTCCTTCTATGTTTAAAGAAGATCGTTTCTCTGGACCGCTAATATTCGCAAACCCCAAGGGAAAGTCTGAGCACCTGAGTCAGTCATCCGGACCCTGCTGTGAGGTGACCACTGAGTCTCAGAAACAAGAGGATAAACTGTGGACTCTCGTTTCGGTCTCCCCTCGCCACGGTGTGGACTAATAGTCTCAATGTTTCGTCTTACAGGTTGCCACACGATCGTCTGTTTCTACTGTTGACAGCTGTTTCTCCTCTGTCCTCCTGCCTCTAGGTTATTAGGTTCCTGCAAGTTCTCTGGGAACTGATCAAGACTTCAAGCCAAAGATGGCGGTGATGAATAGCCTGAGAGCCATCCTTCAAGCCTCTCCAGGCAGATTGCTGTGGAGAAGGTTCCACATTCCGAGGCCCATGCCGGCGAGGCCCTGCAGCCTCTACACCTGCACTTACAAAACCCGGAACCGAACCTGTGAGTCCACTGCTGCCCTAAAGAGAGCAGACTTGCTTCATAAGAATGCCGTGTGTTGAGGATTTGTAGATAGGATGTCAGTGGCATTCCAGAGTGGTGTGTATGCCTTAAGAACTGTGAGTAATGCTCACCTAGCTAAACGCACTGCCTTGAAACTGCTTCACGAATGCATTTTTATTGAGAGTTTATTTTGTTTCCTCAACACTGACTGTGCTCTCTTTGAAATGAGCTGGCCGGAGTCATAATACATTTCTGGTTGCTGGGTGTGGCTTCCTCCCAGCCGGCCACATCCTACCCAGACTGGCTTGGTCTCAACACTGGCACTTTGCGGTCCAAGGCTTCAAGTGGAAAAAAAAAATTGTCATATTTACCTAGTTAGTAACGTTGTACTTTTTAAAACAAAGTGGAAAGTTATAGTTCTGAAATCCGACATGCTCCTGTCTTTAGGATAGTTTTGTTTCTTTCGTGCTGGCAGGAACAAAAATGAGTGGTGGCTTAGGGATGTGGGGGCTTCCCTTGGTTAATGCTCCACATTGGGTGCTCTTGTTTGTCAGTTCCTAAGAAAAACAGGTGACAGTCACCAGTTGATTTTGTTTGGGGCCTGTTACACCCTCCCTCCCCGTTTTCTGGTCTCTGCTGCCCTGGGCACTGAGCATGTCCTGTTCTGCTATCCTGGTGTAAAGACGGTACTCGCTGTGTCCGGAAGCTCAATACCCCAGCAGAAGGCCCGGTGTGCACTTGTGACAAGAATGACCCAGGAGTGTTGAGGGTTAGAGAAGATCACTGGGGTGTCTTGTGGTCCTGGGCTTGTTTTATCCATCGCCATCTTTATCATCATCATCATCATCTTGGTCTCAGCGGCTCCCTCAGGTGTTTGACCATTTTTAGGATTGGGTGAAGCAGAATAAGTTGTACAGGAAGGAGGAGAATCTGGCATATTCAGGAAGCAGCATTTTACTGGAGCCCTGTGCTCCCTGCTGGTCCTTCAGTGCCCACTGGCTGTCAACTCAAATAGCTGTTTGCTGTTAAGTCAAGTAGCAGACCGTAAATGTTGGCAGTCCTAACTGTGGGACTGGTAATAAGATAAAATAAAGGTAAAAGTCTTGTACCTACTACCAAACAGGAAAATAAATCATATATATATACACATATATACACACACACACACACTGTGTGGCTTACAGAGCAGGAGAAGGCAAATAATTAATTACACGTTAGATGTGGGGGGGAATGACAATTTTTTTTCCCACTTGTTTTTGACAAAAATTAAAGTTGTTTTTAAGAGTAAAGTTGTTTTGATCTAAGAATGAAGTTGTTTTATAAGTAAAGTTGTTTTGATATAAGAGCGACGTAACCTGTGTCAGGATGTCATCTGTCCTCATTGACAAGCGCTCAGTAGCTCAGCTGCTGAGGGGCACCGTGGCAGCTTATCCATAAAAGCACATGAAGAAACAACTGTGGCACGGGGACATTTAGACTATAAGTTCCCAGAGTTTGTGAGGACTGTCTGAGAGTGTTTGGTCTGGGCAAGGTGGCGACTTGGGCCGTCTCAGTGAGTTACTCAGTCTTCCTGGTCTCTCCCATGTAAACAGGAGGTATCCATATCATTAAATTTCTGTTTTTCTTTGTTTAGTCTGTCTTTTATTATAAAGGAGGTTAGCCAAGAATTCAGAAGGGTAGAGGGAAAATTATTTGTCTCCCCCCACATCTAACGTGTAATTAATTATTTGCCTTCTCCTGCTCTGCAAGCCAGAACTGAGTGGCTTTCAATCACTTGCGGATTGATTGAAGATGACAAAGACCATCACTGGGAAGCTTTCACTTTCCTTTTAATCTTTATCTCATATTACCCTACTGACCACATTAACTTTTCTCTGAAAATCTTTCAGGTTTATCTTTTCCTTGCATTGCCCATAGCCACCAGCCTTGTTCCGGCCTCTGCTCCGTCTTCCCAAACTCCGGTCTTGACATTTTCTCCAGCCATTCTTACCTTTCCTTCTACTGAACTCACACTGCGTTCACTCTCACCCCGTTCAGCACCCAACCACACCTCATGTAATGTGTATTTGCTTTATCTGCTCAAAGACCTGTGTCAACTCCAGGTCTTTAGGACCTGAGTCTTATACTTTTTCTACAGGCCCAGGCTGAAGTTGGTACCAGGCACAGACGAGGTGCTTAATGCTTATTTTACTGATAAGGAAAACCAAACCAGTTGATAGTCAAGCAGGTTTACGCCAGACATCTGTGATCACATGTTCACATCTGCCTGTTTCTCCCTCATTTCTTAAAATCTTTAGCAATGCTAATATTCTACCCAGGCTTTGCACAATGCTGTCTAATCCTCAAAGCTCACATAAGAAGTGAATGCGTATTTATATGGGACCATATAATCCCTCCAGTGGGTTTCATCTCCCTCTGGTTCTCATTGTTCTGACATCTCTGCTGTGATTCTAGAAGTGTTTGGGTGTCCATGTCCTCTGCTTTCGTCAGGCCATGAAGCCCCTAAGTGGCTAAGTTCTGAGACTTCTAGTCATCATTAGTGTCCACAGGCTTTCCCCAAATGGAACAGCCTGGTGTGCGATCCTGGATAAGGCACATTCTGATGGCAGGCCTGATGTGCTTTCTCCTAGTGCACCCACTTTGGGAGAGCATGGACATGGTCCCGAGGGGCGAGCGCCAATCACCCATCAACATCCGGTGGAGGGACAGTGTCTTCGATCCTGACTTAAAACCGCTCATCATCTCTTACGACCCGACCACCTGCCTCCACGTCTGGAATAACGGGTATTCTTTCCTCGTGGAATTTGAAGATTCTACAGATAAATCAGGTGAGAGCCAAACTGGTGGGCTCATCTGAGTTAAGGGTACACTGTTGTGTTGGCACAGGCCACATCACGCTGCCTCTATGGCAGCGCGGACCTCTTTCGTTAGCAATAACAGGACTCATTGGACTTGCTTTTTCAATGTATGAAAAAAGCCCCTTCTAGTTTTTATGCACATTTTCTCCTACTTTTTCTTAATAAATATGCCTATTTCTAAGCATAAATTCATAATTGATATAGAAATAAGGTGTGAAATCAATTAAAGCTTTGTCCAAAATTTATTTTGTATGTGTTTATGACTAAAGAGTGAGTTTCCCTGCTCAATAAGTTTAGAAGACACTTTTATTTTAAGTAGTAATACTGTTTAATCAGATTTAATTGATCAGATTTTAATACCTTTGAAATGGGGCGAAAAGAATATTCATGTTTGCTGCATGAGGTTACAGTCTTAACTAGTTAAGAACGGTTGCATGTCAGAAAATGGAAACTTGTATTCTGTTAATTTTGTTAATTAAACAATGATACCTCATTTAAAAAATAACACAATTTTAAAAACATTTTAAAATTAAAGCATTGTATTGCTTTTGCGTCTTCCTTTTTTTTTAGCCTACCTAGACATGAACTAATCTGAATGATTTAAAGCTTACCTGAAGCTTTTAGTGTGTATTGAAAACAATGCGATTAATTCTATGCAGGTTTTCTTTCTGTTTTTCCATTTTTCAAACTGCATTTAATGGTATCAAATAGTCCTAATTAGTCTGAAATCATTATTATTTGAAATAGTGTATCTTAAGGTTTAAGAAGGGGTTATCAACCAGCGGCAATTTTGACACCTCTTCCTTCCCAGGGACTGGGGACACTTGGCAACTTCTGCAAGCATTTTATGTTGTCACAACTGGAGGGTGATAGCGTGTGACCAACATCTAGTGAGTCAACGTGGGGAATGTTGCTAAAGATCCTACAATAGACAGGACAGCGTTCGTGAACAATTATCCGGCCTTAAATATCAATAAAGCCGAGATTGAGAAAGCTTGATCTAAAGAAAATGAACTTCCTCTAATGAATATGAGGAAGTGAGTTCGTGAAAGTGTTCGTGAATGAACTTAACGCAGAAGTGGAAGTGTTCACTCCTGTGTTTATCCAGGCTCTAGGGTTCTCAACTATGTCTTGGTTTTCCTTGCGTCTCCCTAGTGATACCCAGATGCTTAGACATGGCCCTCTGGCCCAACTGCAAACAGACTGATCCTCTGCTGGCGTTCATCTCTCTCTGGTTCTCTTTTCTCTGACAAGCGTCTCTGCTGTGATTCAGGAAGTATTCGGGTCTGACCTTAAGGGCTTAGGTGTCTTTATGTTATCTCCCATTTTCTTCTTTCTCTTCCATGGTATCACATGACCCCAAAACCCTGAACATCTTATTTACATTTCTCTAACTAAGAAGAAATTACTCCTTTTTCTCCAGATTTATCAGTATCTTTCTTAATTTTTCCAAAACCCTAGAGTGTGTCCCCCTCAACTAGAAGCCTGTAATACTACATTTTGCATAAGGATTTCAGAAATCTTGAAAACGGCATGCTGAAGGTCTGTGTTCCACGTGACCGTCTTGCATGTAGCAAACTCTGCTTGTCCCCATAGAGCTCTACTGTTCCTCCTGCCAGAACTGGACTAGTAGGCAGACCGAATCTGGAGAACGCCAGCTCTCATACGTTCACCCTGGATGCACAGCAGCCCTCTCAATTAATTAGTCTGAATCCCAGTTGGGTCTTTGGTGGCCTTCTTTCTTCTCTTCTAAGGGTCCTAATGGGTGGTCAGTCTTCTAATGATCTTGACAGTCTAGGGACTGTTGCCAATATATTATTGCTTCATTGAGTTAGAAATCTTAGAAAGTTGTTTAATGGGTTTCTTAATTGGGTGAGCTAATCCCAAGATCATTCAAGGCAAATAGCTTTTTATTTTATTTTTTAGTCATGTTTTCTCTTTTGAACAATACATACAAGAATTCTTATCCACCTGTTTGCATGGGCAATCTCATATGGAAAACAGATGACCAACATTTTCCTTATAATAGTTCTTTAGATACCTCCAAACACAACTAATTAAATCATTCTTTGATCTTAACCTTCCCTAGGAGAGTCAGGCACCCTCCTTTTATAAAAATGCAAGAAAAATTGTAGAGAGGTTGCTGACTCTCTACTTGTTTTGTCAGGAAGGACCAAAATAGATAACCCCTTTTCATTACGATTTAACGATTACTTTCTTTAAGATACCATTAATCTTTAACAAGTACCTAACTCTCTTTCTCTTTCTACATTTCAGTGACTGCCTCCTATCTCCTGCTTATTCTTCACTTCTATTTCTCCATGCTGTTGCAAAATAATCGATAGCATTCAAAGACGAAGAAAGAATGACCATAAAAAATAAAGAAAAAGGAAAAGGAAGCAATGCCACCCTAGAAAGGAAGAAAGGCAAGAAACAACTCTAATCCTAGAAAAGAATCTAATAAATATCAATGTCTATAAATTTCCCCCCAAAATAAAAGAAGTAGGAAATGCGGCTACAGCGCGCTTTGCAAAGAACCAGGGATAAAGTGTAAACTAAAGGAAAGGATCTGGGGAATGTATGTGACAAAATCAAAATATTCCAAAGCTTATGGGATATAGCAGAAGTGGCGCTCAGAGGGAAATTTATAGATGAAAATACCTATATTGGAGAAGAAGAAATTTCTCAAATCAATAACCTAGCCTTTTACCTTAAAGTAGAAAGAGAGGAACAAACTAAAGCAAACAGAAGGTCATGATCAAGAGCAGAAATTAATGAAGTCAAAAGTTGGTTCTTTGGGAAAGAGCCACAAAATTGACAGGCCTTTAGCTAGGTGGACCAAGGGAACAAAAGTAAGAGAAGACCCAGATTACTTAAATCAGGTATGATAGAGGGGACATCATAACCAGCCTTACAGAAATTAAAAGGATAATAAGAGAAGATATGTGAGCATCTCATACCACTGGTCTCTGCTGGGTATTTTTTTGTTGTTATTTGACTCTCCTGCATAGGACACAGCTGTTGATTTTAATACGTGCATGTGAGGGATGCAAAATATTGTGGGGAAGGGCACTGAACTGTGCCTGGGCTGAGTCCCATGGATGATCCCTGAAAATTATCACCTCCTCTAAAATTTCTCTCCTAAACAATGTTGCCGGGCATTAAAGAGAAGGAGAGGTGAGTCCCATTGATCTCCTGAGAATGCTTCCTGCCCTATCTGGCTTCACTTACTTTAACTTTCAGAGGGCATCAACAATGAACTTACTAAGAATGCTTTCACAAACACTTTAAATTCTCCTTCACTATTTTTGGTCTTACATCCACTCTTTTGGAAGAAACAACATAATGCTTTTTTGTAAATTTACAGAGTGGCGCAACCATCAGTACGATCCAATTTTAGAGCATTTCCATCTCCCCAAAAGGCTTCATGCCATCCCTGCATTTACTTTTATTCGTATGGGACCTGTGTGTGACCTTTCCCTTCATCATCTGTTTCTCCGCTAGCTCCCTCACCTTGACCTTAAAAACAAAAGAAGGGAGAGAACACTGCAGAGACTGCTTACCGTAAGCCTGACACTATCCTAGGCGTTTTATATTATCAAATTGTTTACAAGTTTAATCCCGTCTCATGTTAGAGTACAGAAAGAACAAAATATCAACAACTTCAAATAAATAAGTATGTAATTATTTGATAGATCTTACGACTGACTGCTCTGCTAATTCATTATCTTCTGTCTCCCTTCTCTGCCCTGTTTCTTGCTAATTACCTGCCCCTCGCATTCACACATCTGCGCCACCTGACTAACAAAGCCAATGGACGCTTTACAGTCTATTTCTTTAGTGACTTATTTCATTAAGGATCTCCTAAGTGTCAGGCACTGTGCCAGGTGCTCAGAATAGAAAAAGGAAGAAGGGATGGTCCTGCCTTTAAGAGGCTCACGGTGTGCCGGAGAGACAGACCCTTAAAGAGGTGATGCTAATGCGGATCGCCTGACGCTGGGAGACAAGTGTGCCCGTGGGGTCTGGTGGGAGAAGGCTTCCCGGTGGAGGTGACACCTGGGCTGTCCATGCAGAGGTGAGCGTGTGAGGCAGTGTGGTGCTTGTATTAGGTGTTACTGTGGGTGAAGTGAAGAAGGACGCAGCAGACAAGGAAATCCTGATGTTGGCGGGAGCCGATTCACGGGGAGTTCTGTGGGCCGCGCTGAGGGGTGGGAAATCTGGGTGCGCATAGCTGGGTCTGTCACTGGGCTGTGATCAAGGTGTCGGCCATGGATGGGTCTCATTTCAAGGCTTCTCTGGCAAAGAATCCTCTTCTAAACTCACTCGAGTGGCTGTTGGAGACATTTTATTTTTATATCAGTACCATCCTATGAATTTAGGGAATCGTGTGCTCTTCTCTACACCTCCCCTGTCCCCCGAAGAAAAGTGGTCATCGGTGACTTCACTCACCTCTTAAAAAACTCCTTCCTTTTAAAGAGGAAGTTAGGTAAATTATTTTCAAAAGCAGACCATTGCATGACATATCCAGTGTACTTGGTCATTGGGATCACTGTACTGTCACTTGTACATAAAATTCCACGAATGATGCACTAAACTCCAAGGGTCATTAAGATAGATGAGGCGGATGGCTTTCATGTTATATTTGTTTAAACACGGACAGACATTACAGGGTTGGATTAGATGGAAGAAATGAGGAACTAATATGCTTTAGGGAATTCAAGCAAAAAAAATAAAATAAAAACACCAAAGCACCAGCACCACCCAAACCCTCAGGAAAAATCACTTAAAAAACTTGTATCTGAATCTTTTGCCCATACTATAATGTATTGATTTCATTAGTTCTAGAAAACTTGAGTCTAAACAAAAGGTATTTATCATCCAACATAGTGTAGCCAGTGGTGAAGTGTGTGGATGACTCAGATCGTTTACTCTGTTCAAAAAGAGATGAGTAATAATTTTTAACTTGTAAATTTCCTACTCCATCTCAATGGAAAAAAAAAAAACACTAGTATCTTCAGAAATTGCAGAGCAAAGTATCAGCGCATAAACAAGAAAGAGAATATCTTTGTCCCCATATTTAAGTTTTATGATATTGGATTAGATGATATGTTGAGAGAAATTTGCATTTTACTGTACCACAAAAATACCTGGGCACAGTAAATATAGACTATAAAAATAAGTCAAAAATTGCCCTTTAACAATTGCATGTAGCTTGGAGTGTAGTTAGATCTCGGGGTCATTCAAAGTGCAGGTTCTCCCCTTACACGTGTATTAAGTGTGTGGAAATCAAGTTTATAAACACTTGTATATAATAGGGTGTGCTCCATCTAAGACAGTTCATATAGAAGGTCCGCCCACAGATTGAACCTTTTCCCTCCAATCATCCACGGCGTGAAAAACTGTCCTCTAAATTGTTGGATATGCCATTTCAGTGATCAAAGGAGGACCCCTGGAACATAACTACCGACTGAAGCAGTTCCATTTTCACTGGGGGGCCATGGATGCCTGGGGCTCTGAGCATACTGTGGACAGCAAATGTTACCCAGCAGAGGTATGTTGAGAAGCTTGGAAACAGTGACAACTGTGGAGAAGTAGGGATTGTTCTGAGTTTCTGGTTTTTAAGAAATTGTCAGAAAGAATCAGGTGATTCCTAGAAATCTAAATAGTTCTCTCGAGGGCATATTAGGTTATTTCGTTATTACATGTAAAATGATAACTGCCCTCATCTCAAATAATATAGCAGAAATGAACCTTAGGATTCCTAAATAGGATTTTTTTCAGAATTCTAGGCTAGGCTCAAATCATAGCTTAAAGTAAAAACCCAGGCAGTCTACAGCCAGGCCACCCTGAATGTGTGCCTGTTCTTGTCTGATCTTGGAAGCTAAGCAGGGTGGAGCCTGGTTAGTACTTGGATGGGAGACCACTTAGGAAGACCAGGTGCTGTAGGTGTTAAAAAAAAAAAAAAACCCAGGCAACAATGCAGGGTCACCAGGTCCAGTTAATTAAAGTGACAGATGTTGGGAACCTAAAGGAAGGCCATGACAATCGAAATAGAGAAAAAGAGCAAGGTTGGCAAGTGTTTCTGAAATAAAAGCAGCAGGACTTGAGGCTGGGTCATCTTGGGGAGGGGGCTGAGGTGGGGGGGAGGTGGTAGAGAGGCCAGGCAAGGCGAGGTGAGGCAACCATGACCGTGAGGGTCTCACTTGGGAAGCTGGTGATGATTCATTCATGAATGATGGATGAGGAATGATTTGCAGGGAAATATAAGGAGCACATAAGCAAATTGAATTTTTTCTTACAACTTTCCCCCTAATTTAGTTTTAAATGTTACCTTAAAAAGAAAGACATTTTAAGTGGTTCTCCCGTAAAGAAATGTGTCTTCAATTCCTGCCTAATTCCCATAGGGAGAATTTATTTCTCTCAAGATAAACATCTCTTCTTTAGATGCAAGTGGATTTGAGATATGAGTGTTTCATGCAAATCAAGATGGGAATGGACAAATGTTGCTTCCTCACTGAAATGCTACTTACTTTACTATATATATATTCTATTTTTCTCCTAAAATAAATCACTCTATTCCAAAGTAATAATAATTGCTGTCGTTGCATACACTTCTGCTTGTTCTTTGTTTCTATCTCATTTTACATCAGATCGTTGTATGCTTTCCTAGTGGCTTTATTTTGGGTGAGGAAACATGTTAAAGTATATGTAAATAAGGCTGTCTGTTTGTTTTGGAGCGATCCTACGTGGTCATGTGTCAAAGCATCTCTTCATGGTGTTTCAGCTGCACTTGGTGCATTGGAATGCAGTGAAATTTAAAACCTTCGAGGATGCAGCGCTGGAAGAAAATGGTTTGGCTGTGATAGGAGTATTTTTAAAGGTAAAAATGTCTTACCAGCTTTAAGTGATGTGTATACAGTCTTCCAGGATGAAAAGGTACAATGCTACAGTGTTAAGTTCTATGAATATTGGGGTAAAAAAAACAATGGTTAAAATCTACAAGATTGTTATGAATATATTTCAAATGGTATAAAATCGCACAGTTCAGTAGAGTGGTTATAAGCCACATGTGGCAACTGAGCGAATTTTAATTCACTTAAATTTCAATTTAAGAACTGTCACTTAAGTGGTAGAGCAGGGGCACCTTCCCTGTCAGCAAACAGCCTGCTCATTCGCTCTGTCTTGAATTTAATTCAGTGATATTTATAACATTCTAAATTACTAGTTTAAGTGAAGTTTAAGTAGTGTGGTTGGTTCATTATTATATAATCAAGTGATTAAATTTAATTCACATTCGTATAGTTTCAGAAGTGAGATGTCAATTGTTCTTCATAGTTTCTCATTGCTTCTTCTTTAGCTAGGCAAACATCATAAAGAGCTACAGAAATTGGTAGATACTTTGCCATCAATCAAGCATAAGGTAATGTTTTTTTCCTAAATCACTTGAAATATATTTTACTCTCAGAGGAAATACTGATGAGGCATTTTGGGAAATGTAATTAATTTCAGTGTAATTCAAGTTCTCTTTGACAGTTGCCTAGAAGACAGTTGGCCATTTATGATGCTGGCGTGTTGAGAGAAGCCCTGGCCCTGGGCCACCTTTCAGGGGACACAAGGGGTTCCATTGCTGGGCACTGGTCGCTCTGGTTTTGCTGCCATGGCGCTGGGCACTTGGGGACTCGGGACCATAGTGCTGCCCCTCCTCTGCTCCCGACACCTGCTCCTTGTAAACCCTTGTGGAAACACTCAGAGCAGCCTTCTGACTCTGGCTGCCCCCCCTCAGGCAGGGGGCAGAGGAACGTTGGACAGAAACTTGGCTCATCAGCCCGTAAAGAGCAGTTAACCCATAGCCTTCAGGTCAGACGCCTTTGTCCAGCTTCAAGATTAATCGGTCAGTGTGCAGAATCCCACAGGGGCTGCTCCCCGGAAGTCCACATACTCTCTCTTTCCCTCTGCCTGCCTTTCTGTCTTCCCCTTTTCTCTTCCCTCCTCTCTCTCCCCCTTTAGGCAGGATCCTGGCTGCTCCTAATTCACCTCGTGTTTCAGAAAGGAGGATTGAAAAAGAGAAGCCTCCTTCCTCAAGCACCAGGCCCCACCCGATGCCTCCCAAAGAGTTCAGAGGAGACCACCTGCTGGAAACTCACTAGAATGGAGGGAGAAAATGGGTTCTGCTGCATTCCCACTGAGCAGTCCACACTTTACTGCAGGGACAAGGCATGGGTGTGACGCAGGTCCTAGGGCACTCTGGACCGCTGCGGGTCCCTAGACACTCCTGGGATCGCCACCTTGTCATGCAATTCCTGAGTGCTTTTCCCCATGAAATGACAGCTGGTGACCCCTCTCTTGGCCAGGACGCCCTTGTGGAATTTGGGTCGTTTGACCCTTCTGCCTGATGCCCTCCTGCCCGGATTACTGGACCTACTCAGGGTCCCTGACCACGCCGCCTCTCTCCGAGTCCGTCACCTGGATCATTAAGAAGCAGCCCGTCGAGGTGGATCATGATCAGGTACATTCGTGCCCCGTTCCCACGTAAGGAATGCTGGTCTGCGCCATCCCAGGCAGGGCTGGGCCAAACTCTGGCGTCAAGTTTTTAAGTTTCTAACATCTTCCAGTGCTTGTCCATTTTATTAAAGTGTGCTCATTTCTTGCTTCGGGTGTGAATTCGGAAATGCTTCAGATTAACCAGAGAGAGGAGTTAAAACAGAAGAACACAACCTTTTTACTTTCATCCTTGACATTGACATATGTTTTATTTTTACACATTGTGTGTTTTATATATAATATGAATCTCTATATAAACAAGACCCTTTTAAAGGGAAGAATGAAGTCTGGAAATGGATGTGCTCAAAACCCTTCAATTTTCTTAAGGTAATTTTGCTCTGGAATCTCAAGATGAAAACAGAATCCAATAATGTCTGTCCAGAAATTTTAAGTCAGTTATTTTGAACTTGGAACTTAATTTTTCCTCAGAAACTAAATTTAAGTGGTGATTACTATGTCAATACACAGAATCCTGTTTAAGTCATAATATAACTAAACTACAATAATACTTGTTTATAATTGCTGTATGGGACTTATTAATTACCAAGCATCTTCACATGAACAGAAGCTTCTAAATTCTTTTTTTATTTTTTGAAGCCAGGATAACTGATACCAATACCCATCAAAGTTTTGACCAAAAGAAAAAAAGAAAGGAAATTATAGACTGATGTCTCTGCAGAATATATTTTTAAAAGGCTAAAATAATATATCAGAAGCAGAATCCTATAGTACATTAGAAGAAATATATAACTTTGTCCAAGTAGTATTTATTTCAATAATGCAAGGGTAGTTTATTATTAAGAATGATATTAATATAATTCATCATATCAGTGAATCTAAATAGAAAAATCATATAATTATTTCCATAGATTCTTAAAAGCCATTAGCAAAATTCACCATTCAGTTTTTTAAATTTTCAATAAAATTGAAATGACTGGAGACTTCTCTAACTTGAAAAAAGAGATTAATCTCAGTTCTAAAGTAAATAGTATACTTAATATATAAAGGATAATTACCATATTAATTTTATATTAAATTATATTCTGGAAGTAGTCAATACAATGAGACCATAAAAGAAAAAAAACTTAGAGAAACAATAAAAAAAACTACTAGAAAGATAATTTTTTAATTAGTGGAGTACAGTATTAGTGGAGTACAGTACTAGAAATCAATACATTTGACTTATAAATTACAATTATTTAAAAGATATGATACAAAGATATAATGTAAGAATGGATACTACTTATAATATAAACAAAAGTATATAAAATACCTTGGTATAAGCTTAACAAGAAAAGTTAACAAGAAAACTTAAAACATTTCTGAGAGACACAAAAAAAGACTTGAATTCTTAAAATCGTACCATGTAATTGAATAGGCATCATAAAATGCTTTTGATGCCAATTCTTGAGTGTTATTCTCTATGAATTGTTTATTCTCCAATAATTGGTGTGGTACTGGCAAACGAAGAGATCAGTTAAGAGAAGAAAATAGTAATCTCAGAAATATGTCCAAATACATATGAGAATTTAGTTTATGATAAAGGTAGCACTCAGCCAAGTGGGGGGAAAAGATGAGATTTTTTTCAGTAAATGCTGTTGAGGGTCAATTGAGCAGATATTTATCGGGGGCGGGGGGAGGGGGAAGGTGGGATCAACATACCTTATACAAGAGTGTCTTCCAGAAATAATAATATTACCATAAAAGTACTAGGATAAGGATAGGAAAATTTCTTTATATAGCTCTGTGGGAGGAAAAATAACTTTTCCTTTGCCCTTCTAGGTTATTGGCTGAGAACTTCCTATAATAAAAAAGACAGATTTGCACTCCAAACGAGCTGCCCATTTGGGGAATAAAGTTCCCAAGTGAACTTTACTTTACTGGCTTTACTTAATAAAATTGCTAATGTTTGCTAAAGGAAGGGTGTGGGGGGGGAGGGAGAGGGATAGGATGGGGGTGGGAGAGAGAGAGAGAGAGAGAGAGATTGATTAAGGGGGGTGGGTGGGGGGAGAAGAAGTTTAATAACATGGATCCCTCCTGTTTACATGGAAGAGACTCAGGAAAACTGAGTAAGTCCCCCAAATGGCCCAAGCCGGCACCTTAAATACCATCTCCAGCTAAAGACAAAGGAAGATGTTGGGGGTGAGGAAGCAGTTAGGGGCAGTTACTAGAAGAACACAGTAAACAAGGCTAAGATTCTTATGCAGATTTAAGTCCTTCTCCATTGATGACTGATTCTAGAGATTTAGAGTCACTCTCTTCCTGGTATGGAGAGGGAGGCACTCTTACGAATGGAGATTTATAAATGTAACTGTTTCTTACAAAAAGGTAACTTCTCCGTTTTCAGAGCTCCTATCTCTGCAGTTTCATAAAAGTTATCAGCTCAAAATAATCCTTATGCCAAAGACATAGTTTGGGTCACAAATTCTGCCCCCCTTCACCTTCAAATGGAGGAAGCTTTTCTATCAAAACCAGGAGTCTTAAAGAAAGCAACTGGTCAATTAGGCTGTGTATTTTTTTTTAATTGCATGTGATGAAATCCACAATAAAATGAGAAAATGCAGATTTTGACTGCCCGATGCCTGACTTAGCGGCCTATACACTTAATCTGCTTCTGTCCTTCCTATTTAAAAGCTGACATAACACTGAAAAAAAAAAATTAAATAAACAAGAAGGTCAGTGGCCCATATGGACTTTAGAAATAAAATTTCAGCATGGAAATTTCTGTGAGAAAAAAAGGTAGAGCTGTCATCTGTAATATTAGTCACCTATAATCTAACCACTTAGTGCGAATCACTGGGTAAATCCTTCTGGTCTTACTTGTAGAGATAGACATAACTTTTAAAACAAAATGTAATCTTTCTGTGTATATCATTTTGCTGCTCTTTTCACTCAGTGATGTGTAGAATGTTTTATAAACATTATCTTTAATATCATTTTTAATGGCTATATACTAGTCCAATTTATAGATCCAATGTAACTTATTGATTTTTGGGCTATTTCTAACCTTTGCAATTTGCTGAATAAAACTAAACCTTAGTTACTTGGACATGTTCTTAATTAATGAAGGTATATGTGTAATTTATAAGTATGATAATTTTTGGTGCCCGCCTCTGGTCACAGTCCTGCCTCCACAGCTCTACTTGGCCTAAAGTCTTTGACCCAAACCAGCCTTCACGGGCTTGCCTACTGTGCCTCGGGCCGTCCTCTCCGAGCTATAATGCACCTGACCTGACCGAGTGAGGAGAAAGGTTAACGGTTTTCTAACTTGCGCAGAAAGCCAAGGGCTACTGATGAATGGATGCCATTGCCACGTTAATGTGGGTTGCTTTTTTTGTATTGAGCTGCCCTGTCCAATACATTAGCCAATGATTAGCCAGCCACACGTGGCCATTTAAATCAAAATTAAATTTAAAATTCACTTTCTTCGTCACAGTGGCCACGTTTCAGGAGATTAGTAGCCATATGTGGCTTGTGGCTACTCTAGTGAACCATGCAGATGTATCGTCATCATCATGGAAAGTTCTGTTGAACAGTGTTGGCAAGGTATCCCACTGCCTATTAAGACATCACATGCATCACCTTGCCCACAATGCCCAGGTGTAATAAGCAATCAAGAATATGTTGTTCTTGTTAACGATCCAGTTAAATTTTGGAAAAACAAAATATTTTTGGCACTGTTATTCCATGCACCAGGCCATTCCTTTATCATCCTGTAGGCTGCTGTTTTGCCCATTTCAAGATGAAGTGCCTGCAATCAAAGATGAAGTAACTTGTTCTTGGCAAATGGCTACTATATGGGGGACAGGGCCTTTGACCCTCAGTCCTTGGATCCCAAGTGCCTGGCTGGTTTCACCACCTCCTGCTGTTTTCCCCACACAACGACATCTACTCTCGTGCGTGTAATTTTAGATGAATGTTTCAGAGTTCTAAAAGTGAAAGTAATTTATTCATGAAGTGAAGCTGTTTTTCTATTGAAATTATTTATGCTTCCTGTTTCCATTTCTAGCTTGAGCAATTTCGGACCCTGCTTTTCACTTCCAAGGGGGAGAAAGAGAAAAGAATGGTGGACAACTTCCGCCCTCTTCAGCCCCTCATGAATCGCACTGTCCGCTCATCCTTCCGTCATGATTATGTGCTGAATATACAAGCGAAACCCAAGCCGTCGACCAGCCAAGTGACCTCCTAAGACACCCATATCTAGGTGCTATTTTGCTTTAATACATACTAGCTCTTAAAAAATTCTTAACTAAGACTATTCTAAACACCTGCATTTAATACTAATTATAGATGTGCATTTCTTGATGTGGCAGGTGCCTTTTCAGTCTTTATTGAGAATGATGTTTATCACTGAAGTGGCGGCAAGAGACACACGTTTCTTTTATAGCAACCTGTTGGTTACTATAACATCTTTTTATGTCTGACATTTTTGAGCTGTGTTTTTATGTTTATCAGTTAGTGGTTCTATTGAGTTAGAAGTCGGGATGATGAAATATTGTCCCTTTAAGAAGACCTTTCGGAAATAGCCGTGGGGGTCCAGACTGGTACTTCCTGGCTGAACATCGCCCATGGTTTTAGGTATATTTTATTTCAAATCATAAGTGAGTTTTCTTTTATAAAGCCTTCTCAATGAGCACATTTGTTCCAATCTTTAGTTATCTTACTAGTACATGATATACTACTTACTTAATATCGATTTATGATGTAGAAAAAATGTGTAGTTCTAAGAAAATACAGATTTACTTCTATCCGGAAATCCTTTTGTATTTCTGAAGATCAGATATTTTGCTTAAAGTCTTGATCATATAGAAAACATATGCACTGTAGAACATTTTAAAGAAAATGCTTGAAGTACATAGAGCTTAGAATTCTTTTATGATATATTTACAGAAGTACTTTTCAAATGATCAGTAGTATAAAGCTATAGTGTATAGTATTATTTTGCATTATTTGTACACTGTTCCATAGAATATGATAACATTTCCCACAATTACAGAACTATCTTGGCTTCCCTTTAAAACTGTCTGAATTTTATTTCTTTAGTTGAGATTCTGTGCAAAGCAGGTGATCAATATAAATCTCCCAGTTTATACTGTGGCTTAGAAGACTTTTGCTACGGTAATAGGAGAAACCTGTCAGGCAGGCTAAAATCTAGATAATTCTACCTATTCCGAGGAATCCACGCCACTGTTGTCCTTACTTGTAAATGTCTTGAAATGTTTCTAATTACCTATAAGACTGTGTACAGACTCAATATTGCATTAACTAGTAGTATGTCATTCATTAATATGCTAGTCATCTGATCTGCAAGATAGGGTTGGATAAATGTACTTAACACCATTGAACCATACACTGAAAAAGGTCACGATGATAAATTTTATATTATGTGTATTTTACCACAATTAAAAATAAATAATAAATTCAGTAGGAAAAATAGATAGGGTTGGAGTTGGATGTATAAGTTTAGGGGGATATCTCTCTGCTCTAAAGGGGGTGGAGTGTGGGTGAAGGCATTTGCTTCTAGGGCACATGCCTTCTCTGGATAAGGGAAGCAAGGGTGCCCCAGGAAGTGAATACGATTCTTAAAAAAATGCAAACGTGGGAAAAACGTTTGTTAACTTAATACAATTGATCTGTTTCAAACCACAGTTATCTTTCAAAGGGTAAATGCACAAGGTATGCATCATTCTGGGCACACAAGCTTCCCTCCTAGGCCTCTTGCAAACTCTTAGTTCAAAATTCTGCAGCAGTGAATCTTCCAAATTGGAGTGAGAACCAAGGTACAGAACTTCCGACTTACCTTCACATCTTAGAGATACAAAGGATGTACAGTTGACCCTAGAATAACATGGGTTTAAACTATGCAGGACTACTTATACAAGGATTTTTTTTCCAATAAACACATACAATACTGTAAATAAATTTGCTTTGTGATGTTCTTCCTTTCTTTAGCTTACTATATTATAAGAATACAATATATAATACACATAATATACAAAATCTGATGACTAATACTAAAATTAGTAGTAAGGGATGAAACGTTCTTTCCTGAGGATTTCTGCATTGACCACTGAATGAATCCTACTACTATTGTCCTACTAGAGCCAAAAAAAAAAAAAAAAAACCTAATGGAAAGAGTCCTAATGTGGCATTTGGAGAGTAGACCTTTTTTTCTTGCTCTCCTTTTTTTGCTTGCGATAAACAAAAAATACATTTACGGATCATTCTTTGGTCACTTTATAATAACTAAGACTCATATTTAGCAATAGCATTATCTATTACATCATTTATATAATTAAAAAATTTTCTTTAATTTTTTTAGATAATTAGCCATTTTCTTTTCTTTTTTAAATTAGCTCTTTTCTGCTGATAATATAAAATAAAAATGTAGGCATTTTCCCATAGAGGAGGGATAAACTAAAACATACATACTTGAGAATAAGTAGATGATATATTTCAGGCACCAAGAAAAACAGAAAATACATGTTCTATTATAGAATAAAGGTTAACTTTATTCTGTTTAGTGGAATATCATAGCAGAATATATCTTTGCACTAAATTTTTACACACCTTATTTTTCTTATGATTTATCAATTCAAGTGATACTAAATATAGTTTGGAAATGAAATTGGCTTTTAGAGTAACTTCTGTAATGAAGTTAACTTTTTCGTGAAAATGGATTCAGAGGTTAATTGCTGTAGATAAATGTCTCCTATAAAAGGAGATTTACATTCGCTCTAAATCATAATAAAATCTAAATCCGTATCGCTTTTTAATTATGAGTATCTTCCTAGAAGACATTCTTGCTTATTGTTACTATGTGGAAGTCTGGTGTAATTCATACGAAATGTTACAGCGACCCAAACAGCGATGCTTTCAGAATGGCAATAATTCTCAGCATAAGACCTGGTCACAGGAAACAGCAAAATTGGTGATTTGCACAGCTGCATTGTGTGCCACTCAGTGCATCCTCTAGTGTGCGGATATAACTGTCAACTCTCCACCTTCAAGGAGTTTAAGATTTAGTGCGAGCAGCCTTGTGAAAGCAACAAAGTACAACATAGTGTGATAGGTGTTACGAAAGGTGAAATATTTGTGCTGGGAACACATGCAAGACAAATACCTAACCCACTCTTGAGAGGGTTGGGATGTTTTCACACCTATGATGATGTAACAGCGAATGCGTTGTTGACTCTACTGCCAGGCACTATGCCAACGTGTAGCATGCTCTAGGAACTATTATTACTCTCTTGATTTTTACAGAGTAGATGACTGAGGTCTAGACATTAAGGAATTTACTCAGATCAGAAATTCAAGGTTTGAGTTTCCCAGTCATTCCAATTCCAAAACCTATGTCCCTAATAACTGATGCTCTGAGCTGGATGAGGTCTACTTGGAGGTGTGTTACTCCAAGTATCTTCGGAAGAGGAAGAGGGTAAAGCTTTACTGCAGAATTTGGGCTTCCAAATGATTTCCAAGGAGGGACTAGGGGAAGCAGGGGGCAGTCTAGTAACTGAGAAGCTCAGTCATTTTGATTTGGAGAAGAGAAGAACACAGTTAGGCCAGGGAAGTTATTCAGTCTCTCAAAAGGCAGGTTATTAATCATTTTGCAGCTGCAATGTGTCTTTGGGAGAATCCATTTTCTCTTGGTCTTGTCCCTGGCCTTGTATGTGTACATCACAGTCTGAGTAATAGCAGGGCTGATGTTACTTTCTCAATCCTTACTTTCATTGCGACAGTTTAAATCCTTTTAACTTCTCACCTAGATGGTGATATTCCGGCTTTATCCCTTCTATTGCAAACCGGAGTAATTTACTTAAAACACAAATACGACCACAACAAGCCTCAACTTGCCTGTACCATTTTATCTTATTTATGTATTGGTTCTTCTCTGCTTCTAGATGGTAAATTCCTTGGAAGCAGACGTTGCACCTTTGCAGCCCTAGAAGTTAAGTTCACCTCTAGAGCTAGCCGGTGCCAAGGGAAACGGGTGGAGTCTAGAACTTTGTCTAAGCTGATGGGTGGAACCGCAGAAGGAGGCGGAGCCTAGGGGATGTCGGACTGGGAAGCTAGGCGAGCTTCTGTGGGTAGGGTGAAGCTTCGAGAGTGGATGAGAAAAGAGGGAAAAGTGTGACTTTAACCTCCTGGCCACGAGACACCCCTCTATAGTGTGGGGAGAAGTAGTGATAAGGCACTGGGGAAGCACTGGGAGGGAAGAAATACTTCCAGGATGGCGTAGGAATTTTCGGGAAGGAGACATTTAGTTGTGCAGTGTTTCGGAAGACGAATCACCTACAAACAACTCCCATTTTCCGTCTTGGATCGGTCCCTGCCCGCCCGACAAACCGCGGGGCAGCTGCGCCTGCGCGCGGCTGCGCTCTCTGTTAAGCCCGCCTCTTCCGGCGGTTCTTGTGGGCGTGGCGGCGCCGGCAAGATGGCCGTCCCCGGGACGCCGATTCTCTCGGAGAAACCCAGGTAAACTGGACTGAGGGAAATTAGCGGGCCGAGGCTGGGCATGGAGCCTATTCAAGCAGGAAGTAAAGGGGAACGAGGCAAGCAAGCGAGCCTCCGCGGCGGCGCGGGGACGCGCTCCGGACTATCACGGGCGTCTGTCGGCCCAGGGAGGCCGAGGAGGGTAACAGGTGCCGGGATGGGGAAGACCTGCCGTCTGGGCGTGAAAGGGCGAGGCAATGGTAAATGTATGTTCTTTAATCGAAAAACGGGAAGCAAGATGTGACTCCCGAGCCCCCGAGCGATTTCCTGTAACTAGATGCGGACGGGGGGCTCGGGCAGGCACAGCCACAGGTGCGGCCACTGACGCTGGAGTGTGCATGTCTTGTTTTCCCAGCCACAAAAAGTATAGGGCCGCCTGAAGAAGGAGAAGCGCAAGAAACGTCGGCAGGAACTCGCTCGATTGAGAGACTCAGGTAACGGACTCACCTTGTTTCCTGTGTATGAAACTGCTCTCCTCACTGCCGTCCTTACTTGAGGTCCCAGTGTCAGAAGGAAGCCAAGTACCGTATCTGGTAATGAATTGCTGTGGCTACTGCCTCCCAGGTAAAGTTATGTCAGACTCGTGTCAGAAACAGTGTTAACGTACTGAAGGGGGAAAAAAGTCATAGCGAATCATCACCCGCTGATTATGTGTAAGTATTTATGGACTATCTAATATTACAGGTGCAGGCATCACGAATTACAGCAGCTAGCACAGCTCTTGCACGTAGTAAGTATTCGGTGAATATTTTTCTTTGTAAAACCAGCAGGAGTCAGGGTTTTAGACATTCTGCAAGTTTCTCTCAAACTTGAGTAACGCAAGAGACCCTTTGTTGACTCAAATTATAATTAATATATTACTGAAATACGTATGCAAAAAACTAGTTATGAAATGCTTATTTAACTGTAAAACATTTACAGATTACAAAGCCAAGTGAAATCACACTTCCAATAAAAATCAAATCTACGTTTATATGATGTTACAGATGGTGGGAAACATGCTCACATGAATACGGTACTGACTGGAGTTTGGAATGCACTACTACTGCTTCCCTGTGGTTATTTACCACTTTTTTTTAATACTGGAACCTTCATCGTGTCATTTGGCCTTCATATGGCAGAATTAAACATTTACGTATTAAACCTGTCTGTTTAATATAATGAAATTAGTACTACTAACTTAGTTATAAAATTATATAATAGTTCTGAATGCAGATGGAAGCACTGAAATCAGACAGGAGTATTGGATTATAATGGTTGCCATCCAGATTATCCAAAATATGTTTATTAAATTATCTTAGACATATGTGGTGATGGAAGGAGGCTAGACTGTGGGCGATGAGCACACAATGGAATATATAGATGTATAAAGTTGTACACGTGAAACATATAATGTTATTAACCAATGTTACTCAATAAATTTAATTTTAAAAATAGAATCAGAAATGAAACGGGGACTGAAAATCTTATCAGACAATTCTTGAGGTCTATAGACTATGAATGGCCTCATGTAACCAGGATTTGGAGGCCTTTAGAAACATAGCCATAGAAGTTTTATTTACTGTTGGAGTTGCCTAGAAATGTTTTAGTAGCATTGCTTGGAATATTTAGAATGGAAGGAGCCGTGTGTTTACCTACACCCTTTTTTAGCATCTTTTTTATTTGTTCAGAATGTTTGGTCCACTAGAGGCAGGATGAAGCATCAGAGAAAAACTAGGTAGAGGGTGGGTTGGAGTTATTGATGCTCTTAGTGATACCACCACCTCCCTTAAAGTTCTCAGCTACCTTACTTGTTCATTTAACCTGTTTTCTTTGAATATTCCTTTTTGAACCTTTTTTTCTTTTCCTGTTTTAAATCCTAAAGCAGTTGTATTATGTTGCAAAGTGTGTTTGGAGTGAGCCTTTGTGGAGAGACAGGTAGATGGTGTCCTTTTGCAGTTTAGTCAGTGGAAAGATGCAGGTTACTGGTTTGCTCAGGATTGTATGGCTAATGGCAGATCCAAGGCTAAGCACTTGTCTCTGGATGGCTGCTCCTGCCTTTGTCCACCCTGACTCACAGTTTGTTATTTAGTGGTGCTTCGTGAATACTGTAACCTATCAAATACTACAGTTCATTGTAGCACACATTGGATGGCAAAAATTACCCAAAAAGCTAGAAAGTAGAGATATTATGTAAGAATTGCTGTAAGAGTGAGTTGACAAATGATTGGTAGAAATTTCTGGAATATCAGCCTCTCAATTCCAGGTAGCCACTTCAGCATCCGGTTCTGCTTAAAGTAATCTGAAATGAGCTGCCTTGTCGCAAATTAAGGTAACATTAACCCATTCCCTGTTTGCCGTGGGAATACTTGCCGGCAGTGCTTGTGGCTGTAGCGTTTACTGCAGATAACTCATGGATCACAGTCCTAACCTTACCCAGAGTTTGCCACAAAATATCTTGGTTTTATTATTTTCACATCGCTCTAATATATCGATAGTCTTTAAAAACAAATGACATCATTCTATTTATAGTATTGTCTTCAGTAGTGGTATTTTTATTTACAAAACATGGTAATTCTCAGTTGCTGAAAATGTCAAACCCCAGAAAGCGCAGCATTCCTACACGTGATGTTAACACCGTTCTTGAACTTGTTAGCCAAAGATGCATTTGATGAATCCTATTTATGTATACATTTCTGTGACATTAGGATCAAAGACAGGTTCTGTTTAGAAATAACTCCAGGAAATTTTTATATTTTCATATTGAAAACCAGTCAGATTTGCTTCAGCCTCAAAGAACGTGTTCATGTAAAATTAAATTTACGCTAGCAGCGAGTTTTACTTTTTTTTTCCTTAAATGGGAAATGGGTTAAGTATAAAAGGCAAATTGTAAAACTATAGCATGATTCCATATAGTTACAATTACATATATTGATGTACCATCAAATATATGTGAGAATACATATATGTAAAGAAAATGCTGCACCCAGAACTATTAGCGATCACCTCTGGAGTGTGAGAGCTTGGTTTGAGGCAGGATGGGGATTAAGTGAGTCAGACAACGGATGTGTTTGCATATCAGCTGAGTGCAGGCAGTGTCTAGTCCGTGAGCACACCTCTCAGTCACCCGGATCCTCTGTGCCAGGTTCTCTGCAAGGCGCTTTATGTGCGTTAGATTATTTCTCTGAATTATTAGATACTATTTTATGTGAGTTAGAACTTATCTTAATTTTTACCAATTTTCTTTTAATTTCACGTATCAAAAAATGTTTACTTGCTTAAGAAAAGTAAATTATTTTAATTATGAGGAGGTGAGCCTTTGGTGAAACCTATAGTCAATATATGTGTCAGACACAAAATCTTTTTCCTTTAAGCCTGAGATCTTCTGTTATATTTTCTTATAATCACTTCAGTTTTCCTCATTTTTTTTCCCCTCAAATTTGAATTCTGAATAGGAAAGGATATGTGTTTATTATATGAAAAATAGTTTTCCTGTTTTTATTTTGAAGATGTTCCAGTGTACTCCAAGTTGAAAAAAATATCACAAATGTCACCATTTTTCTGTAAAGATGGATGTTTCCTCTCACACCCCGTCACCTTTTTGAGTATCACTGTGGAACCATCAATTTTAAATTTAATGTTTTATCTACTACCGTCATTGTTATTTTTGATGTTCACATTGCACCATATTTGGGTGGTTGGAGCCCTTGTTTTTAGAAAATTCTAAAAACAGGTTCATGCTATAATTGTAAAAATTAAAGAATGTATTTTTTTTCCCTGAATTATTGCCTAAGGGTTTGTATATTCAGATAGTTTAATAAAACATTTAAATTCCTCAGGACTCTCACAGAAGGAGGAGGAAGAGGAGGAGGAGGAGGAGGAACAACAACTAGAAGAAGAGAAGCAGTTGGAAATAGAGAGGTCAGTGCTGATTGAAGCACTTCTCGTGAACCCAGTCATTTCATTTGAATATTACGTCTTTACTAACTAGTTTGGGTCTTCTTTATAAAATCTTATACAGAATCAGTCTTATACAATACCCTGGATGAGCTAGTTAATTCTCTAGGTGACAGGGTAAAACTAGTTGTTGTCATTTTTTTTTAATGGAAGTATTTTTCACTGTTTTTGCTAATTCGTAAATGTTTTTCAAACATCAAAATAAGTGTAAAAGGGCTTCAATGAACTCAACACTCCCAAAGATAGTCACTGTTCAGAACATAAGAAAGTGTAGATGTACTATACATGCATATTTCTATAATAAGATGGTATTTATACATATCTTTCTATAAGTTGCTTTTTTTTTGCTAAATTTATGGGACATTTCTTTCAGTGTTGATGCAGAGATTATTTCAACCATTTCAATGGCAACACAGTATCCATTGTATAGCTATAGCATAATTCTTTATTCACAATTTTTATTCTCTACTAATGAACATTCAGGTTATTGCTATTAAATAACATTCACTTACTATGCACTGTTTACTATTATTTATTAATTTACATTCAGAATTTTTAAATTTTGCAGCGGGCATCCATGACTAGATATCCTTGGTAACTGTCCTATTACTTCCTTAGGAAAATGCCTAGAAATGAAATGGTTGGGCTGAAAGGATAAATATATGTAAAATGTAGATGGGCAGGTAGGAAGGACATCCAGGGTGCAGTCTGCAGCTCCTCTAACAGCGAATCAAGGTGCCCGTTTCTCTGTACCTTCACTCACACTAGGTATTATCAGTTTTTAAAACTCCTATGGTGAAAAGTTGTATTTCGTTGTTTCAGATGTACACTTCTAAATTAGTAAGGTTTACTATCTTTTTAGATATTTTATTACTTATTCGTAGATTGCTTAAGTCTTGTATCTTTCTCTTTTGGGATATATGTTTTTAAGTTTGTAGTGTAAGCACTGTTAT
Source organism: Eonycteris spelaea (assembly GCA_003508835.1). Lineage (NCBI taxonomy): Eukaryota > Metazoa > Chordata > Mammalia > Chiroptera > Pteropodidae > Eonycteris > Eonycteris spelaea. The sequence goes on from PUFA01000219.1 coordinate 1,736,528, forward strand.
TGCTTACGAATATTAATCCTTTATCATATGTATGATGTATATTTTTCTCATTATTCATCAGTCCTAACTTAGCTTACAGCATTACTTACCATAATTTGATTTTCACGTCATCAGCTTTCATGATATCCGGCCTTGGCTTGTGACTTAAAAAGACCTCCCTCATCCAAAGATGACAAAAATATCGTGCTACTTTTTCTCTCAGTATTTTTCAGGGATAGTTTTTTTTTTAAATGTGGTACACAAAAATGCGAATGTACTTAATGCTACTCAACTATACATTTAAAGTTGGTAAATTTTTGGTATATATTTTGCCACAATAAAAAATACATTTTTAAAAGGATAACAAAGCTTTATAGACACTCTCTGTTTAGTATGTTCACTGGAAATGTTGCTACTTTTCTTGTAATTAATTCCTCTTATCTACCTAAGCACATAAATAGGTCAAATTATCAAAATGACCTCTCCCCCCACAATACAGTAGCAGTTGGGAACATGGAATTGCATTTAGCCAGATCTGCATTCCAGTCCTAGCCCCGCTGCTTCCTAGCTGTGTTCAAGTTGCTTAATCTCTCTAAGCTTCAGTGTCAATGCCTGGAATGTGGGTCAATTAATCCTAGCACCCGCCTTGGAGGAGGAGAGAGTAGATGGGGTGGGGTGGTAAGTATATAGTGCCTAACATAGTTTTAGCAGGTAGGAGGTGCTGTAATAACTCTGGTTCTCATCAGATTTCTGTTATGGTGAAGATGATATACAGTTGACCCTTGAATAACAAGGGGGTTAGTGGTGCTGGCTCCCCAAGCAGTTAAAAATCTGCATGTTCTTTTGGACATATGCAGTCTCTTCCGTGGCGTGTTCCTGGAATCTGCACTTGGAAATGGAATATATTCTTCCATAGAGTATTTGAAATTATGATTCGGTCCCCGGGCTAGACTTAAAACCTTACCTAACTCCTAATGTTGCTGAAGCGATATAGAACAATTTCTTATATTTAATTTCCTGTTTCCAGATTCAATGGGAAACTGTAATCTAGGTTCTAAACACCCAAATGGCTAATCAACTTTTGAAATGTAACCCATCTTTAATTAGTAACTTGTGATATTGGATGTCTGAGACACCATTTTAAGATAATATCACTCTTTATAGTTGGTCATTTTAAAAAATAAACTAGATACTGCTTATTTACTTTTATATCTCCTCATCGTCTTTTCTTAAAACCATAGCCTTTATTTTAAAGACATGATCACAGTGTGGTTTTATTTTCCTTCTTTCAGCAGTTTTGGTGCTTGGGGCAAACCACAGGGGTCTCTTAACTAGATGGAGTAGCATGCGAAGGTTTACAGCCCACGACGCCAGGTTCCCTAGTGCCGCAGTCCCGGCTGCCACTTTTAAAAGGAGTAGTATAGGGAGGGTAATACTTCCTAAATGCGAAAAACTGTATGTGGCTTTGAAACTTCTTACTCACTTCATTGGTACCTAAACATCACTATAGTCACCCTACAGGGAAAGTTGTGTCATTGTTTTATGTAAAAGATGTCACAGATACAAAGTGTAGAAGTGATGATTAGAAAGTACTACCCTCTAGGAAGATGGTTGCTGAAAAGTAGTACTTTTCAGATTGCTACTCATACCTTCTCTTTCTCCTACCCCCACTTAACTACTTTCTAGAAAGCGTCTTTCAGGGTAGTTTAAACATTCCCAAACATATCATTTTACTATTGTGTGTGTGTATTTGTAGATTAATGCCCACTTCTTTGATTACGTTATTTCAATAGGCAGAAATTACATGAGGAGTGGTTGCTGCGGGAGCAGAAGGCACAGGAAGAATTCAGAATAAAGAAGGAAAAGGCAGAGGCAGCTAGAAAACGGCAGGAAGAACAAGAGGTACAGTATTAATCGGATAACCAGTTAACTAGTTAACCAAAACTCATTAAGAGTCATGTGTCTTGAACTTAAACTGGATATCACCCATTTTACCAGTGTTGTTAGAGTTTTTCACTTATTTGCCTCATATGTTAACTGTTTTAAAACGTGAGTCTGAAAAAATATTACTTGTCATTCTTTTTTTCCCCCTGTAAAGAGAAAGTTAAAGGAAGAATGGGAAGAACAGCAGAAAAAAGAAAAAGAAGAGCAGAAGCAGAAGCTACAGGAGAGGAGAGAAAGAGAGGTGATTCCTGTCAAAGGAGGATAAACGCACTGCGTATCCTCTCAGTGAGCAGATGTGGCGTGTGGCGAGGTCGAAGAATAAGCTATAGGCATAGCAGGGTTTGGGCTTCGGGGTTTCGTTTAGAAAGAGTCATGTTTTTAGTATATACACTAGAATTTCCTTCTGATGCTCTTCTTTTGGTCTGTGCAGTGGCAGATGCCTTAAGATTTTTCTTCCGCTTTACTAACCGTTTTACCCTTTATACCAGGGATTGGCAAGCTTTTTCTGTAAAGGGCCAGACGGTAAATACTCTGGGCTTTGTGGTCCGTATGTTCTCTGTTGCAAACACCCAGCTCTGCTAGCATGCCCTGAAAGCAGCCATAGATAATCTGTATATGAATGGTTGTGGTTGCATTTCAATAAAACTATTGTTTATTTCCAAAAACAGGCAGCTGGGCCTTGCTTTACACTATGTACCACTCTAGAGCAAATGGTTTTTCTGGGGTTCTGTTGTATATGGGTTGACTTGGTTAGAGAATAATGTTTTGTATAGTTTTCACATATATTTAGTTCATAAGAGACTTACCTGTTTATGACATGTCAGTAAGAATTAGTCGATTGAAAGAAATCAAGAACTCAGATTCAAGGACTTAGGAATATTTTTCATTATTAAACTTTGACTTCCTTTCCAAGTTGGGCTATAAACACAATTGCAGCTAACACATAGTTGCTCGTTTAAAAAAATCAATAAGGTTATATGTATATATCTCCTGTATTTTCAGAATTCTTTTTAAAGATTGATTTGGTATATTTCGCTGCAGTTCCTTAACGGTGTATTTATTTCAAAGATATCACAGCTCATCTTGCCTTGACTGATTCATCAGGAGGTATCTTTTCTGTAATATTGCTGACTTTGAATTGCATAAAATTGGGTAGTTAATCAACTTATCATGGGGGAAAGTACATTTGTTTACATCCTAGTCATGATGGGTTAGAGACAGCCTCCGTGACCTTTGTTTTTTGTCTCAGGCTATCAGTTAATTCCAGTACAAATCTTAGATACCCTAATTTGAGCATGGCTTGCCAAATAAGGCATGACCTCAGTAGGTTCTTAGAGGCAGGAAAATTGTTTGGAGTTTATCTTTATCTTTTTTTTTTTTTTTTTTTTAGGGAAAGTAACCAATCCCCATTTTAATGGTAGAATATTCTTCAATTGTGGTCTTTCTGTCAGTAGATAAAAGCTGAGGCTCTTTTTCAAAAAGCTCAGGCTTTTGTTTCAAAGGAAGTCTGGCAAAACGTTAAGGAGAAGTGGGTAAAATGAAGTCAGTTCTGAGCATATATAAAGGGACATGCAGTCTGTTTCCACTGCATGCTAAGCAGTTCCATAGTGGACGGAGACAGATCAGCGAAAAAGACAGTCTGTGCTCTCACTGAGTTAGTTTTCTAGGTGAGGGCCAGATGATAAGTAGGGAAGAACTCATTTTACATGCTGTAAGATCATGTTAAGAGCTATAAAGAAACAGAGCAGGGAGAAATGTGATGGAGTGGCTGGGGCAGGGAAGTACTTTACATCGCTGGTCAAGGAAGGCTTCTCTGAGAGCTGATATGTGAGCTGACACCTGAGTGCTGAGATCTCAGGGGAAGGTCCAGGCAGAGGGAAGAGACCTGAGCATGGAGCTGAAAGGTCAGGGTGCCTGAAACCTAGAGACCAAAGCAGAGACTGCAGGAGAGGAGGTGCAGGGAGGGCAGGGTCAGGTCACATGGGGCCTCCTGGATTGCAAGGACAGGTTTGTGTTTTATGCTAAGGGTAATGGGAAACTGCTGAAGGCTTTTTAAGCAGGGAGTGACTTTACCAAGGAGGCAAGAGTGGAAATTGGGCGACTAGTTAGAAGGCAGCTGCTCCAGATGGGACATGGGGGTGGTTTGGGTGATGGTAGTGCCTAAGACAGAAGTACACAGATCGGGGTGTGATGAGGCAGAGTCAGCAGAACCCTGGTAGACTAAATGGACGGGGAGGGGAAAGAAGTGGAGAGGAGTTCAGATCATACACTTGTAGTTCTTAGTTTGAACTGAGATGGGGCATTTACATGGATAAGGAGGAGGGACAACTCGAGTTCCGTTTGGAGCATGTTAAGTTACTGAGGACATTTAAGTGACCAGGTAGGGTTAGCGAGTAAGCAGCTAGACAGATGTCTTTTATGTAACGCTTTAAGGGTCTAGGGAAGTGAAGTGTGTTGATCATAATTTCAAAACTTGTTTAAATGCTAGTGAGGTCAAAATTTACTTGCATATCGCAGGACTTCTTTCACTTTAATGAAAAATTTGGAATTTTTCGTCAATCCTAATTACTCTTGTTCGTGTCATATTTTAGCATCTGTTAAATGTTTATGATGTTTCAGCTAGCATCACGCTTTATCATCATTAATACCTCATCTTAAAAACTAGGATATGGTATATGTGCTCAAATACACTAAATATTACTGTTACTGAAACTATTATAAGATATTTTCAGTATTTTGCGATCTCAGCCATTAAATGTCCTGTTTGAATAAAAATTCTCACCCATATATCCTTTGAAAACTTCAGAAGACCTGTGCTGTAGAAAGCAAATTAACTTGAAGCCTTTTGTATGTGTGGGTTTTAAGAAATTGTTACACATGAGATTCTTAACCAGAGAAACCAGATGTGACTTACCTGACTCCCAGATTTTCATTACCCCTATGTTTGCACCATTTGTAGGAAGCCGTGCAGAAGATGCTGGTACGGGCTGAAAATCAGGTATTTTTAAAACCTTTCATTAAGAATTTGAAACTGATAAACATTTCTTTTAAAAATAGCACTTCCAGTAATGTTAATTTTGTGGTACACTGTTTAGGTCACATTTGAGTATCTGGAATCACTATTGTGGCTCTGTGATCTATGCAACAGTAAGAACCACAAAAGTTCATTGATGAACATAAACAAATGGTATTAAATCCCCTTGTGGACCATACTTGTTTATAGTCCTTAATGTGTGCTTAAGCAACATCACACACTCTCACCCCAATGGACAATTTAACATGCTTTAGAGGAACCTTGATTTCATCAGTGCTGGTTCCCCAACAAGGCCTTTGGCCCTTCTCAATGCATGGACAAAGGGAAACCTTGGTGTGACCGCTCCTGATGGCTGTAATGGTGCCTGATAATGGGCACTGGTTGGGAGCCAAGAGAGACACACAGCTCATGTCTGAGGCACAATTGTTTGTAAAGTCTCTAATGCAGGTTACAATTTAAATGCATACGTTCTTAAATGAGTCTGTTTGTGTTTTTGACCACAATATTTGAAGACATCGTAAACGTTCTTCATGGATTTGTACACTTTTGGTAAACTCATGGTTTTTTTCAACAGGTAGAAAAGGGTGCCACATGGCAAAACCCAGAACCACCCACGGACTTAAGAGTAATGGAGAAAGATCGAGATAATTGTCCATTCTACAGTAAAACAGGAGCTTGCAGATTTGGAGATAGGTAACTAATTCATGTTATCATGTTATTATATCTGTTAGAATTAAGTGACTCAAAATGTTGAAGTTTTGGGGTTCTGGTTTTGGGGGTGGCATAGGCTTGAGTTTGAAATGTTTGGAGGCTTTGCGAGCTTGTCTGGAGGGTCTAGCAGGGGAGCATAGCTACTTTTGTGCCCTCGACGTGCCTTTGACCGAAGAGCAGTCCTCTCTACTGTGGGGGAAGGGAGGGATGCACTTGGGGTGGTGAGGGAGGATGGAGACACCCCCTAGCCAGCCAGATAGCCGATCAACCCTGGCGATCAGTGATGTGACGGATATCGCAGCCAGATCACCCTCAAGTCCAGGTGTGAACTGTTCACAGGGAGGCATCTGCTGCATCCTTGCTGCTTCTCCAGGCCCCAGCTGTCCATCCTCCTCTTGCCCCAGCCTTCTTGCCTTCTGAGGGGCTTAGCCCAGTTCTCTGACGGGGCTTCCTTTGTATCTTCCATAGCTTTGTGAGGACCTTTTGCTTTTTAGTTTCTTTCTGTGCTTGGATTAGTCCATGTGAGACAACTTAGGTGGGGAAATCATCTATTTCAAGAGACCAGAGCTGTCTGGCTTTATTTTTTGAATGACAAACACTGTGCACAAAAGAGGCTTTAAAAACATTGGATGCCTAAAGGGCTGGCTGTGAAAGACAGTGTCTGAGTTGGGGGCGGGGGTGACTATTCTGTTTCACCACTCTCAGTCTGCTCCAGCTCAGCAACAGGCCCCAGGTTCAAAAACTGGCCTTAGCAGCTGTCACTTTGGGAAGATTACTTAAGTTCTCTGTACCTTAGTTCTCACGTCTGCAAAATGGGGATTAAAAATAGCATCCTTTTTATCAGGGCTGTGAGGCTGAAATGGATAAAGGCAGGGAAAGCAGGTGGAACAATGCCGGGCACATGGCAAACCCTCTCAGTGTGTCTGCTGGTGTTTTCATTTTGTTTTTTTCCTTATTCTCTGAGACACTCTTGTTACAGGTGTCTTTTGGATCATTGTTTTTGTAACAGGACATTCATGTGGAAAAACTAAGTGTTGATGTCGTCATTCATTTAGTAGATACTTGGTTATACCTACTGTATGCCAGGCAATGGTGATTTTCATAATGTGGCCTGATTATGAATGAACAGCTCAAATTAGGTAAATAATTTGTAATGGTGAATGAATCCATCCGAGGCAAAATCTAATTATTTCCATGCATTCTGCAGAGAGAAAAATCTAATTGTATCTCAGTATCCTATTCTAAAAAGGGGTATGAATAGGTCATTTCACATGATTTAATGAGAAACTGTATGTTGTCTCTCTTGTATATCTTATTCATAAAATTATCCATGATGTGAGTTTCTTTTCCTTCTTTGAAAATACGAACCTTCTTTATCATTCTCTTTCTTTTTAAATTTAAGCCTAAACACATTTTACATTTTTTAAGAACAGTGGTTTTTATTCTTCGATGCATGTTAGAATCATCTAGAAAGCTTAAAAAATGTCCTGCCTCAAATGGAGTAAATGAGAGTCTCTGAGACTTGGGCAGCCATAGTTTTGAAATGCCCTCAGGTGTTTCTGATGTGGCCTAGGATTGAGAGGCACTCATGTAGGATATGTAACTCTTTGTGTATGTCCTGCATCCAGAATATCTATGAAAAGTCAATAGTGAAAGCTTCCTCCTGAGAAACTGGGAACTAAGGAAAAGAGAGACTTTATTCCCCTTTGTACTTTTACAAGTGTTTTCCAAATGTATGCTCAGTTTCATCAAGAAATAGTAATGATTGATGTAAAACAACCCCCTCCCCCCAAAGAGAAAAATAGACAGTGAATTACCTTTGAAAGAAATACGAGTTCACATTTTTGTGGGTAGTTGAACCAGTTTATATTTAAAGTTTTCTGGCTGTAGGATTCCTCATTTATGATGTATCTCTAACATTTGCTTGAATGTTAAGACTTGAGATCTTCTGAGTCTGACTCTCCTGTTGAGCATAAGTGAGACAAGGGGAGATGTCCTAAATGGGTTCAGGGAATCAGTTGACGGTACTTACTTATGGAAAGGGGATGGATTGTCAGGCTTCCTGAGAGTCGTTGCAAGGAAATAGTGGCAGTGTTCAGATCAGTTTGTGAATATTTCTTAATATTTTCATAGGCATATGAATTTCATCATCACAACTATCAAAAAAATACGACAGCGTTTTGGATATTTTCATCATTCAAGTGATGAGTTGTGAAATAAAATTCTATGAAATTAGCAGTTACAAAATCCAGCACCATCCCTTCAGACAAAAATACCGTGCACCTTTTACAGGGGACCACAGGGACTTGCTCCATCCAGATCATGCAGCTCTTCTGTTGGGCTTTGTCACATCATCAGATAAACACTTCCACAGCCTAAGCATTTTTTTGGTTTTGTTTTTGTAATTATTAGAGTTTAATTCTAAGACCTGCTATTTACTCATTACTTAGATACTTAAATCAAGCAAGACTGCCACAAAATCTCATAAACATTACCTTAGCCCAGGGACAAGCCAGAAAATGGTGTGGGTCTCCAAATGTCCCCTCAGGTACAGCTAACTGACTAGGCCCTTGATTTTAATACATTCCAACAGCTGATGAGCTATGTAGTTCTTACAGAAAAGGAAGAATGTATGAGATCTCTGGGAAGACAGAGCTCTTTCTGGCATCAGATTTGAAACAGTTCTCCCAAGAAGTACTGTATAAAGACGTTGAGTAGGAAGGCAGACAGTAACTTTCAGTAAATGTTTTATTAACAGTTGGGACATAATTTTCAGGATACTGTTTCTTACAGAGGCCTTCAATAAATGATTGCACCCTAACTGCGACATACACATGAGGACAATGATGGTGGGTACCTGGAGTGCTCCCAAGAAAGAAAAAGTGGCCTAGTCAGTTAGCTGTACCTGAGGGGACATTTTGGAGACCCACACCATTTTCTGGCTTGTCCCTGGGCTAAGGTAATGTTTATGAGATTTTGCGGCAGTCTTGCTTGATTTAAGTATCTAAGTAATGAGTAAATAGTAGGTCCTAAACCAGGGGTTCCCAAACATGGCTGACCTCCAAGACCAGGTGCGGAGTTACTTTGAAAGTATTGTTCCCAGGGTCGGGCCTGGTTAGTACTTGAGGTGTGAACAGATGGTCTGGGGCAGGACCTGAGAAATCTCAGCTCTCCCCAGGCAAGTCTGAGAATCACATAGGCTTGGTACCACAGCTTTCGACCGCCTTCCCAAGTGTCTCTCGTCTTAGCTGACTTTTCAGTAGGGGCTGTCAGGCCGGCCTTGAATACACTCAGATTGTATGGCCTGTCTCCAGGCCAAGCGGGGATTTTCCCTAAATGAGGGCTGGCTCTGCTTAGAAACTCACAAATGCTCATTTGACACCCTGGGAACTAGAGCCAAGTTCATTCAGATAGCAGAAGCCTGCGAGCATAATTTGAACGTTGTTTAATTGGTTTCTAGTTTAATTCTGCATGTGCTTCATACTTGTAAAATTCTGATTCACCACAAGCACTACCAGCCAGGTTGAATCCTTGCTCTCTCTGCTGTTGGTAGCTGTACTTGGGAAGATGGATCTCATCACAAGGTCTCCAACTGAAAATCTAGGAGGGTCCTTTGGAAAATAGAACGTTTCACGTTAATGAGCACTGTACATTTCCGAGCTTGGCATTTTGTATGCATTATCTCACCAGGTGCACAGATATATATTATGGACATGGAAAATGAGTATGAGTTAAACATTTAGTCATTTCAGGGCCATTGTTTTTTTCCAACACTTGCCTAATTTTCAACTTTTTTTCTTCCTAAATTCTGGGGTATTTTTTTTCCCTAAAATTTTTGTCCTAATCATGTTTTTAACAAGAAAGTTAATCAGGAAAATTGTGATATTTCAGGATCTTGAACTACATTTTTTTCTCATTTCATTTTAGAAGGAAATAAATAAGAAAATACACTCATAGAAAAGATTTTAAAAAAATTACTCTGGAAAAGCCTGGTCCAGTTTACACTATGAAAAGAAAATTGTTCTTCATAATAGTTAACCTCCATTTAAGTAAATATTAATCACATTTATCATATCATATATAATGAACAGGTAGTACACTGTAGGTTAGCTCGGATCCCTTGGGTCCCCTAACCAGCCATGCGACTTGGATAAGCGTGCTTCTCTAGGGCCTCCGCTTCCTTCTTTGCACAGTGGGGATAATACTAGCCCCGACTGTCCTAACAGACTGTAAGGATCAGGAGAAAAAATATAAAAATGTCATGAAAACTATGAAATGCTGTACATATATGAGATTGAGATATTCTCTTAGCTGGGAACAGATTATCCTCTCTAAGCATCAAGTTAGTCGAAGATGGTGTTCAACCAGGATTGCATTGTCCCTACCTTTCTCCTGATTCTCACATAGGGTATCTGTGTGCCCGTCACCACAATGCGTCATGCCAGCTGACCTTCTTTTCCCCTCTGCTTTCACATGTGTAAGGCTTCCTGAACTTCACCAGAAGGCAGCTTAATTGCATATGAACTTGGAAATGATTTCCAATTTTACATGTTAATGAGAATCAATAAAATATTGGTCAATCTTAGAATAGTTTTCTTCAGTGTTGAAATTTCATGTCTGAATGGGTTTTATTCTTACAGTTAAGTCAAAACAGCCAAGTTACTTGAATGTCTGTCGCAGTCGAAAGCAAGCACTTTATGTGGCATTGCCGACCATCAGACCACTGAATCGAAGCGTCTCTTTCACGTGCAGGTGTTCACGTAAACACAATTTCCCGACATCAAGTCCCACCCTTCTTATCAGAAGCATGTTTACAACGTTTGGAATGGAGCAGTGCAGAAGGGACGACTATGACCCTGATGCCAGCCTGGAGTACAGCGAGGAGGAGACCTACCAGCAGTTCCTGGACTTCTACGAGGACGTGCTCCCGGAGTTCAGGAACGTGGGGAAGGTGGTCCAGTTCAAGGTGGGCACGTGGAGGAGGGCTGGCTCAGCTCGCACCGTGGTGCCTGCCGGGGCTGGGTGCAGGGCATGCGCAGCGGTCCGCACTGGGCCTGTTGACTGTTACGTCCTCACAGTACACAAAACCATGTACGAGCATGGCAGTTCCTGCCTGGTGGGAAGGCTCTGCACCTCTTTAGTACCTTTGCGGTCCAGCTTTCCCAGCTGATGCATCGTCGGTGGCAGGCCGTGCAGGTAGCTGGCCCAGCACGCGGCAGAGGCCGCCTGTGATCCCTGTGATGGAGGCGCACTCCCTGCCTCCGCAGGCAGTGAACGCAGTCACATCACGTACGCCGTTTACTGAGTTTGCTGTTGCGTTCTCGTTGCATTGCGTTGGTGGTACCAGCTTGTAGCTGCCACCCGGGGTGCAGGTTTCTTCTGGGGCTACCGCAGGATGGAAATCTTGATTCCTTTTTTTTTTTTACATTATTTTTATTCAGTGGATACTTACAGTGCTGAGATAGTGTTCCCATAGTTATGGTTTGTGATGCAGCTATGGGGCGAAAAAGAGAATTATTCTAGCACCTTCCTTGATGCCAGAGTGAAGTCAGATGTAATAGCCATTGCTGCTGGGACCCAGTGGTTGAATTCTGTCACAGTGAAGCCTCCTGCCTTGTGATTTGATCAGATCCAAAGCTGAATGATTCTGTTACGTTAGTGTGGGAAAGTGTCTCGTGATTTGGAAAAAGGAGTAAAGCCGTGAGACTTTTCCCGCTGGTTGGAAAGGACAGGAAGTTGGAACGGCCAAGGAACAGAGCACTCAGGAAACTCGAGCTTATACTTCTTTCTATCGCTTTTAAGATTTTAAAGTTTTTCTCTCCCCTTTGCCTTTTACTCGTGTTGTGTATGAATTCCTGTGTTCACACTGGTCAGCACAGCCAATAAACACGAAAGCAGAAGCGCCTGGCCACACATAGCACGGCGCCACATTAGTACGCTTTGCCCGGGCCTGCATTCTCGAACATGTCACCTTACCTCTTTGTGCCTTTTCTTCATTCCAAAAGTAAGGGGATCGAACAACATCAGTGGTTCCCCTGGGGCATCCCTACATTGTCCTGCTTCGTGAAGGTCGTGGCGGAGCCGCTTTCTGTACTTTGGGCTTGGTAGGGGAAATGACACTATTACCTGCCACAGGCCACTCCCTAACCGCGCGAATTTTTTTCTTTTGTTTAGAAGTCTCTGCCACACTCATGCTAATCACATTTGCAGTTGTAAATGGAAAGCTGTTAAGTAAGTTTTTAGCAGGAAAATTTTCAAAACGTCATATTTATCATGAAAAACTAACAGGTCCTTGGGAACGACTGGCTGATGTGGCCTCCCAAGGCCCTGTGGTCCTGCTTCTGAGGCTGGTGGTATCCATTGTCATTATGGATCCTGCCTGTTTTTGGATGCTCTAATAAAAATAATCTGAAATAAATTTTTAAAATAATAGATTTATTTTGAAAACAAAAGCCAAACATTAGTATGAATATTTGAGGACTTTTTTATACCATTATATAAAATCAAATCAGATGTGTCTTTTGAAGGCAAATCATTAACTATTCAACCTGACAAGTAATAAGAACGGTGCGTATTAAAATGAGATATAGTTATACCTATCAGGTAAAAAAAAAAATAAATTCTCTTAATGCCAAGAGTAGGGGAGGATTCGTAAAACCACTTCAGAGGGCAGTTTGTGCATTAGTGAAACCACTTCAGAGGGCAGTTTGTCAGTATGTAGAGAACTTGAAGGTGATGGGTGTCACCCGCTTGTGGCTCTGCACACCAGAGAGATCCGTGGACCCATAATGCTGTTGATGAAACATTGGAAGCGCCTTGGCTGTATTGTCGCTAGAGGACTGGATAAATTCATCTGATAATTTGCCATATCCAGTATCTAGTAAAAGTGAATCATTAAGTTTGTAGGATTACATCTTGAAAAAAGAATGTGAATAAGTACTATTTATATAAAATTTTAAAGTGTACAAAGCAGTGAGTATACGTGTTACATGTATGTACATGTTTCTTTGTGTGTGTATACATAAATATGTGTATACCCGTATATACATAATAGACGTGCATTTTATGTCTCACTACGTAACACGTATGTATTTTGTGGAATGCATATGATACATGTGTGTGAGCCTTTTGTGTGTATGTGGCGGTGGATATTTGTCGGAATGTGAGGGATACACCCAGCCTCAGGATAGTGCTCATGTATGTGATGGACGAGGGAGAATAGACTGGAAGGGCTTTTAACATCAACATGTACACATTTAAACATTCTCAGTCAAAAAGAAAATGTTAGTGTTAAATCTGGGTGCTGTATAGATAGGCTGACTTCTGGTCTCTATATTTTCATGTGTATGTGAAACATTTCATATCCATGGAACAACAAAAAAAAATCTGGACCAACAGGGATCGGATAATTGGGGCCTGTACCAGTCTGAAATGTGCCTTAAATGTGAGGAGAGCGGGTTGTATCTCGACTTTGGAATCTTGAATTGATAACTCTCGGTAGTGTGGGCCGGGCAAAGCGCCTCGGTGGCGGAGGGGATTCTTTCCCTTAAGTTTTTTTGATTTGTTCTTTTAGTGATGGAATTCTTCCTTGCTCCTTAGGTCAGCTGCAACATGGAACCTCATCTGCGGGGCAATGTTTATGTTCAGTATCAATCGTAAGTATTCTGAACATAAAGTAACTTCACATCCTCTCACAGTTTAATGTTGTGGTTATGTGGCCATCTGGGATTTTTACACTGAAAACATAGGTTTCATATGCATGGTATTTTTTTTTTAATGTAAATATTTAGAGGCGATATGGAAATATAGAAGGGATTGGAAAATAATACATTTATTTGTATTTCCATCTTTGTATACTTATAGAGTTTTGAATCTTTTGCAATATGGTTACTTTTTGACTAATATAATTTTAATAATTAAAATACTGAATAATAAATACATACCGAAAAGGGATAACTAGAGAATAGAAAAGTATAAATTGAAAGCGCCAGGAATCGGAGCCCCACGCAAGGTCAGTGTGCAGCCATTGCATCACTGCCGCTCGTTTCGCTGTTTGCCTGGGCTGCGCCGTGGCTAATGGGTTCAATTAACCATCGTAATAAGGAGAGCAGCAGCCCTAGCCAGAAGGAGCAGGCTCTGACCATGGAAGACACTTCTGCATTTTTCATGGGCCAATCTTTTGGTTCAAGGAGCTTTGACTCGAACCCATTTCCACGCAGCAGACCTCTCAGAGGGCTAGTGAAAAGGGTTCCTGAATGGATTTCGAGCACAAAAGCAGTCAGCTTGGTGGCCCTACAGGAAACTAATAAGAGGGTTAATTAACAGCAGGGTTCATCGGCCTCGTAGGACGTTACTGTAAAGTGCGACCTTTGATTTGTGGTTTAAAGGGAAGAAGAATGCCAGGCGGCGCGCTCTCTGTTCAACGGCCGGTGGTACGCAGGACGCCAGCTCCAGTGCGAATTCTGCCCGGTGACCCGCTGGAAAATGGCCATCTGTGGTAAAATACAGCGCGATTCCCCCCGCACCAGTTGTCCCACTGCTATGTAAAGGGGCATTCTTAGGGGGAAAACCACCTTTTAAAGGGGTGAAGCATAGCTTTGACCTCACACAGTCGATGAGCTGAGGTCATTAGATAAAGGACGTCACATTTTAGATCTGTAACAGACCTTGTGGATCACTTTATGCATGAGGTGACTCACACCGGACTGGTGACAGGGCTGGGGCTGGAATTCCAGTCTTCTCAGCCGCCGTCCTGGGCTTTGTATCTGACACTTCGGGAAGCCTGAGAACTCGGGTCTGGGAAGCCACCTTTTCCTTATTGCGGGTTCAGAGGTGTTTGTTATTCATGGGCTCCCCTCATGTGAGCTATGTTTCTTCCCCAGTCATCATCCCTAATGAATCTTTGCTCATCTTTGCCACCTCTAGCCTTCCCTGCCTTACTTGAAACATATGCTTCTGTGTGGTAGAGATTGATCGGAGCTGCAGGGTGTGTGCGGGCGCGTTCAGTCACGCTGACTCCAGCGGTGTTTTGGTGGCCTCGTTCTTTTCTCATTTCTGTCAGCTGAGCGCAGCCAGACTGTTGCTGAGGTACCTGGAAGCGAAGGGATGGAGCCCTTCTCTGACTCTTGTATTCTACTTGCTTGCTTAAACCCTCTTATTTAAAAATCGGTGCTTTATAAGTCGGAATTTTTGACCACCTGGCCTAATGGATGCTATCAGTTAAAACAAAGTATTTATTGAAGGAAGGAAAAGAAGTTTAGAATTCTTTGCTTTGGAAAACCAGAAGAACCATAAGGACTTAAGTTTAAGTGCTCAGGGACTGAAAGGAATGGAACTGTTTTCTCCATAAAGGCAGTTACTTTTGTCAGTTCCTGGGAATCCAGTGTGATTTTGATGAGGTGCTTTGAGTGTGACTTTGACTCCCCCAAAGCAAGAGGCTTTTCACTTGTTTTATTATTTTTAATTATTATTTTTTAGGCGAGGCAACCCTTGGTTGACCTCACAGATTGCAAAGACCTTGTCAGCTTACGATCCCTTATTTTTATTTTATTTATTTTTTTTACACCTACAGCACCTAGTCTTCCTAGGTGGCCTCCCATCCAAGTACTAACCAGGCCTGACCCTGCTTAGCTTCTGAGGTCAGACGGGATCGTCACTTGTTTTTTTAAATAACAGTTTGGTTATTTTCCCTAGTAACTAATGGTGTTGAGCATTTTTTTTCGTGTCCTTATTATTGGCCGTTTCTGTACGTTCTTCAGAGAGATGTCTATTCGGATACTTTGCCCATTTTTAATTAGCTTATGTCTTTTCGTTACTGGGTTGTAAGAGTTCTTAATATGTTATACAGGTAAGTCTCTTATCGTGATTTGCAAATATTTTCTCCCATTCGATGGGGTTGTCTTCATCTTGATGTTATCCTTTGAAGCATGAAAGTTTAAAATTTTGATGAAATCACATTTGTCTTTTTTGCTTGTGCCTTTGGTGTCATCTAAGGATGTATTGCTTAGCTCGATGTGACGATTTTGCTTGTATGTTTGTTTCAGTGTTATCATTTCACGTCTTACATTTAGCACTCTGATCCATTTTCACTTTGTGTATAGTGTGTGGTATGGAGGTATCTCACTTTTAACTGTTTTACATATTTTGGGAATTTACTGCTTTTATAAGAAATGAATTGATGTCCCGAAAGCATGATGCCACAGAGTCTCCAAGGGCTGGTTCTTCAGTGTTGATTAGGGACGCACACTGTCAATGAGTGGGATGGTGAAACCCTAGAAAAACTTATGTGGTCCCCATTTGTTCGATTGCACTCCACACCGTAATCCGGTAGAGGAACAGGATATTCTGGTTAATTAAAACTCCTGAATATATTTGAAGTTCTGGGAACCAAAACTGACATCAATTTACGCAGGCCCCTTTTAAATAATACACAGGAGAAAACAGTTGTCACACGTGAACATCAGAGATGTAGCTTCTAAGAACGACTGAGTGCCAGTAGTAAGTGCTAACTTCCTCACTGTTTCGTCGCAGGTTTGTTTGAGATACAACAGTGCCCGAGAGGGAAGCACTGCAACTTCCTTCATGTGTTCAGAAACCCCAACAATGAGTTCTGGGAGGCTAACCGCGACATCTACCTGTCTCCAGAGCGGACTGGCTCCTCCTTCGGCAAGAGCTCGGAGAGGAGAGAGAGGCCGGGCCACCACGACGAGTACCACGGCAGGCCCCGGCGGAGGAGAAGCCCGAGCCCGCCCGTTCCTACAAAAGGAATGGGGAAGCAGAGAGGAAAAGGAGAGGCAGCCACCGGGGCAGGAAATCCCACCAGCGCACGTCGAGAAGTCGGGAGAGGCACAGCTCCCGCAGCAGAGGAAGGAAACGGGACCGCAGCCGGGGCCGCCGGGGCAGCCGCAGCTCCTCCCGGTCCAGGAGTCGCGGCGGCAAGAGGTCAGCTAGCAGGGACAGAACTGTTCTGACTTCCAAGTCCAAATAAACCGACTTCGGTTTTACACGGTTCTACATCTTATTTATTGTGGCCAGTACCCACCTGGATAGCGTGCTCTGAGCCCACGTGGGTTCGCAGGTCTGGCAGAGTGCCATGCAACCTGGAACCCTATTGAAAAATGCTCTGATTCTGCTCTAATTGCTGTGTTTAGGAAACCTAAAATGTACAAATAACTTGAAAATTACTTGTAATCATAATCCTTAAGATGACCAGTCCACACTGGAGCATTACCATAGTCTCTTTCTACTGTTGTGGGTGTGCACTTTTTTTCACACGAAGTTCATATATGGCTGCAGTTGAATATGCTTTCTTTCAGTTCAAACACTGTCGTATTTTCATCAAGCCCTATTCTTAATGTTATTTTTACTCATGGCACAGTGCGAATCTATCAGTTTCTTCAGCCATGTCCCTACTGTTGGATTTTTAAGTTATAAGTTTTGCACTATTAAAGAATCCTGTGCTATAAACAATCCTGTGGTGGATTTCCTTATACTTTCGTACATTTCGGATCATTTCCTTAGCATAAAATATATCAGGATATATAAATACTGAAGTATTTCCAAATTGCCCTCCACAAAAACTACAAAAAAGTTACCAATCACGCATTTTAGTTTTCCCACACATCAAGTTACTTTGATCTTTGCCAGTTTGGTAAATTTTATGCATTTAACTGCTCATTTCTGTACATACTAGCTGAGCCAAATACATTTTTCCGTATTTAATAGCCAATAAATTTGGTCGTTTGCCCTTTATTAATCTATTGGATTTTTCTACATGCAGTTCCTGGGCAGCCTTTTTTATTTTAAAATTTACTTACTCGGTTTTCGAGTATTAAAGGGTCACCCATTTTTCCCCTCCTTCCTACCCCATTTTTGCACTCCCTCCTGAGTTAGAGGTTTCCATTAGGGTGTTCATCTTTTTTACGTGTTGGAGAGTTCTTTATATAGGTGTAAATTTTATGTCATTTTCAGGAAAATTAGGGTTATTGCTACTGAATACGTCTAGTGTTGCAGCAATTCTGGTGAAAAAAACGGTCAGAACATTCTATAAAAAGCTAAAGACAATATTATTAGATTTCAGATCATAAAAGATGCTTTCATGCTTCCTCATTTTTAATTTTCTGAGTAACCTTTCCATTGACATACTTGGGATCTTGCATTTCACAGTGTGGCAGTTGGCAACGTGAGATTTGAATAAGGACTTGAGGCTACACAAAATAGTGAAGTTAACAGAAATGGAATAGGAATAGCTTGGAATAGCTTCAGATTGGGATTTCCGAGAACTACTGAAGACGGGAGTGCTTTAATCTGTAGTCTCTACAAAAGGCAAATGTATTCTGTGGTCCAGAATACTTTCCATTTGAAAATTGATTTGTTCCAGACTGAAAATGAGAATTTTCTGTAATTATCTACCAGATTCATTAATGCTGAATACTTATTACTAAATTCAATGTTTTTCAATACTTTCCTAAATACAGCCAAGATACAATTAAATGTGGTATTCAAAGCTGAGAAGTCTTTAATAGATCATTGAGGGAAAAAATAATGGAGGATAAACACCAGCTTGTGCTCAAGATAATGATGAGATGTTAATGACTTTCCCAAGTGTTAAAAGGCAGGAGGATGGTATGGAGGGGAGGGGAAGAGCAGCTTTGACTGGTTCATCATCCTGATAAACATCCATCTTGAACTTAAATTTATTAATGTGTTTCTTTAAACTTATAATCTGGTTACTATTTATGATTTAAAAATTCCAAGTCTACATTGCAAGCAGAAGCCCATAGTCCTGTTCAGTGAGTCAACAGCAGTGTGTTGAAGGCCCTTTAAGTCTACAAGTAACTTTTTTCTTAGCAGACTAGCTAGCAACTTAATTTGATGATAGTTGTCTCATTCTTAAATATCCTCATTTTAGTATGTAACATTTCTCATCTGCAGCCACTAGGTTCCATAACTAAGCTTTGATTTGCTGCTTACGTGAGGCAGCAGTTGGCACATGTTGGTCGCGTGGGTGAGTGTGCTAGCACCTTCCAGTTCATAGGGGGGAGTGTGGGGAGGTTTCCAGGTGATGCATAATACCTTTGATTACCTGGAGTAATCTGAGTTGCTCATTCAGAAAGTAGAAGTCAAGTGCATCAAGGTTTTTAAGCGGCATTTATTGATTGAAAATGTGTGGATAAGCTCTCGGTAGCATGGAACTCACATTATTTTTGTAATGGGCTTGAAATATATGAAGACTCCTTAAATCTTCTGCCATTTATCTTGTGTGTGCTTTTAACAACCACATTCAAGTGGAGGTGAATTTTCAACATTTTACTGAAAAAAAAAAAAAACTTAAAAATTTTCCTTCAGCAGCTCTCCAGTTTGACAAACTTTTGGAAAGAGAGAAACACATTACAGTGGTGTACGGTGAGCATTTATTACAGTTAATTGGCAATGCGATAAGACAGTGCACACGTGGCCTGAATATTGGTCACAATCACAACAAAGCTTAATCCAGCCCAGCAGATACAAATGAAAGTGTAAACTGTGAAGACATATATGTAGAAGTATGTATAAAAGTGACGTTGAAACAGCTTTTAAAAATACAGGGCCCACTGATGCCATTTTACTTCATTCAGCTAGCACTTTTATATGGAAGGTGGTGTCTGTTTTTATTTTTATAAGATCTCTGATAACTAGGCAGTGCCGGGAAGGGCAGGAAGCTGCCCTAAGGTCTGTAGCACTTCTAAGTGGAGGGCAGCCACAGGGGAGAGCAAAATAAATTTGGCTGTAACAAGCATCCCAGAAGGAATATTCGTGCTTTAAACGGCTTAGCCAAAACTTGAAGAGAGGAACACATTTTAGTCAGACGCTGTCAGGAAGAAGTCCTAGGAAGTCAACATTTCCATTTGATTTGGGGACATCAGAAACAACCCAACTAAGTGACTAGATGGTTATGGCCACAAAGAGTTTTATCTCAGGAGTCAAATGTTCCTTTGCCTTAAAAATAACATGCTCACGATTATGAAAGTCTCCCTTGACCCAGGTTTGGAATGGCTAAGGAATTATTTTTAGTGTAAAACAGCATAATTCCAATTTAGTCATATGTGTATTCATTCCCTTTAAGGTATGTAGTTTCCAATAAGGGTCTTTGGTATAAATTTCTTTTTGTTTCAACAGTTAAATTTTCATTCGTTTGATATGTGATCTGTCAATTCCCTTTCTTCTCATATATACTGAAGTGCACTAGTCTTTGGTTTCTTAAGTTTCCTTTGCCAAAGACTAATTAATAAATGTATATCACCTGATTGTGTCATTTTCATATATATACATTATATTCAAAAGATCTATAAACCTTAAAATATCCAGGTCCCTTTTTCTACATGATCATAATTCATATTTAAGTCCTTAATTTATCGACTGATTAACCAAAGTTCCCTTTAAAAAAAATTGTGTAGGCCTGAATGAAGCAGCTGAGCAAAACAGTAATACTGACAAGACGTCATCTTACACCATTAGCTAACATGGACATGAAGGCAGTGACCATCTACAGTGTGTGAAAATGCCACAAGAAGTCGTCAACAAGGGAGGAGAGTTATGTCAGTCCAATCTCTTCAAGAACACTACGTGGGGTTTCGGCTTCCTGTGGAGGGAAATGTGAGACTCTAGTAAGCAGATCCAGGGTGGCCTCGGAATGTGAAACTGACACAGGACGAGCAAGATTCGGAAAACACAAGTAATTCAGTGGTAGAGCACATTCTACTACTAAGAGACCACAGGGTGTTTTCAGCATGCATTAAATACCTATTGATTACCTACCAGTGGGCCGGGTGGGCACCATTGCTGTAACACAAAAAGCAGCCAAACCCACCAGCAATTTGAGAAAGCATTTCTACCGAATTATCTACAGGAAAGGTAAGTTAATCTTAGTGTTAAAATTCAAAACCTCCCCTAAATGAAAAGCAGGAAAACCCCCGAGATTCTCTCAATTCTTCACCTAATTTTGTTTCCCATGCTTTTTTTGGGGGGGGGGGGTCACATGTATTTATAGAAATGTCTTCCTCTGAGTTTTTACTCAGTTTTTGACGTCAGAAACTCACTTCCCCAGGGCAACCAATGGCTTCGGTGGAGGAAACACAAAGAATGCTCTGGGACAAAAGGCGTTTTAGTCCTATGTAACAACCAATACTCATTTTTAAACGTCAAAGGAAGACAAAGCAGGATACCTAGAAAAAAATTACTTAAAAATTTCCCATAGTAGCCGATTTTGCACATCGCAATAAAAAAGACCAAGTAAGTCAAATTTCTGGGGCTAATAGCAACAATTTTGTAATTACAAGGCAAAGTATATTTTAATGGAGGAAAAGAATTTTTAGTATCGAATAACAACTTACTTTTGCATCCTGATTGTGGTACAGCACAAAACAAGGAAAAGGGAAATTATATTAAACCACAAATACAAAAACAATACATACATTAGGTTTAATTGTATGTAAAGCCTGACATGGAATAATCTTAAATAACTTACTCTATGGTCTGTTATTTGGAAAACAAGGATCATAGCACTTACCTTCACATGTAAATATTAGGAAGATAAAGCTTTTAGTGCCCAACTCAGAAAGTGCTCAAAAATCTGTTAGCTGATAAGACAGTTGAAATCCAAATGAACGTATTTAGCATTTAGTACTAAATGAAGCACTATAACCAGCTCTCTATAAAGTTCATATGATGGATGACCTTTTAGTATGTTTCCATATTGATGAAAAATGGGTAAAAATCAGCTTGAGTGAAAAAGGTTATTTTTCATGAAATATTCTTGTCAAAATGGGACCTCCCCCCCCAAAAAAAAGGCAATGGCAAGGGGGAGAAAAGAGCTGTTAAAAATTAATAGACATCAACCAGATACAATGTGAGCCTCGTTTGGAACCTGGTTCTAACAAACTAATTTTAAAAATACATTTTTCAATTAGGCAAAATTGAACCAAAAAGAAGGCATTAGGAATTACTATTAATTTGGGGGTGTGGTTCCTCCCTCTTAGGGATACATACTTTAGCGTTAAAGGTGAAAAGATAGGATGTCTAGGGCTTGCACTGAAATACCGGGGCAAAATAGGGTGGTGGTGGTCGATGACATTAGGATTAGGAGTAGCGAGTGATGGTTTGTTGAAGCTGAGTGATGTGCACGTGAGACATCCCTGTACCAATCTATTTGCATGTCTCAGCTTTCATGATAGTTTTTAAAGAAAGTCCAATGGAAATGATGTAACCCAAGAGTGATGAAAGCCAATCTCTTTCACTTATGTTTAGCCTTAAACATTAAATGTACTGAAAGACATCTGAATCACATACATATTAAATGAAGCCACTTAAAAATAATCATTTCCATAAAATATCGTACAATCTTTAATGTATTAAAAGGATGCCTACATTGAGTTCTATACAGCTAATATTCTTAGCTTACCCGTGTAAAAATGTCCCTCATCCTATTCCCTGGTCAGATTTCCCTGATGTGCTCACTGCCTGCAATCTTATATAGCATCTCTCGAAAAGAACCATGTTGCTGATCAAATATGCATTATTTAAAATATCTGTCCTTTCTAAAAGGCCTAATTTCAAAGAATCGTTTACACATTTTATTCCTTTGAGATTTCTACAAGTAGTACATTCGTTTTTTCCCAATTGCATTTATAATATAAAATGTAATTTGCACATGTTCACACTAAAATGGTAGCTCGAAATTAGCTAGAAAAACTATTACCGACAAGAGTCAAATTCACGGAAGCATAGAAAGTAAAATGGTGGTTACCAAGGGCTGAGGAGCAGGGGAAACGGGGACTTGTTTATTGGGTATGGAGTTTCGGTTTTGCAAGATGAAAAATTTCTGGAGGCCTATCTGTTGCACAACAATGTAAAGATGCTTAACGCAGACTACTGAACTGTACACTTAAAAATGGTTAAGCTCATAAATACTGTTGTTTTTGACCATGATTTAAAAAAATTACCTGGAAAAACTAAACGCAAAATGCATTAGCAAAAGGGATAGAGAAGAAAAGTCATTCACATGAGACAAAGTACATGCAATATTTTTATTTTAGACATGCAAGGAAAGCTGTTTCAGAATTTACTAATTTAAAGCGAGCAGCTGTATACAGGTAACAAAAGAAGCAACATCTTGTTACAGCTCAGCACACTGCATCCAAAGCAAACACAGGCATGAGACAATGCATATTTATGCAGCATTAAAACCAGATAATAAATTGCAGGGCAGCGGGAGGCATGGAGGGAAAAAATGGAAATGAAAAACCAATGTTTCCCAATGCTTTCAATGTATAATGCTACCATTTCTCATGATAGCCCATCAAGGGGCTTCAAATGTAATGCAGTACAGCAAGAATGGTTAAGAATGGAAGAAATGATCTGCACATCTGCCTAACACATTTCTATAGGTCTTCTTTCAGTAGTAAACCAGTCTGAGCATCTTTTGAATTTATTGTTTAATGACAGCTTACTTAACTCAGGCTTTAAACTCTCTCGATATAAACAATGAATTATCTTTTCCTTTTATAATATGTTGCATGTTTTATTAGAAGTATACACAATAATGATCAATATTAAAGGTTTTAATATTCAGAAATATAAAACCATAGTTAACAAATCATTAAGTATTTTAAAGGACAATATATTATAAAACCATAACTAGTAAAATATAAGTATTTAAACTAAGCATTAGAACTCTGACTATATAATGCAGTATTAATACTTTGAAAGGGTTCTACTGAATAACAGATATTGCAGATGAGGTCTTCTGACATAGCTTTCTAGATACTTCTTAAAGGGATTATCTGATATTATATAGCACATATGTGATTCAATAAATATGACATTACAAATTCTTCTTAAAAACCGAATGTTTTACCTTAAATATAACAGTACAGGTTTTACTTTCTTGTATTCCAAAATACACTTTTACGTGATACATTAGAACACATTAGCTCACATAGACTGTAATATAGTCACACTAAATATAGTTTTATTTTTTTCCTTTAACATCTGAAGACCAAACCACACTATATAATTACCACGCTGCTTATTTAGACCTAGCATTTCAGCTGTATTTTCTTTGGTAAACACTGTTAACGTTGCTAGGTTTTCCTCTTACAGGATTATCAGGTGGTGCGCAAATGACAACATGGGATGTGTTTAAGATGAAATATTACTCTCAAACATTCACAGGTCATATTTTTTCAAGAAGAAATCAAAACCAGTTGTAAGCAGGAATAAGCTATATCAAGATCACATATAGAATGAAAATGAAACAGAACAGAGGAATAGGAACAGGAAAAAAATTACAATTGTAAAGGTATTGGTTCTGAAATGTTCTATTATTATTACACAAGATAGTCACCAAGCTGAGGATATTTTCTTTCATAAGTATATCAGCTCTCTATTTCCTCTGTGAAATTCTGCACACACGATGAGGAGTCATTTAGTACAACAGGGACATTAAAATATTCATGACGTGGCTACAAAAGAAATGCACATGTTCTTAACACACAGTATACAACCGCTGACATAGACAATCAGATTTCTAGAATGTTTAGTGCACAGTAAACAAGTGAAACTTAAAATTTGTGGTTTTTTTCTTTGGTTTATGGCTGAGTATTTAACTTCTAAATGGACCGGGAGTTCAGATTCAACTTTTATTAACTTTACTGTGTATAATGATCGTTGAAACGACCTACATCCTACAGAATCTTTAAAGCCCTGTATGTACTGATGATACACGTCATCTGGTCCACAGAGTTAACTGAAAATCCAACTAGAATGCTCCCTTCTCCCACAGTGTTCAAGTTCATCAGGATTTTTACTACACAAAGTAAAGGAATTTAATCCCTTAATGAAAATCGTTACATCCTAAGGTGACCATATACTCACATCTCCTAAAGGAAAATCCAAGAAAAAGGGGAAAGTAGTCACCTATTTAGTATTTAGTAAGTACAATGGAAGTTTTTGAACTGTTCACTTAGTTTAAAAAGAAATCCAAACACTATGTCTCTGAGACTAAGGATATTATTTTTTAAATAATCCTCAAGATAGATTTTAAAGAACTCTCCAAACAGATTTGTTAAGTGTCCAGAGATGGATTTCTAGGGACTCCAAGAACCCCCTGAAACTAGAGGCAAAATCACGTACTGATTTTCCTGAGGAGCGGACCCATGGCCCTTCAGACTCTCACAAAAGGGATTACATCCCCACACAAAAGGCTTGTGACTTAAAAAGTTTTAAACCACGTATTTGAGTGCTTTTCAAGTACCCTCATTTCAATATTTATTCAGCTTGACACTGAAATGGTAGGCTACACAGTCATGTAAACGGTTCCAAAAAAATATGTAACATCCCTTATATAATAACCATTAAATATAAAAGTATCTGAGGAGAAAAGCCAGTTAAATTTTAATTCTCAGATAGTTCTTAAACAGTTTAAAGAGATAATTGCCTTTTTTCCCCCACTCAGAATATAGTGGAATGAAGAAGTTAAAATAATATTAATAATAAATTGAACGCCCAAATGGTTTTTCTTATACAAGCTCTCGTTTCTGTAGGGGAATTCTATATCTGTATCGATGGCATTAGTGAGTCACAGTATTTAATAATGCTTTTTTGTCAATGAACCTCTTTCAATATTCTCTATGTAAAAAAAAAAATAAATGATGGATCATTACGAGAGCAAACTTCCGTAAGAAAATATCAGTTAAATGAAATAATTGGGACTATTCTTTGGGACTTAATGTAATTAAACTTCAGATAATGCTAAAATATAAGTAACAAACTTGACAAAAATTATAGTTGCGAACTGAGTTATATATCCTACTACATTTTGTTGCATGTCAGTACTCCAGCACGTATTCTAGTATGCTTTCTTACACCCCATGAAACTCTTGCTGGGATGCATTCTCTGTTTTCTGGAGAAAGAATAAGAAAAGTTTAAGTCTGTCAAAATACCTTTCATCTAAATAATACCAATTCTTTGAGTCTTTTATATTATAGCTTTTTAATCTTTTTCTCTCTTAATTTTATAGCACACCATGTAAAAACCAACCATGGAGAGCTTATGTCCATTAAAAGAAAAAGTAGTTTCCCCATATAGGGCTGAGTACACAGCCATTCCTCCCCAAAGAAGAGTTATTATTAAAGAGAGAACAAGTAATTCTTTAGGAAAACTTTTCAAAGGTGAAAGACCTTTTATTACATTTAGGATAGGAAAGGGTTGATGAAAAACCAAAACTATTCTTTAGAGCCAATGACCCAGATTAACTGTACTTAAGAAAATTAGCATTCATCATTGTGAATAATAGTCTCCATAAGGGAGAAACTCTCTTTACTGGAAAAACATCGTTCAAGAAGAAAAGTAAAATGCACAAAAATAAATATTCTTTTTACCACTAAGTTGCTATGACATGTTTTAAATAACTTCCCAGTTTAGAACCGTTAGGGTCTGAAAAAGTTTGCTATAAATAAAGGCCTTAATGACCACTTAACATTTAAGGTCAATTTTTTAAATGATAGATATGCATAATTAACCAAGTTATTTTTTTTTCTTATATACAAAGAAACTATTATGGTGGATTAAATATAACTCCAGTATTCCGGACCCTCGTACCACACACTACATTTTACAGGTCATGGAATAATTATATTAAGAATAAGAGGGTGAGAGTAAAGTCTGTGCAGAACTAGACCTACTACCTTCTACCCAGCAAGCTGAGCTTCTTAATACACTAAAACGTCAGATTTAGATTATGTGTGAATAAAGCCAGAATGAAAATAGGAGATTTAAAAAAAAAGTTTAAATCCAGCTGTATTACACAATACAAACCACAAAGTTGCCCTTAGCACAGATTCTTTGGAGAATCTATTAATTGAATAAAGAGTAGGCATTATTTTTCTATCTGAAATGGGCCTTCAATCCTGGCCAACTCCTTTTGCTCATGCACTGATTTTGCGCCCCATTAAGTCTATTCCAAACCCTTAACATTTTCAAGTTTTCTGCCTCCTCTCTTTTCCTCAGTCCCCAGCAGCTCTTCACTAGATAGAGCTTCTCAAAGCCAAGAAATGACAACATTCTCAATTTCACTCACCCAACTAACGAGGAAAAAAATCTAACCGCTTTACCTCATTATGTCCTCAATAACAAAGAAGAAACCTTACCCAAGACCAATGCTTTATTCTATTCCCATTCACTCTCCAAATTTATTTTTCCCCTCTATCTATTCCTGTCTTCCATCACCGTCTGCATAAGCTCCTTCTCAATATACATACATGATCGACTTTCCTCCATACTAAGAATGATCTCCCCCGCCCACAAAAGGACCAGATACAGTGGGAAATGTAGGATAACAAACGGCAGAGAAAAATTAAGTTACACCTGTTCTCAAAACCACCTATGTTCGTTCCTTAAAAAACCCCATTACCTTAAAAATTGCCAGACGTTCACCATACTAGGCTGATGACTCAAAGTAAAGCGATCTGAGAAAACTAATGGAAACTGGTAAGCTACAAATTTACCCGAAGGCTAATTTAGTCTTGAGATGAGAAATGCTTAAGTAAACTTGGTAATCAGATCCAAAACTGAGAACCTACTCTGATTTTCTAGTACACAATGACGTCAGAGAAAATAATTTACATTTAATAAAAAATAAATATATAAGTGTAGGTTCAAGTTAGAGCTCTACTCCAGTTTTTCTTGTAAAGGGGCTTCATTTATTCCTTGCACTATGAAGTAGTGTCCTTTGCCCTTCACGTTCTAGAATACAGTGGTCCTTTTGACTGCCCCTCACTAAATTCTCTGGCAAAGTCACTGTCATCTCCAGAGCCATATTCTTTGTGCTGAAGACCAAAAGAGCCAGAGATTACCCAAACTAAGATCTAGTTTTAGCAATGAATAAAAAGAAAAGAATTGAAAAGCACTTTATAAGGTACCTTTTAGATGACAGGGCTCCTATGTCACTCTTATTTCACAAGCAATTGTGAGGCACTAGGAAACCAAGTGATTTTTAAAAAAAAAAAAAAACGTTAAGTTAGCAACGAGCGGCAATAGCAATATGGTTGCTCCAGACAGTATCTAAAGTGGTCAGGAGCATACAAGTGCTTCACTTTATGGGCTGAAACTTTCTTAGCAAATTCTACTCTAGTTTTGCCTAACTGAGCAACACAATGCATACTCCTCCATTCACACAGCAGCACTTTGTCATTCTTTTAAAAAATTACAAATTAAGAAATCTATATAAAAATACTTATAAAATACATGCTTGTTTTACACTACTAGAAAAGAGAGGGCACTCAAACATTTTCAGAGGTAAATACCATTAAGTTACTGTGCTGCTCTAAGGTCTTTTCTCACTTGATATACCTGGAGTATCTTCTCTATATCATTACACAGAAATCAATCACATTTCTTTTATAGGTAACAGTTTCATGCATGGCCATACTGTAATTTCCTTAACCTATTTCCCATTGACAGATGTTTGTGTACATTCCAATGGCTTATACATTATACTGAGCATGTGCCTTGGTGAATCTGTATATTTTTTTGTTGCATAAAACTCCTTGAAGTGCAACTGATGGGTCAAAGGTGTACATATTTTACCATTAATAGATATCACCAAAGTAATCCTCCAAAAAGGAATACAAGTGCTAACAGCAGCAAATGAGAGGGTCACTCTCATCTTTGCTAATCCAAAAAACAAACCAAAAAGTCTAATTGATATTTTAATTTACACTCTTGGTAAAAGAACCATTTGTTTCTTTTTTCATCTGTGAATTATTTACTCTCATCTACTACTGTCTTTTTTAATTGTGCTATTGATATTTCTACTATACTTATTTTATAAATTTTCTTAAAATGATGGGGATAACTTAACTATATCTTAATAAACCCTGTTCTAAAAACGCATTAGTGATCAATTATTTTCTCTGGCAGTTAACTGTACTTTTTAAATTAAAAAAGCAGAATAATTAGCAAATATAACTTTAGACTGTAAAGAAAGTTTTTAAGCATACTTTAGGGTCACTGCATAATATCTGCCTTGATATTCCATTTGGATTATAACTTGAAATACCCCTAAATTTAATCAGGATTTCCCAAACATAAAAGATTTCTTGGAATCACTGAATTTCAAATATTCAAACTCTAAATATCTTTACTAAGTAAATTATTTATGGCTAATTGGGTAGAACCTCCCTCTCCCCCAAGTCCTATATGCAATAAAAGTCTATATATGCAAAATTCTGGTCATTTAAACTAGTCCTCCTTTAAGAAATTACCAAATCCCTAAGGTGGATGGGAAATGAGCAGAAAATTCAAAAGTTTTCTAACTGCCTGCAGGATATATTCAATTGTTTCCAGGTAAAAACTCAATTACCTTAACAGACATTAACAGATTCCGTGATTGAGGAAATTAAATTACATAGTGACGTCCCACAAGCTTTGCTGTGGGTTAGGTGCTAAAGTCAACCGTACATTTATGTAGATTATCTCCCCAGGAATGGCTTATCAAGTAAAAGTAATTTCGGTGATTCAGAGGTGATTTTTACAACTATTTACGTGCTCTCAAGCACATTTATCCTCCTTTCATAATTCTTTGTGTTTTTTTTTCCCCTCCTACCTTTGCTTCATTTCAGCTAGCCATTTTATACTCCAGACTATATATTATATTAAAAAGATGTAACCATCTTTAATGTAAATGAAATCTACAAATTCCATAATGTTAACTTACATATACCAGGATTGCTCTACCTCGGCACTACTGACGACGTTGTTCTGGAAGGGATGTCCTGATCACTGTTGGATATGTTTAGCAGCATCTTTAGTGGTCTTAACCTACTAGATACCAGTAGCTCCACACCACCAGCTGTGACAATCAAAACTATGTCCAAACATTGCCCAGTGTCCCCTGGAGAGGCACAAATACCCGCCTACCCCAGTTGAAAAACAATGAGTTAATCTAATTGTCTCTGGTTGGTGGATAAGATTATGTTCTACTGTGCTTTGCCTGTATTTGTTAATGTTTCTATAATTGGAATTTTTATTTTTAAAAAGGCAACAGAGGAAACAATAAAAGAAAATAATGCGTCAATAGGGAAAAAAGAACTGAAAATCCTGAAATTTTTCAAAAAGTACATTTTAAAGAAGAAAAAAAAATCACCGACAGCTAGTAATATGCTCTCTGCAGGCCCTAATCCTAGGGCTCATGCAATCAATTTAGTAAGTAAAAATGAGCACTGAAAAATGGAAACAGAACAAAATGTGAGACTACAAAATAAGTAAGAGTATTACTTAAGAAAAATTTTTTTGGTTTATGTGAATATAACTATTGTGATATAAAAATGTATTTATTTCTGTGGGTTTTTGTCAAATACTTTTGAAAATCACATTTACAGTTACTATTTTAAGTTTTTCCAACTTTTCATTATTACAAATAGCCCAGAGTAGCAAGAGATGGTTTAAAATGAGTTAAAATCAAACAGAAGGGAATTCTCAAAAATTCTGAAAAGCAAATAAAACAGCTCAAAGAAACATAAACATACAGCAAAATGATTACAACCTGAAAACTAGTGACCAAAGATATTGCCCTGTTTCTTAGTAAATGTAAAGTGAAAGGCAAGATTTGTTCTCCCTGCTGTTTTTTTTTTCTGTATCCTCCTTTCTGTACCATTTTGAGCATTAATGTAACTAAACCTCACTTATCCAAAATTTGTTCTAGTGTACCCCAATCAAGCTTAACTATAAAAAATGAAAATATGCTAGTATAAAAGACTACAGCCTAGTCAACTTTTAACCCAGTTTAAAAGAAAAAGATTTAGGCTTAATGGTTTTTAACATAAACACTGGTAATTACAAAGGAATTACAAGAATTTGTCTAAGAGGGCTTATAACAAAATGCTTTTTCCTGGTAAATAATATTATTGTATATATTTGAAAGCATCTGTTTTAAAACAATGCAAGTAATTCTTGAGTTTGACTACCATGCCTAAGTATTCTAAATTAGCAAGATTTTAACTTAAAAAAAGCCCAAAACTTATTAAAAGGATTAAATACTTCAAGAAGTTCTTATTTACTTAAAAAGAACTTTAAGTTACAAAAGATTTATTTTTTTAAAGAAATCACCTTTTCTCCTAAGTCTTACCTTTCCATTTTTATGCAGTCCAACACTTATAAATTAATAATTCCACAAAGATGTTGTATAGTATTAAGATATATCATGCAATCCCAGCACCAAAACAAATCAATTTTAGAAGCACTAATTCTCCATAGAGCACCACCACTTTCTAAACAAGGCAGATCAACAACTGCAAATCCAGTAAAATTGTTCATAAAGTGGATCATCTCCAAGTAGAAGCAAATTCATGAGTGTAACGCTTGCTATTGGTACTACATTTATTTTTCATTTCTCAGGTTACTTTAGTGAGAAACAATACCAACAGCAAACAAAGCTCAAAAGGAAATCCAACAAATTTCAAAACGATGCTGTAGTAGTTAGTATAAAAGAAAGGTTGACGCATCCTCAAAGCATCGATCAACACACATCATGCCCTACCGCTGAGGGTTAAAAGCCCAGTATTTAACTATATGATGATCTCCATGGATCAAGCAAGGCTTGCTATCATCTCACGTGCAACAGTCCATTTTATCCATGCCACAAAAATGGTAAATTTAGTAGTTACCAATAAATAAGTTGGGGGTCAAAGGGACTAAAGCCTTAGATGGCTCTTTATCATAAGATATCCTCAGACAAACCTCCCCATTCTTCATTCTGGCTCTATAAAATTAAGGAGCAGAGAAAAACTGTTAATTGCCTAGCTTTACAAAGAAAATGAACTCTACATTTCCTTTGTCATTATATGTATGTTTATAAAATAAATCCAACTGTACCACTCCCTGTCACACCCTCCCCTCTAAAAAGTCTAATTTAAAATAGGTATTTAATTGGTGGTGGGGGAAAATGTTCCGAGTACTGCTATGAATGTCAATTTAGTAATCTCAGCATGTTGCACTTTAATAATTTAAGAATCAAGTTAAGTACCAGTGGCATGTTAAGAAAACATGTTTTAAATTCCAGCCATCAAACATTAAAGATTGGATAATGGACCAATTTTTCTGGGCTTTTACCCCTAAATCTAATTAATCATTCAAACAATCAAATACCAAAAGGAATCTGAGTTCAGTCTAGAAATGTCAAAACTAAAACCCCTGTTTACCAAATAATTAAATAAAATAAAAAAGATATCTTTGCTATTTAATCACAATGTCTGATATTTTAGCAATTATTATTCAGGTATATATTTATGTTACAGTCCTTTTACTAACTATAATATGCTAATAAAAAATCTACTTTATCCATTGTCTGCCCTGTTTGCCTATAAAATGAAGGACTACCTAAACAAATTACATGATGTTTATACAAACTGATTAAAAGGCAAATTTTAAAGAAATTTTTCTGAAAAAAATTCTTAAGGGTAAAAATGTGTATTTCACAAATAGAAAAAGGACTAAAATCAAAATCATTGTGTGATATCTTTAAGCCAACAGATATTTTCATTATAAATTCAAAGCCATCTTTGGTGTTTAGAAATAATTAATTCAAGTAAAAGACCTGAAACCAAATAGAAAAATCACAGTACACTTAACCCTTGAACAACACAGCATCGGGTACTGACACCGTGCAGTCGAAAATCCAAGTATAACTTCTGACTCCCTCAAAACTTAAGTTGTCTCTCAGTATCCTCAAGGGATTGGTTCCAAGACCCCTTGAAAATACCAAAATTGGAGAATGCTTAAGTTCTCTATATAAAACGGTGTAGATCAATGTACACAGTCAGCCCTCCGCATGCATGGACTTCCAACAGCGGATTGAAAAAAATACGGGCATTTACTGAAAAAATCTGAGTATTAAGTGGATGTGCACAATTCAAACCCATGTTGTTCAAGGGGCAACTGTACTTGAAAAACTAAATAAAAATCAAATAATTAGGACTTTCACAAATTTATGGTTGCATTTAGATAAGCATTTTTACAGCTATACTTAAAATTTTGTAAACAAAATCATTTTGTGAGATAGACTGAGTGAATCCTATACCCGAATTATAAGACCAAGCTACTATAGACCAGGTGTTTTGATAAATCCAACAAGAAATTAATTTTAAAACATATCTATAATCCAATTTTAAAATTCCAACTACTGATAATTTGGACAATGAAAATTTTCAGTCTAAAAAAGTAAAGATGGCATTAGCCTTAGGAAACTACTCTGTTCAATGCAGAAAACCTCCAGGGGAATGATGAATTTTCTTACTATGTTACTGAGAAACACAGAAGCTTGGATCTAAAACAGAATATTTAAAAGATACATACCAAGACAACATAAGACAGCACAGCAGTTCAGATTTTACACAGCTCTGGAGTCTCGATCTAGGTCTGGAATTCTGGTTTTGCCAAATGCTACCTAGGGTCAGTCATTGGAACCTCACTGAGCCCCTACACTTCATTTGTTAAAGAGGCTCTCCTGATTCTTAGGGCATCCTGAGGATTAGCATAGGATGCCTCATACCTAAGTGCTCAGTGAGCTTTAGCTATCACCATAGTTTTTTGTTGTCACGGTGTCCAACAAAAACTTTTTTTAGCAGCTTGCAGAATGCCTTCTCTCATCTTATTACACCATCTATTATATGAACAAAATATTTAAATATTCCCCCAGAGATGTAAACACATATTAACATATGAATGAATCCATTTTAGGAAACAAGCACCTTGTCACCCCTAGATTTCTTATGATAGTATGTTGGTGAATAACCTGAGTAACAAGTTATCCTGTAACATGGAGCCTTACTATCCCATACAGACTGTAGCTTGGCTTCATCAAGGCCTTAACCTGCAATGTATTTATAACTCATTCGAAATTCAGAATAGACTAGCCACCTTCTGCTTTCTCAAGACCTGAATGGCTAAATTATATGAAAAATGGTTCATTGGTACCACTGAATAGAAAATGTCTTAATGCACTATCTATCGCTTTGGTTTATGTACAAAACAATGTGAAGGTAGTTGCAGATAGATGAGAGATAGGGCCAAAGATTTCTTCTAAAGACTAGGAACTAATTAACATCAGTCGATTTTTTTAACTAGGGTGAGACGGGAGAATTTTACATGGGACTACAGACATCCTGTGTTCCTCTCTCCATTTCTACTTTCCCCAATTAAAGATATAAAAATATTACTTTAAAAAGGGAGACATTACTTACTATTAAAAACTTCAATAGGGGAGATATACTACCCCCCCACATACAAATAAATGTAGACCTGTAATAACTTTTTTACCTCCTAGAACATTACATACAATATATGCCACAAAGTAAATTTAGCATATCTGTCATATTGTAAAGTCCAGCAATCTCCCAGTAGAGTTTAAAAGACAATCCAGACACAAGGAGATATCAGTACTCTCCAGGAAAAAACATTAAAAGTAAAAGCTGAACTTCAGTAACTTTAGAAATGTTTTAAGGCAAATATAATCAATCAAGAAATGATGAACAACTTGGAGGAAATACCAGGATCTGACAGAACAGTCCACAATAATGAAATATAAAACTGATGGAGGGAAGTGAAAAATATGAAAAATTCCCAATTCCTGATCCTGGTTTTGACCTAATTTTTAGAATAGTCTGATTAGTAAACAGCAAACTAAGAAGGTGCTCGCTTTAAAACCAATTTTGTAAGAGTGGACTATGAGCTTGTAGTTAACATAACTGATGTTAAAAAATTCTCCCCAGTGACATGTGTACAATCAATAAACAACCACGGCTAACTGTACACACATGGAAAAGGGGCTGTGCTCATCTCACTACTGAACAGTGAACGGAATCTGGGCAGCCAACAAAATCTTTCACTTTCGTAAGCACCTTAACCACTGTCTTGGTAATTCAAGCCCATTAAATGTACAATGCATTGTCTCATATTTAATATGTCTGTATGTCCCAGATGATGTCATCCCAAATGAACAATCCCCACAACTGACCCAGGCAGTGACTGATGCAGAGGGATTCTGGAGAGCTCCCCCTCTCCCTGAAGAGGCCAATGGATAAGTTATAAGGGAGAAAAAGATCTACTTTTCTTCTCTTAGTTCACATTTCTGTTATAACAGAAATGCTAAAAAAAAACAAAAAAAGGATTTAAACACAACAAAAAACAAAACAAAACAGAAAAAGAATCACAGATATAGAGAGCAAACTGATGGTTACCACAGGGGAGGGGAGTGCAGGCAGGGACAGGTGAAATTTTTAAAAAGTTGGATTTACAGCTTTCTTTAATAAAAGAGAGTCAATTACCTTAATGAAAACTTACTACATTTTTCATGTTGACTAGTCCATTCTTCTCATGCTATAAACTTTCTGTTTGATTAAAGCCACAATTATTGCTAAAGCATAATTCAACTTGGTACCTGAATTAAGGTTATCATTAAATTTTCAGAAAAAGGGAGCCTTAGCTAAAAAGTTTTAAGCTTCAGAAAGTAAAGGTACAGAAGCATCAGAGATACAATTAACCCAAAAATGTAGGAATTAGAAAGGGAAGGAGGATTATTGATGGCTCTGGTGATATCAAGGCAAGATAAGAATGCATTCACTGGACAGAACGTGGTTTGCTATCTAAGAAGAGCTAAGAGAAATACAAATACTTTTTAGTTTTCCTAACACAAAGCTAGAGTTCAATTATATATATGTATGAATGTATAATAAGTACAATCATAACATTATCATTTGCTTGGCTACATCTGCACTTAATGGACATGAGGTGAAAATATGAATCAATTTGGAATGAAATGCCATCTCAGTCAACTCCTAATTATCTATCTATCTATGTTAATGAGAAAAGGGATTATCTTAAGTAATTGAGAACAATGAATGGAGAGTTCTCAAATTACTGTTACTTTTGATGAATCTTTTCCCTTTTTCGAGGAGTCCATCCTCTAAAGGTTTAGACTCTAGTGTTTTGGGGTCCAAGATGGGCCATCAATACAGCAGGCCATCTTCAAAGTAAACAATCCATCCATAGATAACTGAGTTGATGTGACTGACACATATTCCAATGAATAAAATGCACATGGACAGTACATGCCAAGCATGCTTCAGAGTAATTTCTGAAACTAAGAATAATGGAAGATAACTGACACTCCCTGGCAAGAGCAAAACATGCTAGTGTCTCGTCAAGAGAACGCGGAGCTTACCTCCTGCAGAAGATCGGCCTGCTCAATTGCTTTAAGCACATTTTTCTTGGATGTTTCCTGAACTTCCCCTCCCAAAAGAAACTCATCCAAAATAAAATAAGCCTTCTCAAAATTAAAGATGATATCAAGTTCACACACCTGAAAAGCAAAATAAAGAAATAATAAATGTTAAAACTGAAGAAAGCAAAAGATACTTAGCTACTATCAGGTAGTAAACAAAACCTAACTAGAGTGAATCCATCTTAATTCTTTCTAAAAATGGCCATCTTTCTAACTAAGCTTCATTGGTTTAGTCAGCTGAATTTTCAGATCTCAAGTACTTGAAAACACAATGCCTACAAGCTAAGTAAGACCAAACAAACTCTGCAAACTCCCAATACAGGCAACTTTTCTACTCATAAAAAACGATCTATTAAACTACATATTTCCTGGGTAGATAATGTGATTATAACTGCTAACCAAATCTACGCTCTATACTAAGCACTCCCAGAATATTAATCTTTGCAGTTAGACTACTTTCTATTTCACTATTTAAACTTCACTCTCGCCAGCATAATTAAATGAGTAGGTCTGTGGGGTCAAGCAATTCTGGCAATTAACTGACTAGGCACAATGACAAGTAAGACTCATTATTCCTTCCCTCTTCCGCAGTCAGAACCCCCAAGACAATCAAATAATAAACTTATAAAAAATATTTTAAAAACTACGGCATTCAATTCCCTAAAACAAAATACTACTCACACTGCCAAAATACTTGTCAAGTAATTCCACGTAACGGTGAATTATTTCCAGGGTAATTAGTTCATTGTCCTGGTCCTCAATAGCACAGCAAAAATACAGACTAGCATATCTGTGACAAAAAACAAATGTGAAAAAGATTTTACCCTATAATCATGGTTCCTAAATATATTTTCGTATCCTATTGTGAAAGACCCCACGTGTATAGTTTACTTCCTCTTTTACAAAATAAATGCATAAAAAGAGAAAGTTTGAAAAGTATAGGCAAGCAAAAAAGAAAATCACTCAATCACACCATCTAGAAAAAGTAACCATTTTGCTCTTCTTCCCTTTAGGCTCCTTTCCATGTAGATTCTACAACATAGCTGACCCAGGTTGTTCTGAGGTTCCCTTAATTAAAACAAAATGCACTGCATGACTAATTCAAACTACAAATAAACAGGGAAGAAAATAAACTCTCCAACTGAAGGACTTATTGAAGATATTGTTAACATAAAGTCAATGTTCTGGAACGTTTTATTGAAGTGTAATACACACACAGAGGAGAACACAAGTCATAAATGAGTTTTCAAAGTGAACCCACCTGTGTACCGGCATGTGCCTTCAATAGATTACTGAACCTCTGAAACCCCTCTCCTAGTCGCAACC
Organism: Eonycteris spelaea; assembly: GCA_003508835.1. Lineage (NCBI taxonomy): Eukaryota > Metazoa > Chordata > Mammalia > Chiroptera > Pteropodidae > Eonycteris > Eonycteris spelaea. The sequence continues at coordinate 1,773,836 of PUFA01000219.1, forward strand.
TCCCACTCCCAAGGGTAACTACTATTTTGACTTCTAACATAATTAAAAAAAAAAAAAAAAAAAAGGTTTCTAGGATTGCGGAATAACCTCCCCCCCACACCAACCCCAAAGAACAACAGTTCTAAGTTATTACAGAAGTTAGAGTACGAGAACTCAGGAAACAGAGACCTGTCCTCAAATTTTCCAAGTTCTACCCTCCTGAACTGAAAGCTTGAAAGCTTAGGTTATTCATCCTTGAAGAAGGAATAAGGTTGGAAAACTCATATTCTCCTCCGAATTAGGATTCTAACACATGGTTATACTTAACTCAAAAAAGCCAAAACTTACTTATATACAACCTTCGAGGTATAGCAAATGATGACCAAGTCTTTTGAGGAGGATTAAAAAAGAGAATTTTCACATGGTTGAGTGTATTTAAGGCTTTTGAAAAGAAACAAAATAAAAACCTAAGATATTCGAAACAAATTTCAGTTGAGATTGTAATTTTCACTGAAGAGCATTTAAGTGATTTTTGGAAAACACAATAGGCAATCACTACTCACAGCATTAATGTAAAATAATAGACAAAGTAATAGTGCTCATAAAATAATGTTCACAGCATTAATGTAAAATATACAAATGCACGCAACCTCAGTTTTGGAATTCAGTGAATTCATGCTCTTCAGTATAACTAGTATTTATATAATAGTCGGCTAATTTCAATATTATCAAAAACTTTTCATCTTATTTGATCTTTCGAACAGCAAACACCATCATCGCTCATTATGGAAGGGGGAAAAAAACCCCAAAAAACTAAGGCTCAAGAATACAGGGCCTGCCAAGTGGGTGTGCATTGGGATAAGAAATCTGATCTTCGGACCTTAACTCGAGGCACTTTTCCATCTTCCTTCCACCACCAAGCCCTTGTCATACACAGCATGATTTTGGCCATACCCATTCTACCTGACTTCTACACTAAGTTATTTAAAATGGTGGGTCTCCTGCAATCTTGGAAAAGTATTTGAATGCGTTCATTTATTATCATGAAGGACATAACAGGGCACCACCTCTAACTTGAACAAAGTGCTTCCTCTCTTTCCCAGCACTATCCTATGTTTTATCTGTTTAGAAGGCAACAGAATATTACAAGTCTCTATCCTCCCTAATGCATGCTCATCAAATAGAGTTCTAGATTTGGAGAAATTGATACAAGTGATATGTAAGGTTTCTTGAATTAAGAAAACGAAAGATTAACAGGACTGATGTTAACATGGTAGATAAATACCAGACATGACTAGCTAACATGAACAGAATGCTAAATAATTCCATTACTAATAATCAGTTTTGGGTAAAATTCCTTTTACTTTCAAGATCTCTTTAATGCTTGCACCAACCTCACTCCCTACGCATGGTACTGCCTGCCTCTTTGCTTACAAATAAACAGCACTTAAACACTAGTCGAAGGTCCTAAATTGAATGAATTATTTGGAAATATTTGAGTATCACCAGGACTGATGTATCTAAGTACCAACCAGTAATAATAATAAAAACCTGCAACAAAAGAGCCATCAAATTAAATGAATTTTTTTATTGTAGGTGAACATCTAGTTATTCAGGATTATGAGAAGGCACCTTTCCGAAAGCTTAGGAAGGAAACAAAAGCGAAATAACTGGTAACATTCACTGAGCCCTCACTGAGCGAGGTACTAAATGTTAGCCACGGCTTTTGCATATTTCACCATTTTTAATCTTCACAGCACAGACTTCCAGAGAGATACCATTGCTCACATTTGTAGAAGACCCAGGCTTACCTGAGCAACCTCCCCACAAATAGCAATTTGACTCTAGAGCCCAAGTTTTATATTAAAAACTATAACCAGTAATTATATTAAATAATCTTGCGCCTGGCAAAAATTAAAATTCAAAGCAATATTTTAACAGCTTTGAAGAGGAAGAGATCAAAATTGTTATACTGATTTACTAAAAGATTACCATGAGAACCTGAAGTACTATTTTTAGAACCAAATTGTTTTTAAAAATTCAATAATGAGCTCATTTTGTTCTTAGTACATATTTGTAAGTCTAAATCTAAAGTAAAATTAATAGACTAGTAAGAAAGGTATGTTCGGTTATTTTTAGCGGAGTGGATTAAGGCTTACTCTAATTACCGGCACTCGGAGAACATCTGAAAGTGCCTATTCTTATATTCAAAACCCATGACTTCTCCGCAGTCAGCTAAATATCAGCTGACTGTGGATGAATGTAACTAAGCTGTTCTCAATACCCACTGCTATGTCATTAAAAATTCTTTTGTTAGTAAAGAAAATCAATACAGTATTCTTTGACAAATTCTCAAGGTAGTAAAATTTGGAGCCGTGTATTTTTTAATTTGAAGTCTTTAATCCAGTGCCTCTTCCATAACATGCTACACAAAATAGAAAATTTTTTTTAAAAAGTTTTCTGTATTCACAAGATCGTCAAGAGCATTTATTTTAGAAATGAGGAAGCAGGCCAAATGACTTTTCCAAAGTCACAAAACCAGTTCGTGGTAAAAACAAAATAAAACTCAAGACCCCAGACTGTCAATTTTTTTCAGCTACATTATTTTATCTTCTTTCCCTTCCCACTACTCCTTCCCAAGAGGGAGAATTATTATGCAAAATACTCAGGATGGACAAAGTGGATGAGGCAACCTGAGGTACAAAGATCTAAACAGGGAAAAGTGCTAGCTCAGAATTTCTCAGGAACTAAGCGGTAATTCTTTAGGTCTTCTCTTCCAGCTGGACTAGGGAAAAATAATCACCTGTTTATAGCAACAGAAATGATGTCTTTAAGTACAATAGATGACCTTTTCAGTATGAAATGGGGGAGGATGCATAGAAAAACTGATTATAAATTTTAAGTTTTGTATGTTATTTTTATCTCAATAAAGCTGTGTGTGTGTGTTTTTTTTAATGCACCTTTTATTTATAGGAGCCTGATTCAAGTATCAGAGTCAGGTTAGAGTGCCCTTTATGGCCTTTTAAAGAAAAAGCGATGGTCCAACATGGGTGGGCTGAATGCTGTGGGCAGGAACACTAACTAGTGCTTTCCTTCTTTTCGTTTAATAGGCCATTTCCTTCCGCTGCAGAAATCTTGATTTGTGGGATTGATTCCCTTGCTGGTATTTTCCTCCTCCACACGGGGACTCCTTCCCCTATCTAAAAATAAGCTTAAGTCTCTCACACCTTTTTTGAACCCTGTCCCCAATTCCTGTCTATGGGTGGTTACCACACCTTCTGTCCTTCAGAGCAAAACTCCCCACAAAAGTCTACATTTGCTATTTAAATGTCTCCACTTCTCACTTTACTCCATTTCTTCGAGAGTTTTCTCTACTATTCCACTGAAAATGTCCCGACAAAGGGCATTTTATGAAATGCTCACTGTAAAATCTAACAGATTATTTCTTCACTTTAATTGAACTTAATGCAACATTTGGCACTGATAACGTTATTTTTGAAACTTTCTCTTCTTCCCTGACATTACTAACCCTATACTTACCCTCCCCTCCCCCTTTGCCTGCAGCTGGAATGTTGGTGATCTAACACTTTATGCCCAGTTTCCCCCCCGCCCCCCGACTTCCATGCCTAGGCCCTTCCCAAGAAAACGAGGCATCTCAAAGTCAACTTGTCTACTAGCTCAGCACTCACCCAGCCAACAGAAAGAGAAATGCGGTTTCCCTCCACTCCTCCACTCCTTTCCCTGCCATCCCTCCACCCCCAGCAGTGACCGACTCTTAAAAAACTTACCTGGGTACTGGCTCTTTCCATCTGCTGAGCCCACAGCAAGGTCTTCCTTCAGGAAGGAACTCATTAGAGTGCCTGCAATCTCCTAACAGATCCCTCAGGGGGGCCAGTCTCAGCCCCCCCCACCCATTCTCCAATTATCAGGATCTGTTAAAAAAGGCAAGTCTGCTTTTTCACCCCTGTTTAAAATCTTTGCCTCCAAGATTAAGAGTCGTGTCCTAGCCAGTCACTAACTAGCATATGACCTTGGACAAGTCACTTCTCCCAAGTTCTCCAGTATTTTTTTTTAAAGAAAATTGACATTTGATCAACAGTGCCAACTTTCAAACTCAGGAACCACCTCCTAGGCAGAGGGTAGAGGCCCCGTAAGTAGGGGTACAGGAGTCCAGTCTTGATGTCACAAGAGCAGCTTCGCTTCCACTTGTTTCATTTAGGGTTCTATTCTTAGGGCAAAAAGCTTTAAAAAAACAAAAAACAAAAAAACTAGCCCAACACAGTGCCTTAAACATAGAAGGCTTTAACATGATTGCTGAAAGAATAAGTGATGAGTATAAGAACCAGGAAAAAAATAAATAAATCACTTGAAAAGTAATGGTATATACCAATTTTACCTCAAAAAAAAAAAAAAAATCACTTGACTAGGTTATTCTGACAATTCCTAGCCCTAAAATACTAGGATTTTTCTAAACAAAACCAAATACTGGATACAAAATCACCCAAAGATTAAAATTCATTCTACTGTAAAGAACAATTTATGGGATTTAAAATTTTCTCTATGTCCTATAATCTCATTACTTCCTCTGCCATCTCCCCCACAAAAAACTCCATCCATACTTGCAGGAAACTGAGATAAAACTCAGATTTCTCCTCAACCCTCTTGATAAGCTTGTTCTCTTAGTTCCCTGCACATCCCCCAGAGGCTTTTTATGCAGAAACCCTCATATCTTAAACACAGTAAATTATTTGTAAAAAGGAACAAAAATGGGGAAGAAACAAAGTAATCATTTTTGTCTTTTAACCCGATTAGAAAAATCTTGAGAAATTTATTTTAACGTATTAAAAGTTTCAGATACTAGTAAAGACATACAGCATTTTTTAAAAAGTTTAATGTTCAAAGCCAATCTATGAGTCATTTTGCAACATGAAAAATTTTTAAATCTATTCTTGGCAAAGTTATCTATAAGACCTGATCACACCTCCAGCACAGCAACAAGTATACTTCAATTTAATAAACATTACTAGCAAAGAGAACCTGTATATACACAATATTTTAAAACCTCTATGTGACCGAAATGTCTGTGTATCCAAAGAGTGTTTATAAGTAAGATTCTAAAAGTCAGACAAAAGGCATGTCAATTATCAGCTATTACTTTACAAATCTGGGGGAGAGGGAGAGGGAAATGCTTAAACTCAGAATTACTCACACAATTTAAAATACTAATCCTGTTTTTTTCCCTTGCAAAGGAATAACTTTATTAAATTTTTCTAAAAAGATGATTAAGCATAATGATTTATGCCTTTAATAACATAATTAGTTTTAAAACAACTTCCCTGCTTTCATCATTTTAGCCTAGGTAATCAATTAAAAGAACAGTTATTTTAAAAATACGAACCTTTAACTTAAAATCTTTTTCATCTAAATCTTTCTTAATCATTATTTATAAGTGTCATCTCTCAAAAGCCTGCAATTCCCATACTACAAATGATGGAACATTTGATTCTGCTATTTCACCTTTCTGAGAAATAAAAATTATACCTCTTGTAAACAATCTTCAGATCTCGCCACTCAAGAAAGCTGCACATTTTAGGTTTCCGTGCTAAAACGGTTTGAACAAGTTCTCTTGTGATCTTTTTCTTCTCTTTGTCTGATAGTGGGACATACCATTTCTGCAGTCGGAGCTTTCCCTGACGACTAAAAAGCAACATAAACTGCATCTGTTAAGATAGACAGAATCAAAATTACATGCAAGACTTTGATTCAATAAAGTTAAGATTAAGATAACATATTTTATAGAGAAGCTTTGGGAGACCCGGCTTTTCACTGACAAATGATAAGCAGCCATCAATATTTCCATGCCAGTTAAAGCAGGAGGCAATTCCTGTAGAAAGATCTTCCTACCAGATGCAAATCTCCCCACCCCACCCTGTTCCACGTAAGTTTGGAGTCTGCAGAACAAAAAGAAAAACAGGCATTAAGTTGGAGTGAAAATTTTGAGGAAAGAGAAAGATAACTTCTGCAATTTAAGAAGCTATTGTATACTTGTGCTATATTCCACACTCTCTATATGCATCAAAAGAGAACTGTTGACATCAACTGGTTTAGGTACATTTGAAGGAAACAGGAGACCTACTATTTCTCACCCTGAGGCTGTTCTCGTTCCAGGATGAATTACTTATAACCAGACTGTTATCATTAGAATGTCCTCTTCAGTTTATGCTTACATATGATAAGAAACAAAAGATCTAAAATATCAACCCAAAAAAGATCCCGTAAGTGAACATTTTTCTTAATAAAAGCTGAATTTTTAAGTATCTCATCTCACTTTTTAAAAATTCCAACATATATATTCACACAACAAAGAGGTAGTAAGGGAAAATAATGGAAGAGAATATAAACCTTTAAAAAGCCAAAATCAGAGTTATATACATTCAGAGACACTACATGAAATACTTCAAAGTTTTTTAAAAAGCATTTAGAGATGGAGTGGATGCTGAATTCTAGCGTATATCACACTTAAACTATTTTATATATATATTTGGAATCTACAAATCTGTCGATTAGTCTACATGCTTAATTTTTAAGAAAAGCTTCTTGTATCTTATAATTCAACTGGTCTTCTCAAAAGCAGACAGATAAGCACTGTTCCTACAAAAGTAATTTAAAGGTAGAATTCAGACGGGAATCTTTTTTTTTTTTTTTTTTTGCTATTAACTATTGTTAAGTTCTTTTAACTGTGTTACTGCATAAAAGATTCCGGCCTGATTCTTAATATTCACCACACCATCTTGAATTTGAACATGGGGTGGGAGAATTTCCACAACCGATTGAAAAGAAAATGGGCCCTAAATTTCGTTAAGAAATTATTGCCCCTTTTTGTCCTAATCCGAACAGGCATCGGGGCAAGATAGGTATTTAAAATTTATGATGCGGCATTTGCACTTTATGAAAGTTAAAAGCTCACTTTAAAACGCTTCCCCGGCACCAAATTAACGAACGATATTCGCGGTATCAAAAGTGCCTCCCATACGTGTCCTGTTCAGACAGCGGCATCTGAAGAGGACAGCGGGGAAAGCATCGACTGGACAACGTTGAAGGGAAGCCCGTCATCAGAACTTGGAAAAAAGATCAGCTCCGTATCCCCGGATCCTGGCGACCAGGCGGGCTGGCTTTCGACAGGAGCACGGGCTTCAATTCGAGGCTGTCTGGGTAAGCGGGGTCCGGAATCCTCCACGACCACCACTTTATAGGACGATTAAATGATTCCCTCGCTACGACAACGTGCTACCGTGGGACCACAGCCGCTTGCAAGGAGCAACTCTTCCTCGCCTCTCGTTCCAAACCAAGGCTCTGATTTGGCCGCACATCCCGGGGCACCTCGATTCCTCGAGATCGCTATTAAAAACAATGGGCTCGGCCGCGGAGCGGGCTCGGGGCCAGCTGTTCCTGGGTCCGGCCGTCTCCGCTGCCTCCCCGCCGCCCCACGGGGCCGCACTCCATCACCGACCGAGCCCCGGCGAGGTGACAAGAAAAGAGCGGGGCAGACAATGGCATCCGCCGCCGCGCAGGGGGCGCCAGGGGTCTTCGACCGCCGCCCCCCCCGCCCCCGGCCGCGAGCCCCTCTCGAAAACGCCCCGCAAAACTTGAGGGGATTCCCGAACCACAGGTGCCGCGGGGCCGCCGCGGCGTCCGAGACGGCCCCCGCATCCCGGGGTGAGGAAGCCGAGAGAAGTGAGTTGCCGGGCGCCGCGCCCCAGGGGCGGGCCGGTCGGGCTCAGGGTGGGGTCGCCGGGGCGCGTGCGGGGCGGCTGGGGGCGCGCCCAACCCTCCCAGCCCACTCCCCGTCCTCGGCACCCCAGTTCGACCCCCGGGACTTACGGCGGCCGCGGGCCGCGGGCGCGGCGACACTCGGCCGGTAGCCGCGGCGGAGGCTGAGGCTGAGGCTGAAGCTGAGGCTGAGGCTGAGGCTGAGGGGAAGCCCCTGTCGCTGAGCGGAGGAAGAGAAGCCGTGTTGTGTGGGGAGGGGACCTGGTTAACGGAGGGATGGCTTAGGCTGCGAGGGGAGGGCGAGCCGACAGACCCCGCCCCGGGGGCCGGACAAGGGAGGAGCTGAGGTTGCGGCGGCGGGGGGGGGCGGGCTGGGCGACGCGCGGGAAGCGGCTCGGCTGTCGCCAACGGCCGCGGAGGCAGCACAGCTGACCTCACAATCCAAGGAAGCCGATTGGCTGCGTCTCTACGAGGGGGCGGGTCTGGACCGGAAGCCAGGCCACGTGACCCGGAAGCGGCAGCTGCAGGGGCTGGTGCGCCTGCGCACTCCTGCGTGTGCCTTCGGGACGCGCGCGGGCGGTTTTCTCGGCTATTCGGTGGCGCGAAGATAGGGTTCCGCGGCGCCTTTTGTCGATCCCGCTGTGTCGGGTAGGGAAGGTCTGGACCGCGAAGAGCCAAGTTCGAGCTCCAATAACTCTCCGTGCCCCAAGAGGGTGGGATGGGGAGGCGTGACGGTCGGTGACTATGGTGAGGGGTGTCGCGGAGCTCGTGCTTGCTTTCAGAGGGCCTTTTGCAATCATTCTGGCTCAAAACTACCCGGAATCCGGCCCCTCTTTCCCATCGCACTGCTACATCCCTAAACACCCTTTACCCCGAGCTGTACAATTGCTCTTCCCTGGGCTTGCCTCGCCCATCCTCAGTGCCGTGGACCTGATAACTTACTGTCGGTTCCCTGCCGAAAAGCCCAGACAAGCACCTCATCTTCGCGATTCCCGCTTCCTTCACACGGAAACGCCCCCGCAGCCTTGCGGACCTCTTGCTCTGCCTGGCATGCCCTTCCTCTCAAATGTCACATCTCCTATGAAGCCTCAACTTCAGACCCTGTAAGAACGAATCCCCCTTTCACTCACATGCCCATCGGCCTCAGTTCAACGCATCTTGAATTTTATTTTCCATCCCAACCTAGTTCACTGCCTGGTATATAACAACTAATAAATTTTAGCTGACTGATAAGGACTATAAAATGATAGATTTGTTTAGAGCCTTAGTGCTGAGCATTGTGCCTAACACATAATGGATGACCATATTTTTTTTTTTTTGAATGAAAGAATGGATGAATCATCTAGTCCTACTCATCTTTTACAGATGAGGAAAGAGGAGCCCCACAGGATTAAGTGACCTTGCTTGAACAGACACGGGTTTCTCATGTCGAGTGCTAGTCATTACCCGTCACCGAGATTCTTACAAAGGAAGCTGGAAAATTGCTTTTGTGAAGGTATGCCTTTTTGCAGAGGTTCCCAAACATAGTCGCCAGAATTTTTTAATGGCCCAAAGTGAAAAAGAAATGCTAAGTTTTTCATGAAGCTAAATTTAATCAATTTAGAGGAGTTCTTTATTAGGGATTGTGTTCTTTTGCCTGTTAAAGTGTCTGTAAAACTAAGTATATAATAGAGATTTGGGGGGCATTTTTTAATGCCCTTATTTGGTAAAATAAAAATATATGATACCTCCTCTTTTAAGCACTGCTGTTTTGCTTGGAAAATTTCCTACTAATGTGTATGATTAATGTATAGTGGAATATTAAGGAGGTGGTCACTCAAAGCACAGAGCTGGCTTTGTGTTGGTCTTTAGGCCCCCTGCCCAAGTTTCTCTCTGCTCCCTGACCAATCACGCCCGAAAGGCTCACGTTAATGTCTCATTTCGCCCTTACTACACAAAACGGATGCCATGCCATGAAAGCTCACCCTCTGAATTCAAACGGTGCTTTTCTCTTTTCCTGTACAAAACACATATGTTCTTGAGGTTCCTGAGATGACCCCCTCCAAATTTAAACTCATTGGTTAGGCTCCTAATGTTGATCTGTTCTGAAAATGAGGAGGGGAGACTTGCTGATGACATATTGGCAGTCTCTGGTGTTCCTAGCCAAGAAAAGGTGGATGTTGGAGGTAGGGAGGGAAAGGAATTATGGGAAAAATAATTAGCAGCTGAAAGCAGCTATTACATAATCTTGGCTGCTTATTAATTTAGCAGAAGGAATGGCTTATTAAATTCTAATAGCAACGGCACAAATGCAAACAACCTAGCAATTAACAGTGCAGGGCCCATTATTTTGTTAATATGTTCCCTTTTTTTGGCAAGTATATAAGAACAAAATTTATAGAAACAGATGGTCTTTTTCAGTAGATTATAGATGGTTTATTTTGTAGTCTTGGTATTAGGTGCTAATTGTGAATTCACTGCGAAAGACAAAAGAAGCTCTGTTACTGTCTTTGTTAGTAATTAACTGCTTGACTTTGATTCCCAGTTTTTAAATTGTGGGCTTTGTTATATGTGTGATTCTTTTCACCTAGTATCTTCATCTGTAATGTTAATAGGATATCATTTTTAATCCTCTGCTTTTGTGATCTGGGTGGTCCTGATTTCTTGGTTAATGATGGAATGAACAATGTTTATGAAAAATTAAAAATCAGATTATAAAAAATTGGGGGGGGTATGGGAGACATTTTTCATGGAGCAAGAACAAGTAGTTTCTTGATACAAGGCTGTCTGATGTTTTCCTGTTTCACTGGCCCAGGAAGATAAAGGAAAATTCGGCAAGGTCAGAAGAGAGAACAGATTTATCCTTAAGTAACCTTGTCCCCAGTGTACAGAGGGGAAGAATTGAAGTATTTCTGGTAACCTGCCTTTTATTTATATTTTTATTGAGACATAATTGACATGTAATGTTATATTAGTTTCAAGTGTACAACGTAATGGTTTGATATTTACATGTATTGCGAAATGACCACAATAAATTTAGTTAACATCACTTGTTTCTTAAATTTTAAAAAAAAGTGCCTAGCTTTCATTTATGTTAAATGCAAGAGGTGAAAGTGAAACGGAGTCTACCTCCTAACAATAATATTTTGAGACGTTTATGTAATCTTTTAAAAGTTTTCAAAAATAATTTTAATTTCCTGTTAAATGTGTAATGACCATATGCTTTTATCTCCAATTCCTCTCAAAACGCCATTAAATGAGGGGGAAAAAAGAGGAATATTTAAAGTATATATTCACACAGACAATAAGAGGCAGGACATTAGCATGAGAATGTCAACAAGGACATCAGCATACACTGTCTGTCTGCTCATCATTAAAAACACTGACAATTTAAGTAAAAATTGTAATATGTTTATATGAGAATATGAAGGAGCAGAAGTGAGGGGATGTTGAAATATTGCTAAATCTTCAAGCACGAACAGAAAGAAAACATAATATCTAACATAAATCAAGAAATAGAATTATTAGTGCATTCTTTCCTAGGTACCAGGAAGTACATTTTAGAAGCAATGATGACTCTTTTTTGAGGGACAGAATCTTGAGGTAGGATAGAATAAAGATTTTTATTATGTTTTATTTTAGTGCAGGTTTTACTTAGCTAATTTTTAAAAAATATTGCAATAAAGTAGATAAAAATCTGTTAGTGCTAACATAATATTATGAACTCTTCATACAGAGTTCCTTTATTCTATATTACTTAGAAATTATTAAATAAAAATGCCTTGTAATAGAATTCAGTGATGAATCAGTGTAGATCACAATAAGTGTAAAAAAGATGCTTAGAGTTTGTGAATTTGCATCTCCAGGGATAAAGTTGTTCCTAAGAGAAAAGTGGCCTAAAATAATGAGGAATGTGTAAACCGAAGCATTTCAAATAGAGCTGTCACTGCCGAAGTTCTCAACAATGAGCTAAAGAGAAATGTAGAACATATGCTCTTTCTTGAAGCCTGTTTCTATAGCTTTGAATAAAATGGCAGGAAGATGACTCTTCCCTTTTAGAGCAGTGATTTTCAACCTGGGCAATTTTGCCCCACTCGTACCGCCAGTGGACATTTGGCAGTGTCTGGAGACATTTTGGTTGTCACAATGGGCAGAGGAGGGTGCTGGTGATGGCTGCTACAAAGTACAGGACAGCTCCCAGCACAAAGAGTTATCCAGCTCAAAATGTCAAAATGCTGAGTTAGTCACTGCAAAGGTTAATATGCAGTAACTGAAATCTTTTATAGACATTTCAAGAAATGTCTTCATATAAGTTTTTTTTTTTCTCTCTAAGGAGTTGGGGGCATTATTCTTGATATTTGATAGGGAAAAGCCTTAACTGCTGAAAAGACTGGCCACATAGTTAAGGCAGTCAGAATTCTTTAATAGTAATGAGAATTAACTATCTAAATGGGATTTTATTCAAAGGGACCCCAGAATATTAGTGGAAATTACTTTAGAACCCGAATTCATGAGATGACTATTCTATCCATTCATTCCTTGAACATAAATGCTTATTAGCTATCTACTCTGTGCTGGGCACTCTGGAAGGTAACAGGGATACAAAGATGAGTAGGATTTTGACTCTGTCCTAAAGTTCCAAAACCATTTCTCCTGACACAGAATTCTGAGGCTTTTGGAGACAAACCCTGGATGGTCAGAGAAGCAGTCCCTAATCAAACATATGAATATATTTTCTTTTAGGAAACCCCTAAAGATACTTCATAGAACCTTACATCTCCGGGTCTGATGCCTTTGCAAACTGTTTGCTGTAATGACCTCCCAGGCCTTTAGCAATCTTTTCATTCTATGAGTTTTCTACAGCACTCTTAATTCACAGCGATATGAGAGAAATTCGATATGTTTTCAACAAAACGATTTCAGTTAGTATCCTTTTGACCTGGTCCTTGAAATGAAATATTTCAGCAGTAATCTAACTCAATTAGACCAGTGCTTCTGGGATGCTCTCTCGAGGACTTGTGAAAACACAGATTGCTGGGGCCTATCCCCAGAATTTCTGATTTAGCAGGTCTGACGCAGGCCTGAGAATTGCATTTCTCACAAGTTCTCAGGTGCTGTTGATGCCACTGGTCTGACCACACTCTAAGAACCATTTCTCTATACCAAAAAAAAAAAAAAAAGCTATGATATCTAACTGGAAAGTTCTCAAAGCTAGCAATTATGATATAATTTTCCCAGATAAATTGATCTAAAGGTAACTTGAGATCTGAGTATTTTTATAGCTGACCTCATTAAGTCTGATAACATTAGGAGAGTAATATTCTCAGTTATATGAAACTGAAGCTAAATCTTCATGCACAAACCAGAGTGGCGTACAATTGTGAATGCCCTGTGCAAACTAATGTACTATAATAGTCTAAGTTAGAAATTGGAGCACTTAGAGAAACCTGAAGGTTGCATCATAAATATCAGATGCTTCCTTGATGAATATCACTAGTCTAAAAATATTTTCCAACTACTCATGTCAAGTAGGAATCACTTCTGAAATATTTTGTCAGCAATTACAGGCATGAGGTAGAAAGGAGAGAGTTGAAAGGGAATGGCTAGACAGAATCAATATTCCTGGAGATATTGGCAAAAACCACACTGTGGTCATCAAAACCTGCCCTTTCTCTTCCTTGGCACATGGTTAGACCCTGTTCCTCAGTCACCTCTGCACTTGGGCGTGTCCATGGGGCTGAAATCAGCCAATGAAACTTGGATGGAAGTGGTATCAGGCTGGTCCCAGAAAAACCTTCCATAGGAAAGCCCCTTCCCTCTCTCCTTAACCCCGCTTTTGCCCTCTGGATGTTGATACCCAGAGTGACCTTGAAAGTCAGGCTTTGAAGATGGCTGGGTCTCTCAGCCTGGGTTCCTGAATGACTGCACGGAGCTCACACACACACACACACACACACACACACGCAGACCACTACCACCATCATCATTCCTACCACCAATTGTACTTTAAGCGAAACTGCTAGCATTACTTGCCATGCTTGCAAGCTGTTGCATGCTTAGTTACAAAGAGAAAGAGCCATGGCGATGGGAAGAACAGGTGACTTTTCGAGAGGGTGGCTCTTTTTCTCGATACTAAACCTGCTTTTTGTGCTCCTTCATGTGTCTCCTTTACATGGAAATTTGAAGAGAATTCTCAAACAGTTTGAGTCCAGAATTTAAAATTCCTCATCTGTCAAAGGGGCAAAAAAGACTGATTTGCAGTTCTTTTTTCCGTTCCTCTAGCAAAGGCTAGCCTTTGTACCAGGTAATAGATAAGGCGAATTGTTTAAAAATCATAAAGCTAAAAAGCTAAGGAAATGAAAAAGGGGAGAGGGCACATTCAGTAAACTCCCTAATTGTCAAAAGTGGATAATATTATCATCAGTGTCTTAGGATCGAGGAACTAAAGTTTACAGTTTATCTGCGACCAAATGATCTCCTAGTCTTCCAAATACTACGGGAGAAAGTGAAAACATTTATGCTAAAGCAGTATTTAGAATACATGAACATTTTAAGTGATTTTTAAAAATCTTTTAGATATAACAATTATATAAAATAATAGAATTTTAAAGGGAATTTCATTCAAAAACTTTGTTTTACGAATGAGGTGATTAAGCTCTAGATAAGTTAAATTGTTCAAGATCTTACTACCTAGTTAGTGGCAAATGGGGAACTAAGAGCTCTCGGTTCTGTCTCCAGGCAATGTTTTTCCACCACAGTGCACTTTCTGTAGCCCATAAACTACTTGCCCATTACCTGTAGGCAAAAACAAACAAACTGAAAAGCCACACACACAGGCCTCAAAACCTAAACTCTTCATTCTTCCTCTAATCTCTCAGCCTAGCATTTAACTATTTGTGCTTCCACTAGCCACCTGAAAGCCTTGCAATCTCCAGGACTGGGACATGAGTATCTTACTCATCTCTGTATCACAGCACCTAATATAATGCTTTGCACAGACACTCAAAAAATGTTCATGAAACTGAATTGGAATGCCAAACCAAGATTAACAGCCTGTCTAATTACTTCTTGAGTTTTATTAGTGCTTTTTTTTTTTTTTTCGGTCTGCCCCCTCCCTACCATAGCCTGTGAAGTATTCTCATTTCCATTAATATTGCACTGAGTCAGACCAGTAAGCTGGACTGTCTCAGCCCCTTCCCTCCACCTGATCCCATGACAGTTCGTTCTGCACGTGGCCACCTGAGCATTTTTTTTTTCTTTCTAAAACAATTCTAATAGAGATTAGGTCCTCTGCTTAAAATGCTTCCATCTCTTTACTTCATTAAATAAGTCTGGGTCAGGCACTCACTGGGTACTGGGGATAAAATAGAGAAAAACTTGGACATGGAACTTTCTACCAGGTCCCTATGGTATAGGTAGGGTGGGGGACGAGCTTTGCACTCAGCAATTGCAATACAGTGGAGTGTTTCAAAGGGGGAAGGCCAGGGTGCTGTAGGAGCACGTAGGAGTGCCTAACCTACAGTTGTGGTAGCGATGGGTGGTAGGGTCAGAAGGTTTCCTGAAGGACACATCTTTTAGGCCAAGATTGGAAAAAGTGGGAGTCAGCCAAGAGAAGACAGGGCAACAGTGTTCCATGCAGGGAGAATAGCTCATGCAAAGATAAAGAGATGAGTGCATGACTGCCCTAGGAACCTGAATGGAAGGTCAGCATGGCCAGGTACTCCTGGGTAAAGATGAGTCTGCAGAGGATAGGAGGACCATATCATGAAGGACCTTTCAAACAGGATTAAAACATCTGGGCTTTATATAAGGATATTGGGAGACATTAAAAGATTTTAAGCATGGGCAATGCCATTATCAGATTTGAGTATTGGAGTTTCAAAAAGATCACTGTGGATGAAATGTGGTTAATTGCAGGATATAGCGTAGTCAGAATTTAGTCGCAGATAAAAATAAATCATTGTAACTGATACAAACAGAAGCAGTCTAAAGATTGTTACCAGAGAGTGGGGTCCTCTCCTGGTGCGTAGTCAAGGTTCTTAATGTCTCGAACAAAGAATTGAGCAAGACACTGAAATACAGTAAAAAAGTTTTATTAGGAGGGAAAGTATACTTCCACATGTGGAAGTGGACCTGATCAAGAAAAGCATGGTTCAAAACCTTTCGGAGTTTTTATCCCTTTTTGCTGTGAGTGGTTACTTTTCGTAGAGGAGTGGGCTTCCTTGATTGACAACTAAGATCAACAGGACTCAGTGATTCATCATTTTGCTTTCTGTGCATGTTTGTTCCCAGAATTCAGTCTGTTATAATGATATTAATGAACTTCCAGGCATATGCATCATATTATAATGATGGTATAATTAGACTCAGGTGAGTTGAAGGTCTTTGGGGTCTTCATTGCACAGGTGCCAGTGACTAGCGTAAACTGGTCCGTAATTCTCTGCTTACTTGTTTCTGGCTTGCTTAATTGTGGGCGGATTAGGGCTGACCCCTTCTAGGATAGGATGACCTCAGTGGCTTTGCAGGCAGACCTGAAACCCCGCAACTAACTTTCCTGCCTAGCTCTTTTCTAAGAGCCAAGAACCCCTTTATTATTGGTATGGATGTTGAGGGACGGGAGGTCTCTTCTTCTGTATCTGCTTCCTGCTGAGAATGGCCATAGTCCCTTCCTACAGGGGTTTCATGGAGCTGTTTCCTTTTCTGCCTCAGTCAGGATGGGGACTTGGGTTTCCTGCTGAAGTGCCACCTCAGCCTCTAGACAAAGAAAGAAGATACTAATTTATTATTTAAATCATGCATCTATTAATTTCTATTATTAATTTGCCTATTAAGTGAGTAAAGGGAAACAGGCTTGGTTAATACACTTCTTAAAAAGTAAAAAAAGACCTTCGGCCTAAAGTCCCCTCCCCTCTCAGACTCTAAGGGACCCGTCTGACTTAACACCGTTTCTGCTAACAATGGGCTGATGACCCTTATCAACAGCCAGAGGATCTGAGTCCCCAGGGCAATTATCAGGATTTGAGGGAGAGGGCCTTTTTTTCAAAGAAAGGAGGGAAGGAAACTTAATTAGGTTTACTAAAAAGATTAACGCTGCAAGAGATGTCCCATTTCATTTCCTGCTAAAAGATTAAGAATTTTACAAGTGATGTCCCGTCTCAAAATGATTGGAAGAGCTGGAATAGCAAAATTTAAGATGAGTTTCCAGGAAAACCTTCCAGAATAGCATTGCAGAACTTGACTGCCAGGGAGCTGCTGTGCCTGCCATTATCAGTGAGCTGGAATATTAAGAATCTGTCTTCATAACTGCTGGCTTCAGGCCTATACATCCTCTACTGTGGAAATCAGGAAGCTGCTGCCAACAAAATGGGTGCCATGGGTCCTGCCTCTTTTCACTCATGCGGCTAGGGTCTGGACACTGGACTCCCTCTACAACTGCCACTGAAAAGACTAATGCTTCCATAACCACGCTCACCTGCAGAAATAGCAGAGGTGAGGCCCCCTTTTCATGATGTATTACTTCCCACTTCTAAATCTTGCAGTGGGTGCACCTTATTGTTGGAAACTACATCACGACCAGAAGCTTAGCTAAGGAATGTAGGCTTTTGTTTTCTGAAAGTAGCACCACAAGGAGGTTGAAATGGATATTGAGTAAGCAGATTCCCAGTGTCCACAGCAGAGGTCAAGACTGGTGGCTGAGAGACCAACTGAGAAGCTGTTGAATAATTCATGAGAGGTAAAGGTAGCCTGAACAAGGAATAAAGAGGAGATAAATTGGAGTAAGTTTAGGAGGCAGGATTGATTGGTGTAGGTTGTTTTGCTATGGGGCAGGGGGACTGGGTGTAAAGTCAAGGATGACACTGGGGGATGATTCCTTGAAAGAAAAAAGGAAGAAGTTAGACGGGTGGAGAAATGATGGACTCATTTTTCAACCTCCAAAATCAGATATCTTTGGGGCCTTCAAATGGACAGTAGGAGCTATTGATAACAAGCCTGAAGGCTCAGGCTAGAGTCAGGTTAGCGAGCTAGAGATTTGTGAGTCATCAGCAAAGAGCTGGTAAATGAAGCTGAGTAGCAGGATGAGATCACTACAGAAGAATATATGCAACAATAATTATTTTTTTAAGTACTGTTGAAGGCAGAATTCGAAGTTGGTTCCCATGATACTCCCCACCTGCTGTTACTCCCATGATGATGTTAGGTTACGAAGCCAAAGGGAATCTGCAGGCAATATTAAGGTTACTAAGCAGTTGACCTGAAAATAGATTATTCAAATGGGCCTAACTTAATCATATGGAAATTTTTAAAAGACAGTTTTCTCTGACTTGTAGAAGAAGAAATCAGATTTGAAACATGAAAGGGATTCATTGAGAAGGGGTTTCTTCGTTGATGAGATAGAGGGAGCCATATGGAAGGACCTGAGAGTAAACTCTAGGAGGTGAGAATGAACCCAGCTGACAGCCAACAAAAAAACAGGGATCTCGGTCCTACAACCATAAGGAACTGAATTCAGCCAACAACCCAGATGAGCTTGGAAGAGGACCCCAAGCTCCAGAAGAGAACACGGCCCCAGTCATCCCAGATGACCTTGACTTCAGCCTTGTGAGACCTGAGCAGAGGACCCAGCTATCCCATGACTGAGCTCTTAACCCACAGAAGCCGAGAGATATAAATGGATGTTTTAAACTGCTAAGTTTGTGTTAATTTGAAAACTAACTTTTAAGGGGCAGGCAGAGGAAAATCCTCAAAAGAAGACTGAGAAGAAGAGATCAAAAGCATGGGAGGAGATCCAGAATTATGTAGTGTCATGAAGCTAAAGGAAAAGCTCTGACAAGAGGAAGAAAGTTGTCAAATGTGCCAAATATTGCCAAGAATTCAAGTAGAAACTGGATTCAAAAAAAGACTTTTGAGCGAAGTGATGTGTAGAAATACTCACTGTAGCAAATGGAGGAAAAATATAAAGAGAGAAGTGGACACAGCTTTTTCCGGAGGTTAGAATTTAAAGAGGAAGGAAAAAAATAGAGGTTGCTAAAGAGGGATGAGGCATCAATTTAGCATTGCTGGTGTTGCTTAAGGAGAGAGATGCTGATGGGTAGGCGTCAGTAGAGCGGGAGAGGTTGACGATATGGGAAGAAGGAATAAAATACTCGATACTACAGGGATGCTGAGTAGTGAGGAGGTGATGCAAGCCAGAGCACAGATAGACTAAGAGAAGGGGCATTTCTTGCATTTCGCTCAGAGCAATGAATGGTAGGGGAAGAAGAAAGGCTATAGATCAGCACCTAGTCCTGTGTTAGAGAAGGAGCTTCTTCCTCTCTGACATAGAAGAGGAAGTGAAATTATCTGCTGGACGTGAAAATGGAGGCGGAGATGGGTTGAGAAGTGTGGAGCAGGTCTCTATTAGAGACCTTGGAGAACTGGAGAGGGGCTTTTGGAACAATATAAAAGGCTAAGGGTATAAAAGGGCGTGGAGAGTGCGGGTGGCGAGGAGATCGGGGACCGGGGCATTCTATGCATCTGCATCGATGGCAGATTTGCCAGATGGTTGAGAAAGAAGGACGGGAGGCTGAAACGATGAGGCATGGAATTCAAGCCAGACAAGGAAAGCAGTGACAATGAAAGCGGGGAGAGCAGAGAGGGGGGCTGTGGAGCTAATAGAACACAAAGAAAGTAACGGGATCAAGGAAGAGGAAGACCCTACGCCTGTTAAGGCAAGGTTATAATGAGTACAACTGAGCGAGACAACGGGAAATTTTGGAAGTTGTGTTCCGAGAGCGACGTGTGAATGCGTGTTTCAGAGGTGTGGTACGAAATAAGGGCGGAGTGGGTGGCTGGGTGGAAAGGAGGTGAAGGTCACAGGAGCAGAGAAGACCAAGGAAGGGATTTGCTCAGGTGTCGAGTAGTGAGTCATCTATGTGGGTGGCAAAGTCACCTGGGATGGCAGCTGGACCTAATGGGAAAGTAATCCACCTGCCAAAGACTCCAGAGAAGGACAGGGAGTGGTCTATAATGGCAACAGAAAGAGTACGCTGTGATTTTTTTCAAAAACAACTTATCGTGATATTCACATGTCACGCGATTTACCCATTTACAGCGCACAATTCAATGGCTTTTAGTATATTCACAGAATTATGTGATCATCACCACAATCAATTCCAGAACATTTTCATTACTCCAAAAGGAAACCCCACACCCCTTAGGCATTACCACCCAATCTCCCCATCCCTCCTCAGCCCCTGGCAATCACTTATCTTCTTGCTGTCTATGGATTTGCCTATTCTTGCCATTCCATATAAATGGAAGCATACAGTATGTAGTCCTTTGTGACTGACTCCCTTTACTTAGCATAGTGTTTGTAAGATTCATTCAAGCGGGATCACACATTGATATTTCATTTCAGACCATGATTTTAATGAATGGAAAGAACCTAGAAAGAGCTTAGGGGAGGTTGCAAGGCAGACACCTCCCTTGGACACCAAATCATCTCTGGTCATTAACATCCGGTGCAAAATTGTTATAAGTACCTCTTTCTCTTAGGAGTATCTAAAATAAGTCAATATTAAAATGCTAATGCTTGCTTCTTCCCTCCCATCCCCGGCAGTAAATATTACTGAAAGCCTTGCTTAATTACAAAAACCGAGTCTGTCATTGTTGCTTCATGTTAACTACTTGCCTAAGAAACACATTCATCTTGCAGAAGAGATAATGAGGAAAACTGGCAATGCCCTAATAAGCTCTAAATTAAACATACATAAATGTATAAAATATACGAATCAGGAAAAAAATTTTTCTACTTATTGATCATTAGCGTTAATGAGAACAGCAGCAAGTGGCTTTGTTCCTGTTCACTTAGAAAGTATAAAAACAAGGTAAACAAGCAATTAGGAAGGTTAATGTGAGGATTCAGTGTTCATCCTGATAATGGAATAATTTATTTCCTAGCCTATTGACCTTGGAAGCCCTTGATGGCTCCATCTTCTCTAGTCTTTGGCTAATTTTCAACCATGATATTAACAAACTGTGAAGATGGGAGCAGGGCCTACCAAAAACAATAAAACCCACCGAATACATCTACCTCCAGGAATATTCAATTACAAGTAAGCATAAAGGACTGTTTTCTGTATTGAAGGGACCAGAACCCCTTCTTAATACTAGTGGAGGAAGTAATCCAAGAGACTAAATGTGCTGGTGAGAGGGGGTAAGGCTCTCCATGGAGCTCAGGCTGTAAAAGACACATTAAAACCTGGGAGGAGGGAGATAGCAATCAGACTCAAACCGCAAGAGCAGCACAGACATAACACTAATGCAGAAAGACTAGCTAGAGGGAACTGAGGCTTGCTGAAGAGTGTTTGAGTTTGAAGATTCACTGCTGCAGTGCAATCTCTTTTGTTTGCCCAGTATCCCTCGCTCCTTTTAAAAATAGAACTCCCATTCTTTGGGAAAACTGTTCTCTCCCTCTACCACCATCACTCCCGTTCCAAAGATGCAAACTAAAAGAATGTGAATCTTCAGCTTCGGACACATGAGATCTAAGAATATGAAAACAACTTTCAAAAGAGATCCTTAACATATCATCTCTAATCTATGGGAAATAGAAGAGCTTCTTAAAGACAGGAGATGGGCAAATGTCTTAGTTTTCAAAAATGGGGAGAAGGTAGGTGATGCAAATGTTAACTGGGATTTCAATAATAATCCTCCATTAAGAATATCATATGGGTGGTGTGTGAACTCCCAGAGAGAGAAGAGGCGATCCTTAAAGCAACCAGCATGGATTTACTAAGAGAAGACAGCCTGACAGACAGGCGTTGGTTTCTTTTGTGGTATGTTCATTAGACTAGTAGATCAAAGGAATCCTATGGACATAGAGGCTTCTGTATTTCCGCAAGGCATTTTTCAAAAACTTTCATGGTATCCTTGCAGAAAAGATGGAGAAACTGGATGGATGATAAGATAATTTAGCAGCATAGCCATTCTATCCTAAGAATGCTCATTAATGATCTGTCTTTGTCAAATCTGGCAAACTTTGTCAAAGGTCAGAGCTATTTTCCTAGTTTGGTTCTTTTTAAGTAACCTGGATACAGGCTGAGTGAATCTGGTTATTAATGTATGGAGAACAAAAAGCTGGGAGGGAGTGTGAATAAATCAGATGATAAAGCAGGTTCCAAACTGGCGCTGGCCCAGGAGTGATGTATCAGCTAGTTTCTTTTGGAATAAGGTGGGGTAAACTTGTGAATAAATGCATAAATGGTCATCTCTATGAAAACGAAATTTAAATAGGACAAGTTTTAGTGTTCTCTCCTTGAAACCAAAGTTAAGGATATAGTGAGAACGTGGTAAATAGCAGCAGACTTGGAAATTTGAGTGGCCAGAAGCTAATAAGAGCCAAGCGTGTGATGAGGCTACAAAAGAAAAGAAATGAAAAAAAGAAGCCCAAAGGAATCTGGCACTGTTTAGATAGAAATACAGTATTCTCGCTATTCTATGTTTTTGATAATCAATCTTAGCATACTTTGATTTATTATGTTCGATTCTGAGAAACATATTTCATGAGAGACGTAGACCAACTTCAACTCCTTCATAGGAGTTATATCATAGATAGTGCTATAAATCATGGCATAAGAGCAACAGCCGGAATGAGTGAGGATGGTTAGCTCAGGGAATAAAATATTTAGGGGCAAAAGGATGGCTCTCTGACAGCATTGAAAGAGATGATATGTAAGACAGAATTCTGCTTAGTTCAAGAGGAAAGCAAGGATCGATGGATGAAAGTTACAAGGTAGTAGATTGCAGATAAAATGTAAACAAGTACCACTAATAATTAAGTCTGGAATCGAAGTAGGTGAGTCCCAGGTGTTGGATACGTCCAAACGAATGACGTGGCAAAGGGGACTCCTCTGCTACATGAAGGGCTGGACACTCAAACTTTAAGGCTCCTTTCAGTTTGGGGAAAAGCCCATTCAAGTCAGCCTGTGTGTGTGTGGTGGTATTTCTCTCCACCCTACACAGAACTGGAATGTCTTCTGAGTTCTATGTCGAAGTCGGTAATAGTCAGTCATAAATGGGATAGAAGGCCAGGTTCTAGAATTCTCTTTGGCTTTCCCCCCAAATACCTACCACACAAGCAGGCCATGAAGGGACTCTTTTCTTGAAGCTTCACTGTGTTTCTCATGAAGATACTTTCTTATTTTATACCTCATTTATATTCATGATTTAACTTTGCATCGAGGTGACTTCTTTCCTTTTAAATAAGAGTCTTTCTTTCAGCTGCTTTCTTTTCGTTTGTGGATCTCTCTTCATTTAAGAATGGAGAATCACGCATTTTTTCTACTGAAGCACCTCTATCTCCTAACTGTGATTTCTATCACTGCAGATTCATATAACGTAAAGATACTTTTCTAATTCTCATCTTATTCTCTCTCCAACAGGACTCTGTTTTAGAAGGTACTTAGTATTTGCCACAAAAGCCTGAAAGAGCTTTTCAGAGCCTCATACGAAATAGTATGCCCTTCGAGTCAGGCCAACTCAGGCTTTGAATCTCGCCTTTTCTGTATACCGTAATCAGCTTGCTTAATCTCTCAGAACCTCAGTTTCCTCATCTACTAAATAAGGTTAATAATAATAATAATATATATATATATATATATATGTATTTCAGAAAGTTATTTTGCAGATGAAATAAAGTGTGCCAAGGACCTATCATAATGCTTAGTACATAGGAAGTATACAATGGAATGTGGATATTATTATTAATTCCTCACATAGTAACTTCCCAACAATTCTCAGCTCTCCTTAAAGTGTGTGTGCTATGTGCAGTTAAGTCGGCTCTGACTCCTGGCGACCATATGAATGAGTGAGATCCACAATGACCTGTCTTCAACGGCCCTGCTCGGCTCCCGTAGACTCAGGCCTATGGCCTCCAGTCCATCTCATGTTTGATCTCCCTCTTTTCCTGCCACCTCTGTTTCCCCCAGCATCACTGTCTTTTCCTTGCTTTCTCATGATGCGCCCGAGAAGGACAGCTTCAGTTTTGCCATTTTTGCGTCCAGTGATGTTTCAGGCTTACTTTGCTCTAGGACCCACTTGTTCATTTTTGGGGCAGTCCAGGATATCCACAGAACTCCCTCCAACCCCAGCATTTCAAATGAATCCATTTTTTTTTTTTTTTCCTATCAGCCTTCTTCACTGTCCAACTTTCACATCCGTTCGTAGTAATTGGGAATACGAGGGTGTGGGCGATCTTAGCCTTGGGCTCTGATGACACGTCTTTGCTCCTGGTGATCTTTCCTCATTCTTCCACTGATGCCCTTCCAAGTCTCAGCCTTCTCTTGATTTTTCGGCCACAGTCTGCATTTGAATTGGTGACGGGGCCAAGGTAAGCAAAACCCTGAACAATTTTGACATTTTTCGTGTCTATGTTAAGGTTATACATTTATTTCTTCTATAGTCATGATCTCTGTCTTCTTAAAAAATGCAGCCCTGCTTCGGCACTTTCTTTCCTCACTTTCCTTAGATGTTGTTTCAAATAATTGCTGTGTTCTGCCAGTAAGATGATGTCATCTGCACATCTTAAGTTACTGATATTTCTTCCACCCATTTTCAGTCCTTCCTCCAAGTCTAGCCCAATTTTCCAGTTTTTTAAAAAAGTTTTAATTAATTCATTTTTAAATTATCTTAATGCCTACAGCACCCAGTCTTCCTAGGCTGGTCTCCCATCCAAGTACTTACCAGGCCCGACCTTGCTTAGCTTCCGAGATGAGACGGGATCAGGAGCGTTCAGGGTGGCGTGGCCATAGACTAGCCCACTTTTTCATATGATATGTTCTGTATGCTGATTACACAAATAGGGAGATGGAATGCATCCTCATCTCACACCTTTGCCTGTAGGAAATCGTTCTGTCTCTCCGTACTCTGTCCTGACCGTGACTCCCTGTCCGCAGCACAGGTCATATTACGCATAAGGACAGTCAAGGGCTGAGGCACGCCCTTTTCTTTCAGAGCAACTCGTGGCTTTTCCTGATCCTTGTCATCAGAGGCTTTACTGTAGTCATAAAATGTAGACTAAAATTTAATTTCTTACTGCTATAATATTTCTATTTAATATGTTTCATGCGAGTTGTCCATTTCTTTCTCCAATCTAATCATTTACAACTAAAATGTCCTAACTTCATAATGATTTCTAGTTGTTTTTTTTTTTTTAATGACATGATAGTAACCTAGTCGAAGGCATGTATTTATCAGAGCCTAGACTTTTTCTACTACCTGTTCTGTGTCTAGGTCTGAAGCTATAGTTTCCCGAAGTGCCTTGCCCAGAGAAAAGCAGTTTCAGAGTTCCTGCCTGCGTAGCCTGCCCCAGCCAAGCCCAGGTCATTGATTGTTTCCTTCCTGTACTTTGCAGAAATTGGCCTCCTCTGTTTGATTTGAAGTCATGAATCTGGATCACACTGAGCGGTACACTCTGCTTAATGAATCATTAGTAGAAAAGAAAAAAGAACAGAGTCAATTACATGCTGGGTTGGTTAACCAGCCTTTCCCTGAATGCTGTCCTGCTCCAACCTACGCTGAAACAGGGAGGCTTTTGTATAGCAACGACTCCCTCACCGCTAGTTCTGTCTGTTGAACCTAAGACTCATAGTCTACATTCTTGATTGATTGTAATCTGACTTGGCAGCTTTCTTAAGTATTGTAGCCATCTGCAAGTGGGAATAATGAGGGCTTTGTACAAACATCATAGTTGCTGGCCTCTCTCCCTCATGTCCCCCTTTCTGTGTTCTTGGTCACATGCAGTATCATCTGCTGGTGTCAAACCCTGCATGGTGGCCCTTCAGGGCCAGGCTCTTGGAGCTCGCTTAGGAAATGATAAGGCCAAGAAGTAAGGGGAAAGAGAGTGGTGGATAGGTAAACAATAAACAAATAATTAGGTGACGGTATGTGCTACCCTTTTCTCCTCTGCATCCGGGCCTCCAGCCTCAGAATAGTAAACTTCATGGAATGAGCTCTGTTCTCTCTCAGCTCAGTGATTTTGAACACCTGCAGAGACCTTCCTCAGTCTTTAGAAAATCTCAGCCCTTTCACATCCTCGGTGAGGCCCCCTTGACATTCCCAGATCATGGCCTCTCCTGTGACCAAGAAGGAACCATGTCTTTTCATTTTCCGTAACTCAGAGACTTAACACAGTGCCTGACATATAAAGATTGCTCAGTAATTCTTGGTTGATTGACTGAATAGGTCAGGAGAGTTGAAGGCCAATCTTGATTTATTACATAAATAATACTGAACCTCCGTGATATCCTGTGGGAGTCAGACGATCCAAAAAGAGACACATAGCTCTGTCAGTGAGTAATGCCAAGGGGAGAGGGCAAGGGAGTGAGAATGGGAGACACACAATAAGCAGATAAACAGTTAGGTCAGGAGGCGATAAATAGTGAGAGAGAAAAATGCAGAAAGGGGCTACAGTTGCTATTTCAGATATATTGGTCATGGAAAGCCTCCCTGGCAAAGAGAGATTTGATTACTGTGAAAAAAGTCTGAAAAAAGTGAGGGAATTAACCAGTAGAATCCAGGGGATAGGCCTTCCAGGCAGAGGTAACAGAGAGGGCCAGATCTTAGAGCTTGGTGAGAGAAATTGTGGCATATTTGATGTAAGGAATTGGAAGAAAACTAGTTTGGCTGAAGTAAAGTGAGCAAAGAGGAGATTTGCGTGAGGTGAGATCGAAGAAGAAGGAGGACTGGGAGAAGAAGGAAGAAGAGGAGGAGGAGGAAAAACAGACAGAAGACACAGCATCAGTTGGTTCTAAGTATTAGGGTTTGGGCCCAGGTAAATATGATAAACCATCAGAGAAAACTTACAAATGAGATCCTGAATTCCTATGGTTGGAAAGTAGGAGAAAAGCCAGAGGACTAGATGGGGGTGGGAGAGGAGGGGAACCAATTCCGTAAAAAGAGACAATACTAAAAATAACAGTCTAGTATACTTGATGTTCCCTCCAGGTAATTCATTACAGTATTCAAAGAATAATTTGTAAGCACCCACACAGGAAATTAGTGAGCTAGGAGCTACAATGATGGGGTCACAAAGAACATTGCATCAGTCATCAGATTTCTTTTCACTTGTAACTTCACTCATATTAGGCTGGTTAATCAAAGCAATGTGATACAAAGAGAATACAGAGATTTCTGCAAAGCATTTGGCAAGTCTGGGTATCCTCATGGACGAGATGGACAGACATGACATGAATAGTCACCCTGTTAGATGGCTTTGTTCTTTTTTATTATTATTTTTTATTCTTGTAAGATACACATAATATAAAATTTACCATTTTAACCATTTTAAGGTGATACAATTCAGTGTTATTATATATATTCACAGGGTTGTGTAACTATCATCCCTATCTAGTTCTTTTTTCTCACCCCAAAAGGAACTCCTACACCCATTAAACAGTCACTTCCCATTCTCCTTTCTCCCTGGGCCCTGGCAATCACTAATCTCTTTTTGTAGCTATGGATTTGCATATTTTGGATATTTCATATACATGGAATCATACAATATGTGGCCCTTTTTGTCTGATTTCTTTCACTCAGTTTAAGGTTTTCAAAGTTCATCCATGTTGTAGCATGTGTCAGTATTTCATTCCTTTTTATAGCTGAATAGTATTCCATTATATGGATATACAAAATTTTTTTATCCATTCATCTGTTGATGGAAATTTAGGTTGTTTCCACCTGCTGGCTATTGTGAATAACACTGCTATGAACATTTGTGTACAAGTTTTTGTTTTGAACACCTGTTTTGAATTCTTTTGGGTTTATACCTAGGAGTGGAATTGCTGGGCCATATAGTAATTCTATATTTAACCTTTTGAGGAAATGCCAAACTGTTTTCCACAGCAGCTATACCATTTCCTATTCCCACTAGCAATATATGAGGATTCCAATTTCTCCACATCTTTGCCAGCACTTGTTATTTCTGGGTTTTGCTTTTTTTTTTTTTTTTAATAGCCATCCTAGTGGGTATGAAATGGTATCTCATTGTGGTTTTAATTTGCATCTCTCTAGTGACTAATGATGAACATCTTTTCATGAGCTCATTGGCCAGTTCTACATCTTCTTTGGAGACATGTCTGTTCAAGTCCTTCATACATTTTTTAAATTGGACTGTTTGTCTTTTGTTGTTGAGTTGTAAGAGTTCTTTATATATTCTAGATATTAGACCCTTATCAGATATATGACTTGAAAATATTTTATCCCATTTTGTAGCTTGTTTTTTTTTTTTTTTTTACTTTCCTGATAGTGTCCTTGAAGTCACAAAAGTTTTTAATTTTGATGAAATCCAGTATATCTATTTTTCTTCTTTTTTTAATTGTGTTTTGGTGTCATGTGTAAGAATTCATTGCCAAACCCAAAGTCATGATTTACCCGTAGGTTTTCTTCTAAGAGTTTTATAGAGACCCTACCCTGATGATGCTCTATGTATTCATGGAGAAGTTGGAAGGGCAGGGAGCACAGTATCCTGTAGGTGGCCTTGAGTAGTCTGTGAGAGGAAGGGCATCCTGGTGAGGGCAACGGCTTCATGTCAGAAGCTCACCAAGAGAGTTTGTTTCCTAGCACCTGTTCAGCCTTTGGGTCTTCAAGGCTTGCAGAGTTTCCTTCCAGGGTTCATTAAACATAACTTCCTTTCAGGGGCAGAAGTTAACCGAACCTTAAATAGGGCTCCTAAAGTTTGTCAGAGGTCGGGGGAAGACACCGTGTTAATAGGCAGACTCCAAAAAGTAACACAGAGCCAATCACGCAGCTCCGCAGAGCTCTCAGTGCACATGTGGGTAAAGTCCCAAAACTATTTCCCAAGAAGTGATTGGGAGCCACTTGGCCTCCTCCCCAAGCCCTGCAGGGACTGTTTGACTCGGTCTGGGTTGATGACAGACAGAACAGTAGGTATTAGCCTCTGCACACACTCCTCCCTCAGCTATGTGAGTTTTCCAGCGCAACCTGACTCTGATTTTTCTGCCTCCTTCTTCCACTTTTAAGGACCCTTGTGATTGCATCAGACTCACGCAGCAATCCAGGATAATTCTCCTATGTCTAAGTCAGCTGATTAGCAACCTTAATTTCCCTTTCCCATGCAGCATAAGGTCTTCACAGGTTCTGGAGATTAGGACATGCACATCTTCAGGATCCATTTTTCTGCCTATCACACCTTATACCTTCCTTGTCATCTTTAGGGTTCTGAAGGATCTCCAAACTGCTGAGGAGGAATCAGGAGATGGAATTATGGCAGCTTTATCATCATCCCATGTTTTCTGTTCATTGCAGATACCCTGATCCAGGGGTTCTGCTGTTTGAGCATAAGCCCTGTGACCACCTAGTCACTGGCCATTCCAACTCAGCCAGATGACTTGCCCACAACCCCAGGGAAAATGTATTCCACCCCCCGGGTGAACCTTTCTGTCTTTCCAAGACCAAGCATTAGGTCAAGCGGTATTTACTCCATATCGAATTACAGCTGTTCAATCCCAGGGCACGGACAAATACTGCGCATAGTACATAATGCAGGGGGTAAGGCAGGTTCATCGAGGAAACTTAGAGGAGGGCCAGTGAAATGCGTAACAGACAATGGCATACATGCATTGTACACATGCCCTCCTCCCAACTCTTCTCTTTCCATAGAAGAGCACAGTTGGAAGCACCAAAGATTGGCTCCAGGAGAAGGGCTCTGCCCCTCTGTGTTTGAGAAGTTGAGAGGGGCAGGATGCGCTCAATTGAGAGCGCATCATCAGGAATTAGGAGGGCTTGGGTTCATGGTCAATGGAGTGACCTTTATGAGACATGGGTCATCCTAATCTGGGACTTGCACACGGCAGTCACCTTTCTCAACTGAACGTTTTGAAGTTCTTCCTATGAGACAGCCTGTTGCTAGGCTCCCTGAGGTGAGAGTCACAGGCCTGTCCAGTAGACTGTCCATCTCTCTTGAGATGGCAAACTGATCAAACTTTCAAATGACCCCTGAGTGGAAAGAATACCAAATTCAGAATGAGGATTTTGAAAGATTGCAGCAAGCCAGAAAGATGAGTAAAACCTAACCAGATGATGTTAATTTGTGATTTTTTTAATTATTATTATTTCTCCTTCTTTTTTTTTTTGCAAATGTGTCTAAATACTCCAACACTGGTGGGTGAGATGGGTCACCCATGGAAAAAACTTGCAAATTTTCTAGGCCAGTTAACACACACACACACACACACACATACAAATCTAAAGTTAATTTTGAGAGCTTAGTTGTTCCTTCAAAGAGTAACAAAAACTAGAAAGAATAAATGCCTGCTTAAGAAAAATCAACATGAAAACAGCTACTAGTGCTCTTAACAGAAGCCAGAGGCTACCCAAGTAGCCTACCAAGAAATGCACTGAAAGTACCTAAATTTATTTCTAACATCTCATAATAGATAAATGTTAAAATTTCAACAATATCTCTCCAAAGTCGGCAAACTAAAAAACCACTGGTTAGCAACATTTTGCTTGACGAACTAATATCTCTCCTCTACTATACTATTAGTTGCTTTCACTAAGGGTGTTCCCTCCAGTTGTCATACATCATGCAATTAATCGAATGGAGTGTGTACATTAGGGCGGGGATGGAGGAGAAGAAAAGTACAATTTAGATACCAGAGCAGAAACCGTATCATTCCAGAGTCAATTTCCCCACTATAAATTTTTTAAAACCTCAAAATCCATCAAAATGGTTCTATAATATTTTTCATCTTCAATATCATGAGAGCACCAGAGAACAAGCCAATTACTTTCTAAAAAATTTATGAAAAAGTAAATCACAGAATTTTATTCAATTTTAACTATGTATAATATTTATGAGTCCACAAATTGCAAATGAAAAATAAGAAAAAGGTAATAAAAGTGATCTGTTTCCAACTGAGAAGCATGCATTAGAAAATTTGAATCTGCTTTTGCCAAGTCTTACCAGATTTTCTCCTGAGGGCCTGGATAGTTAGCATAATACTTACAGATTTTCGGATAAAGAATGACTCCTGAGGTTTGAGTTTTCACAACTGATTTAATTTCGACAGCTTTAGCTGATATCAGAGGACCTAACTGTTAGCCAGGTCCAGAAAAAATTCTGAATAAAGTGACGTAGGAACATCTGTGCCCCACCCCTGTCCAGTTCCAGTCACCACCACTTGGAACATTCACATGACTTAAACTTAAATCTTTTACCTCGCATTGTTCCTCTGACGTGCAAACAGCAGTAGGAGAAAGGGAGCTGGTAAATAGAACATCCAAGAATATTATAATTTCCAAGTGTTGAAAGAAAACTCATCTGAATGTTATAGCAGGCATGACTTCGAAGTAATATTTGGTATTTGAAAACACGAACAAGTATTCTGTGTTATGTGGTAGTGTTTGAACTTAAGTTGACTATTTACGACTTCAGAAATACAAATTCATATATCAAAACTGTGTCTACCCTAGCAAAGAGGAAAACAGGTATTGTTCTAAAACATAGGGTAAAATTTAAGTGCTATATCTGAATACGATGACATCCTCATGAGCAGCACATAAAATTCAAGTCAGTATGGAGCTGTTGGATGATTTTAAAACAACTAAGCTGACTCTCGAACAGTCCTCAGGTAGGAAACATTAAAATTGCCCTCTCTGTTCATCTCAGTACTATCCATTTCAAACCATACTTTTCTCTTGAAGTTGCTTGCAGACCAGAATTTTGGTATTTGATTAGCTATAAAAATAATCACAGATGAGGGCAATAATCCCAATGAAATTTTTTTTTGGAATGCTGATAACAATAATCACCTCTTTTAGATAAAGATCTGCCTCAAAGAAGTGAATGCATTTTGAATTTTCCCCAAAAACGGATTTCCATCCACAATCCAAAAATCAATGATAAAGATAAAAAGTCCCATAGAAAAATGTGGAAAGGGCATTACATCTTCCTGCTTCCTCAAGATAATGTCACTTTAATTTAGCACAGAAAAACAGGTGAATATACACTTTTTAACATTTTGCCCTCTTGTGATCTACAGTAATAATTAGTATGATGATCTGGAACACTACTACTGTTTTAATTAATATGTGAACATGTCCATAGTATTATTATCAGGATAAAAAGGTCAGACTACAAACTCAGCCCAACCTACTGGTTTCCGCTTCTCTACGCTGAATGTTGCAGTAGGGACTGATGGCTGAAACAGAAATTGTTTGATATATTTTGGAAGCTATGACTGTACTGAGGAAGTCAAATATGCAAATCCAGCTTCTCTCTGGGGATCTATCGATTTCTAGTGTCTTTTTTCTATGCACCCACTTCCTTCCCCTCAACTTCTCTAAGTGTCCCAGATTCCTACCTCTTCAGTTTGAATGCCCGTCTGTTCAGGGAGCCTAGACAGATGTTGTTTCTATATCTGGCCTGCCCTCTCCCTCAGCCATGCAATTAGGATCAGCACTTTTTCCTGTTTTAATTTTTTTCCTGAGAAGCAATTTGCCCCTTTACACTATCACCTGAATGAGGAAACACCCATTTTGCACCTCACTTTGTCATGACCACTTAGACCAAATCCTGACCCAGAAGATGAATGAAATAGTGTGTTTTAATTAAGGTCAGGAGCCAATGGGTTAAGAGGAAAAACACGAAGTTCAAGGCTTCATTTGTGGATTTATATAGCTTAGACATTTTAAGAAGTCATCTAGATTTTCTTTGAAAAGTAAGTCTAAAACTAAAAGAATCCTACATGATTAATGTGGTATCTTCCTGTATAAACTTAAAACTTCTAATCTAGTTTTTAAGAAAATGCTTTAAAATAGGAATAATAGAAATTCAACCAGCAGCAAAAAGATCCAAATCGTAGAGAAAAGATTACAATTCTACTAAAAAAGAGCCCTACTTTCTGTGAAGAAAAATGCAAGGTGGCCAGTCCTGACTCAGACAAGATGGGACAATCATAGCTTAAATCGAATTCTTCTACTGCAGGATTTATCTTTTTCATTAGGGATTTAGAACTCAGGGAGAGCTGGGCATTTTTGCTCATTCTTATTCTCAAAAATAATAATAATATCCTTTCCTTGAGCCGGTCGATTTATATTTAGAGTTTTCATAAGCTAAGACTGCTATAAGCTATAATACCCCAGAGGATCTTTTGTGTGTGCCAAAGAAATAGCTCAGGTATATTACTTTTATGGTGCAATGCCAATGATCACTCCCTTCCTATTCTCATTTTATTTAAATGATGGGAAGACAGAAAAAAAAGGTGCATTTCTCTGTAATCCCTAGTCTGTGACCCATGTTAAATTGTTTTTAGGTCAGTGAAAAATGTTTGCACAACACATATTTTAACAAATAATTTACATAATGATAAAAGAATTAAAAATAAAAACCACCGACATTGTTGCACTAATTGCTTGAGCATCCCTGTAATGAAACGGTAGAATTATTTCTAAATATTTGCTTGAATAGACTATATCTCTTGTGAAGAACCCACTCAGTGAAATAGAGTCAGCAGAGCACCCGCATAAAGAGAAAAAATTAATCTATCCTTGTCTTTATTATGATAATGGGATACTTTTCTCTCAAGAAATTAAAGCCCCGGCATCTATCCCCAAACCCTCTGGTGATGGTGTTTGGAAATGTTTTCTTCCTTTAGTGATCAAAATGAGAATTTAGTGAAAGCTCTTTGTAAGCTACGAGGTAGTATTTATGTAATAAATTAGTATCATTGCTGGCTTAGTGCTTATTTATATCTGAGGCTAAAAATGAGAAACCTAGAGGTTTTTTTGTTGGTTCCCCTGAAGCAGACCCTGAGACTAGGATTTGGGTGCAGGGAGTAGACTGGGGAGGTGATGTCAGGAAGCGTGAGTGAGGGAGTGGGGACACCATTAGACAGGATAGGGAAGAAGTCCCCAAAAGGGTGAGTTATGAGTATAAGCAGGTGCAAATGAAGCTCTGGGGAAACAAGCAGCTTCTGAATCTTCCCACTGAGGATAGGAAGCTGAGGTATTAAGCCACAGGCTTCTGTCCTTCACTGGTTAAGGGCTGCCCTTGGGGATAGTAAATCCTGGCACTTCTTAGACACCTTGCGCAGACTGAGCCCGCTCCCAAGGTACAAGAGAAAGCCCTCGGGCAGAGACGCAGAGAGACCCGGTGGCTGCGCACGTGTGAGCCTGTCTTCCCGCGTAGCTTCAGGTGAACCTGGGAGGGCTGAGCGCATGTGCAGCAGGGCATCTGTGACGAGTGCTGACAAGCCAACCGTCATCGGCAACCTCAGAAGCAAAGTCAATAGCAGGCTTCTGGAATCTGACTCGCGCTGTCTGTCTTGGTCCCAGGCCTCTCGTAAACTCTTGGCATGAGTGAAGTGTCTTAGGTGAAACTACCCTGTTCCCTTTATTACAGTGTATGGGTGCCACTATTAGCTATATTTAGATTGAAGTGCTGTCTGACTTCTGCTTTGTTTCATGAAATTTATTGAGATAGTTTGGGAGGCAGCACATTCTGGTACAATTTGTGCTAACTCTGGGTTTTCATTAGAATCATCCGAGGAGCTTTGAAGGAAAATAGTGATGCCCGGGCCTCACTCATTTAAAATAAGGTTCTTTAGCAATGAGGTCAAGGTCTGTGTGTGTGTGTGTGTGTGTGTGTGTGTGTGTGTGTGTGTGCCTGTTTTAACTCTTTAGATGATTTTATTGCGAACAAAATTGGAATTACTGGGTAATGAAGAGAGCGTAGGTTGGAACTCAGCCTTAGGTATAGATTCCTGTGGCTCCACTAAGCAGCCATGTAACTTTCTGTGAGTAACATACCTTCTCTGGGCTCAGATTCCTCATTTATAAAACAAGGATATATATCTGTCCCACAGACTTATTTAAGGATTAACTGGATGCAAAAAAAAAAAAAAATACAACTCTACTCTTGTGCCTGGCACATAGTTGGCACTTAATAAAATGTCAGTTCTCACCTTCCCAGTACCAGCTGACTTGCTCTGAAAAGTGCTACTGTGTTCTCCTACTTTGGAAAATGAAAATTAAGTTTTCACATGTAGGTGGAGAGGGTGGGAGCTGTAAGAACAAATGGAGGAGGGCAGGATGGGATCGTTATACTGTCAGAAGTTAATGAAACAGAATATAACAAGAGAACAAACAACTGGCTGAACATGGAAACAAGAAAACCACTAACTGGCTAAAATACAATTATGCAAAGGCTTCTTCAGGAACGGACTTAGGATGGCATGAGAGCCAGTCCCTGCCAGGGGTAAGTGGATGCTGTGGGGTCAGGACTCACCCTCATGGAACGTCCGTATGGAGTTGAAGTCCCAAATGGAAATAACTTCAAGCACAGGAAATATTTACCAGGGAGCCTTTACAACACTCTAGGTTAGGCTAAGTACCCTCCTCTGTGTTTCTTGAGCTACCTTTAAATTAGTATTTGACGTTGTAGTCATAGTAACTATGTATTGACTAGAAGACTGTGAGTTTTTCTAGGCAAGGCTGTGTTCATTCATGGACAATACCTGATGCGCAATTGAAGTTCAACTATTATCAAACTAAACTAAGTCAAAACAGAGCCTGGGTCAGTGAGGTGGTCTTTGAGATTGCTTCTTCCCCTTTATTTCAGAAATGCTGTTTGTCCAATTAGAGAAGAGTAATGTCAGGAGAGATAAAAATCTGGACCCATGTTGCTTCCGTAAGGAATTCCAATCTTAAAATGGTGACAGTATTACATAGGAAAGCATAGGACAGAGTCACAAATGGAGCTGGGGCCCTTGCTATGAGACTTTATCAGTTATGTGAGCCAATTCTGTTTGAGTTGGGTTTTCTGTACCTTGCACGCCAAAGCTTCCAATGGATATGGTTATTGTTGGGAAAGGCAGTCTTATGTGCACAGTCTTTTGACCCCTGCTTGGCCATTTCAGAATGGGCCTTGGCCTGGAACATGTCCTTACCAAGAGATAAAGAGCCCACACAGCTGGTACTGGGCTTATTGCCCTGTGTGGGCATCTTTCCCTGTATTATACTCAATGAATGTTCCTTCATTCTACTCAAGCATGTATGTCAACGGCCTACAGGCATGCACCCAGCTTTCGATATTTCACACTTCTTGGGGAGGGGCCAGGGTGCTTCTGATGTGGCACTGGAGGGGTGTGCATAGACTAATTGCTCTGTATTGGCTGCCCAGGGGACCTGCTGGCCGCTGGGACAGACACCTTCTATTGAAGCTGAATTTTCTCGGCCTCTTCTCTGTGTAGGTAAAGGATTGTTTTATCCATTGTTGCCTGTGTTGTGTTTCCTTTGGCAACTCTGATATGAAGGTGTGATGTGCAGAGGTGTTTGGAGTCCTCCTCTGGGACTGGTGGCTGGTGCATGGTGTTCTGATTGACAGGTCTCTATAGTCAGATTTTGCACAAAATTATAGTGAGTACATTATCTTTAGATAAGCAGGATGATAACTAAATTTCTTAGAATGAGTAGTTGTATTAGTTGGAACTTTTTTTTTTTTTTTTTTTTGAAACAGACAAGAAAGCAAACAAAAAGGACTGTACGTAAAAGGGAATTTATTGGAAGGATCTTCAGATAATTCATTGCACGGTTTGTCTCAGCGGGACGGTAATGTGATTAATGGAAAGATGCCCATGCACACAGTTAAAGGAATATAATTTCTCTGATGTCAAAAGATACAGAAACTTAGCTGCAGTCCAACAGCCTCACAAAGCAGGAGACAATGTAGCTTACATCCTTGATTCCTTTGAGGTCCCTTTAAGGAAGGTGGGCACAGAGTGAGAATCTTGCTGGGTGGGAGAAGTTTCACCCGCCTCTTCTCTTGGGATCTTTTTACACTCTTAGCTCCTTTCAGTCATCCTACAGAGCCTGACTACCTGCTTGCCTACATACAACCCTTGCACATCTCTCATTCGCCACGAGACTGGTGACATCAAAGGTTAAGCTCCCATGAGTTTCTGGGTCTGCGCCTTCAGACATTCCTGAGGTTCATTCTACTTCTAGATTAGAAGTCAGAATCAACAAACAAAGTCCTGGGGAAGCAAGAACCAGGGCGGCCGTGGGGACCTCAGGGACAAGATAGGGATTCCTTCTCCTCAAACTCTGCCTCCCTCCCCATCTCTGCTTCTCCCTGCAGGTTTCAATTAGGACGTTGAAACCCTGGTTGATAGCAGCTCATGGGCTCACATCTTCCCAGCACAGACACCTGAAGAATAACAGTTCCTTTCCCTTAGGGCTAATTTGAAAATGTCCAGGGAAGTTCCTCTGATGGAGCAAGCTTGGGTCATATGCCCTGTCTTGTGAATTGGCTTGTCTTAGTCACCCTGGGGTAGCTGTCAGAATGTCAGAGACTGTGTGGCTGAAGGAATACACATTTATTTCTCACAGTCTGGAGCTGGGGATTCTGAGATTAGGGTGCCAAGATGGTTGGGTTCTGGTCAGAGCTCTCTTCCTGGTTTCCAGATGGCCACCTTCTTGCTATGTCCTCACGTGGCAGAGAGTAGAGCCCTAATCTCATTGTCATGAGGCTCTGCCCTCATGACTTAATCAATCACCTCTGAAGGCCCCACCTGCTCACACATTCAGTCCATAACATGACTGATGGGGAAGGAAGCTATTGTGATTAGCAATACCATTAAGAACACACAGTTGCAGTGAAGACAAGTCCTCCAAAATAAAGAACGGATCATTTTCAAAAGGTGGAGTGGTGACCACATAAATAAACAGATGCCAGCACAACAGTAAATAGGAAAACTTTGAAATCCAAATAACCTTTACCACTAATGCCACTCACCCTGTTCAGGAAGAGACATCATCCCAGAGAGCCTCGTTTCTTAAAGACTGGTGCCCGACAGAATTGTTTTTCTAATCATGTTCAGTTGTGACAGATATTGCTGGGATCCTGTCCCATCAAGAAAACATTTAAAAACAGAGGGCGACAGTATGGTTTCTATTTCTATAAAATGCCTAAAATAGGCAAATTCATAGAGACAGAAGCTAGATTCCTGGTTGCCAGGGGCTGGGGGGAGATGAGGTGAAAGCTAAAAGATATGGAGTTTCTTTTAGAAGCGATGCAAATATTCTAAAATTACAGTGATGGTGTACAACTTTGTGGACATACTAAAAACCATGGGCTTATACACTTTAAATGGATTAATTGTATAGTATGTTAGTTGTAGCTCAATAAAGCTGTTCATTATTATTATTATTATTATTATTATTATTATTATTATTTTATTATTATTATTTTTTAAAGAACAGAGGACTGAAAAGAAGCTTAGAAACTGGTTAAGTCAGAAAAGCAGATGGACACCTCTTTAGCAAACCAGACCCACAACCGAAGATAGTGGGTAGGGGGCAAGCTCATTATTTAACTCAAGAACTATTCCAAGTGTGGGCCTCTCACCAGCAGCTGCATCTCATGGAGCGAGGGCGCGGGCTCGTTAGAAATGTGAATTCCTGGGT
Source organism: Eonycteris spelaea (assembly GCA_003508835.1). Lineage (NCBI taxonomy): Eukaryota > Metazoa > Chordata > Mammalia > Chiroptera > Pteropodidae > Eonycteris > Eonycteris spelaea. The sequence goes on from PUFA01000219.1 coordinate 1,812,029, forward strand.
TCTACCCCAAACTATCAAATCAAAATTCCCGAGGATCACTAAAGTTGAGGAAGCATTAATTTAACTCATTGCTGCTTTTAATAACCAAGAACTCCTTCCGTAACAGTGTGCTGGGTACTGTCAACAGTGCTGTCCAAGCTGCAGGCCAAACAACACGTGAAAGCAACAATAATGTAATTTTTAAAAATGTTATTTGGACAATGAACCTTTAATTCTGTACTTAGCAGATAATGATACCAACATAGCAAGGCTTATTATCAATCAATGGTTATATTTACAGTGAAGATACTTTATTTGCTGGGAGCTGCTGAAGCAGTTAACCAGACTGATGTGCCTTGAAGCTGCAAGTATTTTCTCTATGACCTGCCGGAAAGATACCTCTATCATTTTTTCCAGTGAAGATGCTGAAATTGATGTGAATGCAATGAAATCTGAGATGCAGGTGGAAATTCAGAGATAGATTTGTCATCTTGAAAGCCAATTACTTGCTCCAATGCCACATTTCCAGATCCAAGGTTTGAGGACAAATTTATCTCCCCTGATCATGTGAAGCATTGTAAGTGTGGCACACATATTGGAAATAAAAAGCCAGAGCAAGAAAAACAATCTTAAGGCTGCTCCTGAAAATATTCCGGAATGATCTTTTTTTTCTTAAGAATATTTTTTTATTTTTCAAATACAGTTGCTATACAATATTGTATTAGTTTTAGGTGTACAACATAATGATTGGACATCTATAAAACTGAGGAAGTGATCACCTCAATTAGTCTAGTACCCATCTGACACTATACACAGTTATTACAATATTATTGACTATATTCCTTATATTATACTTTACATCTCTGTGACTCTTTTGTACTTACCAATTTGTACTTCTTATTTTATCCCCTTTTTTCACCCCCAACTCCTCTCCCATCTGGTAACCCTCAAAATGTTCTCTGTATCTATGAGCTTGTTTCTGTTTTATTTACTTTATTCTTTAGATTCCATATGTAAGTGAAATCATATGGCATTTGCCTTTCTCTGTCTGACTTACTCCACTCAGCACAATACCCTCTAGGTCCATTTATGTTGCTGCAGATGGAAATATTTCATTCTTTGATTGATCGATTGATTTAATGAGTGAGTAATATTCCATCGTATATATGTACCACCTCTTCTTTATCCATTCATCCATTGATAGACACCCAGGTTGCCTCCATATCTTGGCTGTTGTAAATAATACTGCAATAAACATATAAATGAACATGTTCCTTCAAAGTAGTATTTTGGGTTTCTTCGGATATATCCAGAAGTGGGATTTCTGGGTCTTACTTTGTCTCTTGTCATAGCCTTTGTTTTAAAGTCTATTTTGTCTGGTATATGTATTGCTACCCCAGAATTTTTTTTTTCATTTCTGTTGTCATGAAATATATTTTTCTATCTCTTTACTTTCAGTCTGTGTTTTTTGATCTGAAGAGAGTCTCTTGTAGGCAGCATATGTAAGGGTCTTGTTTTCTTACCATTCAGGCAACCTGTCTTTCAATTGGAACATTTCATTTTCATTGGAAATACTTGTTGAGTTTTCTGCCATGCCACCCTGAACGTGCCCAATCCTGTCTGATCTCGGAAGCTAAGCAGGGTCGGGCCTGGTTAATACTTGAATGGGAGACCACCTAGGAAGACCAGGTGCTGTAGGCATTAAAACAAAAATGAAATACTTGTTGATAGATATGTAGTTATCGCCATTTTATTATTAATATTTTTGATATATATTTTTTCCTTCTTAAAGTAGTCCCTCCAACATTTCCTGTCATACTGGCTTGGTGGTGATGAACTCCTTTAGCTTTTTCTTGTCTGGGAAGCTCTTTATCTTTATCTTCAACTAATGCTTCCTCAACTTTAGGAATGCTTCCTCAATAGCTTTGCTGGATCAAGTGATATTGTTTGTAGTCCTCGCTTTTCATCACTTTGACTATTTCCTGCCAATCCCTTCTGGCCTGCAAGGTTTCTGTTGAGAAATCAGTTGACAGTCTTATGGGAGCGCCCCTGTGGGTAACAAACTGCGTTTCTCTTGCTGCTTTTAAGATTCTTTGTCTTTAACCTTTGGCATTTTAATGAGAATGTGTCTTGGCATGGGCCTCTTTGGGTTTATCTTGTTTGGGACTCTCTGAACTTCTTGGGCTTGTATGTCTATTTCCTTCACCAGGTTAGGGAAGTTTTCCGTCATTATTTCTTGCAATAGGTTTTTAGTTGCTTGGTCTATTCTTCTGGTACCCCTATAATGCAAATGTTGTTATGCTTGATGTTGTCCCAGAGGCCCCTTAAACTATTTTCATCTTTTTGGATTCTTTTTTCTTGTTGCTGTTCTGATTGGGTGTCCTCTGCTACCTTATCTTCTAAATCACTAATGAAATCCTCTGCTTCATCCGATCTGTTGATTCCCTCTAATGTACTCTTCATCTCAGATATTGTAGTCGTCATTTCTGACTGGGTCCCTTTTATGTTTTCCATCTCCATTTTTATATTTTCTATCTCTTTGTTAACGTTCTCACTGAGTTCTACTCTTCCCCTGAGTTCATTGAGCATCCTTATCACCAGTGTTTTAAACTCTGCATCTGTAGATTGCTCGTCTCCATTTTGTTTAGTTCTTTGTCTGGAGCTTTGTTCTGTTCTTTCATGGGGGATGTGTTTCTTTGTCTCCCCATTTTGGCTGCCTCCCTGTGTCTGTTTCTATGTCTTAGGTAGGGCTCCTGAGTCTCCCAGTCTTAGTAGAGTGGCTTTATGTAGTAGGTGTCCTGTGGGGCCCAGGGGCACAGTCTTCCCTGGTCACCTGAGCGAGGTGCTCAAGGTGTGACCCTTGGATGGGTTGTTTGTGTCCTGCTGTTGTAGTTGAGCCTTGGATGCTGTTTGCATTTCAGTGGGAAGTATTGACCCTTGGGCTGATTGGTTTTTAAAACTGGCCAATGAGAGACCGACCTTACCAAGCAGGATTCACTTTAGTAGGGCTGGTGCCTGCCCAGTCTGCCCTTTGGGTGTGTCCTGCTCAGATGCTCTGACTCTGGTGCTGGTGGAAGCAGGCCACTGGGTGTGCCGGCGCAGGGGCCTCCTCGGAGGGGTCCAGCTGTAGGCCAAGTTTAGCTGTAACCTGTGTACTTCCAGGGCCACCTGGTAAGAGTCACCAAGCAGTCCACAGATGGCTGCCACCCGTGCTGTGCTTCTAGGTACCTTGAGAGGCCAAGCCAGGAACTAAGGCCGGCTACCACTAGTGCGAGGCTTAGGGCTGCTCAGCAAGAGGTACAGGGCACGGTGAGGCCAGATGCTGCTTCTTTGGGTTTTGTGAACCTTTGAGAGATTTTAGGAAAGTCTGCAGCATGAGCCAAGGCAGGCTATTTGTATCGAATAAACCACTGGAAGCAGCTTGGGTGGGCCCGCAGGTTGGGAGGTGCGGATCTCAGGGAATCCCCTGAGCTGAGCAACCAGTGTTAGCCAGGTTGATGGAGACTCAGACATGGTGGCCACCTGCATTTGCACACTGGGAGGGAGGAGGGCTCAACAAAGCATTAGTGGCCTCTGCCAGTACTTCTGTCTGAGAGAAATTCGCCCCTCCAGCCCTCGTCCTGAAGCTGGACAGCTCAGTTCCACCACGTGTGTCCCTGGTGCCTTGTGAGCTACTGTCTCAGCACTGGAGCGCAGAGAGACTGAGTCCGTCACCGAGTAAGTCCACGCATGGGCCCTTTTAGAGAAATCTCTGTGATTCTCAGTGCCCTTCGTCACACTTAGCCACAAACTCCACTGGTTTTCACCGCCAGAGGTTGTGGGGACTCCTCTTCCTGGTATTGGAACCTGGGGCTGGGAGCCTGGTGTGGAGCCGGGTCCCCTCGCTCTTCCAGGGGTACCTCCACAGCCTAGATGTTTCTTCCCATTCTCACCTATCATATGTGGCGGTGGGACCAGCCCGTTCCATGTCTCTGCTCCTCTTACCAGTCTCAGGGTGGCCTCTTCTGTGTGTCCCCAGTTGTAGGACTTCTGTTCAGCCAGACCTCAGGCGATTCCTAGTGATGGTTCGTTTGGTAGTTTCCTTTTAATTTTGATGTGGTCGTGAGGGGAGATGAGCACAGTGTTTACCTGCCGCACCATCTTGACTGGTTCAGAAATGATTTTCTTTAAGCCCCATACAAAGCTCAGTTGGTGAGCCTCCTTCCGTGAAATTGCACCATCACCATCCACCTAACCTTTTACTCTAGGTGGTAAATTTTAACTTTGTTCCATTACAATTAGGAAGGAAATGTGATAAATTGGCGGTAACGTCACGAGGAGCAGAACTCCGTGCTGGCAGTGCTGGCCAAAAACATTGGGCTCTGACTTCACTTGAGAATGCATATCCACGTAGTGCATAAAGCAAACAAGTGATGCGGTGCCTGAAGGGCAGTCCAGCTGCTCTCTGAGCTCAGATCTTGCTGTAGCTACAGTAAAATGTCACACTTTAAAAAGTGACAGCTATAACTTTTAACACTAAAATTGTAACATCTTAACATTAAATTTTATGTATGGAAGTTTTTTCTAGAATAGGATATTTGATTCTGGCCTTGGCTCGAGTCATTGGGCATGTGGTTAAAAATATGTATTTGGTGCACCTCTGATTTACAATGAACCAAAGTTCACATCGATATTCAGGTTCTTAAAACAATTTTTTGGTCCCCTCTCCAACTCTGCATCAGCTTGTGTCCTTGTTCAGTTCTCCATTTCTTCTTCCCGTTTTCTGATCTGTTCCTTTTAAGACCCAAACACACGTTTCTCTTAGAGGAGCAATTCAGCCCTCTCCCACCTCTACCTTTAAATTTGACTAGGGCCTTTCTTTACATAGCTAAGTCCTCATTGTGTTAAACCTAGAACAACACCTTCCCCAGACTCATAGAGAAAAACATATATTAGCAAATATATGTAATATACATAAAACAGCAGAAAATACTAAATATTAAACAAAATAGAATTTTCCAGTGGGTAGAAATAAGGGGTACATGCAAGCTCTATATACTGTCTTTACAATTTTTTGTGCAAATCTAAATTTATTCCAAAAGTTTTAAAAGGTTATTTTAAAAATAGATTGAAAAATAAATCCTGCCAGCAAGATCGTCTCCATACCATTATAGAAAAGAGAGAAAACACATGTATGCAGGCAGTCTGCACAAAATACTATGAAGTTAGGACAAATTCTCACATAATTATAGACCAAAGCAAAATAATGAACAACGACTTCTCTTATCTCCCAGAGACACAAAGGACTGTGCCTTCTGAAGGTCTCCTACACACTTCTCAAAAGCCCCCTCAGCTAATTCCAGAGGTACACATTTACATATTTAGAGCCTATTTGGCCCTCTTCCTTAGAGATAACTATATTGTGAAAACCGGAGAGCAAGGACTCAGATTTGCTATGTCACTATGCCTTAGGAATCACCCTAGGAAAAGGGGTGAGGGTGGGAAATGGTCTCTTTGCCCTCTGTAAACAAAGAAAATTATTTTATTTATTTTTATAATGTTCACTGTGGAAGATGGGTGATATTCTGGTGGTGGTAAGGATGTGATTTGTTAAACCCCTTTGGTAAACAATTTGGCATCATCCAGAAAACTGAAGATGAACATACCCCATGGCCTTACTTCTATACTCTAAAGAAAAGTCGGGTCTATGTGTATCAGGAGACAAAAAAAATCCACTGCAGTATTAGTCAAAATAGCAGTAACCTGGAAACAACTCAATAGTTCATTGACAGAATAATGAATAAATGAACGGTAATATATTTACACAATGGAATACTGCAGAGCAGTGATCATGATTGAACTAGAATTTTCACCCAACATGCTGACTCTCCCAAATATACTAATGATTAAAAGAAATCACAGAATATAGAAGATAGAGTATAAACACACACATACACTGACATATATAACATTCAAAAGCAAGCAGCTAAAACAAATATTCTTTAGGGATATGTTGTAAAGCTATTAAGAAAAGCAAGGGAGTAATGAAAAGAGAATCATTAACAAAATTCAAGACAGCAGCGACTGCCGTTGGGGAAAGGGGTGCCATAGGGACCTCAAAAACACTGGTAACATGACTTCTTAGATTGAGTGGTTAATACATAGATATTTGTTTTATTATTCTGTATGCCTTATAAAGGTAATATAATCTTAAAATACGAAGCAGCGCATGATAGATTGTTTTGTTTTAATGGATGGTAGAGACAAGAAAGCCAAGGGAGAGATTAGTGAAGGCAGGATTTTCAGACAAACCCTTCAGGAGTAGCTGGGACTTCAGTCGGGCCTTTGAAGGGAGGAGTCACATAATTTTTCACAGCTGGAATGAATGTTAGAGTTCATTTGCCCTGCTCCTTCCTTTTGCAGACGAAGAAATAGAGATATAGGGAGGTCCCTTTTTGTTTAAAAAACAGCTTACTAGATTTTCTACATTGTCAGACCAATTGCAAGGTGGAAAATTGGAGTGAAAAGCCCTTTTGGCAAGAGCATTTTAAGGGCTGAACACCACAGCCCTACAATATCAGGTCGCAATTCTCTTTTTCTCGATCTTTGCACGCCTCTCTGCTCAGCATATGCTCCCAGCCCTATTCAAGTGGCCCTGAGTGGGTCATTCAGCTATTTCTGGTCAAGCATGACAGGTAGCTGCGGGTGGACAGATAGTCTTCAGTCTATAGTCCAACTCAGTCTTCTTGGCTTCCCCTCTGCCTCCCCTCCCCCACCGTTGTGCCTGGGACCTATGAGATTACATCTGGGTAGTGGCAGTGCCAGAGGAATGTCCCGTCTGCTGTGCTCCTAGTCCCGGGTCATCGGCCCCAATACGTCCAGAGAATGCCAAATGCCAGAATGTTATGCATTATTCACTTCATCTTTAAAGAGCTTCCTCTCTTCATCATATGGCTCACATAAGTACTTGGCAACAGGATTATGTCGGACATTATCAAGTTCCAATTCAGGGCTCCCTGGCTCCAAAGTATGTGCTATTTTCGCTAAAACCTCCTGACTGCGAACTATGTTATCTTTGCCTTTTAACTCTTTAATCCAGTTTTTCCCCTGTTACGAACTAGCAATTTGTTTACTTACAGTCATTTATTTATGATGTTAGTACTTCACCAGAAATAAGATTAAACACTATGCAATATTTAGGACGTGATTATACTAAAAAGCGATTTGTTGTTTATCTGAAATTCAGATTTAACTGGGCATCCTCCATTTTTAATTTGCTAAATCTGGTAACCCTAACGCAAAACCTCTGAGAAAATACTTTATTCTTTCTAATGAGGCTCTCTCCATCACAAGGTAAGGAGAAATATGTGGGATGGGTTGGCTACGCAAGTCTTACCTGAGGGTAATTGTGCCCTCCAGGGGACACTTGACAATGTCTGGAGACACATTTGGTTGTTACAACCAAAGAGTGTGTGCTACTAGCATCTAGAAGATTGAAGCCAGGGATAGTGCTAACTAAACACCCTACAGAGCACAGGACAGCACCCACTACAAAGAATGATCTGGTCCAGTGTGCCCGTAGTACCAAGCTTGGGAAACCCCTTATCGTAAAGAATCACTCACCTAAGATAGTATAAATCCAGGAAAACTATCTGTCTGTCTGTCTGTCTGTCTGTGTATGTATGTATGTATGTATCTATCTATCTATCATCTATTTTTTTTAGTACCCCTGTAAGGCTACCAATACATTTCCAAATAGAGCTTGGCCTTCTTCTATTTCCCAGAAACGTAATGCCAAAGCTGTTTATTTGTCTGAAGTAGTTCGCTCATAATCATGGATGCTGGTGGGCTGCAGGAGTAGACTCAATTTTCTACACACTTAACATGTATCACAACACACTTTTGATATCAGATTCGCACTCTGAATTATGTTTATTGAGTAATGTTCTTGATTTATTCTAGGAGTGGCGTTAGCAATGAGGCGGTCTTGGGAAGCAGTTTCAATATTAAATTGAAATATACGATGGTCAGAACGAGTTGATGCTGGCAATTTCCCATGGTTCCACCTGTTGTATGCCGTGCAGTAAGACAGCTCGAAAGCAGTGCTCTAATCTTATCCATGCTTGGCATCAGAGCTTCGGTTGGTCCCCAGAGTTGTAGCTCTTGGGCCCTGGGGGAGAACTTTCACTGAGCTCTTGGAGGGACTGTTTTAATTTTTTTGTTTGTTTTAATTACTAATGGAACTCGGGAGACTTGTCTTTCAGGTATTTACTGTGTCTTCTCTTTTCTGTGCTTCCTTGCATTTCACTATAGTTGGCTATTTAGAACTTGGACTCCTGGTACGCAAAATGTGTCCGAGCCTTGAATAGCAAGCAGCAAGTCAACTACTAAAGAGAAGTCTAACTTCAATTTGTCACCTTTAAAATTTGTATCTGTTTTTATCTCAGAGTCCCAGAGTGAAGAAAGTACAGTATATTGCAAATTTATTATTTTTGTCAAGAGCCCCCAGAGATAGGGGACATAAGAGAAATGCCAACATCCTTGAAAATAAATATTAGCTATATTTTGGTGTAATAGATTTAGAATAAGACCGTTCTTTGTTTTTTGTTTTTTTTTTTTTTTTAAAAAAAGACTAAAGACAACATATACTAAATTCTTTGAATTTTACAGATAATACCCTACTAATATTTTTAGTTTAGCACCATCTGCTTATCTGAAATTATATTTCTGGCAAATGATCATGCCAGGAGACGCTGTTTTTATTTTTATGTGCAGCTGAAACACAGAATAATAAAAATCTGCTTGAGTTGAAGAAACATGTTCATAAAATGTTTCTTTTTAATCTGAGTTGGCTGAGAAAATGACTTTTTAATCTAGTGGCAGCTGCTTTCATTTGGCTGGTGTTCAGTCTAAATAGTTTACGTTGGAGACAGATCGTTTGTTTTATATTTGGATGAGTATAACAAACAGTGCCTTTTGAGCTGCGAGGAAGACCTAGATATCACAAACATCTTATTCTCCCTATTTATCTACCTCTCTGATGATTTCTTGTATTTTTGACCGATAAGTGGCATGCAATAGATTTATAAGTTAAAAGCCCAAGTAGCAAATTGCATATTACCCGGTCGCTATGTTATCTTTATTCGACTATAAGAAAGCCTCATCCTACATATTAATTGGCATTGTTTACAGGAGGGGAAAACAATGGGTTTTGAAAATATAACTCAGTGGTAACACTTCTTGTCACACTGGTTTGCAAATAGAATCACTGCACTGTCTTTGGGTACTCTGGGCAATTCCGCTGGGAGTCTAATTCTTCCCAACAGAGTGTTAATTAAAGCCAGCCACCTCTTGGCACCTCTCTCTGCTCCAGCTACACTTCAGAATCCTCCAGCCGCCTTTTTAATCAACAACACGTGTTGGATGTCTACTTTTAACGGGAGGCACTGTAGCTACCACCCCGATTTCAAAGACAGTGGCAAGGACAGGGTTTTATTGCATTACTTCAAAGTCAGGGCACCTAAAACTACATCACAGACATCATTTGTATCTGCTATTGACTTCGAATAATTGAAACCTCCCGAGTAAAGTGCGAATTTCATAGAAGAAAGAGATCTGGCCCTTTCGTCTTTGCACCCAGCACTTAGCGTGCAGGTCTCATCGTGTTTATCTAATAAACCTACTCTCAAATTACTGTGAAAAGGAGCAACTTTTAAAAAGTTGTCGGTATTAATATTATTACCTTTTAATTTCATATCTCGAAAATGTCAGTTTTTAGAATTTTATTTAAAGTTTGAAAATACACCAAGCTAACCTATAGAGTATTAAAAGTCAGGATAGTCACTCCAGGGGGGATGAGAGAGAGTACAGTGACTAAGGAGGGGCTTCTGGGATGATGCTGTCAGTGCTCCGTTTCATTTGGATGCTTATCCAAGGGATGTGATCAGTTTGTGAATATTTGCTGAACTGTTCATATATAATTTGTACACTTTCCTTATAGGTGCATTATAGGTCAATCAAAAGTTAAAACACAAAAGAAAAATAAATCTGAATGATGCATTTAATACCAGAGATGAACTATGCAATTTTCCCATTTTTGTCCTAACCCAGACAGCAAAAAGCCTCCTCTTCCTTTGTCTTTTCTAGTTCAAAAAGTTACCAGAGGTTAAAATCTAATGAGTTGGAACCTATGAAGAAGACTAGCCTCGTGTAAGTTTGAGTATATTATCTTCCCACAGGCAGAAGCAGAACTGCAGACACAGTGAAAATTTCTGGCTGACATCGCTTGATGCTGTTTTTCTCAGCCTGGTAGCTCAGCAGCTGGAGGCTAAAAAGCCAGGTTTCCAGGGAGAGGAGGAAGACTTTCTGCAGAAAGGACACTGTGGACTCCAGATCAGGGCCATAGTGGGGACCTTCTCTAGAGTGGTGGCAGTTTTAAATGAGTCGTGAACAAACATTGCCATGTTGTTCCAGCTGCCCTAGGAAGACGCTTTGGATCTGTGCAAATGCCAAAGCTGGCTTTCCGAGATGATGCGTGGAGCTGAAGGGTCAAGTGATATGTTTGTAACCCTGGATATCAGTGTCCCCAGAAGCTTCACACTCACACACCCACGGTAGAGCTTGTGTTCCTCAAGATAATCGCAGTTATAGAGTTTGCACCACGTAACCTATTAGACCAACCAGTGGCTGTTTTGTAGAGACCTTTCAGGTTTACAAATAGGCTACTGTTCAAATCCCAGAACTCCAGGACCATGCACCATTGTTCCCAGCTGTTACATTCAGTATATTTATTGTTTCACGTTGTGCTTTAACTTCCTACAGAATATTAACAGCAGTAGCCAGTTGAATGTTTTCAAAACCTTTTATATTTGCGGAGCTGACTGTGCAGCATGGGCTAATGGAAATTTCATTGTTTCTGGAGTGCTGGCTCTGCCAGCTATTACCTTAGTGTTCATCTATTGTCTGTCATGTGTAAAACAAGTACATTTACCTCTACTTACCTTTTTTAATTATCGGGATGTAATTTTAAAATAACTGGATAAAATGCTTGTCAGGGAGGAAAAAATTGTACTCTACACTTCGAGGTTCTTCTGCTTGGTTTAATAATCAAATTGACATGAGACAGAATAGCAGGAGAAAAAACAAATTAAAGTTTAATACCATGGATCCCTCATGTATACATGGGAGAGATCCAGGAAAACTGAGTAACTAACTCCCCCGCATAGTAGAAGCCAGCACCTTAAATACCACCTTTAGCTGAAGACAAAAGAAGACGTCGGGGGTGGAAAGTCAGTTATGGGAGGTGACCAGGGAAAGCACAGTAAACAAGGATAAGGGTGTCATGTAGACTTAAGCCCAGGCCTTCTCCACCTAGCGAAGGCAGGCCTGGTCCCATGAGGGACACACCCTTACACATGGAGATTTCCTTTGGTTTTCAGAGCTTCTCCCCTGTCGGCTGTTTCTTACAATTAACCAGCCTAAAATGAGCAATATCTCCAAAGAAGCGTATTTTGGGGTGGTAAATTCTGCTCCCCATCAGGCTTTTTATGCAGGGAGGAGGCAAGAGAATTAACATGTTAATCAAGCCACAATCAGAGACTGCAATGTGCTGATCAGCCCTGCAGCCAGGCCAGGAGGACACCTGTAGAGCAAAGGACGATTTCTGCTGGGATTGCTAATGACCCGTTCCCCAGGCCTGTGAAGGGGAAACAGGAACCAAGACTCATTCCCTATGGCTGAAACCATGGGGAACCTAAGGATTAAAGGCTGGGAAGTGCCAGCAGGCCTTTCACTCTACATCCTCACCTTTTCATGCTTCATACTCTTCCCCTTCCTCACTTCGTGTCCATGTCAAAGGAAATGGGTAACAAAGTCTTTTAAACTATAACTCACAGGAACTGAAGAATGACATATAAACTGAATCCCTCTGAACACTGCAGCCCCTCCCACTCGCTGTCTTCCCACGTGTCTCTTGGTCCCTCTCACTTTCTGCCTCTGAGAGGGGACCGCACTGTCTGTGGAGTGTCACCCTTTTACTAACAAACTGTCCTTTGACCCTAACTTTGGCGCGTGTTGAATTCTTTCCACACTCTCTGCTGAGGGACCCTCTTCTCAGGGACATTTGCCCTGTCCTGCATCACTTTTACAATACATTTAGGAGTTTGTGGTCGTTATTTCCCTGCAGAAATGTTCCTTTGTTGAAAGTAAATGATTTTTAAGTTTCAAGGTTGTTGAAAATTCTGACTTGGTGTTGTGGGTTGGGTGTGTGTGTGTGTGTGTGTGTGTGTGTACTGGCAATGGGACCATCTCTTGGTGCTTCACTGAATTAAGAGATCCTAGACATTCATGATCGCTGTAGGCCGTGTGTGTTGGTAAATTTTTACACATGTAAGGATATAGCTCCTTCTTCTACACCATTACCTATCCCTTGACGCACAAAATGTCTTTGGACCACCAGCATTGGATTACCCAGGAGCTTGTTAGAAATGCAGAGTCTCGGGCTCACCTTAGATAGTCTATTGTAGCAAAACCTGCATTTTAACAAGGTCTCCCAGGGATTCCTACACACATGCAAATGAATCAGCAAGTAGGCTGTGGCAGGAGTTGAGAAATCCCTCTTTTCAAAACATCTCCCACTGGGCCACGACTGCTATTATTTAGAATGAATTTCTCTCGTTTATGCCACTTATTGTGAAATATCTCTGGTCTGCATAACACAGTAAGTCATTTTCAGTTCAAAGCCTTCACGTGAATCCATCCACTTGGGTCTTTCCAACTCGACAGATGGCAGAGAGCAGATTGACTGGGGACCGAGGGTGGGAGGAAGGAAGTGGCGTAGAAAATGCAGAGCCTTTGGTGGAAGAAAGTAGGCAGACTGCATAACCGGGACACCTGAAGTAGTGCTACGAGGGTTGGCAGGAAGGAACAAAAGAGCAATGACAGTGGTCACGGTAATGGCAAATAACTGTTCGTGTGGGGATTCCTAAGCTTCTTTGACAATAAGAATCCCCTGGAGGAGGAGGGGGACCTTCTTAAAAACTACAGATTCCCCAGAGGCATGGAATTGTGGAACATCCTGGTTTATGGTTTATCCACCCTGGGCTAATGCCATCTGACTGACTCTCTAGGGGGAGAACTATGTGTATTCTTAAGAAACGCCTCAGGAATTTCCATCCACAGGCATGACTGAGGGAATGGTGAACCTAGATTCTGTGCCTGCTACTCTATAAATATTTCTGGAGCTCTCAATAAGCCTAAAAACTCTTATGGCAGTTTACTAACTGCCTTTTGTACCAAAGAAGTTTCGTAGCGGGCCCAATGTCACACAGGCACTGGGCAGCAGATGGAGGATTCCATCCCACATGTGACTCCAAAGCCTTTGTTCTCTCTACCCTGTCACACTGTAACTTTCCATAAAACTGTTGCGGCCCAAAGGTTATTCTACCCAGGATACACCGTGTTTGCCCAGCCCCACTCTTCCGGGGTGGCAGTTTCTGCAGAAGTTCCCTAACTTGATCTGAAATTATGACATGAACGTGAGATTTGGGGAGAGTTATGCAATGAAACCACACTGGTGAACTAGCCGGGATGCCCCTTCTTCTTCTTCCTCCTGCTGGAGCAACCCAGAGCTCGGATGCACGGGGGTGAAAAGCAGAGCTCTCTCGGGTAACTGAGAATTTCTAGTTGCTTCGGTATCAAAGCATGTTCTAAAATTGATGGAAGCAGGCGCATATTGCTCATGCCCTCTGAAACCTTATTTTGTTTCAAGAAATCCCTAGAAAGAAAACACACTAATTTAATATGGCAATGTTAAATAGTGATAGTAAAGAACAAGGCACCATCTGGTACGTTTGAATAATTGTCAAGGTTGGCTTTTCTTTAAATGTCGCTTATTGCTCAGTCCACCCATATTCAACTACTAGAGCTACAAGTCACCTGGTGGTGATGTGTCGGTATTACAAGAGTGTGCTTGCATATTAAATTCCTCGACTTAACTCATTTGGGGAATTCAAATATATTAAATCTATATTATCCATATTCAAATACATCATCTATATTAAATCTCCCCTTGTTGAGGACAGCCACCTTTTTAGATTTGTTTCAAGAACTTCTGATTCTGATTCTATCATCTATGACAGTAGTCTCCTATGCAGGGTATGCGAACCCCAAGATGATCTGTTGGAATATGGAAAACAAATGCCACCTTTTTCACAACAACGTTAAAATTTTTATTTAATGTTTATTTTATAATGTGGAGAACTTTGTACTATAGTAGTATAACATGTATACAATGTATGAATAAATACATATAATTTTACTCGGGGGTACATGATTATAAAGTTCCCACCTTTTGGGATGCTGGCTCCAAAAAGTTTAAACTAATAAAAAAAGTTATTAACTCTTCTTAACAGTATCGTGTTATCTGCTCATTTAACAAGAGTGCCTTTATCCTTGTCGATTCAGTTCATGTTTATCCCATGTAGGATCATGTACTAAATGTTCCAGTGTATGTTCAAAGATAAGACATATTTACTGCTCTTAGGAGGTCTACTGTCTGCAATGGAGAAAAGGATAATGATAGTGATTTTGGAGGAGGGTACAATAATAGTGGTGGCGATGATGGTGGTAATGATGATGATGGTGATGGTGCTGGTGATGATGGAGAAAATGATGATGGCCAAGAAAGAGAAAAGGAGAAGAAAGCCTTATTTATGGTTGACATTCAAGCAAAATTAGAATTAACTGCTTCTCCTCCCTGCTATCTGGTGATGTGACATCTTTCCCTAGCAGTGACGCTCTTCCCTGCTTGTTCATTTTGCTTCCCATGTAGCTTAAAAATACTTTTTAAAGTAGTCTTCAGCATATACTATAAGTCTCAGCTTCCTATGATTTAAACCTTGGGAACAGGAGTTTTTTCTAGGCCCCTGCCACTCTTCTGTATTTTGGTCCTCGGAGCTCCACAAGCTGTGAAAGCAGTGAGTCATGACTCCCATATGGTGGGATTCCCTCCCCTCCCCTCGATCCACATGCCTGCCCAGCCATCTGCTGCCACTCTCAAGGTTATGGAGCAAGAGATGACACAGGAAAAGGGAAAGGAAAACACCAGGAAAAAGAACACTGTTTTATAAATAAACTTGAAAAAGATGTATTTTCTTATTACAAAAGCAATTTGTATTCATCACAAGAAAATCAGAAAATGAAGCACAAGAACAAAACAAACAAAACAAACGCGGTCTCCCTCAGAGCATCATTAATCACTCTATTTCCATGTGTGTTTTCCCAAACCTGCGTATCTATCTATGTAGCCAGCTATCAAACAAAACAGGACTATTACCGCATTTTTTTTGGAACCTGTTTTTTTAAATTGAATCATGAACATTATTCCATATCCATAAATATGCCCCACACTAGCATTTTTACTGTTCAAGGAGTATTTTTTATTTAACGCATTAATCTAATTGCTGCAATTTCTATACGAAAATAAGTAACATCATGTCTGCCTTCGTGTGGATATAACTTCATTTTTTCCCTATCTAACATTTAGGTCACTTCCATATTTTTGCTTTTACGAACAATGCTGTGATGAATATCCTTGTAGCTAAATCTTTGAATATACTTTCTTTCTTTTTTTTTTAATTATTGCATTGGCTACTCTCTGTTTGCCCCTCTGGATTTACTACCCATCCTTCTTGGCCTTACTCTGTGGCCTACATCATCAGTGCGTTCACTTACTCCCTGACAATGGGAAGCACAAGCAGGACATTGGAGAGGGCAGTAGAGAAAAGTGGGTGCTACGTTCTGACGTCTACTCTGCCTCCTATGGATTGTCAGCTGCATTCTTGTGTTGATGATGCCAGTGGTGCCTGGGCAGCCCTCTTCCAGAGATCAGTTCTCAGGGAGTTGCTCACCAAAGGGTACTGCACCATTCCCTAATTGGTTTCCCTTAACCTTGCCCATGACCTTATAGAGAGTTCTTCATTAAACCCTTCTCATTTACCCCATGGGTATGTGCCATCTGTTTCCTGGCAGAACCCTAGAAGGTTAAAGCATGCTCCTATTCCTGGCATATTCTGCATCTCTAACTCCTTGCCATGAACCTGAGATGAATCATGTCTCTTTTGACTTAAGACCTGGACACCAGTGACCATTGAGCATCCATTTCTCAACCTTTGACTGAGGTGCTCTGGTAGGGGGCACAAGAAAGAACCAAGAGAGCCCTTCAGCCCTCCCAGCTGGAACTTCGAGTCCAGGTCTCTACTACCTCCCCCTTGTTCTTGAGGCCTGAAACTCTCCCTGGAGTCACAGTGAGTTGGGAGAGGTTGTGTGGTCATTTCTTATCTTTTTAAACAGCTTAGGTCATAGCAAAATTTGTTTCTTTTTTTTCTTCTTCTTCTTCTTTAGTCTTAAGAGGTATTATAGCATTCTTATTAAATAGCCAGAACTATATTTTTAGAGCTTTGAGCTTGAATTAGGATCCCCTGATACTGTCTCTTCTGTGAATCAGTAGAAATATGTTTTCTTCAAAGTCTACCTCCAATTTTACCTTCCTCGTCTTTTGGATTTTTAGGTAGTACACTGTCTCTTTCTTTAAAGGTTCTTCACACTCTTTTTAACCAATTGGTCTTGGGCACTGTGAATTAGGTGTCTGCCCCATTTCTTCTGGGTACCTTCTGTTCAATGAAATTGTTAGCAAGACTAGTCAAGAATATCAGATACCCTTTGTGTTTGTAAGATGAAGCTCGTTGATGTCCACATATTTGGGGTTCCCATCTTGTTGCTGTGCTCCAGGCCCCTGCTCCTTGGTGCATTGCTTTGTTCTGTAATTCCACTTCCTAGACATGGGCACTTAGCAGGAGTTTGGTTTCAGAGTCTGAAAGGTCTGGAGTTAAATCTAATCACTTATTGGCTTTGTCACTTTAAGCCTTCTGTCTTTACCGAGTCTCAGGTTTCTTGACCTACCTCACAAGGTTGTTGTGAGAAGGGAATGAGATGACCTATATAGAAAGAATCTAGCCAAGCATGTGGAAATGTGGTTGCTCAGATTATGTAACTTTCTCCTCCTTCCGTCCTCTCTCTCCTCCCCACCTCTCTTCCCTCCAATGCGTTTCCCCCACGCCACAGTTCCTCATCCTTCTTCTCTTCTTTATTTTCTCCTTCCTCCCCACTTCACACTCACTCCCCCTCCCAGTGTATCCTTTCTCATCGTCACTTCCTTTTCTCCTCCTCATTTTTCTCCTCCCTCTCTTCTTTCGCTTCCTTTTCCCCACTCCCTCCACTCCTCTACTTTCTTACTGTGAGACTGACATGAAGGTAAAAGGGATGAAAAACCAAGTCAGAAACATGTTGGATGGTTCCATATTTCCTGTGTGTATGTGGAGGGGGGAAGACCACAAAAGTATAGGAAACTATATTTTGAATTAAAACTCTCAATTATAAATCCATACCCCAAAAGGCTTTTCCAATACCCCTAAACTCTTTCATGTAGCAGAAAGGACACAAAGTATGACAGGAAATTGCTTATAACAGTCGTTATTTTTCCAGTCTTTGAAAAGTCCCTGTCTGAGGTTCCAGACTAAAGATTTATTGTGGTGAATGAAAGATGAACTCTCAAAGTGGTTATATAATATGGCAAATGGTCTTCTCTGGTGGAAGGGAGCTGGCTGGCTAACATGAGCCAGTTCAGCAAGTCTGAGGTGTTTCGAGTTGGGATGGAAGGATGATCTCTAGTTTCAGGAAACTGCTGTGTCAGCTGATTGGAGCTGCTCTAAAGGCTAGCTACAGGAACGCATGAGGGTCTTTTGCACTGGAATTTAGACTTCACTCGGTTCCTCTTTCTCCATGCTTGCAAAGTCTTAACTTTTCAAGGAAAGTAGATTTGGTCTTAAGATCTTTTAAGAATGTGCCCCACAATACTATGACAAAATATATTTTTAATTTAGTTTTTATTAGATAATATTTTATGTACACTATACAAATAATAACTGTAATGTATAATAGATATGTAAATTGTGAAAAAACTAAAATATAAATACACAGGAGCCGGAACACTAATTTCTGGGCTCTCTTCCATGATTTCTACTTCTCCCACCAAAATAACTGCTCTCTTGTTTTATTGAAAACAAAACATTTTGACCACATGTAGATGTATTCCTAAACAATTTGTTTAGTTTTGCTTCTTTTTGAGCTTTATAAAAATGGCATCATAACGTATGTAGTATTTTTTCACTCAAGTTTCTAACATGCTGAAGTTCATTCCTTTTTATCACTATTCTTATATACCATTTGGTGAACATATCACGATTCATTCTTCCATAGTCCTGTCTGTGAACATTTTGGTTGTTTATTGTTTCCAGGTGTTTTATAATAGTCTTGTTAGCATAGATGAGAAATATACCAATAAGAATTTTTAATGTTCCTTTGTCATAAACACTAGATTGATTTGTAGTGTCCCTTTAAGTTTTTCCTCTTTCTTCATTCCCATCTATCACCTAAAGAAAATTAGATGCAAAAAAAATATATTATTTACCCATGTTCTGTTGTCACTGCTGTTATTTCAACTAGTATTAACTGCGTGAACCAGTCAAGTTCTCTCTTGGTTCTTCTTGATTGAACAAAGAAGAGCCCCTTCCATTTTGGCACCAGAACTAAAAAGATATTTATTTATTTTGAGCTCACAAAATGCATGATCTAGGAAACGGGGTGTCACAGTGAAAATAATATAAGCTTAAGAAGCAGAAAGAATTGAATTTTCAAATGTTGGCATCAACACATGTAGCAGGGGTAGTCTAGTGCAAATTACACTATCCTCCAAATCCTTACTTCTTCATCTACAAGATGGAGATAGCAATGCCTTCCTCACACTGATTGTGTCAGGTCAGACATGTGAGAGGCTGTGAGCCTGACCAATGGGACTCATGATCTCGTTGTAACAGCTCTTTCTGGGCCAGGCCCCCATTTATCTAAATTGTTTTAGGCAGTTAAGGGAGGGGTAAAATTTTATCTTGAGTCTGCTGGGTCTTGATTACTTTTAGCTCAAAATAATCTACATGGCAAAGTGACACATTTCGGGGTGGCATGTTCTGCTCCCTTTCAGTAACATTTCTAAAAATAATCATTTTAATTGCTAAAATTTTAAAATTAAATAATTTTTAATCAAAATATATTTTTAAAGGATGCTCCCTAACTCAGTCATTCTAAAAGATTTTTTGTTCGTTTTTGAAGAAAAATAATCAGAGATTTACACTAAGGCTTTTATCTTTTAAAACACAAGGATGCCCAATGGCCTCTCTCTGTGACTTGGGCTTCCTCACAGCATGGTGGCTGGGTTCAAAAGGCAAGGTGAAAAATATATGCTAGTATAGCACCTGAGGGCTTTAAAAAAGTGTCTGCCTTCAACTCCCAGAAATTCTGATTTCATTGGTCTGGGATGGATCCAGGCATTGATATTTTTATAAGCTCCCCGGGGTGACTTTGTGTGGCCAGGTTTAAGAACCACTGCTCTCATTTAGAACACATGAATTGAGATTTGGCTTCCAGGTGCCTGCTCCCAGCAGTGTTTTATTTGCCATCTATTGGACTCCCGAGGTTCCAGTCGTATCACATGATGTTCAAAGGCCTGCCAAAGAAATAAGATCAGGAAAATGTCCAAAACAGTTGGAAAACTAAGTGCAATTGTTACGGAGATCCACAGCTCCCCTCTGGCTGTTTCAGATTGATGGCGGATGGGCCCAGAGCCCATGTGTTTTACCCAGGATATCCTGGCAAAGTGGAAAGGCTGAGTTGAAGAACTAGACTTGGCTTCCTGGTTGCCCTATTTTTGAGGTTGGCAGTTAGAGGAGTCAAATGCTAAGTGGAGTTTTCTTCATCGTTTCTGAAGATATAATCTCTGCACCTGAGAAACTAATGTCCCCAGTTTTATTGTTTCATCAGCTGCTGAAAGGAGAGGATGAAGGTGAACATTAGCCGGGCTCATCCCAAGTTCTCCCAGTAGACGCCGCAAAGGAATTAAGATCCTGTTACTTTTTAACCTGACACCAGATGTCACCATTGCTCCTGTGCTTTTAGCAATAACAGTATAAAGTTAAACAGCAGTGAGAGTGTGTTCTCTTGATGGGGTTCGTTAATCTATAGTCCATTAAAGTATTTATGTATAAACACTTATTTGATTTTTCCTCTTATATCAGATGGGATCAAAATTACTATCTCTTTGTAAATACTTCACAAGAAACTTTGATGGGGGTGATTGTAAAAACAAGATAAGCTGACATTTTTACAGGATAACTGAAAAATTATAGATCATGTTTTAGTTCAGTCTCACCGCTACTGACAATGTTGAAGCGATTTCCTGTTACCATGCTTAGTTTGGTACCAAAGTAGAAAATAAATGCATGGATATTATCCCAGGGTACCAATGACTAAAAAGTGGGGCAGGTAAAAAATCATCAAAGCACCAAAACATTGGAAATGTTGCCAAGATGGAGAAAATCGTATTTACAGAAATTCTTTTACACACAGCTCTGTATGTGGTCAGAATACTTTGCACAGTAGTTTGGAGGTGAAGATGGTGAACTCAGAGTATAGCTGAGTGAAGTGCAGAATTTTGTGAGTGGAGCCACGTTACTAGGAACGCTAAGAGAGACAGGGACTACCAAGCATCCTGATGCTCTGCCATTCCCGTACATGACCTCTCCCCTATATAAATATTCAACATCACCTAAAGAATATCCATTTGAAGGGGTGCCTAATTATTACTTTGCTGTATATTTTCACACCAAAATATTAATATCAATTGATTCAGGCTTATGAATTACAGTGATTAGTTTCTTGATTTTCCAATTTTTCTCTAATGAGTATATAAATAGAAAAAGACCTCAAAATGACATGAACTACATACTCTATGATTCCAACTATAGTCATACGCCACTTAGTGATGGGGATGTATTCTGAGAAATGCATCATTAGATCATTCGTCATTGTGTGATCATCATAGAGTGTAGTTACACAAACATGGATGATACAGCCTACTATACGCCTAGGCTGTATGGTAAAGCCTGTTGCTCCTAGGCTACAAGCTTGTGTAACATATTACTAGACAAAACACGAAACCAAGCACAAGAGAAATGATGCAATCAAGAGACCCAATAAACATGAACTGTATGGGGGTCCAGCCAGTGTAACACAGGCGTACTTGTTTACAGTAAACTTTGTTTTTTAATAAGTAGAAAGGGCATCCCTTAAAATAATGATTAAAAGTAGAGTATAATAAATACATAAACCAGTAACATTGTTACTTATTATCAAGTACATAATCGTATGCGCTATACTGTTATATGACTGGCAGCAAAGTAGGTTTGTTTGCATAGGCACCACCACAAATGTGAGCAATGAGCTGCACTATGACGTTACGATGGCTACCAAGTCACTAGGTGATAGGAATTTTTCAACTTCATTATAATCTTGTGAGACCACAGTCATATATATAGTTCGTTGTTGGCTGAAATGTCACTATGTGGCATATGACTGTATACGGCATTCTTGAAAAGGCAAAACTATGGAGATAGTAAAAAGATCACTGGTAGCCAGGGGTTGGCAGGGGAGGGATGAACAGGCAGAGCACAGAGGATTTTTAGGGCAGTGAAAATACTCTGTATGATATATAATGATGATACATGTCATTATACATTTGCCCAAACCCATAGAATGTACAACACCAAGAGCGAACTGTAATGTACACTGTGGACTTTGGTGATTATGAGGTGTTAATGTAGGTTCATCAATTGTAACAAATGTTCCTACTCTGATGGGAGTGTTGATAATGCGGGAGGCTGTGCATGCAGGGAAGACAGGGGGATAGGGGAAATCCCTACCTTCTCAAATTTGCTGGGAACTTATAACTACTCCAAAAAATAAGTCTTAAAATGATTCCGGAGATTTATAATGAAGAGAGATGTGTATGCGTTATTTAATTATTGTTATGAAAATAAATTACTAATATTATTATCATCTATTTTCTAGTGAATCTAGATGCAGATGTAGTTCAAGCTCTGGATTAGTCAGGGCCCTGGGAGGAAGTACATGACACGTTCAAATTAGGTGTGGGCTGAGTGGAGGGAAATGGCATGAAAAAGTGCAGTTCTCAAGGATAGATCAGTAGAGCTTTTACTGCCATTATTAGGTCTGGAGGGTAAGAGGAGAGAGCTTTGTGGTCCACCCAACCAGAGTCGTGACAGTAATGTCCTGGTCTAATTCTTCTCCCTCATTGCAAATCGTTGCTGTTTAGCGAAGTCAACTAAGACTGTTAGTGTGGTCACCATGAGTCAACTTCTCAGGACAGTCAACAGAGAGGGAGCAGGGCAAAGAGTAGATCTGAGGGAGGAAGTAGAAGATGTACAGCAATGCTTTTTTAAAACATTTTTATCACATGATTCTACAAACTCATATGGTTCTACAAGGTGTTCCATGAAAATTAACAATCTCTTTCCCCACCCTTCTCTGCCTGTCACCTTTTAGGAGTTAACCACTTTTGATTCTATTAAATATTTTTTTTCTGGGATTTAGCTCATTATTTTAAATCAATTCTGATATTTCTAATAATATAAAAGTTCTAATTAGAGTCTTTCTAATTCTATATTATTTACTGATCTCTTACTACAGAAGCTGAAGATTTAACTCTTGTTAATCTCAAAATAAAAGGTCAAAGTGAGAGGCAACGAGCATTTATTTGAGATCCATAGAACGCTATTTAGGAAGCACTGATTCAGGCAGAAACCCAAATAGTGTTCCAATTGGAGAAGGGGAACAATTACATCAATAGAAGGAAGGCATTTCTATATGTGCAGATCAGCTAACATAGTGATGCTAATTCTAAAAAATATTTTACATTTTCAGTCCAATAGTCCTAATATCTACTCTCTTGTTATCTTTGCAAGCAGTTGTTTGGAATACAATGCTCCTTTAGGCCCAATCCTAGGTCATTTTGCCTGGTTTTAACATTCCAAAGGTTTGAGGCATAAGACGTGCAAGGCATCCCTCTGGGATGGCAGCCCTGACTCCATTTTAAAGTGGCTCTGTTTATATTATTTTTTTATGCTCTCTTGCCCTCAGCTCTCCTTCCCATCTCACACTGAGTTCCAAAAACACACATACTTACTCTTACCCCATCCTACACTACAGTTATACCAAATTTAAAAAATTGCATCAGGATAAAGTGTTCATGGTGTGACTGTAAACTATTATGCATAAGTGAACTATTAGTATACAATTTATTACATTTCTTTCTTTGAAAACTTATCTTCTCTGGAGCTAATCATCGCATGATTTTTGACCTAGATTTCTATATACCTTTCTATAATTTACCCCCGAACATTCTGCCAAGACGTGTCAATACCTCTGAGTCCATCAAACACTGGTGGTAATCTACAGCTTCATTTTTTGTTTAAAGTTATCTCTCCATCTTCTTTATCCAATCTGCTGAAGCAGTGGCTCTCTGGGTCCACTTCTTAGCTGTGTGGTCTAAGGTTTTCTTCACCTTCATCCTGGTGAAAGAGAATTAATTATCTTCTCTCTGATCTGTTTGATTCCTTTTCTTGATCCTTTATCTTCTGTCTTAGTTTACTCCCTCATTATGGTGAAGCACATCTAAGCAATTCTCTGTGACACCAGTCAGATGTCTTACAATTCAACTCAATTCTGACACTGTCTACCAGGAGACAGCATCAGATCCCACAGGATAACGGCTCAGTCCCACACAGACTGACCTCCCAACTGCCACCACCAATTCCCTCCTTGGGTTTGATTAATTTGCTAGAGGCTCACGGAACTCAGAGAAACATTTTCACTTCCTAGATTATTGATGTATTATAAAAAGGTATAACTCAGGAACAGATGGAAGAGATGCATAGGGCAGGGTGTGGAGAGAGGGTGCGGAGCTTCTATGCCATTTGAACTTGCCAATTCTCCACGTGTTCACTAACTTGGCAGCTCTCCGAAACTCAGTTCTTTTGAGTTTTTATGTCGACTTCATTACAAAGTCATGATCGATAAATCATTGGCCATGGCTGATTGAACTCAAATTCCAGCCCTTTTCCCTCCTCAGAAGTCAGAAGGGTGGGACAGAAACAATCAGCCCAGATCCTTAGATTGCTTTTTAGAAGTCACCTCATTGACATAAAAAAGACACCTCATCACAGGCAATTCCAAGGGCTTCAGGATCTGTGCCAGGACCAGGATATTATTTCTTATTATAAATCACAATATCACATCATCCCAGTAGCTTCCTGAGGTTTTTGAGACATTACGTGTCTGAAAATATTTTTTTCCTATCCTTAAAACAGATTAAATAATATGGCTGTGTATAGAATCCTATAGTGAAACTATTTTTAAAAGAATTTTGATAACATTGCTCTATTGTCTTCTCGCCAGTCTGCTTCTTTAGCTTTTATTTTATTTATTTTATTTTTTTCCTCTCTGAAAGATTTGCGGATCTTTCCCTTATACCCAGTGTTCTGTAATTTTACAGTAATGCTTTAGCAAGGGCATGGTGCTGGGCACTAGCTTGGCCCCTTTATTGTTCTAGGAAATTTTAATTTTTCTTATTGCTTTCTCCTCTCCATTTTCATGTCTTTCTTTCTAGAACTCTGTGATTCCATGTTGGAACCCCTGGATTTATCCTTTCATTTCTTATCCTTTTTCTTGTAGTTTCCAGTTTTTCTTTCTTTCTTTCTTTTTTTCTATTTAACTTTCTGTAGAATTTCTCCAACTTTATCTTCTAGCCAACTTCTCTATTGATTTATTTTATTATATTTTAATTTCAAAGAGCTCTTTATTTCTTCTTTGACTGCTGCTTTTTTGTATAGCATGCCGTTCTTGTTTTTTGGATGATACAATCTCTTTGATCATTTGTGGATATTACTTATAGTGAGATTTAGTTTTCTTCTACTCTCTGCATTGTTTCTGTTTTTCTTTGGGTTCCTTCCCCCACCTCACCCCCGATATGTTTGTTCTTTGTCTTTCATGGTAGAAACTGCCTTTAAATGGAAATTCTTGGTAGTTTAAAAGTAAACGGTAAAAACCTTAGTTGAGTAGAAAGTGTGTGCAGTGATGGACTTGACATTTGGTGGACGTTATCTTAGGGTAACTAAGAGGGGACTTGATATTTCATTGGAGGGTCCCATATATTCACGTCTGTAGGTGCTTTCTCACGATCATTCTCTTACCTGGGTAGTAAGTGAGTGGCTGCGGGATTCTCAGAGCCAAGTAGGAGGATGTCACTATTTGGGATGTAATAACTCTGAACTAATTCCTCTGTTTTTAGTACCTCTGCCCTCGGCTATGGTTGTTTTTCATCCTTCTGCTACTCAGCCTTCAGAAGTACCTGGCACTGCCAATTTCTGAGCATTTCTGGGATTCTGCAGCTCAAGTTGCTTTTTCTTGCCATTGCTACCTGACCCTGAATCCTAGTAGATACTTAGGTTTTAGCTTTATGTTAAGTCATTTACCACTTAGCCAACTGCTTTCCGGCTTCCAAAATTTTATGGCCATCTCTCATTTGCTAGCATCTACTCTTTCATTCTTTCTGACCTTATGGCCCTTCTAAAAAAATCATTTTTCCTGCCATATTTAATCAGAAACCTTCCAATCCTCTTTTTGTTTTGTGTCTAAAACTGAATAAGTGGTCGGGAGAAAACTATAAGTAGCTTCTCAGGGTCACTCTTCCACAAGCAGTCACCTAGGAAGCCTCATTTCCCTTTATAAACTTTCTTTCTACTTTGCTGGGTTTACTCTTCCTCAGACACATGGCCCATTACACCCATTAAATTACATATTCCCCAGGACGCTTGAGTCCAGTTCTTTTATTTCTGAGAAGATTGGAGGCTTGCACATAATCAGGCTTGAAATGAATGAATTTCTACTCTATTTATAGAAATGTGGTAACAAAACTCCCAGGGTATAAATAGAACAATGGATGTTGACAAGATTTTCTGTAACCATGGATACCCTGCAATTATTCCTGGACCATACTCATTGTTTATCTGTATCTGAATTTGAACAAACAGGTCTCTTGCTGCTAACTCGAATTTTCCAATGAAAACATATCTCCCATATTACCCTCTTCTCATTAGTCAGGCTCCATCTGCAGGTTCAAATTTAGCCATATACATTTGAGAGAACTGAGTTGATCCCTCTTCTTGGATAATGGTTGAATATTTTGTATGAGAATAATAATGGCAATAATTATGATAATGATGTAATAAAAACCAAATATTCTGACAATCTTATTTGGTTCTAAAAATAATTCTATGATATAAGCAGGTATTATTGTTAATTCCCACTTTATAGATGAGGAGACTTGAGCCTCAGCTATTTCATTTACTGCCTAGGTCCCACCACTAATAAGTGACTAAGATTTATAATTATCAAACATTTCATCAAACATTTGTTCAATACTTACCGTATCTCAGGCACTGAGGATGCTGAGATAAACTACATACAGTCTCTGTCCTCAAGTTGCTCACTGATGGGTAAGTAAATGCATAAATGAATCAGTAAGCAAATACTTGAGAATATGCACTGGGGATGGAGGTGGGGTGGGGATGAAGGAGATATTTAAAAAATGACCAAATTGCATACTGATTTCAGTGTGCCACATTGAAGGACAAGACAGGGAAAAATATGAAATTGTATTGGTTAGGTCATATTAATAAAAGGGTAGTTGGAAAGCACATGACACCAGATCTACTGGCTATCTTTGGTCCTTCTGGGTCATTTACTTGGACGTAACATTTGGGAGACTATCTGCAGGAAACATTGATTGACATGGCTTTACACAACTCAGGATTGTTTTCAAAGTATATGTATTCCACAGTGGTGCTCTCTAGAGTAAGAGGCACTATATAACGTGTTAGTGAATATTCCATTTGATGTAAACTGGTTGACCACTCAACAATTCTCTTAATTTCACACTCTATTTCCTCATCTGTAATATGGTACACCATAGGCATTTCAAGTATCACTTTAACAAAAAAAGTTTAAGCTTCTGCATGTGTAATAAACCACATATTTTTTTCATGAATATTTTCTTTGCTCTGGCATTCTGGAATCCCGAGTTAGCCATACTCCATTTTTAATGATCCATTTGAATATAGTTAAAACCCATCATATCACTAAATTTCAAATAACCAAAATTTATCTCTGAAAAATATTCTGGAATGTTTTTCTGATGCCAGGAGGCAGATTTAAATTATTCATGTAGAAAGAGCAATTAGGGGGATCATTTTATAAACTATATAAATGTCTAACCAATGTACTATATACTTGAAACTAATAAAAGAAAAAATTTTTTAAAACCACTGGTTTTATTTTATTTATTTTTTAATAATTTTTTTTAATTTTCAATTATAGTTGGCATACAATATTATATTAGTTTCAGGTGTATAACATAGTGCTTAGATATTTATATAACTTACAAACTGATCACTCTGATAAATCTAGTGCCCATTTGACACCATACATAGTTATTATAACATTATTGACTGTATCCCCTATGCTATACTTTACATCTCCATGACTATTTTGTAACTACCAATTTGTACTTCTTAATCCTTTCTCCCTTTGTCACTCCCCCCGCCAACTCCCCTCCCATTTGGTAACCCTCAAAATGTTCTCTGTATCTATGAATTTGTTTCTGGGTTTTTTGTTTATTTTGTTCTTTAGATTCCACATATAAGTGAAACCTTATGGCATTTGTATTTATCTGACTTATTTCACTCAGCACGATACCCTCTAGGTCCAGCATGAAATATCTTTTTCCATCCCATTACTTTCTGTCCATGTGTCTTTTAATCTTTTTACCATTTTCACCTTTTTATAAAATATATGCATAATATTTCATATGTTAGATTCATGATGTAATAAAAAAAAAGTCTCCAAAATGCTTAAGTTTGCTTTAAAAATTAGTTTAAAACTACCGGCTTGGGGAGGTATTCCCTAAAGTCTTCCAGATTTAGAATTACATTGGATTTGATTTCCATATGGTTTCCCTGGAGTCAGGTGTCACCAATGCAAAGAGTGATTGGGAAAGTTCTCTCATTTCAAGGAGTGGAAGGGAGCAGTATTCACCAAGGAGGCCCTCACTGTGAATAGGGAAGTGTTCGACCAATAGTTCCAAATATTGATGGGAGACAGGTGTGAAAATTAAATCTGGCACCAGAAACTCTCTTGAAACCCAACCCATAGGATGGGGTGGACCTATGTGCATCTTTGAACAAGGCCATGCCTCTTGTTCTGCCCCACTTGGGAGTGTATATCTAGCTCTAGCTCTCATCTGCCACACACAAAGAAGCATTGCTCAGGCTAATGCTCCTACAATTTCTTATAGAGACATAACATTGGCCTTTACTGAAAATTGTACCCATAAAGCATTTACCTTTTCTGTCAAAGAATAAAAGATAATGTTCCTGATCGTGATTATCTTGTGTTCTGCATTAAAAAAATAAATTCACCCCAGAAAATGCCTGGCTTCAAATCACTGGTTAATATGAAATTCATAAGAATTTTGTTATGATAGAAAAATGTTAAATTGGACAAAAGCATTCACAATAGCTTCTTTATTCTCACTGGTATTTTCATGGCAAAAGATGCATGTTTTTTTTCTTCCCCAAGGAAAATATGTAGTAATTTTACCCCAGAAACATTCTAATTGTATTAAACAGACTATCTCTAGCATCATCATTCCCTTAGAGAATTTGCAATAAATCTTAATGATACATGCAAATACACCAATCTAATGGTCCATAATAAAAGAAATGACTGACTGTTACCAACTATTTTCAGCAATTTATATGATTCCTCACCTCCTGCTGGTAAAAAGTTCCAGAATGCATGGAACTCAATTAAAAAAAAAAAAAAACAGCAAGGAAGATCAGAGTGAAAAGGGAAGGCTAAGAAAAAGTATTGTTCTTTTTTTGTATCTGTATTAAAATGTTTATAGACTTTTGTAACCTGGCATAATTCTGAGCTTTTTTATTTGAAAACCACCTAAAATCAGTCACATGTAGATGTTTTTCTTTTGTTTACCTTGCTTTGGCATTCTTTTTGATCCCTTCCTCAGTGGAGCTACCTATACTCTGAGTGCAAACAAACAGAGAGGATTAGGTAAAAAAAAAAAAAAAAAAAAAAAAGGTCAGAGAGGAAAAAAATTGTTTTGAAAGTGTTTCCTTCTTCTAAGAAGTCAATGAAATCATCTCCCCATTTCTGCCCCTAGGCTATTGAGTCATCTTCCAACTGAGAGATCTTGGAATGCACTTGATGTGCATATACAATACCAGAGTTTGGTTGAGAGTTGCTTATGATAGCAAATTATAAATCCTGGGCAGAGCCCATGTTTTATTCATCTGTGTAGTCTCAAGATCTAGCACAGTGTAGAACCTCAGTTAACCTCAATTTCTCAAATTTAATCCAATTAGCTCAACTCCTCTTTACTACCTCTATCCCTTAATATTCATGACAGCGTATAGAAGGCAGGGTGACTCTTATTGGCAAGAAATAACAGATACCTACTTAAATAAATATATACTGAGGATGAGAATGGGGATGGAGAATACATAAAATGTCAACAAATTTCATGGTGGTTCCAGTGTACCACACAGAAGGACCATTGAGAGAAAGGTCTAAATTTGTATTGGTTAGATCATAATAATAAAGGTGGTTTGGAAAGCACCTGACGCTAGTTACACCAGCTATTTATGTTACTTCCAGGTCATCTACTTGGATGTAACATTTAGGAAAATATCCGCAGAAAACATTATCCATATAACTACAGCAAAATAAGGGCTGAACCATCTCTGCTTCCCTTTCCTCTGTCTAAAAATTGGCTCTCTTGGCCATCCCATAAACATGGCAGAAGATGGCCATCCCTATTATTTCTGAATTTACATCTCCTTTGTTCAAATGACCAGTAAAGACTGATTTGTGATTTTTATCCCAGATCCACATTCTCAGAAGAGAGAAATGGGTCTGCTCAGCTTGGGTTAGTTTCTTTCCCTGGACAAAGGGTAGGTTAGGCAGTTATAAATATGACTCGGGGACTGCTCATATCTGGAGGACAGTTCTCAGAGATGGGATCTGGTGGGCTGGGCAGATAGCCTAGAAGGCCACTAATACATTGAAAACAAAAAAAACACAAACCACTATAAAAATTTACTTTTTGCCCAGAGAGGAAAGAAAGTACAAAATGAATAGGTATATAGACAAGGCAATCAAAAAACAATATGTGCAAATTTATAGAAAGCAATTGAATTGAATTAATGGTTCTTATAAATATAATCCATTCATCTGGTAGCACAGGAAAAATCTCATCAGTCTTTTTTTAATTAAAAATTTTCTTTTCACAACCAAACCAGAGAAAAGGCTGTGACGTAGAATAGCAGCTCAATATTCATCTCCTTCCTCTATGAAAACTGTTGGAGCATTTTTCTGCACAGCTAAAAGAATACATTTCCCAGCCCCCTGTGTAAAAAGGTGTTGCCAATGAGTTGTATGCTGAAATTGTTTGTATACAGTGGGACTTCCTAGAAGAAGTCCCCCCACCTCAAGGGGCTCATAGCTCATATATATCTTTTGTGCTTTTCACTTGTTCCCCTTACTCCTGACTGGAACACAGACATGATGACTGGATCCCTAGCATCCGTTAGGGAACATGAGGTGACCTTGAGGATGGTAATCATACTCTAAGAATGAAGGAATAAAGATATAATAGGTGGCTGAATCCAGGATGACATGATGGAGCTGTCATACTATTTCAGCACTGCTTAAGTACAGACTTCTTTTATATGAGAGGGAAATAAACCTTTTGGTTTTGGTTAAACTATTTTTATGTCCAGTCTCCGTAACTAGGAGTTGAGTATAAATCCTAACTGGGTTAAGGAGCTGCTATTCAGTAGGGCAGCATTATGTGATTGACTGATGGTGACTGGTAAAATTTATGACAAGACCTGTCACTGAGACTGGTTTATTCTGGTCTTGATCCTTTATGTTTTCATCATGGCTAACAGCTATTGAAACAAAATGATATACAGGTAAGATGAATAAATTCATGTCACCTTTAAAAAATACTTTGTGGAGGCTGTGAGAATGTGCTTTGAAGAACTGTTGGGAACATAATTAACTGAGACCCCAAGTACTGGGCTCTGAAATCCACCTCCATATTTGACCCAAGACCTTGCCTCCCAAGGGCCACTTCCAGGCAATGACATGTGGCAAAGTTACTAAGGTAGGTTTGTTTCTGGAGGAACATGGGATTCTTCTGTTGGCCAACTTTGGCTTAAAGATTCCTTGATGGCCTTGCCAAACCTTCCTTAGGTCATTAGGACACTGCTGCCCAATCTTCTCTCCCTCTCTTCTTCACTCGAAGTCAGACTGATGACCCTCTAGCCTTCCTGGCTCATGCTCCATTTTCTCTCACAGACTTTCCTGTTTGTAAAATCCTTGCATATGTAATCTTGGCATCTGCTTCTATGAGAATCTAGACTAACACTCATTTGAAGAAGGGTTTGTTGTAAGTAAAAAAACCTCCTGGTAAAAAGACAACCACAGCTAAACATTTCCCCTATTTCTGCAGCTGACCTATTATATGGGCCTAATTTATGCAAGGATATATGATCCTTGGGCAAAAAAGTCACACATCAGGCTCTTACCTCTCTTTTTCTGTTCCGTATTTAAAATCAAGAAAAAGTGAGGAAAAATAAGTAATCACCCATAGCAAAATTTTAGTGGAGGCATTTGGTGGTGTGCTGTGCTCAGAAACCTGAGATACTAAGAAGAATGAGGTATGAGATAATGTAGTGCGTCTTCGGCTAGCTCATAATTTGGTTGGAAATATGAGAAAGTGGAGGGAGGCTCTGCCCCACATGATGCTCATGGAAATGGCAGACCTCGCTCTGCCATCTTCAACATGTGGGTGGGAAGATGGTAGAGGATCGATTACATGGGAGGATTTTATAGGCGAGGCCTGAAGGTGAGATATATAACTTCCTGCCTACATTCTATTGGTCAGGAATCTGCCACATGAGAGGCTGGGAAATGTAGTCTACCTGGGAGCCAAGGAGGAAATAGAAATGGGTTGGAGAACAGTTAGCTAGTTCCTACTTCAGCCATTTAGAGAGGAAATGTAAGGAACAATGGAGCCTCAGTTTCCTCAATTGGGGGATTTCTTTTTACAAAGACATTTCCATATAGTGCTTTCTCTTTATCAATACTGGCTGCATCATTTCATTAGAAAATATACATTTTTAAGGAAATATAGACTATAATAAAATCTTTTATGGTAGTTAAACTGTCTTAACACTTAATTTACTTGGAGATTTGTTATGCAATCAAATATTTTCAGACTACTTTGAACAGATTGCATAGCTGCCTGATAAAAATTCTTATTTCTTATTTATAGACAGATTATAGTTCAGATCCAGATGTTGAATGAGGGAACAGGTAGGAAATTTTATTTTGTGCTTCAGAGGCATGTCAAGTGAAAAGACGAATTGTATTTCTTTCTAAATGCACAAATAGATGGCTATGAATTGGACCCTGAATGAAAATATATTTAGGATCTATTCAAATTTCTATGAATTTACATATAACAAGGCTATTTTATAAATTAAAAATAAAACTATTTCAATAAGATGATAATATTCTATACTAAACCACTCAAAAATGGAAATTTTATTTTTAGCAGTACAGCAAACCAAATCAACCCTTTACTTTGAATCGTCACAGTTTTGGACATGGGGTGGGTAGAGAAAGGAACATGTGTAAAATGTTCTCAATGTCATTTCATTTAGCATCTGCCTAGATAGTAAGCATGTATTTTTCTAGCTTGTGTTAGCTATTTGGCAATTCTAGCTGCTTGGTAACAGTTGTAGGATACCGGTCCCTCCAGATTGCTAACTACTGCATGAGACCACACAAAGTTAGAAATTAGATTAAAAATAACATTTGCAAAAAAACCATCACTTTTTAGTTTGTTTCCCCAATACCTTCAGTTAAAGAAATTCTCTTGCCAGTAACAGTATGAATTTAGCACTTTAAAGTCAGAAAAGATCTTTAAGGTCAACTAGTCCAACCTTTTCATTTTACGGTTGAGAGAACTGAATCTCAGAAAAGCTGAGTAGCTAATTAGTTACATGGCCAGGTTTAGAAGCCAAGTTTGTCCATCCATCCATCCATCCATCCATCCATCTATCCATCCATACCTATCCAACTAACAAATATTTCTTGAGTGCCCACTGTCCAGACACTTGCTTGATGCTGAGGATAAGTGGTGGGCAAAAGTAGACATGGTTTCTGTTCTCACGGAAGAGACAAACACCAATCCAATGGTTATATTAATAGATTGCCACAAAGGAGAACTACACTATGAGTTGAGAGCATATGATAGGGGCTGAGCTTGTCTGCTTGGTGAATGTCACTTTAGGTTGTGAAGTTGAAGCTGGGAGCTGAAGTTTGAGTGTGCGTTAACCAGGCAAGGAGGAAGAATGCAGCATGGAAACCCATGTGCTGTGACAGAAGTAAGAATAGCATATTGGATGACCTTGAAATAGGCCAATGGCGCTGGAGTACAAAGAGCAAGTGAGGACATGATTCGAGATGGGGCTGAAAGACAGGCAAAGGCCATAGAAAGAGACAATCTGATCCTAGCAAATTGGTGCAAGGATATGAGGTTTGGACCTGAGATACCCTTTTGCATAATGAGGGGCAAGCCAAGGGATCAGCATGAAAGCCGTGACAATGGTGCCAACACCATGGAAAGCTGAGAAGAAACTAGTGAGAAATCAGGTCCTTGGTGGCACTGCATGAGCCACAGTGGCAAGTCGCACCCGAATAAAGAAAATAACATGGAACCACTTAGTTGTGGTTTTTATGATTTGAGTGAGTTTAAATTGCAATTTTTTGTCACTTGTAAACAAAAATATCTGCCTCAAATAAATCTGGAGTCAGCCAAATTAAAATGGTAACCGCTGTGTACTTGATGTGATGTTTATCATTTTTTCAGTAATTCATGAATATTTGCTGAATTGGATGCTCATTTCCATCGCTGTGTGGATGTCTGGAATGCTTTCTATGTCTATTTAAATCCTTCTTATCCTCAAAGCCCAAGGTAACCTCACTTTCAGGAGGCTGAACAATTACCTTCAGCCTCTTTTTAACTGCTTCTGCCCTTTCTGTTTGTCCATTACTAGTGACTCAATCTATGTGATCTTGTATTTTAGTTTATTTTTAATAGAAACTGCTCCCTCTGACCCATTTTTCAAAAAAGAATACTCTTATATTTGAATGTTCGTGCTTCACCTGTATCTTCTTCTCTTTTGTATCTTTTCAAGTATTACTTCTCAAATTTTAGGACACTTTAGAATCACCTGTGGGCTTGTTCAAAGGGCAGATTCTCTCATATATCATAGACGCACATACAAAGAAACACTGTACATTAGGTATTGGACAATATAGGTGTTTAGTGCATAATTCATGAGTTGAATTGAATTAGAAGTCCAGAAGGGATTTGGTTTGGGGTTATCAGAAGATTTCTCCCATAGGCCTCTGAAATGGACTTCTTCAACTTGTCCCCAGTGAGCTCATGACTATGCTGAACATCAAGGTCAAGATACTGCATTCTTAAAAGGAAGCCATAATTTTTGATGGCCTTAGCTAAAACTGGTGAGAGAAACCAAACGTCATCCCTCAGATTCTGCCTGAATAAGAATCATGGTGTCAGGATTTCTTGATGAATAATGGGTATTTCTCCTGCTCCTTATTCAGTTCTCATTTCTGCCCAAGCACCCTTCTTTCACTTTGAGCAGTGGTCCGTTCCACTGATTTTTAGTTTTTATTCCAATGGGAAGCGCCTTGGTCTAATGGGAAGCAGTGATGCTTCTGCCTGGGCTACAGCTTTGTCTCAGAAACAAGTTGTTCATTTCTTCCTCTTTCTTTCTGGCCCGAGTTGAGCCCTGACTTATCCGCCTCCACCTCTCATATACACATTAACCTCCCAACAACCCTAAGAGGCAGATATTATAATTACTCTTTTTTTTTTCAGATGAGGAAACTGAGGCACAGGAAAAGGACGACTAAAGTTAAGTCAGTATTTCTTAGTCAGCCTTGTGCCCATTTTTAGAGCATTACAGGAGAAACATGTCTAAGAATTCCAAAGTCTCTTGTAGCTCTTCATTTTATGTTTTTAATTTGGTTCAATTCATGAAATACGCATTGACCACCAATATTGTATAGAGTCGTCTTATGGGAGTGTTTCGCTGAAGGGCTTGAGTGACATGGCACCCTCTCCGCTGGAGGATTTGATGTTGAAATATTATTGGGCCATTTTGTCCAACACTTCAAATGATATAATTAGCTATGCGTGCCTGATTGGATTCAGTCTCAAACTGTCTGCTGAGTTTGTTCTTCTTAAATCATCCATGTGAATTATCTGCTCATAAAATATGTCTTTTAATGAGGAACTGTGACAATGGTTCTTCATTTAAGTCAGGGATTAAGGAATCTCATGGATAGGAACATTATTTCAGCTGCCAGCCTTTTATCTTTCGATCCTCAAGCAAATAGCTTGAAAGAGACAGGCAGATGACTAAAGATATTTCTGGGTAAGACTGGACAGTTAACCTTCCTGGGTTTTTGGCACAAAAGGGAAATGGCTGTGAACCATGGATTCTCTATGAAAGAGGGAGATCCATCTTCTTAGGACTATACTGTTTATTTTTTTAAAAATGGATGGACTTCCATTACCAGAGATCTCTGGGGAGAAAGGGAAGATTGCTAGGTAGAACAAGTTTGAGCCATAAATTTTCTAAAATTTTATTTTGTTTTTAAAATAGATAAGACATCACGTGGTTTAAAATTCAAAAGGGTATTATAGTAAAGTCTCCCTCCCTCATTCTGCAAGTACTAAGTTTCTTGTTTCAAAGGCAACTAATGTTGTCAGTTTCTTGGTTATCTTTTCAGACATATTTTATGAATATTCGAGCAGGGTACATTTACATATTTCCTAGGATTTGAAAATTCAGAGGGGAGGGTAGAAGTAGAAAAACCTATGTATTAGTTTCCTAGGGCCGCTGTAATAAATTGCCAGAAACTGGGTGGCTTAAAACAACAGAAATTTATTCTCTCACAGTTC
This sequence comes from Eonycteris spelaea, assembly GCA_003508835.1. Classification (NCBI taxonomy): domain Eukaryota; kingdom Metazoa; phylum Chordata; class Mammalia; order Chiroptera; family Pteropodidae; genus Eonycteris; species Eonycteris spelaea. The sequence continues at coordinate 1,848,156 of PUFA01000219.1, forward strand.
TGGGGGCCAGAGGTCCAAAATCAAGGTGTCAGCAGAGCCATGCTTTCTTTCAAGGCTTTAGGGAAGATTCTTACTCTTCCATTTCCTAGCTTCTGGGAGTTGCTGGCAATCCTGGGTGTTCCTTGGCTTGTAGGCACGTCACTCTAATACCTGCCTTTGTCATCATATGGCGTTCTCTCTGTGTGTCTGTGTGTCCAAATTTCCCTCTTATAAGGACACCAGTCACTGGAGTAGGGCCCACCCTAATCTAATATGACCCTATTTTAACTTGATCACACCTGCAAAGACCCTATTCTCAAGTAAAGTCACATTCACAGATCCTTGGAGTTAGGACTTGAACATATCTCTTTAGGGAGCATACTTCTACCCACTCCAACCAATAATGTTATAATTTCAAAGCTTTAGACAGGCTTTGTAAAGAAGTAGAGTTCAATTCACCTTTGGGATGTGGAATGAAGTTGAGAGTTAGGTTGTTTGGGAAAAAGGAAAACAAAATCCCAAATGGATCTTTCTCTTTTGTAGATATGAAGCAAAGACCCACAACAGTAGATGGAGTTTTCTAAACCTCCAGCGACATCAAGAAACCAAACTGTTCTGGATGAAAGTGAGAGAGGTAGTAAAAGGGTTTAAACTGGTAAGTTTTTTCCCTGAATTTTTTGGACTCCTGCTTATGTAAGATGCATCGTGACCCTGAACATACAAATGTTTGCATATACACATATGAATAGATATAACTGAAACAAAGACTAGCTCCATGGAACAATATGTACGTTTATTATTTGAAATGCACTTATTTTATTAATTTTTTCTCAATACTACTAATGGATTTCCACCTGCAGTATGAATATCACTTCTTGGTGATACATTCTTCTCTAAGAAGGAGTTTATAGATTTCAACGCTTGCATATTATTGCTTGTTCTCATGGAGGTGTTTGTGGATGGCAGGAATGAAGTGGAGGACTAATCTTCATTTCCCCAAGGAGTAGTGAAAGGCCATGAAAGGGAAATGAACCCAGTTAATCACCTTGGCTCAATGTAGATTGGACTGTTGGTGCCATACCTGCATGTTACTTAATTCTATGTAAGTCAGACTTGGACAATGTACTAATGTTGGGATTTTGTATTCCTAAGTTTTTTTGGAGTGTGAGGACCAAGAATTAGGGAATGAGGGCTGCCAATACTTGGAAAATCCTGGAACTGAAACAGGATTGGGTGATTTTTTAAGGGAGAAATAAATTTCTCTGGGATCCTGGCTCTTGGGAGAAGAGATGGTGGAGTAGAAAGGAGGAGGGAAAATGAAGAATAACGTTAACTCTTTCAAACAGTGGCGAGGCCAGGGAGGGTGGCACAGCTGCTCTTCAGGGATTAGCTGTGAGCTCTGTTTTGGTGATTGTAACGGATGCTGTTGGTGCCCACCCAGATCCCATTTACAGGGCCTGTCCTCCCATCCCCCAGCTGTTTGATTGTTGACTGTTAACAGTTCATGGCTGTTTCTTTCTCTGGAGAATTACCCTCAGCAGAATGGGAGTCCTCATCTGAGAGGTTATGTTACCCTATCTACCTACTGGCTATGGTCAATGACTTAATGACACAGGGGTATGAAAGGCTGGCTTCTTTGCCTTCAGGTGATACTATCTGCTGGTGCAGTGTGTGCTCCAGAATTCCCTGTGGGACAGAGTTGAAGCCGAGTTCCCAGTGAGACCCCAGTGAGACCCCATGATTACGTCACTCCTCCTCCTGCCCCAGCCTGCTCCCTCACTCCTTGCTCCCCCAAGAAATCACATGCCTGAAATCTCATCTCAGGCTCGGCTTCTAGGGAACTCGATTTAAGACAGTTATTTCTGGGCCGTAACTTTCTCAACTCATAGCTTTATTATTACTTATTATTATTTTCTTATTACTACGAACTTCAGCGTTGCATTTCACTTTGGAAATCAAGGAAAGTGACATTAAAACACAAGACTATGCGTTGGGCAAAGCAATACAAAGGGGTGATGCAGGAATGCAAGGGAAGTGAAGCCTGGGAGTGGACGGTGATCAGCAGCAGGGTCATCAGTGACCCCAAAGGTAGAGGGAAGGAGTGCTTTGGACTATGAGGGGAACTAAGTTAACAGGAAACTGACCAAGGCAAACTTCCAGATAGAGCAATCTTTCTCTTTTATTTGCGGAGAAGAGTCAAATGAAGCCTGAACTTCTACTGACAAGTGAGATGGGGATAGAAGTTGTTGTAATTTAGGGACTAGGAGTAAATCGATCTCATCCTGTCTGCAAAGGCTGTTGGCGTATTATTTTCCAATCGCTGCTATAAAAAATTATCACAAACTCGTGACTTAAAACAACACAAATTTATTATGTTACAGTTCTGAAGGTCAAAAGTTCAAAATGGGTTTGCAGGACTGCGCTCCTTCTGGATGCTCTTGGGGAGGACCTGTGTCCTCTCCTTTTCTGGCTTCTAGAGTCCCTTGCATGCCTTCGCTCATCGCTTCTTCTTTTACCTTCAGAGCCAGCAGTGTGACGTCTTACAGTCTCCGTCTCTGTTTCTCTGCGTCTGTTATCACATCTCTCTCTCTGACTGACCCCTTTTGTGTCCCTTTCACAAGGACCCTTGTGAATGCATTGGACACATTCAGATAATCCAGGATAATCTCCCCATCTCAATATCCTGAATTTAATCACAACTGCGAAATCTCTTTTGCGACGTAAGGTAACATATTCACAAGTTTTTGTATTAGGTCACGGACATCTTTGGGGAGGGGCATTATTCAGCCTACCACCACTGGGAGGCCTGAACACAAAAGTTATATTTGCCTTTCAACATGTGCTTCATGTTCACTGCTGAGTCCACTCTGTTTTGTTTAATGCTGCTGAACACGTGCATTCAGTGCACGCATTCCATGCATGTTCAATGACGAATTCATTCGGTTTTGCTGAGTTAATAATGTCTGCACCTACTCCTCACTCTCTTAACGCAAGAAATAGTCCCTGTCAGGGCTTGGAGCTGGACCATGGGGTCTGTGTCACACAGACCAGAGATTACAGAGATTCTGTGGTAGGTACGGCTGTGCCTCTACATGGACAGGACTTTCTCCCGGATGGTTTGACAAGGGCAGAACCATGGGTGGCATCTCTACCATGAGGTCCATCCAACACTGACTCTTTGACTAGGTCTTTTGGGGACTCACTAAAACCAAAAAGGAAAGGGAGAGGTGACTCTTTTCTGGCCACTAAGAGTACCTCTGTATATTCGGCTGATAACTTATAGCCACTAAGGAAGCAAGAGGACTTAGAGAAAAAACTCACCATCAGCCCCACTCCAGCCTCACTCTCATTCTCTCTCTATACGCTAATTCGTCATGGATTACACTTCTTTTCAATCTTTTCAAAGTCAGAATCAGGTTCAGGGCTCCAGACATAGTCTGTAGTCCATGCAAATGAATCCCAGAACTACTGTTTAGTAAGATGCTCAGATAAGGTGGCATATGCTTTCTTCTCCATTAAATAAAAAACTCTTTTATGGACAGCAACTCATGATTAGTGCCAGTCAAAGGAGGAATGGTGTCAGAGAGTGCTGTCATTTGATATCAGTAATTTTTCCTTTGCATTCTTCAAATTACTGTCAAAGGTTATTGAGATTGAAGTTAGTTAGTCATTATTTTGCCCTGTAAAGTGTATCTGACTGAAGAATTTCCTGTTTTCTGTCCTTACATCGCTGTCCTGATATGAAAGAAATAATTCAACGACTCAGCAAGGAATGCATGGTGTCTTCTGCCCCTTAGACCTTGATTCACCGCTTTTGAAGTCTTTCCTTTTCATTAATCTCCCTGGTCCTTCTCTTCCTCTCCCTTCTATCCTGTTCAGGTTTTTTCATCCACTAATAATAGCTTTAAGCTCTTCATTCTAGTGCTTCTTATCTGAGTAGTCATCATTTGGATAGTTTGGTAAGAGCTAAAGCTAGAAAACTAGGCTTATTATATTTTAAGGTACTTGTAGTACCTTAAAAAAATCATCTGAAATTTTTGAGTATACTTGCCATCTAATTTCTAAAACCCACCAGGTATTTCTCAGAATTTTGGTTTGAGCCACATGCCACATTACGAAAAAATTCATTATCTCGAATATAATGCAGAAAAAGGGATATTGACTGAAGGTCAAAATCATGCACATCTTCCAGTCACTTTTCACAAATCCGAGATGTGGAACCATGAACTTGATAAATTCTGGGGTATCATTGACATGCTTCAGAAACCAAGTGACTGTCTTTGTGGATATTTCTTCAGTCTATCAATCTTCCTTGCTAGCTGACTGTGACAGTTTTTTTTACAGGCAAGAATTTTTCTTAATTGTTTTCTCAGTCCCCAAGAAATATAAACGAGTTGATGATTAGGGTTATGAAGCATACAGCGATTACCATTCACTCTAAACTATATTTCTGAGATTTGAACTATTTATTTTGCCAGCTCAATGTTTTCTCAATGCAAGTAAGAACTCCACAAAGATTGGAACCCTATGACATTCTCTACATTGAGTATTGATGTAGAGAAGACAGAATAGAATCCAACCTGCAACCAACTTGTCTTTAAGTAAAAATAATAATAAAAGAAATAAAAATATATTTTCTTTTACTTCAACAAAAAGCAATAATGTGCTGTTAAGGGAAATAAGCAAAATTATTTCAGAACTTGACTAAGGTATGTAATAGGCATTTAAAAAACATTAGGCAGAGGATTTTATGAGACCATTTGAGTTGATTAAACTTTTATTTAGGATATAATATGTATGAGAAATATAGATAATCTTTTCTCCATTGAGAGCCATTGGCTTAAGGAAAACATTTTTGTTGGCAATTTGATGAAAATGAAATGTTATTAATTTCTTTTAAAAACAGATAATAAGTATATTATTCAATGGGTTTTTAAATTTTTTAAACATTTTATTATGAAAATTTCAAACATACACATAGTGAAAACGGTATAATGATTCCTATATTTCCATCACCCAGCATCAATAATAATCATCATTTTGCCAATCTTTCAACTTCTTTCAAAAATAAGAAATACTGAGTCATAGCTTATAGGTGTACTATCCAATTTCTTGCCTAGTCATTTCTCTTCCTTATGGACCCTAAGACAGCTCATCTTAATTTCAATATTTTCTTAACTCTTACTTCCCTGAGAAGGTAGGCCATTCAGTTTGACATCTGTCATCTCCCCTTCTCTCCACTTCAAATGTCTTGTCTCTCTTAGAATTCTGTTCTGTTTCTTCCATCCTCTCATTTTATTTTTTTCTTGTTGCAGAGAAATAGAATTTCTCCTTGTGAAATTAAATCTCCACCTGAGTATTTGGTCACATTTATCTCCTTCAGAATCTTGTCCTATTAATTTTCCCTCCTCCATTTTCTATCTTTAGATTTCTTCTTGGCTCCATTATTTCTGCGAGTAAACATGCACAGATCTTCCCCAAACTCAAAGGGCAAAGCTACTGGGAACATCTTCTGAATTAATCTTTCCCTTCAAACTAGCTCTGATTCAAACCTCCTCTTTCGTGTTTATTTTTTTTTTCCCTACACAGACTTGAAACCTGGGAAAATCCTTGATTTCTTCTTGTTCTTCCTCCAGCCAGGCTCCAGGAACCCATATTCCTTCATTGACTTTGCATCTACCTTGGACTAGGAGGCTCTATATTCCAAAGATGGCACAATGTCTCCCATCCCACATGCTCTTTTTCTAATGTGACCTTGGCACTCCTCTGATTGTGTAGCAGGGTCTGTGTCCCTTCCCCTTGAAATGGGTTACTTTCGTGACTGCCCAGAAGTGACACCGTGACTTTTGAGATAGGTCATAAACATGCCAAGCACTTCCCTCTTGCTCTTTTAGACCCCAGCCACAGCACTGTGAGGAAGTTCAAACTTGTGTACATGGAGAGACCACGTGTAAGTGTGTCAGCCACCAGACATGTTAATGAAGAAGGCTTCAAGATGAATGTAGCCTCCAGTAATTGAGTCACCTGCAGACTGAAATTTCTCAGTCAAGATCCAGACATTTCAGAGCAGAGACAAGCCATCCCCATAATGCCCTGTTCAAATTTTTGACCTACAGAATCCATGAACATAATAAATGTTGTTTTATGGCAAGTTTTTGGGTAGTTTGTCACCTAGCGATAGCACCAGAACACCCTGTCTTCCCTTCCTCACTATGTTAGCACCAGTTTACACATGCATCTTCTTGGCCTAATTTCTGGACTAGGCTTTTGCCCTTAAGGATCTCTTCAATGGAGTCAATGCTTCCTCTATGTCTCACCTGAACAGAGTGCTCAACTGTTTTTTGAAATACTTTTCTTCCACATTTTTTATTTGCTCCCCAACAGTGGGAGATAGGCAGGGCATATCATAAGAATTATTTTACAGATAAGGAACTGATATTTAAGTACAGAGAAATTTAAATGACTCTCAAAGTAGCTAGAGAGCTGGAACTAGAGCTATAAGAAGGGATTTACTTTAGAATGTGGTTTCTCAAACTCATTTTCCCACAGAATCCTTTCCGGAAACACCTATTAGCATTTGAAGGACACTGGTTTCCCAAGGAACAATTCCAGTCCAATTTCCTTTTTTTTTTTTGTACATCAGGCTTGGGAGATTCCATGTCCAAGAGATAATTAAATAAAAGATACAAAAGGGACAGGAACTGGAGTGCAGAGCTATCCTGCCAGGTCATTATAGCTTTCTGTATGTAGCGAGAATTTTTGTATGTTTGCACCTTTGTAATATTTCTATCAGCCTGGCTCCTGCTGTTGCAGATGGGAGAGGAAAAGATGAATTTGGAGGTGTCAATGCCCTTTAGCCAAAGGCCACTTGGATAAATAAGCTGGGTTTATTACTCATTGCAGGGAAAATGGGGCACCCTCGGAAAGGGATGTTAGAGAAAACATATAGACTTGGGCTTCAGTTGGTTGAGTTAGGAGAGTGTCTAAGAAAACAGGAGTTTGGTCTAAATTGGATACTGTTAGAAAGGGAGGACAGTGCTATGATTGAGTATCTTGTGCGTGGCACCTTGACCTTATTTTTGTTTGTGCTTAAACAAAATTATGAAGAGGGCTTGTTTTCTTCTATTATGATATTAGAGTAACCTTGTTTGAGACTAGTGTTCTCTGAGTTTGTTTATGTCCAACAGGACAACAAAAATGGCTGAGCTGTGTGTCATATGGGATTATAAAAATATTGAGTTCCAGTTGTGAACATCAGATTAGTTTTGAATATCACTGGTTACTTTTTTTTTTCAGAGGTCTTTATTCTTAATCACCTCAGGTATTCAAGAGCAAAACAGATCTCATTGTCTGAGGCCAAGACTCATTCAAAGGAGCATGACTGTGTTTGGGGTGAGGCCTTTACTACTGGGTCATAGGAGATAGTTGAAGCAAAGAAACGCCACAGCAGATGGCCAACAAACTGTGAGCAGCATCTGATTTTTATTGCATATAATCATTGAAAGAATAAAAGAGACTGTTTTTGTTTTGTTTTGTTTTGTTTTGTTTTAAAAAGCAAATCAACCACTTCTAACCAATGACTTTTCAAATTCTGAACCTTTCAATCAATGCCTTATTAGAAGAAACAGATCCTCCCGATTTGGGCCAAGAAACCTCAAGAGGCATACTTACAGAATTGCATTAGAATGGAGAGAGGACATTTGTGAACTCAAAACTGGCTGTTGAGGCAACACTAGCCCATTTCACACAACTGATAGTGTTCGATTTAGAACTAGAATTCAGGCCTCTTATCCCCAATTCAGCGCTATTAAATCCCCTGTGTTTAGCACCTGGCCTCGTATAAAATAGGCATTCAGGCAATGGTTATTGAATGGGTAAGTGAATTCATCACAGATATTTGGTTTGGAAATGGATTGTCCAAAGGTGACAGGAAAATTAGTCACCATTTAACTGGCCTTTTTTTTTTTTTTTTATGGTGACTTTGACTAACTAAATCCAGTAAGTTTCAGGAGTACACTTCAACGGTATGGCATATATATAAATTGCATTGTGTGTTCACCACCCATAGTTAAATTTCTTTCTGTCACCACATATTTGACCCCTTTTACCCATCTACTTTCCCCTCCCCTTCTCTCCCCCCCCCCCGCCCCGGTAACCACTAGTCTATTGTCTATATCCATGAGTCTCTGCTTATTGGTCTCGTTCGTTGTTGCTTTTAGGTTTATATCCCACATATAAGTGATATGATGTGGTTTTCAACTTTTTCTGTCTGGCTTATTTTGCTTAGCATGATTATCTCAAGGTCCTTCCATGTTGTCGCAAATGGCTAACTGGCCTTTTTGTCTGGCTTCCCAATTTGCCCTGCCCCTGCCTGCCATTCTCAGCTTAGCCCTTCTATCTAGGTCTCTTAGTCTTCAAAAGGAAGCATAGGCTTGAGTAGTTCTTATTTCTTCCATAGCCTTGGATCTGTGTCTGAAGCCAAAAAAATTCATTGTATCGGTTCTCCAGCAATAGATCTCAGAAATAATCAGTAATCAAAGAAGACCTTTGAAGAGTCCTTTAAGTAGAGAGATGAATTTTCTGAATATAAAAATGTTACATTTGTTTTTCAACATCAATCAAATTGGCACTCAAGTACATAGGAGTTGACATTATTCATAATAGCATCTAGAGCCAATTGTTTTTGTCCCTTTATGGCCCTTAACAGGTAGGTTTTCCATGAAATGATTAATCATGTTTTAAATTATTACTTCAGAACTTATGAGATCTGACTGTGATTTCTGTATTTGATACACCCCTAATGTTTTTGAAAGATAATAACACTGTAGAAGGCAAGTGAATATTTTCTCCATACAGCAATGTAGCTCATAATTAATTGATCATCATCTCCTATTAGTGAAATAACTTTGATCCTGCTAATTGAAAACAAAATGATTTTCCTAAGCACAGAAAAAAAGCAATATTAAATGGTTTAGTCTTTGTTCGCTTAAGGGCCAAACATTAGTCAAGTGAGTTTATAGGAACAATTAATCAAAAAGTTTAAGCAACTGATTTTTTAATAGTTGAGAAAAGCTTACTTAGCAGATTGGTTCTGGCTTTCCAATAGCAAAGAAATAATTTTAGTGAAGTTGAGGGAAGGGAACCACAAGATAGAATGAACCATATCATGATCATCATGAGCGTGATGATCATTATCATTTCGCAAGCATTTTGCTTTCACAGAATTATTACCACTTCACAGAAATTCTGTGAGGTGTGATTTCTGTTCTCATTTTACAGAGGAGGACATCAGGGCTACAAGATGTTAGGAAAACCATCCAATGTAAGTCTTATAAGCATAATTTAAATGCAAAGTCTTGGACTCTAAATCCTGTTGTAGGTCCGGCACTCTTTTTGCTGTGTCATTTGGCATCACAATTTGATTAGTGTCAAAAGACAATATGAGCGATGCTAGAATATAAACAGGCAAATAGACAAGTGCCCAGATTATTATAACTTGCCGTCACAATTCTGGATATGATCATTACACTTATACTGGAAAGACAATATAACTTGTAGAGTTGACAGGTTAATAAATGTTCTCTCTCTCTCTCTCTTTTTTTTTTTTTTTTGTAATTTACGTATTTTAAATAATTTTTTATTTTTCAAATAGTTGGCATACAATATTATATTAGTTTTAGGTGTACAACGTAGTGGTTAGACGTTATATAACTTACGAAGTGTTCACCCTGATAAATCTGGTATCCATTAGATGCCATAGGTAGTTATTACAATATTATTGACTATGTTCCTTATACTATACTTTACGTCCCCATAACTATTTTGTAATGACCAATTTTTACTTCTTAATCCCTTTACCTTTTCATCCACCTCGCCCCTCAAGCCCCCTCCTATCTGGCAACCATCAAAATGTTCTTTGTATCTATGAGTTTGTTTCTATTTTGTTAATTTTGTTCTCTAGATTACACATGTAAGTGAAATCACATGGCATTTGCCTTTCTCTGTCTGACTTACTACACTGAGCACAACACCCTCTAGGTCCATCCATGTTGTTGCAGATGGCAAGAGTTCATTCTTTTTTATGGCTGAGTAATATTCCATCGTATATATGTACCACTTCTTCTTTATCCATTCATCCATTGATGGACACCCAGGTTGCCTCCAGATCTTGAGTATTGTAAACAATGCCGCAATGAACATATGAATGCTATGTCCCTTCGAAGTAGTGTTTTGGGTTTCTTTGGATTGAAGTGAGATTACTGGGTCCTTCTTTGTCACTTGTTATAGCCTTTGTTTTAAAATCTGTTTTGTCTGATAGAAGTATTGCTAGTCTAGCTTTGCATTTGTTTCCATGTTCATGAAACATCTTTTTTCATCCTTTTACTTTCAGTCTTTGTGTGTCTTTCGATCTGAAGAGTCTCTTGTAGGCAGCATAGGTCAGGGTCTTGTTTTCTTATCCATTCAGCCACCCTGTCTTTTGATTGGAGCATTTAATACATTTCTATCCAAAATAATTGTTTATAGATATGTAGTTATTGCCACTTTATTATTTATATTTTTATCTTTTTTTTCTCTCTTCTTCTTAAAGAAGCCCCTCTAACATTTTTTGTAATACTGGCTTGGTGGTAAACTCCTTAAGCTTATCATGTATGGGAAGCTCTTTATCTGTCTTTCAATTTTAAATGATGGCCTTGCTGGGTAGAGTAATCATGGTTGTAGATCCTTGCTTTTCATCACTTTGACTATTTCCTGCCAATCCTTTCTGGCCTGCAAAGTTTCCATTGAGAAATTGGCTGACAGTCATTGGAGCTCCTTGTGGATAACTAATTGCTTTTCTCTTGCAGCTTAAGATTCTATCTTTGTCTTTAACATTTGGCATTTTAATGAGGATGTGTCCTGGTATGGGCCTCTTTGGGTTCATCTTGTTTGGGACTCTCTGAATTTCCTGGGTTTGTATGTCTATTTTCTTCACCAAGTTAGGGAAGTTTTCCACCATAATTTCTTGAAATAGGTTTTCAATTCCTTGTTGTCTCCCTTCTCCTTCTGGTACCCCTGTTATACGAATGTTGTTATGCTTGATGTTGTCCTAGAGGCCCCTTAAACTATCCACATTTTTTTTGGATTCTTTTTTCTTATTGCTGTTTTGGGTGTTTTCTGCTACCTTTGTCTTCTGAATCACTGGTTCGATCCTTTGCTTCCTCTAATCAGCTGTTGATTCCTTCTAGTGTATTTTTCATTTCAATTATTGTATTCTTCGTTTCTGACTGGTTCTTTTTTATGGTTTCTATGACCTTTTTTATACTTGCTGTCTCTTTGTTGAAGTTGTCACTATGTTCCTTGAGCATCTTTATAACCAGTGTTTTCAACTCTGTATCTGGTAGATCGCTTGACTCCATTTTGTTCTTTTTCCGGAGTTTTCTGCTGTTCTTTCATTTGGGACATGTTTCTTTGTCTCATTTTGGCTGCCTCTCTGTCTTTGTTTCTATGTATTGGGTAGATCTTCTGTGTCTCCCATTCCTGGCAGGGTGGCCTTATGTAGTAGGCATCCTATGTGCCCAGTGGTACAGTCTCTCTGGTTGCCTGAGACGAGTGCTCCAGGTGTGTCCCCTGTGTGGGTTGGGTGTGCTCTCCTGTTGTACTTGAGCCTTGATAGCTGTTGGCATGTCAGTTGGTGGGACTGACCCTCAGGCTGACTGGCTGTGAGGATTGGCCATGATCACAGTGTATGAGCTGCTGTGCAGGGGCTGACCCCTCAGAATGGGATTCATACCAGCAGGCTGTGGTGCCTGCCAAACCACCCTTTGGGTGTGTTGCTTGTGGGGCTAATTGGGTGGTACTCTGGTGTGGTCTGAAGCTGGCCACTGGGTATATCGATTCTGGGTCCTCTTGAGAGGGGCTCCCATACAGGCCGAGTTCACCTGCTGCTTGTAACAGCCCGAGACCACCTGGTAGGAGCTACGAAATGATCTGCAGTTGGTCGCTGCCTGTGCTGGACCTGGAGGCATGTGGGAGAGGCCACACCGCAAACCGAGCCAGCTGTCACCAGTACTGGGCTGCAGCAGCTCAGCAAAAGATCCAGGGCACCCTGAACCTGCTGCCGCCTGCCAGCTGCCAGTAAGGCTCAGCCGCTGAAAGAGCGTCAGGTGGTATGCAAGTTTGGTGGGCGGGTCCCAGACACTCAACAGAATGGAGCGAACAGAGTTCACCAAGCCAGTGCAGATATAGATTTGGCCACGTGGGGAGAGGGCTCAACAGAGGAAAGATGGCGCTTGCCTGCCAGCTATGCGAGAGGAGAGCTCAACACGGGACAATGGTGGCGGTTTCTCCAGTCTTCACCCTGAAGCCACATAACTCATTCTCTCCCTGTATGTCTCTGGCGCTCCGGCCGGAGCTGCTACCCTCCCCTGGAGCACAGGGTGAGTGCCTGGGAGTGGGCCCCTTAAGCATTATGATGTCATAGAGACATGATGTGGTGTAGAGGATGCTACTTGCCTTGCCTTTTTATAAACTTATAGTCTAGACATCAAACTAGAGGCAACAGAATAAAAATGCCTAAAGAGGGGGTCAGCAAACTTTTTCTATAAAGAGCCAGATAGTAAATATTTTAGGCTTTGTGGGTTATATGGTCTTTTTTCAGCTTTTCAACTCTGCTGTAGTCATAGATAATACAGAAACCAAGTAGCATGGCTGTGTTCCAATAAAACTTTATTTATGGCCACTGAAATTCAAATTTCATGTTTCACGAAATGTTATTCTTTTGATCTTTTTCCAACCATTATAAAATTAAAAAAAAAAAAACTCAGAGGTTGTACAAAAACACACAGTATGCTGGATTTGGCCCATGGGCCGCAGTTTGCGGACTTCTGGAATAATTAGTAGAGAATTGCTGTAAGGGATGAAGAAGGAGATATGGGTTTGATTGGGAGACGGGAGAAGGACATTAGGATAAAAATATACCTGACTTCAGGTTTAGAGGGGACAGAGGAGAAAGCTTTTATTCAAAGTGTGCTGGCACCTCTTCCCCACCGCAGTACTGAGTGATGCCTCCTGCCTTGAGGAATTGTTCTGAACAGATTCGCTCAAAATGACTCACTGACTTGAACAAAGCTGGGGTAGACTTTCCGCCTTTTATTCAAAGGGAGTAATTGGCCCACCTGCGTCTCTTAAATTAAGATTTCTAGAGGTCAGGCCTTTAAGCCTCTTAACATGATTGACTTTTTACACCTTTTATCAGGGTAGAATAGCTGCTTTGCTCATCCTTTCCTGTAAAACCCTGTTCCAAATGTACAAGATACTTTATCCACACGATGTTTCATGGCTATTTCCAGGCCTACGATCACAGAAATACAAAAAGCTGTAGAAAATTTAAATGGTTCCCTGTTAAGTGTTGTGGGCAGCATTTGACGAGACAGAAAATCTGCAGTTTCAGAGATGTGATTTGAATTTCTTGTCAGCCTTCTTCCCTTTTTTTTTTTTGACTGAGGAATAAATTATATATAGGAAAACTCATTCCTTTGGGTATATAGGTCTATGAAACCTGACAAATGCATGTAACCATCATGATGTGTTATATCTAATAGTTATAGGACTATAACGACAAGCAAGATATAGAATATTTCATTAACCCCAAAAGTTTCTTGGTACCCTTTTTTAATTATCCTGTTCCCTAACTCTGGCTCCTAGTAAACACTGATCTGCTTTCTGTCCGCATAGTTTTTTTGTTTTTTTTTTTTTTACACCTAGAGCACCTGGTCTTCCTAGGTGGTCTCCCATCCAACTACTAACCTGGCCCGACCCTGCTTAGCTTCTGAGATCAGATGGGATCAGGCTCGTTCAGGGTGGCATGCCCATAGACTCTATTCCTGTAGTTTTGCCTTTTCCAGAATGTAATATCGATGGAATCATATAGGATGTAGCCTTTTGGGTCTGGCTTCTTTCGGCTGGCATAATGCATTTGATATTTATCCATGTCATTGCATGTGTCATCTGTTTCCTTTTATTGCTAAGTAGATTTCATTGTATGAGTATATCAGTTTGTTTATATATTCTCCGATGAAGGATATTTGAGTTGTTTCCAGTATTTGGTGATTATGAAAAAGGCCAACATAAACATTCATGTAAGGTTTTTGTGTGAACATAAGTTTGTATTGCTCTTGGATACATTTCTAGAAGTGGGATTGCTGAGTAGTGTGTTAAGTGTATGTTTAACTTTATGAGAAACCGCCAAATTGTTTTTCCATGGCATTTGGCATCCCCTCCCGCAGAGAATGAGCATTTAGTTGCTCTGTATTCTTGCCAGTGCTTGCTACTGTCAGTTTTTGTCTTTTTTTAGCCATCCGGATAGGTATATAATAGTATCTCTTTAAATATTCATTGTGGCTTAAATTTACATATTCAAATGACTAACAATGTTGAACATCTTTTCATATGCTTATTTACCCCCATATATCTTTGGTGAAGTATTCATTCAAATTCTTTGCCCATTTTTAATTGGGTTATTTGTTTTTTTTACTATTGAGTTTTGAGTGTTTTTTTAATACTCTGGAACAAGTCCTTTATTAGGTTTGCATTTTAAAAATATTTTCTTCAAATCTGTGGCATGTCTTTTCATTTTCGTGTGTGCGTATGAATTATTTAAATTGAACTATAATCGAAATACAAAATTTTATTCGTTTCAGGTGTACAACATAATGATTTGACATTTGTATACATTACAAAATGATTACCACAATAAGTCTGATTACCTTCTGTTCCTATACAAAATTACAATTTTTTTTAGTCAAGAACTTTTAGGATTATTTTCTTAGCAGATTTCAAATTTGCCATATATTACTACAGTCACCACGCTGTACATTGCATCCCTATTACTTATTTTATATCTTGATCCCCTTCACCCTTTTCATTCACCCCCCAACTCTCCTCCCCTCTGGCAGTTGCCAATCTGTTCTCTGTATCTACGGTTTTGTTTTTAGATTCCACATATACGTGACATCATGTGGTGTTTGTCTTTCTTTGTCTGACTTATTTCATTTAACATAATATCCTCTGGGACCATCCATGTCGTCACAAATGGCCAGAGTTCATTCTTTTTTATGGCTTAGCAGTATTCCATTGTGTGTGTGTATATATATATACATACATACATATATACATACATACATATATGTATGTATATATATACACATACATACATATATACATACATACATATATGTATGTATATATATACATACACTAAGTCTTCTTTTCCATTCATCCACTGATGGACGTTTAGTGTGTCCATATTTGGCCATTGTAAGTTAATGCTGTAGGGAACACAGGGGCGCATATGTCTTTTTGAATAAGTGTTTTTGTTTTCTTTGGATAAATACCCAGAAGTGAAATTGCTGAATCATATGGTAGTTCTATTCTTAATTTTGAGGAACCTCCATACTGTTTTCCATAGTAGCTGTACCAATTTACATTACCATCAACAGTGCACAAGGATTCCCTTTTCTCTACATTCTTTCCAAACATTTGTTATTTCTTGTCCTTTTGATAATAGCAATTCTGACAGGTGTGAGGTAGTATCTCAATGTGGGTTTGATTTGCATTTCCCTGATGGTTATAGATGTTGAGCATCTTTTCATGTACGTGTTTGCCATCTTTATGTCTTCTTTGGTAAAATGTCTATTCAGCCCCTCTGCCCATTTTTTAATTCACTTGTTTTTTTTTATTATTATTATTGAGCTGTACAGTTTTTGGTGTGTGTGTGTGTATATTTTGGATATTAACTCCTTATCAGATATATGATTTGCAAATATCTTCTCTCATTCTATTTTGTTGATGGCTTCCTTTGCTGTGCAGAACCTTTTCAGTTTGATATAGTCCCATTTGTTTACTTTTACTTTTGTTGCCATTACCTTTGGAGTCAGATCCAAAAAAATATTGCCAAGAGTGATGTCAAGAAGCTTACCGCCAATTTTTTTTTTATATATATAGGAATGTTATGGTTTCTGGTTTTACATTCAAGTCATTAATCAATTTTGAGTTAATTTTTGTGTATGGTCTAAGATAGCGGCCCAGTTTCATTTCTTTGCTTGTGGCCGTTCAGTTCTCTAGACGTCATTTTTTGAAGAGACTGCCCTTTCCCCATTGTATGTTCTTGCTCCCTTTGTCAAAATTAAGTGACCGTGTGGGTTTATTATATGTGTGGGTTTATTTCTGGGTTCTCTTTTCTGTTTCATTGATCTACGTGTCTATTGTGTCAGTAACATACTGTTTGATTTCTGTAGCTTTGTTAAATAGTTTGAAACCAGGGAGTGTGATGCTTCCAGCTTTGCTCTTCTTTCTCAAGATTGCTTTGACTATTTGGGGTATTTTGTGGTTCCATACACATTTTAGGATTGTTTTATTTCTGTGAAAAATGACATTGGAATTTCAATAGGTTTCGCAATAAGTCTGTAGATTGCTCTGGATAACATGGGCATTTTTACAATATTAATTCTTCTAATCCATGAGCATGAAATATCTTTCTATTTATTTGTGTCTTCTTCGATTTCTTTCATCAGTCTTATAGTTTTCAGTGCATAGGTTTTTCACCTCCTTGGTTAAATTTATTCCTAGGTATTTTATTCTTTTTTGATGAAATTGTAAATGGGATTATTTTCTTAATTTCTCTTTCTGATAGTCTGTTATTAGTGTATAAAAATTCAACAGATTTTTGTATATTGATTTTGAACTTTGAAAGTTTACTGAATTTGTTTATTAGATCTAACAGTTTTTTGGTGGAGTCTTTAGGGTTTTCTATATTTAAAATCATGTCATTCACAAATAATAACAGTCTTACTTCTTCCTTTCTAATTTGGATGCCCTTTTTTCCCTGCCTAATTGCTAGAACTTCCATTACTATGTTGAATAAAAGTGGCAAGAATGTGCATCCTTGTCTTGTTCCTGATCGTAAGGGAAAATCTTTCAGCTTTTCACCATTGGGTATGATTTAGCTGTGGCTTGTCATATATAGCCTTTATTATTTTGAGGTACATGCTGCCTATACCCATTTGTTGATAGTTTTTATCAAGAGATAGTTTTTTATCAAGAATGGATGTTGAATTTTATCAAATGCTTTTTCTGTATCTGTTGAGATGATCATATAATTTTTATCCTTCATTTTGTTAATGCAGTGTATTATCTTTTCAATATCTTAACAGTATCTTTTACAGAACAAAAAAATTAATTTTGAAGTTCAATGACAATACAGTAACAAGGAGCATACATAGTACCCAAATGTTGATTTTAAAATACCACTGTCCAATAAAAGGAAACAGGAATCTTTAGAGAAATGACTGGTTACAGTTTGGGTAAGGAAAACAGGAAGAACCTAAAACATCTTGTGGTGTCAGAAATTAAAAGTGCTAAAAAGCCAGGGGGTGTGTTGAAAGGACATGGGAGTCAACTTGAAGGAGCTATCAATGGTCAAATTTGGGAAAATATGAGTAACAAGCAAAATAATGATGGTAGGGTTATAACCTATAGAATAAGATAGATATCTATGAATCCATACTGATATCAATAAATGATTGAGTAAAATAAAAATGTAGGAGGAGAAGTTCTTTTTTTGATAGAATATCAGTAATAAGTGTAGAAAGAATGATGGAAATAGAAAATCAACATTTGGCAAATGCTACACAATAATTGTTTTAGGCAAGAATTATTAATGGATGTTAAAATTAATGGATGAAAATTCAAACAGAAAGAAATAGTTACATAGCTTAAATGTATCTTCCACCAAATATTAGTAATTACAAAGGGAAAAATAGTAACTTTACAGTGGAGACGCCTGGAAGTCACTACCTTGACCAAATTCACCTCATTAGTAATGTGCCTCCTGATATGGTGCACTGAGAAGTTTTTTGTTTTTTGTTTTTGCCAAAAAATGCGTAACCTGAATTTAGCTATGAAGAAACATCTTTCAAACTCAAATTAATGACCATTGTATAACTGGCCAATCTTTTCAAAGGAGTCAAAATCATGAGAGACAAAGAAAGAGAGCAAACCATTTGAGATTGGAGAAGACTAAGGAGTCATGACTACTAAATGTAATACGAGGTCTTCGATAGACCCTCACCAGAAAAAGGACATTAGTAGGAAAACGACAATATAATGAAATCTGTATTTAATTAATAGTCTTGTACCCATGTTAATTTCTTATTTTTGACAAATCTACCAATGGTTAAGTAAGATTAACATTAGGGGAAGCTGGATGAAAGGTATACAAGAACTCTCTGTATTATCTTTGCAACTTTCTGTAAATCTAAAATTGTTTAAAAAAGAAAATAAAAATAAAGTGGAAAAATAAGCCAAAAACTTTAAAAATAGTTACTCATAGGAGAAAGGAAGAAACCAAGTAGAGAAGGTAGGGATAGAAACTGACTTTCTAATATACCATGTTTTGTAGATTTGACTTTGGAATCATGTAAAATGTAACTCTAAACGAAATTAAATTTAGAAAGCATTTCTTAAAAATAAAAAACTAAATAAAATGAACAAATCTAATATTATAGTAAGTTAGTGGCAAAAGTACCAAGAGAAGAAATATTTCAGATGACTTTGAACTCCATTAATTTGACTGTGTGTATATACATATTTCTAGTGAGATATACCCTATAGACAAAAAAAAAAAAGCTTAAAAATTCAGTTGTATCTTATGGACCAGATATGGTCATATAGCATCCCAAAGCTGCAAGGGAATATGGGAAAGCATTTGACTTTCCACTTTCTGTAGCATGAGGCAGCAAGGGGTAATGGGGTTGGAAATGGCCCTTGGATAGTCAATCAGCTGTGTCAGCCATTGGTATCTACTGGGACCACCTTCTCTCAGTTTCCACTCCCTTTGGATTGGAGTAGGTAAAATCTTTTCCCAATAGTAGGTAAAATGGTGATGGCAGCAATTCTGCCTCAAGTGTTCTGCCAACTTACTGGGATTGGGGTTGCTGCCATGACAGAGTTGGGCACCAAATCTGGAACCATCTTTTCTCTGACCAATGAGGAAAATTCCAAGTGGTAACTAATCTCTCAGCTACAGGCCAAAAGTCGAATACCACTTCCATCACTTATTTTTATGCTGAAGAATATGGTAACCATGCTTAGAGGTTCTTATATTTCATAGCAAGACTTGTGATTTGCAAAAGAAAAAAAAAGTAATGGAAACCTAAAGCCTGGAAAGATGCATGATGTGTAAATTCAGTCATCATTATGCAAATGCACATGCACATAATAAATCCAGAGATGGCTGATTATATTCTAGAAATATTACAGACCAATTATTTTGACATCCTGCAGGAGGTAGATAAATTGGAAATATACGTTATAGTAACAGAGTAGCTTGTTAACAAGATGTCTTTTGCTGGAAAATATTTTAGGTAGAAAACCCATCCATCAGCACATTTCCAGCTTTGTTCTCCTCCTTTGACTTTATAGTCACATTTAGTAATACACACACACAAAGTCTCATTTGATACTTATAACAGTCAGTGAAATATTAGAATCACAGCTCACTTTCTCATGTTATAGATTAGCCAATGGATGCTCTTAGAGTTTCAGTGGTTTGCTTAAGGTCAGTTTGGAGGCAAATTTGGATTAAAACCGTATATCTGATTAGTGTCTTTACACTGTAACACTTCCACCCTTCTCACTCCCTTCCCTTTTCAGATTGAGAGAGCTTGGGATAATTTTGGCACCCTCAGATGAGTCACAAGCCATAGATTTCTTCCTAGACATATGAGCCTCACCTGCAGAGTTTAAGGATTGACAAGAGAATTCTCAGCTCCCACTAGCAATTGCAGAGTGCAGAGAAGCTGCATTAATGAAGATAATAGCCTTGCAAGGAATTTTAAATGATGCATTTAGTGCTTTCTCTGTTGGCCTCTCAGAAATATCATGGGTGGTTTTTATAAAAACAAGGAATGACATGATGAAATCTGCTACCCAAGGACACAGCTGGTTGTGGATAGGAGAATAATACTCTGGCAGATATGGTAGCCCACTGGCAGAGCTTCTCAATTCTGGCCACATGTAAGAATCACTTAGGGGACTTTCGAAGAATTATTTGTAATTAAGGTTAAAACAAACAGACAAACAAAACAAATATACACACACAGCAAAAATCTTAAGCGTACCACATAATGAATTTTTCCATACGTATCCACTCCCTTTACTATTATCCAGGTCCAAGATTTAGAACATTCCCAGCACCTCAGAAGAAACATCCCTCATTCAGCACCTTCCTCCAAGGTTACTACTCTTCTGTCCTCATCACCATGAATGAGTCCTGCCTGTTCTTGAACTTCATAAAAATCGAATCATATAGTAGGTACTCTGTTCTGGCTTGTTTCACTCAACATTATGAGTTAGATTCATCTACGCTGTTGTATGTATCAGATCGTTGCTTTCTTTCACTGCTGTGTAGTTTTCCATGGCCGCAATCTGCTACATTTTATTTGCCTATTCTGATGTTAATGGACATTTAGTTTGCTTCCAATTTTTGTATTGCGAATGAAGCTGCCATGAACATTCTCCTATATATCTTCTGGTGGATGTGAACACTCATTTCAGTTGAGTGTATACCCAGGAACGGATTTCCTGGATCATAGAGCAGATGTATGTTTAATCTATAAGAAACTGCCAAACAGTTCTCCAAAGCATTTTTATCCTGACCAATTGACTCAATGTCTGAGAGCGGGGCCCCATCTGAATGATAGATATAATTCAGAACTGCTTCGTGGTTAAAGACAGTGAGAATGAGGGCCTCTGTGCAGTTTTAATGCCCAGGCATGTATCTTTATTATAATCTCAGCCCCCAAGAGATACTCTTATTATTGTCCAACACAGGAATCATCTCCTTGTTCATAGACCTGAGAAGGAGCTGAGATCGTCCCGGTTGCCTCCTAGTTCTTTCTTTGTTAACTCAGTGGGGATCAAAATAACTGCCTTGCTCTCCCCAAACCCCTGAACACAAGAATGAAGGCTTTGTCTTATGTTCAATAAAATTTTATGCCTCAGGAAATATGGAGCATGGTGGGTGGGGCAGAGAGCTCTTCATGGCTCCCGACAGCACTTACCACATGGGTAACCTCAACCTTTTTTGTCACACTGTAAAATTCACCTCCTTATAGTGTATCTCTACCTAATTAGTTGAGGAACTGTCATTTTCATTTCCTTATGTCAATGTTTTGAAATCAACTTTGCTGAAAAGAAATTTTTAAGCAATATGGCCCATTCAGTTCTGGTTTATTAATTAAGAAGAATAGCTGAAAATAGCTAATATTATTTCGCAGTTACTAGGCAAGGCACCGTTGTGTGCCATGCGTGCATTCTCCTCAAGACAAGCTAATGAGCTCAGGAGCTTTTATCAAGCCCATTTGACAGATGAGGAAACTAAGGTTTTGAGAGCTTGAGTAACTTACCCAAGTTCCTGTGGCGATATAATATGGAGCTGGGATCAAACCCTTGCATCTGACTTCAGAGATGGAACCGTTAATCATTAATCATGCCACCTCTACATGACAATCAGAGGTTGATACATAAAAAACCGACTATAGACCTCTCTGAGTTACAGCGCTCCTGGAAAGAAAGATGCCAAATAATGGTGAGTCTAAAACAGAGCAACAATGGAATGGCCGAAGGCACCAGCCATACATTAGTGGCACTTTTCTTCTGTAGCCTTAATCCAGCAATCATAGAGATTCCTGTAATGTTGGGATGGTAAAGCACATGGCTGGATTTCCCGGGAAGGGCCCTTCCTGGAGATGGTACATGGGAAGCCTGATGATATATCAGTTCTTCAGACTAGCTTAACCAATTTAAAGATGAGAAAGTTACTATGGACATCAGGATTCCTTTATCTCCTTCATCTAACAGATGGGACAGTGCAGCTACTTCCTCATAGGGCAATAACAAGTGCCGATCTGGATCCCTTTTGATGGGGCTCCCACGGCCTGCACCGGCCTACTGCATGTAGAAAACTTACCTGCCTGCACTTACCTGCCATCCTGTGTCCAAACCCCTATAAGTCTAGAGCCTTTATGCGAAGACTTTGTCTCTGCAGGGCTGCCAACTCAATGCCACTGAGCCCTGTGACTCCACACTTTGGGGGCATATAAACAGACCAGAGCCAGAGCCACATCTACTTCTTGGAGTGTTCTGTGCCTCCCTCTGGCTGGGGTTAATTCCTGGTCCCATTGAGAAGTCACTATGTGCTTTCTTTTCTCCTTAACTTCTCGGAGACTAAGTGAGGAAGGTGGAAAGCACATCATTTTGCCACCTCGTCTGGGTGTTGCATAGGATAGCTTGACGCAATCCTTCCAAAACCGTCTGGGATTCATGAACTTTGTTATAATTGCAAATATAGTGTCATGGTCAGTTCAGACCGCTATACAGGATGCCATAGACTCAGTGGCTTAGACAACAAACATTATTCTCGCAGTTCTAGAAGCTGGAAGTCTGAGATTGGTATGCCAGCGTGGTCGGGTTCTTAGTGAGGGCCCCGTTCCTGGTTTACAGATGGCTGCCTTCTTGCCGGTCCCACGTGTGAGAGAGAGAAAGAGAGCCTTGGTCTCTCATTTCCTTAAAAGGACATTCGATCTTGTTGTGACCTCACTGAACCTAATTTCCCCCAAAGGCCCACACTGGATTAGGACTAAGCATGTGAATTTGGAGGGAGGCATACTCAGTCCAATAGCTCACAGCAGCAATATTTCTAGCAAACATTACTAACCCAACAGCTATGTATCTTTAAATGGTATTTCCTGGGTCAAATTTTTAGCTTCTCTGGGTTCTAAATCCTCAACCTCTAGAAATTCTAATGCTGCATTCGCTGGTGGCATGTCCCTGTCCCCAGGCAGGTAGAAAATATACTAATGTGTCCCAGATCACCTGGAGCTCACCTTTTGCTTTGGAATTAATGTGGCTGAGACCGCCCCCCGCGCCCGCCCCAGTTGCACACTTGAGCAAATACTGGGCTCTTCTCACTGTGTCCTCTTTCCGTGCTGGACTTCCACAGGGCCCCTCCACCTCCCTTGCTGAAGTCATACTGGTCATCTTGATTCTGCCTGAGCTTGCCTCCTCTGCATTTTCTGAAAAACGGCATCCATATAGGCTAGTTAGCTTGGAGATTTTAATCCAGCTTTGGGGTTCTCATAGAGAATTTAAACTGCCTCCTGAACAACTCTCCTTCGTCTCAGCTGCTATTAGCTGACTTCCCGCACCCCCATCTCCATCTCTCTATGACTCGCCCTCATTTTTGATGACCTTCCAAATTCTCTAACAATGAGCAGGCTTTCTTGGTCTTCCTACCTTTGTAGCTTCCCTAGGAAGTAAAATTTTCTCCATCTCATCTCACGTACTGGAGGACACGGTATGGAAGGCAACTCGAGTATCATGTCTTTCTAAAAATCACTGACTTGTAGGAAGCCACAGATTTCATCTGTTCCAAAGCATAACCCCATCGCCATACATTTTAACATCTGTGAAACTGAGTGTGTATTTATGCTTGTTAGAGGGTCATGATTTAATCATCAGTATGTTTTTATTTCTTAGTGATGTATGAAATAGTTATGTGTCTTAGAGTTAATGACATCTTAGATGTGTTGAACTGTAGTAACATGAGTATCTTGCAGAGAAAATGTTTTCTTGACACAGAAACAAAAGGGCCGATGCCTGAAAACTGTATAGGGATGAATAATGGAAAGGGGCTAGGGTTCCATGGAGAGAGAAGAGTATTTGCAAGGCACTTGGGGTGGGCAGAGAATGGCCTATTCAAAAAACCAAAGTGGTTTTGGGTGGCAGGAGTGTAGACAGTAAAGAGGATAATGAGCCACTTTAGATGGATGTGAGGGCTGCACAGAAATATTTTATGGTAAGTGCTTGGGACTGATAGGCACAGCATAAATGGTACTTTGCTTTGGTGTGTTTTCTGGACAAATGAGATAATTTATATTTCATCAGTTCTCTGGCATTTTAAAAAAAACATTTTAACACCTCTGAAACTGGGGTACATCTTACAGACTAGGGTGTTTTATTATTTAATTGGCAGCATTTTGCCCTATAAATGGCATCTTAGAGTTGATGAAACTCAGAATATAAAATTGATTGCTAAAATTGATATACCATCCCTTTGTTCTTGAGTTCTTAACCTGAATTCCTGATCTACAAATTCTGATCTGTTCACCTGGAACTTTTTTACAGCTTTTCCTAATCCAGGCTTAGATTATGGTTCACATGACCTGATCCATTTGTGCCTAGACCCTTGATGTCAACAAGGTCCTGTGGGGCTGACCTGAATGTTAATTTGGGCTTCTCCAAATGTGTATGAAAAGGACCAGATAGGCATTTAAGGGAATGAACTTTAATTGCATATGTCACTTTCCTGCTTAAAAACTCTTTGATAGATTTAATATCATCTCTAGAATGAAGTTCAAACTCTTTGGCTTGCCATTCAAGGCCTACCGAAATCTGGATTTAATTGACTAATTCTGTTTCTTCTTTTAATGTCCCCGCAGTCTTTTTTGGAAAGCCTTCATCTCAACCAAACTGGCCCTACTAGTTGCTCTTGTTACACCTCACCGGGAGCTCTGTGTTGAAATTTCACACCCTCACTCCCTTTTTTATGGTAGGTTTAGGACAATCCTTCAAGAGAAGTATTATTATCCCTACTTCACATATAAGGAAGTGGAAGCATCTAGAGCACTGAAGTAACTCACTCGATTTCCATATCTAGACAATGGCTTCAAACCAGGTCTGTCTGACCCCCAAACCATGTTCTTTCCACCATACCTCACTGCCAGCTCCTGATGTTCCCCTTCCCTAGGATCTATCTCCCAGAAGTTTCTCACTATAGTCATGTTCTATCCTCCTACAAGGTCACATCCTCTGTGAGGCCTTCTCCATCTTGCCCAGCATTTGAGGATGACTTCCTCCTCTACAGTCACTCTGCACTGATGCTTTGTGCCTCCTGCTTAACACTTGACTTATAATTTGTGCCCTCGGCACAGTAACCTTGTATAGAGTACCCTGAAATGTCTGTGGCTGCGATTGGTTTAAAGGGAATCTTAGGAGCTTTGGCTGCAGTTTGAAAAGCTAACTTAGATCAAGAAGAAGGGATAGTGAGGGCTCTGTACTGTTTCTTATTCCCAGGCTTCTCTTGGGAAATGGCAAAGAATCAAAACTTGTTGGAAGGCTAAAATAGGTGCTAGAAAGGATTAAAACTAGAAATTCCTGGTACGAAGGTCTGCAAATGTTTGAAGGAATATAGGCAATCACAAAAGTCTATTCTAAGGACCTATGGCTTGTTAGCTCCTTGGCTGAGCAGTGGTAAAAATGTCAAGGTCTTAGATGTCATTTCTAGGAGGACTAATGTGTTCGTTCTGGCCCCTGAATTCTGTATTTCCATGAGGCCTTGCCAAGCTTGGTTATTTAACCTAGGCCAGCTATTTCATCCCACTCACTGAGATCCCGGGCACAATGGGGAGTGGATGAGGGACAGGTGAATTAGACTGATTCATCTTCCCTAGGAGGTTAATAAACCATGACTCAAAACAGGCAGCTACTAGGGCAGAAGTATCTTTTTGGTCAGGGAGGGGAGCCAAAGCAGACCAAATATTAGACCTGGCAAATAGCTGAATTGCTTTTCTCACAGAATGGCTCTTTTGGATGGGCTTTGAAGCATGCCATAACATGGGAGGCAGGGGCAGACCGTGGGTGTAGGGCAACATGTGGGCATGTCAGCACCCTAAGTATAAAATTCAATGGTGTGTTATTCTAGAAGGCAGCAAAATGCTTCCAAGCACTAGACTTTTTAACTCATTCTAATTAAATTTGGATTTTGGGGTGGATCACATGCTTTGAGACTCTAGGTGGTGAGAGTAGAGGTAGGGAAGAGGAGAAGACAGGAGATGCCATTTTTTGCACAGAGTGCTAACTTGAGGATGCTTCTCTGGGCCAGCTTGTCAGCAACCACTTTACATTGACTGATTTTACTCTTGCCTCTCTTTATAAAAGTTTCTTCTTCGGAATTTTCAGCCAACACCTTCCAAACTGTCATTTACAATTTACGGAAGGACAGAAAGAATAGTTGTCAGTAAGCAGCATAATTATGTGCCAGGAAATGACATGGCAAATAGTCCAGCCTGACAAGAGCTAGACAGCTCTTTCTCTATCTTCTAGCTCCAGACAGGAGCAGAACTATGTCTGCTGATCTTTTTGGGACTTTTACGCTTGAGGTACAGATTGCTGAGGCGTATTTGGTCTGGAAATCAGAACTCGGGCAGCAATTTATTTTTTAAAAAGCAAAGAAATAGGGAGATAGGAACTTGGAAAATAAGATTTTATGTTATATTACCTGTTATATTATGTTATGCTATGCAGCGTTGTGCTACGTACGGTGTACCACGGTACGCTATGCTATACTATGTTACACATTTTGTGTTGTTATGTTATGTTATGAAATGTTATTGTGTAATTCAGTGGTTCTTGGTGTATCACCTGGGCACTTGTTAGAAATGCAATTTCTTCTGAGCCATCCTAGACCTATTGTATCCGAAACTCCGGGGCCGGATCCCAGCAATTTGAATTTTAATAAGTCTTCCAGGTGATTCTGATCTATGCTCTGGTTTGAGAAATATTAGTGTGTAATATATGGCCAGTAAATCCTATCTTGTTTTATTTGTTTATCAGCTATAAATACAATTAGCTGCAAAAACAAAAACCAAAAACTTAGAAAACCTAGCAAACAGTGGCTGTGTAAGTAAGAAAGAATTTTATTATTCTCACAAAACAAATACCAGAGAAGGCTGCCCAGGTTGTTATCCAAAAACTTAAGGCTGATGTCTAGGGATCTAGGCTCTTTCTAGCTTCCTATTCCTCTGGTCATAGCAAAAGGTTTTTGTCACCAGGGTTACGAGATGGTTGCTTTGCCTTCAAGCATTACTTCTATGTTCTAGGCAGGAAAAAGAGGGAAGGACAAAGGTTTTCTCTCATTTTTATTCAGGTAAAGTAACTCTGCTCAAGGGTTTCTGCTGGCCTCTCGTGGCCCGAGCCATGTCTTATGGCCAACTCTAACAATACCGGAAGTTAAATCAACTTTAGCTTTTTAGTCTTTATGATAGAGAAAGTCAAGGGAAAAGGGATAAAGGTGAGGGTAGTTTGGGGGAAAGCCAATCCATACTATTTCATTCAGCTGGTAACTTGTAGCTAATTCTGTTGCTTTCTTTTATTTTGGTTGAAATTCTTGGAGCAGCTTGTTATGGATAAAGTCATCTCAATGCCTGATAGGGAAATAGGATCAACAAATTGTTTTCCACTTATGCTTTAATTTTGAAATATAATTCATTAAAGAAAATTCAGGTTTTATTGCCCTTGTAGTTATTTTACATTAGGTTAAAGATTTGGGTGAGTTTGTCTTGTTGGGATTTAATGGGAGATTTATGAAATAATGTAAAATAAGGCAAAATAAGAAATAATGTGAAACGCTGCACAACTAACTATACATATTTGGGTTAATTATAGTGGAGAGTCTGAAAATTTGAATATTTCAAGGTATGCATCCATTCTTTCTTTAAAACATAAATAATAATTAGAATTAGGCTGTAGAACTATCACATGCAATTTCCTTTTATTGTAATGCATAGGTAATAATGATAATTGACTTATTTATAGTAAGAATTGTTTCCAAATTAGTATACAGTGTTAAAGCTATCTATAAATCTCTGCAATCCTACTTATTTCTCAACAAAGTTCATTCTTCTTGTATTTTAGAAGGTAAATTTGCCCAGACTCTGTTTAAAAGATTACCAATTTTGATTTAACGCAGCGTGAGTATGTGAGCTACTGTTGGACTCATTGAGGTTGCCATGGTAATCATCTAGCTGGCAGAAAGAAGCTGAGGACCAGAGAAGATCAATTACATGACTGAGGTACATGAACTTATCCATGTCAGAACTCGGGTCAAAACAGGGACGGTTGGACACTAATCCTCTGCTTTTTTCATATCCTCTTTCTCTAACCTCCAAAGTTCTAGATTAAAGCATCTCAGCACTGCCTTTCTTAATCCCTGTCTCCTAGGTCAGGGGCTGGCAAAACTACAGTCAGTGGCTTAAATCCGCACCATGGCCTGTTTTGGTAGGACTCATGAGCTAAAAATGGGTTTTTACATTTTTAGATGTTTCAAAAAGAATTTCACGGTATGGAAATTATATGAAATCCATATTCCAGTGTCCATACATGATATTTTATTGGAATACAACTACCCCCATTTCTTTTACGTGTTGTCTGCAGCAGGAGAGTTGAGTAATTGTATGGCCTTCAAACCCGAAAATTTCACTATCTGGCCTTTCACAGAACAAGTTTATTGACCCTGTTCTGGGCCAGTCCTGATCAAGGGGACTGTTGGACGGAGAAATGGAATCCTCTTACCTAAAATGCCAAATTGGGCAGTGCTGATCAGTCTTACCTGCTTTTGTGACACTTTTTTGCAGTAAATATTCTTTTTGCAAGTTTGAGTCTTGCTTGGACATAAAAGGTGATAGTTTATACTTGTGCTATATTATATAGTAAGTACTATGTACACGTAACTGGGTGCTTGAAATACGGCTAGTGCAGATGGAGATGTGCTGCATAAAAATATACATGAGATCTTGAAGAATTCATACAAAAAAGAATATAAAATCTCTCGTTAATATTTTTCAAGTTGAAATGATAGTATTTAGGATATATTGGATTAGGTCAAACATATTATTAAAATTAATTTTACCTACGTTTTCTTACTTTTTAATGCGGCTACAAGAAAAATTAAAATTACGTATATGCTTCACATTATGTTCCTTTTGGACAGTGCTTGTTTGAATCTTTTCAACCTTTTTTTATTTCCTCAGGAATGAGATTTTTCTTTCTTTTCTGGTGGGTCAAATTTGCACCTTTTTTCCAGCTTAATTGAGATATAATTGACAAATAACATTGTATAATTTTAATGTGTATATAATGTGATGATTTAATATACATATATGTTGTGAAAATGAATTTAGTTAACACATCCATCACCTCACATAGCTACCTTTTTTTTTTCAGTGAGAACATTTATGAGCTACTCTCAGCAAATTTCAAGTATATAATACAGTATTTTTTTAATTATAAAAATATTTCAAACAATTAGAAAGTTGTTTGAAATTTTTCAATTGCAGTTGGCATTGAATATTGTTTTATATTAATTTCAGGTATACAGCATAGTGGTAGACATTTATATAATTTACAAAGTTATCCCCTGGATTAGTCTAGTACCCACCTGGTGCTATACACAGTTATCACAGTACTATTGACTATATTCCTTATGCTGTACTTTATATCCCTGTGACTGTTTTGTAACTACCACTTTGTACTTCTTAATCCTTTCACCTTTTTCATCCAGCCTCGAACCCCCCATCCCATCTGGCACCTACCAGTTTGTTCTCTGTATCTATGAGTCTGTTTCTGTTTTGTTTATTCGTTAGTTTGTTTTTTAGAGTCCACATATAAGTGAAATCATATGGTGTTTGTTTTTGTCTGATGTATTTCACTTAGCATAATGCCCTTTAGGTCCATCCATGTTGCTGTAAATGGCATTTCATTTTTTTTAATGGCTGAGCAGTATTCCATTGCGTATACGCGCCACATCTTCTTTATGCATTTGTCTATCAATGGGCATGTTGGTTGCTTCCATATTTTGGTTATTATAAATAATGCTGCATTGAAAGAACATCTTAGCTCTGTAGTTCTGGCTCAAGATGTCAGCTGGAGCTGTTGTCACCTGAGGGCTTGACTGTAGCAGGGGGATTCACTTCCAAGATGGTTCACATGACTACTGGCTGGAGGGCTCCATTTCTTGCCGCATGGGCTTCTCCAGTTGCTGCTTGAGTTTCATAATGATACAGCAGCTGGCTTCCCCAGAGTGAGTGATCCAAGAGACAGCAGGGCAGAAGCCACAATGGCTTCATGACCCAGACTTTTAATGTCATATTATATCATTTCTGTAATATTTTGTTGATTACACAGGTCAGTCCTGTTCAGTATAGAAGGATATGAACCAGGAGATAGGGATTAGTAGGGGGTCATTTTAGAGACTGGCAATCACATTCTTAGACGTAGATATCATACCAGTATTTTGAAAGGATAGAAGCAACATTTTTAGGAAATAAAAGAATTTAGAATTTTATCCCTATTCTCATTTTCTCTCTCACAAAATGGCATTTCTTATTTAAATCAACATTTTGACTTTTTCTTAATTCCTACCTTTTCTAGATTTATTAAGCCTGAAGCTCTTGAATGTTATAAAAACTAGTGAATTTTAGAGGTTTGTGTACTCTTAATATTTAAAAATATTGAGGATTTAATGGTCACTCTGGCATGAATATTTCAATGCATGACTCAATAAGTATTTATGTGTCTCATTTGAAGTGATAACTCTTTCACCCTTATTATAATTATTTTCATTTTATATGTACCTTTCCTAAAGACAGTGGTTATCTGTTTTGTCAAAATTCGAGCTGTTTCAATGCAATTGAGGCTACAGGAAAATGTATCATTTTTCTCAGCGTCTCATCATTTTCTAATTTGAAGTTTTCCTGTAGTTCAATGAAATCCATGCCTTTAACATTTTCCAGCTATACTAGAACCATGGTAGAAAGTGTTTTCATAATATTTTAAGAAGATTATATATGAAACCTGCCTAAAATTGGCTAAATGGAGACATTTGAGTATCAAATGCCTCATCCTTTTGCTAAGGGCTGCTTCCATAGGGTGATAGAAGCTTCGAAAAGTGGGTGCAATTTTATGAAATCGGTGGATTATGATGCATTAAAATTTAGAAGGTCTGCATTTCATATCAAATTGAAGTTTTCAAAATAATGTTCTTTATTTATAACTGCATTATTTTTATAAAACATCAAGGATAATTATTTTAAAATCACCATCATCTTACATTTAAATGAAAATCACAGAAGCTTGATTTAGAACTTTAGAACTTAAAGTCTGGAAGTCAGTAGAGTCTCTTTAATGTAATCTTTAAAGAGATTTGGACTAAATAAACAGCTGCCACCACCACCAAGCCTCACTGCAGAGAATCTTGTATGGGTCCTTTGTTCTTATCCTGGGAAAATTACGTGTCCTCAGAGGCCTATACATGACCACTTTTACTTAGTCTGAAATCTTCATGGCTCCCCACCCCTGTGGGTTAGAGAACAAAGGAGGGAACATTGTTTTCAAAACAGTCATTTGTACCTTTTGTATCTCAGATGTCCCCCAGGTCTCAACAGTGTGTGAGCTCATCCCTAGACTCCTGAATTGGAACCTGCCAATTGTCAAGGTAGCAGGATCTTCTAGTACTTTCCTGGATAAAGCATGTCCTACAGGAAATCAGAGCTGATGCCTTTGAAGTTGTTGTCTTCTCTCTGACGCAAAGCCCAGCGGCTCTGCTGAGACCCTCTGTTGAGGAAATCCAGAGGGATGGGCTGTTGTCCAGGGCATGGGGACCACAGGCGACCCTCGCCTGAACTTTGTCTCCCTCGGGGCTTTGGCTAGCCTATTGAAATGCGTATTTCTGTGATGGTAGGGCAAAACAGGCAGAATTTGATCTGAGAGCTATTAGCTTTGACATCAAATATATATCTTTGTCACTACTGGGGGAGGATTGTCAGAAAATAAAACTCACACAGAAGAAGAAAGAGCCAGGAAATGGAAAGAGACTCTTTTTTTGGGCTCCTGCCAGGTAACTCTTGGATTTGTCAATGAAATGAGCCAAAAAGAAAAAGAAAAAGAACAGAAAAAAAACCTCCCCCTTATTGTGCTTAAGTAAATTTGAACTGGGTTTTGGTCATTTGAGACCAGAAAGAATCCTCATTATAGCAGCAATTATGAGGTGAAAGTAGTATTTGTAAAAACAAATGCTAGCTCTTGAATTTTCAATCAATAATGAAGGAGGAATTTGATTGTGTTTTTCATTGAGCAGTGCCTGAGAAAAACCCATAGATTTCTACATAAAAATTAGAAAAACATAGGCAGTGGCGTGAGCAAGGACTAATGGTAATATAAAGAGGTTTGGATTGACTCAAAAGCTGAATTAAGATAAAGAAGAAATCTAGTGAATTTAGTCCACAAGTGCTTTGAGGCAAGACTGAATAGGAGAGACACTTCCTTCCTGTTAGGGGAATTTCAAGAGAGTCATCTGGAGAGATGAGAGCAGTGGATAAAATAAGAACCCATTCCCCGGGTCAGTTTTAGGGTGTGAATTGCAGAGTAGGGATTCGTAGGGATGAACAGCATTTGTCGTATGACTTTGTCCTACCCCTTGTGAGCGACCAGGCTCGATAGATATTTAAGAACCGGATTAAAGTCAAAGGAAAATTTAAGTTCTGAGCCTGATTTATGCTTTTGTCTCGTGGGGCAACAACATCTTATTTATGGTTTCTGCTCACACGCTAGAGCCAGCGATGTGGCAAAGCCCCTGGGACACACAGGAAAAGCATTTGTGTGTGCACTCATGCGCATGTGCTGTATTTTATTGGGACACAAGAACTGTCCATCGTGTTCTTTATTTTTCCCTTTGTCTGTTAGAGGGCACTTTGGTGGACAGAGAGAGAGAGAGAGAGAGAGAGAGAGAGAGAGAGAGAGAGAGAGAGAAGGAGATGGAAGGATGCAGAGAGACAGAGAGACAGAGAGAAGCTGATTCCTGGGCTCATACTGTAGAAACTGGGCAGTGTGTCATAGCAGCAGCAGCAGAGAGAGGGCAAGTACGTGGCTTCACCACCTACATGATGAAAATACTCAGTTTGCATTTAGAGAATCCACAGATGTTATTTGCACCACCAGTCCTTCACATTCTGAAGCAAATGCAGACAACTATCTCACTCCAGTTCCATTTCTAACTGTAAAACAGCCCATATTGTGACTTTCTCTCCCCTTCAAAGCTACCCCTATTCTTAGGGAAGAGAGGGGAGATTGAAGGAAAGATGAAGAAGATAAAATTCAAAACACTCCTCCTCCAGGCCGTTGGAGGAAAAGGAGATGTTTTAACAAGGCTTTCAAACAATAGAAACTTTGATGGTAATTTGGACAAAACAGAGAGCAGGATAATCCCCAAGGAAAAAGAATGGGAAACTGAGTCATGAAGCTGAAGTAAATGTCAGAGCACCCAGACCAGCAAGCAGGGCTTCGAATTCTCTGACTGGTAAATTCTCAGCCTCTGCCTCTCTCTTCAACTATACTTCCTAACATCTGAATTACTCAGAGTCACATTTCCTGCTATAATGTGAATTAGAGCTGTATATAACTGGGATTATTTCCAATTCTCAGCCTAAAACTTTGCTTCTGTGTCTGAGAGAAGCAACAAATTCAAAGATCAGAATACATTTATATGCAAAAACATTCACCAGGTTTGCGCTCCACCTCAATACGTAACTTGAATTACACTGGGAAATCATGTATTTAATAATATATATCTAATCCAGTGTCATTTTGGGAAACAAGACCGGTTGTTAAGCTGAGACGCTGGGTGGCTATTCCTTTTCCGGTGGAGACCTCAAGGCATGGCAATCTAAGGTTTAGCTCGGAAACCCTTTGTCCCTTCCATTGGCAGGTCCTCCAGCCCTGTTCACGCTTTGTGCATAATAGCTTCTTGTGAGGAAAGGACACTTAGAACTCTCCAGATCTGTCAGGATAGCACCAACATTTTTAAAAAATGCATGTTATGTGAGTGAAGCCCTCTCTTACCTCGAGTCTCAATTTTTCTGCTTCCAAGGTTGAAAACACGTTCAAGGAACCATTTAAACTTGACACTGGCATCTGTGCAATTATTTCCTATTTAACAGTATTAATTTTCCATCTTGAAAATGGTGTCTTTAACGGGCAAAATATAACAAGAAATAGCTGTGAGTGAAGGGCTTTCTTGTCATACCTCATTTCCCCAAAACATTCCTCACCAAGTAGGTTACTGTGGGTGAAAATAGGTGACTATTGAGTGGACTGTTCTGCATTTTTGCTTTCTTTCAAGTGCCTGGCACATAGTAAGTACTCAATAAATAACTGTTAAATATTGGAATGAATTAATGAATGCCTGATGAATCAGGCCTGCCTAATTCTTTTATACTGAGCTCCAGATCAACATCTAAGTATTGTACTTTTTGGGGGAAAAAATTTATCTTGAAGGGATGTCAGTGTTGTTATGCATATAGTTTTAATTTTAAATTTTGTATTGTGAGAAATTTCAAAATACTACAAAGTCGAAAGAATTTTATGGTGAATATTTATATACCATCTCTCCTCGATCCTACCATTTATATTTTATATATACTTGCTTGATCATCTATATCAACTCATCTTATTTTTGGATGCATTTCAAAGTAAATTGAAGACATCTGTACACTCCTTCCACATACTTAGGCGTTGATATTACTAATTAGAGTTCAGTATTTGTCTAAAGTTTTTCTTTTGATGTAAAATTTACACACAAGGAAATATACAAAGTGTACGTCCACTGATTTTGATGCATACAAACCCCCAACAAGATATCGAGCATTGACATCACTCTAGAAGCTTCCTTTATGCCCTTTCCCAGGCAAACACTGTCCCCACTTCACACCCTCTTCCCGACTAGGAAACCACTGTCCTGATTATTTTCCACTAGAGATGAGATTTGCCTGTAATTTAATATAAATAGAATCATAATAATGTGTTCTTTTGGTTTTGGCTTCTTTCATTCAGCGTGTTTTTGAGATTCATGCATGTCATAATGTGTATTGGTGGCTTCTATTGCTAATTTGTATTCCGTTATGAATGTAACATAGTTTGC
Source organism: Eonycteris spelaea (assembly GCA_003508835.1). NCBI lineage: Eukaryota > Metazoa > Chordata > Mammalia > Chiroptera > Pteropodidae > Eonycteris > Eonycteris spelaea. The sequence continues at coordinate 1,882,981 of PUFA01000219.1, forward strand.
TTATCCATTCTCTTATCAGCGGATACCTGGGTTGTTTCTAGTTTCAACTATTAAACATAAAGCTTCCATGAACATTTGTATACATGTCTTTTTGTGGCTGTGTATATTTCATTTCTCTTTGGTAAGACCTAGGAAGAGTTGCTGAATCATAACATAGGTGTACATTTATTTAGTTTTATAAAAAACTGCCAGATCATTGTCAAATGGGCTGAACACTTTTACACTCATCCCAACAATACATGAAAGTTCTGATTGTCCCAAATACTTGCCAACATCTGGCAATGTCAGTCTTTTTAATTTTAGCTATAGTATTGGATATGTGGTATTTCATTGTTTTTAATTTGCATTTCCATAATGACTAATGATGTCAAATACTTTTTCATGTGCTCTTTGACCATTAGTATATGTTCTTTTGTGAAGCGCCTATTCAAACATTTTGCCCTTTTTTAAATATTCTGGTTCTTTTTAAAAATATATTTTTATTAAAATATAGCTAACATACAATATTGTATTAGTTTCAGGTATACACCATAGTTATTCAACATTTATATATCTAAAGAGTGATCATTATTTGATAAGACCAGCAACCATCTGACACTATATGATGCTATCTTAATATCATTGACTGTATTCCCTATGCTGTACACCATATCTCCATGACTTATTCGGTTTATACCTGGAAATTTGAACCTCATTACCTTTCACTTCACCCCTCTTTTTTGATTTTTCAATTACAGTTGACATTCAATGTTATTTTCTATTAGTTTCAGGTGTACAGCATGGTGGTTAGACATTTATTTAAATTAAGAAGTGATCCTCCTGGTTAGTCTAGTACCCACCTGGCACTATACACAGTTATTACAGTACGATTGACTATATTCCTTATGCTGTACTTTATATCCCCATGACTATTTCATAACTATCAATTTGTACTTCTTAATCTCTTCAATTTTTTCACCCTGCCCCCAACCCCTCTCTCATCTGGCAACCATCAGCTTGTTCCCTGCATCTATGAGTCTGTTTCTGTTTTGTTTGTTTAATTTGTTCTTTAGATTCCACATATAAGTGAGATCATATGATATTTGCCTTTCTCTGTCTGACTTAGTTCATTTAGCGTAATGCCCTCTAGGTCCATCCATGTCGCAAAGGGTAAGAATGCATTCTTTTTTATGACCAAGTAATGTTCTATTGTATATATACATGTACCATTTCTTCTTTATCTTAATTGTCTATTGATGACCACTTAGGTCGCTTCCATATCTTGACTGTTGTAAATAACACTGCAATGAACGGGGGGGGGGGGTGCATATACCTTTTTGAATTAGAATTTTGGATTTCTTCAAATCAATACTCAGAAGTAGAATTTCTGGGTCATATGGTAGTTCTACTTTTAATTTTGAAGAACCTCCATACTGTTTTCCATAGTGGGTACACCAATTCGCAATCCCACCAACAGTGCACGAGAGTTTCCTTCAAAATATATCCAGAACCTCACTTCTTATCACCTCCTTGGTTACCATCTTGGACTAAGCGTCCACAGTATACTTCATTTCAGTTATTGCGTTCTTCATTTCCAACTGGTTCTTTTTTATGTTCTCTATCTCCATTTTTATGTTTTTTATCACTTTGTTAGAGTCCTCACTGAGTTCATTTACTTTTCTCTTAAGTTCCTTGAGCATTCTTATAACAAGTGTTTTGAACTCTCCATCTGGTAGATTGTTTGTCTCGATTTTGTTGAGTCCTTTCTCTGGAGCTTGGTTCTGTTCTTTTATTTGGGCCATATTTCTTTGTCTTCCCATTTTGGCTGCCTCCTTGTGTTTGTTTCTATGTATTAGGTACGGCTGCTGTGTCTCCCAGTTTAGTTGAGTGGCCTTATGTAGTAGGTGTGCTGTGGGTCTCAGTGGCACGGTCTTCCCTGGTGCCTGAGCTGGGAAGTATGTCTCTTATATGAGTTGTGTGAGCCCTCCTGTTGTAATTAAACCTTGGTTTTTTTTGTTTGTCAATGGGAGGGATTGACCTTCGGGCTGATTGGTTGTGATGACTGGCCGTGACAAGTGGAGGAGCTATTGTTCAGGGGCCGACCCTATGGAGCAGGATTTGTTTTAGCAGGGCTCTAGTGCCTGCCCTGTCTGCCCTCTGGTTGTGTCATTCTCAAGTATGACCCTCAGTTGTACTCTGGCTTAGATAAAACTGCTCACCAGGCATGAAGACTGAGGCCTCCTGGGAGTGGCCCTGTCACAGGCCAAGTTCAACTGTAGCCCTTGCCCTGCCTAGGGCCACATGGCATGAGCCAGCAAGCAATCTGCAGATGGCTGCCGCCTACTCTGGCCTTGGAAGTGCTTCAAGAGGCCACGCCACAAACCAAGGCCAGCTATCACTAGTGCCGGGTTGGGGCTGCTCAGCAAGAGATATGGGGCACGCCAAGGCCAGATGCTGCTTGTTTTGGTTTTGTGAACCTTTGAGAGATTTTAGGAAAGTCCACAGAATGAGCCAAGACAGGCTGTTTGTATGGAAAAACCCCTGGAAGCAGTTTGGGTGGGCCCACACGTTGAGGGAGGCAGGGTCTCAGGGAATCACCTGGGCAGGGTGACCAGTATTAGTTACATTGATGGAGACTTAGATATGACGCTCGCCTAGTCTGAAAGCTGGATAGAGGAGGGCTCAACAAAGGAGCAATGCCCTCAGCCAGCACTTTTGTCTGGGAGAAAGCTGTCACTCCAGCCCTCGCTACTAAACCAGACAACTCAGTTCCTCCCCGTGTGTCCCTGGCACCTTTAGGGCTGCTGGCCTAGAGCTGGAGCTCAGAGCAAGTGAATCCATCAGTCAGTAAGTCTGTGCACAGGCCCCTTAAGAGGAAAGTTCTGTGAATTCTTGAGCACGCCATCTCACTAGGTCATAATCTCCACTGGTTTTTACATCAGAAGTTGTGGGGATTTCTCTTCCCAGCACTGGAACCCTAGGCTGGTGAACCAGGCATTGGACCTGGACCCCTTGCTCTTCCAGGGGGACCTCTGCAGTTGAGATATTGCTCTCCCATTCTCAACCGCTACACACAGGTGTGGGACCAGCCTGTTCCATGTCTCCGCCCCTCCTATGAGTCTTGAGGTAGCCTCTTCTGTGTGTCCCCAGCTGTGGGACTTCTGTTCAGCTAAACTTCAGGTGACTCCCAATGATACCTATTCTGTAGTTTAGTTGTAATTTATTTTTTTTATGCCTACAGCACCTGGTCTTCCTAGGTGGTCTCTCATCCAAGTACTAACCAGGCCTGACCCTGCTTAGCTTCCGAGATCAGACAGGATCAGGTGTTTTCAGGGTGGCGTGGCCGTAGACAGTTTAGTTATAATTTTGATGTAGTTGTGAGAGGAGGCAAGCACAGTGTTTACCTATTTCACCATCTTGACAGGACTATAAATTTCTTTTTGTATTGCATTTATCAGGCTTTAGAATTACAGTGATGCTGACTACAAAATGAACTGGGCAGTGTTCTCACATCCTTTATTTTCTGAAAGAGTTTTGGTAAGATTGGTGTGATTTCTTCCATAGACGTGTGATAGAATTTACAAGTGAAACCATCTGATTCTAGAGTTTCCTTTACAGTAAGCTTTCAAACTATGCATTTTAATTTTTCTAATAGATATAGGGCTATTCTCTTTCACACCCTACATCCAATCTATCAGCAAATCCTATCTATTGGCTTGACCTTCACTATATATATATATATATATATATATATATATATATATATATATATATATATATATATATCCAGAACCTCACTTCTTCATATCACCTTCTTGGTTACCAGCTTGGACTAAGCGTCCACAGTCTTTTACTGGATTGTTACAGTAACTGCCTTCCAGGATTTTTTGCTTCTGTCCTTGTTCCCTATAGTCTATTTTTACCACAGTGGCTAATATGCTGCTTAACATAAGACTGAGTCACTCCACAAAACCGTCAACCAGAGTGAAAATCAAAACCCTTGCATTGGCCCATAAATTTCCACACGGTCCAGCACTACACTACCCCTACCTCCTCTTACTCTTCTCCTCTCCCTCTCACTTATTCCTCTCCACACCGGCCTCCTTGCTGTTCCTTGAGCAAGCCAGGCATACTTCGCCTCAAAGCCTTTGCACATGCTCTGTCCTCCCCCGTTCAGTACACTTCTCCTGGCCAAATATCCACAAGTCTTTCTCTCTAAACTCTTTCCAGTCTTTGTGCAAAGATCATCTTCTAAATTGGGCCATACCTGACCTCCTAATTTAAAGTCCCCAAATGTCCTTGGTACTCGTTGTGCTTCCCTTTTTTCTTGTTCTCTATATACTTATAACTTACTAATACACTATACCATTTGCTTATTTTGTTTATTGTTGGTCTCTCCTTTCTGGAAGTTCTATGGGAACATAGAATTTTGTTCATTTTCTGTACCATTGTATCTGAGAACCTAAAACAATGCCTGGTAAACAAAAAGCTACTCAATAAATACTTGTGTAAAAAATGAACTGTGATCCCAGATTTATAACCTTGTCCAAGACATATGGTATTTTCAAGAGAGGAAAACTAATATGTAAAAACGTTTCCAAAACCAGCTTTAATAACAGTATCTTTTCCCTAATACCCTTAGCTTTCATTGTTTAAAAAATTATATATTTTTGATTCTGGATCTTATGTAAATAAATGATAGCAGAAGACAGTGATTTCATATTTTTGTTCATCAACAGTCTCACAGAATTCATCCTCAGGAGGAATGCATTATTTTACACAGTTGACAGAATTGAGAGGTGAGGCTGCTAAGTAAAAAAAAAAATTTTATCAATCCCACAATCCCTTCCCCATACTATAATATTTTTCAACAGAGAACATTCCAATATGAGTCTTACTACAGTTCTCATTTAATAAAAATATTTATAAAAAAGAGAAAAGCCCTACTGTGAGTTTATGGTAATTTGAATAAATGAAATTTACAAGCACAAATATTTTAAACTATCCCTTTGTTTGGTACCCCTGAAGTTTTCATACCCTGGGGCAAGGCATAATAATAAAATTTGGGAGTTCAAAGAAATATACCTTCCTTTAAAACATGAAATAGGATGCTTGTGAAAGGAGAGATAGGAAAGAAGACCAGCTATAATGCACATCTCAGGCAGATTGCCTTCAGGAAAAATTACGTATATATAGAAGTTTAGTTGAAATTAATTTCCTCAAAACTATTTATGTCCATGTAGTTCTTGGAAAATCTTTGTATAACCTCAGTTGCTGCTATAATTTTAACTCCATTCTTCTGCAGCTTTGGTCCTTTTAAATCATTTTAGTAAGTATGGATTTAGTGAAGACAGGATAATTATGACATAGGTTTTTAATAACTTTAGGCTTGCCTAAGATTTCTTTAAATCTGAAATGATGAGTATAGAGCCTGAGTTTAAGGATGCTTTAAAGTGTTCCCACGTGTGTGACCAGTCTCTACTTAGAGAGGTGCTTTATTGTTCCTCACAGGGTCTTCTGCAGGCTACAGAGGCTTCACTGCCACTGATGAAAAACTTGCAGCTTCTTCTAACTGTTATAACCCATAATATGTGAAAACTTTAAGAGAATCTTATTGTAGGCTTCTAAATCAAAGCTCTCATTTTTTTCTAAATTTATTTAGAACCTTTCATGTATACTTAAAAAGAGAGCCATGTTGTCCTTGTCTTGATAGCTGTGTTTTTCCTGTTAGGCCATAGCATGAGCTATCTATTTCTGTATAACAATTACCCCCAAAATATATTGGCCTAAAACAGCACATTTATCACTCCGTATTTTCTGTGGGTCGGAAATTCAGGAGTAGCCTAGCTAGATGGTCTTGGTTCAGGTTCTCTCATCTGAAGGCCTGACTGGGGTAGGTGGACCATTTCCAAGGTGATGCAATGACTATAGGAAAGGGTCCTCAGTTCCTTGCTGGTTGTTGGCAGAGGTCCCAGTTTCTTGCCATGTGCAGCTTTTCACGGAGCCACTTGAATATCTACACAACATGGACACTCTCTTCCCCGAGAGTGGATAATCAAAGAAGCAGAGCAAGGAGGAAGTCACGATGCCTTTTATATCCTAATCTCAGATGTCATAGATTGTCACTTCTACCATTCTATTCATTAGATGTGAGTCACTAAATACAATCTACATTTAAGGGGAAAGGAATTAGGTTCCACCTTTTGAAGAGAGGAGTATCAAATAATTTGTGGACATATTTCGACACCACCACAGCCATATATCTGGATCAAAAGTAGGTTGCTCTTTGATTTAGGTTTTCCATGTTATATAAACCCAGGATAGAAATACTATCTCTGTTTGCTACAGGACGTTCAAATACAATGAATGACATGCCCACTTATACATGTAGAAAATGATGGTCTGGGATTAGCTCAGGTCTTCTAACTGTAATACCTCCTTCTACTGTTTCATTGTGGTTTTCAACACAATTTTGTCAATAAACACTTGAAAATAGGTCTTTCTGTTAGTAACTCACCAGTATATGATTGAAAAATGACCATTCAACAATACGTTGTATATTTCCAGTACTTATTTGAGCCCCATTAAAATATTTCATTGGGATATTTCCCCATGAATCAAAAAAAAAAAGCAGATTTTTGTGAAAGGAACCATTTTCACGGCAATGATTCTTAGTTGTTCAGACTATCTTTCAAAATATTTGATGTCATTGAAAATGGTACATAGAAAATAAAGGGTTTTTTTGTTCCTCTTAATGACTTGAACTTTTTTGCTTTAATTCTATAGAGATTTTCAATTAACGAGCTTGTAGTTATGAGTTGACAGAATGACATCGTGGGTACTTTTTATTGTCTTTAGAACATCATTATACTATTTTAAAAGGTCAGAGATTGTAACAGGTATTGGTGATTTGGATCCTTATTAACAGTAAAGACAGGAAAATAACTGGTCATTATTTCTCAACTGTTTACAAAATAGTTGAAATTTGCCTTCAGAGATTCAATATTATAGATTTTCCTGTTTATGAACAGTGGTTGAACTTGTCCATAGAAAATCTCGCGCAATTTTTGAGTAGATAATACTCTCTGTGTATCACTAGCAAATTTTCTGAATCAGTCTCTTTAAAAATAATGGCCTGGGATGAATATTGTAAAACCCTTCAATGCATGCTCCCGCAGAAGGCGCCCCATATTTGTCATTGGTTTTCTTATAATGGCTCCAAAAGGGAATTACTCTATTTTTTTCATGCCATTGGTTCTTCATCCCAGACATAAGACTATAAGCAGCATCTTCTGTGTGGCAAGCCCCCAAATTATAACATTCTCGGCCAGTCTTCTAAGATGAAAAGTTTCTTTGCTAACGAGAGAAGCACTTTATTGAATTTTCAGGCCATAAAGTACAGGTCTCAATGCAGTGTCTGGGAACCCTGTGAAGTGATAGGCACACCTCTATGACTGGTTTTACTTCAAATTTGCTTGTGGACAAGGACAGGACATAGCATGAATGACATAAGAGAGACAGGAAGCAGCGGCACATTAGAAGGCAAGGAGGGTAGGTTGGCAGGGCTCATCTCTGAGCTCCAAGTTTAAACTTTGGCAACAGTCAGACTGTTGACTTTGGGGGAGGCAGGGAGTGTCTATTATTACTTTAGGATAACATTCATTCTTGAAAGTGTACAGATAAATAAAAAGGAGAAAACAACCACATTAAAAATATCATATTCTCACCACCCAGAAAATCCATGTTAACATTTACAAAGCACAAAAACAAATAAACATATGTACATGTTTAGAAAATTTAAATAAAACAGAAAGATGCAAATGAATAGTTCAGGCATCTTTTCCTGCTCACCTTTTCAACCCAATCCTTTTTCCAAACATGACCACTGTTAATAGTTTCTTAGTATTCCTTAAGAAAGTAAAAAACTATCTAGGACTGAAGGAGTAAAAATCAGCTCAGACTGAAAAAGAAGAAAAGGAATGCTTCCATCATTTAAGTTAGGAGGATAGATGCAGAGAAAATCAGATACAAAATTAACATTTCTCCTCATGATTATGCAATAGCTATAAAATGTCATAATGGCTCCCTCTTTGAGATGCTCCTGCTTTCTTAACTGATGACTCCCTGCCAGCCCTACTTTGCTACATGCATCTATTATCAAGAGACCCAATCTTGCTAAAGTTCCCTCACCTCAAGACAGCACTCAATTCCTAGTTGAATCCTCCTTCTCCTAACACTGCTTCAGAAAAGCAAGCAACACAGAACTCATCACCACTCCCTGAAACCCCTCTCAGAGTCCTCCAACAAGAACCCAGCAGGAGTTGCTATATTAATATAAGACAAAGTAGATTTCAGAGTAAGTAACATTAATAAAAACAGAGAGGAACATTTCATAAAGAGTCCAATTTAGGAAGATGATATCACACTCCTAAGTTTGTATGCACCTAATAACAAAATTATTACATACATTAAAAACTGATAGAAGCAAAGGAGAAAAAGACAAATCTGTAATTATACTCAGAGATTTCCCCATAATATATTTTTTCTTACCTTTTTATTTCTAACCTATTTATGTCTTTAAAGTATATTTCTTTTTTTAAGATTTATTTATTTAAATTAGTTTTGAGTATATGACACATTTGTTAGACATCTATATAGTTAATAAGATGATCCCCACAATTGCTCCCTCCCTCCCCTGGCCCTCCACCTAGCCATTCTATTAATGCTAACTGCATTCTCTATGCTGTGCTCCCCATCCCCGTGACGATCTATCATCAAACACTAATTTGTATAAAGTACATTTCTTAAAAGTAGCATATAGTTGGGTCTAGTTTTCTTAATCCAATCTGACACTCTCCATTTAATTGGCTGTTTAAACCATTTACAGTTAATATTTTATTATTTATTGCTGCAGAATAATATCACTACACACTTAGCAGCTTGAAACAAAACACATTTATTATCTTGTTGTTTCCATGGGTCAGATATTCAGGCACAGCCTAACTGAGTAGTCTGCTTCAGGATATTTCACAAGGTTGCAGTTAAAGTGTTGGGCAGGTCTCAGGTCTCATCTGAGGCCCAGCTGAGGAAGAATTTATTTCTGAGTTAATGTGGTTGTTGGCAGGATTCTGTTCCTTGTGTACTATCTTAATGAAGGCCACCTTCGGTTCTTTGACACATGGTTGTCTTCATATGGCATCCTTACTTCATCAAAGCTAGCAAGAGAAAGAGTCAAGAGAGTACTTGCAAAATGAAAGTTAAGACCTTATATAATATTCATGGAGGTGGCATCCCATATTCTATTGGTTAGAAGCAATGTCCCGCCTCTACTCAAAAGGACATTACAGAAGGACATGAATACAAGGTGACAGGGATAATTGGGGGCCATCTTAGAGCCTTTACACCACATATGTGATTATAGATATGGTTGAGTTATATCTACTATCTTTTTATTTATATTTTCCCCATCCCTTATTTGCTCCTTTTTCCTCTTTTTCTCCTATCTTTTGGATTGAGTAATTTTTATAATTCCATTCTATCTCCTTTGTGGCTTTTTATCTTTAACTTTTTAGGTGTCATTATAATGGTGACTTTCCAACATATAGTATACATCTTTAACTTATCACAGTCTACCTTCAGGTGATAGTATACTGTTTCTCCCCTCCTGGTTCTTGCATTATTCTTTTCATATACTTTACTTCTACATATATTACAACCCCCCAAATCCTTTAAATTTACCCATGTAGTTACCATTTTCAGTGTTCTTTTGTGTAGATCAACATTTTCATCTATTATTTTCCTTCTTTCATATTTATTGTATGTAGGCCTGCTTGTAGTACATTCTTTCATCTTGTGTATGGCTGAAAAAGTCTTTATTTTGCCTCCATTTTTAAAAGATGTTTTTGCTGAGTATAGAATTTGAGTTTGAGTTTGAGTTTTTCTTTCAGTACTTTAGAGATATTACTCTACTGTCCTCTCTGTCTTGTATTGTTTATGATTAGAAATCTGTTGTCATCTTTAGCTTTGTTCCCCTATACTTAATATGTATTTTCTTTTCTGGCTGCCTTAAATATTTTCTCTTTATCACTGGTTTTAAACAATTTGATTATGGTGTGTTTTACTACAGTTTTCTTTGTGTTTCTTGCACTTGGGATTTGTTCAGCTTCTCGAATATATGGGCTTATAGTATTCATCAAATTTGAAAAATTTTGTCTATTATTTCATCAAATGTTTTCTATCCTCTCTATTTCCTTTCTCCTTTGGAGATGACAATTATATATATATTATTTTCCACTTGAAATAGTTTCACAGACCATTGATGCTCTGTTTTCTTTTCCCCCTCAACTCTGGGAGTTTCTTTGGCTGTATTTAAACCTGCCATGAATTCTGTTGACTGTATTTTTCATTTCAAACAGTGTAATTTTAATCTTTAAAGTTTAAACTGGGTCTCTTAAAAATCTTTCATATCTCTATTTAACATGTTCAATATTTCCTTTATATTTTAAACATATAAAATATAGTTATAATTTTTTTAATCCTTGCATTTATTGTTATTTCTTATTTTAATTGATTGAATTTTTTAAATTTGGGGTTATTATCGTGCTTCCTTGCATGCCTGGTAATTTTTTACATAATGTCAAACATTGCAAATTTTACCATATAGGGTGCCATACTTTTTTGAATTTCTATAAATATTCTTGAGCTTTGTTCTGGGGTACAGTTCAGCAACTTAGAAACAGTTTGATACTTTTGGGTCTTGCTTTTAAGTATAGTTAGGTGAGATCAGAGTGTTGTGTAGTCTAGTGCTATTTTTCTCCCACTTCTGAGGCAAAACTCTTTTTAATATTCTACCCTAACCCCTATAAATTTTAGGTTTTCCACTAGGAATGGGTACTATTCTTGGTCCTGTGTGATCTCTAGGGATTTTTCCCTTTAAAATCTCTGGTGTTCCTTTCTTCAAGTTCATGTGCCGACCCATACTCAGTTGAATACTCAAGGGGGACCCTCTGCAGATCTCCAGAGTTCTCTTTCTCTGTAGCCTTCTTCTCTTTGGTATTGTGCCCTGCTACCCTTGCTGCCATGGCCTCCAAGCCCTATATTCTCAACTCAGGAGTCTGCCAGGACTTTCCTGGGTTCCTTTCTCCATGCAGTAAGCTGGGGCAATCATAGGGCTCATCTAATTTATTTGTTGTCCCTCAGAGGTCACTGTCTTTTGTTGCCTGAAGTTAATCCAATGAAAACCACCTTTCATACATTTTGTCCATTTGTGTGTGTGTGTGTGTGTGTGTGTGTGTGTGTGTGTGTGTGTGTGTGTATCTGGCAAGAAAGTAACTCTGGTGCCTGGTATTCTATCTTAAGCCCAAAAAGGGCTCTGAATCTTCTTTAATTTTTAGTCCTCTGCATTCAATCAAAGTTCAATTAATAGTTAAGATAACTTTTATAAATGGCTTATATTTTTAGGAAAAGGATGTAAGTTTGTCTTAGATTGGATACTTCAGAAGTAAACCCTGAGATGTGGATTTTTTTTTTTTTTTTTTTTTTTTTGCAAATACCTTATTGAGAAAGAGTCCTCAGGAGAAGGAGATTGAGGGGAGTGGGACAGGACAAGGGAAGGGATCAATCAAGGATTGATCCAAGCTGGAGACTATCTCAGACTGAGCTTGTGGGGGAGCTTTAGAGCATAAATTGCACCAGAGAGCAGATTCCACCTTTAGACCAATGTGGGAGTGGGAGGGCTTTTGTACATCCTCGTCACTAAATTAATGAAAATCAGCCACCACTTCCAGGGCATGACCTCTCTAGTGGCACAGCTCCCAATCAGACAATAATGATTTTCTAGAGAAGACAGCTGCAGGCCATTAACAGCCAGTACTCTTGGGGATGGATATATGGCCTGAGTAAAGGGATCTGGGCTTAACAACAATTTCTCCTAAATTGTTTTCTGAGTCTTTATCCTCAAATGCCTTGTACTCAGTTGACATGCTATATGTTATCTTAAAATATAGATCTACAACAATATCACATTTCCAAGGAATAAATTATTTTACATAGGTAAATTCTCTAGGTGGTATTGTACTTTTAAAAACTTTTTGATGGGAATATTTCTAAAATGTATCATATATTTTTCTCATATCACACAGAGAATAATGATATAAAAATGGTCTTTCCTTGGACTCAGGGTGATGATTTAGGAACTTTAATCACTTTGCTAAGGTGAAAGTCAGTAGGATTTTCCTTTCTACATTTTTAGGTGAATATTAGGCGCCACTGTACAAGGCAGCATGCTGGGCTGTCAGATACCGACTGTCATTACTCTTAATAGTACACTGAGTTCTTGTAAGTTTCTTTAACTTCAAATCTCTGAGGCCTGAGAAGTCCGATGATCAAAGATGTCAGGTTTGTGAGAAAATAAGCTGCAAGTTATGACCTGAGGGCCTCTCCTCGAGTGGATTACAGGGCTTTCATGCTTTGGCAATTGACACATGATGTTTCAGATGCTAAATCATGCTCATGATTGGTTCTCATTCGTGGCCCTGCTCTGCATCCGAGGGTGCTCTAAACTGCAGCATCTATGAGAAGACTATTCAGAGTCCACCCATTATGAAATTGATGATTGACTTGTAGATGAAAAAAAATATTGATTTGACAAATTTTATCCTGTGGACCTTAAGGAATTGAAGAAAAAGACAAAATTGCTTTTACTAAATTTTTTACTTAGAAGCTTTTAGAGGCCTTTTGTTGTTTTTTACAGTGTGAGGTTAAGGGATGTTTTAAAGTAGTAAAGAATTAGAATGGAGTGTAAGAAAAAGTGATTAAGTTTGCATTTCAATATTTTACAGTCTCTGAAAACTTTTTCTTTTTTCCAAAATGGCAATGAATTGAGTGGTATATTTTGTGTAGTAAACAAGGGCTTAAAACGCCTTAAATTGAATCTACCTTAAATTAAAGCTGAAAATAGAAAGTCTCCTGGTACCTGGATCTGTTTTTCTTCATGTTGTTCTTACTGCTTAAGAACTGAATGTGAGTCAAGGCTTGAACATTGAGAACATCCAATGGGTTTGGCATCTATGAGCTTTGGTTTGTTTGTTTGTTTGTCTGTTCATTCCACATGTAAGTGAAATTATATGGTACTTATCTTTCTGTGTCAGACTTATTTCACTCAGCATAAGGCCATCAAGGTCCATTCATGTTGTCACAAGTGGCAAAATTTCATTCTTTTTATGGCCGAGTAGTATTCCATTGTGTATCCATCTCTATAGATATAGATATATACTATATATGCATGTTGGGGGGGTGTATACACATACACCACATTTTCTTTAGCTACTCATCCATTGATGAACATTTAGGTTGTCTTCATGTTTTGGCTATTGTAAATAATGCTGCAGTGAATCTGGAATGCATGCATGCATCTTTTCGAATTAGTGTTTTCGTTTTCTTTGGATAAATACCCAGAAGTAGAATTACTGGATCATTTTTTAAAGAACCTCCTTACTGTCTTCCATAGTGGCTGCACCAATTTACATTTTCACCAACAGTTCACAAGTGTTCCCTTTTCTCCACATCCTTGCCAATACTTTTTATTTCTTATCTTTTTGATAATTAGCCTTTCTATCAGTTCTGAGGCGATGTTACATTGTGGTTTTGATTTGCATTTCTCTGATGATTACTGATGTTGAGCAATTCTCATGTACCTGTTGGCCATTTCTACATCTTCTTTGGAGAAATATCTATTCAGATCCTCTGTCTATTTTTTTATTGGATTGTTTTTCTTTCTTTCTTTCTTTCTTTCTTTCTTTCTTTCTTTCTTTCTTTCTTTCTTTCTTTCTTCTTCCTTCCTTCCTTCCTTCCTTCCTTCCTTCCTTCCTTCCTTCCTTCCTTCCTTCCTTCCTTCCTTCCTTCCTTCCTTCCTTCCTTTTTTCTTTTTTTTCTTTCTTTTTTCTATTTAGCTGTATGAGTTCTTTATTTATTTTGGATATCAATCCTTTATCAGATATATTATTTGCAAATATCTTCTCCCATTCAGTTGGTTGCTCTTTCATTTTGTTGATGGCTTCCTTTGCTGTGCAGAACCTTTTTAGTTTGATATAGTCCCAATTGTTTATTTTTACTTCTGTCGTTCAAGGTGACCTTCTTGGACAAAGAAAATAAATTAGACTCAGATAAACTTAGAATCATCAAATTGCTAAAATATTTGTGTCAGGAGAGACAATATCAGCAAATCCAACCCATTTATTTATTTATCTTTTAACAAAAAGGAGGCTTATAAAGAAATGGAAAGCAACTTACTGAGATCATATATTGAATGAAGGGCAGGGTTGGGAATAGAAGCAGGTCGCTTGACTCTTTGACCAGAGTTTTAAAAAACTATTTTAAATACTATATTATTATGAATAATATAAAGGTAATGTTCCAAAATGAAAAAATATAAAAAATTTAATAAGAAATATTAGTTATATTAATGTTGAATGTATATAATTATTCAGTTAGTACCTAGTGTGTTAATACTGGCAACTTACAGTATTATCTTATTTAGCCCCTCCCACATGCGCATCATAATCCCCATTTTACTGAAAAAGAATCAAAGGTCAGAGAGGTTATGTAACTCATGTGAATTTACATAGCTAATAGGTAGCAGAAGCAAGGAAGCAGAAGGCCATTCTGTTTTGAAAGCTTGCTCTTTTCCACGTGCCAGATTGTCTTTATAAACATGACATTAGCAGGCCGAGATTGCTTCCCAATTGAGAGGCACATTTATTTAATTCAAAAACACTTTAGAAAATAAAAAAGAGCTAAGCACAAAGATGAGACTTTTCTCTTAAATTATAGTGCTGCTTTTGATAGCATTCTTCTCCATCTCCTCAGAGGGACCTGCACAGGAAAAGAGGCTTCTATTTGCAGCAGTTAGCTCTGTGCCTCTGCAGTGCTCCCTTTGAGCTTGCAAGAGTCCTGCTGTGTCACATTGGATCAGTCCTGCTGGGAACATTTGCCGATCAAGCCTTGATTTCTCCACTGATAACCTACCATCTATCAATTTGGTTAATGTGTATCTTATTCGTTTATGTGGTCAACGGGAAGAAAATTTGGCACAGCTTCTGTTTGCCTTTTATGAAAACGAGTTTTCTTTTTTGTTAAATTTCAGAAGCCCAAATCAATGCAAAGCTGACTTGACAAAGTGAGGTGTGAGCCGTTTTGATGAATGAAAAACACAGTTTTTGAATCCTGAAGAATAATTTGCTAATGCATATTGCAAACCAATCAATATGCTTAGTAATAAATCAAACCGTGCATTTTGCTATTGTTGGGTTTTATCATCTGTGAAGCCTAGCTGATTGATAATGTATTAGTTATCTATGGCTGTGTAACAAATCATCCAACACTCAGAAGTTTGAAACCACCCACATTTACCATCTCACAGTTTCTGTAGGTCTGTGTTCTGAATGTGGCTCATTAGGATCCTCTGCTTCAGGGTCCCTCACAGGCGGCACTCATCTCAGACCCATTGGGAAGAATCCACTTCCCAGCTCACACTTGTGGTTATTGGCAAGATTCAGTTCCTGGCGAGTTGTTGGACTGAGGCCTTAGTTCCTTATGAGCTGTTGGCAGGAGGCCCGATTCAGTTCCTTGCCATGTGGGCCTCTCCATAGAGCCTCTCACAACATGACTAATGGCTTCATAGGCAGGAGGAGCGAGTGAGAGGGAAGGAGAGGGTGCCAGCAAGAGAGAGCATGCTAGCAAGACACAGGACACAATGTGTTGTAACCTCATCTCATAAGCGACATCTCATCACTTTTATTGTATTCTGTTGGGCACTAGGTCCAACCTACACTCAAAGGGAGGAGATTACACAAGAGTATGAATGCCAGGAACTGGGGATCATTAGGAGCTGTATCAGATGCTTCCTACCACAAATAATAAATAAGAACTTAAGAAAATTGCAAACTATATAACAGTATCAGGGCATACAAAAATAAAACATACTAGTGTAATCAAACTACTAACAGAATGAATATATAAGAGAGACAAGAAAATTTAAATCTAAATTCTTTAATGCTTTATTCTCAAATCCATAAGCATCCATTGATTGTTTATTTGGCGCCAAGTATCACAATACATTCATGGCACCTCAGAGAGGAATAAAACTGTATTAATGACTGAAGGAGCTTAAAGATTAGGGAAGGAAATGAGAAAGGAGAAAAAAATCGTTGTGAAAAACTTCATAATACAAGCACTTTAATCGTGTTTTTGGAGTATAGTGGTAGATTGTGTGTCAGGAAAATCTACTGAAAGTTGTTGGAAGTTGTTCAGGGAAGTGAACAAAGAGGAAGAATTCCCTAAGTAGAGAGGTGAGAGAAGAGCCTGAGTTAAAGGGAGAACTATTATTTACTTGGGATTAATGAAATCAGAGTTTTGCTGATCAAATAAATGCACAGAAAGATCATCGAGTGGCTAGAAGTTATTTGCACGGTTCCCCAAGTCTCAGTCTCAATGTCAAGGGAAGCAAAGGCAGTTCGATTCCAAGAATGAGTAGAGATAACTCAGTAAAGATAATCTTTGGAAACTTCTCATCCCCTCAGGGAATAGTTGAGCTGGATTTATCTGAATTCACGACAGGTCCCTGAGGAAACTCTGAAACACACACATTGTGTCATTAGGAGCATAGCTGAAGTCCCTCTCTCCCTCTGTGGTAGTTCTCTAACCCTAGGAACTCAGTCAGTTCCAGGTGGCTTCTGGCCACCTGAGACTCCACCAGGCCAACCCTGATGGGCAGATGTCTCCCTCCTTGTACCCATCAGAGTCTACTTAACATCTTTTCTCTCCAGAGGAGAGTGTAGGAGGAGACTTAGGGGCAGCAGCTGGACTGGCAGAGAAACTGCAACCTGTGCCACCTGATTTGAAGCGCAGGCTCTAAGGTAGCTACAGACATTATCCATAGTGATGTCAGGAATGAAGGTGTGCTTGACTGTGGATTATAATACATGATTTTGCTTTTAATTATTTTATTCTTTGCTTTTCCTGTCACCCTAATTACATTTTCACAAATATACCTCCTTTCTTGTGGCAGGAGCATATATTTATTTCTGAGTTTAATTGTTTTTGACATTGTTCACTTTCACATTCTTCAAAATAATGACTGTGGGGTGCCATTATCTAACTATTTATGAGTTCTCTGCCAAGTCATTGTATCCTATTTAAGTTTTTGTTTTTAAAAATATTAAGTTGTTCATCAAAAACAGACTCAAAAATATAGAGGGCAATTTGGTGATGGCCAGAGGCGAGGGGGTCGAGGGGCTGGGGGAAAGCGGTGAAGGGTTAAAGAAGTAGAAATCAGTAGTTGATAGATGACCACGGGATGGGGAGCACAGCAGAGGGGATGCAGCCAGCGGTAATGTAATGGCTAGGTGGAGGGCCAGGGGAGAGAAAGAGCAATCAGGAGAAACGTTTTATAAACTATATTAATGTCTAACCAATTTACTGTATACTTGAAACTAATAATAAAAAATAAAAATAAAAATGTTTGATTTTTAAAAATTCTGTATGCTAGGGAGAAACTGTAGCTCAGAGAGGGTGACAGAGCTGACATATGAACCCAAAGCCTATATTCTTTGTACCAAGCCAAGCAAAAGATCCAATAGATGAAGACATTGTCTGGAATCTTTGAGAAGTCTGGAATGTCAGGAAAGATTCCAGGCAGTGAGATCTGGGCAAATGTCTTTCTCTTTCCCAATAAGGAGGGGCATTCTTCAAACAGTAGGTTGATGGCTTGCTGTCAATCCTTAGACTGAGTAGATGAGTAATATGAGCTAGGAAAACTTATATAAAGGAGTGATATTGTCTCTCTGATCCTCTACAATCCCACAGCTGTCAACACTCCTTTCTGTAACTTTTTGCATTTGCCTATTTATGACATAAGATCCAGCATCCTTTAGTCTACTGGAGGGTCATAATGACCCTCTCTCTTATTGACTACAAGGCAGTTCTCAGAAGGCATCTTACTTTCTATTTGAATATAAAAGAAAGCTTTAAATTCCAATGTTTTCAGAAACTATGATAGGTTATCCCCAGCTTCTCATTGGTTAAAAAAAAAAAATTTCCTTCATTTTTTCTACAATGCGCTTTTCCTAAGTGACATAATCTGATTTTTAAATTCTGAGCCACAATAACCACACATATGAAACACTTTAATTATGTGCTTATATATCTCTCATTCCTACTAAATCGGGACCTCCCCGAATACATTAATATTTATTAATGTATTGAAATATATATACCGGTGCCTGGCACCTAGCAACTTTTAACAAATGCTTGGCCACAGAGTCATTCATTCATTTATTCAGATTATTCAATCTCCCTGAACTTTACTGATTTTTTGTTAGAATAACAATACAAAAAGCACCTGCCAATTGTCAGATACATAGTGGATACTCAATAAATAATGTGACATTCCTTCCCCCTACTCAGAGATGCAATCCACCAGACCCAAAGAGGTAGATATTATTTAGAGCAGTTAAGTGTTCTGGGACCATGTTCTCATCTGTTCTGAACTCATCTGTGTCAGCCTCAAGTTTACCAGTCTATATATCCTTCTCCTTGGCAAGAGAAGAGAGGGAAAAGCCTCCTGAGCCTTCTGCTTCTTCTGTCTCCCACGAACGTGATTTGTGTACAGACTGTGAGCTTTGTTCATCTTGCTGGGTGAGCACAGCCGTAAATAACCCCTAACCCTCTAGATGTGATTTGTTCTGGTCTGGGCCCTTTTTTTATTTCTCCTTGTTTAAACAGTGGCCTTCTGATTTTTGTACATGACCTTTTTTCTATCTGAGCTTATTAAATGACTTTATCATTTATTTCCCACTTTAATTGGGAGAGCTTAGAAATGTTTAATGCTTATAAAATGGAAACATGATAAAATATAACATGTTGCTAATATAATCAAATTAGTACATGTGATTTAAAATCTTAGCAATTCATTCAAGAACTTCATTTTGGCCCTATTTATACAAGAGGACAAACTTATTAAACTTATTAATAAAAGGTCTGAAAAGTTTTTTTGAAAAGTTTTTTTTTTAATGGTTCTACTTTTCAGTATGGTGAGAGCCTAAATCATGAATTTAATTAAAGAGGCTCATGTCTATAGTTCCATATCTGAAAATCACCAAACTCTGACAAGCTAAAGTTCTTTTGTAACTTATTTGGTGACAAAATTTGAGCTGAACTGAAGAAAAGTTATTTATAGTTTCTCTTTAACTTACTTTGTATGAATATTCATGTTTCATGGTAAAAATAATGTTTGCTTACTGTATGCTGCCCTAGGCCCTGTCGGAAATGTTATATAATACATTATTTATGTTCTCTATGACCTTCTTAAAATCTGAAAAGTCTGAGTTTTAAAATATATTTAGTCCCAAGAATATCTTTGGGGGATGGAATCATGGGCCTGTAGTTATCACACTTAATCCCTGGGGTGTTGGTATTGATATGTATAAAACACTTATGTGGAATGAAGTTCCATCATCTTTAATTATAATGGTTTCAAAGAAAATATTCAAAAATAGTTTCTACCTACCAAAATATTTATGGATGAAATAATGTAAATATCTGAGATTTGTTCAAAACAATATGGGAAGGAAGGAAGTAGAGTGGGTCAAGAACCTTTGAAGAGTCTTTAGATTTTACCTGACTTACAAACTCACAAGTTAGTCTGCCACCATTTTATGGATGTTGGTAGAAGACATGAAACTCCTGGGTCGGAGAAAAAGAACTTTATTGTTCGCTAAACAGCAAACAGCATTAGTTTCATGTTCACATCAGATCCCTCTTGCTTTCCAAGTCCCATGGGGCAATGTGAAGTGACGCAGGTGGATGTTGTGCAAGCAGTGGGTTTGTATCACAGCCAGGAACCCCTGAGTTTATGGAACCTGTATCTTTTATAATTGGCAGTAAGCCAACCTGCCTGGCCTTGTCCTGAAGGGAGCTATTATCTTTGTTATGCTGGTCAGTAAACAAATCTGCCTTCAGCTCTGAAGAGCAACACTGTTTTTATCACCCAAGACTGTTCATTGTATAAACATCCATGAAAAAATAGTTCATAACAAGGCTGTCAGTGTCTCTGCTCACAAGATATGCAGAAGCACAAGAGACCCATGGAGAATTGTCCCCCAAGAGTGGTGGTGGTGGTGATGGTTATGGTGGGGATGAAACAAATCAATTGAGGTGATAATATTTAAACTGGGTGATAGATATATTGAGGTACAGTCTACTTTTGTATATATTTTTAAATCTCCAAAAATAACAAGTTAAAAATAGCAACTGCTGTAAGTAACATGCTATGTGACATTCTTTATGTAAATCGCAATAGAAAAAGACCCATAGATACTTGTTAACTCTTCATTCTCTCATCTCTAATTCTCTGAGCAAATGTCTGAGGTCTGTTCAGTAAATGATCTTTGAGGCTAATTACATTATTGGTTTGCTAGTGTATAGACGAGTTCATATAATTAACTCAAATCTCTCCAGGTTAAATAACCACCAACTGTAAAAGTTGGGAATATTAGGGAATGGTAGAAAATGACCTTTAAGTTTTTAATTTGGGGGAGCATAACATGCATATTACATATACATAAATACACACATCACAATATGTATATAACATATACATGTCATAAAATCGAGACAAAGGAGATTTCATTTATCTGCAAGGCCTTTTATTCACATAAGTAATAATCAGACTATCGAAAAAGGAAACCTTGAAAATAATGTTACTGTAAGTGTTTTTAGCAAATATATCCTTTAAAAAATATATTTTAGTGAAACATAAACACATCCTTGTCTGAAAACAGAGGTATCTAGACTAAAAAGTGGATGTCTTATTTCCCACCGACCAAGCACTACCTCCTCTCCAATTTCCTATTTGCCTCCAGCAGGTAATTGCTGTTAACAGTCTGGTGTGTATTCTTGCAGGCAAGTTTCTGTAAGTTTATATCCATTAATATGTAAATGGACAAATACAGTTTTAAAAAACATAAATGGGATTATGCTGTTCATATTTTTATATATCTTGGGTTTTTTTTCACTTAAAGGTTTCTTGGAGATATTTCCATTTCAGTATATGTGAAACTATTTCCATTTTTACAACTGTTGCATAGCATTACATAAGATGGATGCATCATATCTGAAACATCCAATCTAAGCTCATCTTTCACTGCTGCTAAGAATTTTTCATAATTATTATAAATATGTATCACAATTGCATTCTGTATCAAGTAAGCTTCACAGATCAGTTCCTGCCTACCTGGGTCTGTAAGACAACCTCAATACAAGCATGGAGCAAGAAAACAATCTCTATACATGTCGAGGGTTTTGAGATTATTTTTCTTAATTTGTGAGGCTTATTTTAAATTCTCTTTCTAAATCGAGGAGGAAGGGAGCTTAATGAGGAATAGAATACTTACATAGTCTCAAAGTATTTCTTCATTAATTACTTATAAGTTACAAAAAGAAACTATACCGAAGGAAGCAGACTTTAACCAAATGACCAAAATCAACATCTCCAGCAAGGCCAAACAGGCATCATGTGCCACCAAATATGAAGCCCTGAGAAAGACACATCACCCGTGTAGTGTTCCAGCCAGATATGCATTACTCGAATCAAATCATGAGAAAACATTAGACAAACCCCGATCGAGGGAGATTCTGTAAAATAACTGGCCCATGCTCTTTAAAAATAATGATGAAAGAAAAAAATAAAAAGGTTTAAGTACTGTTTCAGATTGAAGAAAACTAAAGGTTTAGGTACTGTTTCAGATTGAAGAAAACTAAAGGTTTAGGTACTGTTTCAGATTGAGGACAACTAAATGCAATGTGTAATCCTGTACCATAAAGTACAATTAAAATTGGAACATGAACTATAGATTAGATAAAAATACAACATCAACGCTAAATTTTCCAATTTCAACTACTGTACTGTGGTTATATAAGATTATATGTTAGAAATATGTTAGGATATGTGGGAGATACATACTGAAGGATGATGGAGGGGTAAATGTACATGCTTTCTGCAGAAGGTTCAGGAAAAGTGTGCACATGTGTGTGTGTGTGGAGAGAGAGAAGGAATCTGATAAAGCAAATGTAACAAATTATTAACAATAAGTGAATATGGATAATGGGTATGTGAAAGTTTTTGGTTTTTGTTTTGTTTGTTTTGTTTTGTTTTTGTTTTTGTTTTACTATTTTTGCTACTTTTCTCTAAAGTTGAAATGATTTCAAACTGGAAGTTGAAATACATGTCTTGATTTCAAGATCATCCAGAGACCTGGAGTGTGTCATGCATACAAGTGATGGTCATGTTATCTGTTCAACCTTTTGCCTGCTTGGGGTGAGCAATGGTTATAAGACTTCAGGAAACAGCTCTTTTTCAATAGAATTTCTAGAGATGTTTCATATATCTCACAATTAGGAACTGCCAAAACACTTGAGTTTCAGAAATACAAATAGCTGAATAACTGTTCATTTTCAGAGGCAGGAGAGGAACTTGTATTTTAAAGGGCAAGTTGTTTTAATGAAACATTGTCTTGCATTGACCTGTTGTACTAATTCTTTGCTGGGCATCTTTCACTAAGCTGTGTCTATGCAGATAAACTTGCTCTCACTTTTAATCCTTTATTTTTTGTAATATTGTGTGAAGTTAGTGAACAATGACCAGGTCATGGCTTTATGTTTAGAGATGCATAAAAGCATAGAAATTATTTTAACAGATCAATAATCCTTCTTGCTTATCTGTCTCTGAATTGCTCTAAGGACCTGGCAATAGCGGTTACTTTATTTATTATCTCAGTAGCTGTATTGACATATAACTCACATTTATACATATTTCTCATTTAAAATGTACAATTCATTGGTTTTAAATATATTCACAGAGGTGCAACCACCACCACAATCTAATTTTAGAACATCTTCATCACTCCAAAAAGAAACTCCATGATCATTAGCAGTCACTCCCCATTCCCTCCTCCTCAGCCACTGGAACCACTAATTTATTATCTATGTCTATGGATTTGCCTATTCTGGACACTTCATATAAGTGAAATCATACAATATGTGGTCCTTTGTGATTGGCTTCTTTCACTTAGCACACTGTTTGCAAGATTCACCCATGTTATAGCACGTATCAGTACTCCATGTCTTTTTATTACTGAATAATATTCTATTGTATGAATATATCATATTTTGTGTTTATTCACTAGATGATGGGCATTAGGGTTGTTTCTACTGTTTCACAATTGTGAATAATGCTGCTATGAACGTTTTTGTGGATGTATGTTTTCATTTCTCTTGAGTCTATATCTAGGAATGGAATTGCTGAGTCATGTGGTAACTCTCTGTTTCACATTTCGAGGAACTACCAAATTGTTTTCTAAAGTGGCTGTACTATTTTACATTCTCACCAGCAATTTCTTCACTTATTGTCTCTCTTTTTTATATAACCATCCTAATGGGTATGAAATAGAATCTCATTGTAATTTAGGTCTGCATTTCCCTAATGACTAATGACTTTGAGCATATTTTCATGTGCTTAATGGCAATTTTTATATCTTCTTTGGAGAAATGTCTATTTAGATCCTTGCCAATTTTTTATTTGGGTTATTTATCATTTTATAAATGATATAGGTTTCTTATTGGATATATACTTGGCAATAACAATTTACATGGATTGGCTATCATTTTGCTGCTTTTTTTTACTTAAAAAATATCTTGGATATATTTCAATTTCAATATGTATGAACAAGTCTCAGTTAAAAAAAAAACTGTTGAATAGCATTCAATATTTGAAATATCCCCTAAAAATTGCAACCTGAATGAGGTCTTCTGTCTGCATGTTTTTATAGGACATATTCTGAAGCACTGCTTCTCTTCTATATATTGGGGGTATTAGTCAAATTCACTCTCCTGGATTTATGCCCTCTAAGATCGAGAAACATGTATTCTGCATCTTTTTGAATGTGTGTATGGTTTTCTCACAAAGTACTTAGCATATATCACTCTGCTGGTTGGTATGTTTAGAGTAGAAGATTCCCACTGGCTCCTTGTAAACTCTCAAAAGAGAAGACTTTTCCCCTTTGGGTCTTGTTTATGATGCTGCAGAATATAATCTTAGAGTTGGTAAAGACCTCATGAGTCCTGTGGTCCAGTGGAACTCACAGTGCTGTCCACAGACTGGTACCAGTCCACAGTCTCTTACTAGACCATGATTGAATACAGGAATGGAAAGTAAGTATTTAGAAACTTTTCTTGTATTTGATATTGCTGTGGAAACCAAGCACATGATATTATATTATACAAAATATCAGACCACAATTGATAGGAAATTTTAAAAAGGACTTCACCAAAGACAATTGAGAAATACTTCCATAGTCCAATCTGTCACCCACAGCAAAAATCCCTTCTGCAGCCAATCAACTAGAATTTACTTAATAAGTTTAGTTTATTAGTTCAAGATAGATTTATTCCACCTCTAAACCATAATTTGAACTGGTCAAGCTTACAGGCCCATATCCTGGTTTCTCACTTACTAGATGTATGAACATGAACAGGGTTCTTAATCTCTTGGCTTTAGTTTCCCAATTTCTACCTCTATAAAATAAAAGAACTAAGAAGACCTATTTTCAAGGGATCATTTTCAGGAATGGATGAATATATATAATAGAACAGTCCCTAGTACACGATAATCATTCAACAAATGTTAGTGAAGTTAACAGTGATGCTGATATTGGGGACAGGGCTATTGGATATTGTGGGTATATTATGTAGAAGCATGGCCCTTGCTATCTAGTAGCTAATGAGGGAGTACAGACAAAGAGAAAATTTCAGTGCAGCAAGTGTTGAGACAGCATGAGTACATAGGGTATTTGATCTTGTCCAAGAGGGAGAGTATATTAGTGTAAAGCTAAGCTGTAAGAAAGAGAGCTCAAGGATGTGGTTCCATAGTGTAGCAATTCCACGTCTGCTTTACACACAGAAGGTCCTGGGTTCACGCCCCAGTGGAGCCACAGTCCATGGTCTACGGCCAGGCCACCCTGAACAAGCCTGATCCTGTCTGATCTCGGAAGCTAAGCAGGGTCAGGCCCGGTTAGTACTTGGATGGGAGACCACCTAGGAAGACCAGGTGCCGTAGGTGTAGAAAATAATAATAAAGAAAAAAAGAGAGCTCAAATACTTAAAGACTACGGAAGTGTATTTCTCTTTCACCTATAAATTCTGAAGTGAATAGTTGTGTTAGTAATGTAGGCTGACTCCTATAACAAACAACTCCCAAATGCAAGGGACTATTAACAATAAAATGCTTATTTCTTGCTCACATCATCATTCAATCAGGTGACTAGACAAATAGCCTTTCTTGTGGTCATTTAGAGACCTAGACTTTCTGACTCTGAGTGATCGTGTATACATGAAGTTGGGACAAATAAATGGATTTTAGAGGATGACTGTTGCCACAGAGATCCACTCGTGGCATCATATAGCTGGGGACCAGAACATGGCAGGAGAGGGTGACAAGAGATGAGGCAAGGAGAGGCTAGATCATAAAGGGCCTTAAATGCCAGGTTAAGAAGGCTGGACATATGAATATTATAGAGTAGAGGCAGGAACAGAATTTTATTTTTAAAAAATTTTTGAAGAACACTCTGCCTGTAACATAGAGAGAATTTTGGAAGGAAGTAAAAGGGTACCTTTTAGAATCATACCTATTTCAGTAATCCAGGCCGAAGTTGATGGTTTGAATCAAGGCAGTGTCAATGGGAAAGGAGAAAATTAGATGGGCCTGGAGAGTGTCTTCAGGACTTTCAGATAGATGGACTAGGGAGAACTGGCAAGGATGAAGGTAGGGACCAGGATGACATCCTGCCAACCATTCTCTGAAATGGGTAACCTGAAAGAGGAGGCTTTAGAGGGTGGGCTAAGGTGGAAGATTATGAGTTCAAGTTTGGCTACATTGAGTTTTAGGCGACTCTAGGGTTTTTCAATGACACCCTCCAGTTGGTCTTTGGAGATTGAGGCATGAATTTCAGATGAGAACGAGCTAGAATAGAAGCAAGGTTTCACAATGTATACATGACAGAACAATAGGAGTCACTAAAACAGCAAAGTAGAATGAGACTAGAGTAGACCCAGGACAGAGCCTGGTGGAGCCTCAGTGAGAATCATCAGATGTGAGAGAGACCACAAAAGGAGCCTTAGAAGAGTAGCCAGAGGAGTCAGGTGGCAAGAGAGTGCAGTGTCAGAGAAGCTACAGAAAGAGTTGATTTCAAAAAGGAGGATGTGGTCAACAGTGTAAGAGAAATTGCAAAAAGCATTGATCAACAGTGATATTGCAAAGATCAGTTTGCATGGTGGGGGCAGAAGCCACACTGGGTAGACTGACAGAGTGAAGGCTGTGGAGGGCAGATCACAAGTGCAGAGCACACTCTCAAAAAGTGAGGTTTCAAAGAACATGGGAGAAAGAAGCTTGATGGAATGTGAGGCTGGGGCAGTTTGCCTTACGTAAGTGATGGGAGAAACCTATGTGTGATCACCAATGAGAAGTCGAGTTTAGGAAAAGGCAAAGGTGAGAAAAGGCATCATTGATGGAGGTAGGAAAAGAATCAAGAGCATCTATGGATGGATTAGTCTTAAATAAAAGTTCCCTTCCCCATAAGTAATTTCCTTTAATGTACAACTCTAAATATTAGAACTATGTTTCTTATACTGAAGGGAAATGTGTTTGCTTGTAATTCTCGTCTAGGTCTTATTTCTGCTTCCTCAGCTCTTACAGGGCTGCAATCCTGTTTCCTTTTTCAGTTCCTTTTATAAATAACAAAAATTCCTTCAAGCATTTTTCATATGAGTCGATTTCATGGTTCCATTTGAGCAATGTTCAGCTTAAAATGTCAAACTCCGAACTGCTAAAAAATATTCCAGATGCAGTTTGGCACATGTGGTAGCAAGACCACTGTTCGTGTTTTCTTTCTTGATGTGGACACTATATATTTATTATTGCTCTATAAATTGCATTTTGAGCTTTTTTAAAAAATCACATTATGCAAACATTACTTATTGTGCTTATAAACAATTAAAACCCCCAAGTCTTTTTCCAGGAACTACTTTTAAGCCAACTCTCCTATGTTAAAAGATAGGTATGTCTGTTTCTTTTTGTGACTTTTGACTTACTATACCAAGCTGTCATCCTGTTGGATAGGATATGGGTGCTGACATCCAACATATTTACTCTTTCCCAGTCAGCGTTGTCAGGTTCAACATTCACAAACTTGTGGGAAGCAGAATCAAAGATGATTCCTGCGCCCTGGAGTGCACACTTTGCTGTAATCCTCCCCCATTGTGTGTGGGTAGAACCTGTGACGTGCTTCTAACTAATAGAATGTGGCAAAGATGAGGGATTTTGTAGATGTAATGAAGGTCCCCAAGCAGTTTTCTTTGAGTTAATCAAAGGAGAAAACATCCAGGGTGGGCTTGACCTAACCAGGGAAGCCCTATAAGAGAGGGTCCAGATTTTCCCTGAAAGAAGAGACTCGAAGCAGGAAACACTCTCTCCTGCTAGCCTTGAAGAAGCCAGCAGCCATATTGGGAACAAACTATGGAAAGAGGCAGTTTCTAGGAGTTGAGAGCCTTGGTCCTCTGACCCCAAGGACTTGAATGCTGCCAACAACTTGAATGAGTTAGGAAGAAGTCCTTGAGTCTCAGATGAAACCACCATCCCCACCAACACCTTGATCGCAGAGAACACAGCTAAGGACCCCCCAAAAACCGAAATAATAAATGTATTTCTGCTATGATGTTAAGTTTGTGGTAATTTGTTATGCATCATAGAAAATGCACTTGTCATCAGCACTACTGTTTATGTCTTAGGTGTAAGAGAGTTAAACTGCACAAGGAGAGAGCACTATCCATCAAGACTCCCTCCTCCACTCCTCACCTGTGGCTTCCATAGCTTCCTTGATGTTCCTTGCCCACGCAGGTTAATGAACTTTACTTGGTGAGAGGTAGAAAATGTCATCACAGTGGACCACATATCAGCTTCTGGACCAGAAGAGAACTGCCTCCATGACAACAGAGGACACATTGGAAACCAGTACTGTTTGTACTGTATACCATTGCAGTACTTATGCTGATTCATTCTGTGACAAAGCATCTGAATCAGACATTAAGGATCATCTCTGTTATCAGAAAGCCATTTGCCTCCGGATAAAGAATGTCTGTTTATATTCTGGACACGCTTGAGACTCTTGACTAAGAAGCCAACTCTGCCCTCTCATTAATACTTTGTGGGTGTCAAGACCTTCATTAAGATTCTACTTCCTTTAATGTGGGCACCTTGGCATGTTTTCTGAATGACCTTAATGGCTTAAGGAGGATTAGTTTTTCCAAATAATAGGCAAGAATGCAGAAAGTAATTGGATTTGGCATACTTCGTAGCATCTCATTGGACTGCTTTTAGAAGAGCTCTGAAAGAAAGGCATTATTTAAATCAGAACAAAAAAGAAGATTTGTCTAGAGACACTGATGAGCTTCTATTAGATTCAATGACTAATGCTGCATGTCAACACCAGGCTCCCATGTAGATGAGTTATGACATCAATGTGTATAGACTCCTTAATGCCGAGAGAGGAGGGGAAGGCAAAGTCCCCCTTCCACTCCATTACAGAAAGTTAGTAGGAGTATAGTGAGAATCCAGGAGGCTGAATGGATTCTATGTTGGTTGATGGACAAGTGAGCAGAAAACTTTAGTTTCTGGGTGATTTGAGATTTCAGAGATGCCCTCGGGCACCAGCTCTGGACCTGACCTAAAGCAGGCTTTTTAAACCTCAATTATTGACATTTGGAGCATAATAATTCTTTGGTGGGGGTGGGGGCAGAGGATAGTGTCTTGTGCATTTTTAGGATGTTCAGCAGCATCCCTGACCTCTACCCACTAGATGCCAGCAGCACCCTGCCCCAAGTTGTAACAACCAAAAACATCTCCAGGCTTTGTCAAAATGCCCCATGGGGGCAAAATAACAGTTGAGAATCACTACTCTAAAATAAGCAAACACTTAGTTTTATGTCCAATATCTGTTCCTTGGGATGCTTTCATTTTCTCAACTCAGTTTAATCAAAATGGTTAACAGCACCATTGGGCAAAAAACTAAGTGCTTATTTTAGAACAATGGTTCTCAACTGTGATTCAGTGTTGTTGTGTTTTGGGGTTTTTTTTTTTTCCATTCTTATTTTGTTGGTTGATTTGGGGTTTTTTTTTTTGGGAATTCACACGAACTACTACCAAATATTCATCAAGCCACGTTGAAAATCCAGAAGGAAGTGAGCAACTCTAGTTTTGTGTTCTGATTTTTTGCTGCCTCTTAAAACCCACACTCCTACTGGGACTACCCCTCCAATTTTCAGTCTAACTCCTACCTTCTTATAGAAGAAATGTGATCAAAAGCATGGTTGCTCAGAAGTTGCCAGCACACAAAAAGCAGGAGATTGAATTGTCATTGAACCAATTAGTTTCTGCCAATAATTGGGAAGAACCTCAGTCGTCAACAAATAAAATGTTTAAATAGAGAGAAGGCTGTTAAAAAACTAGAAATTAAGATCTGAAATTTCGTCAATTTGCCCATGAATATTCAATTAATTATTTGTTATAAGTAATTTTAAATTGTTCAGAGCACTGTATATGTTAAAAAGTATATTGCTTTACAGGAGGGTGAAGCATCATGTTCCAAAATAAGGAAACCGGCCTGGCTAAGCTAGCAAATGAAAGAGGTCGAATCCATTTACAGAACTGTTTCCTTGCTGTTCATTCTGTTGCCCACGCTTCCTGATAGTAATGAAATTATCTTCAAGTGAAAGACCAAGACTTGGGAAAGAAATTGAGCACGAAAAATCAATACTAAGTTTCAGTGGTTCCTGACCTGAACATTAAGCTCCTTTTTATAGTACAGAGAAAGATAGATCCAAGTGACTCAGTCCTGTCTCCCTGATTGGTGGGCAACATCACAAACAGAATTAGATTTTGGTTGCTTTAAAAACTATTAAAATCACTCAAGTTCGAGACATTAGCTATTTTTTTTTCAATGGTGTCAATACTGATTTGAGTTTTCATCTTTAATGGACTTGGCATCTTAATTAGGTATTAACTTTCTCCTTGAAAATGAAGATGAAAGGAATTATTTGGGCTGCAGCCTTTTGAAAGAACACTTGTCAATAACAGCAGAAAATACTGGCGGTGAGGAAGGAACAGAAATGATCCCCTGATCTTTTCTCACAGGGTGTTCTTTGACTCTGATGTTGTTAAATGTAAAAGAAAAATGAAAGTCGTATAGTTTGGAAAAGGTTTGATTTTAGTCAGTCTTGTAAGAATATGATCTTGATCATTTTTCTTCCTCAAAATTGCTGAAGATCAGTTTTATAACTCATATATTTTTATATATTATTTACATGTATAGATTTGTATTTATATGACTCCATAGCAGAGGTTGGCAAACTACAGCCTGAGGGTCAAATATAGCCTACTGCCTAATATGATAAATAAATTTTTATTGGAACGCAGCCATATATTTTTATATGTTTATGTATTGTTTTCTGGCTGCTTTTTGTACTACAATGACAAAGCTGAGTAGTTTTAACACACTTTATGGCCCTTTACAGAAAAACATTTACTGATCCCTGTTCCAGAGCCGATCTTTGTACTTGATACGTGTCTGAATCAGAAAGAATAAATATTCTTTTTTTCTAAAGCTTTGTAAGTTTTTAATATTTAAATTATGTAACACTTGATACATTTTTGGGTAGGGGTTATTCTGGTTTTTCCTTCTAATTTTTGAATTTGGATGCTTTAGCTTTTTTCTTATTTATTTACTTAATTATAATTAACATACAATATTAGTTTCAGGTGTACAACTAGTGATTAGACATTTATATACCTTACAAAGTGGTCCTCCTGATAAGTCTAGTACCCACTTGGCACCGTACGCAGTTATTACAGTATGATTGACTACATTCCCTGTGCTGTACTTACACGCCTGTGACTATTTTTATAACTGGCAATTTCTTAATCCCCTTCACCTTTTTCACCCATCCTGTCACCCCTCTCCTATCTGGTGACCATCAATTTGTTCTTTACATCTATGAATTTGTTTCTATCTTGTTTGTTTGTTCATTTATTTTGTTCCTTAGATTCCACGTATAAGTGAAATCATATGGTATTTGTCTTTCACTGTCTGACTTACTTCACTTGGCATAATACCCTTATGGTCCATCTATGTTGTTGAAAATGGTAAGATTACATTCTCTTTTATTATATAATAGTCGATTGTGTGTGTATCACATTTCTTTAGTCATTCATCTCTTGATGGACACCTAGATTATTTCCATATCTTGGATACTGCAAATAATGCTGCAGTGAACATAGGGTGCATGTATCTTCTCAAATTAGTGTTTTCATTTTCTTCAGATAAATACCCAAAATTAGAATTGCTGGGTCATATGGTAGTTCTATTTTTAACTTTTTGATGAACCTCCATACTGTTTTTCATAGTGGCTGCACCATTTTACAATCCCACCAACAATAGGAGAAGGTTCTCTTTTCTTCGCATTCTTGCTAACACTTGTTGTTTGTTGATTTGTTGATGATAGCTATTCTGACAGGTGTGAGGTGATAGCTCATGTGGTTTTGATTTGCATTTCCCTGATGATTAGTGATGTTGAGCATCTTTTCATACATCTATTGGCCATCTGTATGTTCTCTTTGGAGAAATGTCTATTCAGGTCCTCTGCCCATTTTTTAATTGGATTGTTTGTTTGTTTTTAAAGGAGCTATATGAGTTCTTTTTATATTTTAAATATTAAGTCCTTACCAGATATATCATTTGCAAATATCTTCTTCCATTCAAGGGCTCCCTTTTCATTTTGTTGATAGTTTCCTTTGTGGTGCAAAAGCTTTTTAGTTTGATGAGAATAAATATATCTATAAAAATATCTACTTGTGAAGCATATGCTATGCAAGGAAGGTGCTCGTTCACATGGAAGAAAAAAATGTGTAGAAGAATATGTAGAAACTCAGAAGCGAAGTTCAGAAAGTTATTAAAGGCCTCTAAACAGATGGAGAGAAAAGTGATACTGAATTATCAACCTGGAATTAATTAAAACTTTACCAAAATGCCTATGAAAATGCATATATCGGAAGATTCAATTGAATTCAATTAAAGAAATTAAACAATTATTATGTGGCAGGCATTGTGCCAAGCCACGGAGATAACAAGATGGGTGATTCCTTGGCCTACCACGTGAAGAACCGGGAAATATTTTTGTTGGGTTTCATTCCCCAGAGCCGTTGCTAGCTAGAGCACTGATCAGTTATACCATTGAACTGGTACATTGTGCAAAGGCAGGAAAAAATGATTAACATTGAACTCCTCATCTTTCTTTTCAAACCTGTTTTTCTTCATGTGCTCTCGGTTTGTGGAGAAACATCACCACCCAGTTGGCCAACTTGATTGTCAGCTTATCAGTTCTCTCTCTCTCGTA
Organism: Eonycteris spelaea; assembly: GCA_003508835.1. Taxonomy (NCBI): domain Eukaryota; kingdom Metazoa; phylum Chordata; class Mammalia; order Chiroptera; family Pteropodidae; genus Eonycteris; species Eonycteris spelaea. The sequence continues at coordinate 1,915,513 of PUFA01000219.1, forward strand.
TGCTAGGCTGTGCTTCCCATCTTGCTTCACGGACTCACTGAGGTACCACCTCCTCTCAGAAGATTCCTTGACCTCATCTCTTTTTTTCATACCAGTGCCAGTCTAGGTTATATATCTGTCATGTATGTTCCCAGAGATACCAACATATGCTTCTCATGACAGGGCCCTTGCCACTGTGTTTTAATGGTTTCTTTACCTGAAAGGAGCAATTTTCACATCACAAAATAGTAAGTGGTAATGTTTGTATGGAACATGGATAAATAGATGTGGTCAGAGGTAGTGAATCCAGGTGTTCCAGCTGCCCTAGGATCAGTGCATATGTGGGTATATACATGTTCACTTATTAATTAATTCTGCTAATACTTATTAACCATTCTTTTCATGCTGGACACTGTTATATATAGCAGTGGGGATAGATATAGCAGTGAACAAGACAGACAAAGTCCATGTCCTCATGGAACTTGAATTCTTATGATGACAGACAAATAAGGTTTTCAAGCCAACCTTGCTACCATCACTGCCACTTTTTAATAATTTATTATGGCTATTATTATTAGCAGACAAGTAAAGACAATCAAACAAAATGGTCTCTGAGTTCAGCATCAATTTGTGGGTGTACAGACCTTACAAATGTTCTTGGGATAGCTGTCTACCTTACCACCACTGCCATTTGAAGATAAAAGAAAACTGAGCCCCATTATCTACTTTAAACTCTTATTGGAACCTTTAAACTTTTAATCATGTTTAAAAAGAAAACATGTTTAAAAAGAAAACAGATTTTTGAAGCTGTCACACAATTAATAAACTTACAATAAAACATACAATAATATTTGAAATTCTTTAGAAGAAAACTAACCATAAATATATAAGGTGAGATAATAACAAGTGTTATGGGGAAAAAAAGCAAAAAGAAATGGGTACTGAGTAAGTAGCAGTTGGCTCTTTGGGTAAGGTGATCAAGACAGCATCTACGAAAGCATGATGCTTTGCGCTTGCAGAGACCAGGGCAAAGACAGGGTGGGTATGGGGTGGCAAGAGTGGAATGGGAGGGAGTCAGAAAGAGAGGCATAGGTCAAATTATGTAAAACACTTCAGCCTTGGGAAGGAGTCTGATTTTTATTCTGAGTATGACAGAGGAGGCCATTGGAGGGTTATAAGCAGGAGAGCGACATGGTTTGATCTGGTTTTACAAAGTTCTCTAAAGTTGCTCTGTGGAAAACAGACCAGGGATCTTTAGGAAGAGGAAGTGGAAAAGCTAGTTAGGAGGCTCTGGCAGTTGGGAGTGAGCTGACAAAGTTAGATAATGATGTCGGCTGTGGCAGCAGTGAGCAGTGTTCAGATATGGAATCTGCTTTGAAGGTTGAGCTGCCATGACTCATTGAATCATTGAGGAAAACAGAGGGTCCAATCATAGAAGACTCCAAGGATATGGTCTGGATGTATACAGTAGTTATTTACACACACACACACACACACACATACACCCCTTATATATGTCATTGTGCCAGCTGTCCTAAATGAAAACTTTTGATTAAATAATTTAAATACTATTATACAAAAATTCTCCAGCAATGGTAAAAATTTCCTCAATCCACTTGGCTTTATTTTATGAAATAAAAGTGTCTAAAGACAGTTGATCCTTCGATCTTCCTTTAATTTCATACAATCTTCTTTCATCATAGAAGAAGGAAGGAAGAGGCTCAGAGACTCATCCTAGGTCCCAGAACAGGCAGAAGAAATTCCTTCTTGTGTTTCCTTTACAAATTCAGGCATAAATCCCCTTCCTTTTATAAGGGGATTTTCTTTTGTATCTATTTAAAATAAAATTTGAAGTCTAGCATGACAAATCAATTCTTGGGAAATGTTTTAAAGTATTGAGTTAATAATTTTAAATTTTTCTCAACACTTACACATACTTTTTGAAATGTCCATGGCCCCAGGCCTGCTGAGGTCACACACTGAATTTCAGTTCTCCTCTAAAAAGCAAGCAAAATCTGATCATTCCTATTTCATTTAAATTCTACTTTCTCTTTTTTAAATTTTTAGAAATGTTTAAATTACAGTTGGCATTCGATATTCTTTATATTAGTTTCAAGTGTACAGCATGGTTGCCAGACATCCTCATAATTTATGAAGCGATCCCCCCAGTTAGTTTAGTACCCACCGTGTGTGTGTGCATGTGCACACATGTGCTTACATGCATTCATTCATGTATGTGACTGAACAACATCCTCTTTTTAAATAGTTTTTTTTTACTTTTCAATTATAGTTCACATACAGTATATATTAGTTTCAGGTGCACAACATACCAATTAGACATTTATATAACTAAAAGTGACCCCCGATAAGTCTAGTACCCATCTGACACCATACATAGATATTTCAATATTATTGACTATGTTCCCTATGCTGTACTTTTCATCCCCATGACTATTTCGTAAGTGCCAATCTGTACTTTTTAATCTTTTCACCTTTTTCACTCAGCTCCCCAACCCCCCTCCCATTTCGCAACCACCAGCTTGCTCTCTGTATCTATGAGCCTGTTTGTTTTGTTCATTTATTTTGTTCCTTAGATGCCACATATGAGATCCACTTTCATTCTACTTTTAGTTATTCTCTATGGAAATTAGACTGAATCACTTTTAAATTGCATATCTAAATTTTTCCTCTATAGAATACCTTTACCTTAAGTTTATAATCTTCAGCACACAGAATAAAATATACCTGAATATATTAAATTGTCTTTCCTCAGAGATGAAAAGAAGGAAGTTTAAACTATGAGGGTTTTTTATTTTGTTAAAGTGAGCACAATGTGGTTTTATTAATAATTTTGTTTCTTGTCACTCGGCACATCTTGTGATACTGAACGGTCTTTTATGTATTTTTCTTCTCATGAATTTCTAATATTATTGTACTCTTTAATATGAAGTTTATTAATTACATAATGGCTTAAAAAATCTACCTCTTCATAATGTTTCTTATCATGAATAAAAGTTCAGTGATTCAAGCAAGTTATACATTATAAAATGGCAGTGGTGAGGGTGAGGTTGATTTGAAAAATCTTCAAGATTCTTTCTCACTTGAAGACACTATGAATCTCATCTCTGACATTTGGGTTATCCTTCTAGGCTAGATTGAAAATTATTTGGCACTAAAATTTAAATGCCCTGTCCTTATTCAAGGCCTTTAGAGGATGTCCCTCTCCTAAATTAATATAATTCATATTGCATCAAATTAAATTATAGTGTTCAATTCTAATTTCTCGAGGATTAAGAGGAGCTAATGTAGGGAGTTTGGGTGGAAAAATAATGAACTGCACAAAGAAGTTCACTATCTTGTAATTTTACTTTTCACACAGCACCAAAATGATGTTTTGGGGTGAGTCGAGTCACTAAAAATGCGAATGAAAAAAAATACAGTGATCCATAGTTTTAGTACATTGACCAGGACCTGGAGTTTGTTAATAGGACACATTCGATCCTAATCCCAAGTAGAGAAGAATCAACTTATCCTGGGAGCTAAGAGCAATCAGGACACACTGAGGGGGTTGAAATCCATGAACCTAGAGGGCCAGAACCACTGAGATAAAGAAGCCCAATTTGGATGCCTTTCTCCAGGGCATGGTAGCTGAGAGGACTCTAGCCACTTGCCTGTGTTATAAGTCACACTTGATAAGTTAAGCAGCTATGATATTTACTCTTTTGATTATCCAGTTCTTGGCTCCGCCATACACATGCTACACACTTCTCCACCCCAAATTGGCCATACTAATAAAGAACTCAACCACCCCCAGAACCTCCTCCAACATATAAAGATTTATATAAGTAAATTTTCTTCAATTCTAAAAAGAGGGAGATAAATGTATCATGTTAACCATCTTTTCTTCTGAGATGTCCTCTCTTATAAATTAGCCTGCAGTCACTGTCTAAAACCCAAAATTCTTAAACAAAAATAATTATTCTTGTTGTCCAAATCAGCAAGAAGTAAATTTCTGAGATAAAGCCATTTAACAACAGGAAGTATCTGTTTTTCGTTATTTTGCATTTTTTCAGATTGTTTATTCCATGAGCTCTGGCACCTACTTATATTTCATGTGCCCCTACTTTAATAGTCTCATTCTTCTTGGGCTTTAATTATGCAATCCTTAGCCCACAGCCTCATCCAGAACACTCCCTGTCCCCTTTTTTAAGACTCCTATGCCAGTTTTAGTCAACATTTCCCCTTATTCAGGTCAGGCTGCCATCTAGACCCTAGAGGGCCGCAAGCATAAGAATAAAGGGTCAGCATTTGCATCTTTTTGGGGATAAGCTCAGAGGAGGCAATTTACCAGGGTCCTATCTTTAAAGTCTGCTATCACGACTTCTGACTGCTCTTAAACAAACTGGGATATTTTTTATGCCCAACTCCTTTCCCTCTGCCATTTCCCTTCGTAGATTCAATCAGACCACCTGTTTGCCGCTCACTCCATGCTGTCTTTTTTCTATAACTATCTCAAACAAGTCCTAATTTTAAAAAAGATTGCATATTTAAAATAATTTGAGTTTTGTGAGAATACTGCATTATCAATTTCTATCTGACTTGGAAGAAACATGGGAAATATTTTAGTTTTTAAAAAAATCCTTTCTAAGTAACTAATTCACTAAATGTTATTTGATCTTAATAACTAATTTTTATAGTGCTGATTAGCCATAAAGGTGTTTAATGGTATTTCAATAAGCCCTAAAATATACTTAAAGCAATTGACTGAGGGTCACCATGAGGTTTGTCTGTGTGTCCACCTAGGATTTACAAATATCCAGGCAGCTGCTTGGCTTGCTCAAGGCACTTCTAGAGGACTGGTAGGGCAACATGGGTACCAGAGGCCAAATGTACGTAACAGGTAATGGGTTGTTTCCAACCTTAGGAATAAAAGGAAGACGCAAGCAAGAGAAAGTCAAAGAATTCATTCCCTACTCTGAGTAAGATGAAACAAGTGACATCTGAGGTTAGTGAAGCTGGATTCCCTGTAAAAATTCCTTTTTTAAAATGCATCTTTACTTAAAACTTGGGCCCTTGGGTTTTTTTGGGGGGTTTTTTTGTTTGTTTGTTTGTTTTTTGTTTTTTTTTTTTGGGGTTTTTGTTGTTGTGTTGTTGTTGTTGTTGTTTGTCATGACCAATACACTTTGATCCGTGTTAGGCTAGGGTTCTTTGAAGTTTCTCTACTTCATAAACTAAGGCTCGTGAAATTTGGGAGCTGGAGGGAACTTTGAGAGTATGAGTTAGGCAAAGCCATACATTTGTGCTGTTTTCATCACTGGAAGTAGAGGGGAGGCATCTCAAAAAACTTAAGATTACATATTATGTTTAAAGGAATTCAAAATTTATGGCTTGATTTTTACGTCTCCCTTCTTTGGTTTTAGATCTCTGAATCATGGCCTTCAATGACTTAAACTCAGCTTGGGTGACAGCAAGTGCATTATCCCCTGGCTCTCTAGTCCCTGCCTCCTACACTCCTACTCTTGTCCCCACCCCAGTTGCTTTATGGAGATTGTGAAATTGGAGCTAGACCAGACTCTGAGTATAGAAAGGATTTTGATAGTTTGAGAGGGAAAAGAAGATAGCGTGACAGATATTGCTACTTGTCACTCAATATTCAGCCTCCCCTTTCAAATGAATAGAATCTGTCTCTCCCATTTAGCCAATCCCTTGGCCTCCCAGATTTAAGACTACATTTGTCTTAGCCTCCCTGATTGCTAGATGTGGTCATGCAATTAAGTTCTGGCCAATGGGATGGCCAAAAAGACAGACACTTAGGCAACCCATCCATAAAAGAGTGAGGTATGTCCTTATCTACTCGCCTACCCCCATTTCTCCATCACATTGATTAGAATGTGATCGTGCTGTCGAATCATCTTAGACCAAGAAGAAAAAGATAACACAGGGTGTCAGAGAAGATAGCTGGAAGGGTCTGGTTGTTGGGTGCCCTCATGGGGTAGATCTGCCACATTGCCTCTGGACCTCCTATCTCTGGACTATTTCATGAGGAAAAAAAAAAAACTCCTATGGTGTAAGCCACTACTTACAGCCAAACCTATCTACTAATGAGTAGAAGCCTTTTAGGTACAGAGAATAATATGAGTAAAGGCTTAGGACTATAAAAACAGGGGCCAGGTGAGAATAAGAATTTTGGTTCCAAGTTCCTCCTCCATACTCCATGTATTACCCAAGGTGATTTCTTAACAATCCAAATCTGATCAGGCCATTCTCCCATTTAAAACCTTTCTGTGACTTCTCATTCCATAGCATGGCATTCCGAAAGACAGAAAATGGCCTTCCTCCAAAAGAGCACCAAAGTACCCAAAGGCTAGATCACCCTGGACAACAGAAGACATGCTCATAAATAAATAATGACAGTTATGATAGTTGGGGAGAGTATTCGTTTGGGGAATTATAAAATTCCTGCTCTAGATATTTGAGTCTGAATAGCTCAAGACAGTTTGTGCATTCCTAGCCTTCTCCTTCCAAACACCACTGTTTATTTTTCATTTGGTGGTCTGCTTGGCCATCTTCTGTACTTTTTAAATATCACAATAGCTACACTGCTGATTCTTTTATCAAGTTTAGATGTTATATGATGGGCTCTGTCCTAGGTCCTGGAGAATACAGGGGTAAGCAAAACAGATGTCATCCTGCCATCACAGAACTTTCGGTCAGGGGGCATAATGAACACTAAACAAATAATTACACAGTCACTTAACTTATTATAATTGGGATAAATGTTCCAAAACAGAAGTTGTGAGAGCACGCCTTACTCTCATTTTTACTTTTCATTCGCAAATGACCAGTTTTATAGTGTTCTCTGTATCTCCTTAGCAAACCTATTTGGAGACTAGTTATTATAACAAGGGACCTTCCAGCTCATCTGATTTCTCTCCACAAGCCCTATCTCTTGCACCGCACACAGGACTTGGTACCACCTCACTTTAAAGAAGCTCTAGATTGCTTTTGAAAGGCAGATGTAAAGGCTCCAATCCATGGAATGGGGCATAAAAAATATTGACTTCATAGGAGGTCTCCAATGAAAAAGGACAGACCTCTGTCCTACTCATCTCTAGAAATAATCAAACCACTTAGATTAAACCAGGGACAAGAGGTCTAAGTATATGTGAATCTAGGTATATATTTATTAATTTCTAACTTGACTTTAATCATATTAGTAGCTTTTAAAAATATATATAATACCTCATTTAGCACTCTTAAAAATTGACAGCAAACTAGGAAAGTCAGAGACAACCAGAAAACCCAAAATTCTGTAAGTAAAAAAATAAAATAAAAATAAAGCAAATATAAAAATCAACCAGTGAAAATATACCAGGCATTACATGTAAGCAGCTCTCACTTAAAGTTTTGAATAGATAATTTTTTAAAAACCATCTTCATAATAGTCATATTTCATGGATCACTAAGAGTTCGATCTTAAAATCCTGCTGAAGCTCAAACTGAAAGCCTGTTCTTTATAAAGAACGATAGTGCAATTTCATAGAGCAACTGGGGTGCTACTGCTGTCCACTGGGTACAATAGAATGCATTTTACTTTCATATATTCCAGAAATCATCCCATACCATTGCAAATTATTCCCAGCCATGCTTTTTACTTGCATTCCCAGAAAACATCCAGAATCTTTTTAAAAAATTGTTATTTTTCAATTGCAGTTGACATACAGTATTATATTAGTTTCAGGAGTACAAAATAGTGATTAGACATTTATATAGTTTATGAAGTGATCACCCCAATAAATCTAGTACCAGACTTAGCTGTTACAATTTGTTGACTACATTCCCCATGACTATTTTGTAACTACCAATTTGTACTTCGTAATCCCTTCCCCTTTTTCACCCATCCCCTAAACCCCCTTCCTATCTGGCAACCATCAAAATGTTCTCTGTGTCTATAAGTTTGTTTGTTTTGTTTGTACATTTATTTTGTTTATTAGGTTCCACATATAAATGAAATCATATGGTACGTCTTTCTCTATTTCACTTATTTCACTTCGCATAATACTCTCTAGGTCCATCCATGTTGTTGCATATGGCAAGATTTCACTCTTTTATGGCTGAGTAATATTTCATTGTATGTATGTACTACTTCTTTCCCTATTCGTCTATTGATGGACACTTAGGTTGCTTCCATATCTTGGCCATTGTAAATACTACAGCAATGAACATATGGATGCATGTGTCTTTTCAAATTCATGCTTTGGGTTTCTTTGGATAAATACCCAGAAATGGGATTACAAGGTCCTTTTTTGTCTCCTGTTATAACATTTGTTTTAAAGTCTATTTTGTCTGGTGTAAGTATTGCTACCCCAGCTTTTTAATCATTACAATTTTTGTGAAATATCTTTTTCCATCCCTTTCCTTTCAGTGTGTGTGTGTGTCTTTCAATCTGAAGTGAGTCTCTTGTAGGCAGCATATGTAAGGGTCTCATTTTCTTATCCATTCAGCCCCTTATGTCTTTCAATTAGAGCATTTAATCCAGTTACATTTAAAGTGATTGTTGATAGATATGTAGTTATTGCCATTCTATTATTCATAATTTATGGAATCCAATCATCACTGTTTGGTCTTCACTTCACTAGACCTCTCAGAAGCATTTTAAATAGTTGAATACTGCTCTATTCTAGAAATACTTACTCTTTTGGCTCCTATGAACTGACTGAAGTGATTCTCAAAGTGTAGTCCCTGGACCAGCAGCAACAGCATTATTTGAGAACTTATTAGAATTGAAAATTCTTGGACCTTAACCCAGATCAACTGAACCAGAAACTCTGGGCATGGGACCAGCAATCTGGGTTTTAACAAGCCTTCTAAGTAACAAAGTTTGAGAACCACTGCTCTATTGGTTTTCCTCCTGCCTCAATTATAGTTCATTCTTAGTTTAGTTTTGTTTTTGGCTTGTATCAGTTAGCTTTTGCTGAATAACAATATACCCCAAAACTTAGTGGCTTAAAAATACAACTTACTCAGCTTATGAATGTTTTTCCCAATTGCTTTGTATATTTTCTTAGGTCAAGCTCCCAAGAAGTAAGCTATGAAGCAAAAATTGGAGTACAAGTGGCTTATTTGGAAGAATTCTGTGAAGCATTGGTAGGAGCATAGGGAGGTCCGACAGGAAAGGAAGGAGTTAATATGAGATGTATTAATGAGAAGGTTATTCTCTGGGTTCGATCGCTCAGGGTGCTTCCAAGGCATTACCCATTCTAAGGGTGAAGAAGTTGGGATAATTAGTCACCAGCTCCCATTCTCCACTGATCGAGGGCTGCTTCTCACAGCTGTAACACCCTTGTATTCACCCACCTATCTGTTTTGAGGGCCAAGCTTGAGGCAGAAAGTCCAGGTACTTGTACAAAGAGAACATTTACGTAGGATAATGCCCCATGGGTGTTGGTGCAGTTCCACATCTGCTTTAGGAACCCCTATTTTGGGCTCAGCTGGTCCCAAACCTTGGGAAGCTTCCCCTGACACACTGAGGCAGAGTTAGAGTCTTTTTCCTGCCTCCCTGTCCTCTTAAGTGCATTTCACTAAGTTTCTGTTCCCTTGTCTGCTCCCTTGGACCTGACTCATCAGTTCCTTGAAAATGGTGATGGGATTTGGAACACAGTACCACAAAATAGGGTGCTTTGGCATATTGAATATTTTAAGCTGAAGGAATTTGAGAAACAGCAGGTGCAGAAAGGACCCTCTAACCCTGTCCCCTCCCCTGAGGCAGGTCATAAGACCCTCATGTGAGAGATGCCCTCCCCATAACCAAGGGAAGGAGCATCCTTATTTTCAAAGACCAAAGCATGCTGAAGGGAATCTGAATGAAGAGGCCTCACTAGGTTTTCCCCAGTTTACTACCCTTAGCTCACACCCTTTGTCCTATCATATTTTCCCATAACTTTATAATCTTCCTCAAACCTACTATTAAAACACTCAGGTTTAACCATTTCTTTGGGTCTTCACTTCCTTATGAAAGCGCCTGTGCCATGTAAAACTTCTGTTAAATAAATGTTTGCTTTTCTCTTGTTAATCTGTTTGTCAGTATAATTTGCAGGGCCCCAGCTAGAGAACCTAGAAGGGTAGGAGGAAGAACTGTTCCTTCTCTACAGTAGTAGATTGCACATAGTCATTTTTTTCACCCTCTATTTCTATTTAAGTGCCTAGCACAGAGATGACATTTAATTTATGTCGATTGAATGCATGAGTGGGTGCCTTATCTTTTTGTCCCTTAAAAGAATTCACACATAGAGGAAACTCAAAGAAATATTTATTGAATTGAAGAGGCTGTATGATTGATGTGAGTATATATTGGACCATCATTAACTTCAAACTAATTCTACTATGTCAGAAATAATGACTGAATACGAAAAAAATCTCTTTTTTTAAAAATAGCCTTATCTTAAAAAATCGCATTAAATAAATAGACCTAAGGTAACTGTTACTCAAGTTTTCTTGAAAAAAAATATTTTGCCTTCCATATTTCTGTTCTTCCTTCACAGAAGAGCAACATCTTATGAGACTTTCCTTTTTCAATGTATAGACTTGGTTGTGTGATTTAAGTTTGTTATGTGTTTGCCTTATAAAAAGGGCAAGTTTAAATATAAATAAAGCATTGTCTTTTGGAAATTTTATAATTAAAGCTAATTGAAAATCATGTAAACTTCCATCTATCACACCTTATTCCTTCTTTCAAAACATTTTTACATGGTCTTCTGATAGTAATATTTTTAGTTCATCTCTCTTAGTTTTAATGAGGCACATTTTGATGATTGAAAGGAACTCCACTAGTATACTTAACTTTGAAGGATATGCAATCAATGTCATGAAGGAGCTGCATTGGATAGAAAATAAAATTTTCCATGGATAAACAGACATTTTTCACGGAAGAAGATAACATTCTACATATTTCATTTTAAAAGTGGAAACTGTGCTGTTATTGGTATTTAGATACTGCTCTCTCCAATAGAAAGAGTACTGGGCTGCATGACAGAAGATCTGTGTTCTGATCCTGGCCTTGTTCCTTACAAGCTTTGGGAATTGTCTGGACACAGAACTCCCCAAAGCCCCATCTTCCTCTCTTGTACTATGAGGAGTTAGAAGAGAGGTCTCAATCTTTTGAAACTTTGAAGTTCAACACTTCTGTGCCACACTGCAGCTCTGACAACTGTGTGAAAATACTGTTTTATTATATTTGAACCATTCCTTCAGCTTCCCTCTTTAAAAAAATTGGGGTTTGATTGTATTTGTAAATAAACGACATCATTAGGTAAATGGTTTCATATCATTGTTGACAATAGTTGAATGTGGCTTACCCTCAGGAATAATCGTTCTTTGATAACATGGAGGATGAAAGATGTATAAGGATTCAGGTAGCTATTATTTTTATCTGCCCATGATCCTTTCATATTTCCCTTCTGAGTAAGCATTCTCTTCCCTTTGGAGAATTTCTCCCACCTCTCCACAACCACTCTGTGCATTCGGATAGGATTTTTTATAGCAGTCTTTGTCCTCCCTTGCCACAGGAATGGGCATTTGACACAGTGGCTACAGTGTTTGGCCCAGGGGATAAACATGTGACCCACACTACGCCAATTCAAGTTTTCTGTAGAATTTTCTAGATTCAAAGTGTATGTGCCTGGAGGATGACTCTTCTTGGATTTTGTGTTAGGATGTATGCCAGAAACTGTTTAAAGGTATGTAATTTATCTTATATTGCAAGATTGCTTCTAGTGGGAGAGAACAAGGCCAATACACAAATAGAAGCAGAGATGAGTAGAGATGAAGAATAGAGAGAAGTCCAGAGGACATTGAGTTCCTGGTTCCAGCCCTTGATTCGAGACTTCTTCTAGACTCTTCTCATTTTCCTTCTGGGACATTTTCCTTCTTGTTTCATCATTCCTGACTCTTTCACTCTGTAACTCCCAACCTTGCTTTATATCCCCTAGCTTTGACCCATCTTGGTGTTGGCTTTTGTTTCTCCTCATTCAGTTCTGTGAGCTCTCCTAAGAACCTTCTTAACTGAGTTAATAACCCCCTTTCTTTATTTATGATAGTTTAATTTGGATTTTAGGGTTTGCTGTTTTGTTATTGTTGTTTGCAGCAAAAAGAGTCTTGACTATTACCCAATGTGAATGCATAAATGATCTCAAGACAACTGAGATTGAAGCAAATACATTTTTGTAAGCCACCAATCAGGAGCCTAGTTTGTTTAGCCACCACTACTTGGCTACTCATGCATTCATGAAATTATTTTATCATTGGGTGTAGGAAATAAGGGAGTGTGGGCTTGTTTCTCGAATGATGCATGAATAAGAGTCTATTGATGTTGTTGATACCCTCAATGCTTTAAGTTCTGTAGTCTTTTATGTCATCTTGTGAAGCTAACTAGCATGAGCAAGAATCTACCTACACTTCCAAAGTCTCCTTATGGTTTTCTACTTATGCACCAAAGGGAGCCATTCTACCCATTTAATAGGAGGACCCAACTATGACATTCTACTAATCTTTCTGGATCTTTGGACTCTTTTCATTTGCCTGATGGGAGCTGTTTCTCACATTTTCATCATTTCTAGTTCCTTAGCTCTTGCTCTGGGTACCCTGGCTTTAACAAACTACTGAGCTACAGAACTTTGTGGAAGAGGGGTGTTTTGCAGAATTCCTTTCTTCTCTCAAATTAGTTTACATGTTAATCCACTGATCCATTTGTTTTAAAAAAAGCCTACTTACTTTAAAAACAAGGGTGTTAGTACTTTGAGGTTATTATAATCTTTTGATCTTTCAAACCTCCCTACTCCAAGTTCTCTCCTACCTCTTCCTAAATTAATCAAAACAATGCCTATCTGGTGGCTATGAATATTATCTCTTTGGAAACATACTGGGCCACCCACTTTCCTACAACTTCCTCTCCAGTTTAAAGATATTGCTTATCAGCAAAAAAAAAAAAAAAAAAAAAAAAAAAAAAATTTAAACATTGGCTAGATTCTCAGCAAGTAATATATAAAATTCTAAAAGGAGACACTCAGGAGAATCAATATGACAATTAAGAATATTTCAAAATGAAGCTTAAAAAAATCTGTGTTAGAAAATAACATGAATATTTGAGTATGGAGAATTCTCATACAAACTGTAGTAATTTAAGGAACTAACTTTATGGGTATTCTGAAACATGCAGAACACATCACTTGCAAAGTTATCTTTTATACTCATAATTACTCTGTATAATGGCTTGAAGAAGCATTATGACATTTCCCATTGGGATCACCATGGCTCCAGCAGTTGTTCCTGGGAACCACTTTTTATTTTCCATCTTAATGATGTTGATGGTACAATGAGAAAAAGAACCTTTTCCTCTCTTTGATACTTCAGAAAACATTTTTGCTTTTATGGCATATTTTTTTACATTTCATCTTTTTATTTTTATAACTTATCTTCCAGAAAAAAATTCCCAAGGCTTTTTTTGATTAAAAAATAATATAATATTTAGGGAATGTTATTAAAAATAAAAATATCTCCTCAAAAATCACCATAATAACAAAACAATCTGGTTCACCTTTGTGAGTTTGTGTTTGTCTTTGTTCAGATTTATACACATCTATTTTACACAGTCCTTCAGAATGTACATGATATTTGCATATCTGCCCTTTCACTTAACCTTCATTATATAATTTCAAAATAATATATAGTTACTATGTGGATCTATAATGAACATTTTTTAATCTCTGTTGTTAACATTTTGGATGTTTGTAAATTTTGCTGATCTAGATATGTTTCAAAGAAACCCTTAAAGATCTAGAATTAGCACATAAGGAGGGAGAGCTGGGATCCAGCATCCTTGATATGCCTACTAAATTAACCCTGCTCCTCATTTGGATTCCTCTAAATATTTTAGACAATTTCTTTTATCTATTTGTGGTCATCTACAGTCATTTTGGACAAGCCATTGCTACCTATAGTGGCCTATGTAACTGTAAAATACTCACCATATTGTAGTGGGTTTCAAAATGGGCTCTGAAGACCTTTACAAAGGCTTCCACTAAGAGGGGGGAGTGAGTTAACTGAGGCTCTAAATTCTTACCTAAGCTCCAATCAAAGTAGTTCTGTTTTACTGGGGCCTAGTATTAAACAAAAGTTTGAATACAACTGGACTAAAGCAGTAAGGTATGCTGTGATGACAAGTGCACACAGGTGGGCATCACTGAAGCGTTTGAGGATTCAAAGACCTCAGTGGTATAAGATGGTATTACTAGTTTGGAAAAAAGTTTCAGAGTTCTTCAAAAAGTTCAACATAAGTTACCATATGACTTAGCTCCTAGGTATATATACAAGAGAAATCAAATTCCACTCCTAGGTATATGTACAAGAGAAATTAAAACACATGTCACACACACACAAAAACTTGTATATGAATGTTCATAGCAGCATTATTCATAATAACCAAAAGGTGGAAACAACTCAAATGTCTATTGTCTGATGAATCGATAAATAAAATATGATATAGGCATAGGACAGAATATTATTCAGCAATAAAAAGAAATGAAGTGCTGATACAGTCTACAACATGGATGAACCTTGACAACCTTGACAACATTATGCTAACTGGAAGAAGCCCGTCACAAAAGATCACATATTTTATGATTCCATTTCTATGAAATGTTCAGAATAAGAAAATCCATAGAGATAAAAAGTAGATTAGTGGTTGCTTAGAGGTGGGCAGGGAGGGTTGTTTGGAAATGGGGAGTGAGACGTAATGGGTACCAGATGTGTTAAACTGAACTGTGGTAACGATTGCACAACCCTATGAAAAAGCTAAAAAAAATACTGAATTATACTTTATATATGTAACTTGTTTGGTATGTGAATTATAGCTCAATGAAGTTTTTAAATGAAGAAAATAAAAAGAAATAGAACATTGTCAACATCCAAGAAGCTCGTCTGTCTTCCATTAGGTTCCCTGGAAACCTAACCGGAGATGGTGGTTGTACAAGGGATTTTCTGAGTGTTCTCAGGAGAAGGTGCGTGAGGAAAGCAACAGAAAGCTAAACGTGCTCTCAGCTAAGTGTGGACCAGCCTCAGCCTGAGCCAGTGCAGAGCTCAGGAACATGAATCGCACCACAGTGTGCTCCCAAATGAAAGCAAGGGAGATGATTTTTTAAAATATCCTTGTAATTTAACAGATAATCATTGGCCGTGAGCTTCCTCCCCTTCAGCATGTGTGTGTATGTGAATGTGTGTGTAAAACCTCCTGGGAAAGTCAGTGTCCTTTTGACCAAAACCAATTCTAGAAGGGGCAGCTGGGACTCATTTTAGCATCTGACAATCAACAGCTGGAGGACAGATGCCCCAGACAGTACTGAGGATCTGAGCAGGTCACCAACAGTCCCCACTGCATCCCGTCACGTCCCCTCCCTTTATTAAGATCTTGATCATCCTCACTTTCTCCCTTTGGCTAGATTGGATTGTCACTTTGGCATGTGATTTATGGACAATCTGATTTATCTCAGTGTTTTACCTCTTAAAAAACTCTGTTTCACACTGAGGCTATTACATGCCTGTTCTGTGTCCACCAGTGTATTAGATAAACTCCAGTCTCCAGTGAAAATGAATAGCACAGGCCTATTTACTTAGGGTCGACATGGGTGTTTTCAGATATTATTTCCTCTAAGGAAACCAAGAGAGCCATAAAAACAGAGAAGGTAGGAAAGAAAAAAAAAAAACGTTCTCATTGAAGAATGCTGAAATTCACTACTACGTCTTCCTCTTCCCTCATCAATGTCCCTGATGACAATATTTCTGTGGCAGTAGGAATATTCACCAAGAAACTTGGGTTTCTGAGAAGACAAGAGGGTTTTTGATGCTGAACTGGTCAATATGCCTGAGCTCATGAACAAGCCCCAAGAGAGAACTAGCTTTGGAAAGGTGGAGAAAAAAAAAAAAAGATGTTTTATTTAAGCTTAAGGAAAACACCAAGGTTAGAGTGAGTATTAGTTTTCTCTTGCTGCATAACAAGATACCACAAACATAATGACTGAAAACAACCTACATTTGTTATCTTACAGCTTTCATGGGTCAGTAGTCCAGGTCCTACCTAGCTGGGTCCCCTCTCCAGAGTCTCACTGGGCTACAAACAAGGAGTCAGCTGGCACCGCAATCTCACCTATTCCAAGCTCATATATTGTTGACAGAATTCAAGTGTCTTTGTGGTTGTAGGGCTGAAGTCCTCAGCTTCTAACTGGCTATTAGCTAGAGACTGCCTTTAGTTCTAGAGGCCTCCCACAATTTCCAGCCACATGGCCCTCTCCACGGGCAATTCACAACATGACTGCTTCTTGAAGGCCAGAAGAATCTCTCTCCAGCGTGCTAAGATGAAATCTTTTGTAACATGAAGTACTCATGAGAGTGACATCCCAGCGTGTTTGCCATATTCAGTTGGTTAGAAGCAAGAGAGTTCCCACTTACACTCAGGGGTGGGTCGAAGGCAGGGGTGTGACTCATTGGGAGTCACCTTAGGTTATATTAGACACAGATCTATTATCTTAAAAATAATTTTATCCTTTTATAGGACTATACATTGCTTTTAAATTAAAAAACTTTTTTTTTTTTTGTTTTGTAAAAAGAATTGACTATGGCTTCTTATATAACTCTGAAAATTCTAAATGAGCTACAAGGAGATCCTGCATCTTCTAGTTTCCTGGTACTTACAGCTCCCTCTGAAAGGGCTCTTGCATCAGATAATAGCATGCCATGGTTTCAGGCACATAGTAGGTGCTTAATAAATATAGGTTGAATAAATGAACAAATGCACAAAAAGGGGTATTTTTTATGTATACACCAGACAGCTGGCTTTTTTTTTTTTTTTTTTTATACCAAGAAGCAATATCCTAAATGTGTGGTCTCAGCTTAACTTCCTTGCTGGTGGAGGACCAAGGAAATAACCAATGACCTCTTGAGTGCGAAGGTAACAGTAGCATCAGAAGTTACATCTTGGCTATAGTTTGTGGCACGTATAATGGGATTATAGGTCAGCTACCCATTCTTCTAAAAAAGATTAGGTAACATTTGATTTGTAAAAACATAGGCAATATAAGTACCCAGAGTGTTACCTCTTTGTGTTACCACTGCTTGTATTAAGAGCCCCGTGTGGTTTATATCAGGTTGATTGCTTATGGAACATAATGTGCACGTACAACTACAGTCCTACTGGGGTCAATCCAAAGTGTAGATGAGCTTCTTAGGCCGGTGAGCACATTTCCAAGTTATTACTCATGTCAAAATATATTTCAAGTCAATTTTTCAGCTCTGTGGAGAGGATGGCCAGCATGAGTGAAAGAAAAAAAAAATTTGATCTTAAAGCATCATTTGACTCTTCCAAGACAATATCCACGGGTTTTATTATTCATAGTATCTCACAATGAATGAAACAAAGTAATGAGGCATTCAACTATCTATTCTGATGAGTTACTCCTTGGTAAGAAAAACTTGAATGTCTATAATTGTGATGGGTAATTGTAAATGTCGATTTGACTGGGCCACGGGATGCCCAGATATTTAGTCAAACATTATTCTGGGTGTGTCTGTGAAGATCTTTCTGGATGAGATTGACATTTGAATTGGCAGAGCCACTGAAGCAGATTGTGGGTGAGCCTCCTCCGATCAACTGAAGACCTGAGTAGAGCAAAGATGCTGACTTTTTTCCCCACTAAGAGGGAACTCCCCCTGCCTGACTTTTGAGCTGGGAGGTCTTTTCCAGATGTTGGACTCCGAAACTTTAGCTCTTTTTGGGTCTTAAGTCTACCAACTCACAGACGGGAACTTATACCATTGTCTTTCCTAGTTCTCAGGCCTTTGCATTCAGAATGGGACTAGACATTGACTCTCCAGTTTGCTGACTACAGACCTTGGGACTTCTCAGCCTCCCTAATCACATGCTTCAATTCCTTGAAACAAAATATCTATATCTCCTATTGCTTCTGTTTCTCTGGAGATTTCTGACTGATGCAATCATGAAATGCTGGTGGGATTTATTACTGCTTAAAATGTGATAACAAATGTGTTCGGTAATTATTTACTTTTCCCAGATTGACTTCCTGTATAATCTTTCCTTGCCTCCTAAATTCCCTTCCAGTGGTTCTTCCAAACTTTACAATTCCTCTCAGGCCCATTAACTAATTTTGCTCAACCTCAGACAATGAGCCAGGTGCCAGTTTCGATGAACTCCATGCCTTGGCGCATGAGGCATCCTTGGTCTCAAGATCACAGCACTTGTCAGCCCTTTCCAGGAAGCTTGTGCTTATAGTCACTCTTTCTCTTTCTCTCCTAATAATTCTTCTTGTTATTTCAGGCCTAGGAGTGGGGAACAGGTCCCAGTTATTGAGTTCTGGGTTTCTACAAGATCCATTGCGTGATTTTCCTGCTCCTCACTTACATCTTCATAGACAGTCTCTGTCTTTTTTCAACTTTTTATTTCAAATCAATTATAAACTCACAAAAACTTGCAAAAATAGTACAGAAAAGTTTTGCGTAGCTTCCCCCAATGATAACGTCTTACACATGTAAGAGCATCAAAAGAAGGAAATTTACATTGACACAATTCTAGTGACTATACTATAGACCTTACTTGGCTTTCATCAGTTTTCTCATTTGCTCATTTTTTTGTATAGTCCTATAAAATTTTATTACATGTGTAGATTCATGTAATCACTACCACAATCAAGACATGATTGGTTCCATCTGTAAATAATTTTTTTTTATTAAACTCTTTTGAAATTACCCAATTTGAGCATGCCTTCTCTTTCCTACTGATGGACACTTAGATTTTTAACACTCCAAGAGTGGAAATAATCTATCCTTTTATTTCTGGGTGAAGGTAGCAAGAAGATAGCAAGCCTCTGACAGAGAAGGGTTCAGTATGGTAGCTGCAAAGTAAAAATGGCAATGGGCCATTCTTGACAAAGAAAATCTGAGATAGTTTCCTCATGGATATGGGAGATAATCTGAAAGTTATATTTTATGGTATTTGTTCTCAAGATTCACCATATATCAAAATCACTCAAAAAGCATTAAAAAAATTAATCAGTCAGCCAAACAAACAAACAAACACAGAGATTTGGGCCCCATCCCCAGAAGTTCTGATTCATTTTTTCTGGGGTGGAATCTAAGAGTTAAAACTTTTTTCAAGTTCCCCAGGTGATTCTAATGTGCTGCCAAGGTTGAGAACCATTATTTTATGACATCTGGGTTTTGCATCTTAATTAGAAAAGCCATTCCTATTCATGATTATACTTTTTAAAAATAACTTCCAGCTTTCCTATATATTTGCTTTAATATTTATTGAATTTAAATCTTTAAATATCTTAAATTTAATTTTATTGTAGGAATGAGAAACAAATTCATTTTATTTTGTCCACAGATAGGTATTTTGTTGTTCTAATATAATTTATTGAATAATCCATATTCTTTTCACTGATATAAAATGTTACTCCTATGATTTACTGAATTGTAAATCCCTGAATTGCTTGCTTTATTTTATTTTTATATTCTGTATATTGTTACATTGATTTATCTTTCTACTAAGTGCCAGAATCAAACTGTTTTCATTATAGCCATTTTATCATGCTTTAATTTTTTTTTAATTTTCATTTTTCAATTAGAGTTGACAATCGATATTATTTTATATTAGTTACAGATGTACAACATGGTGGTTAGACACATGTAATTTATGAAGTGATCCCCCCAATTAGTCTAGTACCCACCTGGCACTATACATAGTTACTGTAATATTATTGACTATATTCCCTGTTGAACTTCATATCACCAAGACTATTTGCAACTACCAGTTTGTACTTCTTAATCCCTTCACCTTTTTCACCTAGCCCCCCAAACCCCTCCCATCTAGCAATCACCAGTTTGTTCTCTGTGTCTGTAAGTCTTTTTTGTCCTGTTTGTTCATTTATTTTGTTCCTTAGATTCCAACTGTAAGTGAAATCATATATTTGTGTCTTTCTCTGTCTGACTTATTTCACTTAGCATAATACCCTCTAGGTCCATCCATGTGATTGCAGATGGTAAGATTTCTCTTTTTTATGGCTGAGTAATATTCCATTGTATATATGTACCACTTCTTTATCTGATCATCTATTGATGGGCACATAGGTCGCTTCTATATCTTGGCTATTGTAAATAGCAAGGAAGTGAACATAAGGTTGCATATGTCTTTTCTTATTAACTGTTTTGATTTTCTTCAGATAAATACCCAAAAGTGAAATTTCTGGATCATATAGTAGTCCTATTTTTAATTTTTGAGGAACCTTCATACGGTTTTCCATAGTGGGTGCACCAATTTGCAATCCCACCAACAGTGCACGAGGGGTCCCTTTTCTCTACATCCTCACCAACACATGTTTTGTTGATTTATTAATGACAGCTTTCTGACAAGTGTGAGGTGTTATCTCATTGTGGCTTTAATTTGCATTTCTCTGATGATTAACGAATTGCATCTTTTCATATATCTGTTGGTCATCTCTGTATGTCCTCTTTGGAGAAATGCCTATTCAGGTCCTATGCCCATTTTTTAATTGGATTGTGTTTTTTGTTTTTGTTTTTTTTGGTGTTGAGTTGTATGAGTTCTTATAAATTTTGCATATTAACCCCTTATCAGATGTATCATTGGCAAATATCTCCTCCCATTAAGTAGGTTATCTTTTCATTTTGTTAATGGTTTCCTTTGCTGTGCAAAATCTTTAGTTTGATGCAGTCCAATTGTTTATGTTTTTCTTTTGTTTTCCTTGCCCAAGGAGGTATATCAGAAAAAAATATTACTAAGAGGAATGTCAGAGAATTTACTACCTATGGTATCATCTAGAAGTTTTATGGTTTCGGGTCTTACATTTAAGCCATTAATTTACCAGTTTCATTTTCTTTTTTTGCATGGATCAGTCCAGTTTTCCCAACACCATTTGTTGAAGAGACTGTCTTTATCCCATTGTATATTTTTGCCTATTTTCTCATAGATTAAATGAGCACATAGGCATGGATATATTTCTGGACTCTATTCTGTTCCATTGATCGATGTGTCTGTTTTGGTGCCAATACCATGCTGTTTTGATTAGATAGCCTTGTAGCATTATTTGATATCAGGTAACATGATACCTCCAACTTTGTTCTTCTTTCTCAAGATTGCCGTGGCTATTTGAGGTCTTTTATGGTTCCATATAATATTATGCTTTACTTTCTGACAGAAGTATAGAGAATTAATATTTTTAAGATATTGACTCCTTCCATTGAAAAACAGATAGATTTTTAAGTTGATTCTCTCTCTTTCTCTCTCTCTCCCTCCCTCCCTCTCTCTGCTTTGCAATAGAGTTTTAAAATTTTCTTCATATAGATTCTACACTACATGCAGGGTAAAAATATATTTTTTTAAAAAATGGATCAGCTCCCCATCCACTAAAATTAATTTTGATCCAGAAGCAAAAAATAATTTAGCCTGTGTAACTTATCCTTGATCATAAATGATGAAAATGAATGTTTGTCCTATATAATTTCTTATGGGAATAGAATACTTCTTTATCATCTGACATGATTAGCAAATGTGCACTACATTATCTGGTATATCATATATGGAGTAGTGATTCTAAAAACCTAGAACCTAATAAAATACTAAGCACTGAAACAAAATTTATTTTTTGAAGACTCAGAAGCTACATGTTATTATAATGATCATGATGCACTGTAGATATTAATGAACAGTTTAGATGAGAAAATGCCAGATAATAATGACTTTTCAGAAAGCAGGGACTCAGGATGAAAGCTACTTGTTTTTACCAGATTCTTTCCTGAAAGGTAAAAAGTCCTACAGCCATGAGATACATAGAAACTTGGATTTTTAAAATAAATGATGGATGAACCCATGTCAAGACCTAAATGCTCTGATATTTTCTAAAGTTTTAGATATTCAAAACTGACAGATTTGCATACATTTGCTGGGAGTCCTTTGTTCATATCCGAAGCTACACCAAAGGAATTCCTGGGCTCATTACCCTGTGTTTGCTAAAGCCTTTTAATTACTTAAATGGTACATTATTTGTGATTTCATGCAGAGTTAATATGTTTAAAGTAAACAGTAAAAATTCTGAAATAGGAAGAAGGGAAAAACCTACATAAGTTTTAGAAATGCTACTTGGATATGATGGCAAGCAGTGGGAATATTAGAAATCATAAAGAAACAGCCATGACTGGTTATTTTTTATGTAACATAGGAAAAACAAAAACATTTGGGGCTACTATGCGTGTGTATTTTATGAATGTGTGTATATATGTGAATTCATACGTATGTATATGTATGCAATGTCTATAATCAGGTTAGATCATTCTTTTCTTTAGTACATAAATAGGCAGGTGTAAATCATTCTTTTCTTTAGTATATAAATATCTTTAGTATATAAATAGGCAGGCGTGAATCTTGGGGTAACATTTCTGGGGCTATATGACTAACATACATTGGCTTACCTGACTGTAGAAACTTTAAACAACTTTTGTTATTGAGTAAAACCTATTGAAGTCATATTGTATTGTCTTCTCTGGACTTGCAAGCTACTTAGAAAAAGTGGATAGGTTCATTGTATGTAAATATGCTTTCTTCAGAATTAGTGTTTTATCCTCATTGTGAACAAGACAAAGAGTGCCCCCCTCCTTTAAAAAAAACAATGCAGTTGTCTGTTTACCTTTGAATAACTAATTGTGGAGTGCTGGAAACTGGTCAGTGTGATTTAGAAATCAAAAGCAGACCACTGAGATCTTGCTGCTGCTCTTGGGCAATGCCTGTGTCCTACCAGCAGCTTCCTTTCTTCTCAGATAGAGCCAGTCATGGTTCACACTTTGCTTTCTGGGCAACGCAATCACTGAGCCTCTTCGGTATGCTAAACGGTAACAGTAGAGTACTAAAGCATTCAAAATGAGACGGGACATCACTTGTAAAATTCTTAATCTTTTAGCAGGAAATGAAATGGGACGTCTCTCTCCGAGTTAATCTTTTTAGTAAACCTAGTTAAGTTTTCTTCCCTCCTTTCTTTGGAAAAATGCTCCCTCCCTCAAATCTTGATAATTGCCCTGGTGACTCAGATCCTCTGGCTATTGACAAGGGCCATCAGCCCATTGTTAAGCAGAAATGGTATTAAGCCTGGCAGGGCCCTTAGAGTTTGGGGTGGGGGATGGAGGGGGGGGGAAGAGACTTTAAGACAAAGGTCTTTCTTTTTACTCTTTCAGAAATATATTAACCAAGCCTGCCTCCCTTTCCTCACTTAAGAGGCAAATCAATAATAGAAATGAATAGATAGATGTATGATTTAAATAATAAATTTGTATTTTCTTTTCCTTGTCTAGGGACTGAGGTGGCACTTCGGCAGGAAACTCAAGACCCTATCCTGACTGAGGCAGAAGGGAAAGCTCCATGAAACCCCTGTAGGCAGGGACTAAGGCCATTCTCAGCAGGAAGCAGATAGGAAGAAGAGACCTCCCGTCCCTCAACATCCATACCAGTAATAAGGGGGTTCATGGCTCTTAGAAAAGAGTTAGGCAGAAGAGTTAGTTAGGGGGTTTCGGGTCTGCCTGCAAAGACACTGAGGTCTTCCTATCCTAGAAGGGGTCCGCCATAATCTGCACACAATTAAGCAAGCCAGAAGGCATTTTTTAAACTCATACAAAGAAACCAGTAGGCAGAGATTTAGGTACCAGTTTAAGCCAGTCACTCGCACCAGTGCAATGAAGACCCCAATGGCCTTCAACTCACCTGAGTCTCATACCATCATTATAATGTGATGCATATGCCCGGAAGTTCATTAATATCATTATAACAGACTGAATTCTGGAACAAACATGGGCAGAAGGCAAAATGATGACTCACTGAATCCTGTCAATCTTAGTTGTCAATCAAGGAAGCCCACTGCTCTAGGAAAAGTAATCACCCACAGCTAAAAGGGATAAACCCTGAAGTCTTTGTTACCAGACCATTTTGAGCCACGCTTCTTTTGTTCAGGGCTCACTTCTATGTCTGGAAGTATACTTTCCTTTCTAGTAAAACTTTTCTTTCCTACTGTATTTCAGTGTCTTGCTCAATTCTTTGTTCAAGACATCAAGACCCCGGACAACACCCTGGGAGAGGACCCCACTCTCTGGTAACAAAATCAGCATACTTGTTCCTTCTATGTGAATCACTGGGTGAATTCCTAGGAAATGTTTAATTTAGTACTTTGAAAGTATTTCATTTTGACCAGAAAATAACTAAGTTATAACTATGCAAATAGCGTATAATTATGATTTGGTTTTAAGTTCTCAATACTGTCATAACACTAAAATATTAAGATTACTTTTATGGATGAAGTATTTTTGTATTTCCAGTAAGAGGACAAAAATACCCTTTAATATTTATAATTGAGCATCTACAACTCTTGCTAGTCTATTTCTGCCAATTGGTGGTATGGAGATGTTCCATAAACTTAAACATAATTTAAAGAGCTTTCCTCCTTTTAATTTTCTTCAGTCAAACCAAGCTCAAGAGATAAAAGAATATGGTATAGGGAATTAAAATTTTCCCCTACCTTTCTAGGTTCTTTTGGCTGGTCTAATAATTAAACTAAACACGATACAGATTAATAGGAGAAAAACATTTAATTTTGTACATATGAGAGCCTCACATAGGCATGAGAGGCTCAAAGACAATCATGCAGCTGAGGCTTACATGGCATCCTGAACTAAGGAGAAAAGGGTAGGGGTTTGGGACTTCAAAGAGAAGGAAGACAGGAAGTTGGGAAGAACAAATGTTTGTAAACAAACATTTGCCATGCCTAGCAAAGACAATGGGACACAGGAATTTGGACAAGCAGGACTTACCAGCTCTGCCCAGCCCACCACACTTAGCTCATACTCTGTAGTTATCTCTGGTGACAGCTCTCTTCCTGGACCAGGCCTAATGTCAAATTCTTTTAGGCAGTTATGGGGGAGTTAAAAGCTCTTCCAGAGTCTTTGGGCCTTGATTGCCTTTAGCTCAAAATAATACACATGCCAAAGTGGCACATTTTGGGACAGTCCATTCTGTTCCCCTTCAGTAGGAAACATTTCTGTGGAGCTATCTATACATAGGAATAAAAGTCATTTAACTTTCCTTATTGTCAAACTTTTTGTGCAGCTTGATGGTGTTATAAATAGGAAATGGAAAGTTAATTAATTTTTCTTCCTGGTGTATAAGAGCCGGACTAGCTATATAATGAGAAAATGCAGGGCCCCTTGTTATAAAATTATTAAGCATTTCAAAACAACAGCAATAGGTCATTAAAGCAATGAGGGGAGCAGAATTTACCGCTCCAAAATATGCCTCTTTGGCATAAGGATTATCTTCAGCTGGTTATTTCTAAGTAACTGCAGACACAGGAAAAGCTATCCTTTTGTAAGAGACATTTACGTTTATAAGGGAAATCTCCATCTCTGAGGGTGTCTCCCTCTTTGTACCCAGAAGGGAAAGATGACCAAATCTCTACTACCTCTCATCAGTGGAGAAGGCAAGGACTTAAATGTGCATAACAATCGGACCCTTGTTGACTGTGCTTTGCCTGATAACCTCCCATAACCAGCCTTCATCCCCAAACATCTTCTGTCTCTAGCTGGGATAGTATTTAAGGTGGTGTCTTTGGCCATTTCGGAGTTACTCAGTTTTCCTGTGTCTGTCATGTATACAGAACATATTTATGTTGAAGGTAGTGTAGAAAGGAGGCAAGACAACTAAAATGTTAAATCTAGCTGCTTTCAGAGACTGCAATATGCTGATCAGCCCTGCAGCCAGGCCGGGAGGACCCCTGCAGAACAAAGGAAGATTTCCGCTGGGATTGCTAACAACCCATTCCCCACACTGTGAAGGGGAGCTGGAAAAAAACAGTCTTTAAGTGGTGCCCTACACAAATAAAATCATTCATTCCCTCTGGCTAAAACCATGGGGAACCTGTGGGTTAGAGGCTGGGAACTTCCAGCAGGCCTTTCATGTTTCCTACTCTCTCCCTTCCCTTCCTCACTGTATGTCGGTATCAAAGGAGATGGGTAAACAAAGTTCTTAGACTCTAACTCACCACAGGGACTAAAGAATGTTATATAAACTGGATCTCCCAAAACTCGGAGCCTTTTTTCCTTCTCTTGGGTTTTTGTCTTTGCCTTCTCTAGTCTTTGCTTTTCTCCTTTAATAAACTTTCCTTTTGACTCTAACTTTGGTGTGTGTTGAATTCTCTCTACACCCTCCACCAAAACACCCTCTTCTCTCAGCGCCGGGTTCCGTCTCCCCTCTGCTGGGGGCGGGAGGGGGCCGGGAATTTGCCCTGTCCTGCATCAAAGGGATTCAGAACCCGCCTCCCCAAGATGTGCCACTTTGGCATAAGAATTATTTATTTTGTGCTGAAGGCAATCAAGACCCTGCAGGCTCCAGAGAAACTTTTATCTCTTAAAGAAATCAAAATGGGGCCTTGTATATAATAAGAGTTATTACCAGAGATAACCTTTTATGGCTTCTCAACAGGGCAGGGCAAAGTTCTAATTACTGAACATCTGCTCTTATTATCCTGTGAATGACCCTCCTGCCCTTGGAAGCCTCAGGCGTCTTCATTCCTTGGCTCCGGATGCCAGATGTACTTCATTTTCTGTCTTGGAACCTCTCCTGTGTGGGGGGGTCTCTGACTCATTCATGTAAGTGGGGTTCCTGCATGTGTACATGTAATACGGTTATCTTCTCTTCTTAATCTGTCTCATGTGGATTTAATTGTTAGACCAGCCAAAAGAACCTAGAAAGGTAGAGTAAAATTTCTTCCTCCTTGACAATGTTATTAAACTTCTGGGGTTTTTTTTCCCCCCTGTTAATCTGTCTTTTATTATGGGGGGCAGGGGAGTCTTAGCTAAGAACCTAAAAGTATAAAGAGAAAATTATTTTCCTCCTCCACACCAAGCATTGAGTCCTTGGATCTGTGTGACCACACAGCTCTACAAATTATAAAAATGGGAATAATTCAGGAATGATTTGAAGAGGAAGATTTTTAAATAGACTAATAAAACTCATGATTACAAGGCTGTGAATAAAGAACAGCAAGGTGTAGAATGTTTAACAGGTTTCTCAGACAGATGAAAACATATCACATACTTACCTTCAGAGACTTGACAAGGCCGGAGTGAAATAAATGTACCAATAATAGTAACATTTGGAAATGGTAAAAGTAGGCTACATATTTTTTAGCATTTTAATGTAGGGAGGAGGCAAGAGAATTAAAATGTTAATCAAATCACAGCCAGAGACTGCAATGTGCTGGTCAGCTCTGCGGCCGGGCCGGAGGACACCTGCGGAACAAAGGATTTCTGCTGGGATCGCTAACGACCCATTTCCCCACGCCTGTGAAGGGGAAACAGGAGAAACAGAGCCCTTAAGTGGTGCCCTACGCAAAATAAAACCGTGCATTCCCTAGGGCTGAAACCATGGGGAACCTAAAGATGAAAAAGGCTGGGAAGTGCCAGCAGGCCTTTCGCTCTACATTCTTACCTTTTCGTGCAGCATACTCTTCTCCTTCCTCACTGCATGTCCGTGTCAAAGGAAATGGGCTGACAAAGTCTTTTAAACTATAACTCACAGGTTCTAAGGAATTATGTATAGACTGAATTCCCCTCACGCTCGGGTCCCTCTCACTGCCCCTCTCTCTTTCTCCCTCTGAGAGGAGACCACACTGTCTGTGGAGTGTCACTCCTTTTCTAATCAACTTTCCTTTTGACTCTAACTTTGGCGTGTGTGTTGAATTCTTTCCACACCCTCTGCCAAAGGACCCTCTTCTTCTCCTTGGTGCAGGGCTTAGTCTCTCTCCCCACTCGGGGACATTTGTCTTGTCCCGCATCAATTTAGTAGTTCATTTGTATTCGCAGATGCTCTTGGTTTATGCATTTGTTTTAGCACACCACCCTAAAACTTAGAGGTTTAAACAACTATTTTATTTTGATGATGATTTCGTGGGTCAGGAATTCAGCAAGGGCTTAGGTGGACAGCTCCTTTCTGTTCTGTCCATGGCAGAGGCAAGAAGAGGTGGGGCGGGGAAGAGGGTGGACGGTAGAGAGTCCACTTTCAAGAAAGCTTCTTTGCGCACACATCTGATGCCTTGGGGTTCACCGGGCTCTTCCTCCATGTAGTATCTCATCCCTTGCGGTCGGTCTTTCCATGTGGCTTGGGATTATCAGAGCACAATGGGCTCAGGGTGGTTGCAATTCTTATATGGCAGCTGGCTTCCAGAATAGAATGCAGAAGCCGCTAGGCTTCTTAAAGGCTTAAGTCTGGTATGGACACAGAGCCGTTTGTGCTGTATTTTGTTATTCTGTTGGTAAAGCGGTTCCCGTCCAGCCTAGATGCAGAGGGTGGCAAAACAGATGTTGCTTGTAGATGAGAGTGGCGGAAAGATGTGTGTCCATTTCAAATTTGACACATCGTCTGTCAGTTATTGTTCAGACACATGAGCCCTAAATCACATTTCTGGAGCCATCATGAGTCCCTGATAAGACCCTGCTGAGCTTCTATCTGTTGGCTGTGTAATTATCTTATTCTGGCTTAAGATCCTCACTGAGTTCACACAAATAATGAGCATTTTGAAAATAATAACTAATGAAAATTTTATCACCTTTTCTTTGGTTGAAAATACCAGCATTTTTATCTTGTGAAAACATTTTTTCCTCTCCCAATATACCAAAATATTTACTGGAATAAGGCTGGAAAATAACTGTTTAAGGAGAAGTGTCGATTTAAGAATTAGTGCGATGAAATCTTTTAAAAAAGCAAAATTCAGCAGAAACCAGATTATTCTTGTGCCACATGTCATATATATATATATTCCCTTTTAACCCAGGGGTACCATGGGATGCTATGATAAGTCGGTTTCATTCATAAATTATCCCAATATATTTCTTATGTCTGTAGGTAAGCCTTAGGCATATTTGGTACCATATATGATCAAAATAATAGACTGTTTATTTCTGGCATTTTTACATCTCTGGGTAAAAGCAAAGATCACTTGAAACTAAGTCAAGTCCCTGTTTATATCAGAACCTGCGAGACCAAGGAAGATCTATTATGCCTGCCCGTCATTCTGATATTTAACATTTGGAATATTTAATATTAAAAAGCTTTTTCTCTTCCTGTTTAATTTTTGACAACTGCAATCTCATTGCAGGCTCATCTCCTCCAGTTAGTTAATGCGATTTCAACAGCCGGCCTCAATTTTAGGGATTGTAATCCAGGGAGGGTAAAATAGGGTTAGAACTTTCAACACCCAGTTATATATATATTATTTTTGTTTTTTATTGTTTTATTTATTTTTTAGTTCACTGAGTCTTTAATAAATCAGTATCTATTTCTACTACAGAGAAACTAGGATTTTTTCACTATCTTTTAATATCTCCACCATATTTTTATTTAATTTAATAGATGTATGAACTTCAAAGTGAATACATCTAAGCAAGTTTAAGTTGAGCCGAAGTTAATTTCACTTGCTAATTTCTTAAAAGCTTTCATGACACACCTTAAGACAGTTGGGGAAAATTAGAAAGATTTGAAAATCCAGGACTAAGAATCATTGAGTTAAGTCTACTTATTAGATAAAGCAAAGGTTCTTGGTTTGAAAGTTTTATAGACCATTTGGCTTTCCTTGAAGACAGCAAATAGACATAGCCTGCTCCTCTGATATCAGTTTGTCTTTATTACAAATGGGAACAAGCAACTGTCTGGCAGGGGAATACCAATATGTGTGTCGATGGCGAATCAGCAGCATGATATTCAAAAACAAAGAATTACATCCTTTGTAGGAGTCATAGTTAGCTGTCTTGGATATTTGTGGCACAATATTAAGATAGAACTTAGCAACCAAACAACTTCACATAGGGTAATTTTGGTAAAACATAATATACAAATAATCCCTTAACAAAAGACAACACCTGGTATTTATCAGTAGTAACATGAAATTATACATAATTTCTTATTGGGATTCTTTGCTTATAATCAAATTAAATGTTCTCTTTTTTTAAAGAACTTTTGGTTTTATGTATGCTGAGAGGAAGTGAGGGTCCAAGAAGGAGAGTCTCCAACAGAAATATTCCAACTATAAAGAGAAAGGGGAAAGAAAGGGGGAAAGACAGAGCCTGAGGGAAAAGTAGATGCATTTCTAATCGGTAACCAGTCTGAAAAATGAATCTTCCTTCATTTGCCAATTGGTATATTTTAAAATCAAGGCATTGAAGATGATTTTGGTCCTAAGATAAGAATATCATATTGAAAGATGTAGAAAATATTTTTAACAGCAAAATCTGTGTTTTAGGGAAAAAAATAACTTGAGAAAATAGTGCTAATAATTACATAAATTTTAAATATTGCTGGAATATTTTGCTTGTTTGTCACAACAACTATGTTGTTTAAAATGTTAAATTGAATTTAGACAAATTTAATGGAACTAAAAATTAACTTGGTTTTTGTCAACCTCCTTTCCCCAATAGTCTACAACAATTATACCTGTTAGAACCTATCTCTTTGCATGAGATGGAAGAGTTGCCTTTTACCAATGATCTGGGAACAAAGGAATTGATGAAGAAAAGCAGTGGAAATAACCACTGAAAAGGAAATAAAAGATAAATAATGGTAGCAGAGCACCAGAACAACTCTGCAGGGTGTCAAAGGACACATGCTTTTATCGGATATTGTTCTGGATTTGTCTGAGCATCCAGCTATGCAAGTCATTATCTGTCGAGTCTGTTCCTTGATAAAACAATGTCACAGTGAGGCTTATGAGAAAAAAAAAAAAAAAAAAAAGTCCCTGAACTGGAAATGACGAAACTTAGCTGGTACAGGAGGCAGAAATCTTCAGGAGAAAAAAAAAAAATAGGAGGATTTAGATAAACTGGCATGACTCAGCCTACCAATCTTGTCCCTGTCCAATTTTCTAATGAGATATATACAACCCTGCAATTTTATGACTTCCACTACATAGTTTTGGTGGGATGTTATTCAAATAGGGATAATTCCCATTCCTAAGAAATATTATCTGATGTGGCTGACTGGCCATTTTTAGTCAGCACAATGAATGGATCACCCACTAGGAAAATTGAATTACTTTGGGGACGATATTCATCTCTCTTTATTGAAGACTTGTACTCAGAAGCTCTTCTGTTGTTGAACCTTAAAGACACACACTATGATACATGTCAATGCTGATGTACTAGAACCAAAGCAAGGTAATTATGCCTACCCCCAACACATGCCAGTCGCTACCCTTGATGTAGCTTTGTGATCAAAGGTTTTGAAACCCTATCTGCTTTCTGTAGAGGAGCTGCTAATATAGTCTTACATTTGTTTCTCTATTTTATATGTTTTGAAACATCTCAGTGTGATTCTAGCCATGAACAAGGGCTATGATTGGCCCACCTGCAATTTCTCTGATTTATTTTATTATATGCTTAGTATATGCTGGGTACTGTTCTACATGCCTTACAAATATTCACTAACTTAATCCTTATAAGGAACTTCAGTTGGAGTGTATCATCCCCATTTTATAGATGGGGAAACTAAAGCACAGAGAGGTTAAGTAACTTGTTCAAGATCACATAACTAGTAAGTGATAAAGCTGGGTTTTGAACTCAGGAAGATTGATTGGTTCCAGAATCCGAGCCTGAACAGTATGTCCACTGTCCTTTTCTGGTCTCTTCATTCCTTTACCCTCTTCTTCATCACCATATTTTATTGAGATGTTCTGACTTTTCTAATGCTATTGTTAGTTTATTTTTTTAGCTAAAGCAATTCCATCAGCATGCTGGTTCTTGGCTTTTGGTTAAACTGGGAGGACAGAGGTAAGATGGTGTGAGAGTGCAGTGAGAGAGGTGCATATTAAACTTTAAGTCCTGGAAAGGCCACAATGATCATGTAGTCATTGTATCAGGCTTTCTTTCATAGATTTCTCTTCAAGGTAGAGTCAGAGGCCGGGATTCAAATCCTAGTGCCACCACTTACCCACTCTGTGACCTTGTCTCTATTACTTATGTCTTCATTTCATAGACTCCTTTTCTACAAAATGGAAATTAATTGTAGTGCTTACTTCATAGGGCTGTCGTGGGGATCAAAGAGGACAATACACATAAACTACTTAGAATCTGCCTGGCACATAATAATTTCTCAGTAAACATTAGCTAGGATGATTATTGTGATGGCTATATCAATTATAGGCATGATTTGTCATGTAAGACCCAAGCATCGGAGAATAGATAGTGTGTAATTTTCAGCTGAGGCCATTCTCAAGCCAAATTTATAAACAGTTGACATCTGATACTGGTTTATTGATAAGGGAAATGGAAGGCATATAATCTTAAGAAAAGGCATACTCTGCTTCTATATTTTAATTGTGGAAGATCTCTCTCTAACATGTTGATTTGTAGACTAGCGAATAATATTTATAATTGATATTGCAAAATGAGTCTTAAAAGTGCCTGACATATAGTAGGTACTTAACAAATGTTACCTTCTACTGTGTCATATAACCCATACCCCCTGCTTGTCACTCTTATTTCTCACATCCCCAAACCTTGGTTCTAGTCAAGCCATAGTCGCTGCATTCTTGTTCCCACTTTCTGCCTTTGCTCACCTTATTATACCTGCTTGGAATAACCTCAACTATTCTTTCCATGCTTCAAAGTCCTACACATACTTCAAGGGCTAGGTCAAATATGGTGTCCTTCATGAAGCATTTCTGAGCCACACAAGCCTGCTTTATGGAGAAGTATCATGGCCTTTGAGGAAAAGTAATTTTAAAATAAAATTTAATGTGAAAGTCTTTCTTAGTCTTTCAGCAAATGGAGAAGAATCTGAGTTAAATAGCTGGAGCACTTAGTCACTAATGTTAGACAGGGAGTCCTGACAGTGCCGTCCTCAATGATGCAAATGTGATCATCAGAAAGACATACCAGGAATGAAATAATGCACAACAAAGAGCTGATCTGAGTAATTCGCCAGCTGGGTGCTTTTTTCCCCCCATAGTTTGGATTCATTTAAAGTTAAAGTCTGTGCCCGTTTCGAATTTAAAATAAACTATTACTTGACAATTCTAACCTAACAGAAACCCAGAAAAATGGATTAAGATGAAAATGCTGTAGCTCTTGTATTTTACTTTCAGTAGAACTTGTAATTTTCAACAGTCCTCTTGATTCCCTTTTGTTGTTTGCCATATGTCCATGGGTATTTGTAAAGGTTAAAGACTTACTTTGAGATACTTTCTTTTGCTCTGAGAGATTTGCGTTTTGGGTTGGATTTTTCCTTGCAGATCTTTGAGTGAGTGTTAGTGTTCTCCGTAATGGAGATGTATTGGAGATCAGGGCCTGTGAGTAGTATAATGTGGTGGTAGAAAGTTCAGGCTCTGTAGGTAAACTATCTAGGTTCAAAGTGCAGCCCTACTCTTCCCTATATATTCCCTATATACATATGTATTATAGTTATTTAATCTCCCTAAGCTTCAGTTTTCTCACCTGTAAAATGGGAGTAATAACAGGATTTATCAAAGAAAGTCCTGAGGTGCTTGGCACAGCAACTGGGAAATAGTAAGCATTCAATAAGGGGGCGCTATTAGTATTTGGGAGGCGCAAAATACGTAAATGTGCAAATCTTTCCCATTGGTATGTGGCTCACCTTTTGGGTATCTCTTTAACCATTTCCTTTCTCTTTCCTCCTTATCCATAGGGCCATAGTGAGAAATTGATAGAATTTGAATATTCATTTGTGTGTATCCAATTAAGTTTTTGCCCTATCTTATTTGGAAACAAAACAAAACAAAACAAAAAACCAAAAATCAGAGAAGTTAAACATTTTATATTTCTGAAGGAGAGGATTGATTAAATTGTATCATTTCCTGGGAATGCAGTCATATTTTCTTTTTCCTTGTGGACAACAATGCTCCTCCCACCCCGTTCATGGGATTCTTTGTCCTTTCCT
Source organism: Eonycteris spelaea (assembly GCA_003508835.1). Taxonomy (NCBI): domain Eukaryota; kingdom Metazoa; phylum Chordata; class Mammalia; order Chiroptera; family Pteropodidae; genus Eonycteris; species Eonycteris spelaea. Next base: position 1,949,546 of record PUFA01000219.1, read on the forward strand.
GGACCTTCAAGTCCAGTCATGGAGGGGAGGTCACTGCGCTCCCTTCATTCCTACAGCTGCAGTCTGGGTGTAACCTAATGCTGTAACCTCGCAAGAGAGAGGGAAGAAACATCCCCATCAGTCACAATTTTGAGCTCTGTTCCCAACCCCGGTTTCATCAAGTACGACAGTCTAATTATAAGGCTTCCTACACGAGTTATGTAGCCTGCTTTCTTGTTCTGATGTGTGCCTCTTGTGTTGTGCTGCAGTTCTTTCCTGGCATATTCATAGAATACGTCTATGTGGGAGTAATCTTTCACCCCAAATTTCCTAAAGTTGTCTAAGATAATCCACTCCAAGGGCCATCGGTGGCGTACAGATGAGGAATTCTAAAGACACTGAAGAAAGTGATGCTTAGTGTAAATATTAATGATGTTAAGATAAACAACTGGATGATAGCATTCAGGGTTGACGAGTGTTCACATGACAAGTCCTAGCTGGCGGGGGCTAACGTTTGGTTAATGCAAGCCCAACATGAGCCAGCAGTGTGATTCAGCCTGAAGGTAGAATAGACTGGCTATCATTTTATGTTTCCCCTAGGTAAAGCCGAGTGGTCATCCATCTGAGCTGTTATATGGAATTTTGGGGCATTGAAATGGAAGAGGTTAAGGTAAAATGATCTTCAAGGTCCCTTACAACTGTAAGTTTGCATGCTATTATTTTTTCTTCAATATTCTTTTAAAGTAAAGTATAATTTACCTTTAATGACTCAGATATTAAGTGTAGTGTTTGATACGTTTTGACAAAGATATACATCCGTGTAACTCCCTCCTTATTTAAGACAGAACTTTCCATCACCCCATGAAGTTTTTCGTAATCCTTTACAATCAATGTTCCCTCTCCATAGGTAATCACTATTCTGATTTCTATTAACACAGATTCTAGAACTTCATAAAAATGGAACTGTATACTATGTATTCATTGATATCTGGCTTCTTTCACTTAACATATTGTTGTTGAGATTCATCCATGCTTTTGTGTGTATCAGTAGTTCACCCTGTTTTATTGGTGCGTTGTATTCCATTGCATGCATATATGACCATCTCTTTATCCATTCTCCTGTTGGTGAACGTTTGAGTTGTTGGCTATAAAGCAGAGTAAATATTCTTGTACAAATCTTTCAGTGAACATATGGCTGTGTTCCTCTTGAGTAAATATCTGAGAATGGAATTGCTTGGTCATAAGATAGGTAGATTTTAACTTTATAAGGAACTGCTAAAAACATTCTCCATTGTAATTGTACCATTTTACACCCCTACCAACCATATGTGAGAGTTCCAGGTGCTCCACACCCTGGCCACTCTGTTTTTCTTTTTATCATATGCATTTATTTCCCTTGGATGTGTTCCTAAGGAAACCAAGAAATGATCACTGTTACTAGCAAAGGTTCACTTGAAAGGTTATTCTAAGCTACTAGGATTACCAGAAAATAGCATACATTGATCACATTCGATGTGACTTTTAATTAAGGATTAGCTATGAATCATCTTAAACTAATTTAAAGCTACAGTGTGAGTTACAAATAACATGTGGGGAAAATGTGCATGATAGTTTATCATTTCCTCATAGCTTGTTAGAATGGTCAGAAAGCTCTAGTTTCTGGTGTTTTTACATTAAGAAATTTGGCCATTTGTCCTGGCAATGGGCAGACAGTCAGGAGAGAAGTAGTAATTTCCTCATTCATCAAATTTTGAGGTACTTTTGGAAAAAGAATCCCCGGGCAAATTGGTGATTTGTTAGGGGCTCTAGGAATAAAAAAGTAGGGTTTGACAAAATATCATGAATCTAGTACATATGGAAGAAAATGTGCAGGGTCATTCTCATATTGTGAGTGAAGAGGTATTTTGCATGGTTAGATTAATAATATACCATCATCTATTAAATGCTTACTATATGCCAAGCACTGGAATAAGTATTTTCATACATCGATTCATTTCATGCTTTCAACAACCTTACAAAGTAGGCAATATTAATTTCCCAAATATTATGGAAGAGGAAATTGAAGTTCATAGAGGATAAATAATTTACCCAGAGGCACAGCTATTACATGGTAGAGCTGGGGTCTGAACCCAACAGCACCATCCATGGCTGAACTATACTTTGGTAAAAAAGTTGAACTGGATGTTTGCATGGGAAAGAGTGTGTGTGTGTATGTGTGTGTGTGTGTGTGTGTGTGTGAGAGAGAGAGAGAGAGAGAGAGAGAGAGAGAGAGAGAAAGAAATAGGATGACCAGAGTCTTTCAAACATAAAAATAAATTTCATTAGGATAACATTTTGTGGAAGAAGTAGAATGGAAATATTAGATTGAAAAAGAAAAGAAATACTGCAACATTTCTTTCTATATGAAAAAAATGAATAATGATAGGTATCAAATGGTATTTAGATTCTGTCGGATACATTTAAATGAGTGATGTATCTGTTTTTAAATTTTCATACTTATAATGCATTGGTAATTCTAACCTTTATAAATATTTAAACTTATGATGAAAAACTTGAGATATCCACTGAATAATAGTTGAGAAGGTTACATGATTTTCCAAACTTCTCTTAAGTGACATAGCAGTTAAATTTCGAATACCATGACTTGGGAAGCAGGATAGTGGTCCTGACTACTTAGTCACTTTGTAATCCTTGCATTTAGCACGGTGCCCAGAATAAACAAAGTTCTGCATCTGCATTTAGGGAATGAAGATGCAAGGAGAACGACGCATAGCATGTGAGAGGCTGTGCACACAAGGCCCAGGCCCGCAGAAAAGACCACGCATCATCACTACCAGTGCACAGAACTTCCCAACCTTCTAGCCTCATTTCCTCTGCTCAGAAAATAGCATTTTACAAAGGTTACCTGACACCAGCAAACTGAAATAATTTTAATGATGGTAATTGCTGTGATCATGGTATTGTACAGCTGAGAAACCCCTCTGTAGACACCAGCTCATTGTAATTTTGGATGGAGAGTGTGGCATTTCCTTTCTTTTCTTTTATTTTATTGAAATGTAGTTGACAAATGTACAATACAGTATTATTAACTATAATCATCATGCTGCATATTACATCCCTAAGACTTATTTATACTATAACTGGGAGTTTGTGCCCTTTGATCCCATTTGCCCATTTTGCCCACCCCCCACTCGCAGCTTCTGGCAACCACTAATCCTTTCTCTGTATCTTCGAGTTTGTTTGTTTTTCTTTTTAGAGTCCACATATAAGTGAGATCATGCAGTATTTGTCTTTCTCTGTCTGACTGATTTCACTTAGCACAATGCCCTCAAGTTTCACTCGTGTTGTCAAAAATAGTAAGAGTTTCTTCTTTTTATGACCCTTGAACAACACAGGTTGAAGTGCATGAGGCCACTTAGGTACAAATTTTAAATATATATTATATATATATATATATATATATATATATATATATCGGATTTTTTTTTGGAGGTTTGTGACAATTTGAAAAAAACTTGCAGATGAACCACATAACCTAGAAATATCAAAAGAAAAAAATTACGGAAAAGGTATGTCATGAATGCATAAAATATATGTAGCTACTAGTCTGTTTTATCATTTGCTACAATAAAATATACACAGTAATATACAATTGGCTGTTAGTAGTTAAGTTTTTGAGGAGTCAGAAGTTATATGCACTGGCGACGGACAGAAGGGAGCAGGTATTGGGGGCCTGGGAGAATGGGGTGAAGGGTTAAAGAAGTACAGATTAGTAGTTGATAGTTGGTCATGGGAACGGGGAGCATGGCATAGGGAATGCAGTCAGCAGTAATGTAATGGCGAGGTGGAGGGCCAGAGAAGAGAAGGAGCAGTCAGGGAGATTGTTTCATAAACTATATAAATGTCTAACCAGTGTACTGTATATATATTTGAAACTAATTAAAATAAATAAATTTATTTTTTTAAAAGTTATACACAGATTTTCAACTGAGTGGGAGGTGTCAGCGCCCCTAATTCCTGTATTGTTCAAGGATCAATTGTATACACTACATCTTCTGTATCCATTCATCCATCAGTGGACACTTACGTTGCTTTCATGTTTTGACCATTGAAAATAATGCTGCAATGAACACAGAGGTGTGGATATCTTTTTGAGTTAATGTTTTTGTTTTCTTCACATAAATACCCAGAAGTGGAAATGGACTTCCATCAAATTGGTTTCTCTGCCTCAAACAAGTAGCAAAGAGCTGGAACGCTACATGGCTTGTGTAAGGCCTGACAATCTGGTGAAGGAGGTAAGGACAAGAGAGGGAAGGTAAGAAAGGGACTGTCCAGCTCAAGTATTTAGTCCCAAGACTGTTATGGGGTACAGCATTGATCTCTATCCATACCGGAGACAAGTGGATTTCTCCATGGCTCATCCATCCATCCATTCATTCAATCAACATATATTAAGCACGCACTTTGCGTAAGATCTTGAGATAGAGAGATAAGTAATACTCACGAGGACACTTTGAAAGAGGGAAACAGGTGGATAAGTAAATGGGAGGAGTCTGTTTTTACCTCCCAACCTCCCAAAGGTGTGAGAAACGCTTTGCCATTTTTATCAGGAGAGAGATGACAGGACGAGAGCCCTCCCTTTCCTCACCCGCCCACGTGAATCACTACGGGCCCTGGCATTCTCTAAATGATGTGCTGTCCAAACCTATGAGCTAAGGAATGGGCTAAAACTCAGTGAGATTAATGTGAGCCGAGCTCCTGGACTTTTTCCATTTGCTTAAAAGGTCAGCTAGTGTAATGTGGAATATGTGTGGGGAAAGGTGAGCTCTGGGCTTTGCAAGAATGAAGGAAAGATTCAAACAGTTTCCAGTGGATGAAAGGAATTAGCTGTGTTTTATCTTCACAGAGGCCCTGTAATTGGGGTCAGCAGTTATAATATGTCTGCCAGGCACACGCATGTGTTTAGTGGACAGTTTGAATTCTAATGACATTCAAACCGGCCTGGGCAATCGTACCTCCCAGTTCATGCCTATTGTCCTGGTGTAGTTATTAATAGCATCCCCTTCTGCTCTCAAAAGTGTCAGAGGTTAGAAGATAAACTATATGGTCACAGTAATAACTCAGGAAGGGAAAGTCAAACCCCATCCGCCTTCCCCATGGAGAAGTATGACCAAAATATGTTTGTTTCTAAAATCTTTCGTGTTAACATTTTGCTGGTGTGGGAAGTTGTAAATCTGCCGGAAAGTATACGGTTCGAAAAACATTATTTCTGCAGGGCTCGTGTTAAGAGTGTAAAAGAGACTGAAAAATAAATAGGACAGAGGCCTACTCTGGAAGAGTTGATGGACTGACAAAGGTGACATATAAAAAAGAATGTATGCCTGAGACACTAAGCGCTTATATCCTTAGAAGCCTGAAGAGACCCGGGAACTAATCTTATCACCTCAGTTTTCAGATGAGGATGCTGTTTGCCCAGGTTCACATAGTCGTTAGGTGGAGGGACCAGGGGCTTTGTCTGAGACTGGCCCTGTTTACGTCTGCTATCTTGGCATAACTACTAATAGCATCATCCCCCTTCGATCTCAAGCTTGTCCTGGTTTAGATGATCAATTGTATGGTTCCCCTCCTCTAGGGAGCAGAGCCTCTTGCCTCTGACCGATATTTTTCTACTATGTCACTATTGACATTTGGCGCTGGATATCTCTTCATAGTGGAGGAGCTGTATCCAGTGCCTTGAAGGACATTTAGCAGCATCCCACTGGAGGCAAATAGCAGCCTCCCTCCCAGTTCTGACAGCCAAAATCCCCTGGGAGACAGAATCACCCTGATTGAGAACCTCTGCCCTAGATGATGACCTTGACAATGGTCAGCCACACTTCACCAGGCTGCCGCAAGAGTCTGAAATGTAACCGGCGGAGAATATTTTATTTGCTTTTTTTTTGAACTCTGAATATGAAAATCTTGAGAAAACTATTTAAAGCGAATATCTAATGGGAAAATATTTACTTCAAAAATCTGTCAGGCATTATTATTGTTTCTCATGTAAATTAATGTTTTCTGTGAACTGAGCGTCATCCTATGCAAAGGGTATTGAATCTGAAATATTGGTGCACCCACATCACGAGAGACGACTGCTATTGTTTAACCTGTTGCCCAAGTGGAAAATAAAGAGGAGAGAAGATGTCGCAAATATTTCTGTAATACTTGGAACCTACTTTTAAAGTGATACACCTGAGTATGTTGTGTTGTTGTTTTTTCCTAAACAAGAAGAAACGGTGCTGGCCCAACCCAAACTGTGGAACTGCTATTCTTCTCATTTACTCCACTTTCAGTCCTTCCTTCTCCTTTATTCTCTCCAACTTGGCATTACTGTATTAAACTTTTGCTGATATAAAATAGACTTACCTGTCCTCAAAAATAACTTATGGATTCAAGCAATATATACTAAGTGGCTTTATGCCAGCCTGCTTCAGTGCTGGAGATGCCTTTGTGATCCCTGGTCACAGCCCTTGAGATGCCCATGGTCTAATAGGAACTCATTCACACCCAGATGGACATCACCGATAACATTTAGTATATGGCGGTCCTCAAACTTGAGTGTACATTATTAGCATCACCTGCAGGGGGCGTTTTTGATTCGGCAAGTTCTTCAGTGATGCCACTGCTGCTGGTCTGGAAAGCACACTTTGAGAACCATTGGTTTCACGTCAAAGATATTTATGCTTCGCTGGGATTCAGGAGCAGCCAGACAGACTGGTACCATGGCTGCTTTGGCTTCATCTTTCCCCAGTGGCCCCTGTCTTTGCTCCATTCCTTCCTCTTTTCATTCCCCATTTTACTTTATGTACCCAACATTCTCGTGCTCCCTTAACTCTCCTCCATCAAGCATCGCTCTTAAAGAACATTTGTATCAAACGTGACATACTGTTTATGTCAGATATTAGCATGGCATTAAGGCGATGTTTTACCTTTTCCAGGGGGATTGGCATTGGGTCATATCCCTATTGGTGGAGTGGAACGCAATGTCCACGTCAACTTTTTTAGGACTGATTTAGGCAAGTGTCCTCTATGTGGACACCCTAACAGCACTGGACCTGCGGGTGTAGGTATCGCACACATCAGGGCTCTCTTCATTTGATATGCATACATACAAACACTAAACAAACAACCGTCTGTATAATGAGGATATGATTGGTAAGGCACTCTCAAGCCCCAGTCTTTTTTGATAATTTAAGCGAATCCAGGGTCTAGGTAAACCTCACTGAAGTGTCAGGATTGTCCTCTTCCTTGTTTAGGTGCTAATGACACTTAGAAAACCCCACCGCCACCACTGTCACCATTTTCTTTATGCCTTTCAGTTGACAAGAGAGCAATATAGGTATCCACATACCTACTCAGAGATTATGAAAATTAATCTAAACGTGGCAGTATGTGCAGAATGAGAAATTTTTAAATGACACCTTCTACTTGAGAACTGTTATTAAAGTTAAACCCTCTCACATTCAAGGTAATAACAATAGGATGAAATAATTCCCTTTAAAATTTTTGATGGTTGCTTTCTCTTCACCCCCAAATTACTGAGGTTACCTTTCATAGAGAAAGGGAGAGAGCCTATGATTACTTCCAGTGTGTGAGATTGAGGGAAATTCAACAAGAACACTCGACCTATCAATGAGTTTGTAACAGGTCATGTGTCTATTTATCTGGGTTAATGTCACATGCAATTAGTGACTGAATAGTCTAATTGATTCTTGATCTAGTTAAATTTTTAGGTGAGCAATTGGACCCGAATCCCAATTAGAGCCATGAGTGGAAAATAACATATGCGTAAGTGTGGTAACCGGTGAATTCGAGGAATAAGAGAGAAAGAAAAAAGCAAGTGCTTTTATCTCTACAAAAAGGTGACACAAGCAGAAACTGCCTCGCTCTCTCCAGCGCCCTGTCTCAGCCCCAAGGGGAGCAGAGAGGAGCTTTGGTGATCAGGGGCCAGGCAGGGAAGGGGTCCAATTTCTATTTGGCCTAGAGGTTTTGTTTCAGGTGTGATATTTTCTATTAGTCTGCATTTCACCTTCGTATTTTCCAAAGTCCCATTCACCCATCCTCTTACCATATGACTATTCTAGAAGCCTGATATGCAATGCAAGAGACTTGGCAGCCTGATGAAAGCACTACTGGGTACAGGCTCTGGACGTGCTATTGGGAGCCTTATCACGCTCTGAAACTGTTTGCAAAGCTACCAGATATTTAAAGGAGGCTGAACCGCAGATTAGAATGAGTTGAAGTATCTTGAAACAATAATGGTACGATATCAGCTGCCGATTATAAAATTTCACAGCATTCCTTTTTTGACAGTACATCTTACTTCTTTGGTTCATCAGAGTGTTCCATGGAAACATTGCAATAGATGATGAGGCTGAAAGCACCCTGAGTATATCAATTAAGAATGCATTTGGCTACAAGTAACAACTACTAAGTGCCAGGCAAGGTGTGAAGTTCTTTTCAAACGTAGCCTATTATCATCACGGCAACCCAAGACAGTGTTGTTTTTTTTTAAAAAAAAAATAAGATCAAAGTAGTTAAGTTGCTTGCCCAAGGACACAAACTTAAAATAATAGCGTTGCCTGGTATTGTTTAAATTAGTAAAAGTTATAGCATTGCTTGAAAATACCAGAACTTCTAAATCGAGCCAGAAAACTCAGAATTAATTCCTATGTGTCCTGATGAAAAGCTCAGATGTTCAAGTTCCTAAGTGGAACAGAGGCCCAGGTTCAAGGTTATCGTTCAGTCAGGGGTACCCATGAGATATATATTGTGTTACAAGTAGATACCTGAAGGTCAGGATTGCTTAGAGATAAGAGCGTGTGGGGAGAGGGATCATGTGTGTCTCCTCGTGGTAGAGACTGTAGATTGACTCAACACCCCTTTTCAACAGCATTCGCCTTTGCCTTTAAAAAATAATAACTAAAGGCTGTAATGCTTGAAACCTTATTTTCTGATGAGATATAAGTGAACATGCACTGAGGGTGGATCTGGGAATGTTTTGCTTTCTGAACACAAGAGGAGATTGTGTCAGCTGCCATGGTCCTCTGTCATTTCTCTCTGCCTGGGATGTATCCTTGACATATGGAACTGTGCCACCCGTTCTATGACCATGAAGACAAAAGCCAATGCACTAACAATCATGGAGCAGAAAGAGGTAAAGACCTGGATCTTCGATGATATCACCCACCCGATATTGCCTTGCTTTAAAGTGCTTGTCATATGAGAAAATAAACTATTTGTTTCAGCAACTATGAATTGAGTTTCATGATATTTACAGTTGAATGCATTCGGAATTAATACCTCCACCATGGTGTAAGCCTCACCATCCCCCACAATGTTTTAATATGATCACCTGGTGAACCAAAGGAAAAAAAAAAATACTACCTGTCAGACAAGTGATAGAAAGTAGAGCATTATAATACATTTAATCAACTTTGTAAATTGTGAAACATGTCATGTTTGCAAATTGTGAAACAAGTTTTGTCTACAATAGTAGAAAATTAATATATGTACAGAAATGGGAAAAAAAAGAAAGAAAAATACAACCCATAGATTAGACTATTATTTAACATGTATTTATTTCTTCCTACCCCACTTCTCCCAGCCTCGACGGTAGAGTATACTTCCCTCCCCCCTGATGTTAAGCTTGGCCATATAAGCTTTTGCCAGTGGGATGTGGCAGAAGGGACAGCATACTAGTTCTGAGTCAAGACGTTAAGAGATGTCATATGTTTCTGTTCTACACTCTTGGACTTCTGTCACGGCCATGAGAAGAGCATGGTTTGAACAAGCTGCTGTCCTAAGGAGAATGAGAGACGTGTGAAGCAGAGATGAACTGAACCTACAACCTGGAGCTAAGTCCAGTCAAGATCGGCCAGACTGTAGCAGACCCCAGGGTGCATGAGTGAGAAATAAATACCTGTTTCTTTACACCCCTGGGTTTTGCGGTGGTTTGTGGTGCAATGTTATTGTGACAATAGCTAACTGATACACAACCTTGACGGCGTAATTTCACAGAATAAACTGTGGTTATTTTAATTTTTTAAACAAAGGTAGATTCATATTGTAATATCCTATAATGACATTTTAAGTGGAACCCAATCCATTAATACATAAAAAGCCAACATTTACAAAGATAAGACATGAATTATTTGCTTCAATCCATTATTTTACGAATTAGGCTTCTCCCTAAATTTAGCCAGTTAAAGTAGGCTTTCTGTTTCTTGCCAACAAAAACTCTAGTTTCATTCTCTTGATATGCTTTCCATGTTTCTTTTGTTAGTTATGCCATGATCAGTAATACTCTACTCTGAAAATTTTGTTTAACTAGAGCAAAGAAAACCTCTCTGACTGAAAAAACAAACTACTAGACAAAGAAATGTTTTCTTTGCTTGGATTTTCATCTGTTCAAAATTCTATTAGTTACCTATTGTTGTGTACCAAATTATCCCCAAATTTAGAAGCTTAAAACAGTAATAAAGAATAATCAGTTTCAGAACATTAGGAATCCAGGAGGGGCTTGTTGCGTGATTCTGGTTCAGGGCCTCTCCTGAGGTTGCAGTCAAGATGTTGTCCAGGGCTATAGTCACCTCGTGGCTCAACAGCGGATGGAGGAGCCACTGCCAAGGTGGCTTCCTCATGAGGCTCCTGGCCATGTGCGCTTTTCCATAGCACTGCTTACTTTCCTGATGACATGGCCCTACTGTCCCCAAGGTAAGTAAGAAAGCATTGTCTCCTATGATATAGCTCAAAACATCACACTCTGTCAGTTCTACAGTATCCTACTGGTCACACAACACAGGTAAGCTCTATTCAGTATAGAGGAGGACTACCTAAGGGTGTGAATACAAGGAAGCTGGATTTTTGGGAGCCATCTTGGAGGCTGGCTACACCACTTTCTAATACGGTTTTCATCACAGTCTCCTCAGATTGCTCCAAGAATCTTCTCAAAATGGATTTACAGTTTAAACTAGTGGTTTTCAACCCCTAATTCCCTGGGGACATTGGACAATGCTCATTTTTGATTATTCCAAATGGGGAAGGGGTGCTACTGGCGCCTAGTCAGTAAAATCCAGGGGTGCCACTAGACATTCTCTAATGCACAGGATGTCCCCCCACACACACACACAAAGAATTATTCAGCCCAAAATTTCAACAGTGATAAGGCAAAGAAGCCCTGCATTTTAACTATAACAATCTGCTAAAATTTTAAACAGTTTCCCCTTACAAACCCTTCAATAGATAGTATAAACACTGCTTTTCATTTTCAGTCAAGTACAATCAGATTAAGCAAAGCTGAGTTATACAGTACATGATCAAACTGCAGGTGCACGATCAAAAGGCAGTGAGCAGGAGAAATGAATTTGACCACACACACACACACACACACACACACACACGTCCCCAGAAGAGCTGCAGGGGATAGGTTTCCCTTTCTTTGTGGTATACTTGCTGAATTTGCAAAGCCAGCACCAAATAATTGTTATTTCACTGAGAGCTCCCTGCCAACAACTACAAACAGCCCTGGCTGGGTGACACTGTGAATTCTGAAAAAAAAAAAAAAAAAAAAAAAAAAATCAATTGGAGATTTTAAAGACAAGCAGAAAAAGAATGAGGAGGTGAATTCAATAGAATTTTATTGACAACTTATGGCTTATGGAGCTTTTTCTCTAACCTTTGACAAGTCTTCTTTGTATCCAAGGTTTATTTGAGTGCTTAGAAGGGGCTAAAATAATAAACCCATAATGCAGTAGCTGGTTCTGTTAGACACCGATCTTCTCCTTTCTACAAAGTGCTCAGAAGCAGAAGAGGAGAGTCATCATGAAGCAGAAGGCTTGGTGGGGGACAGCCTCAGGACCCCACTGTGCTCTCCGACAATTAAGGAGATAAAAAGAGATCAGCCTGAACTCTAAACTTCCTTCAACAAACCACACAGAACTGAATTGGCTTCTAGGCAATGTTCAGAGCCACTGGGACAATAGGAAAAGGCCAGATTATACCAGATTTCCTCCTGAGTGTCTCTAGGCTTGGATATGGGCAATGGCTCTTCAAAAAAGAAAAAATGTAAATGTATCTTTGCATCAAAAGTTTCACTAGTTGATGAATATATATGCCTGTATTCTTAAATTTGCTTGAGAAAATATGACTTAATGAATATGACTTAATAAATATATACAGAATGTATATTAGAGAACTATATATATATACATATATGTGGGTATATGTATATATATGTATATGTGTGTGTGTGTGTGTATATATATAGAGAGAGAGAGAGACAGAGAGAAAGACAGAGACACAGAGAGAGAATTCTATAGAATTATATATAGAATTATTTTCTCTTTTCTATACAGGAAGCTATGTCAAGCATGTGGAGGGTAAGAACAAAATAATTTCTAGAGGTTGGGGAACGTAAAGTGAGGGGAAACCATTGCAGATGTGATTGAGTTAAGGATCTTGACAGTGTCACTGAGCTGAAATCAAGGTGTCAGCGGGGCTCCCTCCCTCTCTTCCTTGCCTCTCTCAGCTTCTGGTGGCTGCTGGCTATCTTGATTTGTGACCGTATCACTCCAGTCTCTGCCTCTGTGTCCACATCGTCTTCTCTTTCGTCTCTCAAATTCCTCTCTACCTCCCTCCTATAAGGATACATATGTCTTTTAGTGCCCACCTTGATAATTTCAGATAATCTCTCCATCTCGAGATTCTTCAGTTAATCCCATCTGCAAAGATCTTCTTTTCAGGTTTCATGAAATTTTGTGTTGAACATGAGAATTACATGGTCATTATCCTTGAAAGTGAAATTCCATTATATAATGCCTATATATAATGAATTGGTTTCTATATAAGGTAATATTTAACATTCCAGGGATTAGGATGTGATATATTTGGGGGGGGGGTGCATTTTTCAGCCTACCATACTTTATATCTTGTTCTACCCCTAGTCCTTCCAGGGTTCAGCCCTGTACCCTGTTTATCTACACACATACACACACACCCTTCTCTCTTGTCTGTCTCCTGTGTTCTTTCTCAATAGAGTTTAATGATCTCAATATTTAGCCTGGAGAGCTCAGCTCTGTGTTTGCATTCCACCCGTAGTTTCAGTGCTGATAGTGAAGTAGGTTTTTGTAGCTTCCTCTAATGCAGCAAAGAAAAGAAAAGGAAAAAAAAAGGAGAAAGTTAACTTTCCATATTTAAAGAGGTCGAATACTATTATTTTGCTATGTAAAGAAATCATATGACATAGTCAAGAAATTATTATAAAAATGACTATAAGTATTGAATATCAACTGTAATGGAAAAATCAAAAAAGGGAGAGGAAGGTACAGGGGAATAAGAGGTTCAAACTTCCAGGTATAAAGCAAGAAAGTTGTGGGTTGTAGTCTACAGCACAGGGAATATAGCCAATAACTTTGTGATAGCTTTGTACAGTGTCAGATGGTTGCTGGACATATCACGGTGATCACTTCTTTAGGTATATAAATGTTGATAAGTATGTTGTACATCTGAACTAATATAACATTGTATGTTAGCTATATTTTAATAAAAATCTTTGAAAAAATAAAAATAAAAACATTTTTTAAAATGACCGTAGAGATACCTTACCAGGGAGGAGTCTGATGATAGCTGATCTCCAAAGATAAATTCCACCTTTTGGCTCAAGTTCTGTAAGCCAAAAATATAAATGCTTCTCAGGAATCTAGGAGATGCTGACCTTTCTTCTCATACCCATCTGTCCAGGAGACATACTTGTTTTCATTCATTAAAGAAACAAGGGGCTCTTTCTGAAACTTTTACTTTGAAGGTCAGAAATTAAATGTATACTGTTTATCTGAGCCTCTAATCTCTGCACATTTCATGTGGCTCTTTAGTTATGATTTAAAGACTTTTCTATTGCTCAGTGAGTGTCGTTAAATACAGAACTGACATATCTACTCACAAGTGCAGCAGTGTGCTTTAGAAGTACAAGAAAAGATAAAAATATTCAGCCACATAGAAATGAAGAAAAGTTTGCTTTAGGCAAAAAGGGTTAAAGCTAGAAGAGATCTGAAGTTATATAGTAAGCTTATTCAGTTTATGGATGGGAAACTGAAGCCTAGAAAGACAACAAGATATGTCAGTCAGCTATAGCTGCGTAACAAACAACTGCAGAATCTTAGCAGCTTACAACAAGCATGTATTTAGCTAATGCATCTCTGGGTATTTGCTAATTCGGGTTTTGGCCAATCTAGGTTTGTGTAGCAATTCTGTTTCACCTTTTAGGTCCTTGAGTTTGCTCCAGATGACTCTCATCTTCCTGCAACCAGTGGGCCAACTAGAATAGGCTGTACTTATGGCGATGGTAGAGGCACAAGAGAGCAAGTAATGTGCAGAAGACCTTTAAGGCCTATACTTGGAACAGAAACAGTTATTTGCACCCACACATCATTGGCCAAAGTCACATAGCAAACCCCAAAGTCAAGGGGCAGGGAAATACTCTCTGTCCACAGTGAAGCCCTTCAAAGAGTGTGGATTGAGGATGAGGTGAAGAATAGGGCCAGTCATGTAATCATCCATGCAAGTTTTGCCTAAGTCAACAAGCTAAATAATGGCTCAATCAAGAAGCTAGAATTCAGGTCTCCTGATCCACCTCCCACCCCTGCACTAACCCAGGGCTTTACTCATTAACCAGGCAGGCACTCGCTGGAGCATATAATAGATATATTTAAAATATCTCTCTGGAAGTGTAAATCATCAAGATGATGCAACACTGCATAACCGCTTGCTTTTATTTTATCTAGATTTTTTAAATTTTCCATCCACAAATTAAAAGCCATTCATAGATTTCCATAATTATTATCTGCAAAGGTATATGACACGTCGATGCATGTTAAATGTCGTACTGTTTCATTCAACGCCAACCTCAATTTCTCCAACCTGTGTGTTCTAAAAGTGTCCATGTTAAGAAAGAAAAGTCTAGATTTCACTGTTTTTACAAATCCCTTGTTGGTGGCTCATGAGAAGCCTTCTCGTCTTCTTCCCTATGAACACCTCAAGAATATCTGCTACTTGATGCTGTTCATCACTACGGCTAGCTCCTTGAGAAGACTGCCGATGTCCCAGAACTACCCCAAAACTATGAACCCTCCAGTTGCCAAAGCGACAGCTCAGCAGAGCTATGGTACAACATGCCTGGACCTGCATATTCAGAATTTCTCATGAAAATGGGTTCTAAGTTTTTCTTGTTATCCCATTTCTCCAGAGAGTCAGACATGAGTATGTAGGGCCAGGCCAGAGACCTATATTTGAAAGCCCATTTTTGACTCTTCTCTAGGCGATAGAGCATCCTCTTTCTTTGGCCGAGGATGCTTATGCACATCAGTTTATAGATATAAATTCACTAGACATATTTGAACCACGGTTAAGGCCAAAACTAAGACTGTCTCCCGTATATTTTGTTTGAAGGCTAAATTCTCAACTTAGCATAAAGAATATTGTTGCCCAAAATGGAACTCAGCAAAGGTGTGAGTCAGTTATTTCCATTAGGAAAGGAAGATTAATGATGAATAGCCCGTTTTAGTGACTCGCTTTGTACTTCTCTTTTTTCCCCCCTTAGAAATTATTACTTGACATTTTTAATGGTTTCTAAAATGCAATTTATAGGAAACTTCTCAGTTTCATGGGGCATGGCTAAGTTGAATTGGAGCATGGCAAACCCATTTAATTTTGCTGAGAATGCATTTAGAAACAGTCTTTCTGCTAACTGCTTGTGCATATTCCCAAAGGTCATTTTCCGCCTGCTGAGATAAACTGGCAACATGGCCCTGAAGATGTAGGTGTAATTTCAGCTTCCTTTTCACTTGAGAAATCTGTACCTTGCTTCCCTTTGGCTAGAAAAACAAAATGGAAAGCCCACATTAACAAATGCTTTTCTCCTTAGCTGCCGCTTTGCTGTGAGGGATCTGGCTTAGTCCTTCTTAGACGTTTTAAACCACAGATGCTTCTGAGACACATCTGTCCCGATGCTGTACTTTTATGCCGAACTGTCCTCAAAATTACTGTCTTCTTATATTTTCACCAAGCGAGGAAATGCAAATCAAAAATTATTTTTTATTTTCTAAATATAAACTTATGCTCTGTTAGATATGGTTTTACAAACTATATATACCTCCCAGATATTTTGATTCACCCTTGTAGAAAAGCACTGCCCTCCTCCAATCATTTGTGGAAGTGCCATCCCAGACTGGCAAATGATAACGGTTTAATACTGAATTCCCAAGTCCTGCACCCTGAGGTACCTACCCTAGGGCACTGCAGTATATTCACGAGGGTACAGCAGGATTATCTATCTATCTATCTATCTATCTATCTATCTATCTATCAATTGATCTATTTATGTCCACCTTTACTGAGGAATAATTAAAAGATAAAATTGTATATATTTAAAGTGTACAAGATGCTGATTTTATATACATATGCATTGTATGTGTATGCAAACTACTAGCTTGATGTAGTTTGGATTCAGCATAGATCTGGTGACATTGCTTTTGATAAGATGATGTCTTCGTGAAGCTGGACGTTCGCGTCTGTGGTAAACAACAAATACCGAATGAAAATCGTGCCAGAACAGAAAATGAGGGTGGCGGCCAGTCCAATTCCAAGGTTTGAAAAACTGTACAGTACCCAGCAGGCACACCCATCCCACTGGAAGTAATGTCATTATCTAAGAATGAAATTTTAAAATATGTTTTTTATTTATATGCATTATATTTTCAAATGGCACTACGTGTTAGGGTACAAATTTTAATAAGTATTGGACTTGACCACTTAAAAATGGAACTGTTAGTGTTTCTTTGACCTAGGGATCAGTGAAAAAAATTACAGAGACACAGAAATGCCTGTGAACTAGAAAATTTTGGAACTCTGGTTTATTATATCTTAGCATTGAATAGCTAAAAGAAAGTTGAAATTAACTTAAAAACATTGGCACATGCAACTTTGACTGATCAGTCTACTACTTTAAAATCTCAGTGTTTTCAACCTGCCTGCCAAAAACACCAATCTCTCAGACCATTATGCAGAACTTCCATGAACCACCCCTCAACATGCCTTTTAGATTAATGTTCTATCACCATCATCTGGCTGAACCAAAATATCACCATTCCTGGAGTTACCACTTGCCTTCTCTACCAACTTCTTTGCCCGAAAGTCACTCTCTCGTTTTTGGTATCCTAACAATTCTTCAAGAAACTTCAAAGTCTAAAGTGAATTTTTTTTCTTCCATTGAAGAACTTTGTCGTTCTCTTCAGTCAGATGTGATTTTGCATGCTTTGGAAACGTAAACTATTTTACAACTCTCAGGAGCATTTTCCTCATATTTCTTATTTCTTTCTCCCCTATTAATGCAAAGTTCCCATACGGTAACGACCATTTTTATGTGTTTTATATTACTGCAATGTTACTACCTTTAGTGATCAATGGAATGGATAGGTGAATGGACGAATGGATACATGGGTAGATGAATGGCTGAATATAAATCGATGGGTGGTAGTAACGAAAGATGGATGCGTGAATGGGCTGGGTGAATAAGGGTGGGTAGATGAAAAATACGTAGGTGAGAGAGTGAATGTGTGAATAAATGTTACAGCAATTAAAAAAAATTTTTTTTCTAGTGGTTTTTTTTCTCATAGTCATAAATTACCCAGGGGTTACGTTCAATTAACAATCCTTTTACCATTCCATGCCTTATTAGAACTGTAACATCTCCTCTCATCATGCATGAATTACAAAAAAATTTCCCCCACTCGCTAATAAGATTTACTTTTTCCAATCAAATTTATACATCAACTTCCTTATCAAATCATTTGGTTTGTCCAAAAAAATAAGTATATCGATTTGACATATAATTTTATTATATATATTAACTTTATATTATATAGTCACATAAAGGCAGTGCTTATAGAGAAAAATCAAGTCTTCCCATAAAAGATGGGAAAGCTAATTTCAAGAGACAATAATGGAGCTGACTTAATATCAAGCACAAAATTTAGTCCACGCCATGCTACTCTGAAACAAATCAGATCCCATCTGATCTCGAAAGCGAAGCAGGTCAGACCTGGTTAGTACTTGGATGGAGACCACCTAGGAAACCAGGTCTGTGGCATAAAAAATAAAAAATAAGGATTGAAACTGACAAGGTCCTTGCAATCTGTGAGGTCGACCAAGGATTACCTCACCTAAAAAAAAAAAAAAAAGGCGCAAAATTGGCAATGATCTTGGGAAAGGGAACCACTGTTACTGAGCAGCACTATGCGTCATTAATTCTCATGACTACCTTGTGAGTTAGAGATTATTATTCCTATTTTGTAAATGATAACACAGAAATACATAAAGTTGTGAATCTTGCTCCAAGTCGCATGTCCTCTATGGGGGAAATGGTATTGAGAGTTGCACTGTTTTTACCAATTTAACATGCCGACTCGCGTTCTTTGCTCCTCACCACATTGGATGCATACTGATGGCAAGCAATGAGAACTAGGAAGAAGTTTTTGTTGTTTCTATACATGGGAAAAAATGACAGGTCCTAGTGTTCCCGCATTGGGTCTTTGGCTGGGGACTGCAGAAGAGGTATTTGAAACCTGGAAATATTTGAATTCTAGATAGCAAGAGCTTATTTACAAATCCCATGGAACTTCAGTGGTATTAAGAGCGTGGCCTCGGGCCAGATTGCTGAGTTTGAAAACTGAGTTGTTTTAGCACCAACTAATCATGTAATTTGGGTGAGTTATAACATCCTCTGGACTTGGTTTCTCATCTTTAAAATAGGGCAAATAATACTTACCTAAAGAGTTGAAAATCGAAAGAGAAAAAAGTATTAGAAAAGTGCCTGCTACACAGTGAATACTCAGCAAATGCTAGATAATGCCCATTCCCTGCCTACACACGTTCCCCCATACCGACACTCCGAAAGGACCCAGAGCCCACAGTGAGAATTTAAGGGCCCAACGCCAGGTTAGGCTCTGCAAGCACACGGTAAGGAAATGCTTTAACACTGCTTTTTGTATATCCCATTTCGAGGGAAGGATGAAAGAGTTTCCTTGCATACAGTTGTTTGCTTCTGGATCACCTAGTAACAGAAGCGTCTCCCCATTCTTTTCTGATCTGATGTTTTCACACCGAACAATTTTTTTAATTAATGGTTTTTAAAAGTGTTTAATTGAGTTCTGCTCCCTGACCATTCCAAGTCACTGGACCTCAAACAAAAATGCCCACAATTCATAAACATCATCGTCTGCTACAGGCCTGCTCAGTATTTAATTCCCATCCTCATAATTTTTGGGGCTTGACAACTAGCTTTCTTTGCATAACCATAATGATGTATCGCCCTTATGTCGGCCTCATAGCCTTGGGTGGGGTTGGCTAACCTTTTCCTCAAAGGCAGAGTTCCAATTTCAGCCCTTCAATTAAGGAAAGGGAATGTTTTAGGAATTGATTCCAACGGTACAAAATGCAAAGACCAAGACTATTCGATATAATCATTCAAAAGGAGCATTACAAATGAGGATGAGGAGTGGGTGTTTTGAATGACTGGAGTGAGGTCTTTCTAATCCCAACAGAACAATTTAGCTGTTCATTTGAAAGGTGGCATCCTCACTGTTGGCAAGGGACACAAAAATGGAATTAGACAGGAATAAGTGTGCAAAGAAGGAATGACATAAGCAGCAGGAGTTTGCTCAGATCCTACGAGTCGCTCTTTGCTATGAGATCACAAACAGGGCATGTTCCTTGTGAAAGTCACCTGAAGCCATTTCAGCAAAATGTGCATAATTTCCTTCATGTTTCCGTGAGGGTTTCATCTTGTTTATTGAAAGAGAAAGCACAGTTGAGGTCTTGTTACCATTGGAACCATGAGTTTCTTCTCTCTACTCTACATCTTAAATTACTTTTGAATTAAAGAAATGTCTGTAGGACATGAGACAGAACCGAGCATCCTGTTTATTTCCCTAGAGCAAAAGACCAAAAACAGAAAACAAAAAACACAGGATACCATTGCCAGGAAGAAATAGAAACCACAGCTGCTGGGCTCTGGATTTTTTTTTTTTCCCACTAGTTTTTCAGCTCCCTAATTATTTATTCCTGGTTTCTACTACTGCATTTCAATACACTTTTCTCTCTTTTCTGCTTGTCCATTTCACCTCCCAGAGAACTCTGGAGTATGATTGTCTCTCCTTTGTACCCCGCTGAGAGGTGTGTGGTATAGTGATTAAGCACCCAGTTACCGGAACACACTTATTAGCCATCTAAATTCAGATCATTTCTTCCCTCCCTATACCTCATTTCCTCATCTGTAAAAGAGATGTAAATAATACTATATCACTGGGTCGTTGTAAAGACTCCATGAGGGAACATGTGTGAAACAGCTAGAATCAATGTTGGCTCTTTGTATTATTATATCCTCTGTGCTCACTTCTTCCCATAGATTCAGTATTACTCATTATGTAGTAATTTAAAGGGAAAAAAGAGAAATCTGGCTCAGAAAAAACAGGAAGGTAAATGCCGGTAGTAGCTTTCAGACGGGGATGGCGGATGGAACACTTAGTGGTCATTGAGATATAAAAAGACTCTCTCTAGGATTTTTGTATAAGGGTCTAGAACAATTATTTGCGCCTATATACTTCATATAGGAAATTAAGGATAAAGGTAGAGCCGTTTCTCGTTTCTCTGATATCCATGATAGAGAGCCCTGTGTAACACACCTAGTCTTGAAAAGGAATTTGGACTAAAAATTGAGCTCCCATTTTTGGCTTCTGTAGGACACAAGCAGAATTTAAAATATACTTGTATGGCCATGGGGAAGAAAGAGAAAGGACGTGAGAGAGAGGGTAGTAAAAAAAAAAAACATCAGTCCATTTCTCTACTGCATCTTAGAGGCATTTTCATAGACTGACAGTCCAATGGCCAGTCTGAAATCAATTCCATCCAAAATCATATGGGCTCCATGGCACTTCAATCTTCAGCCTCCAGATTGATGGGGAGCCAAAGAAATGCATATCCGAACGGCTGGAATGATGGCGTCACCCTTCTGTGCTAGCCAGCCGAGGCCTCAGATACACGTGCATATGTAGTTACTTAGTTGATGTTATTAATCCTGTTAACTGTAAATTACATTTTTTTAACATTGTACAAGCTTTTAACAGTGGGAGATTTAAAACATACAAAGTAGACAGATGCATAACATGAACTCCCACATACTCTTCACCTGCTTCAACAATGATCAGCTCAGGACCAGTCCTGCTTTATGTTTGCCCCTTCCCACTTCTCTACTTTCCACATATTTCAAAGTAAATCTTGGCTATCATATCATTTCGTCCATAAGTATTTCAGTAAGTTTCTCTGAAACAGAGGTTGGCGAACTCTGGCCCATGAATCAACCTCCTTTTTTAGAAATAAAGTATTTTGGAATGCAGCCATACCGACTCATTTGCCTATTGTCTGTTGCCAGCTTTCTGCAGAGACCCTATGGTCCACAGAGCCTAAAATATTTACTATTTGGACCTTTAAGAAAAAGTACGCTGACCCATGTTCTAAAAGATAAGGACTTTTCAAAACCTAACTATAATACCATTATCACACCTCCAAAATTCACAATACTGCACAGTAACATAAAATTGTTTTAATTACCTTCAAATTTGTTATCTCATTTGAATCTCACAACAACTCTATGAGATAAAGATAGAAAACCTCAATGTCATTTAAATCCTTTTTACGTATGAAGAAAAATGGAAGCATAGAGAGTTTAAAAGTGACTTCATCCAAGGCAAGCAACCAACAGGTAATTTGAATAAGATTCTGCCTGCACTATATTGTGGCAAGGTGAAAGGAAACTTGAATTCTATAGTATAAGAATGATAAATTCCCTGTGTATTTCTCGGTTGTTCCATTTTAAGACTATTTGACTTGAAGAACCTGGTATGGGATATATATTTCAGATACGACTTGAAGTTAATTTAAGGCAAACCTCCTCCAAGCAGTAGAAATAACGGGGTTTTTATATTGAGTGAGAGTTCCTGTGGGACCACTCTGACTTTGAAGTGCTATAGTGGTGTCTGGAGAAAAACCTACTGGTAATCTGGTTTCCTAGCATCTTCCTTAGAGAAGAACATGGTGTATTATTTTACAGGCTGGAGAAAAGGGGTGAAATGTGAGGTGCGAAGATTCACTGCAGTTACACGAGTAACCGGAGTCTGGGTTGCAAACCAGCTTTTTTTTTTTTTTGTCCTATAAAACTGTCTGGAAGCAAAATAAAAGCCAAATTTTCTTGTGAGAAACCTGATGGCAATTTTATTGGTTTGCCCATAAGATAATACTTCACTTTGCGGGGGGAGGGGAGTGAAATCCAAGAGAGCATATAGAAGTGGGAAATAGTCACAGAGAGTCCAATCATACTCCAGAAACTATAAGAAAATTAGTTTCCATTTTCACATGACCTGAAACTTTCTATACAATCAAAGGTTGTCACCGAAGTCGGGTCCAGATTGTTTAGGAAGAAAACCCGTTTGTGTTTATAAATGGGCTTTCTTTAAAGAAATTGAAAATGTTTTCCTAGTTAGGCAATTAATGCCTCGAAGGTGGGACCATTGCTTGTTCTTTTTTTATTTCTAGGGCTTAGAACTGGGTCTGGCAGGGAGTTGCACTTAATACAAGTGGTGTTGAATGGCTAAGTAATGTCACCATCATTACTTTAGGTGTGAGCACAGTCACATTTACGGTCATTAAAAAGGAAGCTATCTCCCCAAATAATAACTTTACAGTGGAGAATCCTGGCAGACACCACTTTAACCAAGTGATCAACATAACTCACTACTGATAAATCCTGTGGATATCATACAGCCTGTATTTGGCTACCCAATGGTTCCTGGTGATACCCAGGTCCTGATCCCTGGAACCTGTGACTATATTGTATGGCAAAACTTACATGGCAAAAGGATGCAGATGTACTCGAGATGGGGAGATGATCCTGCGGTATCTGAATGGGCCCAGTGTAATCCAAGAGTCCTTATATAAGAGGGGAGCAGAGAGAGATTTGACTATGGAAGAAGAGAAGGCAACGTGATGACAGAAGCAGACTCTGGAGTGATGCAGCCACCAGCCAAGGAATGCTGGGAGTCTCCAGGAGCCAGAAGAGGCAAGGAACAATTTTCCCTGAAGTGTCCTGGAGGAACAAGGCTTGCCAACATCTTAATTTTAGCCCTGTAAGACTCATTTCAGACTTCCGGCCTTCAGAATTGAAAGAGACTAAATTTCTGTTGTTTTAAAGCACTAAATTCATGGCTTTATTACAGCAGCAACTAATACATTCCCCCCTGATATGATGTGATGAGAAGAGCACCTCACCTCTATGTTTTTCCCCCAAAATTCATATTCCCAGTCTCAAAATGAAAAGAGATCAGACAAACCCCCAATGGAGGGATGTTCTACAAAATACCTGACTAATACTCTTCAAAAGTGTCAAGATCATGAAACACAGGAAAGTCTGAGAAACTGTCTCACATAAGAGGAAACTGAGGAATCACGATGACTAAATGCAGTGTGATATCTTAGACTGGACCCAGGAGGAGATAATGACAATAGTAGAAAGACTGGTGAAATCTGAATAAAGTCTGTTGTTTAGATAATAGTATTTTACTCAGGCTAACTTCTTAATTTTGTAGATGTAACAACAGGGAACTCTTTTTACTATTATTACCAAAAAAATGTTCAAAAAGGAAAACACCCCGCAATGTGTTGTCTTTTCAGATCTGTTATGGGAAGTAGAAATGATACAGGGTTGTGTTGCAGGGGCATCTAGGGCTGCACTGATCACTTTCTTCCAGGAGAGAGGGAGAAAGAGCTGGAAAGAGAGATGACTGAGGGTAGAGGGAAGGTGCCACTCTCTCACTTAGGTGCCCCTGGGTGGTACTAATGCCCCCAGTTGTCATGGAGCATAGGCAAGGGGAAAATGCCCGTGTATTTTTATGGATGGAGACTCCGCGGGACGGAACGATTTAGTGGTAAATAAGTTCATTGAATTGATTTGAATTTATTTGATTTGCCCAAGCTTGCTTATCAAATGGGTAAATGTAATATAAATAGTTTAATCTCCAGGTATATGGTTGTGCAAGAAAGTTCAGCTCATTTGTAATATTTTAAAAATACATATATTTTATCCAGATAAGAAATTGTGGTGTTACTGAGTAACGAATGGACTTTAGTCTCCATCACTTGTCTGGATTTGACCACTTTCCTTTCCCTCACACGCTATCTGCCCACTCAAGGTCTAACTCCAGCTACTAGCACTTGCCTTTTCTGGTACATTTTTCTTGTTGTATTTGTCTTATTCTCTTCTCCCCAACTCGACCATTCTACTTAACCAGGCGTTATCTATTGCTGCATGAAAAATTACCATAAAACAATGGATTAAAAGAAAAACCATTTATTACGTCTCTGTGGGTCAGGAATTTGGGCGTGGCTTGATGGTGGTTCTGGCTCAGAGAGTCTCTTGAGAGTGTAGTCAAGACATCAGCTGGAGCTGTAGTCATCTGAAGGCTTGACCGGGGCGGAGGAATCCCACATTCAAACGGACTTACTCACACAGCTGCGGACGGGATGCCACTCAATTTTTCTACCGTGTGGACCTGTCCATAGGGTCACTTGAATGTCCTCACTATATGTTGGTTGACTTCCCTCAGAGTAAACGATCTCAGAGACAGTGCACAGAGGAAGCTGCAGCATCCTTTGTGATCTAATCTACACGTTAAGCTCTTTGATTGTTGCCTCAATCTATTTGTTAGGAGCCAGTCACTAGGTGCAGCTCACATACAAGGGGAAAGAAATTAATCCTCTCAAAGAAAAGAATATTAAGTACTGCTGGATACATTTTAAAACCACCATCTCAGCTGTTCTCTTAGTCTTGGGTCTGACCAAGAGTTTTGTCTTCCACTCTGGGCTTTCTCTGGGCATCCACATTTACTTCTGCAGCTTCGCGTGGCTCAAAATGAAACCTGATGCTTTCTTCCAGTAGACTCCCCCCATCTCTCTGCTAAGTTTCCAAGCCCCATGAAAAGTCACAGAGTGTTGAGAAGAGAAGGCAACTTGACAGGTTCCCAGCTTTACAGGATCTGGATATAGTCACCTGTCTCTTTTGTTCCTGCTGCAGCACTACAATTTGACATCTCTGATTCTTCTCAAGCAAGGAGTGCTGCAATCTTTCCAGCAGCTTCTCCACGGTGTTGTCACAAACATAATACTGAAATCATGCTCAGTTCCCACCGACTTTCACCACATGACCTTCTCCTCAAAGCCTAATATCACTTGACCCTCTGTGAGCCTTTCTCTATACGTTTAAACTATGTGGCATTCTGGTTCTCAGGCAGTCCTCTTAATCATTGGCCTCTCTGCCTTCAGACTCCAGTTTTTATTTCTGTTGCCTTCCTTGCTTTCCCTTGTTCATACAGTGAACTCGATATGCCTAAAAGGAGGTTTAGCATTTCCTTCCAGAGTGGCTGCCTTCTTGCCCTTACTCTTTATTCTCTGAGTCATGAGTCTTAAAAAAAAATCACCATCTTGGGCTTTTCCTTGTTTATTTCTCTACATTTGTAATGGGATTCTTACTCCTGTGTTGCGGCAAAAACAGCTTACCTGCCATGTAGTCTGGGACAATTCCCAGCCATTATCAGGAATATCAAAAAGCCCTAATTCAGTGGTTCTTCATTCCGCTTCATCATGGTCCAGTTTCTAGTTTCATTCTGAACTGAAGATTCCAGTCTCTTATCAGTTCCCAGTTCCAGCCCTGGTTTCTTAACCTTTTCTGCCAGATCTTCCTAAGGCCTAGATCAGCACTTGTCAGTCTGTAATGTACACGTGAATCTCTGGAGATCTTGTTAAAATGCAGATTATGATTCAGGAAGTCTGGGATGGTGCCTGAGATTCTGTATTTCTAATAAGCTCTCAGGTGATATCCATTCTGCTGGCTCAAGGACCACACTTTGGTTATAAAGAGCCCATAGCAACATTTTCCTGCATGTGCTTTCTTGCTTACCCTCTCCCTTTGCAAAAGGACAAACACAAGCACTGTCATGTTGTCATGATCTCTGGATTGCACACTGTCCGCATCTTTGGTCCCCATCAGAGCAAAATGATGGAATCCCCTGGGGACCTCATGAAAAATACTGATTTTTAGGTTATATCCCTGCAGATTCTGAATCAGTAGGTCTGGGATAGGGCCTCTGAATCTGTATTTTTTTTTTTACATGTACAGCACCTGGTCTTCCTAGGTGGTCTCCCATCCAAGTACTAACTAGACCCGACCCTGCTTAGCTTCCAAAATCAGATGGGATCGGGCACGTTCAGGGTGGCATGGCTGTAGACTGAATCTGTATTTTTAGAAGCACCCCAGGCCATCTTGATGATTTTTTAAAAGCCAGTGTCTTATAAGCTAAAGTGCTACTGAAAGATTAACTGTAAAGTCTTCCCCAGCAGATCCAATCTCCTTTATTTCTCATTTGTTTCTCCCCTTCAAACCTTTGTTCCTGGCAGACCGTCTCTCAAAAAGACCCAGAGCATCCCCTTCTCTTTACCCTGGTTTCACCTACAAATTCCACCCACTCTATAATTAATTTATTTTTTCTGAGTATGTTTATTGTCACTCTACCGGGAATACCAACTACTGGAAGCCACAGTGCTGTGCACATAGCTGGTGGGAAAAGACTTTGTCTTTACTCTCTTTGGTCCTATTGAGTCAACTTATTCTCCCAATTCTACCAGGTCACTGACCCCTCATATTCAAGTCCCACAGAATATCCACTTTTCTGGAAGAATGGAAAATGTGACTTGCTTGACTGAAATAGAAATAGAAATGACACCCCTGCCCCGACACATAAGAAAGGATGCTGAGTCACACTCCAATTCTATTCGGAAACTGGAGTCCCTGAGGACAGGGACTTTATTATATTTGTTCTATGTCACTTTCATAAGTCAAAGGCATCGCATGCTCACCATTAAATAAAAAGCTAAGCAAATGTCTGAATATGTTTGGTGATCTGCCGGAAGGTGACACGTAATGGTAGGGATGGAAAGAGTCATTATAACTAATGAGTTGAAATGACATCAAGATTCTCTAATCAGTTTTTTTAAACATCCTTGATCCCAGAAAATATTAGGTGTAGAACCTCAATATATCTTCACTCCTGAACAGCCATTAGAACACGTCTCTAGTGCTGTGGAACACATAATGCTAACATTGGCATGAGAAATCATTATCTAGCAGCATCGGCTTAATTTACACGGGAAGAAACGCTAATGGCTCAATTGGATTCAAGAAGTGAGGCTGACTCTGAGTCAGCACAGAGGGGTGGCTAAACAAATCAAGAGAAACAGCATCCAGGAGTCCTCTTTGTGAACGACTATATGCCCTGTGGACTAAAGCTCTTAACAGGAAAACAAGATCCATCACAATCTCCCCCAAACCTGCCTCTAGCTGCTTTTCATACAGCTCTTTCTCCACCCCTTCTCTTCCAATCCGGATGGCTTTTCTGGACTTATACTTGTCCCCAGTCAATGTCATGCTCGTTCCTTCATGTATCTGTCCTAGGCACATACTATTTTCTCTGTTTAAAAGATTCTGCCAAACGCTTAACCTTTAAGATCAAATGTCACCTTCTCTGGAGAAAAGGTAGTTGCTTCATCCTACGGAGCGGATGGAATATAAGTTGCAATTTCTTTTAAGAAGCCAGAGTTGATTTCTATTTAAACAATATCTCAAGGAACTTTCAGCAGGTTAAAAGGTCCAAAGATATTGGTTTGATATAGTATTATATCCAGGAGCTGGGTGTTGCTCCCACTGTTTTGAAATTCTCAGGACGGCCCTAGGCATTTCGATGCCTTGCTAATTCTTCTAGTCCAAAAGTAGTGAACTCCTCTGAGTTTGGGCATAATTCATACAAGGCTATCCCTCCAGTAATGATGACAAAAAACAATACCAGAAGCAAGCATTGTCTTTGAGAGGAAGAAAGGTAAATTGTCAGAGGAGAAAGCCACCACAGCAATTTTGAGAAGCAACGTTATTAACCCAGTAGAGAATAATTAGAAGCATTTGCAGAACCTACGTGAAAATCCTTCTTTTCTGAAGCCAGATCTCCTGACTATGAGCTTGAGTAGCTCGGATCATGATGGGTCTTATAATGACATGTATGTTTATGTTCTTTTTCTCAAGCTCTTGCCCAGTGCCTGGAAACTGGTAGATGTTTGATAATGTCTTTCAAGTAAATGGAGGAGGTACTGATTCACCTGTGTGAATAGGACATTTTGCCTATTGATCTGAGGTCAGTCTATCTTTTGAACTTATTGGGCTTTTCTAAAGTCAAATTACAACAATAATCCCTCTCAATCACAACAATCATACTAGTTATAGCAGCTAATGCTAATTGAGCACTTACTATGTGCCAAATATTAGGAAGTCTTCACATGGATAATTTCGTTTAACCTCATAAATGATTCACACTTTACACACGAGGAGCTTGAAGCTTAAGACACCAAATAACTTGCCAAGGTAGTAAATGAAGGAGCCAGGATTTAAGCACAGGGTCCATATACTGCATTATTAAGATATACTGCTCGTAACCAATCAAAACCACGAGGCTGATGGTTATTGACTCATAGCAGGTGATACTGATCTGCACAGAGACATTCCCCCCGCCCCCTTCCCTCCTCCGCAGGCATGCAGCATCGAACTCTTTGCTGCTGGCCCAGAGGAGTACAAGCCCTGTGGATTTACGGAAGGAGCATGGCAGCAGTCTCGGTGTTGTAACCTGCCACTGAAAATTTCCATGACAACACAGTTGGCGGCTTTCTTGCTGGGCCCAAGCACAGTGATCAGCGCAAGCTTCTTTATTCCTTATGGACCCTGAAAAAACTAAGCATCACTGGCAAAGCCTGTTAGTAACCGGCTTCTTATGATGTACCTGGAAGAGCTGGCTCCACATAAGACTTGAAGATTCACCCTTGTAAGGTATCTATAAGTTGTTGGCTAAAGGTCTACGCTCAAATCTAATAGCATCTCCTCAATAAAGCCTTTTCTGGCACCCCATTAACTCTAAGTTATTTCTTTCCACTCCCCAATTCCTCAGTACTCTATCTGGAACTCCTTTACCACTCATTTCCCACTCAGGGCTTTAGAAGGAATCTGCTATAAAACATAGCAAGCATTCAGTAAAAAAACTGCAAATAACTGCATCAAAGTGCTAATTCATGTCATTTTTAGATCTAATGAGAAAAGACACATTTTTTTGGAAAAGACTACTGATCTTTGAGAGTTCAAAACACAGCTGGCTCCTGATTTAATTTCTCATGGTAAAGGGAAAGAGAATGGCCTAGCAACCCTACAAGAAAGAGCGTGTGTGCACTCTGCTTCTGCTTTTTCCAGAGGTCAGTTTAAGCATGAGTCCTGCACCTGTATTCCCTCAGTAGTATCCCTGATCAAAGAGACAAAGGGAAGGCTGAGTGGGACGGCTCGCATGTGGACACCCTGTGCATCTGTATGCATTTAATTCAGAGACAGACTTCATTTTATAGCAACCTTAACATGTTATTCTAATGGATTGGAAAAAATGAGAAAATGGGATGTGAACCCCATCTGGATTGATGCACGTAGTATCAGAAAGATTTTCAGTGCCTTTGCAGAGTGCTGACAACACTTACTAACTACCTACCACAGGTGCTGCATCTTAAATGAGAAGCCAGATGTACCTGTTAAAGCCCTGTGGGCTAAGAACCGCACTCCGCTGGTGGATTCTCATCTGGGGAATGCAGGTGACTGGGCAGTGATTGAAGTGTCCAGCAGGGGGCTGGCATTCTCTGTCTATAAGTAGCCCTGGTTCCTCTTCAGAGCCTCAGTTCAGCAGAGCTGCTGTTTGCTAGTGCAGCCAGTGACGTGCCAAGCATCCTGCCTATAGGATTAGAGGATTTCTCAGTACAGTTTTTTTCTACCCACTTTAAACCTTCAGGTTCTAAGTATCAGGAAAGACAGGAAATGCCGTGTGAAAACAGCAGACCAAAAGTTCTTAGTTAACTGCAACAGGGGAGACTCAGACTGGAAAGGGGTAGGAAGAGCTGATTCAGAGTGGGTTTAATTCTAAGTCCTTTTTTGACTGAATTTGTTGTTAACTTACTGAATTTAGAGATGTACTGCATTGGCCTTGTGAAGACCAGAGAAGCAC
Source organism: Eonycteris spelaea (assembly GCA_003508835.1). Taxonomy (NCBI): domain Eukaryota; kingdom Metazoa; phylum Chordata; class Mammalia; order Chiroptera; family Pteropodidae; genus Eonycteris; species Eonycteris spelaea. Next base: position 1,979,794 of record PUFA01000219.1, read on the forward strand.
CAGCATTTAAATAGTGGCAGAAGATTTTGAATGCCACACTAGATATGTACTCAGAGTACTTTTATTAAAGAAGATAACCCAGCAGAGATTTTATCCTTGTCTTTGCCCAACTGTAAAAGCAAAAGTTAAGAAACAGCGTCTAAGGGCACCTCTTAGGCGGGAAAGAATCTAGAGGATGGCTCTAAATGACTGCTTGCCTATGAACTTGGACCAGTTCGTGCACTGCGACATCTCCAACCACAGTGTGGATCTCCCCATGAACGAGGACCTGTTCTACCCGGCGATCCTCTATGTCATCCCTGCGATTTATGGGGTCATCATTCTGATAGGCCTCGTTTGCAACATCACTCTGATCAAGATCTTCTGTACTGTGAAGTCCATGAGAAATGTGCCGAACCTCTTCATCTCCAGTCTGGCTTTGGGAGACCTGCTCCTCCTGGTAACGTGTGCGCCCGTGGATGCCAGCCGGTACCTGGCCGACAGATGGCTGTTTGGCAGAATGGGCTGCAAACTGATCCCCTTTATACAGCTTACCTCGGTCGGGGTGTCTGTCTTCACACTCACCGCTCTCTCGGCAGACAGGTAAGTACCAGAGGACAGTTACATGCTCTCTGAGGTGGAGGACACCTTGGTTAACGAGGTTAATGAGCTACCTACCACAGTGGAGAGACAGAGTTGTTTGTACAAAGGAAGTTTTAGTCAAACTCAGATTCTTTCCAGGCATGTTATTGTTCTGAGGATTACTTCTTGAGTTTGATGTATTGGTTTAAGAAAAAATAGTGGATGGGTGTCAGGGGAAAAGTGAGACAACTGAGAAAAAAACCTTAGTATAAGATGGAGGTGCGTTTTCTGGAGGCAAATGGGTTTAAAGCGCGGCTTTTTCCTACCCTCTCCCTCCTTGCAAAATTAGTTGACCAGTAAGAAAAAAAAAAAAATCACAGCTAAGAGTTTAAACCCCACGCAGATATTTCTTAAAGGCAATTCAAAATCTTCAGAGAAGAGGAAAGGCCCGCTACATTTCTTCTTCAAAGTACTTTTGCAGAAATAACCGAGAGCAGAAAATAAGTGGCATTTCCTAAAAATTTTATTTTTCTCAGTTTAACTTTTCTCACAGCTGATTTTGTGTTTGGCTCTCTGTAACTGAACAGTTTGCGTGCTGGTTTTTCTAAGTATCTCTTAAGTGAAATCATGCATTATTGGATTTTTTTTTTTCTTGAGAAAGCTCCATTCAAGCTTGGTTTCCAATTGTAATATCTATGTTGGAGTACTTCCCATATACAGTGCCTTTAGGGTCTTGAGGGAGAGGGGAAGGAATCAGTACAATGTTTTATTCTGGGAAATAAACATTATTTGTCAACAGCATTTCTTGTGTGAACCTATTGCTTAAAAATTCATATTTATTCATTCTTAAAAATTCATAGCCATTCTTTGAATATTTATCAAATGTCTATCTCATCAAAAACCTGCTTGAATTAACTATTCTGGAAATATCTGCAGGTTGTTCACACAAGTTGCTGAATATATCTTACGTACGTACTTCTGAGCTCTAGAAACCAGACACAGTAATGAATAGACTTCAGATGCATTGTGGACCAGATGGTCAAATTAAAAAAAACTGGTACAATGAGCTAGAGACTATAAATTTTTCTTTTAAAATCAACTGTATGTTATGGTGTTAAAGATACATAAGGATTTGAAAGTGTATCAGGAAAGGCATAGAAGCAGCTCTTGAAAGTTTATATTCTGAAGAAAGCGTCCCACATTTTAATACATGTGGTGATGGATTCTCATTTTGTGAAGGAACAAACAGTTCCCAGGTGATCTGGCTTTGTCGAGTAATGGACAAATAAAGATAGTGTTATCAGTATTTGTCGACATGTGTTTATACTTAGCTGCCTGAAGTACACTGCTCAGCACACATGACATTTTCAAAGATTGAAAACCAACAGCTCAGAAATGAGGTTTGTACATCACACCAGCTAGACGGGATTTCTCCATTCTCACTACTCATCTCCAGCCTACTGTGACCCTGAATATTTGCCCGCCAGGTACTAATGACCGCAGGCAGTTTTGCGTGTTTGTTCAGGGCAGGGACACTTTGGATCTGGCGGAAGGTCTGGGCTCTTTACCAATGGCTGAGGGCACCTTGAGATAAGGGGAATTTTCTCGATGGGAAGATGAGATTTTGGTTTCTGAGTTGGTGAGTGCCGAGGTGCAGATGCAGTTTCCTGTCTTCTTAGTGGAGCTGAGGCGGAGTTCGGAGGGGTCGCCCAGGGAGAGTGAGGGCATGGGAGGTGAAGGTGCGGCGTGGAAATCTCCCGAGTTGCAGAGCAGACCAAATTCACCGTCAGCAGAAAGGCACTTTCAAAAGCCGGTCGCAGCTCGCTTTGGCAGCTCTATTGTATTCTCAGTGAGTTTATGAGTCACTGCTCGTCTTTCCAAAATTCAGAAGTTACTATAAGCTTCCATGTAACTAACTTTCTGTGTTTTGCTGAGGCGTAAAAAGGCTGACGGATCACCTGAATCACAGGTAGTGCATCTAACCAGTTTCAACAGGAATAAGGGTTGAGCTGCTTAAAAAATGTAAGACTACTTAACCTATTTATCTCATTTTTAAAAGCTGTCGATGCCTTATAACCTCATAAAGTTGGCAGGGCAAATATATATATAGATATAGATATATCTATATCTATAACTATATCTATATAATATATATCTATATATAATATAGATATATATATATCTATCTCCACACATACACAATACCTACACATATTTTTTTCAACAAGATATAATCTATATACAGTACACTGAACAAGTGTACAGTTCGATATAGTTTTACACATGTCTATATGACAACATAACCACCACCCAGATGGACATACAGAACAGTTCTAGCACCCCAGGAGTGTCTTTTATGTCCCTTTCCAGTTAATACCCGCCCCCACAGAGAGGCAATCACTAGTTTGAGTTCAATTACCATGTATTATTTTTGCCGGTTCTGTAATCTTATATAAATGGCATCATACTTCTTATGCTTATCATTGTGTTTGAGATAGTCATCCATCTTGGTGTACGCAGCAATGGTTTGTTCTTTTTAAATGTTGTGTAGTATTCCATTGTATGAATATGCCTCAAGTTATTTATCCATTCTAAAACTAACGGACATTGAGTTGTTTCCAGTTTGGGGTTGATAATAACCTACTCTGAATATTCCCATTTGTGCCTTTTGGGGTACATAAGTGTTTATTTCTCTTTACCTGGGAGTGGAACTGCTGGATCATAGGGAGTATATATGTAGTAAATATAGTCAGAGTTTTCCAAAGTGGTCCTCTACAGTTGATAGCTTGGTAAAAAGATGAACCAGAAGACCTTCCAAGCTGTACGGTCATCAAAATCATTGGGGAGCTTTAAAAAAGATACAGATTCTCAGCCCCCATTTTAACGCCACCGACCGATATCAGGGTTTCTGAGGTATGAACAGGTGGAACAATAGTCATCCATCCCTGCCTCCTGCAGGTTGACCATCAATGCCAGTGCTCATCCCAACCCCACTTCGGCAGTCCTCCCCTTCTCCAGGTGAACTTGAGTCTTTGTTAATATGAAAAGAATAACATATTTCTAGAAAAGTTTATACCGCTGCCATTGTTGTATCAAAGGGAGGCTTCGAGACAGTCCCAGAAACCTGCATTCTGGCTTTCACACAGCCAACCAATTGCAGATTTGCATTCAAGTCCCTTCATATTGGTCCCCTTCTTCCCTCTCCTACACTTTCTTCCCTTTTCATACACACCGATGTCCTCATACACGGTGGTTACGCTGGCGAGTTCCTGGCTCTGCTTCCTTGTTATTCTGTGTCCTGCCCACTCTCCAGAATCCCTTCTCCTTTCCTAAGTAGAAGACTTGACTCTCCAACCCATATGATATATGGCGTGGAATGGCCATCAATAACCTTGCATTTTATGCTTTTTCCTGCCATTGCTACCTACAAGAGGAGTCATACCAAGTTACTTAACTCTTCATAATAGAGTTGAACAACATTTCAAAAGTCCCTCCAAGTTTTAAAATCTTATGTTTTTTTGTTTTGATTTTTTTTTTTTTTTTTTTAGCTATCATTTTGCCTATAATTTGGAATCTGGCTCAAGCCTCCTCCTTAAACCCCTATGTTGAACAATTTTAGCCCAAATTTCCTAATCATCTTCTAAACATGAGGCTTATTATCTGAGACATGAATTACCTTGTGACATTTTTCATCTTGCCATTTTGAAGTATTTCACTCATTTGTCTTTTTTGAGCCTCTCATATATTCATTGTTTTAACTCTCAAGTAGATTATTAAGAATGTTAAGGGCAGAGATTTCATATATATTCTTATATCTTCCACAATGCCTCACGTGGTTCCTTGTACCACATGAGGCATTGTGGGTGATCAATAAATATTGATTAATTAAAATTATGGTTAATGCATATTTTTCTCATTCTTATTATTCCCCCCCCCTTTTGGAATTCATCTGAAAGCATACTCTTAAAAATGTCTCATGCAGTCACTTGCTTCTTATCTGTTCCTCTCTATTAAGTTTTTTATTTGGGTAAATGAGAGAAAGCTATTCTTTGTGAGTCTGTAAATGGACTCAGGGGATAAATAAATGGGTGGATAGATGGAAAGACAAGTGTATAGATGGGAAGATGGATGGATGAATGAATGGATGAGTGAATGGGCAGATAGATGGACAAATGATTGGTTGGATGGATATATTTTTTACATAATGGTCTTTCCTACTAGATGCTCGTCTCTGTACTAGGTGCCTCAGTATCATGTAAATGGAATTTAAGACCTGAATTGGACTCTCATTAGGAAAAGGGTAAGGAGAGTTTGTGCTTTCTTTTCCAGTAAGTATAAAATTTAAAGCTGGATTTAATGTTGTCAGCATAAAAGGCCAAGTTATATTGTGCCTGCTTCTGTATTATGCAGTTTTATTTCTGCTGGAGTGGAGCTGACAGAAGGAATCCTAAGGACAGACGAATACAGCAGTTCTACTGTAATGTGGTTCTTCGATTCCATGGAAAAGACTGTTCAGAAGTTTCCCCCTCCCTTGCGATTTGGAAAGTGTTATATTCATGCAAACTTCTTTAAGTACAGATTCTTTGAATTCGTTGCCAGGAATTTATGAGATTATAGTTTTCAGCCTTTCCTGACATCTAGAGTTGCATGGTCTAACATGGTAGCCACTAACCACATGTGGTTATTTAAATTGAAATTAAATTTAAATAAAATTAAAAATTCAGTTCTCTAGTCACGCCAGCCACATGTCATGTGCTCAGTAGGCACATGTGGCTCTACTGGACTGTGCAGATACAGAACATTCCAATCATTGCAGAAAGTTCTATTGGACAATGCAGAAGAAAGTTTGTTCTGTATCTTGGGGTCCAATTCTCTTTCTCAAGATCCATGTTAGCTGCTCTCGCTCATTGAGGATATCAGGAATTCTTCAGATAGGCGAATATCTAATGCCTCTCAGCTGCATGGACTCTTCCTGTCTGTAAAATATCATCTATTGGAAGATACCCAAAAATAAAGAGAGGAAACAGGCAGCCCAGTACGATCACCAGATACAGGCTTGGGAAATTGAGACATCTCATTGATGAGGTTTTGAGACCTGAAGAATACATGTGGAGTTCACTTTCCGGGTCTGCATTAGGAACTTCTGTCTGATCCTTCCATTCTCTTTTGCCAGGCCCTCTCCCATCTGCCAGTCTATCTCTCTGTCTTCCTATCCTAAGACTCTTGAGCACAAACACTGCTGTATCTAAACTCTACTCATTGTCTCCCACGTGTGTCACCTGACCTCTCCCCTCACTGACTTCATTTTCCTTTCCCTGATGGCTGGGCTCCATTGCCTTCATCTATTCAAATCCTAGCAATCCTTCAAGGCACACTTCAATGACCTTCTCCTCCATGAAGCATTCCTTGATTTTTCGCTTTCACTGATTTTTCCCCCCTTCCCAAGGTATTTCTGCCTCTTCCTTAAATACTTAATCTATCCTAACTTGTATTACTGGGTCTTTTTATAGATGTGTTTTCTACTTCCTTAATTATATAGGAAGCTCATGGGGTCTGTCTTCAGTGACATACAGGCCCACCTTATGCCTAGTAAAAGCATAATAAGCACAGCTTGGTTGATGTTTGAGCTATGACAAAAAGATAAAATCCAACGACTACATGTAGAAGTCATCTTAAGTTCAAACCCTCGTAAATAAGCAATTCTCAGAACACCAGCTGAGTATCTGAGAATTCAACTCAATTGTGACCCTATCTGCCCTGAGATAGCTTCAGATTCCACAGGTCCGAGTTCTCAGTCCCTGCAAAACCCCACCCCCAATCCTGACTTCAGATGCCATTGTCAAGTACATCTGACCAACTGGCTACAAATCAAAGGTTCTCATACTCGCTCTCCTTGGGATCAATTTAATTTCTTGTCTCTCTGTTGGAGGAGTGTACATGAGCCACCAGTTCATCATTTCTCTACAGTGTGATTTTTCTGAAGCGTGTCTGCCTCTCAGAAAATTCAACTCACGTCTCCCCACGGTGATGGACCTGTCACAGCTGCTTGGGGACTCTGGGAGTGCTCAGAGGGCAGGTGCAGTAGACGCGGGGTTTCCCAGAAAGGCTCTTTTAACTGGAGCTTTTTCAATTGTGCCGCAGAGAGGAGGGCAGCAAAGAACTTTGACCTCATCTCGCACATTATCTTTTAAAGCGGTAGACTTTTATATGATTAATTAAGTACCATTTCTGGCAACTTAATATGCATGGAAGAAAAAAAACACACCAACTTGATTATGAAACATAGGACATAGCCTGAAAGGGCTCACTGGTCAATAACATCCTTTGAAAATAGACTAAATTTGCATTTTTGCACTTGTAAGTCCTCCTGGTATGTGCAGTTTGCATAAATTCTCTCTTAATTAAAACACATGTTTTGCAGAATAAAAAAAAAAATTCTCCATTCCTCTTTTTCTACCTCCCAGTAATAGAACAAGGTTTTGTTTTGCTTTACAGTCATCTCTGAAATTCTGATTAGTAGCTGATATTTGCTGCTACTTAAAATTATTTGATTTTCTTTGGAAACTCTGAGACTGTTGGTTCATTTTATACACTAAAGGTCACCTTCTGTAAGAGGTCTTCATTCACCGCTCGATCTAAAGGAATGGCCAACACTATTCTATCATCCACTTTCTTTTTCTGGGTTGACTGAGGTGTAATTTACATTCAGTACATTTTTAGGTGTACATTTCTATGAATTTTGGCAAACTTATATAGTCATAAAATTACCACCTCCACAGTCAAGATACAGAACATTGTCATTATCCCCCAAATTCTCTTATGTCCTTCCTCTACCCCCAGCTCCTGGTAATCATTGATCTTTTCCACATGAATATTACATGAATGACATTATACAGTATGTGGTTATTTGAGCTTGGCTTCTTTTAACTCGTGTTGTTGCATGTATCAGTAGGTCATTCTTTTTTATTGCTGAGTAGTATTCCACTGCATGACTATACCACAGTTTGTTTATCTATCCTTCAGTTAATGGGCATTATGGTTGTTTTCAGTTTGGGGTAATTATGAATAAAGCTGTCATAAACATTCACATACAATTTTCTTATGAATCTATGTTTTTATTTCTCTTGGGTAAATATCATCCAGTATTACTTTTTTGAGAATTATTTTGTTCATTTGTTTGTTTACTTGTTTCTTATCTGTTTTCCACCACTAAAATGGGAGGCTAGCTTATTCATTCATCATATTCTCTGGCACTAGAACAGTCCCTAACCTGCAGTAGGTGCTTGACAAGTGTTGAATTCATGAATAGATAGATACATGAAGGAAGGAATAAAGGAATGAACTTCGGTAGTACCTACTGAGTGACCCTGGAATACTGAATTATGGTTATTTCCTTTGATGATTAGCAGAGTACCTGCAGTAGAACAGTGGTCCCAACCCTAAATGACATGGGGACGGTTTACAGGGTGCTTTTTAAGATGAAACAAATAAAATTATGAATACAAAGTTAAGTAGAGAAGTGAATGTTTTAAAATCTTTAGAAATCATATATTAGATTTAGAAATCACAATAAGTTACAAATTAAATAATTTGATAAATGCCACAAACATCACAAAATTCAGAAAAATAACTGCCTTACACGCATCTATTATGCACATATTTTTAAACGTTTTGGTCTTATCCTCATTCCTTTCCTCTTAAAATGATGATAGTTTGGTGATATCCTTTTCTACAGAGAAACTAAAAAAATAAATCAGTCTTCTAGCATGGTTGATTAAAATTGGTTTATTATTAATGAGTGATTAGAGGGAGGTAGATGGGGTAAAAGGGGTCCAATATGTGGTGACAGAAAGAAATCTAACTATGGGAGGTGAACACACAATGTAATATATATGCCTTACTGTTAAAATGTACAGCTGAAACTTACTGGATTTCATGAACTAATGTCTCAATTAATTAATTAAGTAATTAATTAATTTTAAGAAATAAAAAAAGAGATTAGAAAAGTTTCTTTCAGTTTTATAATTCATTATTTGTAATGTCATATAAATGTTTAGGATTCTTATCAAATATTTAGGATTACTTGAGAAAGCCACTATCACGTTTCCTTTATACATGGGCTAGAAAATTTCACAGCATTTCAAGTTTTCTTATGACTCGAGTCATCTTATTCATTTAATTGATGACATCCATTAACTTATTGGCCATGGATGTCTTCACATTTTGATTTTTATGTTATTTTCATCAGTGTCGGTATTTGTGAGTATGAATAACATGAGTGACTTTATACAAATGTATTTGCTATTTGTAATTTGGCTAGTTTTCTGTCCTATAAACACAGACACTATGATAAACTTGATTTTGCTAATATATTTGGATTTAAATCTATCATCTTATTGGTTTTTTTGGTCTCACTTGTTTCATAATCTTTTTTCCCTCCTTTATTGCCTTCTTTTAAATTAATTAAATATTTTTAGTATTTTATTCCCCCACCTTCATAAGTTTGTTAATTATACAAGCTCGTTAGTATTCTTTTGGGGCTGCCCTAGACTTTACGACATATATGCTTGACATTTTGGAATTTACTACAAATTAGAACTTTCTTACTTCCCAGACAATGCAAGGATAATAGGATACTTTAACCTCATTTTAATTTCCTCCTGCCCTTTTCTTGTGTTTTTGTTATTCCGTCTTTTAATTCTGTTAATATTTTAAAACTTACAAAACATTGTTTATTGTTTTTACATACTTTACATTTACTCACATATTTTCCTTTAGGTTTAGATTTATTCCTGTATTTAACTTCTCTGTTGCACCCCATTTCTTTCTGTATCTCTGTGGCTTCATCTGAGATCATTTTCCTTCTCCCCAAAGAATGCCCTTCAGTATTTCATTTACTGTACATCTGATGGGGATATATTTTCTGATTTTGTTTTAAAATGTCTTTCTTTCATGTAATTTGAGGAGGATGTTTTCACCGAGCATAGAATTCTAGGCTGATGCTCTTATTTTTCACATTTTGAAGTTGCCATTTATTGTCCTCTGGCTTCCTCTGTGAAGTCAGATTCCCGTTTTATTGTCACTCCTTTAAAATTATGCATTTTTTCCTCTTTGACTGATTTTAAGATTTTTCTCTTTATCTTTGGTTTTCAGCAGCATCACTATGATGCACTTAGGTGTAGTTTTTTTTGGCATTTTTCCTGCTTGAGATTTATAGCTTTTCTTGAACCTTTGGCTTAAAGGTTTTAGCCAGTTTGGGGGAAGTTCTCAAACGTTACAACTTGAAATATGCTTCTGTCCCATTCTCTTTTTCCTCTCCCTCTTTATGCCGCCTACATATAAATAGAATAACTACAGGTTAACTTTTAAGCTTTTCATGTTTTTTTTTCCCCGCTATGGTTTTGGTTTTTATTGAGGCAGGAAATTTCATAGGAGGGTCTGGCCTCTGTTACTGAGAACTATTTAAGCACAATTTTTTTTACCATTCATTACGTCCCATAAAGATTTCTCCCTTTTCTGTATTTTCCATTTCTTTCTTATAGTGTACTTCGATCTGGACATTATCATCTCACTAATCCTCTCTTCTGCTATGTCTACTCTGCTTCTAAACATTCCATTTAATTCTTAATTTTAATTATAGTATACTGCAATTCTAGAATTTCCATTTGGTTCCATTCCATCACCTAGTTTCTTGAATTAGTCACAATATATTGTAAAATCCTTCTCTGGTAACTCTAACATGTGGAACCTCTATGCGTTTGTTTCTATTATATGTTTCTTCTCTTATTTTTTTGGTCAGTTTGTTTTGTCTCCTGGTATATGAGGCAATTTTTGTTTGACTATCTGGTTTTGTATATAAATAATTATAAATAATTTGAGGCTCTGGATGAGATTATGTTTCAGAAAAGATTAGCTTTTGTTTCTTGCAGTGGCTCTATATCTGACTCAGTCAGGGATATAGCAGATCGGAGTCTGGGCTTGGGTCTTCCTGAGAATGGGTCTATTTCTGGCTCACCCCTGCTACTAGGACATAACCCTTTTGGCATCTCAACTGAAATCTTGGGTCATTGATCTGGGGTCCTCTCCTTGATGAGCCCTGACCTCCATTTATTGTCCCTCTTTATCCCCAAAATGCTAGAAGCTCTGCTCAGCTCTTGGATTCTCTGCTGCTGCTTGAAATTTGGAAAACGTCTTAAGGGGAAAATGATGTTGAAGAACAGGTTCGCCTCTTCGCATTTCCCTTTTCTCCAGGATTTTGGCCCCTCGCGTCCTTACTGCCTTGATAGTTTTCAGATGTTTTCAAAGAAATTTTCTAGCTTTTGACTTCAGGAGAGTTGGTCAGCAACAAGCCAATCAGCCATTATGAGAAGTGAAAAATCCTATACCACCTCTTACTGACCAGATCTGCTGCCTTTGAAGCTGTCATTATACTAGCTCTTCTAAAGAGTTCAGACCTACCAAGTCACACCTGTGGGATCAGCATTTAGAGCCTCGAATTATCTCAGGAATTCAGACTCAGAGAAGTGAGTTCTGGCTAACCTCAAAGTGAGTAAGTCAGGAATTTAAGCTGAGGCCTGCAGCAGAGGACACTGCCAAGCATTATAGGTGCATCAAAGCCTCTGGGATCTTGCAACTAGGCCAGGACCCTTAGCCCCAACGAGCAGGGGTTAGAGCCTACATTTAGTTACGCAGTGATTGATAACAGCTGAAATTTCATAGGAAGGAAAGAGCCACAATGTTCCTAAGGTACCTTTCTTTAAACTTCACTTCTTTATTTACTTTTTCTTTTGTGGTATTGTTCTCAGACCAATTGAGCAGTAGTGATAAATAAAGGTTACATGGGAAAGAAACAGGGGGGAAATGAGAAGAAATGCAGGCACTAAAAAATTCTTCCAGTGTGAGAAGAATTTACTGTGACAATGTGTGCATGTGATCCATTTATTTCTTTATGCTGTCTACATATAAATAGAATAGCTACAGGTCAACTTTAAGCTTTTCAAGGTTTCTTTTTCCCCTGTAGTGGTAGTTGTTTTATTGTGAGGCAATTTCATACCAAGCTTAGGCCGCTGTTATGAGAAATATTTTAAACACAATTGAAACAATATTTAAAATTATGTAAACACAAAATTACAGTCGGTTCTCCATAAGAACATATGGGAAATGCTTATTTCTTTTTACGTAAATGGTGATCAAAACAGATTTTTAAGAATTTCATTATTTTCTTTCTCTTTTCCCCTTTCCCTTTAAATAATTGGAAATATCACAGAAGAGCTGGAAAATCAGAATTTGACATCTTTTCTTTCCTAGATTGTCAACAGAGGTGAAATTAAAGGTTAAAATGGATGGCTGAAGGAATACATGTGCTACAGGATAAAGATTAGTGTGTTAAATATTTAGTTTTAAGCATTCTTTACTTGTTCCTTAAAAAGATCTGAGAATCTGAAGTGCTAGACTCAAATGTAACCGAGATGGGGATCCAGAGACTTAGGTTGTAGTGTTGGTTCTCACCTAACCAGCTGCAGGACATCTGTGGGTACCAGTTAAGGGAATGGGACTCGATGACTTCTGAGTTTTATATTCCATAGTCATATACAAAACGGGTTTGTAAGTAAACATACTCACGTCTGTACATGCAAATGACAGCTTTTCATATACTGACCAAGCTTTGTTTATTCTAAGAGTGCTTCACAAAGGGAAACATACATATGTAAAGTAGCATTCTATTGTTCCTTAAGGGCTTCTTCACCTGGGTATATCTCACTTCTCCAACAAGATCTTAAATCCTTGATGGCCAGACATTTTTATATCCATACTGTCAAGCAGAGTCTGAGATACTAAATTATTTAAATGTGCTGATAAATTGACTAAGGAGCCTGAGCACGAGTGTTTAATAGTGGGATGTTAAACTTTTTCCTTAAAGGGCCATATAGTAAAATGTTTTCAGCTTCTTAGGCTATAAGGTCTCTGTTGCAACCACTTATCTTTGCCATTATAGTGTAAACGCAGCCAGACATTATGTAAGAATATAGGTGTGGCTGTGTTCTAGAAAAGCCTTATTTATGGACACTGAAATGTGAATTTCATGTAATTTTCACCTGTCACAAAATATTTTCTTTTGACTTTTCCCCAATTGTTTAAATTGTAACCCCATTCTTAGTTCGCAGGCCATATGAAGATGTGCTGACGGCCACGTTTGGCCAGTGGGCTTTAGTTTGCTATCCCTGATAAAAAGGTGTGTGCTGACCTAGTGGAATCCATGAGACCTGTCCACTTATGCCAGACTTCCTAGGGAATATAATCAATATGAATCATATAGTTGTGACACTTTAGGGTATGAGGAACTGTCGTATCATGTGCATGAGCTTTTGGATCATCTAAAAATTGAGTCAAGCCAATGTCTTTAAGCCATGTGTCTTTTCCAGCATTCCCTGCGTTCTGTGTGATACTAACAGTTGTTTAAATGAAGAAAATGAGTTTTAAATCAAGGCTTAGTCAGATTGCAGCGCCCATGGGTGGTGGTGTAGGGCAGAGTCTTCTTGTCACTCATTGGTAAAGATGCAGACACCAGTTCTTGCTACCTCCTCCTCATGTCCCACCATCACGCACGGTGCTGCTTCCTCTAAGGTCTTTTTATCATAGGCTCATATAAGCACCTTAAAATTGTTAAAAAGGGGAATTGTGCTCAGGGAGAATTATTTCCTCAGTACCCCCAAGAATTCTTCTGACCTTCAAATGGTTAGAGACACAGGAAGTGTTTGGGCCACAGGAGATCCCTCGGGAAAAGGCTAACATTAAGATGGTGTCCAGAGTGATTTGGGATAAGGGGGCTTGAGAGGAGTATTTGGTTAAGAGGGTGGCAGGGAAGAAATAGGTTATCTTGAGTATCTTGAGCCCATTTCCTTATCTGAAAGTAAGAAATCAGGCCAAATTGGGCGCACAATTCTACTGTTTTAATTACGTTTGTTCAATAAATAAAATAGGTATAAAATGAACAAGACAGAGACCCCGCTCTTAAGAAACTCATAGTCCTGTGAGCCAGGATGTATGTGACTTTTTAATTTCCGGGATGAACTGAGAAAATGCTGTGTCCAGGGCTTATGCTTCTTCTGATCTTTTTACCCAGTACAGAGCCATGCAAAAGTAAATGCTTAAGTTATGCTTTTGATTGCAAGAGGTGCTAATTTAGAAGGGCTGGGGTGTTTTTCTTTATTTAGGCTTGTTGTCTGGAGCTAATTTTAAGAAGAATCTGTGAAAGCAGGGACGTTGCCCTCTAGTGACCACCAGGGCTCCTTGGAGCTTAATGGACGTGGTGCCCAGAGAGGTACCTGCCCAGAGAGCGCCGCCTGCTGGCTAGAGGGGTCATGGGCACCTGTGTGAGAAGGAAATGCTTAGGATCCTTTAAAAAGGTACAAAAATTGTATGCTCTTGATTCTGTACAAAAGACAAAGAAAAATTGGAAGGAACTATATCAAAATATCACATGTAAGACATGGATGATTTTTTGTTTTTAGAATTCTCTACTGTCTAAATTTTTACAATGAGCTGGTAGCACTTCTATAGAAAATTTTTAACTGAAAAAAATTATTCTAAGTAACTAACTGCTGTTAGACTGCCTTCCCTGCAAATGTCTTTGGTGACTCAAAGCAAATTTTTTCAATTGGTTCTTGAGACACCCCCAAAGTTATATGGTGACAAATGAACAAGTATTTACCCTTCCTTCCTGTCTTTTTTCTCCCTTCCTTCTTTTTCTTAACTTTATTCTGGTAAAATATATATAAAATTTGTAATTTTAATCATTTAAGATTATAGTTCAGTGGCATTAAGTACACTCGCATTGTTGTGCAATCATCCAACGTTCATCTCCAAAATATTTTTCATCTTCCCAATCTGAAATTCGTACCCATTCAATGACACCTATCATTTCTTTCATTTTCTTTTTCATTTATTAATTTCTGGAGGTGATGTTTAGTAGAGCACTATTTTAAAGCATTGAATTGGAACAGATGTCTGAGTTTGAGTCCTGGTTCTTCTAATTGTCAACTGTGTGACTGTGCAAATCTCCTGCCAGCTTGTTTTCTGATCTGGGAAAATGGATAAGGGCATTTACCTTAAATATATCATAGGACTGTTGTAATTTGCCTAATGATAAAACAAAATGTGTCAGATTCTTTATGAAATGTTAGAATTACTAGTCAAAGGAGTGAGTGTAGCACTAGCATGATTGTTACTTATGTTCATAAGGGAGCCGAGAGGGTATTGTCAAAATCTTGACCACGTGACATTCTAGAGGACAGTTATTTTTTTTCAGGAGATGTACTAATAATCTTTTATTTAAATAGTGCTTCCTAGTTTTCAAAGTGCTTTCAAAACACCTCATTTAGCCCTTCTTCATAGTAAATAAGGTTGATATCATTAGTCCCAATTCACAGGTGAAGAAAATGGAGGCATTAAAGTCTCATGGTTTAAAGTCTGGACTCAGGAGCCAGGCAGCCTCTGTTCAAACCTTAGCTCTACCACGTGGCAGCTGTGACCTTGGACAAGTTATTTAACCTCTTTGCGCCTCAGTTTCTTCATTTGTAAGAAGAGGGTGACAACAGTAGTAGTGCCTACTTCTTGGCATTGTTATCAGGGATTCAAAAACTTAATGATTGAAATTGTCTCTGATGTTTCATTTTCTATATGTATGTTTGATAAACTGACTGGACAGGGAAAATTACACAGTGGCCACTGCTGATGGCCCGCCCGTATCCCCTGCAGACCTGGGCTTCCTGTTTTTCTCTGACCTGGGGTGATCTCTGGCCAAGGGAAGGTTGGGGGCAAAGCAGAATGCTCCAGAATTACCACCACCGGGTAATTCATCAAAGAGCAATGGGGTTGGTGGATAAACAGCCCAGCTGCCTCGCCCCTTGGTGGAAGGTCTGGGCTTACCAGACTCTCTGGAGGGTCTCAGCAGTCCTGTGCTCCAACTGCCCACAGTGGCACCTTGATTGGCTTCTATTCCCTCGCTTGGCTTTCTGGGATCCCCTCCCAAATAAACTACTTGCACCCAAATCCTGTCTCAGGGTCTGTTTGGAGGTGACTGCCAATTTATAAAGACAATATATGGCTCAGAGTCGTTACACCCACCCCAGAGCATGGGTAGGTTTTGCCCCATTCTGTGTATCGTCCATGCTATGCAATAGAGTAAATGCAGGCCGTGTCTAACAACACTTTGGAAATGGGATTTATAAACATTCTTCAAACTTCTTGGCTCATAAATTGCTGAAAAAGTCTAACAAGTTATAAATATATGTTCTTTCCTTCATAACGTTTTTGAAGAATGGCCCGCGAACAACTCATGCCAGGATGTTTGCACACCTACTGAAATGTAGCTGACTGCTTTCCTTTGTCATTTTAAACATACCCACTGGCAACTGTACTATTACATCTTGCTCAGATGACTAAGGACTCCCTTACAGGATTAGCACTGAGCTTTGGAAGGAGATCATCCTGCTGAAACCATTTTGGGCCCATGGGTCAATAGTTGCCCATCTTCTGCCGAAGCACCATCAGGCATCCAGCAGCAATTCTTTGCATCTCTCTTCCTATTTAATACCCCAGCTTGTACATCCCTTATACCCTAGAAACAGTCACTGTACTCCTAACACCTTCACCACATCAGTGGCTCTTTCTTTAACCTTGTTCCAGCCTCTGGTTTTCAGTCCTTCCAAGAAACTGAGTTTCACCTCGGTTCCGAGGTCTCACTTGGATGGTCTCTTTAAGTCCTGAGGATGGTCTTTTTAAGTCCTGAGGATGGTCTCTTTAGTCCTGAGGCCTCTGAATGTATGAAAAAGCCCAGACTTCACCCTAGGCCTCAGGCCAGAGTTGAACTTCAGGGGGTGTACATGGGAATGAAAGAGACAGGAGATTGAGTTAACAGACTCAAGGAAGAACAGAATGTTGTATCTGCCTAGAAACACACTGATTTCATCATGGCTGCATTAGGTGGGGGAACAGACAATTTAATTATTTCTTTGGTTTTCTTCCTTAATTCTAATAGCAGTGAAACGGGGCAGAATTTGCCACCTCTAAATGGGCCTCTTTGGCACATTATAATTAGAGGTAGGACTTTAAGTATAGGAAGGTGATCCATACTAAGGAGCAAATGACTGATATGTGCTCCCCTTCCAAAAGCAGGGTTTGCTCCCAGGGAGACAGTGGGTGCCTACAGGGAGAAAACACGATGGAGGGGAATTTGCAATTCATGAAGAGGTGACTTTAGGACGTCACTCAGGGGTCCTCCCGCATGGATCCATGACCTGTATCTTGATTTCTCTGAAGAAAACAAGAAAAAGAAAAGTATGATTACACTTTATAACATGGATCGTGGTCCTTTGCCTTTTCCTGAGTTTAAAGTTTGCTTCCTCAACTGAAATGTCCTACGATAGATGACTTGGTAAAGAAGCTGTGGTACATGTATACAATAGAATATGACAAAGCCATAAGAAGAGATGAAATACCGCCATTTGCGCCAACATGGACCTCGAGATAATCACGCTAAGCGAAATAAAGCAGACAGAAAAAGTTGAAAACCACATGATATCACTTATCTGTGGGAGAAAAACCCAAAAGCAACAAATGAACAGGGCAGAGATTCATGGACATGGAAAATAGAGGGTGGGAGGAGGGGGAAAAGGGGAGGTGGATGAGGTAAAGGGGGTCAAATATGTGGTGACAGAAAGAAATCTAACTATGAGAGGTGAACACACAGTGTAAATATATATATGCCTTACTGTTAAAGTGTACAGCTGAAACATTGGATTCTGTTAACCAATGTGACCATTAAATCAATCAATCAATTAATTAATTAATTGAAAAATTTTAAAGCTTGCTTTATCCCAAGGCAGTAAGCTCTCTGCTACAGACTTTTAGAAAGCCAACTGGAACCCTAGCTACTGTTTCTGGACAGTGTCTTTTGGGAAAGTGGACTCCAAAGTAGGGTTCACACCTTCCAAGACAGGTGCAACTTGATCTAATAGGTAAGGGGGGAAACAGGAGAACTTTTACATACATTGATTTTTATTTAGAAATAAGGATGAATTAAACATTAGTAACATGGAGTATTCATATTGAGGCTCACTCTGTCACTGAGTCCACCTCCGAGGACCACTTACCACATATAACGCAGGCAGCTGGATGGGGCGGGGTGTCTCACCGCACAGAAGGCTCCGCGACGGAACCTTACTCTGCCCTGAACTTTCAGCTTATGGCGAGGCATTGCAGACTGACGTGTGTTTGTGCGTGATCTAGTTTTAATTGAATTAACCTCCCTAATTGGACAAGTGGCTTAAAAGGTTCCTGCAAAAAAAATTAAACAGGAAAAAAAAAAAACCTCCACAGGTTATAAATGATATTAAAATTGCAAGCTCAAGAGGACAATACAAATATAACACTTCCCTCATTCCTCGTAAAAGCGCTAAGCAGGTATGACACATTCAATCATATTACAATGAAGATTTTCTGATGACAAAAGGGTTTACTGTTAACAAAACAGAATAGAATATATAACACATGATGTCAAAATTATTTTACCATTAGTTCATTTTTTAAAAATTCTGTATTTTAATGTCTTTTTTCTCCCCAACCTGATCATGAACTCTTGTATAATACACCCACATTCAACAATTAACATTTACTAGAGTTTCTCACTCTTTTTCTAATAAATATATATTTGTTTTGTTTTGTTTTGCTGAACTCTGGAAAGTAAGGAGCAAACGCCCTGACCTTTCACTCCAAAATATTTCAATATGTATTTCCTAAGAACAAGGACACTCTTCAATATACCCCCAATGCCATTATCATACCTAATGACATGAACAATAATTCCTTAATATCATCTAATATGTAACCATAATTAAATTTCCCCCGTCAGCCCCAAAATGTCTTTTATAGCTTTTTTAAAAATCCAGGATCAAATCAAAGCATATGCATTGGATTTGGTTATTATCTCTTTTTTCCAGTTTTATTGAGATACAATTAACACATAACATTGAATAAGTTTAAGGTACATAACATATTCGATATATGTATATATTGCAAAAAAAGACCGCTTGTTATATTTCTTTAATTTTTTAAATATCGAACAGTAGCTCTTCTACAGTCTTCTAAAAAAAAAAGAAGAAGAAATGATGTTGACTGTTCCGATGAATACAAGTGAGTTATTTTGTAGCATGTGCCAGAATTGGATTTGTCGGATTGTTTTTCTAATAGATTCGGGTTAAAAACTTTGGGCAACAATACTGCATAGGCAATGTTGCGTTCTTCCCATTGCATTGTATTAAGAGGCACAGGCTCTCAGATTGTCCTACTATTGGTGATGCTAAATTTGATCAGGCCACATGATGAATTTCATGGGTGATTGGCTCTTTTACCTTCATGGGAACCTTTTTCCATAAAAAAAATACTAAGAATTACATTTTATATTTGTACTGGCATAGAAACTAATGTAATCCAAGATAGGTTATATTCTCCCCCACCCCTCATAATTTTAGAAAAAATTAAAACATTTTTACTGAGCCTTTGGAGATATCATGGGTACCAGACCTTATGCCTAATCTGCCTAATGAAGAAGCCTGGCTGAGTTTGAGCATTCGATCAAAGTGACCTCTAGATATCCCCATCGTAACGGTACATTTTCCCCTTTGCAATTTTATAGTAATCTGTAGGGAGACTCTTTGAGACTACATGAATATCATGTTCCTCTAAAACTCTCCCTCACTGGTTTTATTATTTTTGCCTGAACTAGTTTATTATTATATTGCAGGTTGCAAGAATTACTTCCTGTTCAGGGATGAGAATACTGAGATGAAGAATCTGTTATTTGTTCAAGACCATAAAGTTAGTTGGTAGACTCACCATTAAGAACCAGAAATCTCTGCTCCAAAGTTCACATTAGAGCCCAGAGGAAACAAGTATATTAAGAAGGAGTGAAAAGGGACATTGGAACTATTTGGCCCGGAGGGAAGAACAGAAAAGGATGACTACTATAATGTCCTACATCCTTAAAGATAGCAATTGGATGGGCATCCAGGACCTGCACGTTCTCCATGCAGAGAGTAATAGCTCAAAGGGAGATATGATTCCATATCATATTACAAATAAGGTACATTGGATTGTAATGAAAGTTGTAAAATATTGGTATTTAAGGATTCCTATGGATTTCAGAAGGTAATTATGAACAAATAAGGGCTGAAATGCTGGATCCTTAAAAACAAACAAACTGCTCATATTTGAATAAAAGACATACCTTTCAGTGGGCAGAAGTTTCCAACCGTTGGTGTGGGAGCCAGCTACTTCTACTTGCCAAGATTTATTTTGACACATTAATCTTGTTATAGAAAATATTTTTGGCCTTTTCAATGTTAACATTTAACCCTTTTCCCATTTAGAAAAAAAAAGGTACAGGTCGCTGCCAGCGTTCATTTGACATCACGCATAAGAATGCTGTGTTTTCTAGGATCTGACATTTTCAGCGATTGAGAATTACTGTATTTTGTCAATGGAAATACCACTACTAAAACCAGAATGCTATAAATAGAATGATTTCATTTGTTTCCAAAGACTATCAGTATACTAGAGTGATGTGAAAATAATAATAAAAGCAAGGTATTTTGTGGCAAACTTTGGGGTTAAGGTTAGAACTGTAATCCACGAGTTATAGGGTAAGCGAAGCAGCTGCAAGTGAGGCTGGTGAGCATTTTCAGGGCGAATGGGAAATGGGTTAAAAAATGAAGTACAGATGTTTTCAGAAGTGGGAAGCAATTTTCTTGAGTCCCATATTATCAGAGGAGTGAATTTGTCACTCTATGGAAGAATGATTCTTACTAAGTATATAAAAGTAGATCTGCTTTCTTTCATTTTTAACAAGTTGGGAAAAAAAGACACATTGGTAAGTCACATATTATTAATCAATTAATTACCAAGTCCTTGCTGAGCCTCTACTTTGAAATAAAAGGTATGTAGGACAAGGGACCTGAAATAATTTTAGAGACACACAAAGAAAAGAAGAGAAGATGTCAGATTCTGACCTCAGGAAACTTCTGAGAAATTCAGGTACAAAAGACATAGCCATGGAAAGCTAGCGAACAATTCAAGATAGTGCAAAGTAAGCATAAAATGTGAAGAGTTGTTAATCCAGTCATAAAATTAAACAGGTTAGGTGAAATAATGGGAATTATTGAAGTCAAGATTGGCCAGCAAAAACTTCATGAATATCATACTTATAAACTGGAAATTGGAAGGACAGGATTCGGATGAATGGAGATTATGGGATTAGGCATGAAGAAAGAAGGGAGGCAGGAAAGTGATGGAGAATTTAGGAACAAAACATAGACTAGTCTATTTTTGAATACAGTTGAAAGTTGACAGCTTATTATTTCAGAAGCCGCAAGTGGGAAATGATCTATGCAAAATGATCCTGGAAATAAATCTGATGATAACTTCAAGTGATCACCATGTCTCATTGTTCCAGATAAGACTCTTTTGTTGACAAAGAACAGAAGCCTCTCTGAGTAAAAAGAGGACAGAAGAATTTGAAGTTTATAACAGGAGACTTCTTATATATTAAAAAGTAGTTAATAGGCCAGGAACCAAGGACGTCTATAATGACTTAGGGCCCTATTATGTTAGCTGCTTCTTTTACATCCGCCGCATTCTCTCTCAATCTACCTCTCTGCTTATGCATCTCGCACTTGATTAAAATATGGCTGCCCTGACCTTTTCCTTGACATCAAAATCCTTTACTTCTACCATTTATCATTGACTAACTACATCCTCTCTATTTTTCATTCAAAATGCTTCAGAGAAGGAGAAACTCTTTAGTAGCTGGTCAGGCAGTTTGTGGCTACGTTAGATTGAGTACCCACTTCAGTGCAACCAGCCATCACTCCTAAACAAGAATCACCCAGTGGTGTTTCACTGTACTGGGGACTGCGGGTAGAGCAGTCTAAGCCAGAACAAAGAGACTGATATGTTTCATGCTCTATAGAACCATTAGACGTCCAGGGAACATTTGGTATGTTCCATACACATTTGGGAAATGTCTGGTCTGTTTCTCTGCCTTCAGGAAAAATGTACCCAAAGCTTTCTTCAAAAAGAGCCATAATATCTTGAAAAGAATTGGTCCTAAATTGAATATTGACCCTACCACCTCTAAAACTGAGCTTAAATTTGTCACTTGTAGAATGGGGATAATAGCACCTACGTGTTGGACTTGCTGAAATGTCTATGAGGTAATGTAGATTCTATTCTCTGCTTGGCTCAAGGCAAGAGCTTAGTAAATGGGATTTCTTAAATTTGGTATTTTATGAATATTCCACAACAGAAAATTATTTGCAATGCATTTAAACTTATTTTTTAATTGCACGAGATTATATACATATATATGAATATTTAAAAGCAGTCATAGACATTATTTTATTGGTAAGTATTTTAGGGTGTGTTTTTAATAAATAAAGCCTTTTAAAAAACACAATCACAATACCATTATCACACCCCATGCGTTAAAAAAAATTCTTTGTTATCACCAGCACTAAATCTGTGTTTGATTTTTCTCAATGGTCTCTAAAATATTTTTATAGTTGTTTAGTTTCAATCAAAATCCAAAAGGAGTACATATGTTGTACTTGATTGATCTATCTTACATATCTCAGTCAGCCTGTAACCATTCTTCCTGCTTTTTTTATGCCACATATTTGTTGGGAAAAAAAATGGGGTCATTTTTCCTGTGGAATTTCCAATTCAGGATTTGTATCTTCATGGCATCATTTAGCAGGTTCTTCTATCCCCACTTTTTCCCAAAACTGGTACATAGATCTAGAGGCTTAATTAAGTTTATATTTAAATTATTTTTCTGGCAATACTATAAAAAATAGTTGATACTATCTTTTATGTTTTAATAGTTTTGAATTTAAAATAGCAGCTCAGTAGTTCCCATGACATTTTGCACTTAGGAATACAAGATTCCCAAGAAAGAAGGAGGTAAGCCTTCACTCTGGTTTCCGACCCATACATGAGTAAATCACCTTCAATTGGAGAGTTAATGGTATTTATGACTGCTACTTGCCAGAAAACGCAGATAAAAGTCATAATCACCACTTTATCTCTAATCGATTGATTAGGGATGTTTACATGCCTTTAATTAAACATAGATTCCTTGCCTATATTCTAAACTAGGAATAAAAATGTTTGAAACAATTAATGACTAGAGAAAGTACCAAAAATTCCTTTGAAATTTTAATGTTTTTTATAATTGTTTAAAATGAACTAATATAAGTTAAGGGTGGAAAGCAAACCCAGGTACACTGAAACAGGACTGTAGTGATTTTCTGGACTGCTCTTTCTGGACTCTCTTTCCTACTCAGGTGGCAACAGAGATCTAAATAAAGAAATCAGACAGACAACAATAAAAATAATTGTGTCGATGTCTGATAAAGCTCTTTGGAGAATGTGACTTAGGTTCACATTCGCCACCCTACACACACTCCAATCTCCTGTATTAGATGTGCCATTCTCCTAGTCAGGAGTGGTTAAGCAAACATTAGGCTTCTCTGAGCCCATTGCACATGCCAGATTCTCTTACCCAAACTCACCACTTAATAAATTAATCCCCTTTCCTGGTGGGAGGAGGAAATCAAGAGAGGATTCAAGGTTCAGTCAAGAGTGGTAACTCAATGGAGGTTTAATCAACATGGAAGCAAGCAGAAACAAGTGTTCCTCCATCACTAAAGTCCATGATATAAAAGAGTATCATAGGTAGAAGCCAGTTTCAATGCAGCATTTTCAGCAATGAAAACCCTCACACTTAGTCTCAACTTACATCCACTTCTACACTGTAGCAGCTCATATTCAATTGGACAAACGTTTGTGGACTATGTGCAGATTACGGTGTTGGCAGATGCCAAGATGGGCAAAGGCACACTCTTTGCCAAACAGGAGCTTATCTTCTAGTGGGCTCTCAGACAAGTGCACACAAAATAGGCATGTAGCCCTCCTGCTGGGGGTTGTATGGGGAATCGTGGCAGGCAGGGAGATGCCTGGATCAGACCTCCCTTGAAGAAAGGACTCACTGTCTAGCTGAGGGGACTATTGTTTTCTGACAGCCTCCAGCTGTCAGCTCCTTCAGTGTCCACTTCAGCTTTCAAAGTACAGTTATGCTCTTCTTAGGTAGTTCCTGCCCAGTGACTGAGCCAGGTAGTAACTGAGGTCACACACTTTTTGAGTAGCCCTCGTCAATGACTCAGCAAGGTGGTGATACAAGAGCCTGCCATTTCCACCCAAGACAGGACTCTTCCACTGGGCAATATTTGCTCCCAAACTTCCCACCAAGCTGGTGTAGGGTGACCAGCAGTCCCAGTTTGCTGGGACTAAGATTTCTCAGGACATAGGACTTTCAGTGCTAAAACTGGGAAATGTTCAAGCAAACTCAGAAGGCTGGTTACCTTCGCTTTGGTAGATTTTGTCAGGTCTGCATCACGGTCTGACAGCTCCCTCTGCCCAGTCCTACTTCTTTCTCTTTTTATCCCCACAGATATTACTCTGCAATAACATTTTGACCTCCTGACTTCATCTCAGTGTCTGCTTCCCAGACCACTTGATCCAAGACAGGGCCACATATAGCACAGGAACCAAGAGGGATCTAAACACTGTACAAGAAGGTGAAGCTGAAAGAAAGTCAGAGAGCAGGGGAAAGATAATTTGATAATCACAGGGATGCTCCTGTGTATAACTTTTTCAGCAGACTCTTCATTCTATACACTTTGAAAAAGAAAAACAAAAGGCATATGTAAATACTTAATGACTTAGGGTTCCCTAAACTGTACTTGAATACTCAAAATGAAGGCTTTGCCAAAAAAAAAAAAAAAAAAAAAAAAAGCGACAAGCTTCTTTCTTGTCCCTGCGTCCTTCTTTAAACATACTTTGTTATTAACTCCTGCGATTTAAGAAGAAAAATGAAAGGAGCTTCAGCTTCTCTGAGAAGTATTCTTAAAATTAGGAGAGAATGTGGGCAGAATGTTACTGCTGGAGAAAAGGGAAAGCATCCTTCATGCAGGGACTAGGATAAGGTGAGCAAGGTGCTTCGGGTACAATTTAAGGAGGCGCTCACCTTCAGGGTTGTGTGAGTTCAGAGTCAGCATTTGCATGAACCTGAGAGCGAGCACCTCCTTAAATACTGCACTCCAGGTCCTCGCTTGTCTCACCCTAGTCCTGGTCCTGGTATACATAATAATATTAGGCAGCTTACACAGAACTCTGTCTTTTCTGCCCCAGGTACAAAGCCATCGTCCGGCCAATGGATATCCAGGCCTCTCATGCCCTGATGAAGATCTGCCTCAAAGCAGTACTGATCTGGGTCATCTCCATGCTCCTGGCCATCCCAGAAGCTGTGTTTTCTGATCTGCATCCTTTCTATGAGGAAAGTACCAACCAGACCTTCATTAGCTGTGCTCCATACCCACACTCCAATGAGCTGCACCCCAAAATCCACTCTATGGCTTCCTTCCTGATCTTCTACATCATCCCGCTGTCGATCATCTCTGTCTACTACTACTTCATTGCCAAAAATCTGATCCAGAGTGCTTACAATCTGCCTGTGGAAGGGAATATACACATCAAGAAGCAGGTGGGTACTTAGGGTTGATTAATTTTCTGCTTGAGGATTTAATCCCTTGCATTTCTTTTGGACTCCACTGACAAGTACAGGTTTTAGGTGGGCACCTCACCCGATTCTGCAGTTAGAGGAGGTGGTTTATCTGCATCCAGATGGTAAACTCCTAGCCACAGGAGTCCAGGAATTCAGGTCTTCTTTGTAATCTTGTTATTTTATTAGAGATCTAAGCTAGGGTGGTGTTGAGAACTCGAAGGATTTGGAGTATGGGCTTCTTTAGGGGAAATATCTGGAAGAGTGTTGCTATTGTTAATAAAAAGAAAATAAAATGAGGCTCAGAAGAATGTGACTTCTTTAAATTCTAGTCACATGGTTTGGATAGGAAGAGGATTTCCACATGGGGACAAAACAGAGGAGGCAGGAAAAGGAGTCTGATCGAAGGAAAAGAAATAGTTTGATTAATAAAGGCTCACACTGATTTAGGTTCAAATCCACGTTTCATGACTTACTTATCGTCTCTGAGCCTCAATTCCCTCATCTGTGATATAGGGTAGTGACCCCTATATTGTAAGGCTGTTGGAGGATTCCAAGAAGGAGCATACGTATACCCTAGACTGCTCAGAATGCCGGATGCCCTTCATATGTGATAGACTCCCTTCCCCATCCCCCATAGCCCCTATAATTTCATCCTTGAGGTAGAAACCAGCGGCTCTGGCCTTCTCCTTTTTGTCAGTTTTTGCCTCCTACTCCAAATGAAGATCATGTGGTATTAATAATGGAGAAACAGAAAGACGCCACTTCCATTTCAATGTATAACTGATTCCATTTTAGGCTTCAACCTTTACTTTTTTCCTTCCTTCCTTCCTTCCTTCCTTCCTTCCTTCCTTCCTTCCTTCCTTCCTTCCTTCCTTCCTTCCCTCCCTCCCTCCCTCCCTTCCTTCCTTCCTTCCTTCCTTCCTTCCTTCCTTCCTTCGCTCATGCTCTCTCTTGCTCACGCTCTCTCTCACTTGTGAGGGGAGAGTAGCAGTTCTCAGTGAAACTATCTTCCTACTTGAAAGATCTCTCAATAGTGAACATCATTCTTTTTCAAATTCTTTAATGAAAAAGCAGAGGCAGAGGGAGTTGGGAGCCAAGGGAGATGCTTGGCCCATTTCATCTAAGTACCTTAATGTATATATAGTCCAGAAATAACTTGAGATTAAAACAATAAAAATAATAACAAATTGTCTTGCTTTGAACAATGAGGAAGAAAAAAGCTGGCCTTTTTTTTTTTTTGAGCATCACAGAGAATAAGAAATTGTTAATTGTGGAGTCAAGTAAGACATGAAGTCAGGTGGCTGGTGAACAGCACCAATGCCACCCTCCTGAGAAAAAAGAGGACTTACTAGAATTTCAGTGTGTAATCCATTTAAGCATGTATGTAATCAACGTTTGTTAAAGACCCGTTCTCAGTGGCACAGTCTAAGTTTATTCTGCCTCATGGATTTGTGCTTCCTGGTGTTTTCGTTTCTGTGTTTCGGGCTCTTTTCTTTTTTTTTTTTTTCCATTTTTCTGTTCATGTCTGTTGATTTTCTCCCATTTACCTGAGTCTCTCTTGTCCTCTCTCTCCTATTGGATTCTTTTTCTCTGGCTTTGTGAGCTCGTCTCGGTTCCTAGTTTTTTTTTTTCCCCCATCTTTTTCTGTCTGAATCTTTGTCTCTTTGCAATTCTCCCATGCTGTCCCTTGGCCCCTCTGTCTCTATGTGTGCCTCTCTCTTCAGATCGAATCCCGGAAGCGCCTTGCCAAGACAGTGCTGGTGTTCGTGGGCCTCTTTGCCTTCTGCTGGCTCCCTAACCATGTCATCTACCTGTACCGCTCCTACCACTACTCCAAGGTGGACACCTCCATGCTCCACTTCATCACCAGCATCTGTGCCCGCCTCCTGGCCTTCACCAACTCCTGTGTCAACCCTTTTGCCCTCTACCTGCTGAGCAAGAGTTTCAGGAAGCAGTTCAACACCCAACTCCTCTGTTGCCGGGTGGCCTGATGACCAGGTCTCACAGCACTGGCAGAAGTACCACCTGCATGACCTCCTTCAAGAGTACCAACCCCTCTCCAGCCACCTTCAGTCTCATCAACAGAAACATCTGTCATGAGGGGTACGTCTAGACTGACCCTTGACCTTGCCCCCGTAGGGGCCCCTGGTTTTGCTTTATGGCTGGTACAGAACCCTCGCGTCTGTTGCTGTCTGTGTAGCCTCTAAAGACCCTTCAGAAGGCGCATGAGTGGGGAAGGCGGGTTGGAGAAAGACCCAAAGGGATCACTAGTATGTTTGAAAGGCCCATTAAGGCTTACATTTTCCATTTCAACTGTGAATGCTTTTTTTTGGTGTAGAGCTAACTTTCCCTTTTTAAGAAAAGGAACCAGATAGAAAATTATTATTTTAAGCATCAAACCCTGATACATAGGTGTGACTAATTAAGTCATACCAACTATATGAACAGATTTATATAGCAGAGAAATTATACTTTGAATGTCCACTTTGTGAAAGGTTTCACCTTGTCATTTCCTTAAGCAGAAGCTAGTGCTTTAAAAATATGATTTGAGTCATTTTTCAACAATATAATGGCTAACCAAGAAAATTTTTGACACTCATAATATGAAAAATCACCTCTATGAGAGTCCCATATATGAAGGACAGTCCCCAAATTGATAACATTGGAAGTCGGTTTCCAACAAATCCAAGTGTTGATTGTTTTTAACAGACATTACTAAGGATATAGGAGCTGCATGTGAGACCTCATTTCAGGCAAAAACACAACCAAACACATAGACATGTATATAAAGATCCATGTGGCTGTGGAATAATATCTCACATTCTGAATTCTAACTCAATGGAGGTTCTCTTTGCTGTCACCCAACTGTAATCAGTTCCATCATAGAAGAGAAATCCTTTTAGAGAAAAATTAATCATGCTATCAATTCATCAAACGTTATAAGTGCATAAAGTTTAGTATTTATCTTTGGTATAAAGGTATTCAGTCTAATGTTCTTATATAAATTTTGCTGTCTTTGTCTGCTACATTGAAAAAACAGTTTCATAGGAGAAAAAAGGGATCATGTCTGAGTGAAAATAGAAATATGTTTACATTAACACATGCTTCACCATAAGTCTGTGGGAGGAAATAAATAAATTTCATTAATAAGTATTTCTATTTGAATATGTATAACAAAGATACAGGGGGCTTAACTTTAAGAATGGATTGAAAAACAACTACAGATATATCAAGTTTCTACTTAAGAATATTTGCAAAACAGTCTATGTGCAGAGAAATACTGGACTTTAATCTTTTTTCTGAGTACAAGGATTTAGCTATCTTTAAAAAAACTGAACCAAGGGTTTTTTTTGTTTGTTTTGTTTATGTTTATTTGTTTGTTCATTTTCTAATTCGAGGCCAGGGCAATTAGATAGATTACAAACATGTTAACCCACTTTCCGATAAATCCAAATTCTGCAAATGTGCCCCAATATGTATTCCTTATATCCTAAGATCATTTTAGTTCTGACTTTCTCTATCCGGGTGAGATAGAACAGTCAGCTCTCTTTTTCCACATGGCATATATTAAAAGATTTTTGATACAAGGAAACACTCCCTGTCTGCAGAGCTTTAGAAGGTAGGACCAAGATGGTTGTAAAGCTTTGTGTTTACAGATGTATTAGCTAGAGTGAAACCACTTCACTTCTGTTTGCTACGTGCACCTATATACTGGACACACCTGCCTTCCTGATATTCCACAATTACATCGGACAGTTTGAAAAGCAAGACAGATTGTGTAGCTGAAAGAACTAAGATCTTTAGCTCGACATGCCAACTCTAGCTATAGAAGCTTAACGATCAATTTCCCTTCTCTAGACTCATTTTTTTCATCTCTAGAATGAGAAGACAGTGCTGAGGTCCCTTGTATTGCTAAAATCCTCTTGGTCTTGTCATTGTTTCTAGTTCTCTGTCTAAGCATTTGTGGAGCCTACTTGCTCACAGTTGCCACTTCTGTTACCTTTGGAATGATTCCTCTTGGCAAATCCTTCAACGACCATTTCTAGTGCATCTAGGGGCTCTTTGGAATAATCTATATGAATGACGTCCCATTAGCTTTTTATGTTTTGGAATTCAAACTGAAAGAGACATAAGAAAACACATTGCTCATTTTCCTTATTATACAAAAGTTACTCACCCTTCTTCAACCTCCATGTACCTGTTATTTCCAACTATTGCTCCACAATCTTACCTGTGGCTTTCCTTAAAACTCTTAACTGTGATTCCATATCTAGTTAGTTGCTAAGGTGTATAGCATTCTGGGTACCTAGCATGACTTGTTCGAGCATCTCTGATCTATCTGATTCCAAAGACATATTGGGTGTAGGACTCATCTTAATGTCTCCTTCAGTTACCATCATGACATGAATTGTATCTAGTCTCCCCACTAATGTGAGGTCAAACAGTGAAGTCTAGCTGTGTGTCCTTACGTGAATATCACCTCTTTGAGCCTCCTAAGTGAAAGGGTTGGAGGAGGCCTTTGCTAGAGAGTGACCTAGAACTGGTAAAACTATTATGTGAATCAACTAATGAATTGACTCAAGGGTAAATTGGTATTGACTTAGCTGGGCCCTTCTCTAGGGAAGTCAAATTTTTATTTCACCTCAAAAACTAAAATCACAATGAGACAGACCCATACCCTCACATGGCATCACCTCTCTGCTCGGGTGGAGTGTGGCAGAGGCTTGGAGCTAAGACATTTCACGCCTGGCTTCCAAAGATAATCACATTTAGCGCTTATGTCTTGGGCAAGAGAAAAAAATCAATTTTTTTGCTGTGGAAAACCATCTGTGTTTATTCAATTGACAGACACTACCTTTCAATCTATCTTAAATTGAGCCTCCCTGAGGCAGGCAGCTCAATAGTGATAGATTAAGCAATAAACAAAGCAGTCTTCCCACCAATGGCTGCTGCTGGCAGGGAAGTACTGGTAGGAGTGATATTCTACAGCAAGATGATCCTCCCAGCTTGGTGCAGACAAGGCCCCTCCCTGTTATTGATCTGATGAGTCCCCATAAACGGGGATGGCTAAACCCTGTTCTTCTGGCAGCCCTCACTCCATCTTTGAACCTGGCCTTCGGCCTCATTAACATGTCCTAGATTTCCCGCTTCGACCCACAATGTGGTTTCATCTTGAAGGATGGAGACGCCCTAGGTAAATAAAAAGTTTAGAGTATACATCACACGAACCAAATTCAGTTTATTATGAAAATGCACATTGAACGAAAATAAATGAACTTGTCCATAGGACATGGACACACTTAAGTTATAAGGTCTTTGTTTATGCCAAAAGTAGCAGTTGGTTATTGGTTTCAGTCTATTTATACACCAAATGGCTTCTAGTAATAGAGATTAGCTTTGTTTGGGGACTACAAGTTGAATGACATCCTCAATCTGTGGACTAAAAGGTAGCTAAGTCACTTTTCCCAGAACCCAGACAGAGACGATGGTGCTGGGAACCTGACTATATGAGAGTAAAATAAATAGCACGCACTTGTGTCGTGTCAAGGGCTGGGAGGGATGCAAACGTTCTTTCCATTTGTGTCCTTCACATCCACACCAGGAAGGAGCCGTTATTAGAGAGTAGCTTAGAATTAATCCTGGGTTCTTGGGAGGAATGGATAACATTTTGCACATTTGTCTAATTTTTGGCTGTATTTTCATGAAATGGATTAACAGCTTAAAAAAAAAAAAGGAATTATTCACTCTCCTGGGACCAGGCTTTGTGTGAGCTATTCGATGAAATCAAGCCCCAACAAGCTCTACAGTATTCTGTATCTGGATGGTGATTCCTCTCAACCCCCACCTTGATCTACCCCCAACCCCATGCCCGACGCTAACACAACAAATTTAATATTGAGCAATTTCTTACCAAAACTTTGGCCTTTGAAGACACCCTTTCTTTGCTGAGAGCTAAGCATTATCTCCAGCTGAATACATCCAGAGTAATCAAAAGCACACTGAGGACAGCCTTTTCTCTTGTGAAATTTCATGTTGGAAATGAATTCAATGGAATTTACCTAAATGCATTAAAAGTTTAAGAACCCCTGAGTTAAAATATTACGTGTTAATTCAAAAAACACATTTACCTAGTGTTCATGGTCTATAAAATTCTTTTAATACTCATTGTCTCATCTAATCCAAGCCTTCCCTGCTGGCCAAAGAGCTGCTTTACATCATTGACCATGGAAATTTGCAAATGACATTTACTAGTAACCATCTACTATTATACTAAAAGGCCCATGACACTATGAGGTTGAAAGATAATGTGACTGCATTCATTCTCATGGCTCGTTCTGTAATATTGGAAGAACAGAGCTGATCATTGCTTCCCCAGTTTACAGGATAGTCTGTCACCCTCAAAGCGAGTCTGTTTACCTTGGCACAAGGGAGTGAGTGGCGTCATTGATGGTTGTGCCAGGAGAGGCATATTAGTGGGAACAGCATTCTGCATCGCGATGAAGTGGAAGGCTAAGATAAGAAGGGCAGGATCCTTGGGAGAAGAAAAACATGCGTCACAGAACATACCATGTTTGTCTGAAACCGAATGGATTTTCTGTGGCTCTAAAAGTGCTGGAAGGAAGGAGTTCAACTTTACCAGGCAACAATGACGTGCTAAATGCAGGGCTAAGCACATTGTTATTCATCTTCACAAGTACCTTGAAGAGTATTCAGATGATGATGCTGAGGCTAGGGAGATTACTTCGAGATCTCAAGGTCACATGGCACAGGTGAATGGCAGAGCATTAATGTGGACCTGTATCTCTTTTAAGTCCACGTCCATCCACTCTCCTACTCCTCTCTCCTCCCACCCATCACAAAGAGTAACATTCAACAGTGGATGGTTTCCAGGAGCCCGAGACCCAAGCTACCTGAATAGCCACTAATACAAAAATCTCTCCTGGACTAAGGAGCAAATCATGAGCTCAGGTTGGGACTAAGCTCTCGGAGTGCCTAGCCCAAAGTGCCCTGTCATAAAGCCAGTTATCTCTCTGTCCTCTCTGAGCTCATGTTCTAGAAGATAAGATTATTTTTCTTTTTCCTCTAATTTAAAATTCATTCCCAGAGCCACATAATGACATGGAAGGACTCACATAATTTTATGGTCTTTTAAAAGGATCATTTTAATGGACAGTAAAACCTCACACATTCAACACCTCATTAATTCCCAGACAAGCTTGAAATTTTTTGTATAACTCAGGATTTCAGTGTTCAAGGTACATTATATAATTTAGGCCTGTTGTGAATCCAAATTTTTTCATCACTTTGCTTCAGTTTTAGCTATTAATTGATATATCAATATTGATAATGTACATTAAGAAAGTTAAACTGATTTTCTTTAAACATTTTTTTTCTGTAATCTGACTTAACTGATTCAAACATGACTTTTCTTTCATCCAAGTCAGCAGGGTTGTGGGTAATAAAATTTGTTGAAACAGTCACTCATCAATAGTGAGTTGTAGAAATACATGGCACAAACTTGTTTAATGTCATATTGTTTTGTTTTAAATATTAGACCCATTTTTTGTGAATTATAATTGTACTTGTTGCTATTAACTGTAAATATTTATTGCATTAAAAATGTGCTCTGTGTTAAATAACTCAGAACAAGTTCCAGGTGTGGTACTTAGTATAAATAATGTCATGGTTTGGCTTTGCCTAGACTCCTTAGACTAATGAATTATTTATAAGAAATTCACAATGATTCAGACCCTTTTAAATGTGCAAACTTAACTGTGTAACTGTGTAAAATTCTATCTATCAAGTGTGCTCATTGATTGTACTGTTATTTTTCATGAAATGTTGCCAGCGCTTCTGTCATATTGTACATGGTTTGTATGACATTATGCCAAACCCTGTGTAGTAAGCCATTCAAGTCACAGAATATGAAAATGTGTTTTATTTCTTAATATAATAAAGCATAATTTATGAAATGGACATATGCATGTATTCAGTGTTCAATAAAAATATAGCTGTTGCATAAATGTAGTCTGTAGCCATATGCCCTACAATTCTTTGGTTCCAGAACCATCAACATGAGAATCACCCAGGCTGCTGGTTGCAAAATATAGATTCCTCAAGTCCCCATTGACTTGGGACATCTGAGGGGGTGGCCTAAAAATCTGCATTTTAAAACAAGCACCCCATGTAGTTGCTTGGAACACTAGAGTTTTTAAAATATGTATTTAACTTTTGAATAAGATATTCTCATGGTTCAAAATTGAAATCATATAAAGTTATTCAGTGAACAGTTATCAATTCTGCCTTTTAGGCATATTTTAATATTTACTTTACTTACAATTCCAAACAGAACTGTCAGACAGTTTCCATTTGCACTGCACAGAGTTACTCATCAACAGTGAAAATGCATTACTATGCCAAGACGAATTTTCCAGCTGGACATGGATTCCCTTCTACCATGCTGTGGGCTGGTGAGCATCTTAAGAAGGTTAATCAGGTGCAAGCATCTTAATAGAGGTCAGTGTCTGTAAGAGGCAGCTGTCCAATTTGCAAATCCAAACTGTAGAAAAGTACCATAACTAGCAGCACCAGCTAATGTTGACACAATTCACCATTATTAAAAAATTATGCCTCTCCAGACATGAGTGAAATAAACAGGGCTCCCTGACCTGTAAACACAGACTGGTGAGCCTTCAGAGAGCTCCTTGATGTACATTACTGTGGATGATCAAACTTGTTATAAAAATACCATTGACTGGGTAGCTTGTAAACAACAAAATTTTATTTCTCACAGTTCTGGACCCTGTGAAGTCCAAGATCAAGGTACAGGCAGCTTTGGTGTCTGGTGAGAGCCCACTTTCTGGTTCAGAGATGGCACCTTCTCATTGTGTCCTCACACAGTGGAAGTGGCAAGGGAGCTTTTTCGGGGCTGCTTTTATAACAACGCTAATCCTATTCATCTGGACCCCACTCTCATGATCGAATCCCCTCTCAAAGGCCCCCACCTCCTAATACCAACACCTTGGGGGCTAAGACTTCGACATATGAATTTCGAAGGGCAACATTCATTTGACAGCATAAGGGTTTGTTTTAATTAGGAAATATGCTGGTGAAAAACACGCAGAGACAAAAGTAAACTTTCTCATGCACATTCCCCAAGAATGGCTTATTTCAAATAGAACTATTCCCACACTATCCCACTCATCCAAGCTTTGTATCTCTTAATTCACGTTTCTTCTCTCTGCTCTAAAATGTATCTCCCGTAGTAAGCAGAAAAACTGTGTGCTAACTACTGGATTGGAATACATAGAATACCAAAATAAATGAGTACAAATTAAAAAGATAATATTTGATGACAAGATGATCACCTACATGTGCAATGTCAGATTACCTCCAAAGGACAGGGATCACAATCTTGAGGCTCTGCCCCTTCTCTGTAGAAAGTTAGTATATTAGAACCGAAGTTGCATAAGAGGCTGGCTAGTCTGTAAAGAGAAGGAATAGATCAGCTGGCTTTTCTTCTGGCAGCACAGCACCTATCCTGGGCACCCTATCTTGAGCTACAGCTTCTTCACTTCTCATAACTCCAGGATAAGGAAGCATTTTCTGCAAAGTTTACGAAAGTGTTCAAGAGACTGAAGGGATATGATATTTCCCAGGAAAATTTTCAGCAAGGAGACAGGAGCCAAAATGAGAACCCCCTTGTAGGAGGACTGGAGAGACCAACACTCCAGAATATAGACAACCTTCAGAGATCAGCCTATGGCTTCTAAAAGACCTATATGGTTCCAGGCAGCGCTGTGAGGCTGAGCATCCCCTCAATTATACTGCAAATTTCTCAGGAACAGAGAGCCTTGGCCCAAGGAGGGCAACCTCAGGTGGGTAGAGGGGGTAGTGTGAGCCTCTGATAGGCTTTAAGGTGAGGCCCCCGAATGAGGAGTGAGAGAAGGACCCGGCCAGAGCGGCGCGGTCCTGTGGAGTCCTGCCCTGGCTGTCCGCTCCTGCAGGTTCGGAACAGTTGTGGCTGGATCTGCCTCACTCGGACTTCTAATTATCTGTAGTCTCAGATGGCGAGGACCTTGATGTGAGGGGAGCACCTCAGGCTCTTCGAGGGTGGAGTCCCGGGACTAGTCAGGTGTCAGCGTGATGAATTTTAGTGAGGAATGAGGGAAATACCCATAAGCGAATAGAGGCAGCACCACAAAGTCCCCACCCCCACGCCTGCCACGATCTAGGAGTCCCAGGTAGAGTTACCACACTGAAGAGCCTCCTCATTTTCCACCTGCAGGGTCTCAGGGAGAGAGAAAAACCTTCGTCTAGTGGGAGCGGGCCCAATTCTTCAGAGAGAGGAGAACCAGGTACAGGAGTCAAGGTGGGAACGTAGCGGTATTAGGGAACCCCGCCAGCAGAGAGGGTCACACACGTCCCGCGCTGCTCTTTGTCTAGGCTGAGCAGAGTGCTCAACACAGAGGATCCTCATTTCTAACTGGAGAGTCTCGGCAGGTGAGGGCCTCGGTAGAAAGGGACTAGCCCGTTATGCAGAGGGAAGAATTGGGGCTCTAACTGGAGTTCAAGTGAGGACCCTGCCTGAATACTAAAAAGAAAATGTCTCCGCGAAAGAGGACGTTGCCGAGAGCCCCGCCCCGCTACCAGGTTTGGGAGTCCCAGGCGGACGATGCTCGAGGTGATGCGCCCTGACTTTCCCTTCTGGGGACTCGGAGAGGGTATGGATTGGTGGGCTCAGGTCAGCTGAGGAAGAAGTCCGGGCTCGGAGTATTACCATTGGCGAGCCGTAGCACCTCCCCTGCTGATGGTCCTCAGAGACCCCTCGGCCGGATGTGGCTCACCCCGACATCCGCTTTGCTCTGCGACACACAACCCTCCGTCGGTGGAGGAGGAACTTCTGGGACTGGCCAGGTGTTAAGGTAAGGACCTCGAATGTAGACTGAAGCGCCCATCCTGCCCATCATCAAGGGAACGTCACGAAGGCCTGCCCTAGCGGCAGTGCGGGGAGGCTCCGGTACAGTTATTGGGTTGACTCGTTTATGGGGGGCACCGCGAGAAGGAGAGCTTTGGTCTCGGTGGGGCAGCCACGGTTTTGTTGAAGGAGAAAATCTGGGCCCTAACTGGAGTCTTGGTGAAACCCTGAGTATTAAGAAGGGGACCGCTCCCCGAAAGAAATCGGGGAAGTGGGGGGAGGGGGGGTTGAGGGGGAGGGGCGGCAACCAGGACCGGGGCCGCCATGCTTGGGTAGCCAGATAGTGCGCCTGCGCAATACTTCCCCTCTAGGGACCATGGGAAGCGAGGCGTCGGGTGTGAGGGTGACGGACCCAGATCAGTACAGGGAGGAGTCCCGGGCTTTGTTACCTATCAGTGGGATCCGGACAGCCCCGTCCCTTTCCGGCCCAGTATAGCCTTGGCAGTTAGCCTTTGGAGGCTTTGTACGGTCTCGGCCACATTTCTCACCCAGAAGGTGAGGACCTTGGTCTGAGAGGCACAAAGTCCAATCAGTGGTGGGTGGAGTTCTGGGATTGGTCAGGTATGAAGGTGAAGACCCTGAATATGGACTGACGCATAACCTACCTGTACCCACCCCTCTCCAACTCTGGGAGATCCCAGCAGAGCTGTCGGGCTGACTTCTGCTTGAAAACTTCCAAGGAAAACAGAGCCTTGGTCTAAGGGGGTGGGCCCAGTTCTGCTGACGGAAGAGACCTAGGCCCTAACAGGAGTCCAAAGTGAGGACTTCATCCTCAAAAACAAGGGGACTGACCAGAGCCCTGTCCCTGCACTCAGCTCTGGGAGGCGCTGAGCAGGTGTATTCAGATGCAGTATTCTCCACCTGCTTCTCTAGGCCTGGTTGACCCAGCTTAGTAGAGTGAGGAGCTGGAAGCCCTATCTGTAGCCAAGGTCATAATGCGGGGTGAGGCCTGAGCTAATAATAACCAGTGGGGAACTGTGGGATTCCCTAGCATCTCACCCCTGTTCTCAGACCTTGTAGGCCCCAAACAGACTTAGCAAGATGTGGTTCACCCTGAACTTCCAACTCTGAGATCCCATTTAAGCAAAGACTTTAGAGTGAAGGGCGTGGGCTCAGATCCACTGAAGGCAGAGTCCCAGGACTGGTCAGGTGTCAAGGTGAAGACTCTGAGAAAGGAAATGAGGACCCATTAATCCCCGTGGAGAGGTCCGCCCCAGGGAAGCTCAGGGCAGGGCTGATGGATTCAGGTGCCCCTTGACTTCAGCTTGCGGGTTTTAGTAGATGACTTAAAGATTGGCTACCCCAGTTCAGCAGAGAGAGGAGCCCCTCTTGGGAGTGAAGGTTAGAATCCTGTATGAGGAATGAGGGGAACAACCACTCCAGAACAGAGGTGGCTACATAAAGTCTTACCTCTGTTGTTTCTTGGAAAACCAAAGGCATAAATTTAAGGGCAAGGTGACTCCTCATGTCCTGGGGGTGGGGAGCGGGTTAAGGGGAGGGCTGACCCAGAGAGGAACAGAGAAGTGAGGGTCTAGATCTGAGGGGAGTGGTTCCAGGAAGGGCTATCAGGCTGCAGCCTCTGGTGTACTCTAACACTTCCACTGGGTGCTCAGGGGACAGACTGATGGAGAGAACAGGAGCCCCGAGGGACACCTACAGAGGGGCATTCTTAAAGCCACAATGGCATCTCCCTGAGGAAGGGAGTCATATCCTCTTGTCCTCCTTCTCCAGGTGCCTGTATCACGTGCCTTCCTATCACACTCCTTCCTGCTGCCCCTAACCACAACCATGCCTCGTGGTCAGAAGAGTAAGCTCCGCGCCCGTGAGAAACGCCGTCAGGCCCAGAGTAAGGAACAGGGTCTCGGTGCTCAAGCTGCTCCAGCAGGGGAAGAAGAGTCTCCCTCGTCCTCGCCTGTATCTCGAGGGGCTTCCCCCAGCTCGCTTGCTGCAGGCAGTCCCCAGAAGTCACAGAGAGGTGCAACCGCCAGTTCTGCAGCAGCGATTCCTTGTGAAAGTTCTGGTGAGAGTGCCATGAGCCAAGCGGAGGGAAGTCCAAGCCCCTCCCGGGCCCTGTCCTCCTCAGCAAGCTACAGCAAAGATCCTCTGACCAGGAAAGTAGGCATGTTGGTGCAGGTCATGCTGCACAAATATAAAACAAAAGAGCCCATCACAAAGGCAGAAATGCTGAAGATTATCAACAAGAAGTACAAGGAGCACTTTCCTGAAATCCTCAGGAGAGTCACTGAGCGCATGGAGCTGGTCTTTGGCCTTGACCTGAAGGAAGTCGACCCCAGCAATCACGTGTATGTCCTTTTCAGCCAACTAGAGCTTTCCAACGAAGAGAATCTGAGCGAAGGCGTGGACTTTCCCAAAAATGGGCTCCTGATGACTCTCCTGGGCGTGATCTTCCTGAATGGCAACCGCGCCACTGAAGAGGAGATGTGGGAATTCCTGAATGTGTTGGGGCTCTATCCTGGGAGAAGGCACTTCATCTTCGGGGAGCCCAGGAAGCTCATCACCAAAGATTTGGTGGAGCAGCAGTACCTGGAGTACAATCAGGTACCTGACAGTGATCCTCCACGCTTCGAGTTTCTGTGGGGCCCAAGAGCCTACTCTGAGACCACCAAGATGAAAGTCCTGGAGTTTTGGGCCAAAGCCAATGATACGGTCCCCAGTGCCTTCCAGGCCCGGTATGAGGAAGCTGTGCGAGATGAGGAAGAGCGAGCTCTAGCCAGAGCTACAGCCAGGGCCCTCTCCAGGGCCATGTCCAGGAGGTCTTCCCAGCGCTAGTGGAGTCTGAGGCAGAGATTTCACCTTGAAGTTAAAATTAAAAAGGGCTCTCAACCTTCTATGTAGTGGGGGCAAGATGGAGATGGAGGGAGCACAATGTATCTCTTCTTTCTGTTCCTGTTTTCATAAGTAACCTACCGATTTCCCTTTTTTTCTCCCCCCATCTTTCCAATCTGTTCCTTTTAAAAAGGCTTATTTAAGTTCAGAAGCTAAGTTTGGTTCACACATTTGTTGCTGTTTTTCAAGTTTGAGAGTTAATAGTTTTGTATTTTGTAAAACAAATCGAAAATCCTTGCATATTTTAATATGGTCCAGTACCAGAAGACAGAGCATTAGATAGAAATTTTCTTTTAAATGTTAAAGAACCTCACAGTGAAATATTGGGATAACGAGATAGTGGAAAAAAAAAAAAGGAAAATGTGGTTAATTCTTGGTTTTTCTGATTCTTTTAATTCTTTCCGTAAAATTAAAAAGATATGTGCAAGGATTTCCTTAGCTTAATCGAGAATGTAAGAGAAATTAAAAATTAGAAATCTTGGTCACTTGTCTCTTTTGTTCCCCAAACATGAATTGAGCGCCCGCTGTCTTGAAGGCATCATGCTAGTTGGGATGTGTAGACAAAGAAGACCCGGCCCCCACCAATAACATCATAGAGCCGGGGGAAGCTTTCCTACAAGGAGCATGGTGAGAGCCACACTCCACCCTGAAGGATGATAGAAGGGTAAGGAGGAAGGGGAGTCCAGACAGGAGCAGACCAGTGGAAACACCCCAATAAAAGGCAGGTTGGGAAGGAAAACTGCCAGTCCTCCCGGGGCGGGGGAGGGGGGTGCGATTTTAAGTTCGGCTGCATGGGAAGTTAGATGAGGCTGTTCAAATGGTGAGCAGGGACCAGACTGACTCTCAGATGCTGGGTCTCAGAGTGGAGAGACTATGCCTGCAATGGAAAACTCTTCACAGTTCCTTATGGGATACGGTGAACCTGAGTGAAGTCCGCCCACCCGATGGGCAGAATGAGGATTCCCGTGCTCTGTCTCCGTGGAGGTGAACACAGTGAACTAACTGGGTGTTTTGTGCATTATGTGTCCAGAGTTTCTAAGAATAAGGATGCTATTCAGCAGCCACTGGGATGGCCCGCTTTGTCTGGGCCTGGGGGTTGGGAGGGCCTAGACCACTCTATTAAAAGGGAACCCAAATACGGTATTCTTCTGTGTGATATGGCAAACTCTAATCTAGGTCTAGATCTGTGATGGCGGTGGAATGAATGAAAATGGGGACAGGTAAACGCAAGGGCCGTTGGGGAGGGGAAGCTTGCTGGTCTTTGGCATGCCTTTAGTAGTTCCACAGTACATCTAAGTGAGGAAGTCTGCCTCATGCACGCATCAAGTGACGGATCATCTAATGGAGAAATATTACTTAGTTTTATTTACTAAGCAGTGTTTTGGCTAACTCAGGTTTTTATGTCCTAGAACATTAACAGTGTCTCTGACCCTCCTTGATTAGGGAAAAAAAAAATCCCAGTGTGGTATGTGGTATCATCTGAGGTCAAAATAATCACGGTAATAACTGTCATTTAAAAAAATCTCAGTGCCTGCCAGGGACTGTGTTGGGTTCGCGACATACATTCCACGCAATCACCAGGCCTAGAAGACAGAGCTTAGCAAACCTGCTTCGCAGATGAAAAGCCTGAGGCCCACAGACTCTGCTAATGTGCCGGAGTTCACATGGCTGTTATGCGGCAGAGCCAGTGCCAAACTCATGGTCTGAATTCATATCAGAGCCCATACCACCCCTCCCAGCCTGACCCAGATACCGTGTGTCATAATTCACATTCACTACTCTAGGAAGTGTCTCAGGCAATAAAATGAGGGCTCTGTGTGCCAACTAGTGTTTGGAATACATAGCCAGAGCAATAAAATATTAAATGGGTGATTAAAGAGGAAAATATTCAGT
Organism: Eonycteris spelaea; assembly: GCA_003508835.1. Taxonomy (NCBI): domain Eukaryota; kingdom Metazoa; phylum Chordata; class Mammalia; order Chiroptera; family Pteropodidae; genus Eonycteris; species Eonycteris spelaea. The sequence goes on from PUFA01000219.1 coordinate 2,020,752, forward strand.
GACAGTACAATCATCTGCATATACGATGTCAGATCACCTCAAGAGATAGGGGCTCACAAAATCATGCATCTTCACCCCTGCCTTGTAGAAAGTCATTCTATTAAAAACCAAAGTTACATGAAAGGCTAAAAAATCTGGATGAAAGGAAAGGAAGAGATCAGCTGGGGTTTTTTTTTCTGACAACTCACAATCTGTCCTGGGTACCCTGCCTTGAGCTACAGCTTCCCCATCTGGCATCACTCCTGTGACACTGATCCTATGTGCAAGGTTTGCAGTAGGAAAAGTGCTCGAATTTGCTCAGATGTAGCATTTCCCAGGAAGCCTTGAATCTAAGGGGCAGAAGCCAAGATGTGGATCCCTATGAAGGAGGACTAGGGAGATCAATGCGCTAGAACACAGGTGGTCTCACAGAGACTTACCGCAGCTGCCCTCAGACCTACAGGGCCCCAGGCAGGGCTGATCATCCACTTGTCCTGCAAGTCCTCGGGAACAGAGAGCCTTGGTCCAAGGACCTCGGGTGCATAAAGGGAGGAGTGTGAGCCTCTGACAGACTTCAAGGTGAAGACCCTGAATGAGGGGTGAGGGAAAGACTCAGCCAGAATGGTGTGGTCCTGTGGGGTCCTGCCCTGGCTGTCCACTCTTGCAGGTTTGAATAGCTGTGGCTGGATCTGGCTCACACTGACTTCCAATTCGGGGGTTCCCAAAAGTGAGGATCTTGATCTGAGGGGAGAAGCCTCAGGTCAGTTGAGGGTGGTGTACCAAGAACGGGCTAGACACCACAGTACTCGGGTGTCAAACATGAGGACAGTGAATGAGGAGTGAGAGAACAACCCACGCCAGAACATAGTAGGACCCATGAATCACAAACACCCTAACCCTCATTGAGGATCCTGAGAGGCCCGGGGAAGAGTTCTCAGGTTGAGAAGCCCCTCACTTCTGCCTGGAGAGTCACAGAAAGAGAAGGGCTTTGGTCTGGCTGGGGCAGCTTCAGTCCTGCAGAGGTGGAGGCCCAGGAGCTAACAGGCGACACAGGTAAGACTGAGTGACATAAGGGGATCCCCATCAGCATAGAGGTCCTCAAAGGCCCTACGTGTTCTTACCCCTGGGATGCCTAAGGCAGAACCCTCAGATCAGGCGCCCTTCATTTTGCCCTGGAGAGTTACGGGGACATGCAGGCCTTGCTGTAAGGGCTGCCTCAGTTTTTCAGAGAGGAGTTTTGGCTCTAATTAGTGTCCAGGTGAGGGCCCTGAATACTAAAGAGAGGGGTAGCCAGATGTGACACACTCACCATACTTAGGGACACAGGGAGGTGAGGAACCTGGTGAGGCTGATGGACCCAGATCAGTAGAGGGCAGTCCTAGGTTTTGATCTATGGCAGTGGGGTCCCAAACAGTCTTGCCACTGCTGTGAGAGCTCAGAGGCCCCTACAGCCTTAGATGCATGTGGCTCAGCTTGACTTTGTCATAGGGGAATCCAGAATGTGGGAACTTGGTCTGAGGGACACGGACTCAAAAAGTGAGGGTAGAGTCCGGGATTGGTTAAGTTTCTAGGTGGGGACTCTGAATGTGGACTAAACAGATCACTCTGCCCATCACCAAGGGGCTGCCCAATCCCACACCCTCTCGACCCTGGAAGGGTAGACAGAGCAGTGACCTGACTTCTGCCTAGAAAGTCTCAGGGAGGGGAGGGCCATAGTGTAAGGGGTTGGTCCCAATTCTGCTGAGAGAGGAGACCTGGGTCCTAACTGGAGTCCAGGTGAGGAACCTGAGTGCTAACCAGCAGACCACTCTCCAAAAGGGGAACCAAAAGCCCCACTTCTTTGTCAGCACTGGGAGCCCTTGGCAGAGGTAGCTAGATGGGGTGTACCCCAAATTCCTCCTTCTAGGAAGGCAGAAAGGAAAGGGCCTTATTCAGAGGCCAGTGTACTCAGGTTAGTAGGGGGGTCCCAAGAAGCCTAGGATAGAGAAGGCCCCCTCTGAACTGTCAGCTCTGGATGGCCTGCAGCAGGAGTGATGGGATGAGGTGTCCCTTCTCATTCTCTTATGGGATTCCAGGGAGATGAGGGCCAGATTTTGGATATCAACTTCAGCAGAGCAGAGGAGAGGGACCTAGGCTCTGCCAACAGTTGCTATGATGGTGCTGACTGTAAACTGAGAGGCCCCCACCCCATAAGAGAGGATCCCAGTCACCTGCCCCTGCCATTACTCCAGGCAGCCCCAGGAAGGGCTGACAGGCTACAGCCTAAGGTGTACTGTAATTTCCTCCACAAGGTCCTCAGGGGACAGGCTGACCCTCTGGGGTCCTAGAGAACTGCCTTGGTGAAGGGGCTCACACCCTCTCATCCTACTCTCCTCAAGGTGCCACATCATGTGCCCTCCTGCCACACTCCTGCCCGATGTCCCTAACCACGGTCATCATGTCTTGATGTCAGAAGAGTAAGCTCTACACCCGTGAAAAATGCCAACAAGCCCGGGGTAAAGAACTGGGTGCTCAGGCCACCACAGTGGGGGAAGAAGAGTCCTATCCTACTCTCCTTCTTTTGGGCATATTCGCTAGAGCAAGTGTTATGTCGAGTCACATAGCACACATTTCAAGGGCCTCAGAGAGCTCCATCCACCACTGTTTTCTGAAGGCATATCACCCACAGGACCTTATGAAGGTGCTAAGAGCAAAGATGAGGAAGCGACAAGTTCCTCCAAGGCTGATGTGAATATTTTCATGCCAGAATTCACTAGACTGAAGTTCCCTTAAGTTAGCTTTTTGGGGCCAGGTAAAGCAGACACCATTGGTTTTCCAATGAGATACTCATCATATCAGAAGGAGTCTCTCCCCACAGTTCATCACTGGGCCCTTTCATTCAATTCTCCATGCACTTACTGGGGAGGCAGTGAGTTCCAGGCACGTTGGCTTTGTGCACGGGCAATACACAGGTGAACCAGACATAGTCTCCCACTTGTGTGGACCAACTAGTTAGGGATAAAGTATCTTAATATCCTTTGGCATTTAGATTCTCCAAGGAATGAGAACCCTTAATCACAAGACTAGCAGAGAAAAAGGAGTCTGACAAGATCAGGTGTGTCTTTTCTGGGTTAAGGTTAATTGTTTTTTTTTTTTTAATAAACAGAGTCAGAAATTTCAGGACATCAATGCACTGAGATTATCCAGAAGGATTTTGCTATCACCGTCTTTTTTTTTTACTTTGAAATCTATATTTCATACAAAAAAGCATATCAAATATGCATCAAGAATAATTACATGAACACCTATGTACCCACACATAGATTAAGAAATTGAACATTGACAATGCCTCAGTAACCCCCAGTGATCCTTCCCAATGGTGTACCCCTTCTTACCTGCTATGGACTGAGTGATTCTGTCTCCCAAAACTTCATATGTTAAAGCCCTAATGTCATGGTATTTGTAGGTGGGGCTTTTGAAGAAGTAATTAAGTCATGAAGGCAGAGCCCACATGATGGGATTAGTGTCCTTCCTTATAGGAAGAGGAAGACAGCTGGCCTCTCCTCTCTACATTGCAAGGACATAATGAGATGACAGCCATCAATAAGCCAGGAAGAGAGCCTTCACCAACAACAGAACCTGCTGGCACCTTGATCTTTGACCTCCCAGCCTCTAGAACTATGAGAAATAAATGTAATTTGTTATAGCAACTCCAGCTAAGACACTACCCCAGAGGTAACCACTATTCTGAATTTTGTTACTTGTTTTCTCACTTTTCATTTTTCCAACTTTAAATGTATTCCTAAACAATCTAATCCATTGTCCAGTTTTGCCTCTTTTGAACTTTATATAAAGGGAACTACATTGTAGATAATGACCTGTGACTTGCTTTCTTTGCTCTCTATTACGTTTGTGATACTCGCCCATATTGAAGCATGCGCTTCTAGTTTGTTCATTCTCACTGTGTAGCGATGGATTTGTCTACTTTACTTTGGTTAATATTTGAGTTGTTTAATGCTGCTATGAAAATTTTTATTCCTATCTCCTGCTTCACCTGTGAAGAGGTTTTCTAAGTTTCCTATCTAGTAGTGAATTACTGGGTCATGGGAAATGCACATATTCAATTTTACCCGGTGAGGCCTAACTATCTTCAAAGTGGTGGTACTAATTTTCTCCACAGTGGAAGAAAATATGTTGATTTATATCTGTCACTAACATTTGAAAGTTTTTCATTTTTTAATTTGTGTTCAGTCTATTCGATGTGTAGCGATATCTCACTGGAGATTTAGCTTGTATTTCTCTATTTACTAATGAGGTTGATGGCCTTTCCATGTATTAAGTTGTTTTCAATAGGAAGGTCAGTCTGGAAACTTTGCCTGTCCTGTTACTGGAAACCAAACTCCAAAGGCAATATGTTTTGTGTAATTACTTTGAAACTGGTTACTTTTCTATTGTAACACCTATCATGTAGTCAGTGAATATATTTAGCAATCCTCAGAATCCACTCTTTTATTCCCCTGAGGAAGCGGAGACAGAGAAACAGAATCATATGTATGCTAGTTCTTGAGAAAGATGACCTCCCACTCCATCATCGCCCGTCTCACTTATGAAGCTCATAGCCATTGACTTGGCATAGGGGCCCCTATGGAATCCCTATAGCCTCTTTATTCTCTCCCCCAGACAAAATTAAACACTATTCAGGTTGTGCCCACCATGACTTAAGTCCTCCACTTTTGAGATTTCGCCTTCCCCTGACCCATGTCCAAGGATGTCTGAATCAAAATAGTGGTTCTCAACCAGGGTGATTTTGCACCCTGCCAGGGTACATTTGGCAATATATGGGGACAGTTTTGTTTGTCACAGCTCAGGGTGGGGGTGCTACTGGGATCTTGTGGGTAAAGGCCTAGGATGCTACTAAACAGTCCGTTAAAACAAATAATTATTGGACTCCAAGTGTGTATAATCCTATAGTTGAGACCTGCTGGAATCAATGAACCTAGAGGATTTTGTCTATGACAGGATGAATTCTTCAGAGAGTGTAGGTGGCAGAGAATATGGGCTACAGTATCAGCCAAATGCAATTCTATCACCGCATGAGAAGACGATCTAATTGTTAGGTCGCTCTATAATGTAAAAATGACATTGCTGCAGCAAGGTGGCACCATCTCTGGGCTAAGAGAAGCCTTTCACAGGAATATTTAAGTAATACACATTTTATTTATTGCAGTACATATGAATTGTCTTTGGGGACATGAACACAGTGTGACCTAGTTAAGGACAAAGAAGAAAGTCCTAATGTCCAGTTCTATTTGTTTCCCGCAAAAGTGGAAAAATTACTAATTATATATTGAGTAGTTAGACAAATCGGGGCAATTCAGGACAATTTAAACTCTCAAAAGAGGGAATTTGACCAAGGGTCTTCCAGGACAGCCATGTAGTAATTTAACTGAATCTTATTTTTAGAGTGGCTGAATCAATATACATCGTCAACAATTTCAGTGGACTATTCACTTTCTCTCGGCAAAAATAATTCACTAGCACTTAAAAAGTCATTAAGTTCAGGCAGACCAGCAATTGGAAGTGAGCTGGGAAAAGACGAAAGCAAAGACACACTGGAACTTACATCCCTGTCTGACACCTCCAGCCTCAGTGCCATGGGTAACCTTCAGGAGAAGCTGGCTTTGCCATGGCACTGTGCACACACTTGTCCCAGAGAGCCAGCTCTAAGGAGGGAACTCGTTAGGAGCTAGGTAAGCTTTGTGTCCAGGTACTGCCCCTGCTGACAAAGTGAGCCACCAGTAGATCAGTGACAACTTGCCTGGCCCTCTACAGTTGAGTTGTAAATAAAGCTGCTGAACACAGCTGCTGCTTAACTTCCAAATGTCTAAACCTCGCACAACTTTCTCTTGTGGTCAACCCCAACCTGGAAGCGTACAGGGAAAGAAATTATGGGAAATATAATATAGAGTCACTACAAATACCCTGCTTTCCAAAAGAAGAGCAAATCCTCATGGTTAAGCATTTCCCACCATGAAATTAGTAGAAATTAGTGGATTAGTGGATGAGAAGCTGGCAGGAGCCTTGGGGATGTGGATGGTAGAGAATAGAATCCCAGAGGATGATAAATAAAGATCAAATGACACAAGAAGTATTCCTAAGGGAACTCTCCATCCAAGAGACTGTGACATTGACTCTACCTTATAAACATGAAACTAAAATCTTGTTTGGAAGACTGATAAGTAAGCTGGAGATTAGAAGGTTAACGAATCCAAGAAAAAGAACATGCAATACTTTCTATGTAATCAGAGAAGGCATTTGATAAATTCAACATCTATTCATACTTTTAAATGAACTATTAATAAAATAAGAATTGATTAATTTATTTCCTTATCATGATAGGATATAACCAAATAATCAGTATTATGATTTATGAGAAAATGCTAGAAACATTCTCATTAAAACAAGGACAAGACAAGGATAGCTATTATTACCATTACCAATTTTTTAAATTTTCAGCTAAAATAACTGAACTAGAGAAATAAATCCAAGGGCACACAAATTGGGAAAGACGAGGTAAAGTTATCATTACTCATGGACAAAATGATTTTTTTTCTTAGCAAGCTCAACAGAATTAACGAAAACTCTTACCAATGATAGGGAATTTTAGTAGATTTCTCGTTATAAAATCAATGTGCAGAAAACAATAGCTTTCATACAAATAAACAACCAACTATATGTTATGCTGAAGACCCTATTTGAGGTCTTTTAGAGAAAACAATTTTGACTCCTAGATGATGGGAAACATTAGAAAGCAAAACATGGCAAAGTGAAACAAAACAAAAAATCTTTGCTCCCATGGATCATATATACCAAGGGAGTCTAGAGAATGGGAACCACGTATTAAATGAAGAAAAAATAAAAAACCTAAATACCTTTACAACTACTATGAAACCTAAAACACAATTTGCTTAATAAAGGTATTTTAAGCATTCGCTACTTTGCAGAAAAAAAGTATCTGATCAATTTTCTAATTCCTATCAGTCCTGATGGATATGCTACTGCTCCGTGATTAATCTCTGTGTGAAATAATCAATTACTTCCTATCAGACTTATTTCTATTAATGCTATTTATTTTATGTTAATCTCTTATGTTTATTTCAGTAATATATCCTGAATTTCAAGTTTGTCACCCATTCACTTAAAAAATGAATATCTAATTTGTGCCTGAGTCCCTTTCCTCAGTGAAACAAATTCATGAGCACTTAAAATATGCATGATGTTTATAGTAATAAAATTTAAATAATTCCTTCATTTTGATCTCAACAGGTTAGATGTAATCTGTGAACAGGGCTTCTCAGTCTTAGCACTATTGATATTCTGGACCAGATCTTCTTCTTTGTCATGGGGCCTGTCTTGTGCATCATAAGATGTTTAGCAGTATCCCTGGCCGGTACCGACTAGATATTGGTAGTGCCTTCCAGTGACGACAACCAAAAATGTCTCCAGACATTTGTCAAACGTCCTCTGGATGGCAAAAACCTCAATTAAATTTAGCCTCTCATGTCTTCCTATGACTTTTTTTATCTTTACGGTTTTCTCAAAGATTCAGTCATAGCCTTTGGCATTAGATACTGTCAAGAAAATAATTTGATTTCTTCAACAAAATAAGTATAATTTGAGAGTGACAAAAAAATAACCTTCTCACAAGTATCTTAAAACCACACCATTAACCAAAGGCAAGGTGACAGCTTTACTAGGTACTTACTAAAAAGGCAAGTACAAACTAGTAAGCTATTTTACTAATACTGATGTCAACCCAAATGATGTCATTATTTGAGGGCGTCATCCAAACCCATTTTATGTTAAATTAACTGTAGTGGAAAATCAATTCCAAAGTGGTAGCATAAGAACCTATGAAAATTCATGCCTATATAAAAGGCTTGAACAACACTATAAACTAAATGGACCTAACACATATCTATAGAACACTTTACCCAACAAAAGCAGAATATACATTTATGTCAAATGCACACAGAATATTTTCTAGGGAAAACCATATGTTGGGCCACAAAACATATCTCAATAAATTTAAAAAAATTAAAGTCATACAAAGTATATATTTCAACCACAATGAAAAGAAATTCAAAATAAGTAACATAAAGAGATTTAGGATATTCGAAAATATGAGGAAATTAAACAATACACTTTTAATTAACCAATAGATCAAAGAAAAAATTATAATGTAAAGTAGGAAATAAATGAAATACAACATACCAAAACTTATAAGATGCAGCCTAAGCAGTACTAAGAGGTTAGGAAAGGAAAATCTCAAATTAATAACCTAATCTTGCATCTTAAGAAACCTTAAGAAACCTTAAATCTTGCACCTTAAGAAACTAGCAAAAGAAGAGCAAACTAAACACAAAGCGGCAGAGGGAAGGAAATAATGAAGGTTAGACAGGAATAAATAATTGGAAAAATCCATCTATCAGTAGAAAATCATATGGAAAGTATGTAGTGTTGAGATTTGCAAAGTGAAGAAGTTCAGCCCATGTTTCCTTTAATTTTGATTTACATTTAGGGTTTTGTGACAATCAAACACTGTCTGGATGCAAACACCACTCTAAAGCACAGTGAGTCAAATCCTTAACAAACTTTTCCAAAAAATAGAAGAGGGAACACTTCGTAATTCATTATATGAAGCCTTGATACCAAAAACCAGACCAAGACATCAGAATAAAAAAACTCCAGACCAATATCCCAAATGAATATAGGTGCAAAAATGCCAAACTAGCAAACTAGATCCAGTGACATATACAAAGAATTATATACTGAGAACAAATGTAATCTATTCTAGGAACAAAAGCTTGATATATATGCATGTTTCCAAACTATAAAACTATATAATGATTCTGTCTTATTTTTAACAATGCTTTTTAATTAAATTCTACTTTACATATTGCTATTACTACCCAAGTTTTAATTGATTAACATGAATCTGAAATATTTTCTTTTTTATTTTACACTTTAATGTGTACTTATGTTTTAGGAGATTTTCATATAAATTAAAGGTAGATTTGGTTTTTGTTTTTAATTCAGTCTGATGGTCTATGTTTTTTACTGGATGAATTTAACTCATTTAAATTGATTTTATTATTTTACATTTGGGCTTATTTTTTTTTACATATTTTAGAAGTTACCCATTAACTTTTTAAAACAAATTTCAGTATCAAATTTTCATAAGCCAAAGTTATTCATTTTTACTTATCATCCTTCCTAAGGCAAGGATTTTAGCATGCTCTATCATTGAATAGCCCCCACCATTTTTTAATTTTTATACTTTTATATTTTTAATTATAGGTGACATATAATATTAATTTCAGTTGCACAAGTCATTAGATATTTATATAACTTATGAAGAGATCACCCCAATAAATCCAGTACCAATCTGACACCATAGTTAGTATAGTACTATTGACTATATTCCCCATGCTACAATCTACATCTCTATGACTGTTTTGTAACTACTAATTTGTACCTCTTAATCCCCTTTCCCCTTCATCAATCCCTCAACCCTCAATCTGACAACCATCAAAATGCTCTATGTGTCTATGAGCTTGTTTCTGTTGTTTGTTTATGTTATCTAGATTCCACATATGACATTTCTTTTTCTCTGTCTGACTTATTCCACTCAGAACAATACTCTTTAGGCCCATCCATGTTGTTGCAAATATCAAGATTTCATTCTTATTTATGGCTGAGTAATATTCCATTGTATATATGTACCACCTTTTCTTTATCCATTCATCCATTGGCGGACACCCAGGTTGCCTCCATATCTTGGCTATTTGTAAATAATGCTGCAGTGAACATATGGATACACATATCGCTTTAAAGTGTGTTTGGGTTTCTTCAGATAAATACCCAGAAGTGAGATAACTGGGTTCTTCTTTGCCTCTTATTATAACCTTTGTTTAAAAGTCTTTTTGTCTGATAGAAGTATTGCTACCTTGGCTTTTGTTTGTTTCTTTCTGTTTCCATGAAACATCTTCTTTCACTCCTTTACTTGAAGTCTCTGTGTGTCTTTCAACCTGAAGGTCGTTTCTTATAGACAGCATGTGTAAGGGTCTTGTTTTCCTATTCATTCAGCCACTCTATATTTTTATTGGAGCACATAATCCATTTAAATTTAAAGTAATTGTTGCTACATATGTAGTTATTACCATTTTAATATTCATACTTTTTATCTTCTTTTCTTCTTCTTCTTAAAGAAGACCCTCTAACATTCCTGTAATACTGGCTAATTGATGACAAACTCCTTTAGCTTTTTCCTGTCTGGGAAGCTTTTTATCTGTCCTTTGATTCTAAATGATAGCTTTGCTGGGTAGAGTAATCTTGGTTATAAGTCCTTGCTTTCATCACCTAAAATATTTCCTGCCAATCCCTCTGGCCTGCAAAGTTTCTGTTGAAAAAATCAGTTGACAGCCCCCATCATTTTATTGTTGCTCTGAAATTTAGTTTCATTCTTGTTTATAAAACATGGTTAGTTTTATCAGTCATTAATTAAACTTAGTGACATATTTTATCAATTTATTTGTTCATTATTTTTTCACACATATTAAGCATTCCCTCTTCTTGCCAAAGAAATATACTTTAATATTCCTTTCAGCAAGGATCTGTGAGCCATAAATTCAGCCTTTGTAAATCTGAAAATATTTTTATTTTCCCTCATTCTTGAACAAGAATTAATATACACAGAAACTTCAGGCTGAAATATATTATTCCATTATATTCTTGCAACCTTTGTTGTTAATGAGAAGTCTATTCTTTTTCTAATTGTTACATTATATCTTTTCCTATTTGGCATCTTTGAAATATTTTCTCTTTATCCTTGCTGATATTCATTTCCACAACCATATGTCTAAACATGGGTATAATTTTATTTATCTTGCTCAGTCTCAAAGTGAATTTTGTTCTGAAGACTCAAGTCTTTCTTTCTTCAATTGTACAAAAATTTCATCAGTATTTCCTTAAATATTGCTTCTTCAACCACCATTTTTTTTTCTCATGTAACTTGCATTATGCCTGTGTATTTCTCAATCTGTCTCCATTATAACTGTTCTTTTATAGTTAGTATCAGTATCTATGTGCTGTATTCCGGATGAGTTATTCTAGACTGTTATCCAAATTCACAAATTCTCTATTCCAATGTGTGATTTTATCCTATCTATTGAGGATTTATCTTATCATTTCATTAATTCCAAGTTTTCTATTTAGTTTCTTTTATATCTACCTACTCTTATACTTTTAAGTCTACTTTGTTTTTATAATTTTCTGTTCACTTTATTAAAATTTATTTTCCTAATCTATCACCTTAGGCACATTCATGACCAAGTCATTTTAAAGCTGTTCTATTATTTCAATTTTATCTTGAGAGAGTTTGTGTTTTGATTGGTGATTTTGTCAACTTTTTTTCCCCCATTAACATGGACTATACATTTATTAAGATCTTTTATATTTGAAGCATAATTTATAACTTTCTTTATAGTTTTTTTTTTTACAATTCAATTAGCTTTTTTTTTCCAACTATGGTTAGCAGACAATATATTAGTTTCAATTGTACAGCATAGTGATTAGGAATCTATATAACTCACAGTTATCAGCCCACTTAATCTAGCACCCTCTTCCCCCTTACATATTTATTACAACATTGTTAACTATTTTCCTTATGTTACACTTTATGTCTCCATGTCTATTTTGCACCTATCCATTTTTATTACTTAATCCCTTTGCCCTCTTTCACCACCCCCCCAACCTTCCTCCTGTCTAGTAGCCCTCAAAATATTTTCATTATCTATGAGTTTGTTTCCATTTTTATTGTTGTTTATTTTGTTCTGTAGATCCCACACATATGTGAAATCATGTGTTAGTTGTCTTTATATCTGTCTTACTTCATTCAGAACAATACCCTCTAGGTCCATCAAGACAATATCATTTTCCATCTCTTTTCTTTTAGTCTGTGTATGTCTTTTAGTCTGAAGTGGGTCCCTTGTAGGCAGCATATATAGGGGTCTTGTTTTATTATCCATTCAGCCACGCTACCTTTTGGTTGGAGCATTTAATTCTTTTCCATTTGAGGTATTTGTTCGTAGATATATAGTTATTGCCATTCTTTATTTCTTTTTTTGATTCATATTTTTTTCTTCTTAAAGAGGTCCCTCCAACATTTCCTATAATACTGGCTTGGTGTTGATGAATTCCTTAAGCTTATTTTTATCTGGGAAGCTCTTTATCCGTCCTTTAACTCTAAATGATAGCTTTGCTAGATAAAGCATTCTTGGTTGTAGATGCTGGGTTTTCACCACATTGAATATTTTGTGCCAAGCCCATCTGTCCTGCAAAGTTTCTTTTGAGAAATAGGCTGCCAATCTTATGAGTGCTGCCTTGTAGGTAACTAACTGCTTTTCTCTTACTGCTTTGAAGATTCTCTCTTTGAATTTAACTTTTGGCATTTTAATTATGATGTGTCTTGGTGTGGGCCTTCAACTGTCTTTCTCAACATATAATATATTCACTTTGTATAAAATATTAGTTTGCAAGATCATTTTGACACATTGAGAAAGGATCCACCTTCTTTTCTCTTGCTGCTTTCCAGCAGGTTTTCAGTACTTTTACCTTTGAGTTGATGATATAGAACCAGGAGTTATTTGGAGTTCCAGGGGTTAGTCTTGTGATGATATCAAAGATATCTTAGATCCAGTCAGATACAGCCTGTGAATATTCTCTCTCCCTCACAGGTCTACCTATGAAATCCAGCCAATAAGCCACAGCCCCAGGTAGCAGCGAACAGCTGATCTTAACAGTTGCCTTTGTCCATTACTACTTTTTCTTCTGCCTCTCTAGGCAAACAGAGGAGGGAACAAAACTAGGCACCCATTTCAAAAAGATTGCTAAACTCTGTGCTACCCCCTGCCTGGGAACTGTTTAGTGTGTACAATGGGACGTCTATAAAGGCAGAGAAGCAGAAAGTTTCTCCAGATGGGGAACTCTAGGAGCCAGGCATTTAAAGAGGAAGGGGGAACACAGAATCTAGGAGAGGGAAAAAGAGAAGCAGATAGAAAAATGAGGGAGAGCGATAGGGGCTGGAAGAAAGGAAGGTATGAAAGACAGAAGCAGACAGAGTTGGAGATAAGAAGATGAGGCAGGGTTTGGGGGAGAAAGAGCCAAAAGGAGGAGGAAGAGAGAAATACAAACACTGTGAGAGAGCCAGAGACACAAAATGAAAAAGCTTGCAAAAAAATACTGGTACTATGTTGAAGGGACTCAATTTTTTTTGGATTTAAAAAAGAAAACATGGCCACAGCATATGAGTAGATGTACCCCATTTACTGAGTCGATTGAGGGGCTGTCCCAGGAGGAGGAAGTAGTACAAGGGACTGGTCTTCCTATCAGTGGAATGACCCCTTTCAAGCCTGAGACAGAAGGCTACTCTACTCTACACTAGCTGTTGCTGGGCACAGACAAGGAGCACTCCCACTGCCTCTAGTCACTTCTTATAGCCAGGCTGATTTGATAGTCTCTTCAATAACCCATTCATCTGTAGCTTTATATTGGTTTTTATCCTGAGTAACACTAATTGCCCTTCGGCTGAGAGGACGTGTGAGACATTGATTGATGACATTGCACCATTTTATACGTCAGCAGCCGCCGCATATGTCTTGGCTGACGCACATATCCCTCCGCACATGGTGGGTGGGGATATTCCAGGACCAGTGACTGCTGGCAAATTGAGCCCTCATCAATAAACTAGTAGTTGGGTTAATAGAATGAACCACAAGCGATTAACCCCATCCTAGTGACTGATCGTCCCCTTTTGAAAAAGCAAGGTCAGCTATCAGCATGAGGCCAAATATTTGCTTTTCTCCAAGAGTGCTACCATTTATCCAAACCTGTCTTCGACTGGGTTTCCCTGGGAACAGAATCTTAGAGAAGGATATGAAAGGTACAGATAACACTGATAGGAGAGTGGGAAAATGTAAAAAGGAAGAGAAGCCAGCCGATCAAAAATGCATTATCAAGGCAGCTTCCGCTGTAGGCAACTGAAGATTAATCCTATTGGGAATTCTGGGAATTGTTGCAAAACCCATGCCTCAGTTTATTTAACCAAATGGGCAAGGGAGCTGTGGTATTTTATACACTAAATATTAACAGTCATTCGCTTCTCCTGAAAGGTGTTCTGGAAATTCCAGCCTTTCCTATATATGAGCAGAGTGGCCTTGCACTTCAAGAAATGTAGATACTGGCAGTTGGAAGTTAGCTGGAGGAGACTAAGTGGTAAGGCCTGAGGTATGTATGGAGCTCCTATCACACTTGCCCAGAAGTCTTAGTGGAGACATGGAGGCTTGCTACATTTACTGAGCTCATCTGAGAGATGCTTACCATGTCTAAAGTTTCATAACATGGCTCATTTACAAGAAGTGTAACAGCCTTCATTTTGTGGTGCACCCGAATTAGTCCTAGCACTTAGGTTCAGCTTCAGCTCTACTAATGAGGCAAAGACATTAACCTCCCTGAGTCTCAGATTTTGTCATCTGTCAAGCGAAGCTAATACCTGACTTACTTCCCTCACAGTAATGAAATGAAACTCAAAATCAAAATATGGTCATATACATCAAGAGTCAACAAATGTCTTATATTAGGCCTCGCAGTAAACATCCTAGGCTTTACAGACTGTGTGGTCTGTCATAACTACTGATCTATGCTCTTGTTGCAGGAAAACAGTCTAGACAATAAGTGAGCAGATGAGCACGGCTGTATTCTAATAAAACTTTACTTACGAAAACAAGCAGCGGGCTAGATTTGACCCACGAGCCCACGAGCTGTGGTTTGCCAACTTCTTTATACATAAAAAAAGCATTTGTAAATAATTGTGCTGCGCACCCTTTCAGTATCATTTATTCCTCATTCAATAAGTCACTGGAGTTCATCATCCCTGTCATCCTAGGAGTGGAATCCATAGTTTTTTCTTCTTCATGCCTCACAAGATTACCGAGCTCCCCTTCTGTGAAAAGCATTATGCTGCCCTGGACAGTCAGTGCTGATAAGAAGACAGACACTGACCATACCTAAGTCCTGGGAAGAGAATCCTAACCCTGTTCTCCCACCAACCTGAACCACTAGAGAGCCATTCCTTTGGATCAACAAATGACAACTGCAGTTGAAACTCTCTCGATGCATGGGAGTTGGAGGGCAAAGGTGGAATTACTAACGAAACTTAAACCTCTGGGTCCCACACTTTCAATGGCTCCTTCCAAGGCCCTGGCAGGGCCCCCTAGCAATGATTTATATAGTCATATACTTGTGTCAGATTCTCACATGCAATTTATTTTAACCTTAATTGGTTAGAGTCACCGTCTTTTTCCATGCTGACATCCTCTATCACACTTCACCTTGGTTTTTTCATCCCCCCCTTTGAAAAAGCAAATAATCTAATCAACAGTCTGAGCTATTTGTGATAAAAAATATTATCACTGTTTGGACTAGAAAATTATGGTCTATTGAGACTTCTTTAAAACAGTCCACTTTTAGGAGGCAATAATTAACAATAGCTAAAAAACTATTCGTTGTGGTTCTTTGGTATCTCTATGGCCAGAGTGCTGTGGGGAAGGCTGGCATTGGTCACCATGATTACTTCTGGTCTAAGAAGTCGTGGGAAATTTAAAATGACAGGAGAGGTTGTCAAATTCTTTAAGGAAGGAAAGTACTTAAACTTAGGGAAATAGCTTGGGAAAATCCAAAAAATTTATTATCAGTAAATTTGGAAATTTCCAAAGTCACTCTTACCACTTCACAGATTTTTACTCGTTTCTGAGCTAACCTGGGTCCTGTAATTTGATAGTGTTTATCTAAGTACAGTATCCATGAAAAACCCCATGTGCACAAGTGTTTACCTGTGGCTAGATATGGACACATATGTATTTGACTGTATCTGTACACATGTAAGTACATAAGTATATATGACAACTATGTAAAACCCTTCTAAATATTTGGCCAAAACATCAAATATTAGGAATAGGTAATAATACCGTTGTGTTTCCAAATATAGACTAATAATAAAAAGAAATTACTTCCATTTATTGAAACCTCACCATCTGACAAATGCTAGGCAGCCCTTTAAATACGCAGAACCTTACAAAGTACGCGGTTATTGTCCCATTATTCAGATGAAGAAACTCAAGCACAAAATATTAAGGAACTTTCCCAAGATCAACTTGTAAATGACGGAGCTAGGATTTAAAACCAGGTATTTCTGACTCCACAACCTGATTTTAAACTACCACAAAGTCGTTTTAAGTGTAAATGCCCGGATGAAAGGACAATGTCTTGGCGAAACTAAGCAGAGCCTTGGGAACGTATCTGTTCACAAAGACTCTTTATAGGAAATTGAGCTGTGTTATGTCTGGGCTCGGGCAAAGGTTCAGGCATTTTTCTCCAAGTGTCAGCTTCTGACAAGGAGGTCTATGCTCTCAGGCTCACTAAAGATCGGTACCTCACACTTCTCTCCGGGCATCTTTATCTAGAACAGACGTATAGTATATACAAAGTTTCTATATGAGGAAGGCAAGTTTGGTTTGTTTGTTTCCACTCCTAGTAGCAAAGAGATTAGGCTAAAAATGTTTGAGATGCAAGAAGTCTCTAAATGGCACCGAAATAATTTTTAGAACCGACCCATATGCAGATCATACTCAAGGTGTGATTTTTTTTTGGTATTCATGTTGTCATTGCAATTCCACTCTATTTCTTTATAATTTTGTTAATGTCCTCCAGCTACAGACCACTAGAACATGACTATAGTCAAAGTTGGCTTTACTGACTTATTACAAAGAGGATGAATGTACATGAGAGTGAACCGTAGAACATCTCAATAAGAGAGCGTCAGAAAGGACTTATTACAGTGTTTGAACTTGTAGTAGGTGATTTGGGGGACAGTTCAGAAAGTAGGACTTCATTCTGGATTAGATGTTGTCAGCAAATGGAGATAATTCTACGACTGGGTATCTTAATAAATCTTACTTAAAGGAGGGAAGACTAGCATGGGGTCTAATCCATAACTGGTAAAGTAGCAGCAGGCACTTACGTTAGCCATTATAATGGGATGTTTGTCATTTTTGTGGTTTGAGAAATGTTCATGTTTTTGTCTGTATTCAGACACAATTACAGGGTGTTCTTTTCTCTCGATCCATCATGGTCTTAGAGTGGGCTTGTTAGATATTGGGGTTTTGTGAGATTGCTTATATCCAACAGGAGAGCACAATGGCCCAGGTGTAAGTGCCAGGCTGGCTCTTCGCAGCACCAAGGATCAGCTGTTGTTCTAGGCCAACTTCTGGCCATTAGGGGTGCTTTACTCTTTCTTAGTTTTCTTATGCTTAAGCTGATCTTTTTGAGTTTCACCTCCTGGATGATTAAGTCTCGAAGCCCACCTCTCTGCATGTAGACCTCATAGGGAAAGACAGAATATTTCAAAGATGCTAACAGTGGGCCTTAGGCCTTCCAAAAGATGTTGCCACATTGCAGTGGAAAACAGATACCAAGTTTTTCTTTCCTTAGTCTCCATTTCTTCAAAACATGGAAATAATTCCATCTGTAGTTTTATCTAGAATAAACCAAAAGATGATGTCCCAAGGCTTATGGCCTAATTAAAGTAGATTAAGGAATAAGAACTAGCATCAATGGAAGCTGAAACACAGAATGAAATAGTTTGAAGGTCACACAATAGTGCAAATTAACAATGATCAGTAAGGAAGCACAGATTAATCTGTCGTAGCAGTGATTGTAGCTAAGTGGTAAGGGAGAATGCACAAGACTACTTAGAACAGTTCTCGGAATACACATCCTGCCTTTGGAAACCCTTCATAACTTGTATCTCCCTGTACAGTAGAGGGGACCCTCCTTCTTCCTTCTATATTGCGCTCTGCCTCCTCTTCAGCCCTTTTATCCTCTTGTGTGTCACCTCTTGCCCATACCTTTTTCTCCCAGTAGCCACACTGACTGGTTTTCTAGGAGCCATAAGCCTCCAAATTCCTTTCTGCGCTAGAGAATAAAGTGTCTGACACAGACACACTTTTTTATGTTTTCTGAGCTGCTAATAATAACAGTTGCCATCTTGATATTCCCGATTAGAAACTGAAGCTGCCTGCCAGTAGGATTTGGGTTTATGTTTCAGACAATACAATTTTTCTCGCTGCACTGTTCATATCTTCTGTAGTGTTTTCCCTGCATGAAAAATAATTGCTAGAACTGGAAGTTGTCAGCTTGTTCTGATTTTTATGACTCTATAATAAATTGCAAGTTCTATGACTTCATATAAATGAAATGATGCAATGCAATACGCGTTATTGCTTATATCAGCAGTTTATTTTTATTTTTTTTTATTGCTGAATATTATTCTATTGAATGAATTTACCACAATGTGCTTATCTGGACTGTTGATGGATATCGACTTATTTCTAATTTGGAGCTATTATAAAGCTGTTGTAAACATTTCTAAACAAGGCTTATTGTGGACATGTTTTCATTTCTCTTAAGTAATCTAGAAGGAGAAATTTGGGATAATAGTGTGGCTGAATGTTTAACTTTATAAGAAACTAACAAATGGATTTCTGAAGTGACTGTACTATTTCACACTCCCACCAGCTATGAGACTCCTAGTTGATCTACATCCTCACCAACATTTTTTGTTCTTACATCTTTTAAATTTCAGCCATTTTAGTGAGTTTCATAGCACTTTAAAGTTTTCTGATTGTCCACATCAATAAGAATGCTGAATTCAATTCTTGTATATATTTGCTTTTATTTTTATTTCTTTCAATTACTTTATTTGTGAGTATAACTAGAAAATATGCAAATTTTTCATTAAAATGGAACAAAAAACACTAACCACAAAAGAAAAGATTGATATATTGGACTTTAGTAAAATTAAGAACTTCTGTCTAGAAAAAGACACCTTTAAGATTTTGAAAAGGAACACACAGAGAAAAAAATTTATATATACAAAAAATGACTCATTCAGAATACATAAAGAACTCCAATAAATCAAGATAAAAAAACAAATGACTCAATTTAGAAAAGGGCAAAAAATTTGAAAGGACACTTTACAAAGAAAACATTCAAATGGTCCATTAGATGCACAATTTCTTTAATCCTCAGTAAAGAGTGAACTTAAACCACAGTGAGATATTACTATACACTAAGTAAAACAGCCCAAATCGATAAGATTGCTGCAAAGTGGTGGCAAGGATGTGGAGTAATTGAACTTTCATATATATTATTAGTGGGAGTGTAAATTGGTAAAGCCACTTTGATATATTGACAATATCTATTTAAGCTAAACATGCATCTTACTGTATGAGCTAGCAATTCAACTCCTAGGTAGAGAACCAAGAAACATAACTGTATATGTGTTCCAAAGACATGAGCAAATTTATTGATAATAGCCTTATGTATAAAAGTCCAAACTGGAAACAACTCAAATGCCTATCGATAGGAGAAAGATATGTAAATAGTGGCTTATTCATATAATAGAATACTGCACAAAGATAAAAAGCGAATGAACTACAACTTGTGATGACTTGGATGGCTCTCACAAGACCTAATGATAAATAAAAGCCAGAGTCAAAATAGTACATAGTACATAATTTCCTTTATATGAATTTCACACATAGGTAAAGCTCATTAATGCTCTCTGAATATTGGCTATCATTGGAGAGAGGGTATTGACTGGGAAGGGATAAGGCAGCCTTCCATGTTGCTAGAAATGTTCTATATCTTGACCTAGGTCACAGAAATTCATCAATTTGAAAACTTACGACTAGCATACTTTATTGAATGTATATTATACTTCAATATTAAAAAAACAGCAAAGATTACAGTAGACATATTTGAAAACTAAAATACAACTAATAAGGAATTAGCCCCTTAAAAATATACAACCCTCAGAATGTTTGTGTTACCATTCCCCAACAAAATAACAATTGTTTGTTTCCTAAGTTGAGATGGAAAATATCCTGAACAGATGCTAGATAGTTTGTAAACCATTGCCCAGAGATCTGGTTCTTGGGATCTTTTCAAGATAGTGTATCAGCTCTGATATGTCATGAATTTTATTTAGAAGGATTAGAAGCTCTTAAATACCATTAACATTCCAATATTGGATTATAGCCCCCCAAATTATCTCATATTTTTCTGGTCACTTGGTTTCACCAATCTAAATTTGGAGAAAATTACATTATAAACCATGCTTGTGAGCTGTTACCACAATATTGAGTAGCCAAATCTAAGAGAAAATGGCAACCTACTCAAGCATCCTGGCCAGGAACTCTGGTTTGTAGCAGGATGATGTGATGGTTATCGAGGTTTACGTGTGTGCAATGTGGCGGGGAGGGAGGGCTGCGTGTCTGTATATGTGTTTCCACAGTCTGGCCTGAGTCAGTATGCTCTCCTTCTTTAATCAACGTTTCGTAATTTAAGAAATAGTCTCTGTTGTCTTAGGTCCAAATAAGACAAAAACAATTTTCAAAACTTGACTCAGTTTTTTTAGATATCCTTGGCTGCACTTTCCCTTATGTTACATTAATGCAAAAACACATACAGTGATTTGGGGGTGGGACAGTAGGTGGAAGAGGCAGGAAAAAACCTTATTAGAGTAGCAAGAAGCCTTTTTAGAGGGACTAGTATGCTGACGAGGGGATTCTGACTTATAAATTACAATAACACTCACATTTAGACACTAAGCCATAGTATCGACATGAGACTATGAATAAGTTTTATTTTCCATAGAAGAAAAGCTAAAGGCAAAATAAAGTCCACATGCATAATGAAATTTCAAAATACCTTTTTTAAAATGTAAATTTATTTCATCAGTAAGGCAGCTAATTCTGTTTGTATTAGAGTGTTCACTCAAGTTTACCATGTAAATCCTTCCGTCAGAGAAAATGTGATTCTAAGCAAAGCAGTTTCTATACATAATTGATAAGCTCAGGTATTTGTGCAAAATAACGTAGTCTAGTGATGAAATATTAATTAGCTAGGAACAAATCTTCCTCTATTTGTCTTCCCCTAAAACGTGTTCTCCTTTGACTTCTCATTGCTGACCTGTAGCACTTTTCACCTTGGGATGTCCGACTGGAGAACACAGTACTTTTATGATTGGCTGGGGTACAAAAAATAAAAAATGAACTGTCTGCCACAATAATCACATGCCCATCCTAGGCTTTCCAAATGGAATAGCCATCTGCGCATAGGAGGTCTCAATTCTGGTGACTCTGCCACAGGCAGGCTAAGTGAGCCCTCTTATATGTGAGATATTGCAGAGGCAAGGGAGAAAAACATGGATGTTGTCCACTCAGAGGGAAAAAACCATGGATGTCGTCCACTGATGACTTTAAACAGGTGGGCTAAACTTTTTATTTTTCAAAAATACTCAAAGGTTGAGGATTCTGTAGGAGTAAAAAAACCAAACCTGCATCATAGTAGCCCCCAGAACATCCCGCAAAGCCACGAAAGGAACATGTCAACTCATTTAGGGCTCCTACCTAGACTGGCCATCACCACTTACTTCGATATGAGTAAGTCTACTTTTATAAGAAAATTTGCTTTAAGTAGAAGTTTAAATGATTTGAATTCATTGTGTTAATTGTTTTGGTAAAGGGTTTTCAAGTGATATTTGAATAAAGTTTCATTTGAGGGTGCTGTGGGACATTGGAATATAGTGACACCTGTTACACCATGTCGGTGAGAGGCTTTTTAAAGCTTTTAATAAAAAATATGTCTGCTTTTCATTGTTAAGCTATCAAGTGGAAGAATTGAAATTAACCATCTGACTGCCCAAAGGGAATGTTTTGTCAGATGGGAATGTGACAGTAAAGTACAAAGCAAGACATACACTTCGGTCTATAGTCTCAAAGCTATATAAACCATCACTTCTTTATTTATTCACTTATTCTGTACTTCAGTTTAATTTCTGAGTCCAAATTCCCATTCCAACAGGCTAATAGATTAGTAAGAATCTGTACTTCCTCAATTTCTTCACAATGGATTGGGCTTCTTGTGTCTTGGGGCAAAATACTGATTCAGAGGCAGGGGGTGAGAAGAGTTTAGAATGATCACCTGATCTTTTTAACTTTTACATTTTTCTTTTTTTCAATTATACCTGACATACAATATTATATTAGTTTCAGGCATACAACATAGTGATTAGACATTTATATAATTTTTGAAGTGATCACCCCTATAAACTCAGTACCCACTTGACACCATACAGTTATTACAATACTGACTATATTTTCCATGCTATATTCTACAGCTCCATGACTATTTTGTAACTACCAATTTGTATCTCTTATTCCCCTGCTTAACCCTCCCCAAGCCCCAGTCTGACTACCATCAAAATGCTCTCTGCATCTACCAGCATGACATGTTCCATGAAGACTCCTGCTGAGTTATCCCCTATCTCCAATAGCGTTACCATTGGGACAAGGACATAGTTTTCCACTTTCATCTGTAAGATGTACCCTTGAGCCAATCAGTTTTAGGATCTTGCCAACAGAACAGCCAGGAAGCAGTTTATAGATCCAAGGTATTCCAAAATCCTTGGGTTTTCTTTCTCATCTTATTTCCCAACCCCAGAGACATTAATTTCTAGTCCAGGGAGGAAGAGAAACTCTCTTCCTTTTGCTTTTTTGAAACTCTAAATATAACCAAAAATGCAAAAGTAACTCCTCATTATCTTCTCTGATAACCCTCTAGGATATCCTCAGGATATAAGAGAGACTTTAAGGACTTAGGCTTTTAGAGACTTAAAATCAGAAAATTATGTGGGCTACTTGTATTTTTCAACCCTTTCCATATACATCCATCTAATAAATGAACATACAGTTGCCTATTTGATTGAATAGGCAGAAGAAAAATGGGAAATAAAAAGAAAATTATATTTAGAAATATTATCTATTCAAAATTATATGGACTTTTATTTTGCACCACTGCAAGCATCAAGAGGGTAATAACCTTATTATCAAGCCTTTCATACTCTTTATCCATAGAATAAGGCCAGTTCCTAGAATATAATAGGAGGTGAATAAATAAGTGAAAGGATGAGTGAATAAATAAATGAGTGAGTGAACAAATTAATAATGTTTCATAAGCTCAGTTTCCCAGTTAGTGTCTGTCTTGTACCACAGGGCAAGTTTACCCTGTCATGTCTGCTGTTCTGTGATCTTAATAAAAATATCTTGGGCAGGAGGAAAGTTGGAGAGAAATACCATGAACAAAGGTGCAAAGGAGATAGCCATGGTATACCTGGGTGGTCTGAGCTGTCTTGAGAAGAGGATGGATTGGAAGCAATAGGAAATGTTGGACTCGCTTAAGTAGCAGGAGGATATAATTGGATGTGATTGAATAACTGTAATAGAACTTTGGACATTTGATCAGTGGTTGCCCATAACTGCGACAGTGGGAGATGTTGCTGTGAAATCTAAGTCCCATGGATTTGAGAGCTAAAAGTAGAAATATTTGTAAAACTAATAATAATAATAATTTCTTTCCCTTGCCATATCTTATATCTTATAACTTTATAACAAGTTCTACCCCCAAACTGAAAAGATCTCAATAATACCTTATTAATTGATTAATTAAGGTATAAAGTTCTTTAAATCTGGAGTGAGAAAACATGGACTCCAAGTGCAGCTCTGCTACTAACTAGCTGTCTAATGTTGGCAGGTCACTTAGCTTTCCTTGGCTCCAGTTTCCTCAATCATGAAACAAGGAGACCAGATTTGAAAACAACCAATTCTCTTTGGGCTCCAGATGCATATAATTGATTATAAGTCCAGCTAAGGAATCAAGTTGCAAAAGATTTTCTGGAAGAAATGAAGCCTGAAGGGATTTAAAAAACTATATATCAACAAGCAAAGATGAAAAAAAAGGATTAATGAATCTTCATTTAATTATAAGGGCAACACGTTCATGAAATTACATTGTAGGACAGACTTGTATTTTCAATAAAAGTAGAGAAATGTAAAAACATGTCGATTCCTATTTGGAGAGGAGACTTTTGTGTGTGAGGCACTCTCCATTCTTACTGCAGAGTAAATATGTTCTCAGTGAACTGATTTTTCTACTGTGACTTCCACTCTAAGCTGGGAAGTCAACAGGGACTTGGCAAATGTTTCAATTTGGCTGAAATCAATTGGAAAGATTGAAATCAATTGAAAATCTTAATTACTGAAATCAATGGAAATCTCACAGAATACAATTCAGATAATTCTCTGCTCAGTATACTAGATGACAGGGTTCAGAATGTCATAGTTTCCAAAATTCATCAATAGAACAAATCACTCAAGTTATTTGAGTTAATTTTTCTTGTTTTTCGGATTCCTATCTTATTATAGATTCCAGGGCACAGATATTGTATTTGTACTTATCCCTAGATTTTTATCTCATTGTGCACCAATTTTTCTTTTATCAATAATAAAAAAAAAGGCTAAGATGGAAGTGGAAGCACTTTGGGCCCACCAGAGGTAATCCTTGGACTTGTGCTTCTACATATGAGGTACTAGAAACAGCAAAATCACTTATGGTGAACCTGTCTTGACCCTCCACACATTCCAGGAAGCTTGTCGTGAGAAGATGATCGATCAGGAACAATAAGATTGCCTTTCTCTTGAATTTACTTGGGGAGATACGGTATGCATCAGTTAATGAAAAGATGAATAGAGGAAGAGTCAGAAAGTAGAACCCAGGTCATGAGGGACCATGGCAAATTCAAATAGTGAGAAAGCAGAAACTGAGTAAGTAAAAGACATGTGTTGAGGGAAAGACAGGAGAGAATGGAGTAGACTCTCAGAGCAATGCACAAATGCCATGACACAGGTTTTTCAGAGAACCTAAAAGGCGAGGTTTCCCAGATTCACAAGTCACCTCCCATTTCAGTATAAACCACCTGGGTCCTAATTACAGATGATTGCTTTCCTTGCAGTCACTCGAGGAAGGCCCTACTCCTTTAAGCCAAAAGCCTAACCAAAACAATAAAGAATATTTAATGCCCTTCGGTTATCTCCAACAAGTCATTCTCAGAAGTAGGATACATGTATTAACATCTCGTAAACAACAATGCAATGCAGTTCAACCCACTCATTTTGCAAATGAGAAAACTGAGGGCCAAATGCCAAAATAATGTAGCCAGTGTCACACTGCTAATTACTGTCACTTGATTGAAATCTAAGTCTCTTGTGATAGCAGCTTCTAAAATGGCTCGCAATGATCCTCACCTCCTGATATTCATGCCCTTGTGTGATCCCTCTCCTTGAGTGAGGGCTGGACCTAGTGACCCGCTCCTAAAAAACAGAATATGGCAAAAGAGATGTAATGTCACTTTGGTAATTAGATTATAAAGTACTGAGACTTCCATCTTCCACTCTTTTTCTGGCTCTTCTTACTTGCTTGCTTTGATGAAGTGAATTGTCATGTTGTGAGCTGCGCTGTGGAGAGGCCCACTTGGTAAGAAGCTAAGGGCAGCCTCTGGTCGACAGCCATAGAGAAACTGAGGCCCTCAGTCCAACAGCCCATGAAGAACTGAATCCTACCAAAAACTGTGTCTGAATTTAGAGCCATCAAGCCTTGAGATTACTTATAGTCTCAGCCTGTATTTTGTTTTTGACCCTATTCGAGATTCTGAACCAGAATACCCAACTAAGCCATGTCCATATTCCTGACTCACAAAATTATGAAATAATAAAAATTTGTTTCATTAAGCTGCTTAGTTTCCAGGTAATTTGTTAGGCAAAAACTAATACTTAATATACACCCCCAATGCCCAGATCAGTGCTTTTTGCTCTACAGCAGATGCCTGCAGAGTCAACAGTAACCATGCTTGCATCCACTTGAATGAAAGCTGTGACTGTGATTAATCTTTGATCCCAACACCAAGAAATTTTCATTGCTGACCTTGGCAAGGGAACAATATTAAAATGATATTGGAGCAAATAAAGCTCAGGTGTGAGATTAAAACAAACAGAAACAAAATAGAGTTGCTATCTCTAAAGCGACTACAGATTTCTGTGATCTGGAAGCACAGGCTCAAATTACCCACATCTGCCCCTTAAACATTTCATCAGTAAATGCACAGCAACAATCTTGTTCCTGGTGATGTTCACAGTGAAAACAAATACTCGATTGATTTTCTCCCAAATAGAATGAATTATCCATGTTCTTCATCAGTATGGACAAACATGCGTGCATGTGTATATGGTGAAAGCGTACATCTTTCTCATTTGAGTCATAGAGAGAATTATGAAAAAACAAGATTTGGATTCCATATTCAAAGACTTTGATGGCTAGCAATACTACAGTATAAATTAAGGGAATGAAAATTGCTCAGGGATAATTTATTGTTTTTTTCATCTATTTACTCATTCATTTCTTCCTTCACTTATTCAAAAAATATTTATTATGCATCTACTATGTATCAAGCAATGTTCAAGGTCCAGGAGGTCAAACAATGAATAAGATAAATCTCCTGACATCACGGAGCTTGTGGTTCAGAGGGGAATGTAGATAAGGAGGAGGCTTTTCCTATTACAAACCTGTAAAACATGAACAAAGCCACCATTGACTCTTTGGATTGCTGTAGCTTTCTTGAAATTTAAACTATCTCACTGAAATTTCACAGAGCATTAGTTCTTGTCTTTCTAGATGACATTCACCTGTGTAAGATCATATTGTGTAAGATGAAGCTAGCCATTCTGTCAAAACTTCAATAAAGCTTGGTGATTTGAGCTTGAGATCTGCAGTCAACGTACCTGTAGTAATTCTGATCTGGAGTAAATTATTTGAAACTTCCCTGCCTCAATCTCCTCACCTGTGAAATGGTAATAATTATATCCACTTTATAGGAATGTCATGAGGATTAAATGCAATAATATATATAAAACCCAATGCAGATTTCAAATACTTGACTAAATTAGTTATTAATGAAAACTCTCCTTCAGAGCATCATCTAGGACAGAGTTTCTCGACCTTGTCACTATTGACATTTTGGGCTAGATAATTCTTTCTTGCGGGGGGCTGTCCTGTGCACTGTGTAATGCGAGCTAGCATCCCTGGCCTCAATAGATGCCAGTAGCAACCCTCTCCTAACCCTCACAGTTGAGACAAACAAAAATGTCTTCATACATTATCAAGTATTCCCTGGGGGTCTAAACCAACCACAGTTGTAAACCACAGAACTGGGTTCTTGGAGCCCAAGAAAAAGCAAACCAACATTCTAGAAGTGTTCTTAAATTTCACATTAATAAAACTCATCAAGAAAAAAATAGCTTTTAGCTCTTGAGATCTCTTATTTTAAATATGTCAATATTACTCTTTCTTGGTATCATTAAAATAGGAAGATTCAGACTTTACAGAATAAATAAATCTTTAAGTAAAATTAGAGTCGGTTGTGATCTCAGGTATGTAAAAATCCTAAAATGCAATCTTAAAGTAGCACGCCTTTCTCAGTCTACTTAAAAATTTCCAAAGGAACAATACGCAATAGTGTGTCATTCCCTTCCCCACACTATGAGTATCCCCTATCCCGTTTACATCAGTTCAGTTCAGCATCAACTTTCCTTGATATTCAATATGGAACATTTCTTTGACTTAATAAAGTGTACTTGTATTTGAAAGCAAAACTTTCCCACGTATGGATGAAAAAGGGGCGCTGTCATAAATCTAACTGAAAGTAACCTCACAAGGCGATCTGATCACAAATTCCTACCTGGGCAGGTCATGGTGGGTAGTCACACCCCAGTCCTATGACTTCTTTAAGTGAAAGCCAACCCTTTCCATTGTTCCTGTGCATCTAGATGAAAACATCTTTGAAATGCCTGAAGTAATCCTCCTTTCCAGACCCCTCGAAGGTGTAACCACCCTCCAGAGATCACACAGTCATGTTAACCATCCTGTAATCGAGTCCCACCTTGCTTTGTCTCACCTTCAAGCAATCTTCCTTAGTTCTCTCCTTAATTCCAAATGTATAAAAGAAACTGCAAACTGTCATTCTCTGGAGCATTTTAGACCTCGCTTCCCAGCAATTATCAGTTTGGCTCAAATAAAATCAAATATATTTTATAAGAATTCTCTAGTTTTGGATATTCTTAGGTAAACAAACATCAACCTCAGCTTGCTCAGTTTATTGCAGTAGAGAATCTTAATGGTCTGTAAGTGAACATAATCTTGTGTTATCTAACTCTTTACTTTATAAGAAAAATATCTATTTGGGGTAGCAAACTTCCAAATATTTCTAAAGAGTTGATGTGACATTTGGTGATCTAATATTAAGTTTGTCTTTACAGGTATGCTCATGAGTCTTTAAAATTAATTTTCTTTCTATTTAGACTTTAACTTATGTCAATGATGACTTTTATTTTTCTCGAATATCTCTATTCTGGGGTTCTCAGTCTTGGCTTTGTAGGAGCCCAGTTATTAGTTAAAATGGGCTTGGGACAGGGGAAAGCAAAAATGACCAAGTAAAGGTAATTTGAATCCCCTTTATTTCTGTTGTAGGGGAGGAAAAACAATTTTCTCTCTAGGTTCTTGGCCAAGACCCCCTGTGATCAAAGACATATCAATAAGAGAAAAACAAACAGAAGTTTAATAATATGTATACCTCTTGTATATAAAGGAGATACCTAAAAGAACTGAGTCACTCCCCAAAATGCCCAAGCCACCAGCTTAAATAACATCTCCAGCTAAAGATGAAAGAAGATACAGGGGTTAAGGGCGGGGTGGGGGGAGGCAAATTATGGGAGACTATCAGAAAAAGCACAGTAAAGAATAAAGTTGTTATGCAGATATAAGTCCTTGCCTTCTCCACTGATGAGAGTTTCCAAACACTTGGTCGTCATTGTCTTCCTGGTACTGAGAAGGAGACACCCTTACAATAGAGATTTTCCTAATAAATGTAAATGTCTCTTATAAAAGGGCAACTTTTACTCAGATTCCAGAGCTTCTCCTGTGTCTGCAGTTTTCTTAAAAATAACCAGGTCACGATAATCCTTACGCCAAAGAAGCATATTTTGAGGTGGCAAATTCTGCTCCCCTTTAACATAAACATCACTTTTTAACAAAAATTTGAAATCCTGATGTCAAATACAGGCAGATTTTTTTCTCTAGAAAAAATGGAGAGTTACTACTCTAAACAGAAAGTATATTTCAAAACTTAAGAAAAATTTGGCCTTTAAAAAAGAAATCTGTGAGCTTATTTAGTGTGAACTCTGCAAGGATATGACATAGGCAGTGGGGATACAAAGATGAGAAGATAAACCATCGAGTTAGGTGTAACTGTGGCAAAAGAGAAAATAAATGGTCTAGAACAGTATCCCAGTGAACTTCCAAACTTGAACCTTTAGTATTAGGCATCTGAGCTTCAAGCCAAGATCAATCCTGAGAGGCTAGTCTTTCATGATTGTCCTGATGTAATCTCAAGAAGCTTAAAAACTTGTAAGAAGCTAGAAACATCTTCCTTGGATCAGTACCTCTAGAATTCATGTAAGAGAACCCACATCTTCAGCTCATGGGCAGCCATCATTCCTGGGGGAGCAGCTGCATCTGCATTATAATGCCTGAGAAGGTGAATATGACCTTGCCTTCCACAATTTACTTGATCACCTTCTGCTTAATAACGACCAAACTAATTAAAAGGTTAACTTTATAACTATATTTGGTCTCCTGTAGAGTCTTCACAGGTATGATTAAAAATCATCATACGTAATTATCCCATCCAGCAAATCAAGATAATTCAAGTGTGTGCCTCTGATAATTTTCCAGCAGAAATTCAGACACCAGGGAAAAAACGATCAATTATGAGTTGCAAATGTCAAAGCAACTTGAGAAACTGACTTGCAAGATAGCTTCCTTCTCTGATAGATATAGCTATTACTTAAGAACTCGTCCTAGACAGATTTTGTAAACATTAATGTTCCTCCACTACTTTCTTCTTCATCGACTCTCCTGTAATCACTGAGTGTATTCTATTAATAGACATAGTGCAAAGAATTTGACATTTAAAGAACCTGGATTCTTCTAAGCTTTGCCAATGAATCTAAGATGTCATTGAAGGGGTTCAGAACAAGTCTCTCTATAATGTGCCACTCTGGCATGCAGACTATTATGAGCTGAAGACAATCAAGACCCAAAGACTCTAGAAGAGCTTTTAACTCCCCCATAACTGCCTAAAAGAATTTGACATTAGGCCTGGTCCAGAAAGAGAGCTGTCACCAGAGATAACTACAAAGTATGGGCTAAGTGTGGTGGGCTGGGCAGAGCTGATAAGTCCTGCTTGTCCAATTCCTGTCTGCATCCCACTGTCTCTTCATGACATGGCAAACATTTGATTATAAATATTTGCTCTTCCTAACTCCTTGTGAATTTTCTTCCTTCCCTTTAAGGTCCCAGACCCTATCACCTTCACCTTAGCTAGGATGGGATATAAGCCTCAGTTGCATGACTATCTGTGAGTCTCATATTCTTATGAGGCCCTATATGTATATAATTAAATTTTTCTCCTGTTATTCTCCCTCATGTTAATTTCATTATTTAGACCAGTTGAAGAACCCGAGAAAGGTGTAAGGAAAATTTTCTTCCACTACATCATTAATTATAAGATATGCCATCATTTTTGAAACACTAAGAAAAAAGTTGTTCAAATTAAATTATGACAATGTTTCCTAATTACGTAGAAATTTTATGGTATAATTTTTGAAAAAAGTTTTTAGACTTAAACATAGATTTTAAACATGTTCATTACTATGTATACATCAAAAGGAAAATATTTTTAAAATACATTCATTTAATTTCTAGGGATATTTCAAATTCATTGTCCAATCCTTTAAAATCAATTTTCAATCCAGAATTTCCATGTCTATGTTTTGTTTTTATATCTGTGTTATACCACAGGATACATATGATCTCGTCCTCTTGTCCTCTGTGCCATTGAGAGTGCTGGTAATACAACATTCCTTAAGATAGTGTTCCACTATTATCCTCAAGATTTTCTTCCAACCTGCCACTACCCATTCTGCAAATGCTGATGTTGGTACAGTCTTGCTTGGTAAGGTATAGGCAAAGCTTTTTGCATAAATATGAATAACAAAATGTAGCAGATTTTATCTACCTGTGACTATCTTCCTTTTCTAGATCCCTTCAAGCACTTGGTCATCACACTAAAAGAAAATGTGAAATTGTCATCATTCCATTAATGACAGCTATTTGTTTCACTAATTAAATTTGTACTCTAATGCTTTGTTTCATTGCCACTCTACATTCACAATATCTTAATACCTCCTAACACAATTATAGAATAATCCATAGAAGATATTTTAAATACTAGTTAAATTTAACGGTGTATATAAATCAATTGAAATGACAACAGCAAACACGAAGATCAAGCTTGTGCTTATTCATGCAATAACTACAAGACAATGACCACCTGGGTGCCAATTATTGTAAGACACCACCAATCACTAGAAACATCTTGATTTCAGAAAAGTTAAAATGAGGAAGGGAAGTATATCTTAGCATTGATGAAATATGTAGATTGCAAATAAAATAAAGAATGTGTTTAGATTATTTCATTTAAGCCTCAGCTCCAATATGTCCCTTACCTCTATGTGGGATCATTAGCAGTTACAAAATAAGATTGAGAAGGAAATCTAGGGATTCAACCCAAATTTTACATAATTCAGGTAAAACAATTCAGTGGGGCCGTGTTTCCTAAGAACTGCCGCCTCTGTAAAGTAGCAAGTTTTGAAATCTAACTTGGTCCCAAGTGTGGTTTAGGGAGCTTGATTTGAAGAGAGACATGTCATTTTGGAACTCTTCTCCTGGCTCCCCTTCTTTACTACAAAAGTACATCAAGGGAGCCTTTCTCTCAGGGGAAACCCTTGAAGTAATAGCTAATAACATCTGACATGACTCAAAGTAATTCTAAAGGATTATGTGCATTTTAATCAGAATTCTGAAGGAGGGAATGGAGCCTTCAGTACCCTCAAAAATTAATCTCCAAAAAAGGATGTGTAGGATGATATTTTTGTTAGGAGAGATTTTCTAGCATACCTGCTTCTTCTGCCTACTCATGAGAATGGCTCAAGCTTCCCAAGAAACATGAAAGTATAAGCTATAGATGCCCTCAGTAAGTTGGCTCACCAGGTCAGATCCTTGGACAAAGACTTGCTGAAATACTTTTCATTTTGAGATTTAAAAGAACAACAGGCTCTTTCTGGGATGTTCCCTGGAATTTCAAGAATATCCTTTCATTCCAGATGTCTGAATTTTCCCGGCATTGGTTCCCTGTCTTTAAAACAATATGGTTAGATAGAGTGACCTGTAACACTCCTTCCTGCTCTCCCATTTTCTCATTCTGTGGCATGATACAATAGAAAAGAGAGCTGGGAGAGAAGAAAGGGTTATTGAGCCCTGGTCCCAAATGTGCCACCATCTCGCTATGTAACCTAGTGCAGGTCACTTCGTTTCTCTAAACCTCAACTGCAAAAGGAGAAACTTAGAGAAAATGGTCTAAAAATTCCATCTAGGTCTACGTTGTTTGTAGCCTTCATTTATTAGTGACCATATCATTTCAATTCTTCAAAAGCATTGTTCAGAGAAATAAACCAAAAGTCATTCCAGCTCAGAAAAAGAGAAGTTAGAAAAAGAGGAAATGGATGAATGGAAACCAATTTTACATTCTTTAGACAAGTATCAGAGGAAAGAAAGCCAAAACTCTCGAAATCTAAAAAAGAGGTTATGGACCTAAAATAATACAAACAATGTATAATTTTATTGTGAAATATTTTAATGAATATCCTTGAAAGGAAAATAAATGACTATAGCACTGACAGAGGGAGGGCCAATAGTGTGTTTCATCAGGAAAAAAAAAAACCTACTATGAAAATCTTACTCAAAACCCCTGTTTGGCAGAGTGGTGATGAAGAACAAGTAGCATGAGACACAGCAGCAGCACAAGGCCCAAGGTGACAGCAGATACAGAGCAGCTCATTTTAAGTGTGAGGTTTCAGGACAGATATAGAAGTGCTAACAAGCTCTTTGAACATAACTCCGGTTACAAATAAGGGGGCAGCTCTACTAATATGCATCATGAGAAGATGGGCCAAACTCTTCAGAACGCCAATAGTGATGGCCAGCATTTGTGGCCAGACCAATGATCACGTTTGAAATACCACGCCAAAATTTTTAGCAGGTATCCTTGAAAGGGATTCATATCATTATACTAAACACACTTTTAAAATATTTATAAAATATTAAGTATAAAATATTTATAAAAGAATTTCAGTTGACTGAAGAATGCGTTAATGCCTACTGATGGTTCTTTCTGGTGTAATGAAAATAATATTAACATAATAATTAATGCATGAAAGGACAGAGTTCTTCACCATCAGTCAGTTATACATGAGGGTGTGATGTGTGCTATGACCCGGAACCGAACAAAAAGTTTGGAACATAAAATTAAGTTATGATAGTTGCAGCCCTACAAGTAGAGGCTATGTTTTGATTATGTGTTTTCTGTCTTTGCCCATAAATTCACCCTTTGAACAAAAGCTGGCTCGCATACAAGGCAATCTTCTTTTGATTAGTTTTTACCTTGTTCCCCCAAAGCTACATCAAAAAGGTACCAATTTAGATGATGAAGCCAGACCTAATGGCCTAGCTGCATCATATAAAGGCACCATGCTGTATGAGCTACATGGATTTAAAAGCTAAAAAAGCAATTCCTGGGTTTAGGATTTTCTCTTTTTTTTTTTCCTTTTAAATAACAGATTTGAAATTCAGGAAGATACTTCCTGATGTTGTTTCTGTTCTTCTGTGTACCTGAAAGGGTGACGCAATCTGTAGCTCCTTAAACAACACTTGGGCTAAACCTTCAACAAAATTAGAAAATGACCACAAAGTTTGAATAGTGATTCCTTAAAAATATATATGTTTGAGGTCCTCTTATAACCTTAGTACAGGCGTGAGGGAAGTAGAGGAATACAAAATGTACTAGTCAGGTTTTTTCTTTATAACAAATACCTTCAAAATCTCAACAACTTGCTATGATGAGCATTTATTTAATACTCCTGGGTTTATAAGCTGGCTGTCAGTTCAAAGCTCACCTGGGCTACGCCAAACTCCACATAAGGCTCATGTCTGCTCTACATTGTCAGAGTCAGTCTGAAGAAACAATAACTCTGAGCCATGCTCTTTTCACAAAGGATAGAAGCTCAGAATCGATCAGTGCATGCCTGTGATTAACTTATTGCCTTTCAACTCCAAATTCACTCTTTAGTACCTGCTCAGCGAGAGTGGACTGGACTTGATTTCCAGTCAAGATGGCAGAGTAGGTAATGCTGTGTTGGCACCCTCTCACAGCCACATCAAAATTACAACTAAACAAGTCTACGGCCATGCCACCCTGAACGTGCTCAATTTTGTCTGATCTCGGAAGCTAAGCAGGGTCAGTACTTGGATGGCAGACCACCTAGGAAGACCAGGTGCTGTAGGCTTAAAAAATAAAAAATTACAACTAAACTACAGAACAACCATCACTAGGAGTCGCCTGAAGTCTAGGTGAACAGAAGTCCCACACCTAAGAACACACAGAAGATGTCACCTCCAGACAGGCAGAAGGG
The DNA here is from genome assembly GCA_003508835.1 of Eonycteris spelaea. Taxonomy (NCBI): domain Eukaryota; kingdom Metazoa; phylum Chordata; class Mammalia; order Chiroptera; family Pteropodidae; genus Eonycteris; species Eonycteris spelaea. Next base: position 2,055,425 of record PUFA01000219.1, read on the forward strand.
GAGGAGATGCAGAATGTGCTAGCTAGTCTCACATCTGCACGTGGAGGTTGAGACTCAGGAAGGAGATCTCAGCTGAAAGATATCTAGCAAGGGATCCAAGACCCACCACATCAGGCTCCACAGCCCAGGGTTCCAGACCCAGTAAGGGAAGTCTCTACAACTTCTGGCTACGAAAACAAGTGGAGATTGTGGCTGAGTGAGACCGAGGGCTGAGGAAGTCCCAGACTTGCCTCTTAAAGGTGCACGCACGCATAGACTTACTTGGAGACGGACTCAGTTGCTGAGCTCTAGCGCTGGGACAGCAGATCAAAAGGCGCCAGGGACATGCAAGGAAGAACTGAATCGTCTGGCTTTACTGCGAGGGCTGGAGGGGCAGCTTTCTCCCAGACAGAAGTGCTGGCAGAGGCCATTGTTCCCTTGTTGAGCCCTCCCCTGCCCAGCGAGCAGACACAGGTGGCCGCAATGTCTGAGACTCCATCAGCAATGGCTAACACTGGTCTCCCTGCTCAGGTGATTCCATGAGACCCCACCACACCCAACTTGCGAGCCCACCCGAGCACCTTCCAGTGGCTTTTCCGTATAAACAGCCTGTTGCAGTTCATGCTGCGGACTTTCCTAAAACCTCTCAAAGGTTCACAAACCCCAAAAAGCAGCATCTGGCCTTGGCGTGCCCTGTACCTCTTGCTAAACAGTTTCAAGCCCAGTACTGGTGGGGCCAGTTCATGGCTTGGCCTCTAGAGGCATCTCCAAGCCCAGAGTGGGTGGTAGCCACCTATGGATTTCTTTGTGGATCATGCCAGGTGGCCTCGGGCAGGGCACAGGCTGCAGCTGAAGTTGGCCTGCTGTGAGGCCCCTCCCAGGAAGTCCTGAAGGCCAGCTTTGGACAGAGCCGCAGCATCACCAGGCCATCTCAGAGGAGAAAATACCCAAAGGGCAGACAGGGCCGGCACCAGAGCCCTGCTAAAGTGCATTCTGCTCCGCAGAGTCAGCCCCTGAACAACAGCTCCAATACCTCCCATTAATGTGCAAACAGCAACCAAGTCTCAACTACAACAGGAGGGCACATACAACACCTAACAAGGGACACAACTGAAGACCTGGCTCAGGTGACCAGGGAGACTGTGCCTCAGTGCCCCACAGGACACTTACTACATTAAAACATTCTACTAAGACCAGGAGACATAGCAGCTCTACCTAATACATAGAAACAAACACAGGGAGGCAGCCAAAATGGGGAGACAAAGAAACATGTCCCAAATAAAAGAATAAAACCAACCCCCAGAAAAATAAGTAAACGAGAAAGTAAATGGATGGAAAAAGATATTATGCGAAAATGGAAACAGGGGAAAAAAAAAAACAGCTGGGGTAGCAATACTTATACCAGGGAAAATGAAGAAGAAAGGCAATAACAAGAGATAAAAAGGACCTAGTAATTCCACTTCCGGGCATTTATTGAAAGAAAGAAAGAAACAAACAAACAAACAAAAACTACTTAGAAGGGACATGTGCATATATATGTTCATTACAGCATTACTTACAATAGCCAAGATATGGAAGCAACCTGTGTGCCCATCAATGAATGAATGGATAAAGAAGAGGTGGTACGTATATACAGTGGAATACTACTCAGCCATAAAAAAGAATGAAATCTTGCCACCTGCCACAACACGGATGGACCTAAAGTGTATTGTGCTGAGTGTAGTGTCAGACAGAGAAAGACAAATGCCATAATTTCACTTATATGTGGAATCTAAAGAAAACAAACAAACAAAGAGAAACAAACTCATAGAGATCATTTTGATGGTTGCCCGATGGGAAGGTGTTGGGGAGGTGGGTGAAAAACGGGGATTAAGGAGTACAAATTGGTAGTTACAAAATAATCATAGGGATGTAAAGCATAGCATAGGGAATATAGCCAATAATATTGTAATAACTATGTATGGTATCCATTGGTTACTAGATTTTCCGGGATGATCACTTTGTAAGTTATATAAATGTCTATGAACAATGTTACACATCTGAAACTAATATAATATTATACACCAAGTATAATTGAAAAATAAATAATTTTTTTAAATGGTAGAATGGACTCGTTACTCATTTGTCCTTTTCAATAAATACATCTTTTCCAGTAAGCTTTGTCAGTGAAGGATGCCTGCAGGGGGGTGAGGCTTCTTTTACTGGTTCCAGTGTGCTGAGTTTTACTTCCTCTTGCTTCTGTTTCATGGTGCATGTGTGTAGGCACATCTAGTGGAGCTTTGTCCCAGCTAGTGATGTGAGTGCCCCATCATTCAGTGATCTCACAGCTTGGCCCAGGCCCAGTGAATTACAAGACATGAGCCTCCTGCTGTGACAATGGTGCACTTCAGATCTCAAACTGACAGTGGTGCCCTAGCTCTCTTTACGTCCCCACCCAGGAGCCTTGGCTCACTTGTACCAGAGGCTGTTTCCTACAGCTGTCCCAACGTAGATACCACATATAACGTACTGTGTACCATCTTGCCAGTGAGTGGGCTCCAGACACTCAGACTCCCTCTGTGCTCCTGACCATCAGCCTCAGCTTACCTTTACCCCAGAGGGTTGTTTCCTGATACCTAGTTTCTGTGGACAAGCTCTGGCCAGGGCAACCCAGCAAACTCCTCCATCATCCAATGGGCTGCAGCCATACCCTCTCCATCCTTGGGAATCAGCCTCCTTCCAAGTTTGTCCTTCCTTGCGTTCTCTGTCATCCCTAGAGTTCCCTTTTATCTTTACAGTAACTCCTCTATTAGAGTTTAATAATTCATTATATTAAACTTCCCCTATTCAAATTACTGTGTAGCTTCTGTCTCCTCATTGGACTCAGATAGATGTACTATGCTTTTTAATGCTATGGTCCAGAACTCGTACACTGCCATTTCTGCTCATATTTCATTGATCAAATCAAATCACGTGACCAAACTCAAGTTAATGAGGCAGGGATATATCCTCCACTTACTCCAATGGGAGCTACTGCAAAGTCACATGGCCAAAGGCATGGATGCATAATTCTATTATAGGGAGTTAATAAAGAATTGGAAACAATAATTCAGGCTATCATTTGGAATCTGTCTCACAGAGAGTATTGGGAAAGAAAGATATTAAGAAATTCCTGGAAAATAAGGGTTATGAAAGGCAAATACACAGCATTTGGGGAGAATTTAGTCTATAGCATCATAGAAGATCTCTTAAGCAGTTTTTTTCTTATCTAGGTAAAGAATTGGGGGAAGAAATCTTTTTAAGCAAAGGGAACAGCATGTGTAAAGACCTGAAATCAAAAGAACACTTCAGCAATACTGAAAGAATTTTTATGTCACTGAACCATGATAGAGAAAACTTTAGATTGTTTGCATTAATTGCAATTCATTGATAGATAGGGACAAGGCATTGCAAAAATGTTCCCAAAAATTGTTTTCAGAAGGGAATGAGAATTTAAAATTCCAGTATTCAATTATTTCTATGACACATGTAGCGTTTACTCAAGCAAGATATGACATTGAATAAACCCAAAGGAAAAAGGTTCAACTCAAATATTTTTTATATCAGTGCGGTTAATTGAAACTGTGAAGAACAGAAAACCTAACTTAAACTGGTTCAAATAATAAACTGATGTTTTTGGCCTATATCGTCACTGTATCGTCTAGATTCTGATGAAGTGGCACCATGATATCAGACAAGTACTGAGTTTCCTTCATTAGTCCATTCAATGTTATCTTGGGACTGGCCACGATTGTGGTCAGAGAAAGATTATTAATAGCGCCTGCCTCCATTTCCATACAAGCTATAAAGCTTCATTTGACATCAACATAAAAATCTTCAGCGAGAAGCAGTGTCATTTATAAATAGCTGTATTTATTCTCTAAACTCAAAGAATAGTATAGAAAGTTTTATGACATTTAAGTTTTAAGTACACCATCAACATCAACTGATGTTAAAAAATTCATTACTCAATATAATACACTTCCTGGTGTAACTTTGGCTTAAGTCTATAGGAGAAACACAAGAGTCTCTTTAGACAGAAATGATATATTAAATGAGAGCAATGTCCAAACCAAACTGAATAAAGGCAACTAGGCAGAGGCCTATTGGACTAAATGATTCCCTGGCAGCCAGACAATATGTGACATTTTATCACGTGTGGACCAGTCATTCAATGGAGGTAGGTCTGAAAGAAATATCAGCCATAAATGAGATATCATTCTACTACTACACAGTTAAATGTACATGTTTTGTGAAATATTAATTTAAAATGCTAAGCAGATAGTAGGAAGATAAGAACAGACTAAGAGAGGTGGCTAACTCTAGAGACTACTTAACCTTTATAATAAAGGACCCGGAGGAAATTCCTATATCTTTGTTGAAATTTCCTATCTTTTATTTCCGTTGTGACAGTATTTCTTTACCTTGCTGAGCATAATTATAAAGCTGCTTTACAGTTCATGTCTGATCATTCTAAGCATCTCAGTCATAATAGGATTGGCATCTATTGACTGTCTTTTCATTTAAGAGTGGGTCACGTTTTCCTAGTGTTTTGTATATTGGGTAATTCTGGCTTGTAATTTAAAGTTATTTTGTAGAGACTCTGAATTTTGTTAAATTCCTTCTAAAGAGCGTGGAGAATTTTTTTTTTTTGAGCAGGAATTTAACTGAAAATTCTGTTCTAGCCGTGCTAGGTAGCAGTTTATATCTCGGTTCTGTTTCTTTAGCTTCAGCTGCAAGATTCTTTGAGTCTTCGCCATGTGTGTGATATCCAGCAGTCAGTCTGCGCAGGGTTTTGATGTAGAATGAGATGTTCATCTGCTCTGCCCTCTCTGTTCTGGGCCTCCCTGCCCTTTCCAGCAGCTGTGGCCTCTGTGAGTTCTGCCCTTCGGTTTCCCGGTGTAGAAAGAAAGCAGGTCAGGACGGCATCATGTTGTGATCACAGCCTGCCATTGTGCAAACACTGCAAACACTGGGAGCTTTCGGTGTGACAGCTGTTTCTTCCAAATTTGAACTAAAATCTGACTATCTTGGTTTGTTCTCCAGAACTTCCGAGTAATTGTTTTTTATTTGTCCAGAATTTACAGTTGCTATCCATGGGAGATTAGGTCTATTAAGAGCTTATGCCAACATATGGGAAGTGAAACTCCAGCACTAGATATTCAAATATGAATTTAAAAATCATCATTTGCCTCAAAGGGCTCAAAGTCTAAAGAGGAAGCCTACACATGAACAAGAAACTTCTAACACAAGATTATAAAGTACAATATCGGACATACAGTCAAGGTATAGAGTTGACCAAAAAAAATCAAGAAAGCTTTGAAGGGAAGACATCTGACTTGATCCGGAGTCAAGAAGAGCCATGGTGAAGAGCAAGGTTGCGTGCAGAGTCAGAGTAAAAGAGGATGGTATGGAAAAGGCTGGAGAGATCCAAACCATGACCTGACATTTGTATAGAACTGACATTTCAAAATATAATTACATCTATGATCTCAACTGATTTTTAATGAACCCAGTAAAATCAAACTATTGTGCCAACATACAGAAATATTTCTCATTTTCTTGAAATTAATCCAAGCTTAGATTACTTCTATACTCAATGTAGAGCAAGAGTTTAAAACTGTCCTTATGTGAGAAAAAGAACGTACATATTAACCCCCAATGGAACTTGAGAAGAATATTCTATCCATTTAAATTGTTTCTAAACATAAAGCAAATGTGACATTGGCTCCCCAAATATTATGAGCAACATTATCTCATTCTAGTTTTTAATGGAGAAATGACATTGTTTTAAAATCCTGCCAAAACTCTCCAGAGAACAATATTTCTTTGGGTTTTCATTTTTGTTTCTCTCTGGAAAAAAAAGTTACAATAATATTGTCTTACAATCTTGTCTTTTCTCTGTCTGTCTGTCTTTCTCTGTCTCGCTGTCTCTGTCTCTGTCTGTCTGTCTGTCTCTCTCGATCTACAAAAATTGAACCTGTATTTTAAATTTTAAAAAATTTTTCAATTAGAGTTGACTATAATACTGTATTAGTTTCAGGTATACAACATACTGATTAGATATTTATATACCTTACAAAGTGGTCATCCCAATGAGTCTACTAAAAGTATGTACTCTTATATGATTCAGCCTTCTGCGTTTTTCCTTCTCTTTCTCCCAGGTCCCAACTCTCAGTTACAATTTGCATTGGAGATGTCTGGATTTCAGGTGCGTTCTTGGTCTCAATGTTTGTGAACCTATATTTTAAGGTTCAACTCAAGATCGACTCCTCTGTTCTGTTCTACTCTTTTGTTGAAAATACCAATTTCCAAACCTGTCTGTGAACCATAATTCCCAGGGGAACTCCTTCAAACTAATTTGTCTTCTGATCCCAAGTGGAAATGCACAATCTCTGGAATATTTTGAAGTTCCCTAAGTAATTTTAATGTGTCCCAGTACCTGTCTACTGGGAACCATTAATTAATAAGCATCAAACGATTAATACCTAATTGTTGTCTTACTGTCTCCTGTGTGTTGTCCTGTGTTCTGTACCAAGACTTCTCAACCTTCTAAGTGCATATGAAGCACTAAAACATCTTGGTAAAATGCAGATTCTGATTCAGCAGATCTGGGCTGGGGCCTCAGACTCTGCATTTCTATCAAGGTGATGTAGAGACTACTAGTCCGTGAAGCACACTGTGTAGCCAGTTTGTAGGTATTAAACATTTTGGGCTCAGGGTCTCAGATTTCAGATTTCTTTCCTATTTCAAATGATTCAATCAATAAATATAGTCAATTTTAGGCCATTATTTTAAGTTATGTGTATTCTCTCCAATATCATGTTTAATTTTTCCCCTTAATACAGCTTTATGAAGTGGTCTGCCCATTTTCTTTTGCTAAGATTTTTAACTATTTCTCTCAGGATCTCAATAATAAAGATTCTATTACCACTTGAGGAGGCTGGCCACTTTTCCTGAAATTCCTGCTAAGAGATTTTAAGGTTGAAGGAAAATATGGAGATGCTCATACTTGAAGACAAACTTTAGATCATCTGGTACAGTCCTCCTCAATGTATAATCTTCAAATTAGCTACACAGAATCACTTGCGTGCCTGTTAAAAAATGTAGATATCTATACTTCATTCAGACCTCCAAATGAGAATACTTTGTAAACAGGTTGAGGAATACTTTTTAAGCAAGCATCCCAAGCTCAAGCACATTAAAATTCAAGTAACATTGATCTAGCCAGTAACATTGACCTTCTTCTGATAGTTGAGGAAACTGAGATCCAGAGAATAATAATAACAACAACAACAACTAGCTGTAGATGACATTTATTTAGTTCATACTCTATGCAGGCCACTGTGATGATCACCTTACATGATTGGTTTTACTTAACTTGAATTTTCATAATAACCCAAGGAGATAGTACTATTATTTGAGGAAACTAGAGAGGGTAAGAAAGTTACCCACCAAAGTCACACAGCTAATGGGTGGCAAAGTCCAGGCTCAAACCCAGGTCTCCTTGTACTCTTTTGATTGTATTGACCTTTTAGTTTCCTTCTCCTACCATAAACTATTACACTAAAGGCTTCTTTCATCTCTTTCATGTATTTCCTGCCTCTGTCACCTTCTTAGAAATAGTCAAAAACAAAACAAAAGAAAGCAAAACAGAACAAAACACACACACATACACAAAAGCCACCAGCACTGAGAGCCACCCACTCAAGCCCATCCCCTGTTCCATGCCTCTTCTTTCCCCTTTAACAACGCCAGCACCTCCTAGTCATTCAGGCTGCTTATTTACAGGGGTGGGACAGGGATAATCTTCATTTCTTAAGGAATGGTAAAGTTTCATATTCAAAAAAGATAGAATCATGACGCATAACAAATATACAATGAACAACTGTCACATATTTTTATGAATTCATTAATTAGCAGGGAACTAGAAAAGATGTCACGAAGAAGACAAAGAACCACAAACTTATATACAGTAAAGGAATGTTGAAATGAAGTTGTAAAACGTGATCTATTTGTTGGGCAATAATAAAGTGTGTTTCACTGAACACAGCTAGCTTGCGCTTGTATGGATCAAAATTACTTGCATTGTCATCAGCTTTCCACCAGTTAACTCCTGTCTCTTCAGAGTGGTGGGATAACCTTGTTAAAGAAAAAGGCTGACCCACTGGTAGAAATGAGATAATCCTGGGAGGTGCCAGCATTGCACTGAAGGGACAGATGCTCAATACTTTCTTTTGCCCATGCCACACTCTTACATTTTTTTCATGTAATCAAATCAAAGTAAGCTTATTATTATTATTATTATTTTATTATTATTATTATTATTATGGCAAAGCAACCTTTGGTTGACCTCACAGATTACAAGAACCTTGTCAGTTTACAATCCCTTATTTTTTTAATTTTTTTTAAGCCTATAGCACCCGGTCTTCCTAGGTGGTCTCCCATCCAAGTACTAACCAGACAAAGTAAAATTTTAAGAATGGTTATTCATGATCACAAAATAAGGCCGGTCTCATTGGGTTTGGCCTGATTATGTACACAGATGTAGCAGGTATTAATTTACCATATAGGCCTTTTGAAATTAACTTTGCTGAAAGTTTTCGTAAGGAAACTCAGAGTGGGCTTTGAAAAGCCTCTATTATTTGCTATCCTGAGGCAAGCAAACCAAGCCCAAGAAACATTCTGTGCCACATTTCATTTGTACTACCTACAAATTCCCCTCAAGGTTTCCAAAATGTACCAGTGTTCCTGACCATATGGAAGACTGGACCTTCTAAGTCCCATGGGAGTTATCCTGGGCGAGACTATACCCATTAGCACCTGACATAAAGGCTATTTGAGTTACATAAAAGTATTTGACAATATCTGATTTGATGAGCATACTTCTCAAATATGATACTCCAGACAAGATCTTGGTTGTATAACTGTTTCTTCCAATTAATTCTCATAAAAAAGAGGATGGATTCTTAATGCAACTATGCAAATAACTATATTGCCATGAAAAATAAGAAAACATACAAGAAATTTAACGTTTGAAATTCAGGAGGTGATGATGGAGGAAGGAAAGGTATCAGTGAGAATCAGGTATAATTTTAAACCTTATAGGTTATAAAAATGTTCAACTGTTTTAAGAATAAATAAAATGTGGGACATCCATACAATGAAATATTACTCAGCAACGAAAAAGGACAAAGTATCGATAAATCTACTGCATGCATGAACTTTGAAAACATTATGCTAAATGAAATAAGCCAGTCACAAAAGACTACATGTATGATTCCACTTATATGAGATGTCCAGAAGAGGCAAATCTATAGACATAGAAAGTAGATTCGAGGCTGTGAGTGATGGAGGAGAATGGGGAGTGAATGATTGCTAATGGATATGGGGTTTATCTTCAGGATGATAAATGTTCAAAAACTGACAGTAGTGCTGCCAATGTTCACTCTGTAAATATAGTAAAAACCACTGAATTGTGTACTTCATACAAGTGAATTATATGGTTCTCAATTATATCTCAATGAAGTTGTTAAAAATCTTTTCGTTTCCAGACAGCTTAGGGATAAAGACAAAAGTCTTTTTTCTATAAAATCTAGGGGGGAAAAAAAACATTAAAAATACTAACTTTATTCTGAACAACTATCTACATTAAATTTTTCTGTCCTGATGTAATTACTTCTTGTCCTGATGGATCTTGGATCAGTAGTGTCATGAAACCATCTACTTCCTCACTAAAAAGAGTTCCGGAAACCCAGACTCAGTGCACTGGTATGATCTCCAAGTTGTCTAAACGATGCCATCAGAAGTCTGTACCCAAAGATCTTCTTTCTCAAAGTGTCAACAATTTGAATTGCCTGTAATAGTCCTTTTTCGCAAGGCTCTCAGATGGTCCTTTTTTGTTGAAACTCAAACACAACTGGTAGCTTGCAGCAGGCTTCAGGCAAGAATTAGAGTTAAACAAAAAACCATCTACAAAGCGAAGAGCCTTTCACTGAAAACAAATTTTTACTGAAAATGTTCATATGTGAGAGGTCTGATGAGAGTTCATAATAAGAATAATACAACTGACAAGGAAATTAGGTTGTTTCTGGGTCATGAAAAACAAAGATAATAAAGCCATTCTAAAAATGTATACAAAATGCCTTTAATCACAATGATTATGCCTATTTTCAACAAAGCTAATGAATTTTACATTGGATGTATGCAAATGGATGAAGAAAAAATGGGTGAAATTAATTATTCAAAAGGAAAAAAATCTTGAGATATCTAATAATTCTGAAAGACAATATGTATAATATGCCAAGAATGTTCTAATCATATATTAAGAATATACCAAGCATATCAAGTTAGAGACCTGCTAAGTCTGGAGTAGGTTCTTGATAACTGTGTTTTTATAAAACTCCATAGGTAAAGCTGATGACGTGCATCTCTAATTAAAATTCACTGGCCTAAAAGATACTAGATAAAAATGAAAGAAATAAGCCTGTGGTCTAGTTAGCATTTTTAATAACTGAAAGGAACACTATATTGTTATCGCCTAATATCAAGAAAGCACATCAGGCCTCTAAGAAATAGAAACATACCAGGGACAGTGAGGGCATTCATGAATCTCTAGAAACTACACATAAAACATAATCTGTAAAATATTTATGTTAATGGCATTTATTTAAGCAAATTTAACATAAAGAAAGCTGAGTATCTCTTCTTACTTAATTAACTATTCTTCCCATGTAGCTCATCAATATTAAGTAATAAATAAAACTAAAATGCCTAGCACTTCTATGTTTGGAACGTAAAAAAAACAAATCTTTATGATTTTCCAAAAGCCCTCTAAGAAATTGCAAAGATAGTGTTAAGTGTAAAAAAATATGTTCTGAAAGATTCATTTACCTTTTTCTATATTTAGGATCTGATTTGGAGAAGGCAAAAATTAAAGAAATTGTCACACGAGACTTGGGTACTTGATTAACACGGCAGTATGGGTGCCAGAGAAACAACATTTGCTTCTATATTTAAGCAAACTGTCAATAAACATTTTAAAGTGAAAAAAGAAGGTAACACGATTGTAAAGAACCTTATTTCTTTTATAAATAAAGAATGAGAAAATTTTGGTTTTTTTCTTTAAGAGTCAAGTATATAATAAAGTCGACATAAAGTACAGGAAATTATTCTGCTTAGACAGAACCTCTGTTATCTTGAAAGTAAAACATAACATTTCATATTATAGGCAAAGGCAATAAGCAATAAACCAAGGAAATAAGGCTATAAAAATTGAGCATCCTCTGCCAAGATTTTAACACATTTTATAACTTTTTTTCAGACTCAGGTATTATAAACCACAGCGAATAAAATTTATTTTACAAATTTTCTCCTTCATCAGCTCCTTCATATTCTGGAACAAACTGATATTTGAAGACAGATCGTAGGGGATCTGCAAGGTCAGTGATGATTTCATTATAATATTAAGATATTAATATGAAATATGTTCCTCATTGCTATCTTTAAATGAGTCAACAAGTAGGTGGTCTAAAATTTTCTGGCTTTTGGCCAGGACATGGAAGCAACTGAAATGCCCTATGGTAGCTGACTGGATGAAGAAGCTGTGGTACATATACACAATGGAATATTACTCAGCCATAAGAAGAGATGGAATACTGCCATTTGCAACAACATGGATGGACCTCGAGATAATCATGGTAAGCAAAATAAACCAGTCAGAAAAAGTTGAAAATCACATATCACTTATATGGGATATAAACCTAAAAGCAAAATGAGCAGAGTCTCATGGACATGGACAATGAACTAGTGGTTACCGGAGGGTAGATTGAGGGGAGGGGAGAGAGGAAAGGTAGATGTGGTAAAGGGGGTCAAATATGTGGTGACAGAAAGAAATCTAACTATGGGAGGTGAAAACACAGTATAAATATATAAATGCCTTACTGTTAAAGTGTACAGCTGAAACTTACTGGATTTCATTAACTGATGTCACTATAAAAAATAAATTTTTAAAAAATAATAAAAATGAAAATAAATGTTCTGTTTTTATCTATAATGCAGTAAGTATTGATAGTTAATCTACCTATACACAAGTTCTTTTGGGTCCTCAATAAAATTCTAAAAGTATGAAGGGGTTCAGATATCACAAAGAAAGAAAAAGAGACTAAATATTACTGCATTAAGAAAAAAATTACTCTCTCATTCCTTTAAATACAAAGGCACATGCACAGTTGTATTATTCTGTCACTATTTCTCCTAGAGCAGTTTCAACCATTTATATTAATTATAGCCTTTAACAAAAGTAACTAATTTCTATTTCATGAAGAAAAGAAGTAGGGGTAGATAATTGAGAACTTTTTGTCTTGCACAAGCATGTTAGCAGAGACAAAGCTCATAATACAACTTTCTAAAGCCACACACTTCCCTTTTATACCTTCTCAATGTGGTAAAAATGAACACATTCATTGACATGGCCCAAGGATAAAGCCTTTCTGTGGCATATATGAAAGGCAAAACTTTATAAACATAAAATTATGCCTGGTAATTACATGGCCTAGGTATTAATGGTGAGGCATTAATTAAGTCGATCTAATATCAGCCCCAAATTTTAAGCTACTTTAAGATCTTCGAAATTACCTTTAGGCTGACATACTAAAAAACATAATTGTAGTGGAAATAAAAAGCTTTTCAGAATAATGACTCAATTCATTGAACACAAATTTATGTTTTTCACAGTCTTAAACATTAGGAGTAGTGTTAGCTTATTTCATCCATGTACATTTAAGAAAAACCTATACGAGTAGAATAAAAATGTATTTAAATTGGTAAATTAGAGAAGACATAGCTGTTTTCTTTTCCCATCGTTTAAATTTTATTTGTTTTTTATGGTGACGTTGGTTAATGACATCCAATAAGTTACAGCTGTACACTTTAGCAGTAAGGCAGATATATTTACACTGTGTGTTCAAATCCCATAGTTAGATTTCTTTCTGTTACTACATATTTGACTCCCTTTACCCCATTTTCCTCCCCTCTCCGCTCCCTCTGGTAACCACTAGTGTATTGTCCATGTCCATGAGTCTTCTCATTTGTTGTTTTTAGGTTTTTATTCCACATATAAGTGATATCATATGCTTTTCAACTTTTTACTTTTTATTAAACTAAAATTATTCAACTAGTCACATTTGCCAAAATTACATGTACTTGGACTCTTAAAACATTTTTTCAGTTAGCTTTTCCTAAAAATCTTTTAGCTCATTTAAAGTATTAGAAGTTCAGTTTACCTATTTTCTGAAATTTGGGGGAATATTTAATCTCTATATTACTTATTTGTGTTTATAAACTAATGCAGAGTAAGACCTCAAGGAGCTCCTTTAATTTGAGGTACTTCATAATCTAATTGATTAGTATCCTCCAGAGACAGGAAAACTTTTTACACTCAAATAAAAAGATGTAGAGACCTTTCTGAATTCCAGACACACAGACACACAGTAGAGAACTTATAGCTTCAATTCTAAAACTGTGGCCATGATCAAGGGTAAATACAGAAACACAAAAACTCACTGATCCAGATATCAAAGAGCCAAGCCTTTCTTCTCAGTGGGCATGAAATTCTTAATTGATTTGATCTCCAAATAGAGAAATGGAAAAATAAACAAAACTAGCAACCCAAATTTCCTGATTTTTTTTTATCAACATAAAGTAGATCTGTACCACCCATTAACCCATTTACAGAGGTCACCAAAGGGTGATATCATAAAACAAAATTTCTAACCATTACAGCATAGCGTACTGTGTTTAAGAATACTGTGTTTAAGATCCTGACTACCTAGGATAGAATCCCACTTCCACCACTTATTGGCTGTGTAACCGTGGGCAGTTCACAACATTTCTTCATTCTAGGAAAATGGGGTAATAACAGTGTTACCTACTGTGTTGTTGTGAGGATTATTATAATATTAAGAATATGACTGGCACACCATTAGCCCTATTCTCATGTTGATTCTTATTATTAGAAACCAATTTTCAAACTTAAAGCTTCAGCTTATAAATAGATGCCTTGAGATGCAGCAAGGCTGTCTAAGATGCTCAGAAAGTGCCTTCATACGTCTCTAAGCATCTTCCTATCTCAGTTCCCTGAAAGGGTGTCCCCAAGGCCCAATACATTACCTTTTTTTTTTTTACCTTCCTTCCTATTATCTGTCAGTTCCTCCTACATTATTGACAAAATGAGGGTGTCAAGTTGAAATCCATTAACTTTTAACCCACACCAACCACCAATTCCAACATCTCTCATTTTGTGTTAGTAGAAATTAATTTCCTTTGCCCATTGAAGGACAATTCCATGTTTATATGCTGGATCCCATACATTTCCACCTCCTCAAAGATGATCACCCAATATTTGCCCCTTTCTTTGTTTCCATCAAGATCTTCCTTTACACAATCATTTTTTATCAAACGTGTTAAAATGACTCCATCCTATAAAAGAACCAAAAACTTCTTCAATCCATCCACCCCAATGTCTTTTCTTCCTGTAGGAGTTATATTCTTTAAAAAAAAAATACTTGAATTTGTTCCTTGTCTCCACTTTAAAATCACTCCTTTACTTCTCAACCTAACTTCTCTTCTTATGTTCATCTGCATCTAGCCGTGAAGTACTCTCACTGTGACCACTGATGGCCTTAGTAATGCCACATCCCACAGGCATGTTTCGCCTCACTCATCTTCAGAGTGGTGTTTGATACTAATGACCATTGGCTAAGTAGGAAATTGTATACTACTTTGATCTCCTTCAAGAGTGTTTGGCTATTTTTTATCTTGTATTTTCTCATATAAATTTACAATCAGTTTGGCAAGTTCTCAGGGGAAAAAAAAGTCGAGATTTCATTGGGATTGCATTGAATCTTTATATCGATATGAAAAGAAATGACATTATAATATTGGATCTTCCAACAGTTAAAAAAAAAGATACATCTATTCATTTCTTTAAGTGTTCTTTAAAATCTGTATAAAGTTTTCATATATTTTTTCCTATGGATTTGAACATCCTTAATTAGATTTATTCCTAGGTATTCGGTGTTTTTTCCTATTATAAATAGCATCATTTTTAAAACGTTTTGATTGTTAAAAGTTTGTTGTTGGTACAGAGAAATTCAACTTACTTGTAAATTCTTTTGGATTATTTGTGCATAAAATTATATTATTTAAAAGTGATTGCGTCATCTACAAAACAGTTTTGTTTCTCCCTCTCAAAACTCATATCTTTTATTTTTTTATCTTGCTTTAATGTACTATACAATGTTGAGTAGAAACATTAATAGGTGGAATACTGGTCTTTTTTTCCCAATCAAAATGGAAAAGGTTTCAATATTTCACCATTAAGTATTGCTTGCTATTATCCTCCTTTTTCCCCCAGGTAATCTTTATTCATCCTTCAAAAACCTATCTAAATGT
The DNA here is from genome assembly GCA_003508835.1 of Eonycteris spelaea. NCBI lineage: Eukaryota > Metazoa > Chordata > Mammalia > Chiroptera > Pteropodidae > Eonycteris > Eonycteris spelaea. The sequence continues at coordinate 2,070,875 of PUFA01000219.1, forward strand.
CACCTCACTTGGGAATATTTCCCTGATTCATCCAGTCTCAGTTAGAGTTCCCTTCTCTGCCCGTGTAATCCACTAACACAGTACTTATTATTCACACTGAGTTCTGAGTGATAGTTCATCTGACTCATCCTGTACCCAAACAATTCTTTGGAACTAACAAAGTGCCAAGAACATAGAAGGAAATTAATAATTATCTGTTGAATGAGTGATTAAATTGGTCCATTGTGGTTTCTTTTTTCCTGAATGTGGCTTTCAAATAACCGCTACATTATCATAACCAATATTTTCACAGGTTGGGGATGGAATCTATGAAGCAGAATGAATATAATTTATTATAAAGTGTTAATATACATTGAGGAGAAAAACTAACTATGGTTTACTATATCTGGCGTCATTGCACATACCACTAAGGTATAATCCCAGTCTTTCAGGATTTTATCTTCCAAATGGTGCCATAACAATCTTCATTGGGCCATTCTACTTTTCTAACAGGCTACTTCTGTGTGATGGGATCTTACCAGTATACTCCATAGGTATGAGTTCAATGCTGAATTCTTTTTTACTGAGAAATAAGTTCCTCGGCCACTGAATACCTCGATGGTAAATAAAGTCAAATCCATTAACCATGAGTTGGCAAAAGAATTACAGGCAGGAAAAGCAAACCCATACCCAGAAGATAGATGATAGATAGATGATATAGATGATAGATATGGAAAGATATAGAATAGATAAATAATAAATAGATGATAGATGATAGATAGATATCTCTGATAGATTATATACATATATACATATATACATATACATATATTATATATATATATATTATATATATAATATTATATATATAAATTTCAATAAGAACAAGCCACTGTCCCTCTATGATAGAAGAAATCCAAAGTAATCAATCTGATAGCTAATTAGTGCCTCGGGAAATGGTGTCATATTGGAAATCTAGCATTGGGCTCTGTGATAGAGACAATAGCTTAATAGCTAGTACAGAGTTTACATTTTGTAGGAAAGATTCTCTCTCTCTCTTGTTCCCTCTTAGGAATGTCATAAAAATTGAAACAAAAAGTATGCTTAGTAAAAAAAAATGGAATGACATGCATATAATAAATATATTGCAATTTTAATTACAGTGCTTTTATATTTCCCAATAAAGTTAGTGTTTTCCAAAAATTTATAATGGGCATGAGTTATTTTCATAGTGAGAAAAATAAGTTTTTAAAAAAGCCGATCATAATAAGTTCAAATCTAACTGTGCATCCCATTAACACCAATGAAGAAAAACTGCTTAGTTGCCTTCGTTGTTTCTCTCCATAATTATTTGCTCCATTGAAGTTAAGTAATTTTGCCTTTTTATGTAAAAATTTAACCATGCCGACGTACAAACTTTTATTTCATTAGATGAAAATGATGCCTCTAACAGTCAGTGAGGATCTGAACCTACCAACAGTCATATGAAATGAGCTTGAAAGCAGATTGTTCTCCAGTTGAGCCTTGATTGAGGTGACTGTGTCCTTAGCTGTCACCTTGACTGCAGCCTTGAGCCAGCACCACACAGCTAAGATGCTCTCAAACTCCTGATCCTCAAAAACTGTGGGATAAATATTTACTGTTTGGATGTACTATGTTTTGAGGTAGGGGAGGGAGTAATTTGTTATACAGCAGTAGCTAACTAATACATGCCCCAGGCCATCTCGTGTGTAAGTTTTTTTCAGTTTACAAAGACTTCCACATACTGACCTCATTCAATACACACAGTGGTCATAGAGTATTGTCCCCATTTTACAGATGCAAGAGTAGTCACCCAAGATTACAATTAGTAAATTCCAGAGGGGGCGAGGAAGATCTTAGGTATTTTAACTCCCAGCCTGGGCTAGTTAGTTCTACTACATGCTACCCATTTAAAGAGTATCATTCCAAACTTTTCTGCAGAAGTTGTCATTAGAGTGAATTTCATATCTGTAAAACATACACAAACATGACTTTCCCGGAGATAAATATCCATTAAAATGACATAAAGTACAGCAAAAGAATCTAAAACAAAACTATTTTCTCCTTAAAAAAAAAATCAACTCTTTCCTAATATAAGTGTTTGAATATGAGTTTATTTCTAGCTACGTGGCCCAATATAGTACAAAAAGGATTGGGCCAGAGAAAAATAAGAATTAATACGCTTTTGACTCAGATAAATTTCAGCCTCAATTCACTGGCTAATTACGGCAGCAGGGCCTTGTTATAAAATATCCCTGTAGAGTTCATTACGTAAGGCAGGTAAATAACTAGGCAGATTATTTTCTCAGAATGTCTTAAAATTTTCAGATAAAATAATAAGAAATGTGGAGTTCTTTCTAAGAAATGTAATCAACAGACATTTTTATCCAATTCTAAATTATCTACCTGAGCATATGCCTTGTGAGTTTCCTGAGGACAAATCATCACCTCACATCTCAGAGCCTCAGTTTCCTCATCTTCAATGTTAGGCTGATTAAACTATTTCTCTGAAGAATTGTTGAGAACAGCAAATGAAGATGCTCTTTATCCTTCCAATAACTTCCACTCTGTTATCCCAATCCTGGTCTCCCTTTCTTCCTTATTCAACCTGGACCAGTACTTCAGACTCTCTCCTATCCCTATCCTATAATTAGTCTCATCCAGGAAAAACAAAATTCTCTGAATTAATATCACAACGTTTTTCTGTTTTTATTATTTTTAAATTTTCAATTACAGCTGACATTCAATATTATATTAGTTTCAAGTGTACAGCATAGTGGTTAGACATTTATATAACTTATGAAGTTATCCTCTCAACAAGTCTAGTATCCACTTGACACCATAAATAGTTATTACAATATTATTAACTTTATTCCCTATATTTTACTTTACATCCCTATGACAATTTTTATATCAAGCAATTTATACATCTTAATCCCTTCATCTTTCCCCCCAGCCCTTTGACTCCCTTCCTATCTGGCAGCCATCAGTTTGTTCTTTGTATCTATGGATCTGTTTCTGTTTTGTTGGTTTGTTTTGTTTTTTAGATTCCACATATAGATGATATCATGGTATTTGTCTTTCTCTGTCTGACTCATGTCACTTACTATAATACCCTCTAAGTCCATCCATGTTGTCGCAAATGTTAAGATTTTGTTCTTGTTTAGGGCCAAGTAATATTCCATTGTGTATATGTACCACCTCTTCTTTATCTAATCATCTATAGATGGGCACTTACATTGCTTCCATATCTTAGTTATTGTAAATGGTGCTGCGGTGAACATAAATAGGGGTACATATATTTTGTATTTCATCTTTTGGATTTCTTTGGATAAATACCCAGAAGTAGAATTGCTAGGTCAGAAAGTTGTTCTACTTTTAATTTTTTGAGGAAACTCCATACTGTTTTATTTAGTGGCTGTACTAATTTGCAAACCCACAAATAGTCCACAAGGGTTCCCCATTCTCCACATCCTTGCCTACACTTGTTTTTTGTTTTATTTATGATACCTATTCTGACAAGTGTGAGGTGATTATCTTATTGTCATTTTAATTTGCATTTCTATGATAATCAGTGATGTTGAGCATCTTTCATATGTCTATTGGCCATCTGTATGTCCTATTTGGAGAAATGTCTATTCAGGTCCTCTGTTCATTTTTAATTGGATTGTTTGGTTTTTTGGTGTTAAGTTGTACAAGTTCTTTATATATTTTGAATATTAACCCCTTATTGGATGTATTCATTGGTGAATGTCTTCTCTCATTCAGTAGGTTGTCTTTTCCTTCTGTTGATGTTTTCTTTTGCTGTGCAAAAACTTAATGGTTTGATGTAGTTCAACTTGTTTATTTTTCTTTTGTTTCCCTTGCCCTAGGAGATCTATCCAAAAAGAGAGAGAACAGTGTCAAAGAGTTTACTGCCTATGTTTTCTTCTAGGAGTTTTATGCTTTCACGTTTTACATTTAAGTTTCAATTATTTTGAGTATATTCTTGTATATGGTATAAGAAGGTAGTCTAGTTTCCTTTTCTTTGCATGTATCTGTCCAGTTTTTCCTACACCACTGAATATTCTTGCCTCTTTTGTCATAGATTAATTGACTATATAGGCATGTGGTTTATTTCTGGGCTCACTATTCTCTTCATTTGATCTATATGTCTGTTTTTATGCCAGTACCATACTGTTTTGATTACTATAGTCTTGTAGTATAGTTTGATATAAGGTAGTGTGATACTTCCAACTTTGTTCTTTCTCAAGATTGCTGTGTCTTTTGTGGTGCCATATAAACTTTAGGAGTATTTGTCCTAGTCCTGTGAAAAATGCCATCACTATTTTGATAGGGATTTAATTAAACCTATAGATAGCTTTGGGTAGCATGGACATTTTAACAATGTTAACTATTCTTATCCATAAATGTGGTATATGCTTCCATTTATTTGAAACTTCTTCAATTTCTTTCTTCAAATTCTTATAATTTTCCAAGTACAGTTCGTTACCTGTTAAATTATTCCTAGTATTTTTGATGCAATTATAAATGGGATTATTTTCTTAATTTCTCTTTCTGATAACTAATATCACAATTTGTATTCTCTGTTTATACACCCACAAGCGAAACACTGTTGGCAGAAATTACACAAGTATGCAGGTAGGCACTACGTACTCATGGGTTCAATCTCAGTTAGTCCATGCTGCCATTCCTTGATCACTTCACTTGTTCTTTCTCTCAATCCTTTCACATTCTTCTCAGTGAACATTGTCGATCTCTACCATTCTCCTCAAACCATCATTCAATGTATTTGCCCCACACCTTCAGCAGATGAAAAAGCTTCTCTCTTTGTGGAGAAAGGTTGAAGCCATCCTGGATAACTTCCTTTACCTTTCAGCCAAGCCTCCCTGCAAACACATCTGTAGTCATGCTCATCCTTAGCTTCTGTCCTCAGGCTCAGAAAGTACGACTTTCTTCCTCTTCTTAACAACCACCTAGCCCTTCCACTTTAGCCATCATCTCCATGCCCTCCATCTCCTTCTTTTCCCCGGCTTCCTGCTCCCTTGGTCAGCTCTCTTGAAAGGCTTTGCCTTTCTGTTGGCTCCTTCTCGTTAGCCAATAAATACCCTAAAGTCTCTGTCTTCCTGAAATCCCTCTTGAACATTTGTCCCTGCTATGAGCTATCCAGTTTCTTCACCTCGGCTTCGCATCTTTCCCACTGGCTATTTCCAACTCCTCACTTCCCATTCATGTCTCAACCCACAGCAACTTGGATTCTATCACTATCAAACTACATTACAGCAAGTGACCATCGGCCCCATAACTACCAAATGCATTGGACACTTTCCATCCTTTATCTAACTTACTAGAACACTCATCTCCTCCTAGGTTTCAATAAATTGAAATGACAAACAATCAACTAAGAGCAAGAAAACAGTAGCATCTGAAATAAACAGGTTTTTAAATTGATTTTTCAAGAGTGCATCATTCCAAATAGTCTTTCCACTAAGTTACGAATAGCAACAGGAACCATTCGGCATGCACTAAATTGCCTAAAATGATGCCATCTATTTAATGATAGATTCTTTGAGTGATTTAATTATCAAAACTACCAATTATCTACTTATTTGTGATAATAAAGAAGAATTAAATGATGGAAACAATAATATTTAAAAGTCCTATGTTTTCAATATTATTAAAGCAACAAAAACCTCTTCAAAATGTTTTACTTAAAAAATGGAAGCCTTTTTCAGAAGGCAAGAATAGGCAAATGTTAAAAATTGATGAAGAAACATGGCATCCTTGTTCTTTCCTACCAACTTTGCGGAATTCACTAAATATCTTACAGAGCTGAAACATAAAGTTCTACAGCTATAAGGAAAATCACAATGAAATTGGAAATAACAACCTCTAAAATTATGTGTAAGGTGGAAATTAGCAATACATCCAAAGATCTGTCCAAATTGCATAAAAAAATGAAAATCAACAGTTATACCCACTTGGGGTAAAGTTAATAAAAGGAATGCAATTAAGGAAGAATGTAACAAAAGAAATGTTTGTTTAGGGAAACTGAAAATGAAAAGTGTCATTCTTAGGTGAGCAGTTTTGATGTCTAGAGGAAGGGAACTGTTGGATTTCTTTATGCTTCCCTACCATGATATCCAATGCAGAATCCTAGGGAATTACTACATCGATGAAAACAAGATATTAGTAACTCATGAGGTTAAGGGAGTCAGAAGTGCTAGGTAATCATATTCTAATAGGATGGCTATGGCTGTAAACTGGATTGACCGATCCATATCACACAGCCAATGTACAACGTCAAGTGGATACAGACTAGGCATGTTGGACACCAAAATAGCAAACTGACTGTGACATATCTCAAACTTTTTGTTGAGGATCCAGTTTCAGGGCAAGGTGTCTATAGCTTCTGGAAATTTCTAACAGACAATAGGCAAGAGGGCAGCAAAGTAAGTAGCAAGAGTATTTCATTAGGTATAGACTGTGCGGACATATCACACAAGAAGACAGAGAGGTCTACCTTTAGGGAGAGCACTGGCAGGATCCAAACTCCCACTTTCAAGGATTTTCAAAACCAAGTCTGAATCCTATGATGGAGGTTAGATGAGTTTCCTACAGCTGCTGCAATAAATTACCACAAACTAAAAACAACAACAACAACAAAACCCCACAAATTTATTATCTTACAGTCCTGGAAGTCATTAGTCTGAAATGGGCCTCCCTGGGTTTAAGGTGTCAGCAGGGCTGTATTCCTTTCTGGAGACTCTAAAGGAGAATGTTTCCTAGCCCTCTCCAGCTTCCAGAGGCTGCCTGCATTCCTTGGCTCATGGTCCTTTCATTCACCCTCAAAGACAGCAAGAGCAAGTTGAGTTCTTATCATGACATTACCCTGACCTCTTTTTCTGCCTCCCTCTTCTCATTTAAAGACCCTGACATTACGTTGGTCCCACCTGGATAACTCAGGATAATCGCCTTATTTTAAGGTGGACTATTTTGCAACTTTAATTCTATTAACATAGTAGATTCCCAGTTTCTGGGGATTAGAACATAGACATCTTTGGAGGGTCAATATTCAGCCTACCGCAGAGGCAGAGACAAATTTCTGAGAGATATCAATGCAGACTTGGAATGAGGATAAAAGCAGAAAATTCAGTTCAATAAAATGGAACAGTTAGTAAAAAGCTTATCTTTTGGAAATTTGGATAGGTCCCATTTCAAAAGACAAAGAACATGGAGAAAATAATTGAGCCATTCTTCTGGAAACAACTTGAAGGCAGATAAGTCATCCCTGAATGACATTGATATTAAAGTTCCATTGCCCAGTTGGGCAATGTAGGGGGTTGTTGGAAGAAACTAAGCCTATGAAAGTACCTGCCATTATAAGACCCCAAATTATAAACTAGTCTGGCATGCCATTGGGAAGGGGACAGGATGGTTGTTTTTAGTTAGCAAATCAGATGAGTGGGAAAGTTATCATGACAGTTATTTTGAGATACTGGCCTATATTCTTTATCCTCCAGCTATTTCCCCCTTTCTCATCTGCGTTTCCACTCTCACCTCATTCAAGGAGACAGCTGGTCTCTGCTCATTCTTAGGGAAGAGGTAGCAAGGGAAAAATCAACAAACCTACAGTTTTCTTCCTGGCATTTGTGTTTCAAAAGCATGCATTCTCAAGACATAGGAATAAAAATGTTTTAGAGCATCATCAGTGAGAATTGGAGATTTGAAGGTAATGAGACTTCCAGCAGAGACTTAAAAAGATTACAATGCCTTGCAGAAAGGGAGGCAGGAAAGAAGTGCTAAGAGAATAGGTGTTCCTGGATATAAGAGCGATCAGCCCTGCTGAGAAGGTGGCTCCTGGTGTGGACAGGAAATGAATTCATGATGAGTCTAAGCAGGTGGTGCTCCAGCAGCCTCACAGAAAAGTGCCATCTCTGTGGCCCAGTGGAACAAGAATGGAGAAAATAATCCCCATGTCCCAGACACTGAGCCACAAGTAATACATCTGCAGGATAAGAAACAATCTGGACAGAGAAACTTCAAGATCAGATTTTCCCCCACTTCCGTCTCCTTGGTAATATTTAAGAACCTCCCATCCTAGAAAAAGTGTACTTTAGAGAAAACTCTTGAATTGACTGAGATTAGATTTCTGTCATTCCAACAAAATGGGAATTGGAAAAAAAACAACAACCACAACAGATTCCTAGAGACAATGAACAGCTATTCTAGGTAAAATTACCATAATAGCTCTAATGAGAAATCTCTTGAATGGGACTGAAATAATAGGCATACATCTGAATTTACTCCTTCATGTCAGATTTCATTACTAGAGATATCAATGCAGACTAAATTAGACATTAATATATTATTGCGTACTACATAATGTTGATTAAATCGGGGCTTGCAATCTATAGAAAATGCAGTTGAAAACAGGTGGGTGATGTTTAAGCATTTCTGGTGAGGAATGGTGTTCTTTTCTACTGCTTGCATTCATGGACATTTTATTCATTTTTTTGGTAATCATCAGAAGTGAGCAATCTTATATAAAATAAGTATTCTTTTCAAGCAGGAATAGTGATAATACTGGAATTGAAAAAAATAGTTTACATTTATCCGAGGTAATCTCAATGGAATTCAAAATGTTTTCTCTCATAACTTTAAAATATGCATGAAAAGCCTACTAGCTATGAACACCCTCTGTCCTGTGCCAGTCAGTCTAACACGGAGGGTCAAGGGATGGAGAGACGTTTGGGAAAAGGCTTCTCTTCTGCATGCACCATCTAGCATGTATAGCTCCCAAGAACAGTTGTGTTGGCTGCCAAACTTGTTTATGTCATTTTTACTTGTTTTTCTAATTCTGTGATTGAACTAAATATTACATAAACCCATGGAGTGAGTGTAAAAAGAACATTTGTTGTTATGAAAACTTAACTCCCTTTGAAAAGACTCGATAAATGCAAATTGCTTTTGAAATTGACACCAAATTAGACATGGGCAAAGAAAAGTAAAAGATAGAGTGGGCAGAGCAGACAATCCCCAAGGAAGCTTGACTGAGTTTGCTTCCCTGGAGTCTAAGTTCTCACTTAAGAAAAAAGAAACACCATTGGAAATAATAGCCTATGCATTATGAGAGTAGATTGTTCAAGAACGGCTTTTTAAGTGAAAATTCCAGCATGTCAGAGTACAAATGTGAAATCGTTTTCATTTTGGAGTAACTGCCACCAACTGTGCTTTAGCAACCTCTCTGGGAGTCTTACTTTTATGGTAAAACTTATTAAAAATATCTATTTTTCATTTGAAGTTGGCCTATAATAGTATATTAGATTCAGGTGTGTACAACACGGTGATTAGACATTTATATAACTTACGAAGTGATCACCCTGATAAATCTAGTACTCATCTGACACCATACATAGTTATTACAATATCATCGAGTATATTCCCCATGCTGTACTTTACATCCCCCATGACTACTTTGTAACCACCAATTTGCACTTCTTAATCCCTTCACTTTCATCACTCATTCTCCCAAATTCCCTCCCATTTGGCAACCATCAAAACGTTCTCTGTATCTATGAGTTCTTTTCTGTTTTGTTTGTGCCTTTATTTTGTTCCTTTATCTGTTCAACATCTAATATCATCTCCTTACATAGTAAGACAACTTGGAAATCCAATCAGACCTACACTGAAGGAAGAGGGCTTGACCCCTACAGCAAAGGATTGGCAAGTGAATGTCATGTTTATGACATGTACATTTGACAATTTCTCTTATTTGTTAGAACTAGTTTATCATCTACAGTCTCCTGGATGTAAAACAAATAAAAAGCGCTCCAATTTTGTTTCTTGAGGTTCTGAGGTTGCAATTCAGCTTGTTACTGTCATCTTTTTAAAACAACTATTCCTGAACAACCGCCTTAGATTCTGCTTTTATATAATTTACCTCAACATAGTTATTTAATTTCTCACCACTTGTCCTCTAAAACAGTCAATACAAGAACTTTTTAAGCCGCAGAAGATTCTAGAACAGAGATTATAGTTTCTCGTGCCAATCTTGCCCATTCTTTCAAAGTGTTCTAACCTGTTGTCTTCCCCGAGTCTGTGTTGTGTCATGTAAAACAGATCCCTTTGAATGCAAGGTCATTTTTGCATTCAATGCAAATCATCAGAATGGTTTTCTGATTTTTTCCACATATGTATTGTTCAGCAATTGTTAATTCTTCCCTTAAAATGCATTTGCAAATATAAGTGTGCAATATATTTACAAGTGAGAAGCTCCAAGCTTGCTTTTGGGTTATAACTTGTTGCTTTCAAGACCATTGCAATCACAGCAACCCATTAAAATCTCTGAGGAAAACTGCCCTTGAATAAACAATTTCTATTGTATTTTCTCTTTGGCAGGTCCTACGTTTTAACATCTTTTCATATACACACTTGCCTAAATATTTAAAAACTTCTTTCATTTTTATTGATCTAATAACAGTAAATCACATGCTAATTCAGTAGCAATGACTAGAACAGCCATTATAACTGACCTATTGATTCCACTCATTCTTAATTCTTTATTAATTACTGTTAACCTTGTATCATCTCAAATATTACAGCCCTGCTTATCACAGTTTCTGATAACTGCAGTTATTTTTACATAAAAGACCTATGCTTTTGAAATTTTAATTTCTATTTTCAAAATTATTCTCAAGCCAATGATATGTATATTTAACTTAGAGTTTTACTTACAAAGACTTTGATGAAATCCTAAAGATCAGTGTGCCTATCTGTGCCCAATAATAGTCTCTTAAAATCCGATCTACGGGTACCTGCATCCCAATCACCTGAAAGGCTTCTTTACAGTCAAGGCTCTTGAACAGGCATCTCAGAGGATAAGGATGAAGACCTAAGAACCTGCATAAGTGACTCTATAGATACCAATTTCTAAATGTCAGAAAAACTTCACTGTCCAAGAAGATTCAAAAATAATGAAAACTACCAAGGCAATCAGATATAATGAGATAGCTTTAGTGACCCATATGGGAAATACATTTCTACCATTTAAGGCCAGCATAAAAAGAACCAGTATATATAATGCCTGGGATTAGTTGAAGCCACTTTAAGTCACTTGTTTTATGCAGCATGAATTCATTCAACAAATATTTGTGGAGTCCATACTATATGGTAGGCACTAGGTGATAAGACGTGTTCCTGATGACCTAAAGACACACTCACCTTTGTCTAGTAGGCAGTGCAGAGACTTGGCTAGGCCTCTTTCTCTGAACATTTCAATAGGGCTATAAATTTAATAGTCAGGTCCAAGGTGAGAGGCCAAGGTGAATGACAGTTCATTCAACTAGACTGGAATCTCAATCCTACTGATTAGTTTATACTCTTTGTAAGGGGAAGGGCTATTCATCATTTATCTTTGTGCCTCCCCACCCCCACGGTACCTAGCATTTTTTCTTGCAAATGGAAAATAACCGATAAAAAGGTTTTAAGTGAGTATAACTGAAAGTTTTATGTACCATCCTATTTTTATAAAATTTGAAATATGCCATGTCTTTTACTGGGGCAAGATAAAGGTCAGAAATATAACTTCCTAGGTTTGTGCCATACCTGTATTTTCAAGACAATTAGGCTCTTGGTTTTGACAAGTGTTTTGATAATTATATCCTAAAAGTGCTGAGGAAGCTAGCTTCCAAAACTAACAAATGAGTCATGACTATAAAACATACCAAAGATTTTTGAATGGGACACCTAAAGAGTCAATAAACTTTTGCTTAAGGAAGTAATAGTAATTTTGTTAGTGATAAGAAATATCATTAAAGGCAGAATTGAATTAAAGGGTAAAAAAACAAACAACAAGAACCAAAAAAAACCTTAATCTACAAGCAGTAATCCTCATGCAGCCCTTCTGGAATTCCAACTTTCGTTATCTTCCATGACCCTTAAAAATCTACGAATACTCAAAAGGTGCTTTGTCTTCTGGAATGAAGCTCTTCCTTAAAGTTAATGTAGATTTTACAAGAAAGTTCTGGCTCTAAAATAGAGGTGAAAACAGGATTTCTATGGCATATTACGAAGTATTGTTTGCTTCGGCCAACCCCATTTCCCCGCAGTAGGTTCTGAAAAGCATATTAAAATTAACACTCTTTGAACAAGTAAAGGACTTTCAATTTTCACATAGCTCTAAGTTATTTTTTTAAAAAGACACAGAAACGAATACTTCTAAAGTAGAATTGGAAGTCTTCCTTGTGACTTTGTGGAGCCTTTACTTTAAACCTTTGACTCTTTCTCCTAGATGTAGAATGAAACCAGGAAGGTAGCGTGAGAATTCGGGTTCATTGATTTTAGTTGAATAAGATATTATTGCAGTTTGAAAACTGAATGAGTCATTTTGCTCAGATAGCACAAGTCACCAGATATCTAGCCAATGGAATGCTATGAAGAAATGCCCTATCCTGGGCCTTTATAGTTTTTGTTTTATTTGGTCTCTGATGCTTATTTATGCCTGATAGAGGGAAGAAGGAAATTTTGCAAGGAGCATGTACAGAAATGGACGGAACAGCATTATCTTACTCCGCCAGCCATCAGCCTCCTCTTATTTTTCTATATTATGTCATCTCTTCCTTTAGTAAAGAAATTTACTTCTTTCTATTATGTTGTACACATAAGTTTTAGAAATAAACATCAAAACGAGAACTCTATTTATTAAAGTTCTAAAATAATTAAAGTAGAACTATCAGGAACTGTAAAGAAAGATCTTTAATACATACATATTTATTTAATTATTAAAATATATATAATATTATTGATACTTTGGCTTCATATTTTCATAACAATGAAGGAAATATTGTAATGTTAAAATTTAAGTAGTACTATTTTAAGAATACAACAAAAGCTTTCTCTTTTGATTATCACAATTTAAGGGAAAAATATATCTCTCCTTTTTCTTAAATGAAATACAAATGATAATTAAATAATCTTTAGTTAATGAGAATATTTAATTAAGCAAAACCTATTTCTAGATCACATAAAAATTAATATTCAAATTTCCTTCATGCAAAATAAATATATGAAGAATAGAATTAAGAAAATTTATATTTTGGTAAAATAAATACACATGCAAGAACGTTCAGTATTTTTGCTTGAAGACTGTAGTGGTAGCTCACATTGCATCCTTCAGCAATGTTTTTTACTTTCTAAGGCCCCATTTTATAGGATTGCAAACACAGCTTAAGAAGTTTGAACCATTGGCTATTCACACCATGATGGCTTCAATTGACTCATATCTAGATAAAATAGTCTCCAGTAAACAGAAGCTTGAATTTGGATAAAAAGAGAAGAAATTTTGCAGCCTGCTTTGCAAAACAATGAAGCCACTTTGAATCTGAGGGTAGAATATCAAAGGGAGATGGAAACAGGCAGAGATTAAGGAATAAACCCTCCATTTTGCTCAGAACTCTAGCATTAGTGATGGAAAACTATCTCTCTGAAATGTTTCTAGATTTTTTAGTAGAATGTCATTTTCGAGTTATTGATATATCATTTTCCCTTGGCTTCCATTATGTACACCCTCCTAGTTTTTTCCACTTACTTTACTGGCTTCCCCTTCTCAGTTTCCTTTCCCGGCTCCTTCTCCAACCTAGATACTGACTATCTCATGGTTCAGACTGGGGCTTCTTTTCTTCTAGTTTTTCCTTTGCTAGGTTGATCCAGAACACTGGTTTTAAATACCACATATAAGCCAATGCCCCCCCCAAATATATGTGCAGTCCCAGATTCCCACCTTAAATCCTAATTCCCAATCCGAATGCCCACCAGATATCTTCACAATGCATACCTGAAAAGCATCTCAAACTTAACATGTCCAAAACAGAACCATTGGTTTTTCTCCCTCAACTGTCTCCCACCTAGTCTTTCCCATTTTAGTTTGCTCAAGACACAAACAACCAATCCACTGACTCTTCTTGTTAGGTTCTAACTCCAAAATATGCCTCAAGTCCATCTCCTTGACCATGTCCTAGTCTATGCCTTTTGTGTACCACCTGGACTGCAACAGTCTCCTGAGTGGCCTTCCCTCTCTGCCTCCCTGGCTCCCTTCCAACATCATATTCACAGGACAGAAAAAGAATTCTTTAAAACTGTTTGTCAAGTCAAGTTACATCCTTAGATCACATTTTTCAGTGATTCTTCAAAGCACTTTTAAAAAATGTTTGAATTCCTTCCCTAACGTGTCCTTTTTGGTCTTCTCCTGCCTACACCTTGTCTCATTCCACAATTGCTCTATAAATGGACACCAGATACATCGGCCTCCAACTTGCCAATCTGTCCCCGTTCACAGCTCTTGTATTCCCTGCTCTCTCTTCGTATAACTCCCTTTCGTAGATCATTGCATGGTAGCTTGTTTTTATTCTTCAAGTCTTAGCTCAAACAGGACCATAGAGAAGTTTCTCTGACGTTCTTCACCCAGTAATAGTGGTTCCTGCCACGCTGCATGGTTATTCTTAAAACACTGTATTCTTAACACACTGTTTTCTACATACAAATAATTAAAAGTTGGAGCCATTTTTCTTTACTTTACTCTTTGTTTTCTAGTTTATTCACAGAATGTGAGCCCTTTGAAGGTACATAAAGTAATGAAGACTTTGCAAGCCAAATTACCCCATAGAAGCATTTAAGAAATGACTAGTTCATGGTGGCACATGCTTTGTATGGCTCACCGCTATATGCAATATACTTTTCACAATTTCTAGCACAAGTTTGGCATTTGGTGAATATTTTTTCAATAAAATGACCTAATGAATAGAAAAATAGAAGGATCCAAGGAAGAAAACAGCTTTCAGTTCTCAGATGTCTGATCTCAGAAAATCAAGTCTCGTAGAATTCAGCCCAGCGTCCCTTCTCCCGACACTACCCCTTTTTTCCACCCTTGGAAGAAGGAAGAAGGAAGAAGGAAACAAGGGAAAAGAACAAGGTAGAAGAATTAATATTGTTCTCCTTGGAAGGAAAGTCAAACTTTTACCTTATTGCAGGGCCACCCTTCTTTTTTTCCTTCCTCTGCATCTTTTTTTTTAAAAACCTGTGATCCCTCTGTCAGAAGAATGTTTAGAACGTGCCTTTTAATCTACCTTTTCTGAGAAAGTAGAAAGAATATTACTACATAGTTTCAGTTTTTACCTCTTTCTTAACATTTCTAAGTCAACAAGTCTGCTTTACAAAGAAAAACTATTGCTCATAAAATTTATTCTCTACCTTTATTAAAAATTTTAAATAGAAATAGATGAATTATTCTATTCATCTCTAATTAAATAAGATAATAAGACATCTAAAAGAGCATTTGTCACAGTCTTATATTCAAGATCTGAAAATATTGCATAATTATAACTTTCTAACATAGAAATAGGATGTCAGTACATTGATAACATTCTCAGATGAATCTTATTGTTATTATTCCCATCAAATCATTCAAAACCGTACCTGCATCTCAAAACTGAAAATAGAAATGGCAATACAACTTAGATTAGTGAATTTAAAAACAGGGAGAAAACATATTTAATGAAGAAATTAACAATTAGTCAGGTAATTCAAGGTATAATAACAAAATAGCAATAAGCATATTTAATTTATTTTTTTATATTCACCTCTCCTACCCTATTTCTTACATAAATTTATCTAACTTTGAATGGTCTTGCTTACGTTCCTGATGAAACACTACTATAAATGGTATGTAAGTGAAGTAGTAATACTCCCATCCTAAATTTTTTTTTTTTAAAGAACTTTTGCAATTAGGTAATTAGCTAATTTAACACCTACTAGGTACATAGGGAGAGGTTAAGAGATACACATTAATGACTTTGATTCAGCAAGTATCTATTGAGCACACCCTATGTGAAAGGCAATATGCTAAATGCTTGAGGATGCAATGGTAACTAAGACAAAGGGCAAAAAGCTCAGTGGCTGAGAAGACAGACTTTGGAAATATGGCACTGGGTTCAAATCTTGCCTCTGCCCCTTGTTAACCGGATTATAGTAGCAATTTATTTACACTCTCTAAGGCTTACATATCTCATCTATAAAACTAAAAGTATTATTTGCTTCATGTGCTGGTTTTAAGGAATAAATGTCATCACATGCAAAGGGATTAACAAATGCTTCTTGTCATCAGAATGATTAGTATTACATGATCCCTATCTTCAAGAGCCTAGGCTCTAATGGGAGAAATATGTATGCAAAGAGCATGCAACCTGTATTTGTCCATAAGTGAGTCAATCGAAGGCTCCAAGTTCACAAACCACTCTTTTAATTACTAGATAATTTTTTTTGCCACAAATAAAATGTCAGTTCTGTCCACACACAGAAACTAGTTTGTTGTCTCAGAATAACCTGAACAATCTGATTTTCTAAATATGGAATTTAATATACTCAGTCTATTATAAGTTAAAATCTTATTATTCATCCATTTCCTTAAAAAATTAAGACAATGCTCCTTTGCTGAGAATATTTTATCTGCTCTTATAAAATTCTCAGCAAAATTATGAAAGGTTAACACATAATTCTTAAAAAAGAATTATTATTATAAAAGTCCAACTTCCGTTTTTATTCTCAACATTCAAGAGGGATTTGTTAAACCTCAGCACTAGAAGAACAAATGAAATGAGCGATATTGTTAAATTAAAAAGAGCATAGACTGAAACTTTTAAAAGCATTTTGAGCATTAGCCAGACCTCAAAATTGGCCAAGGCAATAAGCAAATTCTTTTTCTCAAGATTTGCCTCAAGCTAGGTCTTTTTGTCCAATGGTAAAATTATCTGGATAATTCAGTTCAGCAAACATATACAAAACATTTCTTATGTGTTGAGTACCATGGATTCGCAGAACTCAACAAAACACAGGTCTTTCTTTCAAGGATTTCTAATGCTAATTCTGAAGACAAACAAACAAACAAACAAACAAACTACTCTACTCCATTTATTTTAAAATATCGATTATTTATGTACTTTTACCGTCTCTAAAATTGAGATGCACCTTTCAATCAATGCCAATTTATAGCTGCTATTAGCCAGGTGACATTCATGATATAGTATTCCCTGCATTAGTTATCTACTGCTTCAGAACATATTACTCCAAAACTTAGTGGCTGAAGACAACGACATTTATTATATGAAAGATTTTATAGACCAGGAGAGTCAGGTATGATCTAACTGAGTCCTCTAGCTGTAGAATTTTCACAAGCTGCAATCAAGGTGTTTTCTAGGGCTGTGATTACCTTAAGGCTCAACTGGGGGTAGATTTGCTTTCAGGCTCACTCAAATGATTGTTATTGTTGACTGGATTCATTTTCTCAAGGGCTTGTTGGCCAGAGACCTCCCTTGATTACTTGCTCAGTGGTCTCCTCAAAGGCCAGCTTGTGGAATGACAGGTGGCTTTATTAGAGTGAGAAAGCAAGAGAGAGAAAGGGCAAAACACAGTCTGATAGCCAGAAAGAAGTCAGCCTTTTGTAACCTAATCTCAGAAGTGTCATTCCATTACTTTGCTGAAGTCTATTCATTAGAAGTAAGTTACTAGATCAAACTCTTACTCAGGGGAGAGGACTATACAAGGGTATGAATATCAGGAGATGAAGATCAGTGAGAGCCATTTTAGAAGTTGTCTACCACATTGCCTGTGAATATGGACCTTAGTTCATTCCTAGGGGTATGACTGGCCATGGCAATCCTTTGACATTTGGTCAACAAACAAGTTAAGGACAATTTGAGGAAGGAGAATGACTCCTACTCGTCTGAAAATGCTTCGTTAGCACCTTTAGGTAGTAGAATGCATGTCAGAGGCTTTGGAGAAAATCCAGAGACACTAGTAGAGCGCGCTTTAAAGAAATGTTTCAGCAACAAAGCTGCTGATGAGACAACATATGTGAGAAAAGACGGACATGAATGACTCTGAGTAACAAATGATTTAGAAAATTTGGACCCTGGATGAGAAAAGGTTTTAGAAATACCTTGACCCATTTATTTCTTGTATATTTTACATTTTTAAAAATGTGTAATAGTGATAGGATTAACACTAACATCTAAATAAATGTAAAACAGTTCTTTTAATAAGTTTAAAATTTTAAAAATGAAATGATATTGGAAGTATCATGTCAGAGTTTAACTAGCAACATTTTTTTTCTTTGTAAGTGTTACATGAAATAATTTCCTACAATTAAAGGCATCTTAAATTCAATGACATAAGAAACAAATGCAACGCAACATGATGAATTCAAAAAATAGAAGTGAATTATCACTGTTTATGGACTCTCTATGCCGAAGAATCTGCAATCTAGCCAAGACATGTCTTGAGTGGATCACCCATCTGGACATTTAACCACATCACTTAAAGTTCAATAAAAAAATAAACAACTAGAATGCCTGAAACAGTAGGGAAAAAACTGTTAAAGATGATCATAAATAATCTCATATATTTGAGCAATGGAAATGAAGACTTATCAAGTATATTAGAAATAAGTATCATCAAAGTGAGATAACTTTTTATAAGTCTCAACTGTGGTTCCCAACCTACAATCACAGGCCAAAAAGTTAGGAATTCTTGCAGAGTCCATGAAACATTTTATATAAAATGGCTAGATAATATTTCAAACAGTTTTGAACCACTATTTTTCAAATGTATTAATGATGCTTTGTTATTCATTAAATACACATTATTTAATTTTTGAAATCATCTTAACTATTCATTGTGATTTATTTAACCAGCAGACGTTAGAAATGCAACAATTATGCAAGTAAAGAGTCTGTAAAATTTTTACTATAAAAAATACCCTCGGTGGCAAAAATTCTGGGAACCACTGTCTTCAGGCTTCCTGAGTTGCAAACCTAAGCATGTTCAGAAATGATTCATTTTCTACATCCCCATACCCTTAGGAAAATCATTAATCTCTGTATACTGGATAAAGACCTATCTCTTGCTATCACTCTTCCTATTTAAAATTTCATACCTGTAGATAAAACTTGTCGTGACTTTAGAAAGAACTCCATTTTTATTCCAACACATTGAAAGGAAATCCATTTTTTTTCTGAGAATAATAAATTGAATCCCAAAAGGATTTCTTTTTCTCTCTTGGTTCCTTAAAGTCAGGTTTTCCTTTTAACTAATGGTGAGCCATCTTTCATTTGTTAATAGCATTAGCCTAAGAATGTTGGTTTAATTTTTTTTCAATTTAAATGGTTGAGTCATAGTGAAATGATGATTTTATTATACAATTGAGAACACAGAATATTAAAAATTAGCCAAGATAATAAAACTATTAGTGTTTTGTCGCAACCAACATGATTTATTTGTTTAGCACCAAAGATTAAATTAGTCATAATTCAGCTATATATGTGATAAACTGAAAAGAGAAAATTTTAGTAAGTATACTCTTATTAACATGTTTTCTGTTCATAAGAGGCTCCAAGTATCTCTTGATATGAGATCTAGGGTTAACAAAAAATTCAAATACATGTTTATATTCTTCTACGCACAACTTGAGTACAGTTGCCATTTATTTGTAGGTTCAAGATCAAGAGAGGGATTTGCTTTGAGTATGTGTTGTTTTGAATAAAGGAGGCTTCAGAACCATGTTCATAATGATATAAGGCAAACTAAAAGACATCTTTCCTCACTTGTTAATTTGATCAATTTCTCAAATATCCACTTGATAAGGAAAATGAAAGGTAGGAATTCTATTTTCAATTGGCAATTGGGCATTAGATATAAGAAATAGGATGGATATCTGGCCAATCTGTCATTTAAATCTTCAATCAACACATCTTTATTGAGTGACTTGTATGTACTCAGCATGAGGCTATAGTTGGGCAAACAACAGTGAACAATACTTGATGGCCCTGCCCTCAACAAGCATGAACTGTATTGAGGATTCAGAAAGGAAATAAACCATTACAAATTAGCGGCAAAGGCTCTACAAAAAGGGTTAATCTAAGATGCTTTGAAATCATAGGAGAGTTTCCCAATCCAGTGATAAAGAATCAAGGAAGACTTCTCAGGGTAAGTTAGCTCGGGAAATGTTGGAGTGATAGGTAGGGATAGGGAAGAGAAGTGTTCCAATCAGAGGGAAGTACAAATGCCATGTTCCCCATGAGACAAAGCATGGATGGGACAGTGGAACTGAAAGTAAAGGTTCAGCCTATTGCTATTAAGTGAAATAGGAAATGAAATTCCGAAAAGACTTTATTGGCTTTTGTGATCACCTTTACATTAGAAAAAAAGGGGCATAGTCAGTATATTGTACACACTCCAGAGACTTTAAAGTGGGTGATAACTTCCAGTAATACAGGAAGGAACAATGTGACAAACTTTGAATGCATGAATACTTATAAAGGACAATACATAAACTGTGTTGGATTATTAGCTTGAGATTCACACGCCTTCTACCTGTAACAGGAAATACTCTTCATTGGAATGCTGAGATGCTTCTGTGGATTTTTCTTCTTACATTTTTTAAGATACATTTTTTTGTGTGTATATTTATGCTTAAGTCAATAATAAAATATGATTCAGACGAGAAATATTTTTTGGACATCACATATCTTAGTAAGCCATTTAAGATCTAAACTGTGATTAGACTGTTGGTCAGGGAACTCAAAATGAGACGTGGCTGTGACAGACACACACAGCCATGACTGGGCCAGAGCCAGAGTCAGCTGTATAAAAAACATGGCCCTAGGCATTCCTCCTACCTACCGTGGAGAGCTTAAGAAGAGGTAAGGCCTAGGAGGAGCAAAACAATTTTGGGTGTTCCTCACAGGGCTGTGACGACTTGGGATATTTAGGTTTCGAAAAGGTAACTTTGATTTCAAAAGCATATAAACTTAGAACTCTGTTGTTTTCTAACACCATGAAAATACAGTGGGTGAAAAATAAATGAAAAGGCAAAAACAAAGAGGTATCAATGTCCTTTAATAACAATTGTAACCGACTTTGAAAACCCATTGCATCCTTATTATCATAGATGTTAAACGCCAAGGATGGAGCTGGTGGGCATAGGGGGAGTGGAAACAGAAAAAGAGATGGAGATTCTGAATGGATGAGAAAAGTGAGGCAGAAGAGTTCAGCCTCTGCCTCACGGGGCTGCCCATCACACCTGGGTTAACCTCCCCAATTGCCCCTCCCTGAAACACCTCTGACTCTCATCTCCATTTGTCTCAGAGACAAGCCATGCAGAGCTGGCCTAAATTGCTGTAGTGATTGATCTTTACTTTTATAAGTATTTGCTCCGGTCTTTCATCAGCAGCTTTTCTCAGCCTCCAATACAGCTCTGGCGCTGAAGAGTAAGTAATCCATGTGTAAGATCGCATTTCAGTGGGATGAGTAACTCAGTCAACCAAAGTGAACCTTTTTGATAACAAAGTATTTATTCAGCTTCTCTTGTTGGATGAAACTGAGCCCAGGGGTTAAAACTGACAATTTCCTCTTTGTACCAACAAAGTTACCTTTTCTGAGCTCCTTAACACTGAGCTCAGATGTGATTAAAAACTTCTATCACTGAACAGAAAAAGTAAACAAGCTAAAGCAAAGGTGAATGGCCGACTCAGAAAATGGCTTCAGAATAGGACCTCTCTCTTATCGGCATCCTAGCTGCTTTAGTACATATCTATCCTCCATTGATCCATCTTATTTTCTTTTTTTATTCATTTCAGAGGAAATTGCAGATACCTCTAAATTCCCTCCCCCCCCCATACTTAAACCTGCATATCATTAACTTACTCCTCAAATTTTAGTGATAAAAGGAAATACTAGACAAGAACAGCCTCTCCCTGAAGACCAGGACTGACCAGGACTGACCAAGCAGGCACGAGTCTTCTGTTTAAAACTGTAAATTAAAAAAAATTTTTTTTCTTAACACCTACAGCACTTGGTCTTCCTAGGTGGTCTCCCATCCAAGTACTAAAAAGCCCCAATCCTGCTTAGCTTCCGAGATCAGGCTTGTTCAGCGTGGCATGGCTCTAGACTACATTTAATTTTTTTAACAGCAATATTTTATTTTGAAGGAATGTCATGTAAGCAATATAAATTTTTAAAAAAACCCTGAAATTTAATTAATCTCAAAGTTCAAGTGTATGATTATAACATTTGAGATACGTCTTAACTACATTATAGTTTTTCAATGTTGAAGGCAAGGTGCTAAGCAGTCTTAGTTCAAAATGTTATCTAAAACACTTAATTAAAGAAGACATTGCTCTTCTTGTGGCTTTTGAGAAGCAATTAAAAGAAATATCGAAGCCTGAAGTTTGTGGTTGTTTTTATAACCATGATATTTAAGAAGCAATATTTTCCTGCTCTAATAGACACCAGCTCATCACAGTGGAATTTGAGGTTCAAAACAGGTCGATTCACAAATGAGTAGGTGAGTGGTTTCTAGACAGGGTTGTTAGATTTAGCAAATAAAATATATGACGTCCAGTTAAATTTGAATTTCAGATAAACAGACTGAATTTCAGATAAAGATGAATCATTACTTGGTCTAAATATATCCCACTGAATTTCAGGTAAACAAGAAATTTGTGTGTGTTTTCCAAATATACATGGCATATACACTAAAAAATAGTTTATCTAAAATTCAAAATTAACCAGGTGTCCTGTATTTTATCTGATACCCCATTTCTAGAAGGTATTTGGAAGGCTCCAAAGAAATTTTGCTCACTTAAAATCCTGGTTTGTGAGATGTTAGTTCCTATTTGTGGTTCCATCGTTATTAACTATACACTGATCTCTTCCTGAGGTGAGGAAAAACAAAATTTTCCCATTAAAATTTATAATCCCAATATGCAATCCTTAAAAGAAAGACACAATTCTTTATTTCTGATATAAGATTATCTCCAAAATGTTACTAAATTAAAAAGAAAAAAGCAAGGTTCATCGGCGTGTGCATATTGGATAATATTGACGGTTGTCTCCAGGGATCGTGACTAGGGGTGGGTAGGGGGTGGATAGGGGGTGGGGTGACCATAGAAAGGCATCTACTTTTTCATTCTACTATTTTGCACATTCTGAATGTTATCATGTGCATGTATTATCAATTCAAAGACAAATAAATATGAATGAACAAAAAAGCAAAACAAAAATATTTTCTTTCCAGGACAAAACATCCCAAGAGATTCTTGGTACGAATTATTTCATTAACTTCTTTGCTTTTTCTTTGACCTTATCAGGTCACCTTAATAGCTCTGGAACATGGAGGTAAACAATAATTCCACATGGACTCAGCCTTATTGAAATGTATGTGATATTTTAAAGGGGAAAAACATCTATTTTCTATAAAGCTGTAACATATAAGAGTGTGCTTATTTTATATACTTTTATACACTTCACTCATTTCATTCTCGACTAAGTACGCCTATTTTTTCACCTTGGGCTTAAATTCGCTCGAGACCCCGCTCTCGCGCTCTCAAGCTCTCGCGATACCCCACTCAGCATAAAGCTTAGAAAGAGTCCCCTGTGGATAATAGAAAACACAGGGATGTGTTTCGAGTTGTTTCGCCAGCCACATTTTCTGCACAGGCTTCAATGATAAAATAAATTTTCAGGCTACATGGATAAAGATTATTTTAAAACCAAGTTCATAATTAAATCTCAAGTTCGAGCTCAGAAAAACCAATGGAACACACATGCGTGTGCACACACTAACATACATCTTAGCAACATTTCAGTCGAATTAAAAGTACACTGAGATGGTTGGTAAAACCCCAAAAACAGGAGTCGAGTAAACCTCTCGGCTTATATTCAACTTAAAGCTTTGTTTACTGATCTGAGCTTTCTCCCAGGGGATGTTCAGTATCTCATACTTCTGAACCATCTCTTCTGCTTCCTGGTCATGTCGCATTTCCTTTTTACCCAACTCTGGTAGTTCCTAACAGCCTGCTTTGTGTTTGAAATCTCTTCCAGGTAATAGAACAGCTTTTTTGCCCCTCTTTCCCCAGCCGAACCTGCATATGCCTCTTTATTTGGTTACCCCTTCACAGTCATTTATTCAGCATCTATTATGCACCAGGTACTGCTTTAGATATGGTTGAAAAGTACTCCCTTGTGCAGCTTATAGTCTAGTCTGGAGAGACAGGGAGGAAAAACAGACAAAATAATCAAAATTAACCAGGGCAACATTTTATTTTAGAAGGTGCAATCTGGAAAGGTCGTTCTGACTTTCTAGAAGGCTTGAGTGGAGCCCTGTAGATACCTAAGGAGAGATTTTTAGAGGAAAACAGAATACCAGGACATTAATTGGTCTGCAGCACACCGGGTTTGTTTTGGTACAATAAGGGTGACGAGATGGCTTAAGCAAAATGAATAAGGGCGAGGGAGAAGGAGATGGAGTCAGAGGGGTATCATTATTGTAGCGCCGCCAGCCCCCAATAGACACACAGACCTCCAGAAATCAGTGAGTTAAAGGAAACACACTCTTTATTCAGCCAGCTGGGTCTGCCAGGGGTACGCAGACCCCAAATTAAGCAGCCCTGAAATAAAGGTACAGGGTTTTTAAGCTTTAAACCCCATTCTTCATCCTGTTTGAACACACGAATCTATTTTTTTTCTTTTAACTAAATATCAACCCACAGATCGGTTGTGCAAGCAGGGGGTATATAGAAGCAGAAAGTTTATTGTTAGAGTGTTATTTTCCCTTAGGTGATAGCCAAACAGTCATTTTCCAGCCAGTATATCACGAAGTCTTTCTGAGCCATGGTAAGGACTTCAGATTTTGAAAAATGGCATAGATGCTTATTTAAAAGAGAAGAAAAAAAAAAACAGCGTAGATGATAGAGGCTCTGTTCATCTCTCCGGTGACCAAATCAAAGTTGTGATGGAAACAAGGAGAAGCAAGCAAGAGAAAATCACTTGGGATCTAGATGAACAGGCCATACAACTAGGGAAAAATCCAAGAAAGCACCATGCAAGGGCAGAAGGTAAGATGCGGCGAGGACGCGGGGCTGCCCAGTCCCGAGCGGCTGAGATGGAGGCTGCAGACAGCAGCGGCAGACGCCTCTTAAAGGGGCCGCGTCCCGAGCGGATTTTCGCGGTGACGGACCTGCTCGCTCTGAGCACCAGTGTGATTCAGCTGCACGCAGGAGGCACCAGGGACACTGCTGGAGTGAGGGCCGAGGCAAGACTTGCTCTGTACAGAAGTGCCGGCAGTGTCCATTGTTCCCTGTTTGAGCCTCCCCTCTACCAGTGGTGGACACAGGGCCACCATACCCGTGACATCATCAAACTGGATAACAGAGGTCGCTCCACTGAAACCCCGCCTACCCCAACTCGCAGCCTCACCCAAGCTACATCCAAGTGTAACCTTGGCCAGTCACGTACTCCTTGCTGAGACTCACACTGGTGGAGGCAGCTGGCCTCAGTTTCTGGTGTAACCACTTGAGGCAACTGTAAGCTCAGCACCTGTGGACGGCTTGCTGAATCTTAACAGGTGGCCCTGGAGGGGCACAGGCTGGGGTTGACCTTGGCCTGCAGCTGAACCCCTCTCAGGACTGTGCCACTGGACACCTACACACAAATCCACACTAATAAGACCGGGAGACTTAGGAGCTTTGCTTACACATAGAAACAGACACGGAAAGGCAGCCAAAATGGGAAGACAAAGAAGCAGAAACCATATGAGAGAACAGAACAGAGATCCAGATATAATGGAGTCAAGTAATCTAACAGATGCAGAGTTCAAAACACTGGTTAAAAGATGCTCAATGAACTTTTGGAAGTGAGATAAATTCAGTGAGAACTTCAACAAAGATAAAAAAACATAAAAATGGAAATGGAAATTATAAAGGGAACCAGTCTGAAATGAACACATTATCTGAGATGAGAAGTATATTAAATGGATAAACAAAGTGAATAAAGAAAAGGATCAAATGCCCTATCTAGAGGAGAAGAAAGCCAAGGACACTCAATCAGAATGGCAAGAAAAAGATGCCAAGACTATAAAAATAATTTAAGAGGGATATAGGACACTATTAAGGTCCAAATACATGTGATTGGCGTAACTGAAGAAAATCAAGATGTTGAAGCAGCTGTTTGAAGAAATAATGATGGAAAACTTCCCTAACCTGGTGAAGGAAATGGACATAAAACCCCAGGAAGCTCAGAGAATTCCAAAAATCAGGGATCCAAAGAGGCCCACACAAGACACATCATAATTAAAATGCCAAAGGTTAAATACAAAGAATATTAAAAGCAGCAAAGAAAACAAATAATTACTATAAGGGAACACCCATAAGACTGGCAGCTGATTTCTCAAAAGAAACTATGCAGGACAGAAGGGCTTGGCAAAAAATATTTGACAGGATGAAGACCCATATCTACAACCAAGAATAATTTATCCAGCAAAGCTATCATTTAGAGTTGAAGGACAGATAAAGAGCTTCCCAGACAAAAATAAGCTAAAGGAATTTATCACCACCAAGCCAGTATTACAGGAAATGTTGGAGGACTTCTTTAAGAAGAAAAAACATGTATCAAAAACAGGAATAAAGAATGGTAACAACTACATTCCTATCAATAAGTACCTTAAATGGAAAAGAATTAAGTGCTCCAATAAAAGAGAGAGTGGATGAATGGAAAGGAAAACAAGACCTGCATGTTGCCTATAGGAGACCCACTTCAGATTAAAAGACAAACAAGGCTAAAAGGAAGGGATGGAAAAACATATTGCTTTGATGGACCAAGAAGGTATTTAAGTCAGACTGAGAGAGATAAATACTATAGGATTTCACTTATATGTGGAATCCAAAGAATAAAAAGAACAAACGAATCAAGAACTGACTCACAAATATAGTGGACAATTTGGTGTTGGACAGAGGGAGGGGGGTTAGGGGGATGGGAGAATGGGGTGAAGGGTTAAAGAAGTACAAGTTAGTAGGTGATGGATGGTCACAAGATGGGGAACAAAGCATAGGGGATGCAGTCAGCAGTAATATGTTGGGTACGTGGTCAGGGCAGGGAGGGAGCAATTGGGCGGATCGTTGTACAAACTATATAGATGTCTAACCAATGTAGTGTATACTTGAAACTAATTTAAATAGATAGATAGATAGATAGATAGATAGATAGATAGATAGATAGATAGATAGATAGATAAGTAAGATAACCTAAAAAAAAAAAATTTCAGATTTTACAAATATCTGTATCCATTAAACACTAACTCTTCATTCTCCTGTCCCCTTGGCCCATGGGAGCCACCATTATACTTTCTGTATCTATGCAATGATAATCTTTAACAAGTTATGAAACAACAGTTCTTTTGCAGCAAGAAATATATAGTGGCTTCTTCAAGAACTTGAAAATAAGGGAGATAAAATAATATCCTCTGAGAAATTAATATCAAAAGATAATAAAGCTTCAATAAAGTCTTGTTGAAGAGCAAGAATAACCTCCAGGTTATGACTGACAGTCCTCCCCTTTTCACCCTGGCTCTCTGCCCAGCCGTACTGGCCTTCTCTCAGTCCTAACTCATACCCAGTTCTTTTCCAACTCCTACTGAAGTAAAACAAGATTTAAACAACCAGAAACACATACATATTCTTCAATAGAAAGATTTAGTATCATAGGAAGATGTTTCCCTAATTTGAATATATAATTCAGTGAAATATTAATTATAACCCAATGGTTTTAAGTGTGTGTGTTGTATGCCGTTGAGTTGGCTGCAACTCCTGGCAACCCTATCAATGAATGTCATTCACCTTGTCTTGCCCTCAACGGCCCCACTCAGCTCCTGTAGATGCCTGTCTATGGCTTCTTTTTTGGGGTCAGTCCATCTCGTTTTTGGTCTTCCTCTTTTACTGCCACCTGTTTTTGTCAGCATTATTGTCTTTTCCAAAGAACCCTGCCTTCTCATAATGTACCCAAAGTAAGACAGCTTCAGTTTTGCCATTTTTGCCTCCAGTGATATTTCAGGCTTACTTTACTCTAGGACCTGCTTATTCATATTTCTGGTGGTCCAGGGTATCCACAGAGCTCTCCTCCAACACCATATTTCAGTTTATTTTTAATTTGTAAGTACACATATGTTAAAGTCTCCCTAAGTCTAAACACCCAAAAAATGATTAAAGCAAAGATTTGAATATATGTGAAAGAACTGATCTTAGCTATTAAACAAATTATAAAACCACTCTAGTCAAAATAATAGAGAGATATGCCAAAAAGCAATACAGTGGAACAATTATTCTAGGAATAGATTCTGGTAAATATATTAAAATAGGATAAATGTAGTATTTAAAATCAGATTTAAATGTAAAAAATAAACAATAAAATCCATAGAAGAAATCATCCCTGATGGGCATTAATGCCATTGATCTCTGAGCCATCTCAGAAATCCTTTGCCAAGCACTGCTGTTGGCATCACTATGGCCATATGAAAACTCACTGTTCATCTCCGTAGAATCCCAGTCATCATCAGAATTAAATGGTTTGATGAGCTACTTACAAAGGGTGTTCTCCGTCTAAACCAGTCCTTCATTGAAGCATTTAAGGTCTTGCTCCCTGGCATATGTCATCAGTTTGGCTCAATAAACTCTTAAAAATTTGAAAAAAATCAAAAATCAAAAATAAAGCAGTCCCTCATTGCTTTTGTATTTTAATGACTCTATTTCTTTGGAAGGGCCTTACCCAGAGAAAAGAGATGGCTTGAATATTTTCAGGGAGAACACGGACCACCAATTCTTGAGACCACTGTAAAAATCTGAGTTCCTCTTTCATACTCTCCCAAGAACTAAGGCAAAATGATTAGCCTGGAAAACCTTGTCTACGCCCTTCCTCCAGAAGAGAGGAACTTATCAACATTTACCCAGAGGGGTAGGACAGCTCTCATTCTGCACACCTTCCCCCAACTTTGTTTTACCAACAAGATGGAAGTACACATGAAACAAGCAGAAGCTTGAAATGTGGTCACATGATTGAGCAAGCCTTTGCCTTTGCCACCGCATTAGCAGAGTTCTCCCACATAAATGCTAACCATTAACTAGGGTCCCAGAATGAAGCACAAGAAAAATCCACCACAGCCA
Source organism: Eonycteris spelaea (assembly GCA_003508835.1). NCBI lineage: Eukaryota > Metazoa > Chordata > Mammalia > Chiroptera > Pteropodidae > Eonycteris > Eonycteris spelaea. The sequence goes on from PUFA01000219.1 coordinate 2,099,914, forward strand.
ACTCTCAGAAGAAAAGCATAACGCAGAGCTGCCCCAGCTGACCCACAGAACCATGAGCAAATAAATGCTAGTTAGTATGCCAGTCAGATTTGTGATCTTTCGTTACAAAGCTATAGCTGACTGCTAAATACAGTTATGATGGTTAAATTAACATGCACAGACTCAAGGTATGGGAACAGAAATGATATTCAGAGGTTCTTGTTGGGGGCGGGGGGTAGAAAATCTCATATGAAATCTTTCTTTTAATTCTGACTTAAAATTCGAAGAGACATGCTAGTTATTTATCTACCCAATTATAATGTATGCCATGCCTACATGTGACTACTGATTATAAAACTAAGCAAGATAAGTCTTTCCCAAATCTTCATTAACCCTTTAGCCTTGAAAGGAACTTGGAGAGTAAGCAGAACATTTTAATCCGCGTGACAAATGCTGTTATGTCAGAAATGCACAGCAGCACATGAAGGTGTTGATGAGAAGTGTGCAGTGTCATACCTAGTGAACATCTAGGAACCTAGAAAGTCTGAAGGATGGCACATCTAAGTTGATAGCTGAATAATGAAGAGCAGCTAAGAGGTTGACAAGGGTGTAAAAAAGCAGATGTCAGTGTTTAGGGGGCTGCTTTGCAAGACCCAGATAAATGAGCAAATGACATATTGGAAGATTCAAAATATATATTTTCTAAAGAAAAGCAGTGGTAGAATGGGGGAAGGGAAATGAGAAAGAAAAAAAGAGAGAAAACAGTCCCAAATCTGATATCTCTTCTCTCTTTCCCTCAATATTCTTCTCTGTGAAGGGCAGAACATCTTACCTCTGGTATCTGCAGTACATTTTTTTCACGGCTGTTCCAATCTGTACAATCCCAAACAGATTTTTTCAGACATTAGAAAGGGCTGACCTAGATCAAGAGAGTGCCAAATATTTGGATATTATGCAGATAATGTAAGCAAATATTGGCTCAAAAGTCATTTTCTTACAAAGAATATATAGAAATCTTTCAAATATTCAAGACCCTTTCAGATCCGCTTCTTAAGGAGTCTGTCAGTAGATAGGGGAGAATAAATATTCACCAATAAAGCTAGGATATGAAATTTTAAAACAAAGGCAACCTTGTCTGTGGACCTCCAGTTTCTTTCGCAATAACTGTTCCCCGTTTATTTGGACTCTTCTCTCCACCTGCTTTAACTGGCCCACTTCAAACTGTCTTTCCGCAGGTCAATTCATATAATAAGTTGATCTCGGGAAAATTACTGAGGTCCTTTCATACTGAAGTGTAATTAGCTGATAAGGTTTAAAGGGCAATTACCCGATAAATTGCAATTATATTGCAAAAGGATGGCAAAGCACTAAACTAAAAATATAATATTTCAGGTATCAAACAAATGGTGACAGATTCAGATCTGCCCTTCCTCATTATATCTAGCCTTTCTGAGACAGAAAGTAATCTATTCTTCCTTTTATGATACAGTTGATTCTCGTTATTCACAGTACTTATGGCCTGTAAAGTCACCATGAATGCTTGAATACTGTATCCGTGAATATGGAACCATTGCCCCAGAGGAGACACAGATAGGTTCTTGAAAGCGTCTAGTCACAATATTTTCATCAACTGATCAACACTTAACCTTGTTTTATGTGTGTTTCTGTTGAAGACATCTCATTAATGTATATAGTTTGGTTTGTTAACACTGAACGAACAGACACCAACATATATCCCAACACAACATATATTTTCTCCTTATAAACTTGGCAGCCTTCCCACACTGAGGAACATTAGACAACCCTGCGGTACTACACTCGGGGGCCATTTGCAACAATTGCCAATGCAGAGCACAAAAAATGTAAAAAATGCGGTACCAAACAGACCATAGAAAGAACACTTGTTTACATGATCAAAGCTGAAACAAGAAGGCAGAGTGTCGACCTCAAAGTGCCTCAGGTGACTCAATTTTTTTGATTCCCTGTGCATGTCAGAGAATGACTGTGATAGCGCTGTGAATATTGATTTTGGGTTTACAAGTAAGTCGTAGCAAGTACATGAATTCGAAAATAAGGAATCCACAAATAATGAGGATTAACTGTACATGCACGATATGTTTTGTACCCTTTCTGCCTTACCCACGAGTAACTACTCTCCAGGACCTGGATGCAGTGCTGCTCCTGCCTCTATTAGCACGTGCTGGGTTCCCTTACCTCCAAACTCTGCTGGTGCACTTTGTATAAATGACAGTCCTGTGACCATCTATTGCTTACGTGTGGAGATCGCTTTTATTTTGTGGTTGTGTATGTGTGTACACCCAGACAAATAAGATCTCATACATACTTTTAACATATACATTGTATTCTCGAGATGTTTACAAGAGTACAATTTATTATTCAAGGGATTGAATATACCTTATCTTGAAATATAGTGTTTTTTTATATCTCTTCTACAGATGCATGACTTGTCCCATTGGATAAGGGGATATCTTCTTATTCAGTCAGTATGTGCTTCAGCAATGCATCAGATGTCGTGCTGGATTGTTCTGTCATCAATTGTTTATGTGGATAATTAAGCTTTCCAGAACTTCCTTTCCTGTATGGTTCTGAGTTAGAGTAGGCCAAAGGTACAAGTCGTAATGAGATTTGGGAGGTGGAAGGAAGCAGCACACATTGTGCTCTGTGCTCTGAGGTCATAACTGGCTGGAAGCGGCAAGACACAGATGCAGATGTCAGGTCCCCACTGGTCCTCACCCCACCTCCAGCTCCAGCTTTGCAGCCCCTGTTGGCCAACAGCGATCCCAGGCCCACCAACATACGCCTCTCTGAGACTTAAGAAGCTGTGGCTACAAAGGACCAACAGCTTCCCAGGGCAACTCCACCAGCTCCTCTTTGTGGTCTAACTACAGCCACTGATGTGCAAGCCCCAGGGTTTACTTGGAAACTCTGAGTCATTCGCTGAAGCCAGGGCTGTTAGTGACCTTCCCTGACCCTTTAGCTCCCACTTCCCATTGTCCAACATTTGCTTCCCCAGCTCTTCCTCCACTGCCAAGATCTAAACCTTATAATAATTTCTATTTTCATAATATTCATAGTGGTTCTGCTTCCCGGACTCATATGATTAGTTATCAGCTTCTGATTTCTTCTTTCAGTGCCAGGCATTACAAAGTATGTGACAGACATTCCTGTGGACAAACAACATGCAGAGCCGGAACAGTGATCGCTGCTGCTTGTAGGAAGCCACTACCACTAATGAATCATCCTCAAGCTGACTCAGCATCTCTTGTGATTCTCAGTTACTATGCCATCATGCACACAATCATTCTTTACACTTGCAAACCAACAAGGTACTTTCATGTGCATATTCCAGAAACCACCAATATATGAAGAACACGAATTGCTTTCTCCATTTTACAGATGAGAAAAATAAAAAAGGTTAAGGTCATGGGACCAGTACGTGGCAGAGTTAAGACTCAAACTCAAGCCTCCCAGAGGGATTTTCATTTCACTTAAGAGATGCAAACATAAAACTGAATGTAAAATATTTAAGCAGGCACCTGTTGCTAATGGCTAATACCTTAATAGCAACCAATTTTCCCTAAGACAGCTGCTCCCTCTGTGATTTAATTTATGCCCTACCATTAGCCATCCCCATTAGAAAGAAAAATTACAGACACTTTCAGCAGGGCAAAACTGAAACTCAGGAAATTTTATGGGGTCAGGAGAGACCTGAGTCATCATCTAACATAGTAGACGCCTCTTGAAAAGAGGAGCGTCTAGTCTAAGACGTGCTACTCCTCAGAGTATGGCCCCTAGACCAGCCACATCAGCATCACCTGGGAGCCTGTTAGAAATGCATACTCTCAGGCCCCACGCCAGACCTAGTGAATCAGAATCTGTAGAGATGGGATTGAGGAATCTGTGTTTTAACAAGCTTTCCAAATGATTATTTACAAACCACTGAAGTCTAAGATCCACTTAACTTATAACAGATCCAGATCTTCTAATTTCTAAATTCAGTTTTTAGTATGATACCACAAATGGTTAATAAATCCCAATGTTCTCTTCTATTGTCCATTCACCATTTTTCTGAAGCAGATCATAGCTGAAAGAATTTATTTCATATTTAAACCAAGATTATAACAAAAAAGGCCACGAAAAAAATACTTTATAGAAAATTTTTTGTCTCATGAAATCCTTTAGATATTGATTTTGAAATAAACTGTAAGGAATTCTCCTCTGGCCAAATTAATTAATCCATGGTTTTCTCTCTCTTCTATATTGACTTGTCAGTGCATTTTGTTTGATGCTGAGAAGTAATTGCACTCTGGTCTCCACCTTGGGGAGGTGTAATAAGAGCAATTACAAAGATGAAAAATCTTATAGTTTCTCGACAAGAACCCCGAGTTACTCTGCCGATTTTGTCTCTTGTGAAAGCCTGCACTCCCAAATGCGGAAGAGCTGGTTTTACTCTATTTAAATAAGGAGTCCAGTCTTCTCAAAGCTATCCACACAGGCCTAGGATAATGTCTATTTTTAGAACTTCAAATGTTTCCATAAGGCGCTTTGGGTGCTATTTTATTATTGCAAACTATTTTTAGATGAGTTGCTCAAGACTAGTTTTGTGCTATTCCAGAGAAGGCTCACCTGCTGGCATACCATAAGGAGGGGTTGGTTGTGTCAGGTGCCTCTGAACTGGCCTTTATTTTGAAAGCCCAGGATTGTTCCTATTGACAAAAGCTGAGAAGAGGCCTCCTGGAGTGAGGATCTGGCTGCTCAAGCTGCACTTGAGTGTCAGAACAAAAGACCCAAGTAGGGAGTTCTTCTTGTGCAGAGTACAGCAGTCATGCGCCTCACCATCTCTGTTCTTTGGTGATCCTCCTTGGAGAAAAACTCTTTACAAATGGAGAGCAACATGAAAATACATAAACAGAGAGCGAAGTACTGGCCTGAATAAAAATCCAGAAACTTTAAAGACTATCTCAGTACATTCCTTGCCCACATCCCTATAGATTCTCAGAAAATCATGAAATTTTAATCATTGCCATCTATTATTCGTGTCCTTCTTCAGGATGCTAAAAGTAGGATTTCAGTATAAATTGATTCAGCCATTTTTCTTGAGACTCCATAGAGCAAAACTATTTCGGTTTCCTCACTAAAATTCTTTTCATAGAAGATTTTCAAACTTTGATAATTTCCACCCAAGTGAAGAGTAGAACAAATACTTCTGTCAAACAAAATCTTAAGATTGAACAAAAAAAAGTGGGACAAAAATTATAAGCTAAATTCAGAAATAGTAAGGCATATAAAAAATGAATCTTGAAATGATATCCAAGTAAAACTGCCATATGTAATAGTTGAAAATTTCCACTAATTACTTGTCTAATTTTGGATGAGTTACTTAACTTCTCTGAGAACAATAACACACCAACCTTACCTTTCAGATTTATTGTAATATAATAATACAGCATGTGTAAATGTTCTAAAATACAGTATAGAAGTTTGGGGTATAGTTTGACTATATTATGGCTTTAAAGCCATGATATACCACTTATGTAATCTCAAAATCAAGCTAGGATGCAACCATGTCTTTGGGAGAATTGGACCATTCCATACCACTGCAAACAACCTTTTTTTTTTTTTTTTTTTTGCTACCCACAAAATTGAATTTATTTTAAAAGTTCCATTATCGTGCTTACAGACAAGAGGACCATTGTTCCATTTATTTCTCTCAGAGCTAGCGCTACCTAATAAAAACATAAAAACATGTCGAAGCCATTTTCATCCCTTTCCATTTCAGATCCAGAGAATAAAAATGCTACTCCTCGTGGGAAGGGAAGACATAATAGTGACCCCCATGCGGTTTGCCCAGCTAGCACATCTTGCATCTTTGGCAAGGATCTCTGGGTTATACAAACACTGATGTTGCTCATTTATTGGGCACTACACACGTTAATTGATTGTGATTTTGAGTTAGGAGGAAGCATAGTGACCATTTACCATAATCCTCTCATTTAGCACTGCAGGAACTGAGGCTCAGAAAGGTGATGTCACTTGCCCAAAGCTACAGAGCTAGTTAATGGCAGAGCCCAACTCAACTAATTCTACAAACCATGACGGAAAAGGCACTTAACAGGGAAAGGCATTTATTTTCTCCAACCATTCTTCTTCTAAATTCAACTTTTTTAATTTTAATGGAGGATACTTTTCAGAAAGATTAATCTCACCAGCAAGAACCTTCACTACTAAATCTTAATTTTGTTGTTGTTGTTGTTATTTAGTGCTCATTGAGTTAAGCCAATACTAGCTTATAGCCTAAGACTTTGCTCCAGAACGTTTTTTCACCACTTATCTCTAGTATGAGGCACCTGACAGCAAACTCATTTTTCAAAATAACTCTCCATTGCCCTTCCTCTTCTCAACAACCAATTCTTTAAATCTTCCAGAAAACTTGCAGACTTGTTGTTAAGAGCAGATGCTTGAGGTCAGAGAGCTCTGCAATGAAACCCTGGCTCTGCTCTCAACTCTGTGATGGAATAATTCTTGGAACTATTGGCAAATTCCATCCACATTTCTTGGTTCTTCTTGACCTTTCCCTGCTTAAGTAGGTGAAATTTGGTCAAAGCTAAGGAACACAGGAAAAGCTTTTTGAATTTCAAATTTCAAGCTTTGTGGCTATACAGTCTTAGATTTTGAAGGCTCAAGGAATAGGTACATGAAGATTTAAGAGTGAACTAAAAATACTCCTGAGAACACAAAGGTCTGATGTGAGTGAAAAATGGCCCAAACAAGAATATGTACTACATGATTCCACTGAGATAAAGCTCCAAGTCAGGTTATAACTAATGTAGACTGATAAAACCAGAAAAATGGTTGGGGATGAGAGTTGACTGGAAAGGGGCATGAAGGAACTTTCTGGGGATGTGAGTTAATATAGGTGTGAGTTACACAGTTGTAAACATTGGCCATATTGTATTGAACTGTATACTTATGATCTGTGTGTTTTAATGTATGTAAATTATACTTCAAATGAAAAACAATGACTTTTAAATAAAAGATTCCTTGGAATGCAAATAAAGGACAAATTAATAAGGAAGTAAATACAGCTTGTGTATTAGCAATGGATGTGTTCTCTGAAAGGGGGACAGTCTCTAAGTCCTATGCCTGCCCCTCCCAGAGGGACAACTGGAGGAAAGGGGAAAATAAAAACTACAACGTTGTTTTAGGGAGTCTGAGGGCAAAGGTGACCTTCCCCTGTTTTCCCATGTAGAACCTTGCAAAATGACGATGTTCCAGAGGACAAAGCTCTATATGGGATGTCTGGGCAAATGCTGCAGAAAACAATAGAACAGTCTCTTTTTAACCAAGAGCACTTGAGACATGATATTGAGATCTAGGGCTCCTGGGAAGCCTATGAAATAGAGATGGGGCATCCTGCATGCAGTAGCCAACACAGACCGATGACTGACGACCAAGGAGACACAAGTACATCTCAGCAGAGGCCAGCAGGAACAGCTGGTAACATGGAAGATCATATTCCCTTTCCCCATTAGTGTCTTTACCACCATGTAGTCCCCCTCCCTCACTAAAATAACACACAACCACAACGAGAATAAAGGGAGGACATCCAAAGTAACTGAGGTTCCATTTTATATCACCAAACACATATAATGTTCATATCAGGAATAAAGACATCAGAAAAAAAAAAATACCCTGAAGTATTTTATATACACCTCAGTTTTCAACTATAATATGTCATCCGTACTAAAGCAACATGACCATAGACAGACACTATATATTTCTCATCACCTGCTTCACCAAGAGTAGGTATTTCACAGCATTATTTTATATAGAGGACAGAATAAATATTTTTAGTAAGGTTAGTTCTAAGGGGCTTCTTTATGACACTCAAAATTATGTTAATTGAATTGCCAAAGTCTGTTGAAAGGAAATCTAAGCAAGCATGCGTATAGGTATAAATCCTTAACTCTGCTCCTTTCTTGTATCCAAGCTGCCAACATAGATTTAGGGTAGACAATGGAAGTGAATGTCTAGAACTCGAGCTTTGCTAACCCTCAAGGAGAAGTACCCCAGAATTTTCAGAACCAGACAGACTCAACATAACATGTACATCTTTGCCACAAGTCAAAGAAAAATATACTGGGATTTTGTTGTTGGTTGGTTGGTTAGGTTCACCAAAGACAAAATTAAGAATACAAGTACATCATATACCATGTTTTGAATATGGAAGACTCAATATTATTAAGATCTCAAATTTCCACCAAATAAATCTATAAATTCAATATAATAATACTAATCAAAAGCACAGCAATATTTCTTATAGAAATTGATAAGTTGATTTTAAAGTTTATAAGGAAATGCTTAGGATTTATGATAGCTATAACAATTTTGAAAAGAAAATTGGAGGACTCATGTTTCCTAATTTCAAAACTTGCTATAAAACTACAATAGTCAAAACAGTGTGATGTTTACATAATGATAGACATATGGATCAATAGAACAAAAATAGAGAATACAAGTATTATTAGCCCACACGTATGTCAGCTATTTTCCAAAAAAAATGTCAGTTCAAGGGGAAAAAAGAAAGTCTTTTCAACAAATGACACTGAAATAACTTGATAACCATTTGAGAAACATAAAGTTTGACCCTTACCTCACATCATATGCAAACATTAACTCTAAATGGATTGTATACCTAAATGTAAAAGCTAAACTATAATACTTTCAGAAGGAATCATAGGAGCAAGTATTTGTCAGCTCAGGGTGCACAAATCTTTCTAAAATGGGATATGAAAAAGAATAAACCATAATAAAAAGTTGATAAATTAGACTTTATCAAAATTATTTTTTCTACAAAATACATTATAAAAATAAGTCAAAAAAGGCATAAAAAATAAAATATTTGTAATACATATTATTAATAAAGTGTTCTAATCTAGAATATATAAATATTAGCTGAATGAATCTTTTGAGGGAAATTGAGAAATGTGGATAGGGACTATGTATTAGATATTTATTAGTGTTTCTCACCATTTTTTTCATTATCATCTCTTCAAGGAATATTTTTAGACTTTTTTTTCCTAACTACCTTCAAAAAGAAAATTTAAACTCACAGATATGATATATATGTTTTTATACTATAGATAAATCTGTGATTTAAATTAAAACAGAGTAAGATTTTTTTACATGTCTCCAAGAAAAAATTTACCTGTTGAGAATTTTTGGATTATATTAAAGAACTGCTGTTAATTTTGCTAAATTTGATTATGGTATTGTGGCCTTATAGGAAATAGCATTATTTTTAAGAGTCGGATAACAAAATAAATATTTTAAAAGTGTAAAATATCATAATATCTTAAATTGCTTCAGAATTTAAAAAATCAATGAAAATAACATGTCAAAATTCCAATCAAATCGAATGATGGGTATATAAGTATTCATTATGCTATTCTCTCTACTTTTCTATGTATTTAAAAATTTTAATACTAGAAAGTAAAATATGAAAAAGATGTTAATAGCATTAGTTTGTTGCTGGAGAGTTAAGTGGTTTTTTTTAATTTGTCCTTTGTATTACTCTGTTTTTTTTTCTCTATGGTTTAAAGTGTTGATATTAAGTATGCATCATATATATAAATTATGAAGCTATGGTTTATAAAAGTAAGAAAATATTTAGCAAACTAAGAATAGAAACTTCTTTGTCCTGATAAGAGAGCTCTATAGAAAATAAATCTACAGCAAACATCACACTTATGGCAAAATGTTGCAAGTATCTCCTTTGCTATCAGGAACAAACACATGAGAGCCATCATTACTTCAACATTGTACTGGAGGTCCTTAGCTAGTGCAGAAAGGTAAGCAAACAATTTAAAAATCTAGGAATTAAGAAAATCTGTTATTATTCACAAGAAAATCCGAAATAATTTACAGCTTGATTAAAAGAATTACTTATCATTTGACTATCCACTTAAAGACTCTGACATTCTATATTAAAATATATATATTTTAGGTGAGGTAACTTTGGTTGACCTCACAGATTGCAAGGACCTTGTCACCTCATACTCCCTTATTTTTTATTTTTTATGCCTACAGCACCTGGTCTTCCTAGGTGGTCTCCCATCCATGTACTAACCAGGCCCCACCCTGATTAGCTTCTGAGATCAGACAGGATAGGCCTTGTTCAGGATATAGATTCTTTCACTAAAAATAAACATGCATATATGTACCACCACCAATTTATTCTATTTCTGGGAATATATCTTGAAAAATTCTTGTACATGTATTCTAGGAGACATTTATGATCATATAAATAGAATCACATTTGTATTAAACAATAAGTAAAGGAATTAGTCCAGACATCCATCATGGTAGATTAGATACATAAATCATAACAGATACAATATACAACAGAATGTTATGCAGTGGTGAAATGATTGCTCTATCTCCTATCTGCAGACTCTACCCCTGATCCTAGAGACTGTCTTATGAATGCTTGTGACAGGCCACAGGGAAGGTCCAGCTAGAAGGAAAAACTGATAAACAAACCCAAACCTTAGACCAACTCCGGATGTATGCTCTCATGGCACCCTCACAGACAAAGGACTACACATTTTTATTTCCCTGGGCCATCAGGGAACTCTAGGCCATCTAGAGTTTGAATGTGTCACTATAAAATGACCCCTAAAGAAGAAACTTTCACATTCAATTTCATAACAAACACAGAAGTATGGAGTTAGATTAAATTGCTTCTTAGTGCCCTGAGTCTTTTGATCAAAATAGAAGTGGTTCTTCTCTTCTTTTATTGTGATGGATAATAGCATATGGCCTTATCCTAGAATTGCAGCCAATTTTTTAATAATAATTTTGCTTTCCATTCAGACTAAATAAAAGCGCTCTATTCAACTCTTAAACACCCGGTTCATGTAAGGGTCACAAGCCTTCTAAAAATCGGAGATTTGTTAACATCTTGTAGTTAGCATCTACATTATTCAATAGCACGCTTCTCTCCGATTTATTTAAAACATTGTGAAATTCTCAGTTTATCCTAGTATATTCTCCCTGAAAGGTAAAGGTAAGATGCAGGATGTCATCAAAAACACTTCAGACACTTCTTTTTTTCAATCTTGCAGAACCGAGCTGCTCTTTTTTTCTCCTGCACGCAATCTCCAACATGGCTTTCTTAAGCTGAAGGTAGATCACAGGTCAACAGCAGTGATTTCACACTCATTCTCTAAGCCAGTGTGTATTAATCAGCTTGGGCTGTCATAAGAAATATGACAAACTGGATGGTTTAAACAACTGAATGTTCTTTTCTCATAGTTCTAGAGGCTGAGAAGTTTAAGATCAGGTGCAGGTCAATACAATTGTGGTGAGGACCCTCTTATTGCTTGTAGATGGCTACCTTCTCTTTGTGTCTTTACATGGCAGAGAGAGAAGGGGGAGGGGGGAGAGAGAGAGAGAAGAGAGAGAGAGAGAGAGAGAAGAGAGGAGAGAAGAGAGAGAGAGAGAGAGAGAGAGAGACAGGCGCAGTTCTCTCTATTGTCCTCTCATAAGGACCCTAATCCTATTATTGGATCAGAGCACCACTTTAATGATGTCGTCCAACCTTAATGGCTTCCTTATCCAAATATAGCCAAACTGTGGGTTAGCGGTTCAACATATGAACTTGGGGGAGACAAATTGCTCATAGCAACAGCACATCTCAAAGTGTCTATGCTGAAAGATCAGGTTGGTTTTGTTTGTTTTCCAGTTTCGTTTGTGGCGGACCAATACTTTTGTACAAATCCAATATAAATGAATCCTAGAATACATAGGGAAAAAACCTACTGACATGCAAGATACAAGACCTGATTTTTTTATTATTATTAGATTCAGTAAACATAAAATTATTCTTATAAACATAAAATTATTCAGTAAACATAAAAATTATTGTGGTAAAATATATATATAACATAAAATTGACCATTTTAGCCATTTTTAAGTATACAATTCACCAGCATTATGTACACTCACAAAGTGGTGCAACAATCATCACTATCAATTCCCTGAACTTTTTCATCTCCTGAGCAGAAATTTGTACTCGTTGAACACTAACTCCCCATTTCTCCCTCTCCTGGCATCATCCCACCATTTTACCTTCTGACTTTATGGATTTGCCTGTTTTATGTACTTCATATCGATGGAGCTATACACTATTTGTCCTTTTGTGACTAGCTAATTTCATTTAATATGTTTTCAAAGTTCATTCATGCTTCTAAGGCTTTTATTCCCAATTACTCTACTTGTTCACAGTATTCACTGCAATGCGTGGACCAGCATCAGTCCACACATTGCTATGAGGCCACACACTGAACAACATAACTCTGTGATATCTTGTAACGAGATATATGCTCATCACATACTTTACTAGACATCATCCCTCATGTAAAAAGTGAGAAGAACTGGATGACAGCAAAGGAAATGAGAGTCACTTTTTTTGGTAGGTAGGACCATCTGCATCAGGGATACTTTCTGTGAAAAGGAAGAAAATCTTCTCATATTTGCCTGCCTGTATGGCAGCTCACATCCTACCAATACAGTAAACCAGTGATCAGATTAGATAATGGTACTAATTGAAATAGCCAAAATTGTGGCACATTGAAAGCATAAACCTTCCTATCATGGACAATTATACATTTCTTCTCTTTAGAAACAAGCCTCCAAGCAACTGCCTATTAATTCGGATGGGTTCCATTATCAAATGTTCCAAATCTAAAACCATATTTCATTAACCTTCTAAGCAGCCTTGAGAATTATCACGAGAGGGTTCAAGATGGTGACCTGAGCACATATCTATCTCCTTTTCTTCCTACGGGACCCTCATTCCTCCAGCATGTACAACTTCCAACCATTTTCCAGTCCACAGCAAATCTCTCCCCACTCCCTTTTGCTGTCCTTAAAAGCACTTGCCTCTCCTCCTCTGCCCCATCACCTTACGTCACATAAGCAAATTAATATTTTCTGGCCCACCAAACATCCCTGAGGCAGGGAAATACTAGGGCTCATTTGAAATGAAGGAAATGGAAAACATGAGGAGAATAAGAAAAAATTTATACTATACTGAATCATATTGCAATATTCTCCATCAACAGATCCAGGTGAGGGGCTCAGGGAGGTCAGGGGGATATGCTCGCTCAGAGCCTGTGCCTCCCCATTCTAGACTACATTTTGGAGACTCCAGATCCTAGAATTCCCCACCCAAAAGGCCCCAAGCCTGCCTCCAGGGCCTGAGCAAACATCTTCCCCAGGACTCCCCATCTCTTCTGCGCGATGCTAGGCTCCAGGGATGGCCAATAATTGTTCCATGTTGGGAAGGGGTGGGCAGAACTTTAATATGTGGACTGGGGAATCCGCAGGTGTGCATGGGTTTCCGTTCATAGTGTGGGGCACACCCTAAACTCGGAAGGTAGGAGCGAGCCTCTGTCCTGCCACGATGTAGGGTGGAGTCCACCACACCCTAGGAGCCTAGGTTCAGACCTGACTAAGGACTATCTGATAAAAGTAGTGAGAGAAGCATTTCCTTAAACAGTTTGCTAGCTTGACGTACAACTTGGAAACATTTAGACACATAGTACATAGGTTTCCATTGTACTCTTGCTCCAGGCTCGAGAAATGTTTGCAGGAACCTGTCTCTCTTGAAATATTCTCATCCAGACAATGACAGTTTCCTTTCTCAGTGCTCTCCTTGCCATCCCCAAAATTACAGGGAACGACACTGAGAATGAACAGTCCAAGCTCTGGGTTCCAAAGTCTCTTGAAATATATTTTCTCTCTATGTGGCCATGTTATCAGTTGGATATTGAGTTAGGGTATTTATTTCTTTCTATTTTCAGATTAGGCATTTATTGACATTCTGAATTTTATCTTTTGAATATAGAAAGCATTGATATGTTTCCAAGTATAAACCAATGTGAAAAGGTTAACTGAGATAAGTTAACTTTTCTCTTCCCTTCCACCTTCCACTCCCTAGCAGCAACCATTTTAATGTTGTTTATTTATCTTTCCAGCAATTCATCCGCAAATAGAAGCAAATAGGTACATGTATTCTCACCCTTTGTCCCTTTATTGTTCAAAATACAGCTTACTGCATACATGGTTCTGCATCTTGCATTTTGTCACTGAATAAACCATCCCAGAGGCCACGCCACAGGTCCACTTTTATAGCTGCATAGAACCCCATGGTATGAGCGTGCCATAGTTGAACTGGTCCTATATCATGCATGTTTGGGTTGTTTCCGATCTCATACTACTACAAATAACACTGCACTCAATAACCCTGTGCACCTGTCATTTCACAAATGTGCAGGAGGAGCTTTTAGATAGATTCCTAGAAGAGCCGTTCCTGGCTCATAGAATACATGCATCTATAATCTCAGTAGATCTTACAAACTCCCTCCCATAAAAGTTATAGCTTGCCTCCCCACCAGCGCTGTTTTATGAGTGCTTGATTCCTCTCCGCCTTGCCTACAAAGTGTGCTCTTAAACTTTGAAATAGAAATGGCCATTCAATGTATTTTAATTTGCATTTCTGTTATTGTCGGTGAGCTTAGTCATCTTTTTAGATGTTTAAAGCCTGATTCACATTTCCATTGCTATATTGCTCATTTTTCTATTTTGTTCTTGGTCTTTTTCATATAGATTTTAGGAAAGATATTAACCTTTATTTTGTGACAACGGTTTTGAAAGCTTTTCTCAGTTTGTCATTTGTTTTATGCCTTTTCTTATTGTACTTTTAGCCATGCAAATTTTGTTATTGTTTTTAGCATAGTCTAATAAGTAAACTAATCTCTTCTGGCTTCTGGATTTTGAGTAACAACTAAAAATGCTTTCATCACTCATAATTTAGAAAGGCATTCACCCATAATTTCTTCTACAGTCTTTTTTTTTAAGAATTTTCATCTTTTTGGAGGAACTTTTGGTATGTGTCATTGGCATCAGTCTTGAGAGCTTTTTTAGTTTTGTTTTGTTTGTATCATGGATGCCAATACTTTGCATGGGTTTTCTATTTCCCTCTCCCCTAGTTATCTGCAATAAGCTTTGTCCATCAATCTGTCCAAAATGCCCATCAAGAATATTCATTTGCCAAAAACATTAGCAACAACCTTTTGCCCAGAGATCCCAGGAGCCTCAGTTCTCCCAGGCACAACCCTTATACAGGAGGCTCAAAAACTAACTTTTTCACGACATGCACAGGGCACTGAAAATCTTCCATTTCCAAGGCTTGCGTTTTGGGTCTTTAGTGTTATTCCTAATGCTTATCAATCTGCATTTTGGCTGGAAAATTGGGGGGCATGTGTACAGAAACAAGAGGTGGTCAGGAAAGAAACACTATATGATGTGGGGAAGGTAGCCTGATGGTGAGCTTCCGTTTGCCTTCAATTTTCTTTATGATCTCCCTCCCACTTTCCTCTTGGCCTCACCTTTATCTTGTCATTGAATGGTAGTGATTAATCTTCATAATTTGGGCCTGTTTTTAAGAATTTTGAAATGCAAGCCTGACTCTCGAAGTTTGCATAGCAGCAGGCTTTTCTCTATGGAAATGGAACTGAGCTTTTTAACTAACAAAGAAAGTTTTTTAAATTCAGGAAAATAGATAAGTGTTGTTCTCTATGAATATTCTTTTTATATTGAATAATGCAACTGTTACTCTCGGGATTGGTTTCTCAAAAACTTACTGCCAAGTAAACTGTTACTTCCTGGCCCATGCCAACAATGAAAGCTGTTTATTCATTTACAAGTCATAAGCCTCATTTGTGTGCTTTCCCTTCAAAGCAAAAGGCCCCATGTGGTCACTTTAAATGGCCTAAAGCCAAACTTCTTTACCATATTCTAGAATGTTAACTATTCTAATGAGTTAATCTCTTCTTTTAAATGTAGAAAATCATCACTGAATGGACTAACTTTTCTTTACAGTGATTATTTTTTTATTTCCAATTTATTAAAATAATCTTTCTTTAAAAAAAAAAGCAATGATTTTTGTAACTGAGATTATATTTAAGGTGGACGGGACTTTTGTATTCTGCAGCCAAAAGATAAGTTCTCTCAAAATCGTTGCATGATGAACTAGAGTGGAAAAAGGTTCTCCAAATCTTTATTGATCATTAAATTGCTGAGCTGTCCAACAAATGCATCTTTGTTAAGAACAAGGGTTTTCTTGCTGTGAGATGTCCAAACCTTGCTGGCCTGAAAGTCTACTGAGGGGTAAGCGGGTAAGCATCATGTTTAATTTTGAGTGTGCCCAAAAGCCATAGTAGGGGAGAATGTATTGCTACATCGAATAAATTCAGTGATAAAAATAATTATTGGACAATATTTTTAATTTCTAATTTTTAAAAATTAAAAAAACAAAGGACGTTTAATGTAGATAACTTTGCCACTATAATTTTAGATACATGTCAAGCCAAAGGGAGAAATGACCTAAACCCACACATAACATCCTGTTTTTGTGAGAGGTGGGAATCCATATAAAATATTGTCTTGGTTTGGGTTGTCCCCCAACAGCAGACCCCTAACTAATAATGATTTAAGTGTAGACTTTATTTGGGAGACATCTCAGGAAATACCAGTAACTGAACGGATAAGTGATGGATAAGTGACGAAGAAAAAGGAATGAAATCAACAAAGCATGTTATCAAGGTAATGTAGGGGGAAGGCAAGAGAATTAAAATTGTTAATCAAGCCACAAACACAGAATGCAATGTGCTGATCAGCCCTGCAGCCAGCCCGGAGGACACCTGCAGAACAAAGGACGATTTCTGCTGGGATTGCTAATGACCCGTTCCCCACACTGTGAAGGGGAAACAGGCACCAAGTCATTCCCTAGAGCTGAAACCATGGGGAACCTACGGGTTAAAGGCTGGGAACTGCCAGCAGGCCTCTCATGCTTCATATTCTTACCTTTTCAGACTACCTACCCTACCCTTTCCCTTCCTCGCTGCATTTCCATGTCAAAGGAAATGGATTAACAAAATCTTTTAAACTGTAACCCACAGGAATTAAAAAATGACATAGAAACTGAATTCCCTGAACACTTGAAGCACCCCTCCCCCACTCACTGCCTTCCCACGTCTCTCTCTTGGTCCCTCTCACTCTGCCTCTGAGAGGAGACCACGCTGCCAGCCCACTGTTACCCCTTTTCTACTAAACTTTCCTTTTGACTCTATTGTGTGTGTTAAATTCTTTTCATACTCTCCACCAAAGGACCCTCTTCTCTCGTTGGAGGGCTTGGTCTCCCCCACTAACTTGGGTACATTTGCCATTACCACTGTGGGCAACTAGAGCCAATCCCTCTGAATTCTGGGAAAGAGTGCAAACTTTGCCTCAAAGTTGCCTCGACAAAGAAGAAAGGAAGTCTGTAGCTGCCTGAAGTCTGCTCTAGGAACATTAACTCTCAGGACTAACAAATATCCAGTGCTTGATAAACATTTCACCACAATGTCTGTTTTATTTAAGAGCAGGAAAAATCCAGGAGATTACTAGGTCAAAAAGGAAGCTATTGGTGAAAGGAGAAATAAAATGCTAGAAGGTTACTGAAGACCAACATACCTTGCCTTACTTTTTGTCTGCTATGTTGTCTATTCTATTAGAGTAAAAGAGTTCTGTGGGCACTACCTTTTAGTAAGTCATGAAAATACATTGCTTATTTGTTACTCAGTTTGACCAAGAGTGATCGCAGGGCTCGCATCAAAAAAATGCTGCTCACAAGGCCTTTGCTTGAGGAAAAAGGTCATTTGTTCACTAACCATTTGTGGAGTTTGTATCATCAAGCACTGTGCTAGATGCTGGGGATTCGGTGCTGAACAACACAGCATCTTATCCTCATGGACATTTTAGTGTCAGAGGGGAAATAACAGAACAAATAAGGGTGAGAGCACAGACTATCGCATACACACGCACACACGCATGCATGCACACATACCATACATAGTTTAACTCTGATTCTCAGAAATCTGGACAGAGAGGAGAGGAAGGAGCCAGGGGACACCAACAAAAATATCAATCCAGGAGATTGGAACACCCCAAGATTGGAGAAAAAGAGAATAAATTAATAAGTGGAGATATGAATGACAAAGGGTAAGAGGTTGTTTGAGAATCTTTGATTTGAAAAAGTAGCTAAGCTGGAGAAAACCAGCAGTTCCCAAAGCTTAAATGAGACAACATCAAATATAGTGAGTTTAGCTAAGGCAGTACAGAGAAGACAACGACTCTCATTTCTTAAATGTTTAGTAGAACAAGACAAATTAAGAAGGAAAAAAATGTTACTTGGGGCAGATTATGTAATGTTAATATATAATAGAGAAAACCCTACTGAATCCAAAGCCATTTTATTATTCTTCTCTATTAAGAAGAATGATCTTTGCACTGGAAAATATAAATCAAACAGTGTTAAGAGTGAATTGGAGACAACGATGGGTGAGAAGACTATAAGAGGGTAACAAGTCTTTCCTTTTATTTTAAGCTCTTTGGTTTGCACCAGTTACATCCCAGGATTCCGGAAAAACTTGGACATGAGATTGTATTTAAAAACTTTGAAGAATCATGAAGTAAGTGAGAAATGCTGAAAGCATAAACAGACCAAGTGGTCTTAACTCTTAAAAGGGCAAAGGAGAATTCTGTATCTATAGATTAATGAGCAATTTGTAGAACAAGATGCTACAGCAGTTTGTTGAAAGAATTATTAATGAAGACTGAAAGAGGGATGTGGTTGGTGCTCATGAGGGGAAAATATTCTCTCAGAACCAGAATCATTTAACCCTTTGAATCTCATTTCTAATGGAGACATCTGAATGGTAGATTACGGAATGTGTAGACAGAATTGAAGACTAGAAAGTAATTGAGAAGCTCTGTCAAGATATCCTTGAGAACAGGCTGAATGAGAGTTGGAAGGATTTTTAATGCTTGAATATCCTTACCTCATAACATCTCATTGCCAACCTAAGAGAAAGTACCCAGTGACTCTAGTTTCACTTTTAATAATTTAACATATTAATCGTGAATTTCAAAGAGAATATTGATGGTATACTGACAAAATACAAGAACGACAGGAAGCTGAGTATGTTAAGTAAAACACTTAGTTGGCATAATCCAGAGCCAAAAAAGCTTCAACAGACTCAATTTTCAGTTGTTCATTGTAAGGTCCACGTCTCATTAATTTTTGCATTCTTCCAGCAAGTATCTTAGTTCCTGACACTATGTTATCAATGAATGTTTTATGAATGGACAAATGAATGAATGAATGATAGAAAGCATCTAAAAGGAGGAGGTTAGTAGCAAAAACTGATAGCTGACTAGCAAAATCTGTCCTCTCTTTCTTAAATAAAAATGGAGTTGTGGCTGGGAACATAACAGCGCAACTAGATTATGTTTTCCAGCCTCCCTTGCAGCTAAATATCGTCATGTGACTGACTGAGTTTTCAATCATTAAATCTTGGCACACGCAATGAGTGCTACTTTTAGATCTGTCTTAATACATGAAGGTGCCTCTTTTATACTGTCCTTCTTATCCCACTGGCTGAAACTGGAACAGACTTGACAATAGACTGGTATCAAAGATGCAGATGAAGACAATGCCCTAGGAGAAAGGCGGAGCTAAAAGATGGAAGTGGCCTGAGTGCCAGATTACCATATAGAGCAAATATTCTCTGATGACCTGGATAGCTCACATCAGAACTGTTATGTGATATATAAGCCACTGTGTGAAGGGTTTCTTTGCTATGGTGTCTTAGTCTTCATTCTAACATGAGGTTTGAGGTTTCCTTGCCCAGACAGTAAGCAATGAAGCAGGAATAAATGTCAGAGAGCACCCTAGAAACCCTAATGGCTGTACAAATACAGAATAGGGAGAATCTCAATTAACAGCTCCGTGTTTGAAAGAGAATTGAAGGTTTCAGGTAGACCAGAAGACACCTGAAACTCAATGATATGCTATTAACTGTAGGGAGGGGTGGACGGCTGAGGAATGAATGAGCAGTGATTGTCAGACTGAAGTCTTTCTGCCCTACTCAGACCACAGCTGTAAGCCTTCCGTTTACAGTGCAGACTCCTCTTTTTTCAAAAAGACTCCTCAAATACCTTATGGAAATTTGACTTTACTTTAGTGTTCTGGGGATGCTAGTAAGTTTAGTGAAATTTTTTATTTTGCCTATAATTTTCCAGTAGACAATCTGGATGCCTACCACAAAGCATATTCAGGAGATAAGTCAGGATTTATCTGATTTAAACTTTTAAATTATCTCCTATAAGGAGTAATTGTTGACTTGAGTGGGAAGGAGTGGCTGACTACAATGAAGAAGAACCTCAGAGGTACAAAAATAGTAAATATCTTCAAATATTTGTGAGACTGTCATAAGGAAGAGGAATTATATGTATTGTGAATGGTATCTGAAAACCTTGAATTTGAAATTGCATGAAAAAAAGCAGCAATTCATATAAATTTAATGTATAAACATATAGAATTTTTAAAATTAAAGGATGCTCATTTAGATTTACAGAAGAATTCTTCATTTTATAAAAAGATCCACCTCAGTATTCCTTTAATAGCAAGTTCCACTATGCATTTAAAGTTTTTGATTTGCATAACAACATCATGGGAGTATACCAAGAGTATCCCTCAGTTCCCCAGCATGCCATGGTCACCCGGGCTAATGCAGGGAGAATCGAATCGTACCAAGAAACTATTGACAAACAAGTAGGAGGCAATAGAGAAATGACCAGGAATGGCTTAGTACCCCAAGGCTAGCAACAACAGGGCACAGAAGAGCCAAGGAGAAAGTAGGTACTAAAACCTATATCCAGCGAGAATTCAGTGAATTTGGCTACATGTCCTTTCTGCGGCCAAGGAATGCAACTTATGATGACCATACAGGGAGAAGCTGGGGAAATAAATACCCTGAACTGCACTTTATTCTCTTCCTGCAATCTACCAGGGCTCCCCATTGGCCGAACCCAACCAAAAGCCACAAGATAGGAGTCACATTCGTGGTATCCATGTAAGTCAGCCTTTCAGTTCATAAAGGAGAAGAGAAAGGGTGGAGACTTGGACTGCCAGGAGCAAAAGGAAGCCATTAGGAAATGTGATGTGAACTTGACCTTTCTACTTTATGTATTAACCATTCTGTAACATGTCTTCACATTTTGATCCATATCTGAGCAAGTAATACTAAAGAACCTGTTATAAAAAGTGTCCAAGACAAGTAGTGTGAACTAATCCAAAATGAAAATGAAAACTCCACATTCTGGAAGTGAAGCTGGTGGTTCTTCATCTCCCTCATTCACATGATGAATACTCTCTTCAGTGTTAAACACACTTATGCTATGCTTGTCTTATGTACTAAACCTGTGGTAAACCAAAAGAGGCAAATAAAATTCCCTTCGGTCAAAAGTGCCTGTGACAGTAAGATGTAGACTTTATTCTCATGAAGCATCAAATGATGCCCCGCAAAAGTCTTAATGGGTCAGAATTCAAAAAAACAAATCTAACTGCATAAAGTTAGAACTGTGAGGAAAAAAAAAAAAAAAAAAGACAAGGTACAGTAATATTCTTGGGCCTAAACATTTTGTCTCGCTTTTGAATTAGACAAATGCTCTTTCACCGTTCTCGTTTGCTCAGAAAGTGTAAAACATGTCTCACTGGCAATTTTGATTTCAACATGACTCCCTTTTGTAAACACCCTATCTCAGTTATGATGCACTTGTTTAAGGCCTTGGGCAGATTCACAAATTTTCTGCTGCTGCTTTGGCTCCCATGGCACCTTTTCTTCTTTCTTACAGCGCTCATCGCTGTGTATTGTAATTATTTACCATGTCTGACTCCTTTGTTAGATAGACTGTGAGCCCCCAAGAATGATCACGCTTTGCATCTTGCAGTCCCAGGAGTAGTTTCCCCAGAGTATACACCCGATTAATTCCTGCCAAATAAATTAATAATAAACAACCTTGCCTTCTGTCTTTTCTCTCTTGCGAGGGAGGATTCTCAAACTAAAGGAGAAAACTATCCTTCTTGTGCATCCTCAAGAGTGAAACTTGTGGCTTGGGCTTTCTTTTAATGTTTTATATTTGTGTTCATGCTTACTATACAAGCATATGTAAGATTTGGTTACATTGAACACTTAGTGCTGAGGGTCAGTAAACTTTTTTTTAAATAAACGCCCAAATAATAACTATTTTAGGCTTTCCAGGACACATGGTCTCTGTTGCAACGACTAAACTCCAACCTTGCAACACAAAAATAGCATTAGACAATACATAAATGATTGGGTGTAGCCATGTAAAACAGGCTTGGATTCTTGGACACCAGGTTGTAAGCCAGGCTGCAATGACGAACCCTGTTCATGAGGCCTGTCTTTCATGTACATTTCTATCTACAGGATCAAGGCCAAGAGGTGGGGCAAAGAATAAATACATTTATTAGTTTGGTAAGTATGGCCAAATTTCTATTACCTTTTTCTGCAAAAACAAACAAACAAATAAATAAATAGGTAAGTAAGTAAATAAATAAACTTGCTCTCAAAATCAAATTATTCAGCGCTTCTATAGTCAGAATCGCAATAGGAGTCAAACACTCAAATATTCACTGAATATTTATCATCCATGCCTATTCTACACAATACGGAAAAAGATAACAAAAGAATAAGACAGTGCCTCTTCAAAGTTCCTAAAATGAGGTCAGCAAAAATCAGTAGAAAAGACTCTTTGACTTGAGTTGTTTAATGAGTTGATTGGTTAATAATTTAACTAATTAAAGCAAATCTATCCCAAATTCATTACCATTATGGCTACAGACATCCATGGTTAAAAGTAGTCATCTGCATCTACACTAATTAATAACATTTATCTTTGCATCCTGAGAATCTTTTTCATATCTTATCTTACATTAAAGATTTCATATGCTTTTTTACATCCCCTACCTAACTGTATACACAGACTCTAAAGTCATTCATCTTTGTTCTTCTTGAGTCTTGTTGTCAGGAAATGTTTGATGCGATAATAGCCTCCAGCCCTACTACCTACAATAACTGCTCCCACCTGATTCCCTAGCAGTTACCTTGCACAGCTGTCACTCCACGAGGTAGCCTTCCAACTCATGCCTGCCAACTTTCCAGATGTTTGTTATTTTATATTTCACTGCTGGCTTCCCAAGATCCCCTATCATTATTCAAATTACTGCAATATACAAACTTTGATGAAGCTCTCAGAAGAGAAACATCTTGCTTTTCGAGCTGTTTCAAGAAGCCCAGTTTCACAATTCAAATTTCACTGAGCACTTTTTTTTCGAAACTATTTGATGGATAAACCATCTTCCTAAAGTTATATTTTGGTTTCTCATTGCAATCCAAAAATCTCTGAAGATGCACGAACAAAACTCCAGGAGTTAAATTATAAAAGCCAACAATCATCTGCCTTTAAAATGTTATTTTCACAGAGCTAAATTTATCAGCTGTCTCCCAATGTTTTTCATGGGGAGCAAAGGCAAAACAACTCTGTCAACTGAACAGCAGTTCTTACTGCTTTTGCCCCATCATAGCATCTAATGGAACTAGAACTCTTAGCAAATGAACACTAAGGAACGAGAAAGAAGGAAAAGTAGCGACAGCCACCATCGAAGTTCCCCAGCTTCAATGAAACAAAACTTTAGCAGGAAGTCTTTTTCACACCATTTCTCCTTTCCTCTGAACGGGAATTGTGGATGCTCAAAGCATCACACCATAACAAACCACATAAAAATTACAGTAATTGGGCATAATTCAAGATTTTATAGCCCCGGGATCTAATTCAACAAAATAATTTCTACATTAACACAAGAAGTTTCCCCTGTGGTTATGGAACGAAGGCTCGAAATCATCAGCCAAAAACTATTATCCAACACCTCTAGGTTCCAAAACACTGAGGTTGACATGTGGAAAGATGAGAGGGAAGTTGCGATTTATGACATAAGTCAGCTTATTAAAAAATAATAGGTCTCTGGCCATGCCACCTGAACATGCCTGATCCCGTCTGATCTCGGAAGCTAAGCAGGGTCAGGCTGGATTAGTACTTGAATGGGAGACCACCTAGGAAGACCAGGTGCTGTAGGCGTAAAAATAAATAAATAAGTAATGGGCTCACAAAAGCTTACCAAAACATTGGCATAATCAATGGAGAACCAAACATAAAAGTGGTAATAATACAGTATTAATCTCAATGAACTGGACTGGGCTGTTGTAGCCGTGCAGTTTTCTATTCCAAGGAGCACTAAGAAGAACCTTTTTTCTTGTTGCTCTATTACTGCTGCTAGCACATGGTCGTAGCGGGTTTTATGGACTGGCTTGTTCAATTCTGTTCCAACTCCTTTCTGTGCCTTTCTGGATTACAGAGACTTAAAAGCAAGCAGCTCGCCGTTTTTAGATTCCCTTACAACTAAAACTGTGGATGAGACTTCGATTCTGCATGACAGATGCACTCGTCCAATATTGCAGATTTGGAACCAAGTTAAGTAGGAAGAGAGGCCAGGTGTGAGAAATTCACTTTGTGGATGCAGATCACAGTTGAGGAGGCCTAGTTCCAATGTTAGCAGCTGAGGCTGTGTTTTTGCGACTTAGCACAAGTGGCTCCCCTATCACAGCAGAGGCAGTGGCTCCCAAGCCAGCACTTTGGTGGAAGTGGCCCATTCAAAAAGCACCTTTCATACTGTGGTAGAGAAGCAGCGTGAAGACCCAGTTTTATGGTTTACTTTGACCATCACTCCTGAAAGTCCAGCTTTTATAGTCTGACCCTTCATCACTGCCCACGATATTGCCATTTAATACCCCTTATTTTTCCCTTTAGGCTTAAGCAAGCTATAACTGATACAGTCCCTGTAAGTAATCCCCAATAAATGCAGTAGATGTTTACGTCCCTGACTTTATAAATACAGTATAATAAATGCACTTGGTGAATAAGTGCCTTAAAATTCTTCAAAATCATCAAGAAAATTTTAAAAGGAGTTTTGTTCAAATGAAAGTTATAAATGTCAAATCACTTTCAACTTCCAAGAGTGATCTAACTTCATTTGAACAAAAATCTCCTTTCACATTCTCATAGCAAGTAAAATATTGTAGGCATAGAGGAGTAAGAAAACCAAGTGAGGAGTACACTAAAAGCATAACTTATAATTCGATCAATAAAGACGGCTGTGCGTTGGTAATGGGTTTAATATTTTAATAGTTGCTAATAAAACTCCAACAACTGTCTGGGAAAAGATAATGTGGGATTGGAATGAGGTGAAACGAAGGGACGAAGATGGTGAGTGTCACAGTTTAGATCCCCCCAGAAGCAAACCTTGAGAGGACAATTTGAACACAAATATATGTTTAAGAGATAAATATCAGTCTGTGAGCAACGAAATTTATTAGTTTTCTACTGCTATTATAACAAATTACCACAAATTAGGTGGCTAAAAACAGTACAAACTTATTCTCTTATAATACTAGAGGTAAGAAGCCCAAAATCAGTTTCACTTTGCTAAAGTCAAGGTGCCAGTAGGGCAGGTTCCTTCTGGAAGCTCTAAGGGACAGTCCGTTTCCTTTCTTCCTTTAGCCTGCTAGTGGCCATCGGCATTCCCTGGCTCCTGGACTCTTCCTATCTTCAAAGTTCATCACTCAAACTCTGCTTCTATCATCACACCCCTTCTGACCCTTACTCTGACTCCTCCAGAATCCTTCTTAATGATTCATGTGACACGACAAGAAAAGAAAATTTGAGGCCAGTATCTGATGAATATAGATGCAAAAATCCTCGACAAAATATTAGTCAACCAAGTTCAACAGTACATTAAAAGGATCATACAATATGATCAAGTGGGATTTGTGCCAGGGATGCAAGGATGGTTGAACATATACAAACCAATCAATGTGATACACTACATTAACAGAATGAAGGGGGGAAATCATATGATCATATCAACAGATGCAGGAAAAGCACTGACAAAATTAAACGACCTTTTATGATAACAATTGTCAACAAATTAGGTATAGAAGGAATGCACCTCAATATAATAAAGGCCATGATTAGCGAGCCCACAGTTAACATCACACCAAATGGTGAAAAGCTGAAAGCTTTTCCTCTAAGATCAGGAACAAGACAAGGATGCCGACTCTTTCCACTTTTATTCAACATAGTACTGGAAGTCCTAACCAGAGCCATTGGGCAAGAAAAAGAAATAGAAGGCATTCAAATGGGAAAGAAGTAAAATTGTCTGTTTGCAGGTGGCATGATCTTACATATAGGAATCCCTTAAGACCACCAAAAAAAAAAAAAAAGACACCTGTTACAACTAATAAATTCAGCAAAGTTGCAGGATACAAAATTAACATTCAAAAGTAAATTGCATTTCTATATGCTAACACTGAAAAATCAAAAAGAAAATTAAGACACCAATACACATGTAAAACAAAATAAAATTCACTAAGAATTATTTAAACTGAAAAAGAAGTTCAGTGAAGTGGTTACACACAAGGGAGATATATAAACTTAATAGTTTTCCTTCCCCAAAATAGCCAAGTGGAATAAATACTTGAAAAACAGATCACACAAGAGCAACAAAAAACATAAAATACCCATTTACTTAATATGCAAAACCCCTATGATAAAAATTATAAAAGTTTACTAAAACATATAAACACAGATTTAGATATATAGAATTGTGTCTTACTCCTGGTTGTCATGATGGAATGTTATAAAGATGTCAGTTCTTCCCAACGTGACTTATAGATTTAATGCAATTGCAATCAAAACTCAATTTTTTAATTTAAAAATATTTATCTCAACAAATGTGTTATGATCCCATCTTTTACTCTAACCATGTTTGTAATTTCAAGAAAAAAATAATAATAAAATTTTAAAAAAACTAACGTTTTGGCCTATGATGGCATCAATGGGATTAGCTTCCAGAGTCAGAGAACATATTGGTGCCATGCCACACCGTCCTAAGTAAGGCTACTGCCCTTCAGTCTGTAGTTCCTCTTCTATTAAACAGAGTCCCCTCGTGATTACGTCTATTGACTTTCTTCCCTTCTCAACTAATTGAAATTTAGTATTTATGTACATCTATTTGCCTACTTATCTATCAATTATGGACATGGTGGATGACTGCAAAACCCAATATACCTAAAATAGTCCAGATTCTTCATATGCTGAAGATTATGAGATTCCAAGAGCACATAGAGAGAACACGGGAGATGAGCTGCATCATCATCTCCAGCATCAGGCTGATTATCACATAGCCCCACTGTTATGCACGGTAGAAGATGTTGTGTAAAGCTAACTTGCTCTGAAGACTCTTGACAACTGTGTAGGAATCCATAAAGGACTCACACCCTGGAGACAGGATTAAATTCTTACATGGGTCTTTTGCAGCCCACTGGTTGCATGATGGTTCTAACACTCCCATATAATTGGTCCATATATCCCTTTAATTATCTCAGGACTCCAGTGAGCTACACTCCTGAAAAGGGGAACCTGGTCCTAGGAATGATTTAGTGCTTTACAAAGTCAGTGAAGGATCATAGGCCCCTTTATCTGTGGCACTAATATGCCCAGAGTTAGTCCTTATCCCTGTGATTAAAGCCAGGTTGCTGACAAGTCTGGAAGTCTGACTAGCAGGAAGAAAGGCTGAGCAAAGGAGCTGGAAGCTGTAACTATTCAAATGGCATTGAGGAAAACTTCTGTCACGTGGACCGGCGTAATCCCTAATCTGGGAGTGCAGATTCTAGTGCACTATGAAAAGAGAATGGATTCAGGAGCCCTTGACAACCGTTTCTGAATCTCTGCGTGGAGCAGAGTAGTGACGTAACACAGGCTTAAAGATTTGCCAACAAGGGCCACAGTTCCTGTTTCATCATTTGCACACCA
This sequence comes from Eonycteris spelaea, assembly GCA_003508835.1. NCBI lineage: Eukaryota > Metazoa > Chordata > Mammalia > Chiroptera > Pteropodidae > Eonycteris > Eonycteris spelaea. The sequence continues at coordinate 2,127,814 of PUFA01000219.1, forward strand.
TGTGCCCAATTATTGGCCTGTCATAATGTTATGCTTTCCCAGATGTGTTTCTGAGTGGGAACTCAAACTAGATGAAGGGGAACATGCTAAAGAATTAAATGGCAATTGGGGAAGGATCTTTACCCAATAAGCGAGGTTTAAAAATAAACACCTTTGTCAAAACTGGCCCATAAAAGATGTTTACAAATTGTCAAATGGCCTTTAATTGCATGTAACTATTTCAAATTTAGCCAAGTCCCTTCTAGGTTTGGCTAAGTAACTTTCTTTTGTTATTCATATTTCACTGATGTTTCAAAGCCAATATCTAAGGGAAGGGCTTGTCGATTTTTACCAATCAAGTCCAAAATGCATTTTTCTCTGCTTTCTGTTCTTCATTTATCACGTGTTTTGACGTGGTTAAACCCGAGACCCTCTTTTACTAAAAATGAATAACACTTATTTCTAACTAAGACAACTTTGGAGCAAAGGGAGAGAACAAAGTAGCTGGTTTACTTAAGTAGAGAACCAAGAAATATAATATTCCTCTTCAGTTTTTGTCAGCCCTTTCCCAAGGCCATAATTTATTCCTCAAAATAAGCACAACTGACTAAGATGTATTGCAACAGCACAAAAGGAGACATTGTTTAAAAACACAATCTTTTGACTAAAAAATGTAATCATCTCATTACTGACATCAGAATAATCCAAACAATTGCATTTTATATTGAAGACTGGTCTAAATGGAATCTGGAATCAATTCTACAATGGATGCGTGGAAAAACAAAGCAGTCCTTCCTCAGGTAGCTAAGTTTCTGAGCTGCTGATTACATATCTGTGTTGGATAACACCCTAAAATGGATAAAACCTCATGAATAGAGTAAAGAGGTTTCTTTGTGGCTGCTTTTCTATAAACCACACAGCACTTCTGTTTATTTTTACTAAAGAATGAGATGAATGAAAGTTGAAGAGTGTAGCAAATGAGTGGCTGTCAACAGATATTTCTAAGGGAAAAATCTTTTCAAAAAAACCAGATTGTTTTCTTGGATTGGGGGAAAAGGATAACATGTGATGGCAGAGCCACCAGAGGCAATTTATCTGGATCTCAGAAAAATATTTCATAACCTTTAGTACAGTAATCTAATACATAAAATTAAAGAACTTAAAACTCAGTGTTAACATCCATACATGCAAACTGTCCCGGCTGGAGTTTGGGGTGCAATATCTTAAAGGCATTACTATCAAATAGTCATAATAACTAAGACAGAAAGGAATTCCTGGTATTTGCTTAGGCAAAACAAGCTTAGGCCTGATTTTCAAATGAGCACCGAAATCAATGGAGACACAGCATCCACCAATTAATAGAAAACCAAAGCCATACTCAGATGAGCCTTGGGGAAATATGCCCAAAGCCCTTTCATGGACAGAAGAAAAATTAAATAGTTATGCTTTATTGAACATTTATTCCGTGTCGGACACTGCACTTAATGCTTTACACGAATTATGTCCCTTAATCTTCACACAACTTTAAGAAGTCTTATCATTATTAGCCTTTGGTCCCCACACTGTCCCCTCTCACCTACCTGCTGGGGAGTAAGAAGGAGGGGATGCAAAGACTGAGAGTAACTAGATAAAATCTCTCAGGCGCCAGCGCCATCTTTTGTGTTCTATGTATATGAAATGATCGGACTCCTGGGTCAGAGACAAAGGACAAAGGACAGCAATAAGCAGTAGTCAGCATAACATAACTTGCGCTGGTTTCCCCAAGTCCCAATTTTCACAAGGTGATTCAATGACAGCCAAACGATGCCTGAACATGCAGTGAGGAAATCCAAGCCGCAGAAATGCCAATCTTTGATGATGGGCTAATCAAACCTGCTCTGGAGAGAGACGTTATCATTACTATCCTAGAAAACAAGCAAATCTGCCCTCTGCTTTGGAGGCAGATACTGTTATCTTCTTAGGCTTTTCATTATACAGGCATCCTTGAAAAGAGTCTGAAACACAAATCTGTTGATCCCTTTGATTAGGCATGCAGAAATACAGGATGCCCTTGGAGAATTATCACCCAATGAACACATGGTCCAGAAAGGATTTCATAAGATCATTCTAGTATTCCTGGGTAAGTATAAATGTAGGAGTTGGAATTAGAATTGTATATATTGCTAAGCTTCTATTTATTTAATCATTTGGAAAGCAATCATAAAATTTCCATTGCCTATAATATCAAACATGATTCAACTATTTTGAAGAAAATATACTGCATAATAATGTAAATATTAAATGCCCTTCAGGGCCTGAAACATAGATAGGCATTTATAGAACCCACTTATACCCAATCACAATCTATATTTAGTCACAGACATTATATCACTGCACTCTCGAATATTCGGTCAATAAACTCATCAAGTGGGCTTTCTGAGACATATTGACATATGAAACGTACGAACTTGTAGAGAACTTTTATAACAGTTTCTTTGAGCCCAAACTGACAACAATTGCTGGGAAGCAAGATCTCAAACACTCCAGAGAATGACAGCTTTGCAGTTTCTTGTTTTGCATTGGGAAATAAGGAAGGAATGTAAGGAAGATGACATGAAAATGGGAGAAAACAAGGTACAGGATGGTTAACATGATTATGTGATCTCGTGAGGGTGGTTACACCTTCTGAGGGGTCTGGAAAAGAAGATTACTTCTGGTATTTCAAAGGCGTGTTAACCTAGATGCACAAGAACAATGAACATGACTGACTTAAAACCTTTCACTTACAGTAAAGTTAGAAGCCTAGGGCGTGACTACCCACCATGACCTGCCCAGTCAGGAGTATATGATCAGATCGCCCTGTGAGGTTACTTTCAGTTAAATTTATGACAGCGCCCCTTTTCATTGACAGAATAAAGTTATTAATGACATCAATGATGAAATTTCTGAATAAATAAATGAAATGTCTCAATATTTTATGAATAAAGAATTCATGAAGGAAAAGAAAGTATTGCAATTCAGTACTAGCAGCCATGGCGAGCCACTTGCTCACAGTGAGAGCAAGAAGTAGCCAGAGGGGAAGAGGAATAAAAGAGGGGCTGTTACGACCATAGAGTTCTTGTAAACATAAAATTCTTCCTGTAGGGCTTCTGCGACTGACATAGGATGTGAGAGCGCCTCCCACCGGCTCTCCTAATTCCTGCTTAGGTTAAGGTCTCAATCATAAATTTCAACACTAAGAACTGCTAAAAGAGCACCATAGACCAGTGGTTTAATTGGCTTAGTTCAATCATGAACCTGTTAGATTAATATCTAATTAACCCTATTGGGTTCATCTTTACATATGAGAAAACCAGGACTCCCATAGATTAAGTAAACCCTCCAAAGATCACACAGCAGGTTAGTAGCAAATACCACATCTTCCTCACTCTACATATAACCCTGAAATGTACAAACAGAATTCTTTCGATCACCTTTAGATTCATTAAAATATTCTTAGAAACCAAGGACTTTCACAGATTCATAATGAGAGACTTCGATTTGTGACCTGAGCCCATAAAATGATGGTACTATATATTTTTTTAAAATAATCACTCTCTGGCCAGGAATCTGAGACCTAAAAATACCTTTCCCAAATGAAATGGGAAAAGATAAGCTGTGGCATTTATAAAAGTTATTCAATGATGAATTAGCTTCTGGGCTATCATAAAACTATTTTGGTAGTTTCCTGATTGCTATGAGGTTAATAATAACTTGGGAATGATACACAGAGCCCTCAGTCATTTATTCAGTGCCAGCAGTAACCGAGGACAACAACAACAACAAAAAAAGCAAAATAGTTATTTAACCTGCCTCACTATTTATGAATGAAAAAAGAACAGGATTATTTATTAATAGTTATCGCCATTCTTTGAATTTTTAAACTATATTAGAGAAAAAATAGGAAATAAATCCTAACTATGTTTGCATGATATCACAGTATAACGGCATCATAGCTTGATATAAAATATCCTCCTAACAATACATAAAAATTCTAATATGGGAAAGTCAAATGATAGGATTACATAAGAATAAAAAAGAGCAGAATTTGCCACTTCAAAATATATCTCTTTAGCATAACGATTATTTTGAGCAGGTAATTAAAAAACAAAATAACAAGACAGCAGAAGCTCTGAAAACTGAGTAGAAGTTACCCTACTGAAAGAGACACTCATCATATTTCTAAGGGAAAGCCCCATTTGTAAGTGTGCCTCCCTCCCTACCAGGAGCCCAACAACTTCTTTTGTCTTTAGCTGGGGATGGTTTTTAAGGTAGTGGCTTGGGCCATTTCAGGAGTTGCTCAGTTTTCCTGGCTCTCTTCCATGAAGCAGGAGGTATCCATGCTATTAAACTTCTGTTTGTTTTTCTTCTGTTAATCTGTCTTTGATTACAGGAGTGTCTCAGCCAAGAACCTAGAAGGGTAGAGGAAAAATCATTTTCCTTCCCCTACAAGAGAATGTAATTCTCAGATAAATTTTAAAATTGAAAAAAAAAAATACATCGATCATTTTGACACACTCTTCAATAATATATTTTCAGCACTTTGGATATATTTATTATTTTTATTCATTTTCTTCACAATTAACATAGTCTATCTGTGTAAGTCTGATGTGCATCCAAATAAAGATCACCATCTCTCAGCCTGCTTAAAGATGTAAATTGAGTTTGAGACCTAGACTTCTCTAACTGACATTTTTATAAATAATGAAGACAAAATATAATAAAACATTCAAATAATGGCATAAATACTGCTATACAAAGATGAAGATGCTCCCAGACCTAACGTTGAATGACAGGTAGCACCAATATGTGATGGCTTGAAATAGTAAATCATCACCTGATATATGAACATTTCAATTTGGCTTAGGAAAAACAGTTTAAGGAAATAATGTATTAATGTGTGGGATGTATAAAACTCAAATTCCAAAAGACAGCACAGCCTAAATGTAAAACACTTCTGAACTTACCAGGTGTGATGGTAGCTAGCTCATAGTACTGTCTGATTGTCTATTTTCATTATTCCTTCAGAATATTTTGATTCACAGTAGCACTAGAAGCTGAGCAAAGCAATCAGTGACTTGCCACTCTCTGGGTGAAATTCTGGGGCTACAGAAGATAGACCTGAGAAACTGACCACTTTGTAGTCTCTCGAAACTAGACAGAATCAAGAGATAAAGCAAGTGGGAGTGTGATATAACTGATCCCCAATATTTACCCCGACCTCAAAGAGAACCAATCTGAGCCATACTGTTTCTGCAGGAAACCATTTTCTGAGGCACTTAGGGCTGCATATACCAGAAAATTTGGTAAAGGGCCATACCCATCACCCCACCCCCTGCTTAAAATCTGAGTCAGAAATTATGACCCTCAGTTGGTCCATGAACATAATCAGAGAGAATGGCATCATCTTGACTGTTGCAGGCTAGATCCCTTTCTTTCAAGGATGAACTAACAGGAGGGAAAAAAGAATTCAACATGGAATGACCAATAAAAATATTTTGCAATATTAAAGATTGATGATATAGCAGCTATTTTGCAAATGATCGTGTTCCAGTTACTGTGCTTGGCACTTTCTCTACTTAGCGAATTTAATTTTCACAGCCTCCTCATAAAATAGGAATTATTATTGGTGATGAAGAAACTGAAGTTTGGGAAGGACAGCTAAATCTTCCAAAGTCATGTGGTTGGTTGGTGGCAAGGCTGGTTGAAGTCTATGCTCCTAACTTCAGCCTCAAACCATCTTCCAAAGAACCAAAGATCTGTGCTTCTCAACATCCCCAACCCGTGACACCTACAAATCACCAGCGGGCCCTGTTAAAATGAAGATTCTGATTCAGTAAGTCTGGTGTGGAGCCTGAAAAATCTACATTTCTAGCGAGCTCTTGAGTGATGTCGATGCAGCTGGTGCTCAGACCGCAGTTTAAGTAGTAAAGGTCTCGGAAACATGCTACTATGGGAAAACAGAAGAAAACTGCGCTGTCAAAAATTATATAAGGAAATGTGAACTCTATGAAGAAGGCAATGAAAGGTGGAATAAAGGGGCAGAAGGCTGCCATGAAAACAGATGCACAGAAGGAGGGTAATAACAAGAGCTGGAAACAATGGAAAAGAATCCAAGGAAACTACAAAGGAAGGCAGAAGCATCTACTGAAGCTAACAAAACAGTGGACTCTACATTAGAGAATAAATAAATTAAAAATGGATAAGGCAAACTTGAAAATGAGGTAAGGGTTATATCAGGACCCCTCCCCAGAGCCATGGAAATGAAAAACAGCCTTGAAAAATAACTTTGACATCGTGAAGCAGTTTCATGGTTTAAAACTTCCTGCTAAAGCAGAAAATATAAAGTCCCCAACATAGGCATGCACAGAAGGACAGCTGGTATAATCTAAAAGTCACCTTTGCTTCATTATACAATCATTATAATAAATTAGCATTGCGGTTAAGGCTGTACCCATCATGCATCTGACACCATGACAGTTCCAGAAAGCCCCAGACATGGCAAGAAAAGGGACATCTCCCTGATACTGGGGGGGGGGGGGGGGGGGAAAACACTTTCTTTCTGTGAAGGGACCACTTAAAATCATGAATATTTCACTCCTTTATCAGATTAATGGACAAAATCCCCAAACACACAATGGTACGACGCAGCAGCTCTCGCTTGAGACTGCCTGCTCTCCCTATCTGAGAGTGAGTGTACTTTGTCTTCAAGGCTGGCTGCTCTTGGCAACCTATTCTCCCTTCTGAAAATGTAGTTTCGCTTTTAATAAAGCTAGTTTGCATACAATCGCTGGGCATCTGCCTTCAATTCTTTGTCAACCAGACACCAAGAACCAAAATCCAGGAGTTCAAGGACTGCCTAGAACCAGTAACAAAGAGCACTCCAAAATAAGAGGGAAAAGAATAAAAGGATGAAATGATGGAAGAGAAGATTACAGTGATGGGGACAAAGATGCAAACCTCTAGAAATACACATTGTAGAGCGGAAGCTAGGACAACTGGGGCAAACGGTAAACTTAAAGAAATGGTAGAAGAAAACATTCTTGCACTTAAGAGATTAAGACATAACACTGGTTCTGAGTAATTAAGGTGAAGACATTTACTGTGGCAGACACTGTTGGTGCCCTGAGCAGGTTCACCTCCACCCACTTCACGGCCCACCTGCAGTTATAGTAAATGGTTCCTGGACCTCCTGGAAGCTCCCTACCTCAAACACCCACATTCGCCTGCTACTGAGGGAGCTCATTCAGCCTGTGCACTGGGCAGCCCACACTCAACATCTCCAGGTTAAATCATCCAAAGAGGGACAAGAGTCAGTGGCTATATGCCCTAGCTTCCCCACTGCAGGCGGGGACAACTGAAGTGTATTCTACACTGCCTCTTAATACCCCTAGCAGGATCAAGTCCCAGTTGCCCACTGCTGTAAGGTGCCCACTAACTCAGCCTTTATGTGCTTCTCTCTCTTCTTTGCCTTACTTCCCCTCTCCCTCACTTGTGCAGCCTGGGATCATCTCCCATTTAAATGACCCAAGTTATTGACTCAGCATATGCATTTGGAGAAACAGAAACTAAGACATGTCCCAAAGATATCAGAGGAAAATCCCAATATTGAAAAGAAATGAAATTCCACATTTAACAGTGTGTTCTTTAATCACATGGCCCCCACATTTTGAATTCAGAAATGAAGAGGTACTGATGTGGGTGATACCTAAGTATTCCCATACCTCATCCCTTCTACCACTTCCCCCTCTTTGGGGCTTCACTGTACAAGGTTTATAATACCCAGAATACTATAGGGCATGATTTCTATTCCTTGTCTTCCCCTCTGACTTAGAAAATTCTCACAAACAAGAACTGTGTCTTATTAGCTTTTTATCCCAAGCACCTAGCACAGTACGTTGCACATAGAGGGCTCCGATAAATTTATTAAATAAATGTTCAATGAATCACTGGGTACTAGGTCTGGCTCTGACACTGACTAGATGTGCAACCTGGGACAAATCACTTTACTAATCTAAGCCATAGTTACCTCCATCTGTAATATGAAATAACTCAATGTTCGTTCTCTGAGATCAAGTCAGTATACAAATCCAGATAAGCAAAATTTCTCTCTAATCTCTTAAGCCTGGTTAATGTAGCATAAAGCTGTCCACAATATTAAAGGAACAGCCAGATCTTCGTGGACCACATTAATCTATAACTATAGTATCATCTAAAAATCCTAGCATTTACCAGCCTCCTTGGGGGCCTAAGTAAAATTCTACTGGTGATTATAATATATTCTCATTCCCCAAGACATTGTTTAAACCTACGCCAATCAATATGGCAGCCACTAGTCCCATGTGACCACTGGCTGCTTGAAATGGGCCTAGTCCAAAAAGAGATGTGACGTTAGCGTAAGATACACTGGATTCCAAATATTTAATACAAAAAAAAAGTAAAATATCTCAACAGTGGTGTTATATTGATTACATGTTGAAATGATCATTTTTTAATATAATGGTCTATATAAAATACATTATTAAAATTAACTACCTATTTCTTATTACTTTTTTAATGTAGTTATGAGAACACTTAGTGTGAAGAAAATTTAATGACTCATTCTTTTTCTACTGGACAGCGCTAGTCTAAGCTATGAGAGATTAAATGATGAGTCTTAGTCTCTGTCCTTTAAGGTTACTTTGGTAAACTGGAGAGAGAAATGGAGAGAAGGAATAGCTCCAAAAGTGACTAGAAGACAAAGCAATCATGAGACAAAAGAGCAGTGGGACAAAGTGCTGATCTAGTAGAGGGGAGGGAAGCATTCTCTAACTGGGTTTTATTTGGAGGGGAATTTGTATTTCAGTGGGAGTGCATTACCAACACAAGAAAGTACCCTGCTGTGTTTTGTCATCATTTTTCTTACAGATGTGTGCAATGTCACAAGAGGCTTTTGGTAACAGTTGCAGAGGAACTGGAGAAAACCAACCCAAACTGGATCTCAAAGATATTATTGCCCTCAAAATGCTCTGATAACAAGAAAAAAAATCTTGTTTTTATTTCTTTTCTGTGGTGTTTAAATCCATCCAGAGATGGGATGGTATAAATTCCCCAAAATAAAACATTATGGCTTAACTTTCCCCAAGCTCCTCTAAAAAGACAAATTGTTGTTTACAATGCAATATCTTGAATTCGCTAAATGATCTTTCAAATAAACATTTTGAGAAGTAGGTCTCCCAGGTGCTTGTAAATTCCTCCAGTCCCTTAATGAATATATCAGTGTGACTTCATGACAACTGGACAAAAAATGACAAACAGGATGTGTAGCAAAGTCAGCTGAGGCGGGTTGAATAGATACCCACTTTGTAATTCTAGCTTCACAGTGACCTTGCCCAATAGTAACTGAGACCTAAAGGCAGCTAACAGAATTCCACCTTTACGAATCCAGTACTTATTCCCCTATGTTCTTACTCACAGAATTCTGCTTTTGCTGGAAGAGGCAATATGCCCAGCTAAAAACTATATTTACCAGTCTCTCTTGCTGATAGGGTCACCAGATGGACCCAGTTCGGCCAATGAAATATAGGTGGTAGTTGGGCAGGGCTTCTAAGAGAGCTCCTGAACCAGGGCAGACACAGATTAAGGCGTACCCTCTGCTCTGCCCCCTCCTCTGCCTGCAATGCGGGCACACTGCTGGAGAAGCAGCAATGACACACTGAGGATGACTGAGGATAGAGATGGAGCCCAGAGCCTTTGTGTCATTATGGATCCACCAGCCCTCGATTGTCCAAATCTGGATTCTTTGTTATATGCAAAATATTAGGTAACTATTTGTTTAAGCCACATTGGTTGTGTACCAAACCAATGATTACAGCTCGTTTGTTTGGTTGATGAGTTTCACCAAATGTGTTGATATTTTAGTAACCTACCAACCCAACATTTATGGCAGTGGCAGTGTTCATCATTACTGTTTAATGGATCATATAACCTAAAGAATAAAGTCCCTAAACTATAAGACATGTTATAGTGGTTGTGACCTGTAGTTTTCCTAGTAGAATGTTGTCACAGAGTGCCTTCACTAACACTTATCTCAAGAGCCTGAGAACAATGCATCAATTATCTTTTACTGGCTCACAAGCCACTCCAAAACTTAGTGACTTAAAACAACCATTTTGTTTGCTCTGGAGTCAGTGTTACAGCATTTGGGGCTATGCTCAGCTAAATGGTTCTTCTGCTGGTCTAATCTGGGGTCACTCGTGTGGGTGCAGTCATCTGGGGGCTCGAATGGTGATAGATGGTCTAGATAGTGGTTATTAAATATTTTAGTCTTGGTATCCCTTTACACACTTAAAAATTGTTGAGCACCACAAAGAGTTTTAACTTAACTGGGTTACAGCTATTGCTATTTACCATATTGAAATAGAAATTTTTAAAAAACCATTATACATAAATACACATTTTCCATTAACCAAAAGAATGATGTCATCACACATCATGTATTCTCTGGAAAAGTCTCATACATAATTGGGAGAGATTGAGAGTAAAGACACATTTCATAGAATTGCTATGAAAATAGTTTCGACCTTAAGGAACTCCTGAGAGGACCATGGGGACCATCGAGAGTCACAAGACCACTCTTTGCGAACAGCTGGCCTAAGATGGTCTCACTCTAATGTCTGACAATTGGTACTAGTTGACACCTGGGCCTCTCTCTCATTATGTGGCCTCTCATCCTCGGAGCAGCAAATAGAGTGAAAGGGGAAACTGTAAAGGGGCCTTGATGCCTTGATCAGAAATCTCACAAAGATACTACCAATACATTCTATTGGTCAAAAGAAGTCACAGGGCTATCCCAGAGTCAAGAGAAGAGGAAACAGGTTCCACCTCTTGATGGGAGAAGTGCAAAGATATGGCGTCTTTGAGAACAACCTTCCTTAGACAGCTAACCTGTTCCAGAACCAAGTAGTGATGGTAGGTCAAATATTTGATGCTAGTGACCCACATGATGAGACATCTAGTAATGCATCTCAGTCTCTTATCAGCCTGTGAAATACACAAGCAAATCAGGTCACCACTTAGAGGTACTGGTGGGAACACAAGCCAATTCAGGTTAAGACTGTGAAATATATGTGGGAAATAGAGGTTGCACAATAATCCTTCTATAGACCATGTGGAGAGTAGTCCGAATGTTCTTTTTATAGTGCTCTTGTAATTTATGATACGGGGCAAATCTCAACCATTTATTTATTTTCTTATTTGACAATGTTTTTTTTACATTGCAATAAACTCTTCTGTAGAAGCGAGCTCACAACAACTGCACGTTTAATGAAAAATTAAGTAAGGTATTGATGAATATGTAATTTGCACACAAAATGTTAACATTTACGATCTACAATCAGGCTCCTTACGACATCATTTTTCATCTGAAAACCAGAAGTCCAAACCTACTAAAAGAGCATGAGCATCTGCTTCAAAATGTGCCAATTTAAAAGTCTATAACTGAAGATATCAATTTAACACAAGCAACCAACAAAGATATGAAGAACTAGCACTCTATGCAGCAAAGTTATTCATTTTGACCAAATGACTACTATTTATTTGCTCATTTTCAGTTCTAAAAGTTCTGGTGCACATAACATTCCAGCTAATAGGTCAGGTCAATTAGCAGAAAACTTCACAGTTAAATAATGCCAGATTTCTATCAATGATCCAGATGTTTCAGATGGGAAATCACTTAATATCAATGATGATTTCATTTTTCCATCCATTTCATGAAATCAAAGTAAAGCTTAGATGTTCATTCTGCTGAAAGTTAAACATCTGATGTGAATGCCATTACAAAAGTCCAATATGAAAGGTAACAGTATTTGTTTTTGTTAAACATATATAATTTTTTATTTCATGGAGGACAGTGCTGTAGTACAAACAATGGTATGATTTCATTAAGAAACCTATAGAGAAAATAGGTTCTCGGAATTGATTTGCTGCATGCATTATTCATGAGTGTGCTCACATAAGCAGGAGTTGTCCGCCAATCTAAATAGATGCTGTAGCTGTCAAAATTGCAAATTTCTCCATATACATACAGTCACTGAACTACAACATTTTTGTGACAAGGACAATGCGAACACAAAAATATTAATTATAATCAGAACGGCAGTACATTCTTTCTTTGCTACCCTCATCCATCAGATATCAGAAACGATTGAGTTTTTGAGTCTTCCAATGGTATAGGATTTCTGTGAGTGTGCTAAGAATTCTTTAAATTTTGGTTGTATTTTTCCAAAACCTATTGAAAATCTTTAATCAAAGAATTCTACAAAAAAGGAACCAAAATATTCAGGCTTTTAACAAATTGTAGAGATTGAAACGAAGCTTGCAGACAGAGTCATGAATACATACCTATACAAATGCAAGTGAGAAATCAAATAAAATAAATGAGGAAACCTCAAACCATGTACATGATTTAACTTTGAGATTTTATCATTGTGCTATAGAATATATTGCTGGAGGAAGACTCTTTGGGTGGCACTCTTATTATTATCTGTATATATCCATATATTCTTCATGAAATACATTCAAATTGATAAGGCTTCCAACTTTACAGCATATACATTTGGTGACATTCAAGAAAATCAGAAAAAGAGACAATTCTTTAGATAAGTTTTATCATAAAATATTTGTTAAAGGTACCTAGAAGCAAAATACTACTACCTATAAAAATTACTTGGGCTTTAATAGTTACACATTTCAATAGTTACAAAAATAGAGATGAGAGTATCCCCTATTTAGCAGAATTTGCTCAGAATCTTTGCAAAGAGAGAAAATTCTCAATTAAAATTATGGTCCAGCGATAAAGAGTTAATTGATGTGTCAACAAACTCAAATTATCAATCACATAAATGCAACCATAAAGAAAATTGCAGCCAATTATATGAAAAAAATAATTAAAACCAATAAACTATATTAAAATGCAGCCTTTGGATAAACATCGGTGACACAGCCTTACAGAAGAGATACAGCTAAAAAACTAATAAAAATGTGTAAATTACAAATATTGAATTATATCATATACCTAAAACTATTATGTCTATTATACCTCAATGAAAAAAATGTATAAATATGTACAAGAATAACAATTCTGTTATTTAATGTCAAAATTATCATTATGAAAATGTTTTCATTTTGTTTTAATATATATACAATTATATTTTTATTTTTGATTTTTTAAATTTTTATTATTTTCAAGGTATATAGTAAATTGGCTAGACATTTATACAGTTTACAAAGTGATTATGATTACTCTACACCCTCTGACTCTACACACTGGCATTTCGATAATATTGACTGTATTCCCTATGCTGTACTCTATGTCCCAGTGACTATTTTATAAACTATTGATTTGTACTGCTTCATCCCTTCACCTTTTCACCCAGCCTCCCAAACCCCTTCCCCTCTGGCAATCACCAGATTGTCCTCCGTATCTATAAGTCTGTTTCCATTTAGTTTGTTTCTTAGATTCTGCATATAAGTGAAATCACATGGTATTTTTCTATCTCTGATTTATTTCACTCGGCATAATATCCTCTAAGTCCATCCATGTCTTTGTAAATGTTAGGATTTCATTTTTTTAATGGCTGAGTAACATTCTATTGTGTATATGTACCATGACTTCTTTATCCAGTTGTCTCCTGATAGGCACTTAGGTTGCTTCCATATCTTGGCTATTGTGGATACCACTGCCTTGAACACTGGGGTGCATAGATCTTTACAAATTAGTGTTTTCATTTTCTTCAGATAAATACCCAAAAGTGGAATTGCAGGGTCAAAACGTAGTTCTAATTTTAATTTTTTGAGAAAACACCTAACTGTTTTCCACAGTGGCTGTACCATTTTGTAATCCCAGTAACAGTGTATGAGGGTTCCCTTTTCTCCACATCCTCATCAACACTTGTTTTATGATTTATTGATGATAGCCATTCTGACAGGTGTGAGGTGATATCTCATTGTGATTTCAGTTTGCCATTTCTCTAATAATTAGTGATCTTGGGCATTTTTTCATATGTCTATTAGCCATCAGTATGTCCTCTTTGGAGAAATACTGAGGTTTTCACCCCATTTTTTAGTTGGATTTATGTCATTGTTGTTGTTAAGTTGTAAGAATTCTTTATAAATTTTGGGTATTAACCCCTACCTAAACAGATGCATCATAGGCAAATATCTGCTCTCAATCAGTAGGTGTTCTTTTCATTTTGTTGGTTTCCTCCACCGTGCAAGAAATTTATTTCTAATAAAACTATTTTAGATCCATCAGTATAACAAAACCAAATCATTGGTCAATAAACAAACACTTCACTTATTTTAGACCTATCTACCTTCCTGGTTTGGACTATAAGTTACTTGGCTATCCCAGTTATAATCATATGATTTATATTTCCACAGAGCTTTCTAATATAATTGTATTAAAATAAGAGAAGCTTTGATGCTATCAATCATAAGAGTGGTAGAAGAGATGCTCTATTTTCACTCAACATGAAAAATGCTTTTCCTCTCTTTTTTCTTGCCTAATAGCTCTGGAAAGCAGGTTTTGATGTTATATCATTCTGTTCATTATATTTCTCATTCCTTCCCACCGTGCTGCATTTGCATGATAATCAAGGAAGGATTTCTCACTCTGGAGTACCCAAGGCCTCTTCTTGCAATGGTTGCTAAGGATATTTGCCTTAGACCAGCAAACAGCTCCTCTCCTGAGTGCTCACACCCTATATGACCCACTCAACATTGTCGGGTCAAGTCCTGGGCCAGAAAATCCAATTAGAGAAAGCTAATAGCTATTCCCTTACACATCTCTACTTTTCTTCTCTTCCCTCTCCCTGCCCCCACCACCTTTAATAAGTTATCACAGCAAGTACAGAAGTAATAAAACCTTTTTGTCCTTGAATTATTGATAGGAAAGTGTCCTTCCTTTTTCATTAATTAACATTTTTAACTGGAATTTTTTAGAGTCATATTGGTTATTTTTTTTTGTTGTTCTTATTAAGGCCACACGTCAACTATTTCCAGGCATGAGGGCAGCTGCTGCATAATAGTTTGAAATCACTACAATAAGAGATGAAGCAAGCCTTCATACTTTTGTTATTTCTATTTTTACAATTGTAATGATCAGTTATATGTTTCTGATGCTTCTGTTCTAGAGTATTTCCATTCTCTATCCTATACTTTATTCATGGGTAATGTTAGTCACCCTGAAATCTCAATGACTTAAACGATCACAGCTGATCAAATAAAGTTCAGTCAGCTAGAAGTTGGGGATATGGGTTGGGTCTCTGCTCCACAGAATATTCCAGGGATTCAGGCTGACAAAGACTTTGCCACCTTAGAGTATCACATTGGAAGTCGCCATGAGTCAAGCCTGAAAGTGAACCACGTAGCTTCCTCCTAAGTTCAACTGGTGAGCCTTCAGTCACATCTAAGTGTACCTAACTGCAAGGGAAGCTGGGAAATGTAGTCCAGCTGTGTGCAGAAACAAGTGTGGCAAAGAGCCCACTAGTTTCTGGCACAAATAATTATCCGTAGTCGCTGTTGTCATTACAAGCTCAAAACGGGCTGAATGAAAGCTTTTTGAGGAATATGTCTTTAAAGTAGAAGCTCACTGCCAAATGCACATTGTGAGCACTTGTTAAATGCTGCAAATTGCCTTCAATTACCATGGGAAATGGTAATTCATTTTACAAAGCAGTAACATAACTTGTTAAGGGACTGAAGAAATTTGTCTCTAAAGAGAATTTGTTATTTAAATCAATCCCCTTCATCTTACTACTTTTGAGTATTTATTTGACTACCCATACACCTTGGAAACAATTAGCAAACTTACAGTCCTACAATCCAAATGGCTCAGCCTTGCTGGACTCCTGGAACAAATTTTACAGACAATTACATAGTGTCGAAGTCTAGTGCTCTTTAGAATTGCTTGTCTACAACTTCACAGCAAAATGGAGTTCTCCAACATAAGTTTGAAACTGCTTGGTACTGTCATGATAATTTCACAAAATCTATCTATACTTTGCAAATGCTTTAAAATCATTGTCATCATAGCTATCTCTTCACCATCTTAGACAGAATTCCATTCTCATTTTACAAGTGGAACAGCAAATGAAGCTCAATGGTTCTTATTGTTATGCAGTCTATAATTGGGCTCCCTATTCTGTATCTATATCTACAATTTTATTTATATATCTGCATCTGTAATGTCATCATATTTCTTGTGTACTTGTGAACATGTATTAATCTGCATCTAAAATGATTTTAAAAAATTTGATAGAATCTGTTTTCATGAATCTCTGCACTAATAAACGATAATCACATTGTTAGAGTTTGTTTCAAAATTATCTTCATAAAAACATTTTTGAAAAAAGCATTTAAATGATGGCAAGGAAAATCATACAATCCAAACTCTTCTTCAAAATAATTTTTTTAGCCAAAGTCATTTTACCTTGGGTGTGAGCTCATTTGTTCCTTCATTTTTGTCATTTCTATGTTCATTCCTTCAGTCAATCATTCACATATGATTGATTTCATTCTCTTAGTTAAATTAAAAATAGCTACATATGCTGGGGTTCTTTGCAGAGGGCACATTTTGAGAAACATGATCAGGGTTCTTCAAGCTCCATGGACACAAAACTATGAGCAGGAAGCACTTGTGACTCTGAGTAAGTTGTATTTATAAATTATATTAATTGTAACGTGTATACATGGCAACAATCTAAATGACTGGCAAAGCCAATCTTGTGACTTTCTCTGTCTCCACAACAGTCCTATGTGAAAACTCACATTCTGCCTCTGCCCTTGTAATATTTGGCACTTTGGTAAAATTCCCACTGTTGGTGAACAAAAGGGCTGCAGAATAATAAAAAGTAACAGAAGTAAAGTTTGTTAATAATTGAAATGAAATAGAGGTGCCCCATTTCACCATTTTTTAATTATATCATTTTAGAATTGCATTCTTCCTCCTTCTCTAACCAAAACAAAACTCCAGGTCCCCGAGTTGTTGCTTTTGAGTTATTTCTTTTCTTCCCATCACATGAACACAAATTTATAGAATTCTAAAGTCCCTGAGAGATCATCATCTCTTGCCATATTATTTTATAAATGGGAAGAATAGGGTTCAAGAAAGTGAAGAAATTTGCCCAAGACTATGGAACTTGTTGGGGGAAGGGCTGGGACTGGATTCCAGTTCTAGTTTTATATCCCCAGGAGAGCACAGCAGTGAATGACAAACTGTTTTGTCATACTAATAAGAAAACACTGGCAGACTCAGCTTGGTAAAGGGCCACTTAGAGAACGTAAACTAGAAAATTGACGTCTATCAGTAAGTCCTTTCCTTTTCTTTCTCTCCATGCTTCTATTAAGGAAAAAGTTAGATTTTCGTCACAAAGTTTTTCTGATGTGATCAAGAAATTGAATCTGAGCTGAAAATTGGGGAAACTAGACCCCTGAGAAAAAGAAATTAAAATCAGCATAGTCCTTCTAAACACAGGCCAGCTGATGTTTTATAAGCACTGTACTCTTAATGATTAAAACATCCAACAGTTTACAAATTAGGTAAGAGGAAGTAAACAAAATTTTAAAAAGGAAATAAAAACCATTTTTAAGTTAGGTAAGAAGTAAAATGTCTAAGCTACCCATGGGAAACTTTATTAAATATCAAAAAGTACAAATTAAAGTAGAATATCTTTTTATTTTTTATTACGATCTTACCAGAAGTGTTTCTAAAAATAATCTTTGGCCCTTCTGAGGGTTGATAAGATGGACCACGCATACATCACTGGCTAGTGCATGTATATATTTGCACAACCATTCTGGAAATCACTTTTTCTGAAATATATATCAAGAACCCTGAAATATCTACACCCTTTGACTCAGAAATGCACTTCTAGGAATTAATCCTAAGGAGATAATCAGAGATCTGACTAAAGATGCAAGGAGACCATTATTCTGCTGTTTCTGATGGTAATATATGTATACAATAGATGAAACAGCCAACAGAAACGCACGAGTAAAGAAAATATGACATATCCATCGCATGAATTTTTCAATAATTATTAATGCTATGGGAGAAAATACTCATAAAGGTATATAAAATATTCTCAAAACCGGGATGATTCTGCACACCAAGGGACATTTGGCAATGTCTGGAAACATTTGTGGTTGTTACAACTGTGGAGAGGTGCTATGGGCATCTAAGTGGGTAGAGGCCAGGGATGCTGCTAAGCATCCTTTAGTACACAATAAAGCATTATCCTGCCCAAATGGCAATAGTACCACAGTTGAGAAACTCTGAGTCAGATGAATAAAACAGTGAACAATTCTATGAATGTTTTCAGAGGAAAAAACCAGGATATCATTTGATGAAAAAATTATGAGTGACAATAATTTTCTTCTTTATATGTTACTTTCATAAATATTCAACCCTGAACATGTATTATTCATATAGTCAATTAAAGGTTTTAAAATAATCCTTCAAAAGCTCTCTATAGCCTCTTGCATCAAATCAAACTCCTCACCTCCACCTTCAGGATCACACATAATTGGGCCCTTGCCTGACCTAGGAAAACCTAGTTCTTCCCTAATTTTCATCAAGAACTCTTCATTTTAATTAGAAAAATTTCTCCTGCAACCCTGAACGCACTCTGCTCATTTGCTCGGGTCCTTGATTATCTGTGACACAGGATAATTGCCTACCTCACACAATTGTTGGAGGATCAAATGAGATAAAATAGGTAGAAGCATTTTACAATTAATTGTCGAGTCCACAAATGTTAGCTTTTCCTCTCTGCTGCCACGCCTACCTTCTCTCCAGTTGAATTAAACATATCCATGGTTCAACTTCTAACCGACTAATCTTTTTTTGTATGAAGTCTGTCCTAACTTATCCCAGGTTGTTTTGGGATACAGTGAACCCTACAACTTTGCCACCCTAATAAGAGAAAGGGTGAAGTTAAAGCACAGTTTCCCAAAGTGTGTTCCTTGGAACCCTAATTCTATGAGATATTATAGCAGTCAATGTCAGTAAACAAACACTACATTCAAATTGGGCAATTTGAGGAAAGTTTAACAACAGGCTATTCACAAAGAGGTGGGCAGAGCATAAGGAAACCATAAAACATAGTCAAGGACACCAGGTCTAGTAACAGCAGTGAGCTGTGACAAACCCTAGGCCCCAAGGGGAAAGAGAGTGGAGTGGTTTACTAAACACAGAATCAAGGAGAGAGACACAGGGAGAAGGCTCCCAGTAAGAGCTGGGATTTCTGTTCACAGGTACAGTTAACTCTAAGCAATTCAGTAGAGTGTGACCCATGGAATAATACCCTAACCCCATTGTCCTTCCTCTCATCAGCTGCAAGTAGGCCTCACTGGCCAAACCAACCCAACAGTTAGGGTGGATCAGCACAGTTCTCCAGAGAGACAGAACAAATATTTAGAGAAAGAGAAATAGAGAGAGAAGGGAGATTAATTTTAAGGAATTGACTTATGCAATTGAGGGCTGGTCGATATTGGTAACCTGAAGTACAATTTCTTCTTTGGGAAATGTTTTTTGCTCTCTAAAGTCTTCAACTGATTTGATGAGGCCCACGCACATTGTGGAGGGTAATCTGCTTTACTTAAAGTGTACTGACTCTATACATGCTAACAACATCTACAAAATATCTTCAGAACAATTCCTAGATTCATGTTTGATTAAATAAGTGGGTACTATAGCCAAGCCAAGTTGACACATAAAACTAACCAAGAAAGAGGTCAAGGGGGTCTTGTCGAAGTGATTCTTACAGACTGGCCTCCCCTGTGAGCATATAGCAGAATGGAGAAGGGTTGAGGATGGACCTGGAGGAGCAAAGGGTAGACAGAGCTATCTAGCACAGTTTTAATAGCTATCTTGTGAGCAAAAGTGTTCTGTGGTAAAATTGATTTGATGAACAGAGTTAAAAAGTTAAAACCTATTTTTTTTTTTTTTTTTGGTGAAATGAAGAGGGTGGCATTCTGAACAGGAAAGGTGGGATGTTCAAAGGTTAATGGGTTCATAGAGGGTGTAAATATGCACTATGGGTAAAACGTACATATGGGCTTCTGCCGCTGGAGCAGGATGTCCAGGTGGGCCGGGGCGGACAAAGGGGCCATTAAACAGAGGAGCTTACAGGCTGAGGACTTAAGTATATAATTAGGAGGTTTAATCTTATTCAGGAGGCAATTGATAGTTATTGGGATTTCTTAGAATGGCAACAACCTCATCTAAATAAAGCTGAAGCAAGTATTCATGCCACTATGTGTAGAATGCACTGGACTAAAGACGAGACACTAAGAAGGTGGAAAGGAGGCAAATGATACACTGTGGATCTAAGATGGTCGTTGATTATTACGGGATTGTGGTGGGAAGGAAAGGAAGTGGGAGAGCCAGGAAAGTTTCCAGAGGAAAAACTGCTTAGCGGTAAGCTTGAAATAGAAAGTAAATGAGGGAGATAACTCTACAGTAGGAAAATTATGACAATGTTGTTTCATCATAATTAAAGATCTAAGCTACTCATGCCACCCATCCGACTCCAATCAGCAACCAGTTTTATTCATCTCAAACAAACATTGGAGGATGCTTGATGTGATAGTTCAAAACAACACAGCATCCATCTGTTCCATGGTGCTACTGGAGAGCTACTTCTTACAATGTAATAATTGGAGATGAAATTGTAGAAGCTTCTTGAGGAAAAGACTCAGAAAAAAATAAACTCATAATGGGAAATAATTAGTGCAATTAAAAAAAACTGTGGAAGAATCGTGTTGTTATATGCAATAAGAGGGTGTCTTTCATTACTCCAATTGATGAGAAGGCCCACACTTTAAGCAAAGAATCAGGAACCATAGAAGAAATGCAATGTGTATTTTTTTTCCACAAAAAAAAGAATACCGCACCCTGGAAACTGAGCTTTTCATGAAAATACATAAAGTTGTGTACTGTTCTCCATCACGGCCTGCAATGAGGACACAGATAAAGCCTCACTCTTTCCAATCACCAAACCCGCCACAGTGGACAGGGAAGACCTGAGGAAGAAAGTTTTGACCCATACCATGGTCTCAGAGTTGGATGATACAGCCCCTGGCTCAAACATTTGACTTTAGCAAACCACTTCACTCTCTGAACCTGCTTCCTCACCTTTAGAATGGAGTGATAACATGATTAAATGAAATATTATAAATAAAAGCATTTTATGGACTGAAAACTATAATGCAATCTATGGTATTATTATTTGGGGGGGTCCTTTTGCTATAAGCAACCACCCCAATCTCCATTGACCTCCCCTTGGTTAGAAAGAGCACTTGGAATTCTAGACTTTGGAGCACTGAGAGCCATAGCAAGGGAACATGCACAGATTCTCTAGGGTCCCCAGTGAGCAAGAGAAAGGCACCCATGGCCCAGAACTTGGTTTCCTCCCTTATTCCCATCTGGTTCACAGAAACCCCTAGTCATACTGTCGAGGATTCACTCAAACTGCCATTTTGACTATAACGAATACAGGAAGTTTGGCTTTAATATCGTTAAAATTAAATATTTCCACTAATTGCTTTTACAGAATTCTTCTGCCATTTAATAAAGAAAGAAAATAGCAGCAATTTCCTGCAAAAGGTCAGTGAACAAGAAGATATGGATAAATTCTCCTCTCTCAGAATGGCTTGATCTTGCCTGAAAAAATACCATCTCTCCTGAGTAAGAAGTTACTGTTTTCCCAGAAGATGTGGTAGAAAATTAGAAAATGTTGGCTGCCATGGCAGTTCCCTTTACAGAGGGCTTGAGATTAAGAAGGAGTCATTAACTGTGTATACTACATGAGTCATTAAGATTAGAAAGAATTTAAAACCCAGAAGTTACCAATGATATAAAGGTAGTCTAGTCAGTGAACCATCTTAGCAACTCCAAGGGTTCTATGAAACTGAGGGATGCTTCAGACTGTGAATGTGATAACACAGTGATAGATAGCTCACATTTATTGAGCACTAACAATGTAGGCCAGGTACCCTGCTAAGTCCCTTTCCTGCAGCTGCTCATTGAATCCTAGCCAAAAAAAAAAAAAAAAATTCACAAAGTAAGGTATTATTTCCTCCATGCTATAAATAAGGAATCTGGGGTTTAGAGAGTTAAGGAAATAACCCAAGTCCGCAAAGAAAATAAGGAGCAAAGCCACCATACCAGTATGTATAGGTAGAAGAGCCCCAAGGTCAAAGCAACCTGTCCAAAAATTCAGATTGTCATCAGCATCTCAAAAGTTCTTTCATTTATCTATTTCTGCTAACATAGAGGCTCCAAAAAATCCTCCCACCCCAAAATATCCCTAAACATTTTCAAAAGATGCTTCTCCTATGCCTGTGAACCAGCATATCAGCCACAGTCAGTACCTGGCATCTTCACAGTCCTCTCTCTCCCACCCAGATCCCTCCATCAATGTCCTTGCTAGTGCAGCCACAAAGAAGGGGGCCTCAATGCTGACTTGCTGATGAACAACTTGGGACTCCCTTTACCGTGTCTCTTCATGGTCCCATAGTCACCAGTCACCACTTTTGAAAATGCTATAGTGGTCCTGGGTGTCATAGAGAAGTGGCAACAATGGCTGTTGTTCTTTCACAGCGATGCCTGTTGTCACCTGGATTCTAAAGTAGCTCATCCAGTGTCTAGTTCTCTCCTTCTCATGAGTATTCAAAATTTGACCCTCCTGTCCTAGTTTTCCTGTCCCCTTCCCTCAACTCAGGCATGAAAACAAACACAATAGGACGAATGTCAAAGTCAGTTTATGCTAGGGTGCCTTCCAGAACACCTTTCATAATTCAAACTTCTATAATTCAAGAATCCTTTTTCCATAGGACAAAACATAGTATCCTGTAGTTCTGTTTATCAGTCACTATAGCAACAGCAGAGTTTCCAATTCACTCAGTCTGTCAGTTTTAAACATACGTGATTGATATTTTTTCCTCATTTGGAGAGGTTCACATTATTTCAAATTTTGTTCCAGAAATGCGACTTAATAAGTATATTTATATCACACTAGTCCATATTTAGGAAGGTATCACTGTGCATAAACAACTCAGGGATGGAAAAGAGAGGTGAATGAGGGAGTATCACATGATGAGGAGAGAGTTTAGATGAGGGGACAAAAAAGGTTCTTAGCCATAGACTTGAGACAAAAGAGCCACAAATTGTGGTTTCAGGCAAGAGTTTTCAAAGACTAAAGAAAAAAAATGAGAAAAGAACATTTTATATTTTCATGAACCACTTCCAGAAATAGTTCTTGGAAGTGTCACCAAAGAGCATACTAGAAAGATTGAGAGCAATAAAGATGTCTAAAGAAGATGCTCTTTTAAATTTTGCTGGCAATTAGAACGTGTTCTCCCGTTGGCATTTTTTTTTTAAGACACTGAGTACAGATGTGAATTTCTATCAGTTATGTTTTTCTGCCACAATGCTGTTTCTTTGAAAGTAACACTGCTCCGAGACAGAACCATATGAGACCCCAACTGCATTCAGGTTATACAAAGTAACAAAGAACTTCCCTCTTTTCAGGTACATCACACAAACAGATACCAGGCAAGGTCACCACCTCTGAATCTTAGTTTGATCTGAACTGGGACATATGCCACAAAAGTCGACTACCTTCTAAAATCAGAGCTGTATTCCTTCATACCAGACCAGTAGGCATGTTTTAAATACTTAGACCCATTCAAATACTCTGAATTTTTCACAGCAAATGCTGGCAAGCAATGTACTGTCTTAGTAGTTTTAGATACTAATACATCTTCGTATTTTTTTTCTTCCCTTATTCTCCATTTGGGCCACAAAGTCAAATTTTATAAATTTTCATTTTATTGATGAATCTATTTCATCTTCTCCATTCTAAAATAGGATAAAAATCATCTTATATGACTGCTTATATCAATTAGCTTTTTCTGAGGAAACAACCAACCACCCAAAACCTAGTGATTTAAAACAACTACCATTTATTTCGCTCATGATTCTGGGACTTCTTGGCTGGTTGTTCTGTTTGGAACTGGCTCATTCAATCCATGTTGGACTTCTGTGGGCATTTAGAGTCAGCTGACAGAAAACTGGTAGCTAAATAATCTAGGGTGGCCTCACTCATGTTTAGTGGTTGGCAGGCAGGAACAACAGGGCCACATGTCTTTTATCATCCAGCAGGATCACCTGGGTTCCTTCACAGTGATCACAGGTTCCCAAGCCAGACAAAAGCACAAGCCACATGGCCTCTCTAGGTTTAGAACTCACTTGATGTAATCACTTCCACCATTGTCCATTGGTCAAAGCAAATCCCAAGCCCAGTCTCTATTTCAAGAATAAAAGAAGTAGATGACATCTGTTGATGAGAGGAGCTGAAAATTATTGAGGCCATTTTTTTTGCAATCTGTTCTACTGCTGATGTAACTGATTTCACTGTTCCACGCCCCATGGAAGACACTTGCAGCTGAAGCTCCAAGTGTTCTTCCTGCCATTTACTATAGAGGAACTTGGGCAAGAACCATTTACAGGCTGCTCCTGAATTGGGAGTGGTATTTTTGCAAAGCTCATATCAAAATAACCACTTACATGTTGTGTTTGTGTGGTCTTGAAAGCCCCATCCATCTCTTAAGTTCCACGGGAGCCACTACAGTTGCAGTGTTGCCTTCAGGGAGGACAGTCTCTTTTCTGTATCCCCATTATTTAATCCAGGTGGGAAGGCTAGCCCTTGGGACAGGACTCTGCCACAAAAGAGTGGGGCCAAGGACTTACAGATGAGACATATCAGGAAGATTGAATCTAGAGATTAGAGACAGAGACAGCCATGGTCTCCCAGTGCAGAGTGGGAATAAGGTTGTAAAGGGAGGGGCCTTTACTAGTTACAGAACAAGAGAATATCCTGGAAATTTGAGGGGACACTTAATAACAGATATTAGGCATATGAAATGGTGATGGAATTTTTTCAGTCACCTCACAACTGTCTAGCCCCTTTTTTCCCAGCCTAGCCTCTCCCTCCCCACATCCCCAATTTTCAGCCCAACTGACTGATCCTTATTTAAAATTTCCTAATTGATGTCTACTTTATCCTGCCAATGCCTGACACAGTGACCAATTCATAAAGGTAGTCAGCAGAAATGAACAATCGCAAGACCAAGATCCTGAAAATTGGTGAAGCAATCAATTCATTTTTTCCCTGAAGTTTTCCCTATGTCTAAGTGATTAGGTGACACAGATCACACTCATTCCCAACTATATCAAGTCTTCTACAGTTAATATCCTATAAAGTGCTCAACGAAAGGTTATTGGATAGGAAGATGGATGAATAAATGAACACCAAGAGCAGGAGGGAATTCTGAGGTGCTAATACAGCAACAGTCAGAGGTGGAAGCCTGGGGACAGATGGGAAACTCACACAATAGTCAACCTGATACTTATATCTCCACAATATTTCTCAAAAGATCTGGCCTTATGTTCTTGGGTTGTTTTAGTTTTTAACTAAGCTAGGCTATTCTTTTAAAACAGAAGCTTCTTTTGAACAATATTTTGCATAGCCCTTGGACTACTCACTGAGTTCTCTCCAAAATTTATTTCTCATTTCCACATGTGTGTCATCCTCAACCTCAATGACAATTTTATTCTGTCATAGAATAATAAGACCATGTAGCTTACAGACATCTGGCGCTTGTGGTGTCTTAGAAATAGAGATCTGTAGTGTCTAAATTTTTAAAGATAAAACTTGTAGCCATCATTTTATTTCTCTGCCTATACAATCCAACATTATAAAGATACCATTATACAACATAAACTGTGGCATCGACATAATGTAAATAAATGAAATGTTGTTCTGCATTTTGTGTGTTTAATTATGCACTCCCAAATCTGAAAATCCCCTTGATTTATTTATTCAGGAATTGCACATGTCAGGAACAGTTACTTTAAAATTATATCAAAGTAAAGATTTTAATAAAATTGGCTTTTTGAAAAAGAAAAACCTGCCCATATATGGTACATTCCTTCTATAGAATCTGGCATTTGATAGTGAATTTTTATTATTTTATTTCAATTCACTATTCAAGGAAAGCTTTTTAAGCCGTTTTGATTACCCTGACAGCTGAAATGAAATTTTTACAAGAACAGCCTATTTGGAGCCAGAGATCTGGTTGACACAATGAAAGCCATGATGAAAATAATTTTCCAGCAGCCCAGCCTAGCATATTAGCTTCATTTATAATTTATATCAGACAGGTTTTATTAAAGGCGCGATTCTTCTAAAAGACAATGGTAGCTTTCAATTCTTCTGTTGGCCAAGGAAAGTCCAAAACCTCAGAAGATTTCAATAGTTATGAGAGTCCCAGAAACCCTCTGCCCAGCATCTCGTTTGAGAATTATTTTCATAGGTTTTGGATAGGAGAGATATCCTGGCAGCTATACAATTAAGAAATTAGTCCATTTTCAAAATAACGGTAGACTCCTACAGAGACTTAATAAATTGTGCTTGAATAAGTAAAAATGCTCCCAATAAAAATCTGCCCTCTCAAAACTATGTTCTAATCAACACAGCAGTGGCTACAGACTCAAATTGGCAATTAAATTCAAGACACATTTCAAGCTGTCGCTCCCATTTATATAGCTTGGTAGAAGGATAGAGGACAGGAAACAGCACCTTCATTTCATCAGGATACCTATGGAAAGCAGGGTCACAGTCCCCCAAAGATGTTCACATCCGAATCCCCAGAACCAGGGAATATGTCATGTTAAATGGTAAAAGGGAATAAAGGTTGCAAATGGAATTAAGATTGACAATCATCTGACCTTCAAATAGGGAGAGTATTCTGGATTGTCCAAATGGGCCTACAGTAATCACTGGAGTCCTTAAAAGTGGAAGAGGGAGGAAGATTAGAGCCATGTAGTATGAGAAGCACTCAATCCACCCTTGTTGACTTTAAGTTGGAGGAAAGGGGCCACTAGCCAAAGAATGCAGGCGGTGTCTAAAATCTGGAAAAGACAAACAAATTCTCTCCTAGAATCTCGAGAAAGGAACGCAGCCCTGCTGACACCCTGATCCTAGCTCAGTGACATCCGTTTTGGACTTCTATCCTACAAAACTGCAAAGTAGAAATTCATGTTGTTTTAAGGCACTAAGTGTGTGGTATTCTGTTACAGCCGTGATATGAAACTAGTACAATGCCCAACAGCTTCCCGAGCATATGGCCTCTTTTGTCCCCACACCCATATGGGACACAGGCCCAAAATCTGTGTGCTAGCCCTCAGCAGCCCCAGTCCAGGAGAAGCCCCACAGATCAAGGCTTTACAACAAACGGACAGGGGCAATTGTCCATATTTTTGATCACTGCAGTTTCCAAAACAACAGGATTCTGAGGTCATCCTCATAGGCCGGAATGAGCCCAGTGCTGAGGTTAACCATTTACTCACAGTTGTGATATCAATGTCATTATATATATATCCATATTCTAAATTTGATAAATCTGTCATCGTTTGAATCTTGGGTGCAAGTAGAGTCCCCCTCCCCACAAACATCAAAGACCAAATATTTGCTTTCTCTGAACCCAAGCAGCTAGGAAGGACATGGCACATGACCTAAGCTCAGCCAATCAGGATGCCAATGGGATCTCTTCCAATGTTATCAGTCACCATAACTTTCAATGCCCAGTGAGGTGAGCAGTGGAACCCAAAGATCCGGGCACATGACATTTTATATGGTTCCAACTATAAAGACATTCTTATCTATAGCACATTTTCTGAGTCCGGTCCAACAGCTTTCCCATCAATCCCATGAAATATATGATATCCTCCCAATCAGTTCCTTTCCTGCTTAAAAAAAAAAACAAAAAACACACACACAAAGTTGGTTTATGTCACAAGCCCTAACTGGATCAGCAATTATTACAAGGAGAAAAGCTGCAAACAGCAGAAATTCTGGAACTGAGGAAAATCAAGAATTGATTATATAACCTAGCTAAGGTAAAAGACAGTGAGCATTCCAGAACAGCAATCAGGTAACCTGTGGCCATAAGTGGGAAAGCAACCAATCAAGTTCCAATTTTTACAGTATCTGTTGGAGAGCAAGCCTTGGGGGACCACGTTGGTGATGCCATATATAAAGCAGTTTGAAAAATTGGGCTAATATTAGAAAACTTAAAGAAAGAGAATGACACACTCAAATCCCTAATTCTTGGCTGAAAGCAAAAGTCGAAACTGGGGACTTTCTATGTCTGTGCTAAAAAGGTCTTACGTTTTTATAGCAACAATATGCAACTACCCAAAATCAAACCTGCACTTTAACAGGCAGGTATTCTATGTCAATTGAATCACAGCCTCATCAAGTCCCTTATGTGAAAATTGGGGCATCAATAAAGATCCTACCTTGAGAATTGCAATGGTGGCATGTAAAAAGATGTCACGACATCCAACACCCAAATTCCAAAATCCACTGGACCCCGATGTGCAGCTCCAGCCACCCTCCCTCCCATGCCTGACGAGGGAGTTCCAGACTTTTCTGAAGTCCTTATAACTAACTCTGTGTTCTCCCTAGAGTCGCCTCACACGGGGAGCCTGTCAGTTCACGTGCCCTGAGCTCTCTAACAAAGGGATGCCCGGGGGCCTTAATGAGAAAGCCTGAAATTACTTCACAAAAATATATCGATGATCTTTCTCCCTATTCTTTTCCCAAGGGGCCTGTGAATATTTACCAAAGAAACCATGCACTGGAAAAAGGAAAACACTCAGGCTTTTCAGAGAATACTGAATGCTGGATCCTATTTAACTCCTCTGCCACTCACTAAACAGAGTGGAGGCTTAGAAGGTTCAGGCGATAAATGGAGTTTGACTCCAAGTCCAGATGTGTTTTAAAGTAGACATAATGACACTCCGAATTCAGCCTGGGATAGTTTACAATTTTGCTAAGGATTTACTTGCCATTGGTACAACCTCAAAAGTGTCTCCGACCCACAGAAAGCATGAGCTGAATGGAAGCCCTCACGATTGCCACTTCCATTCAAAATGGAAAATAAAAAGGAATACCACATCTGGGAGAATTACAGCAATTAGTGTCACCAGGAAAGTCCTAAGAAATGCAGGGATGGTGATCCTTAGTACATCCACATTTAACTTCCTAGTTATAAAGAGGATGGGAACTCCTTGGAGGATGATGGTGGACTGACACAGCTTCATCAGGGGGTGATTCCAATTGCAGCTGCGTTTCCAGATGTGGCCTATTTACTGAGGAAGGTTACCCCAGGCCCTGGTGTCTAACCCCATATTTCCCGCAGGATCAATGGTTCACTATTTACGAATTCAGAGTTCATGGTTACTTTTTCTTTTGTTTTATTCTTGACCAGCTCTAAACCTCACCATGCCTGTGGTCATCCCTTACTCCCATCTGTAACGGGCACCCTGATTCTCCACTCCCACAACAGCAGGTCAAACCTCTTCTAAAACCTCCACATTTGGCAAAACAAAGATCAGCTGCAGAGTACAGAAGCACAATTCCATTTTACAACTCAATGTCACAAAATATAATCCATTTTTTTTCCTATTTCTGTAGAAACACTTCCATTATGCCCACAGAAAACAAAGGTTACCTTTTGAGGAAAATTATTCATGTGGAGAAAAAATTAGAATTTCGAACTAGTCTTTCAGGTGACCTATACAGATGTATAAAAATAGGGCTTCAATCTATGTCAGATGACTAACCCAAAAATGAAAACATAATCAAATTGTAGTAGCACTCCAATTTAATTTAACCTTTGAGGGGCCTGGTCGATGTTCTCTTAAAATTAATTTCACCTAGTGATTCTCCAAGGAATAGAGAAAAATAGAACTGAAATAATTACATGCGCATTTATAAAAATACAGAAGTTCATTTGTCTTTTGTTTATTCTCCCAACAAAGATTTCTAGACTGCTTATTAAGTCTTTTCAGCTTAAAAAAATCTTTAAAGAGGCTTTATTCTGAAAAACTCAAGGATTAGTGCCCAATCCTGAAGTACTTCCGGGGAAAAAAATCACAAACAAATGTAAATTTTACTCTGCCCTCATAATTAAGCCAGCTTCTAATGAGTTTTCCTTATGAATTCTAGCAATCATGAGATCCTTGACTAAAATTTCACCAAAAGTTTAATATCCAATGATAAGTTCAAACAAAACACTCAAACGTGCTTTTCTATACATATTTTGGCTTTGTCATTTAATTCCTTTAAAAAGCATTAAAAGTAGAAATCAAATAATGCACCAGTTTGACAGGGCGTTCTCACCTTTAGGAAAAACTGTAAATTATCAGAACTACCCAGAAAATATTGAGTATCTAATTGACCCAAAGTTTAATAGAACAGCTGACCTAGGAGACAGGGGGGAGTGGTGTGGGGAGCCGGGGAATGGACTAGAGTTTGCATGAAAATTATTTAAAAGGCATAATTGGAACTCCTGCTTGACTAAGTTTCAGAAAGAGTCACAACGCCAAGGGCTGGCACAAGGGGAGCAGACACTCTCAGATACAGCTGGCAGCATTATAAATTGGGTCCAACTTTCAGGAAAGCAATTTGGCAATATACATCAAAAGCCATAACAGATGTCCTCATCGACTAGCACTTCCACTTCTTGGAACTTATCTTAAGAAAATAAAGAAAAGAAGCAGTAAAATTTTACACACATTGATTACTCTCTTGATTAAAATTAGAGAAAACCGGAAACAATGAAAATACCTATCCATATAAAATTATTTACTTTCAGCTTTTGGCTTTCAGCCAGCAAGAGGCTAAAGTGCAACTGTCTTGGGTCATCCCAAGTTCATCTGACACCAGCCACCTCCACCATGTCACCAAAGTTCAACCCGAACAAGATCGAGGTCATATACCTGAGGTGCACCGGTGGGCAAGTCGGTACCAGTTCTGCCCTGGACCCTAAGATCGGACCCCCTGGGTCTACTGGTGATGACCCATGGTTGGAAGGGTCTGAGGATCACAGTGAAACTGACCCTTCAGAACAGAGAGGCCCGGACTGAGGTTGTAGTACCTTCTGCTTCTGCCCTAATCATCAAAGCCCTCATAGAACCACCAAGGGACAGAAGGAGCAAAAAATCGTTAAGCACAGTGGAAATATCACCTTTAATGAAACTGTCAACATTGCCTGAGAGATATAGAACCGATCTTTAGCTAGAGAACTCTCTGGAACCATTAAAGAGGTCCTGGGGACAGCCTCATCTGCAGGCTGCAATGTTGAGGGCCGCCACCCTCCTGACATCATAGATGACATTAACAGTGGTGGGGTGGAGTGCCCAGCTAGTTAAAAGCTATGAAGGAAAATATTTCAATTAAAGATAATTTGACAACCAAAAATAAGTAAGTATGTAAATAAATGGGTCTTTCTTTTCCCACCTTCACCCACATTCAGTCCTTGCTCAACAAGTAGCCAGCATTAACTAATTAAAATGCGATGAGTTGCTGGTCATATTACTTTCGTGCTCAAAACCCTCCAATAGTTCTCACTCAGGGTCAAAGCCAAACCTATGTCATTGTCTGGTGCTACACTTTGCATGGTGTAGAGTTGCTAGTTAAGTGGTTTCTCCCTGAACAAGTGTATGTGTGCCAGGTAATCCGTGGTCTTCACTTTAGACACATAAGACAGGCTATATTTCACCAAAGAAGATAGTGCAGCTCTGCAAGGTCAGGACTGTGCCCACCTTCTCAGGCTACAGAGGTATTTACCCTTGAGGTGCTCAAAGTTGCCATTCGCTTTTTCCCAGTCCTTGATGTATGTTGACTTTCTATATAACGAATAATTTGAAAGAGGACAAATTTTTAAATGGGCAAAGGTTTGCATGATATTTCACCAGAGATACACAGATGGCCAGTAAGGAAATGAAAGATACTCAACAGCATTAGTCATTAGGAAAATGCAAATCAAAATCACGATACGACTTCGTACACACTAGAATGGTTATCATTAAAAAACAGACAATAACAAGTGTAGGTGAGAATGTGGAGAAACTGGGACTCTCATATATTGCTGATAAGACTGTAAAATGGTACATCCGTTTTGGAAAACAACCTGCCAGTTCTCAAAATGTCGAACATAGAGTCACCATATGACCCAACAATTCTTCTCCTAGTATATACCCAAGAGGAATGAATGAAGACATCTGTCTCCACAAGACACGTGTCCATACGAGACTTACAGAAGCAACCCAAATGTCCATCAACTGGCACATGGATAAAGAAAATGTGGTCTATCCATAAATTGTTATATTATTCATAAGTACAAAGATTAAAGTACTGACACGTGCTACAACATAGATGAACCTCAAAAACATCATGCTACGTTAAAAAAGCCAGGCACAAAAGGATACATATTGCATAATTCCATTTTTATGAAATGTCCAGAAAAGCAAAATCTATAGAGACAGAAAGCAGGTCAGTGGCTTCCTAGGGTGGACGATAGGAATGGAGAATGACTGCAAATAGTCACAGGGACCTTTCAGGGGTAATGGACATATGCTAAAATTGGATCATGGTGATGGTGGTATGACTGTATAAAATTAACGATTATTCAATTATATACATAAAATGGCAGAAACTATGCATCTCAACAAAATTATTTTTAGGAAAAATAAACTATTCTCAAGAATTAACAAATAAACTTGAATGTTTACATCTTGCTATAAATGTCGCATACCTTTTATATTCCCAGCCTCCCCTCACCATTAATGACTTGCTCCCAACTGTGGCCCCAACATCCATGTTCCTCCCTTCCCGAGGCAGGGTGGGGCTCAAACAACTGTTGACTGTATTGTGAAATGACTTGCTTCAGGAATTTTCAAAATAACCCATAAACAGTTAAGTTTTTAAAAAACCGACTCAGCAATAAAAAACACTCAACAACATGGAAGAACACCTTGCTGAGCAAAAGAATCCAGACACAAATAACACCACATACAAAGTTCCATTTACAAAGTTATAGAACAGGTAAAACTAGGTATCTGAATGATAGTTTCTTGAGGGAGCAGGAGACACAGGAATTGACTAGGGAAGGGTACAAAGGACTTCTTTAGGATGATGGCAGTGTTCTACATTCTACTGGAGTGATAGTTACGCAGGTGTGCACTTGTTAAAATCCGTCAAACTGTGCTCAGAATCAGTGCATGTTGTATATAAATTACATCAATTTAAAAATATGAATACCTCAATTTAACTACGGGAGGTGAACAGATAATGTAAATATAAATATGTCTTACTGTTAAAATGTACAGCTTACCAGATTTCATTAATCAATATCACCATAAGATTTAAATTAATTAATTTTTAAAAATAAACAAATTAGAAATTAAAAAATAAAAATAAAAATATGAATACCTCTGGCAAGAAAAATGAAAAATAATAATAAAGAAAGAAAGCCTCTAGTTCTTTAGTACAAAACACAGACCTTCCATGATCTTGGCTCTGCATCCCATTCCCAACTCATTTCTCAGGAAGTTATCCCACTGCTCTCCCCCAAAAACCCCACCCCATCCCCATCTCGACAAAGCCTGGGCCCCAACCTTATTAAACTGCTGGCATTCCCCCAAATACACTATGTCCACTCATGTCTCTGAGCCCATGCTCAAGCTGCCCTCCCCTCCCGATGTCCCCTTCCCCAGCCACAGCTAGGCACCTACTATTTTCCAAAACTTCACAAAGTTGAGTTGTTTTTGCCTGGAGCTGTGACACCAACAAATACCAGGGATTTGGGGGGGGGGGGAGGCAATGAAACCATTCTAAAATCAGATTGTGGTGATAATGGCACAACTCTGTAGATTAACTAAAATTCACTGGGTTGTACGCTTAAAATGAGTTCTATAGTACAGTATGGAAATTAAACTCGAAGCCGTTTTTAAAAAAAGAACAAACACCTCAAAGATAATCCCTCCATGAAGACCTTTCTATCCCTCCCAAATCCCCAAATCAAACACCTGGTTTTTTCCATCTATCCGCTATATTCTGTACCCACTCCTGTTAATGGCTTACACACTTCAACACACTTTTTGCTCTAAACGTCTTTCTCCGCTCAGACACTCATGTCTCTGAGGATGCTCTCATACGAGCTTTGTCACCCATGCCAAACACCATACCTGACACGTGAAGCAACTAAATAACTGCTTATTGGATAAACATGTAGCATTTTAACTTCATTGTTCCTGGTGCTATAGCTAAATTAAGCCTAAGATTTTGGTCCTGGTTAAAAATAGATGTTTCCTTATTTTTACAGATTTGGCTTTGGGTCTTTCGAGAACATGAATATTATTGGTGGAAACACAATAAATACTCAGTGGTCTTAGTTGTAATTCTTGTCCTTGGATTTGTACTTTATCCCACCCCCACTTCCCCAAATCCTGCCTGCACTTAAAATATCCAGTTCATTTACATGGACTTAAAAGCCTTTCAACAAGAGAATTTGAAAAATGGCACCCAGTCTCACTAACTTTAAAACGATGGTCTGCAGTGTAGAGTTCACCCTGCAGGCTTCAGAATGTCTTAGAAACCATACTCTCCTCTCGCTCTTAGCTTTTCCCTAATGAGGTCATACTGACCTCACTGGAAAGCCCCTAAAATGAATGTCAGCCCCAAGTCATCCCCACTTGGCAAGAACTGTTTCCAGATTGCATTAGATACAACAAAAAGATGAGGAAAGTTAAGTCAGTGGCCCTGGGCATGAGGCCAGCTCCGGAAGTCACTACCCATGTGACTTCAGGGATCTGCTGTACCATTCTAAGCTATAGCACCTGCTTCTGCAAAAGCAGCTTTAATAACAACATTTTGAACACACCGAACTGCCCTGCACATCAAGAGAGGCAGCATGTACAAACGTGTTCTTCAATTTAAAATGCTCCACAGGCCCGGAGCAGCTAATCATTGCCTTCCTTGCTGGTTTTCTTTCACACTTTGCCCTAATGTTTCGGTTAGTCCATTGAGATCTGCAAATTATCCTCCTGTTGCTGTAGGACAAAGAACTCCTTGATCCCCTTCAATCCACCTGGAGAAATGTACACTGAGTAAGGTCTATATAAAGGGCACCACCCAGCTAAGTGCTTGATAACGTTTATTCCCTGAGTGTCTTGAATGACCTTTCTCCAACAGCTGATCGTAGCAGCGTGACTCACAACAGTGTTATTGCTAAAGTTGGTACAAAATCTAGGGAGTAACATTTGTTCTTTATACTTTTCTGTATTTTTTTTTCAATTTTCCGCAAACATATATTGCTATTAACCTGGGTCTTGTTTAAAAAGAAAAAACTTTCATGCTAATTCTACTTTAGACCAACCTTTAGAGCTAATACTTTCAAAACACTTCATAAGTAATAGTCCCTGTTGTAAGAACTTGGTATATATTAATCTTCTTAACAACTCTACAAGGTAGGTATTATTTTACTCCCTATTACAGATGAGGAAATAGAGACACAAAGAATAAGTGACATACTCAGGGTCACAGAACTAGTAAGCGATGGAGCTGGGGTTTGAACCCAAACACGTCGGTGTCAGAGTTCGTACTTTTAACTAGTATTCCAGGGAAAAGGAATGTGAGTGACTGGTATCATCATCTACCATGGCTCTCTAAGGGTCCAATTACACAAATGCTCCCTTGGAAGAAGAACAGTCTACTTGTGTGGTCCTGAAGGCAAGAACTATATCTCATCCATCTGTGTTTATGCGCCAGTTAACTTCTGTCGCATAGCAAACCACACTAAAACTTAGGTACCGAAAAACCACAACCATCAGTTGCACTCTTAATTCTGTGGGTTGGCATTTGAGTTGGGCCTTTCTTTTGCTGGTCTTCCGCTGTGCTTAGCTGAGCAGTGTCAGCTGCTGGCCTGCAAGGTATCTCTGATACTGGAAGTTGGCTGGCTGTCAGCTGGGGTGATAGGAGCCCCTGGGCCACAGTCTCTGACCATCCTACAGGTTAGCCAGGCATCTTCACATAGCAATAGCGCAGGGTCCCAAGAGCCTCAAGAGTGGATAAAGTCTCAGTGAACAATAGCTTTTCAAGTCTCTGCTTGTATCACTCTCAACCACCCTTTGGCCATAGGAAATCACCTGGCCAAGCCCAGAGTCAGTGTGGGAGAGGAGTACCCAAAGGCATGGACACAGAGGAATAAATAATTTGTGGCCATTTCTGCAATCTACCAACATCTCCACAACCAAACAGAGAACTTAATAAACAGTAGGCACAAAATAAATGCTTATTGAACAGAATGTTGAAAATGCATGAAAAAATTTAGATAAGACCAACACTCTCTTCCCGTTCTGTGCTAAGGATATCACATCAAGCAGACAGAAGAGGCTGGCTGAACCTCACCCTGGGTGATGGAGCTTATCCGATGACAGTCACCTCCTGGTGCAGGGTCATCTCAGCTCTTGGGGTGAGGGGTGTGTTCTCACTGATGGCTGTATCCCTAAAGTTCTTGCTATCCCAGGACTTGCTCTTATCCATGGTTCCATCGGGCTTCCCAAGGGACTGCCCCTTCTCCCATAAAGCTGCTCCACTTAGCATCTCTGCTCATCCTCTAGTGCTCCCTCAAGTTGTGCAACCCTTTGAACAAGTGTTCAAAGCCTTCTACAACTCCACTATAAGAAATAATTGTGTGTGCTTTAGGTCAGTAGTTTTCAACAGTGGGCAATATTTTCCTTATGGCAGGGGTTAATCCCCAACCCCTGGGCCACAGACTGGTACTAGTTCCTAGCCTGTTAGGAACCCAGCTGCAAAGCAGGTGATCGGCAGGTGAGCCAAGCTCCATCTTCATTTGCAGCCACTCCCCAGCACTATCATCACCACCTCAGCTCCACCTCAGATCATCAAGTATTAGATTCTCAGGAGCACCAGTCTCTGGTGCCAAAAAGATTGGGGACCACTGCCTTATAGGACATATGGCAGTGTCTGTGGACATTTTTGGTTGTCACAACTGGAGGAAGGTGCTGGCACCTAGTGGGTACAGGCCAGGGGTACTGCTAACATCCCACAGTGCACAGAACAGCCCCCATGACACTGAATTGTTTGGTTCAAAATATGAGTAGTCTCCTATTATTTTGTCTTTTTGTTTCAGATAGAAAAGCCCCCTTCAGTATTTCCTATAATGCAGGCCTTGTGATGGACAATAGCTTAGCTTCTGTATATCTGGAAAGGTATTTATTTCTCCTTCATATCTAAATGATAACTTTGCTGGATATATATTTTATGGTAACCACACATACAAAAAAAATCCAGAACTGAGACACATAACATAAAAAAAAAGGGAACAGAGGAAAAAATTATAGAATACCACCAAAATGTCAATAGTGCCATGGTTAAGAAACCCTGCCTTAGGTTAAGAGTGAGCTCTCATTTGTCCTAAGCATGCACCCTCAGCTCTGCCCAGGGTTGTCACATGGCTGGATCGGTCAGACCCTCTGGGAAGAATCAATCTCTGCAAATGAAATCTCAGGAACAGTTCATGAAGCATCCCACAACTCACCAGGTTAGGTAGATGAACAAAGCTCCAAATAGGAGCTTAGTTACATGCAAAAATGATCTTATTGTCTCTTTCTATTATCTATACTCAATCCTTCTGATTCTGAGAGCAATTTTCTCGGAAAAGAGAAGTGCTTAAAGGTTTTTACTGTAAGCCAGTTAACAGCCTCAAGAAATAAAGATGGAGAACTGCATTGTGGGATTTCTGTGTGAACCACCTGAATTCTTTGATAAAATGCACATTAGTTGTAAGGAATAAATGACAGGCATTCAGTTTGAACAAAATGACTCTTGTTCTGTGAAGGAAGAGAATTTCTTACTGTCAGAGGGAACTCCAAGAACTGAGGGAATGAAGGCTACACAGATGCTGATTGCCATGGCGGCTCCATGTACAAAAGCAACCAGAAATGAAACTTCGATCACAGCTTGCCCATCTTACTGTGGGACATTTTGGCGATGGTAATTAGAACAAAATAGCTGACATTTCCTTAGCATGAAAGATGAACTAAAATTTATCTAGGAGATTTACTTCTGAAATTTTCACAGAAGAATTCAACAGCAAAGGTGCTTTTCATTAACCCTGGAGTTTATTCCTTACCTATTCTTTTCTTTCTTCTGTTCCTTTACGCTAGTAGCTAGGAACATCCTCCTAGCTCATTGCCAGAAGCCCCTCATCCAGGTCAGCCATGGGGGGCTCAGCGAAGCATGTCCGGGAAGAGGCCTTGGGGGAAAAGTTTCACAGAAAAAAATGTCCCCGTTTGGTCCTTGATTGGAATGCTGCTGCTACTGGTTCTTATTCCAGAGGCTTCTCACTTCAGACAAGAAACTCTGAGGAACCATGAAGCTGGGCTCTCCATTCAGGCCAGAACCAGCTTTGATTGAACTTCATTAATTTCCATGGTATCACAACAGAGTCATAATCTCTATGTGCAGTGGTAGCTATGGAGTGTAATGGTTAAAGACAGCGAACATGCTGGGACAAAAGGGTGGCCAGAATATATGCTGAAAAAAAAAACATGAGCCTTTGAGTCATAAGGTTCTTTATTATATGCATATTCTGTACCAGACACTGAGCTAAGCACTTTATATACTGCACATTTTCTCACAGGCGAACTATGTGACTCTGGGCAAGGCAGTTAACCTTGTTTCTGTTTCCTTCCCCAGGTAGAAATAGCTCCCTTGCAGAGTTGTTTAGAGTATTAGTTGAAACAATACGTGGAAAGTTCCTGGCACATGGTAGCTATCTTAATTAGCTCGAGCTGCCCTAACAAAATTCCATAAACTCCATGGCTTAAACAGCAGAAATGTATTTTTTCACATTTCTGGAGACTGGAAAGTCCAAGGTCAAGGTGCTGACTGAGGCTGATTCAGTTCCCAGGGCTAACACTCTGCAGACTGTCAATTCCTCACCATGTCATCACATGGCTTTTCTTCGGTGCCTGTGCACGGGGACGGGGGACGAGAAAGAGAACTCTCTTTTTCCCTCTCATCCTCTTCTTATGAGGCCACTAATCTCATCATGAGGGCCCCACCCTTATTACCTAATCTCATCCTAATTTCCTCACCAAGACCCCATCTCCAAACACCATTACATTGGAAGCTAGGTCTTCACCATAAGAATTTTGGGGAGACACAAGCATTCAGTCCATAACAGTAGGCATTATGTAAACAGTAGCTATTATGACTATTATAATTATATTAATGAGACAGGTATTGACACTCAAGAAATAGCTACAATAGCATGGCTTTCTCTAAAACAAAGGAAATCTAGCCTGAGCACCCACTTACCTGAACAGGTAATGGTGGAAAATAAAGCATCAGTTTCTGGATGCTCCTTCTCAGGCTCTCAGTTCCAGAGCAATGGCAAGCTATTTCTTCTTGCTGTGCCTTGAGGCCTCCGGTGAACAATGGTCCCGCATCACTGGTTGAGCACCACTGATCTGCGCATGCTCTGGCTATGCCTCTTAACCATGATCCTTTGCATCATCTACAGGGCATTCTCTGTGGTCTTCTACTTCCAAAGTGCTACATTCCCACAAGCTCTGCTCTCTTCTAGTTCTGGAACTTGCATTCCTGGTTGCTCTTCCTTATCCTGAGAATCCACAGCACCCAAGATCAAGTTTCTCTCCTCTTTAAACTTCCAGGCAGAAATCTCCACCTCCTCCCATTCTTTGATAGTCTAACCCAGTTAAAGGTTGTCTTCAGGCCAGCATTCACACCTCCTAGTAAATTCTTCCTTTTCCATCCCAAGAATGGTGAAAAGTATGTTTATTCTTGATGACCTCAACTTCAAGCAAATAAGTGAAAAATTAATTTCTCAATCATTTTCTACATGATTTCCAAAAGGATATGTGTTGATAGAGAGAGAAGATGCTAGAAAATTTCAAGAAATTCAGTTAAAGGGGAATAAACACAATCATTTGTTTTCATGGAATATGGTTTTTCATGGACTATGGGCTCTCATGGATTCTTAGAGACCATTTTATCTGTACTCCCAGATAAAATATTAAATTCCCTGTCAGTCAATTACACCATTTACCCCACCAAATGCCAGCAGAGATTCTGATGAATAGAACATCAAGCTAAACCCCAAGAGATCTGTGTTCTGGACTAAACTCAGTCACTATTTGGGATTTCAGCTTCCATGTCTCTGAGGCACCTTCCATCCTTAACATTGTGCATTGCATTAAGAAACAAGATCCTGGACTCCAGTCACTACAACATCTAAACATGATGTTCTGTTCTAGGGTGAGTTCCCTTTCCAAATGTCCACTGTATTTCAAAGCGCAGATAGAACCATCACTAACTATATATCCAGCAAACACTGATAGACCGCCAAGAGAATCTTTGATGTGTTCAAATATTTCAAAATTCTTTGAGCACTCGTTGTTTGTGCCTTTAATCAAGCTTATTGATATATATTCCTTTTATTTACCACTGCATTCCTAAACATCAGTCTTCCGCTATTGAACCACAGTGGAAAAGGGATAAAATGTGAACATAGGTAGACTGAATTTTGCTTTCTTTGAGGCAAATATCAACCTCTTGTTTTATCACTCAAATGTAATACATACTCTTTGGGCTGCAAAGTGAAAATGGGGCACAAAAGTAAAGGTGGTTGAAATGCAACTCATATTTAACATATAAAGTAGAAATGTTCTCTGGCATAAACCCTATAATGCCTCTCCTGCAATGTGCAAGAATCTGGAGGCAGAGTAGTATGGTACTTCAGGCTCTCGTTTTTCTTATCTGGCAAACTGGAAAAAGTGTAGGCCTCAAAGGGAAGTTGTAAAACTAAAAATACATTATGACCACATAAAAAATAACAAACAAACAAATGAAAATACATCCAAATCATAAGTATTTTTGGAGCATCTAGCCTGTGTCCCACACTGTGCTGGGCCAAGAAGACACAGAGGGGCAAGAAAGTCCTTGCGTTCCCTCTCTGTCCTCTCACCACAAGCAGGAGTGAGCAAATCTTTTCAGATATCCTAAAGGACCTATTTTCGCCAAAGGATTAGTGAAAATTTTGCTGATCATTTCCTGAGAAGATGAATAAGGAATTTATATTACATAACACACCACATGTATCTCAAAACGCATTTATATTTTTATTCCTATGATAGTCTTTTCCCAAGTCGTGTCTCTGACCCATGAGATTCCCAGTCTTTTCCTTCCATCTTGAACACTACCACGACCCTCCCTGCTTATATGAAGAATCTAGCCCCGTCCTGGTGTCTCTCTTCAGTCTTGTGTACTCCTATCCAATAGAGATACCGTAAGCTTCTTGAAATCAGGACTCATGTTTTATACTTAAGTAGCACAACAAAAAAGCCCCTTTATAAAAAATCTTCCATTCTGTTTGTAATAGCAGGCTTGGGTGGGTGAGTATGGAGAGCTGGAGGCACCCCTTAATGACTTATTCTGGGTAAAATGGCTTTTCCATGCCTAACAAATACTAACTGTTGGGTGGGAGTACACAGTTTAGAGAAATCAGCCAGGATGGCAGAAGAAAAAAGAGAAATTGAGAAAAGAAAGTAGCCTAGAAAGATAAGTGGGGTGGTTGGTAGTGTCTGGCTGGGGCTGGAGAATTGAATGGTTGAGGGAGAAACTGAGGAGAGATATTTCTAGAGATATTTTGAGAGACACGAGTGTGCTGTTCAATGTACTTGAGGTCCTGGCATAGATTATGGATTGAACACGCAGTAGAAAGGAGTGTGAACGGCGAGGGCCTAGGTGAGGGGAGAAGCAGGAGTTGTTCAGAAATCAGGTGCTAAATTTTTCATTTCTCTTTTAACATGACTGAATAACAATTTGTAAATGTCTCTC
Organism: Eonycteris spelaea; assembly: GCA_003508835.1. Lineage (NCBI taxonomy): Eukaryota > Metazoa > Chordata > Mammalia > Chiroptera > Pteropodidae > Eonycteris > Eonycteris spelaea. The sequence goes on from PUFA01000219.1 coordinate 2,169,654, forward strand.
ATCCTAGGCTGCCTCTCTGGCCCACATCTCCAAATACCTTTTCCATCTTCAGGGCTCAGCCCAAGTTCCATCCCCCTCCATGAAGCTTTCTCACACCTGACCACATCGATTCCTCCCTTCCTTCAGCTTATGGATGCAGCATGCCTTGTTGAACGGTTATCTTTGGGTTCTCCCTGCTTCTGCCATCCTCCAATATAATATTATCAAGAAATTCTACCACAGTTGTCATTACGTCATATCTCTACTGAAACACTCTGCCAAAAAATCTAACCACAGTTTTCATTACGTCAGATCTCTACTGAAAGTCACTGGCTTCTCTGCCAACAGGATTTTTTAACTTGAAAGAAATCAGTTATTTACGATCATGAAAAATGTATTCTGTAGATATTGGCTCAATATCTCTTACATATAAGCATTTCACCAGAGCTTGCGTGAATATGGCAATCTGTCATATTTCATTCCTTTTTCATATTATTTCACAGTTTATGATCCTGTCCCTATCTTCTACATGCCAACTTAATATAGCTCCCCAAAATCCAAAGCCATGGGAACAAAACTTAGGGCAACATATAAATGTTTTTTAAAGGTTCACTCAGCTTAACAAAGAGTTACTGTATCAACCATAGAAACATGTCAATGTTATTAAAAGGATTCTAATTCCTCTTCACAAGAAATAATTCTTAAACTTCCATTGTTAGATCATTCCAACTGCCATTTAAATACTCCCAAACCTTTTGGCCTAATCCAGTTATACAGTCCCCACTACCCATCTTTACTGAAAGTTTATCCAAATCTGGGTAAATGGTCAATGGGTTGGAATCAAAATTATAACCGATTAAAGCAATGTTTTCAACTACCATTTTGCATCAGAATCCCATTGCTCCCTCTAAGCCAATTAATTCAGGAAAGGGGGGGGGTCAGCCCAGGACATCAATATTCAGTTTCTAATGCATGGCCAGGGTCAGGAGCTACTGCATTAAAGCGCTCCTGTTGCTATCTCAGTAGGAAGAGGGGCATGCCTAGGTCAAGTGGAGGGACGTCATAAAGCTGCGTAAGCACACCAGTTCCTGAGAAGGCTGGTGAGAGCTTGGCAAAATAGCAGCAGCGATGAGATGGAGACACACCCAAGAGGAGGAGGACATGTGCACCCCCAAGAAGGAGGGCACCCCAGCCACGCACACTGCCTCCTTGACGAACTGGCCATGTTTCTGCAGTGAGCTAGACACACAAAATGGTTCTTGTATCAAGAGAATCACATACCTATAAAGAGAACTGGTTACTTTCATACAACACTTTCTCACTTCTGGAGGAAATCTATGACTGGTAATACTGCAAGGAAGCCCTGTGTCCTCCAACCGAATTTAAAGCATTATTAAATTACTTCTTTTCAATAGATGTTGAAAACAGAAAAGGTGTTGCTGAATGGTCACATCTTAACATTGATTTTTATACCATCCACTCCTGATTTGGGGGGGCCAAGGTCCCAGACTGAATGTTCAGGAAGATTCTGGGTAAAGCTCAATGACCACACGTGACTTCAAATGTGAAATTGAAACTATCTGTCAGGCTTGCTGTAGCTCAATACTACAGATAACATAATAAGCAGGATACAAAAGATGACTCAGCTCTGGTAATTAAAAAACTTGAATCTTCAGATAACATTATATTTAAATCCTACTACGGTCACTTTCTCTTTTTACAACATTCGAATTATTTTTACAGCTTCCAGATATTTCCAAAACTTGAGAGTTATTGTCAAAGTACAAAAAGAGCCTTTACATTCTTTAGGGATGGGAATCCTCAAATTGACAAATACTACACAACCTATCATTTTTCTCCAAAACGTACAATAAAAACCTGAGTAATGTAAGTAAGCCCAATGGGCTCACGTCTAAGAGAAGAACAAAACCTTTGGCCCTCCTTGTACCTAAAACTCAGGGCTCCAAGGCCATCAGTCTCTGATTTCTGTCATGTCTCTCAACTGTCTAAAGCACACCCCACACGTCTACCATGCCATCCTGTCCCTCCCCTCAGCCCGGAGCCGCTCCTGCATTTAGTTTTCCCTGGGTCTCCCACCCTCAAATTCGACTAACTCCATTCTTCAAAACTCATTAAATGCTCCACTCTGATCTTAGGAATCAATCAGCACTGGCATCTGAAATAGGGGTGTGCTGCACCCCGAGGGACCACTGTGTTATCTCCACTCTGTCACTGTGCTCATTCTCTCACCCCCCAGTCTCAGAATGACAGACACATGCATATACACATATACGTGCAAGTATGTACGCATCCTATACACGTGTGTATGTATACTCATGAATATCACTGTGATCTTTGAAAGAAAACAGAGGATCCTTCCCCTGACCTAGCTTCGCTACCACCTCAATCCACTTGTAGCGTATGGTTGTGACAAAGAGTTAAAAAGAATAAGCATGTGTGCACAAACAAAACAGGGCACCTAATTCCTGTCCCATGCATCGACCAGCTAGACAGCCACCCCTGAGACCTCAACACTCCAAAGACATGTAATTCAAATTCTTATGGCCCCAACCACTAGGTCGTCAACTTCCCATTGCACGGGATGTGCAGGGTGGCATTATGCACAAAAAGAGAACCAGAAACCCGGAGCAGAAAGTAAGCCCCCCTCTGCCTCCACTGGCCTCGTCGTGCAAGAGATGCACAACATGTCCACAGCTTTATTCACAATTTGTAACTCTCCTGCTTGGAACTTCAGCATTACCAGATCGAATAGCAAGCTTCTGACACTGTTGCCTTGGAAATGAGTGGTGGGATTACAAAAGCAGCAGGGAAAAGAGGGATGACTCCAGGAGAAGGAAGGAAGATATTTGCCTAGACTCACACAAACTTGGCGCTGAAGGTTCTTATTGGAGTTTTGTTGGCTCATAATGACTTCATCAAATAAGTGGTTATCCAACTTACAATTAATGCCTCAGAAACAAAGTCATTCTATTTTGTTTTAATCATCAAACACATTAAAATAAGTCCCTAGACTGTAAGTTCCACCAGAATATGAATCTTAGCCTCTAGTGTTCACGAATAACATCTCAAGTGCCTAAATAGTACCCAGGACAGAGAGTAGCTCAAAAAATATCTGTTAGATGAATGAGTACCTCCCAATGGCTTCCCACAGTGATTCTATTTCTATTCTGGAAAATCCAAAAGAAGTCATTTTTCCTCACTCTGACAGCCCAGCAAATATTTTAAAACAACTATCAACTATCATGTTTATTCCTCCCCACCCCACCCCCGCAAATTTTTTCTTTCCATATTTAACATCTCTGGTTTGTTTAGCCATTTCTTAAAAGGTGGATTGCCAGTTCCCCCAGCAAAGACTTATTGCATGTCTGATGTGCAGTCACCATGGGAACAGGTGGGACCCTCAAAGAAATTCTAAGTAACATCTACTCCATTCATCAGAACCTGAATCTGTCATTCACTCACATTGTTCTAATTTGTCCATCAGGAAAATTATAAAAAAACTTTAGCAAATGCTAGCATAAATCCAGAGAAATTATATCTACTACTTTGCCCCAATAGAGCTATCTGGCTACCTCATCCAAAGGAGAAGGAGGAAGAGGGAGAAGAGAAAGAGGGAGAAAATGAAATAAGCTTGACCCGAACTACACTTCATGACTTCATGCAGTGGTTCAACCTTGCCTTCACTTCAGAATCACTTAGGCAGCCTCTATAAAAGACAGAGTCCTCAGGGATGATGATTTGAATGGCCTGAGATATAGGCTGGATACCAGGATTTCTCAAAACTCTTGCAAGTGATTCTGATGTGTAGCCAGGGCCAAAGACCACTGGCATTCATGCATTCATGGGGATCACCACAGCTCTTTTAAAGGCCTCGTGATCTTTTTTTTCTTAAGCCCATTCAAGGATATTGCACCTTGCCCTCCACCTATTTTTGCAAATAAAGTTTTATTGACACAAAACCTTGCTCATTCACATATGTACACATTGTCTGACCGTTTTCATGCTTCAACAGCAAAGTGGAACAGTGAGGGAAACCACGTGGCCCACAAAGCCTGAAATATTTACTCTCCATTCCTATACAGGAAAAATTTGCTAATCTCTAGCTTAAAATCAATATCAAATTCACCAGTTTATAGTTTGGAGAATTCACGGCTTTTCTCTTTTGAAAAATCAAGACACTGTTTTTTGTTTTGTTTTGTTTTTTAAAGACCTTTCCACCTACTATTCTCTTGGACCCTCTCCTACTTTCCATGATTACTTAAGAAAGACTGGTAATATTTGAGCAATATCACCTATCACAACTCTAAATATGAGAACTAAAAGATTTTATTTTGATGTATGAATGTATGTAGTAGAAACCATTTAAGGTTGCCTATGACTGCACTTAATAATTGTCATGTTCATGAGATTATTGACCAGAATGAACGTGCACTTTATAAATGTTTACTGATATTTCCTCTCTGAGCATTCCACACACCGTGTGCAGCCAAGCTTCCTACTCCATTCTCTGAACCTGCAAGCTATTCAAACCTAACATTACAATATATATATAATATTATATATATATATATATATATATATATATATAACACATAATTTTGATACATAATGTTTATTATTTAATATATACCATATGTATATGATAGACAAGCTATATCTATGAGGCAGATATTGTTGCTGTCACATTGTCTCTTGGGTATTTGTGGATCCCGCCCTGAAGGTGTTCCAAAGCTTATGATCAAACGTTAGGAAGGAAGGAAAGAGGGAAGGGAGGGGGGAGGGAGAGAGGGAAGGAGGAAGGAAAGGAAGGAAGGAAGGAAACCCTAGGACTGAGAGAGACTCCAAGGAAGAAACAAATTTGGAATGAGGTGGGAAGAGCGGACTTCCCAAGGCTGAGCTTCAGCCCTCACTGGGGAGGGTGTGGCTGCACCCCACTGGATGGCAGAAAAGTTTGCCAGGTTACCCTGGGCCAGAGCTGGTCTGTGAAATAAGCCAAGAGGCACGGGAGCTGAGGACCAGGGCTGGCAAGCTGGAAACACCCCCACTAGGGGGCAGCAGGTGGTTGCAAGGAAACTGACCACTGGGGATTACTGGTTGGAAAGCTGCCCTTAGAGGTGCTGTTGGATTTGCTGGGAAGATGGCAAAGGCACTGGCCAGACCCTCTATGAAAGCCACAGACGTGCCACCCACAGGGGTGCCGCTGAACTCACCGGTATGCATGGAGAGCGTTGTCGCTGAGCCCGCCACAGGTGAGGTACCTGCAAAACTTACCGTGAAGCTGCCTGCAAGGGTGCCGCTGAAATTGGTGGGGGTGAGCACCCCTTGGTGTGTCATGCTCCAGCCCAGCATCACAGCAGCAGAAAGAAGCAGAGCACTCCTCCGAAACCAGGAAGAGAAGCTTCTTCCTCTTCCGGAGTCTCCCGAGCGCCTCTACCGACCAAGCTTAACTAGTGCCAGCTGTCAATGGAGACACACTCCAGTATCACAATCAGGGCAACATCGAGTGGATTTGGAGCTTAGAGGCCAGATATTGATAATGGGGACAAATACTAACAGCTGTTTTTCAGATAAAAATCTTTGCGTTCAAATAAGTTTGGAAAACACTACTTACCATACCACCCTGATAATACCCATTAGTATTTAAGTGGAGCTAAGATGTTCTACTAGGAAAGAATCCCATTGAACTCTGCTCAACGTAGGAATCCAAAACCCACTTGGTCACAGAACTGTTTCTCCTGATAATTAACAGCCCGCAGAATACTCACTGGGAAACTGCTCCGAGCGTGAGGTGGTGAGACTGGCACACAGTAACCGAATAGGATGAGAAGCCAAGCTGTTGGGCAGCAGCTTGTGTGCCTTCGCTGAATCACAAGGACCACTCCCCGACTGCTGTTTCAAGGAGTCTTCTGCAAGAGAACGCACACAAATGAAGTCTGGGCTCCTTCGTGGCATTTCATCACTTTATTTACTGCACACAAAATATAAGCTCTGCAAATACTGTGGAAATACAGTTTATTTAGGTAACTAAAAATATCCCCCAAATGGCATTTGGCCATGACTGCGTTTCCCAACTCCCTCTTGGCCAATCTTTGCTCTAAATTACCCCTTGATGGTACAATGGAAAGAGGATGGGATTGAAAAGCTGGAATTGATGGTATTTGGGATGCCATAACCCCGCCTCGCCACTCACTCCATTTTCCCTTTGGGGGTTCCTGAGGGAGCTAGAAGCACAAAAAATAATAAATAAGACTCAAAATGATGTTTTATTATTTGCTCACTGGAAGGGGCATAATGTAGCTAAGAATAGGGAGAGCATAGGCAGGCTGCTTGGGAAGAGAGCCCCTACATCATTCACTCGGGTTCAAAATCATTTCATCCCACATTTTGATGGTGTAGAGGAGGAAAAAAACCTTTTTCTTCTACCCTTCAAGATCTCAAACAGAAGTTTATTAACATGTATACCTCACATATACGTGAGATACACCTGAGGGAAATGAGCCACTCGCGTAAGTGGCTGAGAATTCATGCTTAAATACCATCTTGGCTAAAAACAAAAGAGAAAAAAAAAGGGTGTGACAGAGGCCAGTAGTGGGCGAACGACCAAGGAAAGAACAGTGAACAAGAGTAAATTTTGTTATTCAGGTTTAAGCTAGTGTCTTCTTCATTAATAAAGGGCACATAAGTGACAATCCAAGCTACCAGAAAGATTCAGATTATCTGTATAAAATGTGCAGAAGTCTAGCTCTCTCTTGGATAACTTACTCTGGGGAAAAAGCCAGCTACCATATGATAAGCTAGCCTTTGGAAAGGCCCACGTGGTCAGGAATTTAGGGAGGCCTCAGACCCGCAGCCATGAGTACCAAAGACTTCTTAACAACAGCCACGTGAGTGTGCCACCTTGGAGGCAAATCCTCCAGTCTCAGTCAAGTCTTCAGATGACTGCAGCCCCAGCTGACAGCTTGGCTACAACCTCATGAGAGACCCTGAGCCTGAACTATTCCCATATTCCTGGCCCTCAGACACTATGTGGTAATGAATTTTTGTGGTTTTAAGTCACTAAATTTTGGGATAATTTGTTACATAGCAATAGGTAACTAATACAGATTCTCCAAATGTAATTCTGTGTAAGTGATTCTGAACTCTGGGATTCCATCTCATTTTTCCACCAGGAAAAAAAAAAAGCCTTGAATAAAAATTTCTGGCCATGATATCTGATGCTATTTGGATAAAGCTCTCCAAATTCTATTATATCACAACTACATTCCTTCCATTTATTCCCAGATTCATTTAGTTAACAAACGTTATCAAGCACTTACTATGCACCAGGCAACGTTCTAGACCCTGAGGATACAGCAGCAAGCAAGACAGACAAAAATCTCTGCCCTAATGGGACTTAAATACTACCTAAGGGGAAACGAACAACAGTATATAGAATGTTAGGCAGTAATAAGAGCTAAGGAGGTAAAACAAAGCACTGACTTAGATCAATTAGACTTCACTTCCGGCTCTCAGAATAGTCCAGGGCAGTTTCCCTCCATGTGATGATTCAGAGATAGGCTTTTCCATTTCCTGGCTCTATATTCCCAGGGTCTCAGAGTCCCCTAAAGATGACCAGCAGTTAAATAATGAGGGAGAAGGTATACCTATCTGCTTCTCAATCACGTCCAACCCAGAGAGGCACACATCCTCCTTTCCACTCACAAACCATGACAATAAAATGTTGTATGGATCCACTATGTCGCAAAGCAATCTGAGAAATATAGCCCTGACAATAGTTCTATGCTAAAAAGGGGAGCAGAATCTTTGGTAGGCAGCATTTTTCTCTCTGCCACAGTCTCATTGATCGATCCCAGCTCTGCCTGTTCTACCTGCTGGGCCAGACTTAAGCCCAGGCCCAGTCATGCCAAGAGGGAAAAATGTCTCTCACCTTGATATCTAAAATCTCATCCCCCAAAATTTAATCCTTTATCTGAGTCATTTTCCTATTTTTTTTTAACACTGTGTCAAAAATGCAGTCACCTCTAGCAGCAACATAGAGAGTTCTCCCTCAATCCTTAGAAAACCTTTTATTTCTTTTTCATTCCACAAGATAAGAAAGATCAGCTGAGTTGGTAACTCCATGAGTCTTAATGAGGGAAAGAAACAGAGCAGAGTGAGCATGTGCCAATAATCACTCACAGCTTTGCTAAGAATCAGTAGTTGGAATCTCCATCACAAACTGTAAATTACGCAGGCATCATCTTAAACTACTTACCCACAACTACTCTCCCAAGTCAAAAAAACACTTTACTAATACATATTAGCTACACATAGTCCTTCTCAAAGAGAAGCTAACAGCCTCAGTTAATTGCACATGCAGCTAAATGTCAGGAGTAATCACCGAGATGAGACTGGTTCATTAAAGCAAGTCAGGAAAGTGAAGTCTATTTAAAAAGCTAAATGGGGTTCTGAAAGGCAGGCTCTGAAAAGAACAATTTCTGGGCTGATTTTATTTTAATGCAACGATCCACTCTGTCCTTTCACTTTCTATGATTATTTTACAAATTGCAAATTGCATTACCTCAGTCCCTTGGGAAATACAGGTACAAGCCCTGTCTCCACTTCCTAGGACTGAAAATGACTTCAGAGAGGCTGAATCAGAAATTTTTTTGAACATTCTTTAAACATTCTTATGTTCTGTACACAATAGATGCAAATCAGAGTTGTGTTGCCTTGGTTGACAATTTCAGAGTGTCTAACATCAACCTGTAATCTCTCATGCTAAAGAAATTTCTTCACCCAAAACAATTTACCAACTTCCCCTTAGAAAGGCAGATCAATAGCATACGTCTATAAAAGTGAATTAATTTGTTAACCCACAAGAATTTAAAAAGAAAAAAAACCCTGGGTTTTTATTAGCAATCACATCTGTTCTCAGTCTGCCTTTGAAACTGAATGTGTAACATGTCACTACACAGACAGAATGGTGCAGTCATTTTAACTCAGGAGACACTAAAATACACGCTGGTCTTGGTGTTTCTGTCTATGACATTAGAATCAGACACTGCGTGAGGACAATACAAGCCATTTGAAGACTTCTCGTAGGAAACCAGTTTGCAGCTTGGTCAAGACAGTGTTTATTAACATTGACGAAGGCTTCAAGGCCGCCCTTTAAAGGATGCGGCCGATTTTCTCTAGGTGGCTCCGGAATCATCTTTGAAGGTGTATTTGTTTCCGAGGACTGCTGTAACAAAGTATCAGAAACTCAATGGTTCTAAGTAGTAGAAATTTTATTCACATGTGGGGGAGCCCAGCCTAGAGCAGCAGAGCCAATGAGCTAACCACCCCAAATGTGTATGCAATAGATTGTATTTTTGTCTAAGACTCAGGTTTTGTGATTGGTTGTCATGTGGCATTATTGGGACAATAGACAACTGAATCAGAGTCCTAGCTTTTGGGTTCTGCTCTTATCTGAGCAGCATTCAGAAAACCAGACAGCTTCATGATACCTGACTACTCAACAGTTTAATGGGGCAGCCAACCAATTCACTTCCTGGAGCATTTTCCCTTTGTCACCATAAGGATGCAGACATGCGGGTTACTCTGTAAGTGACCTCCCTAGGCATCTTTCATTAGTAGACCAGCCCTGACCACATGAATCGTAAAGATGCTAAAACAATAGGCAAGGGTATGCCTGGCAAAGATAGTGTAGCAAAGCATAGTTTTGTTTATGTAAAAAATATGTACATATGCACAGAAAAGGACCTCAAAGCGTACATGCTAAAGCTCCAAAAGTTTTTATCCTAGGAAACTAGGTGGGATTACAGGTTACTGCTCCTTTTTTGCTCATCCATGATATCTAATTTTCCTGAAATGAACATGAATTTGTAATTTTTAAAATAGAGAAATATAAACCATTAAAGACATAATGAAACAAGAAAAAAGGACTACTATTTAAATTTATTTTCAGGGGTTCAGCAGGTTATTATCATTTGTGGTTTAAGCCAATTATGCAGAATTGTTTGATGAAAATTAATCATCTGAAATTTTAAAAGCAGAAATATGGGGAAATTTCTCTTCTGAAAACGGACATTACTTGCAGACATAAAGATTTGGCAGGTGCACCCAAATAAACAATGCTTTAAAAAAAAAAAAAAAAAGCAGGACCTGAGTGTAACATTTTTCAGTAAATTATTGTCTAGAGCTGGGTCAGCAAATTTTTTTCTGTGAAGGGCCTGATGATAGTAAATGTTCGAGGCTTTGTGGACCAGATTGTGTCTGGCAAAACTACTCTGCCATTGTAGCACAAAAGTGACCTTAGACAATATGTGAATGAATGGGCATGAATATGTTCTAATAAAACTTTATTTATAAAAGCAGATGGCAGGCTGGATTTGGCCCACAGCCATAGTTTGTCTATTTCTGATTTAGACAAATTGCTACCAAAACAATAATAGCTCATGATCATATTGATAATAATTTATGTACCTATGTCATATAGTGTTCTCTGCACCTCGAAGTCCCTGTCTGCTTTTGTCTGCTGTCAAATTCTTTTCTTTCTTTATGTCGCAGCCTCTTCATCCAAGAAACTGGAGGCTGCTTATTTTAGAATGATGTACTAATCACAGATTTACTCATCTTCCTCCTCCATTAGGCTAAGAGCACCTAAGAGCAAGATTATGTCTTAATCACTTTTATATCCCCAGAGCCCTGTGGAGAACTTGGATCATAGACAGTGCCCAAAAAAATGAATGTGAAGTGAGTAATTCAACAAAGCACAGTCATGTCAAGAGAATAAGAAGACGAGTCACAGACTGGGAGAAAATATTTGTAAAAGACATATCTGATAAAATACTGTTATCCAAAATATATAAAGAATTCTTGAAAATGAACAATCTGATTCAAAAATTGGGCGAAAAGATCTGAACAGACACCTCACCAAAGAAGATACACAAATGGTAAATAAACACATGAAAAGATGTTCAACATTATACATCTTTTGGAAATTTCAAATTAAAACAATTCTACACACCTGTTAGAATAGCCAAAATTCAGAAGGCCAACATCATATGCTGACAAGGATGTGAAGCAATGGGATCTCTCATTCAATGCTGGTGGGAATGTAAAATAGAACAGTCACTTCAAAAGACCGTTTGGCATTTCTTATAAAACTAAACATACTCTTTGTACAATCCAGCAATCATACTCCTTGGTATTTACCCAAAGTACTTGCAAACTTATGTATACACTAAAACGTACACACAGATGTTTACAGCAGCTTTATTCATAATCATCATAACTTGGAAGCACTCAAGATGTCTTGCAGTAGGTGAATGGATAAACAGTGGTACATCCAGACAATGGAATACTATTTAGTGCTTAAAAAAAAAAATGAGCCATCAGGCCATGAAAAGACATGGAGGAACCTTAATATATATTACTAAGTGAAAGAAGCCTGTCTGGAAAGGGGACAAACTATAGGATTCCAGCAATATGATGTTCTTGAAAAAGCAAAACTAAGGAGATAATAAAAAGATCAGTTATTTCCAGGGGTTGGTGGCAAAGGGAAGGGATAAACAGGATGTATAATGTATTTTAGGGCAGTGAAAATACTCTCTGTGATACTATGATGATGCATACACTTGTCAAAATTCATAGAATGTACATCACCAAGACTTAACCCTATGGACTTTAACTGATAATGATGTGTCGATGCAGGTTCACTGATTGTAATAAATGTCCCGCTCTGGTGTGGGATGTCGATAGTGGGAGAGGCTATGTATATCTGGTTAGGAGGGCAGGAGGTATATGGGAAATCTCGGTACTTTCCACTCAATTTTGCTGTGAACCTAAAACGACGATAAAAAAAAAGTCTACTTTAAAACACACACACACACAGAGTCACATCATTATTGCAAGTGCTTACTCAGCCTCTTCTCTGGACTTTAGGAGACATTAAAAGCTTATTACCTGATTAGCCAATGAATCTGACACCAAAAGCACACGTGACAAAACAAAAAAATTAGATGAATTGAACTTCATCAAAATGAAAAACTTTTGTGTTGCAAATGTGACTTACCATCAAGAAAGTGAAAAGACAACTCACAGAACAGGAGAGTATTCTTTACACTTCCTGTGTCTCATAAGGAACTAATATCTAGACTATGTAAAGAACTCTTATAATTCAATAATAAAAAGAAATATGCCGATTTAAAAATGGGCAAAGGATTTAAATAGAAATTTCTACAAAGGTCTACAAATACACATTTCTTAGTATGAGTAAAACACTGCAATGATAATAATGATTGTTAATACCAATTTTATGTTAAAAGAAATTAAACTCTTTCACATAAATAGGGAAAGAGATTGACAATAAAACTAGTAAGTGAAACTAATATAATATTGTATTCAACTATAATTGAAAAATTATATTTAGAAAAACCCTTATGTTCTTTTATCCCCACCAATGTTATACAGTTTTAATAAGTGGCTAGGTTATATATAACTTTAATTTTTATAGAATTACTTGGTGTATGCTCAGTCATAAATTAAACAAAATAAGCTTAAGGATTGTATTTAATTTTTTGTTCTTTAAACGTCTCAAACCATTGCAGATATGAAAACACAGTGGGGAACTTCCAGGCCTGTTTCCCCATGAAAGCAGCCCCTATAGGAAAAGCAAAGCCTCGAAGCTGCTTTGGTCCTTCCCCTCATCTCCAACACAAACACTCGCTTTCAATTCCACAGCCACTCCAAGTCCAGAGGAAATGAGTGTAGGGTCCTGGGCACACGGAAAGGGGGTGCTGGGGAAGAGCAGGAGGAGATCCAGACCTACCTGTCTCTCCCCACACACCACCACCACCAAACACACCTCCGAGAATTGCCTTGATCCGAGTTGTAAAACTTTTTAATTTCCATCAGAGCAGAAGAGGGAACACGTCCCAATTATGAAATCAAGGTTGGAGGAACCAACTCCGGGGGTCAGTCATCTACTTAAAATTCTGGATGTTTTAAAAACATTTGAAATCAAAGTTATCACTGTAATCCCTTTCGACCATGTTAAGTCCTTTTTAGATTAAGACACGTGTTTATATTGATAATTAAAATAAACTTCCTTCCTTATACATTTTTTTTAAAGGGTTAGAAATGACAGTGTCAAAAGTTCAGTTTTCTTACCCTCTTCATTGGTTGCGGGTTTCATTTCACAGCAGACATCCATCCACCAATAAATGTTTGTCAATCTCCGCAGCAAAGTGAACAGACACACAATTGCAAAAGGTGCGCTCCATTGTTTTTTCCAAGCCTGTCTCCCGAGTCCTTTTATTTAAACAGAAGAATTCATTTCCTTTAAAAGATTTAGCACTTTGATTAATCAAAAATTGGGGATGAAAAAGTTATACTAGATCCAGTCAAACAATAGCCAGGCTTTGTTCCCACCTAATTAAAAAGTAGAAAAGAACCTGGTTTCCATTCCATTCTAATCGTGTTCCTTTCAACAGCAGCGTGATAAGCTAAGGAATAATGATAAAATGCAATTACTTAAATTCCAGTATTTTAATTATTCCAGACGTGTTTGAGTCTATTCTGTATTTTCTTTATGTACCTGCATTACTGCCAACATTTTACCTTATTATTGGGAGCTGCATAATTCCTAAAGCATTGGTTTCTGGCTTAAGTGTGCATTTTGTAAATATAGTTTGGCCATATTAACTAGAAAAGAAACAGTAATCCTCTAACAATCACTTAGGAGAGTAACAAAAGAATATACAAAGATGTTCTTAGGAAAAATTGTCAAAGACTTGGAAAGGGGCAATAGATTACCGAATGTTCTTCCAGCGCGGTGCTGGGTATTTTCCAGTGACCCCCCCGACCCCCCCCCCACACACACACACACGATTATTCAATTCCATAGGGCTATGCACCTGTGCTTGGCTGGCATTCCACTGATTAGGCCATTTTACATTTTTAAAAAAAGGTAGAAGTTAAGTTGTAGAAAACTGTCAGTAATAAATAATTGCTATCCATTGAAATGCAAAATAACTTCGGTAAAAATATCATGAATTTCTGCCTTGTAGAAAGGATGACCTCAAACGTTATATTTTATTGCTATATAGGACAGCACTGCCATATACATATATAGTAAGACATATGTCATTTTACATTTTTTAGCAGCACATTACAAAAGGTGAAAAGATGAAATTCATTTCAACAAATAATCAACTTTTAAAATATTTAGATATCTTATATTCTTTTTTTGTATATTAAGTCTTCAAAATCCAGTGTGTTTTTTTGCATTTCCAGCACATCTCAATCCACACTAGCCACATTTCAGGTGCTCGATAACCACATATGGTTAGTGGCTACCATACTGGATGATACAGCTATAGTTTTTCTTTGTCTGCATAGGTCTAGATGGTTCGACTATTACATCTTCCCATGCAACTATATACTTACCAGCGTTAACCCTAGATATTTCTTCAGCATCCACTATGTGCCTGGCTGTTTGCTACTTACTAAGACAGGTATAAAAACTGTGTAATGAAATCCTCGGCCCTCAAAATATAAGGTGAGATAAAACGCATAATCACTAAAAAATTAGAAAACAAGACATTGTATAAATGAATTCTTGAATTTAGTGGATCATAGGGAAGCAAAAAAATCAATACAGCTAGGTATAGTCAAGGAGGAGATTTGGAAGAGAAGGAGCCAAGGATATTGCATCCTTAATAAACAGGATGAGGAAGGAAACAGATAAATTAGAACTTAGACAAACAGGAAGTTACTGGCCTCATTTGATCAAAGACTATTTATTTGGTTTAAATGATAGCTTTATAATGCATCATTGCTCTTAGCTGAATTAAAATAACTTTAGAATGAAAATAAATCTTGTATGTTATATGTTCTACGATCTCAGTTGTTTTAAAAATACATTAAAAGAAAAAATGTCCCCTGGATAATAATTGATTACAATGGGGTGATCCTGCCTCTTTGAAGTTTATTATACCTTTATTTAAAAAAAAAATCACTTAATATTTTATAATGAAAATATATGCATATTGCTTATAATATGTAAAGAATTTGCATTTATCTGATGGCTCCAGAAATTCTGAAATAACATTGGACAAATAGGTATGTCTAACAACTCCGGTATGACTTCCTGATGCTTTAAAAACTAGAACAAGAGTCCAGGGCTTTTCGCATATTCCAGAACCATGGGCTATGGGACTATTAAACTGTGGAGAAGATTTTCATCCGTTTTCCATGAATTTTGTCTTGCAACTGTGAGAAGAGTCAAATACTGCTCAAGTGAGTAAGTGGCCACTTGGGGTTAATTTTGCTTTTGGAAAAGCAGCCTGTAAAGGTGACCATGGTTTTGACAGTAAAGCTAATCACCTGCCCAAGGTGGTTCACCTGCTCGCTCATCCTCTGCTGGCCATGTAACGGATAAGAATTTTAAACAGCTTTCATCTTTGACCTTTGTCTTTATGATTTAGCATATAGAGCAAACAGTTGTCATATTGTCCAGTTAACTTGACCAAGCAGCCCTTGAAGAATAATTGGATCCTTTACTTTCACTTTGGCCACCCTATCTCTAGGGCAATCATCAAGCATGTCTTACCCTTACTTGCTTTTGTTATTCACTAATTACTATTAACCATTGCCCTTTGTCTACTTCATGCTCTCATTCTGACTCTTTCCACCTACTCAGCTATTTCCCTTCCTTCCCACACATTCTCCTGCTATAGCCCAGTAGTTTCAAGCTGACTTCTTGAAACAAGCCTGGCACATTTTCAAAATGCTAGAACATTTAGGAGACTTATAATGAGATGGCTGTTTAAGTGTGACAACACCTTATTCAGTAAAGCTAGAACTTTACCGATCAGCCACTGTATTTATAGATTTATGAAGCTATAGGGTTGTTGTGTTTTTTTTAAGCAAGTGCAGATATAAAAAAAGTCTTGGATAGCTTGCTTGTGCTCATGGAGCCAAGCAATGAGAAAAGAGAAGTGTGAACTATAGAAAATAACATACAATGTATATGAGTTTATTATAGTGTTCTTTATGTAAATGAAAACACTGGAAACAACCTAATAGGGAAATGATGGGAGAAATTATACATCTAAACAGTGAAATATCATGCAATTATTTGAATTAAGATATTATTTGAGGAAAGAGTTATTAAGAATAGACTTCTAATATTACTTGCTTTATATATATATGATCCCACTCACTTGTCCCTGGGGCTTTAATGCTCCTCTGTTACCTGAATGAGAAATCTTTTTTCCCCTCTCCCTGCCCCCAGCCAACCTCTGTGTGCCCAAATCCAAATGCTACATATTTGTCAACAAACATTTATTTATTCGACAAGCATTTATTTTGTACCCTGCCAATTGACACGTGCTCTCACGGGGTTCACGATCAAATAATCATACAAATGGAATGAGTGCTGTGAAGAAATGGTTATAAAAAGGGATGGTCTAGAGAAGGCTTCCCTATGGAAGTGACACGGGGTGGGACCTAAAATACAAGTAAGATTTATGAAGAAGTATAGGGGTAGGGGGCAACATGTGCTATGACCCTGTTACAGAAAATGCATGGTATTTTCAGAGAACTGGAAAAAAGGCCCGTGTGGCTGCAACACAGAGAATGATGAGGAAGTACTTCGAGATGAGGCAGAAAGGAGGATAAGTATGCAACTACGTAAGACTTGGTGGTTTTAACATAGACTAATGGAAAGTCACTGAAGGACTTGAAGGTCAAAAAGTGGAAGGTGACATGATCCAACTCGTGCCTGGAAAAGATACTGGCCTCTGTGTGGAGACAGGATTGGAAAGGGACCAGGGTCAATTCTGGGAGTCCCGTTAGGAGTCCACCACATTGCTCTACGTGATAGTTCCAGCTCGACCTAGGGAGCTGGCTATGGAGGTAGAGAAAAGGAGACAGATCTGAGAGGTATTCAGAGTATGCACTTCATAGGGCTTGATGATAGACCAGAATGGAGAATGAAGAACAGAAGTAGCCAGGACGATTCCTGGGTTTCTGGCTTGTGGAACTGGATGGATAGTGGTGTCCTTCATTAGATTAGAAGGTGAGGTTCAGGACTGATGATCATGAGTTTGCTTAAGTTTACCATTCCATCATGGGCTTATAGATAATATTGAAGTCATGGGCAGAGACGAGACTTCCTAGGAGGAGAAGATAGGGTAAGAAGAGAGGAGAGTCTGAACTGAGCCTTGAAGAACTTCATCATTGGTTTGGAAGATGCAACTACAGAAGGGAAAAAGATGGTCAGAAAAGGAAGGACAAAATCATGAAAACATGATGTCTCAAAGCCAAGACAGAATGTGTCCAAATCTTCCATAATCCTCCCAAACAATGGTGATTTATCAGCCTAAAAACTTTAGCTAAGTTGTTTTATTACACCTTTTCCTTTTTATATTCTTTCCCACATGTAGAGTATGGCTATTTGTGGCACATCGTTACCACTATTATAGTGTAAGACCCTTAAAGGCAGTGACTATGCCTTGTTTATCTTTGTGTCTACAAAAATAGCGCCAAGTACTGACTATGTGATATGCTCATAATTATTTGTTAAACGAATGAATGAATCATGGTATGGTAAGCCATTCAAAATTTAGTTGCAAAGTCATAGAACTTTTATAGCATCCAGAGATGTTAATGACTGAAGTGAAGTCGTGGAGATGTACCACATATGACACCACATTGAGGGATCTAAGATAAGATGCCTTAGGACATGCAGTATTTTCAACAATACTCATCAATGCCATGGAAGTAAAAGGAAAGCCGAATCTGTAGTCTACTACAATTACTACAGATACAAGTCCATGACAGTTTTTGAAATGGACTTTCCAAGATTGTTGGGACCAACAATCGTGTTCAAGTTTGCACTGATAAATCATTGTTGCTTGTGGTATCCAGGTGGCAAATTTGTACATTTCCTTCATCAAGAAACTTCAAAAGTTGTGGTGGGAAGACAGACAGGATTTCAGAAACCAGTTTGGAGGGAAAATTGTTAATACCACTGGGAATCTGTGTCCAAAGCATTGATGTTGTTAGATTAACTCAATTGTAAGAAATTATCGGCAGGTTTCCACATAAATAATAATCTGTTCATTTTATGGTCCCCTCTCCTTACTGTTGGCCCCACTTAACTCCCACTAAGAAACAGGGTTCAATCAATGTAGCTGCAGCATTTATGGAAGGCTCCACATAAAAAGAAGGGCTTTAGTGGGGCCTTGAAGAATGGGAAAACCTCTGATGGGCCAGTATACAAAACAGAAAGAAGAAAGCAATGTGCTAAGCAGCGGGGCTGAGGAGTGTGAAGTGCCCTGAGATCCAGGAGACCCTGACCTGGTCACAGTAATGGATTCGGCTGGGAGGCAGTGTGTGAGGTATGGTCTGGGGAGACACGTGAAGAAAGTTCTCGCTTATTTGATGCATGAGTTGAAATGTTACTCTGTAGATGGTAAAGTATCCGTGGTGCGATCATCCTTGATTGGGTGTGACAAGAGAGGCAGGAGGACAGAATGTCAGCCTCACACATGGAACTCTTCCAAACCACACATGATCTCCCCTGCCACAGTCGAGAACCATTGCTAAAAGAAAACAGAACTCAGACAAAATCCTCAAAGGCAGAGAAAAGGTCTTGGCTGGGATTTCACAGCAGCAAAATGATAACTGTGATAAGAGACCAGCCCTCTCACCACTGAGCTTTGTACTTGCCTTTCTGTTCCCTCACTTCGGTGGCCCGTGTATGTGAACTTTCCCCCAGGAAACCCTTCTCCCTCGGACTCTTTAGCTGAACAACTCAGAAGAAATCTTTTTCTTTGTGTTTCCATGGCTGAGTGAAGATGGACTAATATTTTCCAAAATTGCCTTGCAAACCACTAAGAGATCTAAAACAAGATTAAAAAAGCACGAAGAGTCAATTTTCCCAAATAAAGGTTTGGGTACAAACTTCCCAAATGAAGCAGTGAACTTGAGAGATGCTACTAAAGAAGCACCTCCCAGTCAGACACCCCAGTCCCTGCACAAGGGGGTACAACTACATAGAGCACTTAGCTCTTACTAAAAAGCCCCTTTCCTCTCCAATTTTCAGGCATCACAAAATTCCCAGCTTTTCCCTATCCTACCTAAAAAGTTACTTACCCATGCCATTTAGCCCACCATTCTGCTCCCTTTACTATTCTCCTTTCTACAAATCATCCCATATATCGCCTTCCAAAATTACACAGTCTGTTACTAACCCCTTCCCCCTCCGTTTTCCCTCCATCTTCCTTCCTCTCCCCTTCTCTCTCTCTCTGTCCCCTCCCTTCTCTCCCTCTCCCTCTCCCTGTTCTCCTCTCTCTCTCTCTCTCCCCTTCAACATGGGCCTTTTCTAATAACTCTGTTGCAGGCAGTAAATACCAAAGTGTATGAATGCCTAAATGTCTTCATTTCATCCAGGAGCCAATCGTCCCAATTCCTTGTTGACCCTGAGCTATGTGACCACAAAGTTCTGCATGTGCTTCAGCACCCAGGAAAAATGCCAGTGTTCACTAACCCAACCTTATTTTTTCAAAGCTCTCTTACCTGCTTGAGGCCCCAGGTTTCTGATAGAGGCACACACCTACTTCCCATCCAGAGAAGGGCGGCAGTGACCAGCACCCTTGAACACCCAGTGAGTGACATGGATCACATCCTCAAAACCACCTGCTCTGCCACCCTTGAAATAACTCTCTCAACATACTTCTCCTCTACTCCCAGGCCCCCAACACTCACATGTGAAACTGCAAAAGATGTTCTCATAGATTTCACAATACAACAATTTCTTTACTTTCTTAGAAGACTAAGATTCTGAGAGAAAGCTGGCAAACACTAAGAGGAAGGAAAAAGAAAGAGAAACTTCGGTAACAAGTAGTGACAAAGCCCCTAAAAGTGTTTTTGAACTTCTCTTTCAATAGACTTTTTCAGCAAAGTCTATTAGAAAGCGACAGGAACTACAACGCATCGGGGGGACTCTTAGTGTTCACATGAGAGTGAGGACCAAGCATAGTATACCACTCAGTGGCCTGCAGAAGTCTGTATTACTTGCAGCCAAGTTAAAAAAGGAAATCACTCTTGTGGTAGGTCATTTCCAAAGGTGGGGCCCACCAACTCTTCCATGCCTAGACACACATGCCACTCCTCTCATCAAGATGGGAGCCTCTTTACCCCTGGACTGGTCTTTTCATTTGCTTTGGCCAATAGACTGAGGCAGAAATGACATTCTAGTACTCCTAAGAACTACAAGAACCTTCAGGCCTTAAGACTTGCCATTTCTGCTGTGTTTTTGAAAATCAGCTGACAGGTTAAAAGCTCAAGAGCCCAGCCAGCCCCCAGTCACTGCAGCTGAAACCAAACATGTACGTGATAATATTTTGGATATTCCAACCCACCAGAACTCCCTGCTGAATACAGTCAACACCATATCGAGTAGAACTACCCAACGGAGCCCAGTCAACCCACAGAATCCATGAGAAAATAATAAGCTGTAACTGCTTTAAGCCACTAAGTTTTGAGGGAGTTCGTTACACCGAATTAGATAACTGAGATAACTCTGTTTATTCATTCAACCCATCTCAGTCAAAGATACCAACAAATTTGGGTCCCAAGTTAACCTCTTAATTTTCCTATTTTTATGTTTGAACTGTCCTTTTGTTGCTTGAGTGTTCTATATTGATCTCAACCATGCATTCCAGACAGTTTTGATTTCGAATATTATACCCATCATTCCCATAAGAATAGTCAGTTATTAGAGCTTACTTTTGAGCTCATAAACTCTGACCACTTTATCTATATTACTCCCTTAATATAGTTAATGCTTCAACTTCCTTTTTGATTCTGAAGGTACTTTAGATTTTATTATTGGCCTGAATTTTAAATTTTACTTTCAAAATGTCCTGTGTCTGTATTTGCTGTGATAATTTCCTTTGAATGTGTTTTGCAATGTTATTCACGCTTTTCAAATGTAAATTAAATGAGAGCAATTCATATCAGACAATAGCATTCATCAGATGTCACCACTGGAATGGAAGGTTTCTCCAGGGATTCAGCTCTAATCCTTCTCTCTGCCTTACTCTATAGAATCTCTGTGTGACTTTATCAATGTCAATGACTTCAATTAGCATCTGAAAAATGATGACTCACAAATGTAGACTTCCCACTTGGACTTTTCTCCTGAGATTCCGATATAGTTCCAACTGTCCACCAGAAATCTCTATTTGGCTGTTCTACAGGCTTCACAAACTCAACATCTCCAAAATGGAATTCATTGTTCCCCAAGACTCATTCTTCCTCCATTAATCCTTCACTCAATGCATTATAGCAGCATTCTTTCAAAAATCTGGCATGTGGGTCTCCCCACCAGACTAAGAGCCCTAGGTCCCATTCATCTCCAAATCTTCAAATCTGAGCACAGGACCTAGTACATTGTAATGGTCACCAAGTGTTTTTTTCAATTAATAATTGAATGAAAAAAGTTTATTCTGGTCTTGGTTACCCAGAAAGAAATATCAGCCCCTGTCTAACCCAGCTAAATGTTCCAATACTTTCAGCACCATCTAGTCATGTCCAAGGCATTGAGACTTTTGTGAAAAACCTTGTCACAAGTAGCAGGAAGAGTAGGAACCAAAGGAGCAAGCACAGGCCCTATATGCTTGGGAAAATCTTATCTTTGATATGCCATGAAATACAGCTTTTCTTACCAGCACTGACGGAGTTCATCTGAACAGGTCACATGATGGACCCATTGTCACAGGTCCCGAGCCCCTGCTGGACCCGAGCTCGGTTCTGAGCAAAGCATGTCACGTTCCCGATTTCAGGACTGAGACATTTTCCCAGTCATTCATGCTGCCGTAATCCCCAAAGTATTCTTATACTTCCGCAGCTGCACAATTATCAAATGGCCCTACCTTGTGGAAAACAAGTTTTAATATTTTTTTCCTGGTTACAAAATTCCAGCCAGTTCCAAGTAGTTCAATGTCAATTCAATTCAAATGTCTGGTTTCTTTAAGGCGCTGTGCTGCAGATGTTGTTGGGTCATGTATACAAACCCAAATCTTGTTTGGGTCATATTACCCACCTCCCTCTCTTTTTGTAGCTCTGGAGGTCCAACCTACTGCAAAGACTAAATCAGTCTGGGCCACAGGCATTTTGAGTTTGTCTTTGTAGCCTAAACGTCTTGCATTCTCTAGGTAGGGTCATGACTGACAGATCTGTGAATATTATTTTTAAGATTTCTGTCTGTTTTTATATTCCAGATTAACTTATAGCATCTTAAATAATGAATTATTTGATCTGACCATTTCTTATTGAATCAAGCACAATCTCAGCTAATCTCAGCTATAATGAGATATCCTCTGGTTTTATAATTCTAGACTCTTAAAAGTAAACCTACATTTTGTTCATTCAAATACATTTCCTTTTCTGAATTTGGGGTGATTATAACGGGTTTATTCAAAATACTCTATTAAAACAGCACCTCCAATTTCATAACATCTGAATAAAGAAATTTAATCTCCCTGAAAACAATTTTTGGCATTAAAATTCACTATATCCATTTACATAATTTCAGGGAAAGCTCAACCAAAACTACTAATCTACTTAACTCCTTGTGCTTGGTGAAGTGCAATAGAACATGAATATATAGTCAGAGGAGTTTCTTTCATTATCAGATTGTGTTACATACGCTATTTCTATAACAAATCTTATCACCCTCTCCCTTCCTTTCCCTTTTTGTACATAGTCAATAAAACTTATACTATTATACATTGAATTAACTAGGGAGTGGAGATTTAATATATTTGTAAAATGTAAATTATAGATAAATCTGCGCCAATGTGCTATCAGCAAAGATCTTAACAGATGTACATTACTTAATAAACCTACTAATAGTTTAAGTGAAAATGGGTAAAGCTCAAGTATCAGAAAATAACAATCAACTTTAGCAAATCTCTTCATTAAAGTTACAAGTATTTTTTGGATCTCAAAATTCAATACAATCCCTATCAAAATCCTAGCTGCCTTTTTCTTTTTCAGAAATTAACAAACTGACCCTAAAATTCATATGGAAATTCAAGGGACCTATAATAGCCAATACAATAGGAAAAATAACAAAGTTGGAGAAGTCGCACTTTCTGATTTCAAAATGTACTGCAAAGTTACAGTAATAAGGCAATGTGGTACTGGCGTGAAGGTAGACGTGCAGATTGAAGGAATAGAATTGAGACTCCAGAAATAAGCCCTTACATTTCTGATCAATTGATTTTTGACAAGAGTGCCAAGACAACTCAATGGAGAAAAAATAGTCTTCAACAAATGGTGCTGGGACAATATGCAAAAGAATGAAGTTGGCCTCCTACCTCACACTATACAGAAAAATTGCCTTAAAATGAATCATAGACCTAAATGCAAAAGCTGAAACTATAAAACACTTAGAAGAAATCATAGAAGTACATCTTCATGACTTTGGGTTAGGAATGATTTCACATATGACACCAAAAACAAAAGTGACAAAAGAAAAAATAAATCGGACATGATCGATATTAAAAAGTTTGTGTTTCAAAGGACACCATCCAAAAAATGAAAAGACAACCCACGAAATAAGAGAAAGCATTTGCAAATCATATCACAGTGGTATCCAGAATATGAAAAGAACACTTACTACTCATTAATAAAAAGACTAAGAACTCAACTGAAAAATGGGCAAAGGATCTGAATAAACATTTCTCCAAAGAAGATCTACAAATGATCAATAAGCACATGACAAGGTGCTCGACATTATTAATCATCAGGGAAATATAAATTAAAAACACAATGAGATATCGCTTCTAACCCACTAGGATGGCTATAATCAAAGAGACAGACAACAAGTACTGTCAAGGATGTGGAAAAATTGGAACCCTCATATACTGCTGGTGGGAATATAACATAGTACAACTGCTTTGAAAAAGTTTGGCAATTCTTCGAAAAGTTACACATTGTGTTACCGTATGATCCAGCAATTTTATTCCTAGGTATATATACCCAAGAGAAATGAAAACATACATCCACATAAGAACATGTACACAAATATTCGTAACAGCACTATATCAAAATAATCAAAAAGTGGAAACAAGCAAATGTCTGTGAACTTATGAATGGGTAAAGATTTGGTACATCAGCTTTTTTAATGTTATCCAATCCAATCCAACGTGTGTTGTGAGGGGCTTCCCATACAACATCAAGCAATCCTCAGACACCAGCAGGGTGTTAGAGAGCATAACTAATTCTCACACTGTCTACCTGGAGATAGCATCAGATCCACAAGTTGAGGGCTCCGCCCTACCAGACTGGCCCCTCCCCAACTTCAGCATTAGCGAGTCCAGGTTGTTACCTGTGCTCCTGACCAACTGGCTATAAATCAGAGGTTCCCACGACCTCCTCCTCAGGTTCAATTAATTCACTACAGCAGCTCACAGAATTCAGAGAAACATTTTACTTACTCAATTATTGGTTTATTAGAAAAGGGTATAACTCAGGAACAGCCAGACAGAAGAGATGCGTAGGGCAGGGTGTGGGGAAAGGGTGCGGAGCTTCCCTGCCCACTGCACCACTCTGCCAGCACCTCCACTGTGTTCACCAACCTGGAAGCTCTCCAAATCCAGTCCTTTTTGGTGTTTTGGAGGCTACATTACCTAGGCAAGATTGATTAAATCATCGGCTATTAACAACTTATTTATCCACCAGCCCAACTCTCTTCCCTCTCCTGAGGCCAGTGAGTGGGACAAACAGTTCCCTCTAATTACATGGTTGCTCCTGGCAACCAGCTCATCCTTAGGGGCTTTTCAAAAGTCAGCTCTTAACTAACAAAAGACACCTTATTTCTTTCATCACTTAGGAAATTCCAAGGTTTTTAGGAGCTCTGTGCCACAAAACAGGACAAAGGACTAAATAAATATTTATTACAAATCATAATATCACCTCAATGCACTGGAATATTATTCAGCAATAAAAAAGAATGAAGTACGGATGAGTGAAACCTTGAAAACATTATGCTAAGTGCTAAGTGAAAGAATCCAGTCATAAAATACCACATAGTATGTGGTTCCATTTACACGGAATGTCCAGAATAGGCAAATCTATAGAAACAGAAAGCAGATTAGTGATTTCTTAGGGCTGGGTGAGATGGAGTGGAGTGGGAATGGGAAGCAACTATTAATAGGCCCCCTGTTTCTTTTAAGGCTGTTGAAGAGAAAAACCACATGCCTAAAATGGCGCTGCTTGTGCTAATATCCAAAGTACCTAGACTTAATACCTGACCTGATTGCAGTTTTGACCTTCACCAGAAATATAATCTTAATCAACCAGTCTAGAATTTTCTGGTCAAGCATCAATAAGGTAACCTGTCACGTGGGCCCTTCCCAAAGGAAGATAAGGCGATATGCATGATAAAATCCTTTCTGTACCCTTCCCCCCCCCAAAAGACTAAAAATAGTCCTTCTTTTCCCTTTGCTAATAGCTCCCATGCTATACCCTTCTTCCTGTAAAACCCCTATTTCCTACAACCCCTCAGAATACCCTTCTGGTTGCTGGATGGGATGTTGCCCCATTCATGAATTGCTTAATAAAGTCAATTAGATCTTTGGATTTACTTGGTTGAATTTTGGGTTTTTTTAACAGGGTACATGAACATTAGATTGCGATTATGGTAGCATATCTTGTGAACGTAACCCAAAAAATTAATTATACACTTTAAATAGGTGAATCATGGGTATGCAAATTATATCTCAGTACAGTTGTTAAAAAATAAAAGTAATTTTCATCCCATCTCATGCCAAAATTCATTATGAAATCTGAATTCGGACATCTGAATTAAGAAAGTTTTATGAAATTCCTTTTTCCCCTCAATAGTTTTGATCTGTAACTGAATATTTTCTAACTGAAGTGGCTGCTAAATTGATCTTATTCCTCTCCCAAGGGCAAATTTCTTCAAATTTCCCTTTGATAGTTCTTTCCCCAGTAGAGATCAGTACTCTTGTGCTTAAAAGATGCAGGCCCAAATGACTCTTCACTTATCTCCTGGGCAGCAAGCTGTGTTGCCACAAGAAACCGTTTTTCTTTTGATTCGAAAGACTTGACCAGCCTGCTTCCTAATATCCTGCTCAGAGAATGTTTCTTTACTTCTGTCAGGAAAACTGGTGAAAGATTTTGAAATGGACCCCCAGAAATTAAGTTCTGGGTGTTCTGCCTCCTGCACCCTTTCAAGTTATCTGATTCTATAGGGACTTGTGCTTTTTGATATCTTTGAGCTATTTTACAACTCTGTAAAATGCAGAAAAATGATAATGATGTAAATGATTCATATCCATTGAAATACAAAACTACTGCATCCTGGAATGAAATGGATTATTACTGACGAGTTTGGCATCTATTTTCTTATGTGAACAAAAAACGACAACATAGTAAACACCACAGGCTCAGTGACTGAAAGTAAGCACACAGGATGATCATGAATTCCTAACTAGGCAGGCAGTGGTGGGTAGTCACGCCCTAAGTCTACGGCTTCCTTAGGGAAGGTCAGTCTTTACTTCGGTGAGCCCTGTTCATTGTTCTCATGCATCCAGGTAACACACCTTTGAAATGTCAGTCATTTTCCTTCCCACACCCCTCAGACAGCCCAATGGCTGGCGCCAGAGCACAAGACCACAGAACGCCTCGCTGTTCTCTCGTCGCCCACACAGCATCTCCATGTGCTGTAAATGTTAGATGTTAACTCTCCTGTATGCGGCAAGGTGAAAGAAGTCTGCGTTTCTACATGTCACTTTTTATCCAAGCCTGGAGCTTTCTCCACGCTGCTTTCTCCTGCCTCCTTAACCTGCTACTGATGGGTTTCATACAACCTACTTTACGTTTTCTCCTTTGATTCTAAATGTATAAAATGAGCTGCAAAACTGCCATTCACTGGAACATTTTCTCAATCTATTGAGATCTTGCTTCCAGGCACATCCTCAAAAATACGGCTCAATTATATTCTGACAAAATTTTTCTACAGGTTTAGATGGTGTTACGTCAACACCTGGAAGCATTCCTAATTGCCTTTAATGTGCACTCTTTGAATTCCCCTTTGAACTGGTTGTAACATCTTACTGGTTCGCTCAGTAATTAATGAGATAAATGAGATATTTCACATGTGTTCATTTTATATTTGCAATAAGAGTCCTGATTTCAAGATTTGCCTAGAAAAGTATACTTTAACACTTCTACTTTACACACAGTGTAGTGTGGTTTGGTTTCCCTAAATTAGCCCCTAAGAAAGTGACAGACAATAAATTAACTAATAATTCATAGTTCAGTACTAATAACAGTTTTAGTATGTCATAGATATTAGCACAATACCCAATGTATAGTTGATGCTCAATAAATTTTTGTTAAATAAGCCTTTTTTTTTTTTTCTTTTGCTGCACATCAGGAAGTCTTATCTATTGTCAGGGGGGCCCCCTCATGTACAGTCATTTAACGTCTTCCCAAATCAGCCCTCTCTGTGATGCTGGCAAAGCCTTTCACCAAGGCCTTCACACACAGCAATTCTGGCCTCTATTAGTATGATCTGAGGACTTCCAGCCTACTTCCCCAGTCCCATTGTTTTCAGAGTGTCTCAGTAAAAATGCACCAACACCAGAGAGAAAAGATGTCAAAACAAACAACTCTGGTAAGTGAAGGACTCATCTGTCAGCCCATCCTCCAACTCCCCAAACTCCAGTAGCAGGGACGGGAGGGGGTAATATTTCCCCATCTAAGAACTTTGTGCCTTTGGTACGTTAATTTCCAGTCTCCTTGAAGGTAAAGCAGTTGTCCTTAAGAGGATCAGTGATTCACCTTTTCCTCATTCTTGGCAAATCTAAGAGAAAAGAGGGCAAAGGAGGTAAATGCATAACCATGTGAGGTGCTAACTCAATTATGAGTGGAGCAGCCTTACAATTATGGTTAGTAAGGAAAAGTCTATATTCCTCATCATCAAGTTTTGACCGTATTCTGAGAACTAAGGCTTATCCTTCAATGATTTGTGTTTATTCATTCATTCAATGAACATTTATTAAGCTCTTGCTAAGGGTCTGGCACTTTGTTGGGCAATGTAGAAGATGCTGAAGGTGCCTCTAGGAACTTCCCAGAGGTCACCTACAGAGAATTCTCTTACAGGCCAATGACACTCAAGGAACACTAAAGAAATGGGCTTACCTAAACATCCCCGAAGTGACAGATGGAAGTGAGTAGATAAGGACCAAACTTCCTACCCCTCAGGGAGCTGTTCCACAGTCTCTCAGAAGGTTCCCAGAGGGTTTGAGCCTCTGTTGCCCAAAGTAGTATCCGGCTCATCCATGCACTTCTTGAATGACTTCTACCTTCTCTCTCTCTCTCTTCTTCCTGGAATCACCTCCCAAATAGGTCACCTGAACCCAAATCCTTGTCTTGGGATCCATTTTGGAGGAAACCCAAATTAAGACAGGCAATGTCTGAGTGCATGTGTGGTCAGCCAAAATATACCTACTTTACTCTTCTATAGGTGTAGAGTGCCCAAGACTTCCCTCCAGAGCCTGCAAACTGAATTAACTCAGACTAGGGTGTGGCCTGCTGGGGGTGCGGAACCCTACCATCTACCCCCACACAGCTTACTGTTGACATTGTCATGGCTTTCCCATGCAGCCAGCTTCACTAACATCATTTTTCTATTCCATGGTCTTCACCAGCATGACTTTACTATTCCAAGAAATCCTTGCCTAAGAGGATAAGTCACAAATTACTTTATTGCTTGTTCCAGAAACCTTCCCCAAGAAAATTATTTAAATGAAAATCAAACTGTTCAACTCTTCAACAGACAGCATCAACAACTTTATTCTCCAAGATTCTTTAAAACATTCACTTGGAAATCCACCCCTTGCTGTCTCCGCCAATCTAAACTATTTTTTCATGATTCTTACCCAATGTTAATCAAACATCTGCATGAAAGGCTCATTTCGATTGGCTTCTAAAACCTCATAAACATTGCAACTTAGCCTTTCCTCCTAAGGAAGCTGTTTAAGACCTTGTTAAGATCCACACTTCCTCACTACAGGAAGAATAAACTCAGCTTTGTCTCTATCAATAGGTTGTTTTGAGATTTTCAGAGAGCAAGCATTCAAAGGGGATAAAGACGAGGGTTGGAGGGGCTATCCTTGAATAAGACCATCTCCTGAGTAGATGGTAGTTGTTCATTAAAGTTGAGCCTTGGATTGCGATGACAGGTATTAGAAGGTGGTCTCTCTGATGAGTAAAGACTCAAGGTCAGGAAAGTGAGGTTAAGAACTATGGACTATGTTGCGTCTCCAAGGGAGGCCTAATCTCTGAATGCATTTTCCATATACCATGTGAAATAAGGCATAATCAATACATGGTTTAAAAGTCTTTCCTTTAAAAAATCAAAAATATGAATAATAAAATGGCAATAACTACATACTATCAATAATTATTCTCAATATAAATGGATTAAATGTTCCAATTAAAAGACATAGGGTGGCTGAATGGATAAGAAAACAAGACCCTTACATATGCTGTCTACGATAGACTCATTTTAGATCGAAAGGCACATACAGACTGAAAATAAAGGGATGGA
Organism: Eonycteris spelaea; assembly: GCA_003508835.1. Taxonomy (NCBI): domain Eukaryota; kingdom Metazoa; phylum Chordata; class Mammalia; order Chiroptera; family Pteropodidae; genus Eonycteris; species Eonycteris spelaea. Next base: position 2,199,301 of record PUFA01000219.1, read on the forward strand.
AATAGATATTTTATGAAAATGGAAATGAAAAAAAACGGCTGGGGTAGGAACACTTATACCAGACAAAAGGCTAAAACAAAGGCTATAACAAGAGACAAGAAAGGACCCAGTAATCCCACTTCTGGGTATTAATCCAAAGAAACCTAAAACACTAATTCGAAAAGACATATGCATCTATATGTTCATTGCACCATTACTTACAATAGCCAAGATATGGAAGCAACCTAAGTGTCCATCAAAAGATGAATAATGGATAGAGGAGGGGTACATATCTACAATGGAACATTGCTCAGCCATAAAAAAGAATGAGATCTTGTCATCTGCAACACATGGATGGATCTAGAGTGTATTGTGCAAGTGAAATTAGTCACACAGAGAAAGACAAGTGCCATATGATTTCACTTATATGTGGAATCTAAAAAACAAAATAAGTAAACAAACAAAACAGAAACAGACCCAAATATAGAGAACAATCTGATGGTTGCCAGATGGGAAGAGAAGTGAAGGGGGAAGGGATTACTGGATATAAATTGACAGTTACAAAATAGTCACAGGGACATAAAATACAGCATAAGGAATATGGTCAATAATACTGTAATCACTATGTATGGTGTCAGATGGGTACTAGGTTTACCGGGGTGATCACTTTGTAAGTTATATTAATATCTAATCACTATATTGTACACCTGAAACTAATATATTGTATGTCAGTTGTAATTGAAAAATGAAGAGTCAATTAAAACGTTTTTAAGAGAAAAAGGGGGGAAATAGACAGATAGACAGATAAACAAATGAATGAATGAATGAATGAATGAATGAATAGGTAAATAAATAAAAGTCCCTCCTTCAAACGATATCATTCCCTTTAGTATTCTTTGACCGAGCAGGTAAGCCTGATTCACCTACACGTCTCGGTGAGGAGGTGCTGTGAAGGGAAGTGAGGGACAGGGTCCCAAGCAGAGGTAAGTCCTGACCGTGTCCTGCTCCTCCTCTCTGATGGCACTTTGATTAGTGGCAGCAGTAGAGGCATATCAAGGAGGACTGCAGTTTAATGCAGATCTGCAGCCCAGGCCATGCCCAGCTGTGGCCCATGATGGCACAGGAAGTCACACAGCTCTAGAGGATAACAAGAAGGGACGGAGGGAGCCTCCCTCCTCTGTCTGAAATGTACCTGAGCAGCACCATCCAATGGAAATATAATATGTGCCGCAGTGCAAACCATATATGTAATTTTAAATTTCTTGTAGCCACATATTTTAAAAGTAAAAAGAAACAAGTGAAATTAATTTTAGTCATGTATGTATTTTATTGAAATACATCCAAAATACTATTTTGAGCTATAATCAATATCACAATTATGAATGAGGTACTTTCCTTTTTTTAATTAAGTCCTTGAAATCTAGTGTGTATTTTGCACTTACAGCACATTTCAATCCAGAGTAACCACAATTCAAGTGCACAATAGCCACATGTAACTAATGGCTACAGTATCAGATAGTGCAAGGCTAAGGGACAGAGACCCTGAAAGAGAACAGACCCTTGAATAATAACCCCTCATTCATTATGCTTCATTTTGCAGCTGAACTAGGGCTCTCTGTAGAAATCAGAGACCAAGGCCAGCAGAAATGGCCATGGAAAAGGAACAAGGAACGAGCCAGAAGCCAGCCCTCCTCTTAGACATAATTGTGTGTGTAGCCAGCCCTACCGTCTGGGCCACATCTGCTGTCTCAAAACTCAATTTGGATTCTTACTTTCTACCGAGTCAGGAACAAGTTGTACTTCCCAATCTCTTTTTTCCCCTATTATTCCTTCTATAAATTTCTCCTTTAAAATGAGAAAAAAATTCTGTCTTATTCTGCTTGCTGTGCTGTGAGCAATAAAATCCTTTGTCTAATCCAGGGGTTTTCTGACTTCTGCCAGCATTCATGAAACTGTGATAGGCTAACTTGTTAACTTGCAAGAAGGGTAAAATCCCAGACTCTTGACAGTTTTTGACATTACCATCCACCCTTCAATGTCTAGCCAAGGTCTAACAACCAAGGTAACTTTACTAACCTCTCAGAGCTCTTAACACTTCTTATTTCTACTCAGACTTTAGCATTTACCATATACATATATACGTATATATATATATATATATATATATATATATATATACATAAATATGTGTATATATATATATAATGCATGGAACAATGTGTGTGCGTGTGTGTATATATATATACACACACATACATACACACACACATATATATTTTGTTATAATTTTGTACGTGTCTATATTTTAACATCTCCAATTTCCCCACACATACATTGTTCCATGCATAATATTTATTAAAATGTTTTCTTATTGACTGATTGATAGATTTTTGTCCCATAAATGTGAAACATCAGAGAACTTTTGCACCATGCAAAGATGAAGTCCTATGTGCCCCCTTCCTACCTTCAGATGGGATGATGGTTTATGTCCAGCTCTCCTCCCCCATCCCCACTTTCCTTTAGTCTCCTTTTTTCTATTGCCATTTACTTCACCAATACAGAAAACTTTGGAAGGAGATTGCACTAATGTGACTAAAGTTAACATGCAGAATATTAACCATTTTATTACTGTGTTGATACTACTATGCGATTTTCAAGTAGTCTTTGGAAGGCAATTAATACCCTAGGCTGTGAGTAGCACTTTCTAGAAAGCTAAGAGGGAATTTATGTGCAGTTCGCCATCTTTTCCCCACCCATTCACAGGACCAGAGGTAGTAGCAGCTAAAGCGAGGGAAAAAATTCTCTACATCCAGGAGACTACTGGGAGGTCTGAATTCAAAAGACTCAAGAAGAGATAAGGACTTTTATTATTCTAAGGGAAGGTTAGTTGTCCCTGGGGAGGTGGGGGCACTCAATGGAGAAGCTTTTAAAGAGAGAGGACTGAAGGAGAGGTAGGAGAGTTCAAGAACAAGGGGACATCCACATGAGACATACTCCAAAGACTTCAACGGTGAAGATTTCACCTCTATGCATAATACAAAGGGACAAAGGAGCCAAACCAGGGTCAAAATACCTGATCTCAATCCCCCCCTGTCCCCCACCCCCTGGTCTCACACCATCCCCTAACTCTGTACACTGGGATCATTTCCTAAACCACACTGAGTAAAGAACTGCTCACATCTTCATAAAAGTTCTGTGGGTATTTAGCTTAGGAAAGATAGAAAGGGCAAGGCTCAGAATAGACAGATGCTGACCCCCCTCCATAGTCATCTGAGGGTCATTGGCCCACCATCACGGTGAGGAGTCTCAACCAGCCAACTTAGACATAAGACTACCCTCCCCAACATTACCCTTCCCTAGAGTGTAGCTAGATACCCACTCTATGGAAAAGAAAGTAACAACAGAGCCAAAATCATGTCCAACCAAGCACTAGCCAAGTTAGAGTATATCCAGATCCACAGAAGTCGCACCTTCCTGACAGCAGGTATCTCCGTGGTGGAGGAGTCTGCATTGGGCTTGCCCAGCCTGATCTCATTTGTGGTGAACTTCTGACTATACGGCATCCAAATCCTTTTATGAGGAGCCCTCTGATGGCAGGTCCTAACCTCCCACTGCAAAGTCTAGGGAAGTGCCATTAAGCAGTGCACTGTTTAATTAAGCTGACACTTTTTCCATAACATAGAGAAAGCACTAAATTCATATTACTCATCACAAAAGAAAAACTATTTGTCTATAACCTGGCACAGATTTGCAGACTACACTTTGGGAAGGATTTCCTCTCCCAGCATTCTGCTAGCTGTATATATGCACATGACCTAAATTCAGCAACCAGATACTCCAACGTGGTCTTTGGATTTTGAAGGAGAGAAACAAAGATGCAGAGACGATTTAGAAGCTATACATCGTGGTATGAACACTTTCAAAAGACCAGCAGTAGTATCGGCATTGGGAGTCCATACATAGCAGCATCAACTGCTCGGAGCTGAGGCAGCAGTGGTACACTATACAGTCCTGACACCTGGGATTCAGTTAGCCCTGTGGCTTTTTTCTGGGGTTACTGGAGACTGAATCAGACTTGTTTACAGTCTTCTAAGTGTGAAACAGGCATTGATTGAACAGGTTCAAATGAAGCTTTGACGAGTTCATAGCCTGCCAGCAAGGAAAGTTATAAATCCTGAAATAAACTTACACACATCTATCACATTTGCATAGCTCCCCATTTATCACCTGTAAACATCCCATACCAAATCCATACAGAAAGAAGTCATTATCAAAAAGCAAACTCTCTCCATATTGACAACACCTCATTAATTTCTGGCTTGATACTTTCTAACTTGTATGACTGTAACTGTGATTTCTTTTGTCCTTTTTCTCCTTATAATCTTGCCATCGTATTTTACATACATAAAACCTTGTTTACTAACGTCTAACTTATAGACAAACAGTTGGCTTCACTGAGAACTCTAGAAATCAACTTCGAAGGGAGCTAACAGGTCCCCAACCGTTTGGTCCCAGAAGATCGACTGCGAAACCCTCCCCAGAAACCCTCCCCAGATCTCTGCTTGAGCAGCTCCAGGTTGCTTATCAGAGTGGGCTCCGAAGGGCACCGTGCTGACTGTACCCCAAAAGAGGAGCCCCCACCCCCCTTGTTAATTCCTTTGTTTTACTCACCTCCCAGCCAGGTGGCTTGAGAAATAAGCCAAGGCCGAAAAAGACAAAACAGACGACCTTGGGCACCCCTCGGCCTCCAGGATGCAGCCTTCCTCCCCCTAAGGCTTTGGAATTTCTCCCCCATCCTTTGCTCAGCCCAGTTCCTAAGCCCCCTGCCGGCACTGAGGCAGCTAGATGGCCTTTGTGACAGCAGTCGGCCATCTTCTCAGGATGCCGGCTCTCAGAACTGCCAGGGCCAAGACTGGCTCTAATCTCAGCACTACCATCCGTCACCATGCCGACACTTAAAGCAATGAAAACTTTCACGTAAACCCCACTGGATGCATTCTTTCCTCTGAACAAAGAAAAGGCATGACATTATTGCCTCAATACATGTTTTCAAGTCTCTTTTTCTTCACTGTTGCCTCCTCCAAAGGATTAGTAAAACCTGTTCTAGATAAATCCTTTTCTTCCTGCTCATTTCATGGGATAGTTAGATGAATTAAATTTTAAAATGTATATAAAAAGACTTTGTAATCATGTACAGAACAAGCATGGGACAGGAAATAATAGTAATTACCAGTAACTCAGAAGCCAACAACCGCAGCTCCCCTTCTTCCCCCTCTTCCTTTCCCTCTTTCTATCCTAAATAATTCAAAGCAAAAAGCAGTAATCCATCAACTCAATGGCCAACATAGACACCACAAGACACAAAATACCAGGGATACAAAAGACCACCGTCTCCTGAGGCAGTACATAGCACTGAGACCAGCCTAAATTCAGGGCAGAGCCATGGCCGTGGCTTTGTAAAGCTGAGTTCCCATTTCTTGCCCTATTTCTACTTGTGAGATAAGCTAAGTGGTGAAAAACAGTGAAGTAAATACAATATACTGAGCGATCAATGAAGTATGCTTTGCATTGTTTCACAAAATATCAAATTTTAAATGTTATCAAATTCACTCAGATAAAATATTTTTTAAATAATAAAATGCATAGTTTTCTTTTAGAGAACAAACCCAGCTTTTATCTACATATCTCAGCTTTTGAGGGTTGCAGAAAGATATGTCCTCAAGTTTTGGCTTTGCCAGGGAGAAAACAAGTATGGCCATAGAAAGGACTAGCCTTTTTCAAGCAGAAATTATGACATGTGCTTTTTCTTTTCTTTTTTTTTAATTTTTTTAATGGCTGCACTACCTGGTCTTCCTAGGTGGTCTCCGATCCAAGTACTAACCAGGCCCGACCCTGCTTAGCTTCCAAGATCAGACAAGACCGGGCATGTTTAAGGTGGCCTGGCTATAGACTGACACGTGCTTTTTCAACCATTGACTCATCCCTCAATACACGCAATGGTCCTATAAAGATATTATTATTCTCAACTTAAACATTAGCAAAAGTGAGGCTCAGAAAAAAAGTAACTTTCTACAGTTCTCTAATGCCAAAGCCAAGGCCAGATAAATGGTGACGAACACAGTGAAATGGAGGGACAAAGAGGAGGGGAATTACACAGAACGGAAGTGGGAGCAGAAGAGGTGGTAAAGTTTTGGGGTGTAGGTCAGCAGAGGAATTTCTTACATGACTGAAACAACATCAAACAGTAGAAATAACAAGCTAGAAGACCTCCCATACTAGTAGTCGATGCTGCCTGCACCCCACTACGTATACCCCACACTCACCAACTTCCCTGTGCACCAATCTGGCTTCCAGCAGCCAGCTCCTGCCATCCTCTGGCTGTTAGAGCAGCTTACTTTGCTAGAAGTGTTGGGGGATTAGCATAACCCATCCCCCACCATACCCTCCCTCCATCTCCTCCATCAATGACTGACAGGGTGGGTGAATGAATACCCAGCTCCCTGGCCTCTCAGGAGAGCTGACTCGGAGGTGCGTGTTCTCTGGTGTCTCCCTCAGTGACACTGTGCTCAGATTGCCCACAGCAATCACTGGCTTAATGACACATGCTTTACTGGCTGCCTTCTTTTCCATCTCACTTCTCCATTTCCATCATCAATGAACTAACTCATCAATGAACTATTTGCATAGAGTCTTTGTCTCACGATCTTCTTGAGGGGACCCACATAAGGAAAACAACCTATCCTATGACTTTAGAACAATAGCAAACTTATATGAGAGTCATCTAACTCCAATAAATTCACTTAAGAAATTGTCTATAAAAGAGAATTTACTAATCACCCTGTTTCTGGGCTGCACTAGCTAGGGGGTACTCTGCAGAAAGCAAGCCGCACCTCGCTCTGTCCTACCCCTACATTCTGGTCCTTCTAAGTTATTTTCAGGAATCCCCACTTGAGCTGACTGCCTCCTGCCCATAGTGAAGGTCACCAGCCCTTCTTTGGGGAATCTCACCATGCTAAGGTCACACTAAGCTCCACGTGAAGGGGAAAAAATGTCCTCCCCACCTTAGTCACACTTTGCCACATAGGCACCCACATGGTAGGATTTGTGCTGCAGAGTCACATCAACCCTCTGGGGAAAAGCCTCTCCAGGAGCTGCACTCTAACCACAGGTGGCAGCCGTGAGCCCATCACGCCATTGTAGAGAGCATCTCCAAGACACCACCATGCTGCCCTCCCCAAAGGCTCCTCCCATTATCATTCTAGAGCCCCCTTGTTCTTATTCCTCCCCAAACCCCCTGACGACAGACCGGTTACTGTAGAGAGGAGGCAAGAGAATTAAAATGTTAATTAAGCCACATTGAGAGACTGCAATATGCTGATGAGCCCTGCAGCCAGGCCAGGACACCTGCAGAACAAAGGAAGATTTCTGCTGGGATTGCTAACGACCATTCCCCACACCTGTGAAGGGGAAACAGGAACCAAGAGTCATTTCCTATGGCTGAAACCTTGGGGAAACTATGCATTAAAGGCTGGGACGTGCCAGCAGGCCTTTCACTCTATGTATTCTGACATTTTCATGCTTCACACTCTTCCCCTTCCTCACTGTATGTCTTATCAAAGGAAATGGGTAATAAAGTCTTTTAAACTATAGCTCACAGGTTCCAAAGAATGATACATAAACTGAATTCCTCCAACACTCAGGGTCCCTCTCAGTGCCCTTACTCCCTTACTCTGTCTCTCTCACTGTCCTCCTCTCTATTGTCACTGTCCCTCTCTCTGCCTCTGAGAGGAGACCACACTCTGTGGAGTGTTACCCCTTCTTTAATAAACTTTCCTTTGACTCTAACTTTGTTGTGTGTGTTGAATTCTTTCCACATTCTCCGCCAAAGGAGCCTTTTCTCTCAGTGCAGGGCTTGGTCTCCCCGCCACTCAGGGAAATTTGCCCTGTCCTGCAATCACCTTGATGCCCGTTACCACTCTTCCCAGGTATACGTGAATTGCAGTAGTCAGTCACAGGTTAGGCCCCAGCAGAGATCCTTGCTTCACTCATTATCACACACAAATACGTACACATCATCCACATTCTCTATCTTTACTCAGCCGACCTCAAAAATCAGAGCTGAAGTGATTTTGGACGCTGAAATCAGTTGGATGCACTGGTGAATTGGTCTGATAATTCCTATCATAAAATTAACGCAGTGACTTTCATTCTGTTCTGTCTGAAATCTTATAACCTTTCCTAAAGAACACCGGGTACCTTTACTTTGCCGTGAAATTTTGTCAAGAGCTTTGATCGAAACTCATAAACTTCTGACCTGATTAGACTTGGATAGCTAATGGCAGAAGTCAGAGGTCCAGACGTTTTGAAGTGTCTCAAGCAGAGTACAATTGGACTGTTAAGAAAAGATCAAGATGTAATGAATCGAACATAGAAGAACATAAAACCAGAAAGATATAACTCAAATGCCACATCCTCTTTAAATCCCACTCTGTTCCTTGTACACATACACGTATGCACACACATACACACTCACACACACTGGGATCGCACATTCATTTGAATAGGCACATAGCACTTGGCTTAACACAGGCAGGGTAGCATGCTGGTTCGAGTACTGGACTCTGGGATCAAATTCTACATCTGCCACTTTCTATTTTTGTAACTTGGACAAATTACTTAGCCTCTATGTGCCTCAGTTTCCAAATGTGAAAATGAAGATAATAATAATTGTTTAAAAGTTCTAATGAATTAACTGCTTTTAAAATGCTTTAAAAGAGTGACTCCCAGAAACAAGCTCTTTATATAATGGTATGTATTTTGCTATCTTCTGCCTTATTTGAGTCACCTGCGCTTTTTGTCATTTCCTTTCTGTGACATTTTTGACACCAGAAGACAGGGATCACATCCTTATACTGATATTTCTCCTGTGGGGCCTTGCATTTGCAAGATGCTTAACAATAAATGCCCACAGAATTTGATATGATTCAGGGTCCACCCAGACTGAGGCCTTCTTCAGCTCTACAGGGACTACTTTTATCATGGCATGAAGCCACCATGATGAAATTCATTCAGTAAAACAAAAGGAGATAGGAAAGGAATTTGCAATAATAGGCACATGGACAACAAAGATGAGAAATCTGCTGAGGCTAATGGCAGGACCAGGTCTGATGCCACAAAGACTGCCCCTAATAATCCCAATGGTGCTTGAGGAGATCCTTGTATTTCTCACAAGATCAATTCAAATTGAATGCTCGTTACAAAACTAAGAGGAAATGGAAAATTCAAAAATCCATTAAAGCATAAGAAACATGTACATTTTACACGTAGCAGGTAGAATGACCTCATCTAAACTGATGGAAAATGCAATCTCATACACAGGAATGAATGAAATACATTTGTTCATTCCTAGCAGACCACCGCTACCACCCACAATGATAATAGCTATCAGTTAAGAGAAAATAACATAAGAATTTTAGAAGTTGGGAGGAAATATTAGGCTAGGTACTGGAGGAGCTCTTTAAATATAATATTATTAATAGTGAATTTTAGTGAATAAACCAAGTCACCTAATCTTTTCCATTTCAGATTTCACTTGCAATGAAATGGTCTGTGATGTGGAACGAAGTTTTCAATGCCTGAACATAGAATTAATATTTATGTCTTGTCAGAAATGTTACTTTAATTATGAGTGAAAATAATTATCTTTCTATCACCATTAATACATCATTCGAATATCTTCAGACATTCGTGAATTGCATAAGCAAGGTTTGCAGCTTAGGAAACTACTTGTAAAATTTCCTTGGCCAAGGATCTAATCTATTAAGACCAGTAAATTAAAACAATCATGAAGATTAGATTGTAACCTCCAAATGTATTTACCAATAATGAAATAGCTTAACAAATTATCTGATCCCCTTATGTTAAAACCCACATATGGCCGTGGACATTAATTAAAATCCGAGAAATACCTTAGCCATGAATTAACTTAATCAGTTGCCTGGATGCAAACATGGTGAGAAATATTCCCTCTTCAAAGAATAATTTGTAAAAAGTAGTTTATATTTGAGAAAATAAGTTGATTGGCTTATAAACATATGTCTACTTCCTTAGTCGCTAAGATCATTTTCCCTTGTAAATTGTGTACATGAAAGACTTTGGGATTGAAGGGGAGCAGAATTTGCCACCCCAAAATATGCCCTTTTGGCATAAAAATTATTTGCGGCTGGTTATTTTTCAGAAATGGCAGGGGACACAGAGAAATTCTAAACACTGAGCAGAAGTTACTCTTTTGTAAGAGACATTTACACTTACCTGGGAAATCTCCATTTGTAAGGGTGCCTCCCTCTCTGCACCAGGAGTAGGAGGGTGACTCTAATCTCTAGAAACTCTTATGGAAAGAGAAGTCTGCATTACAACCTCACTATTGTTTACTCTGTTTTGCTAGTAACCACCCCTAACTACCTCCCCGCCCCACAAACATCTTCTTTTGTCTTTAGCTTGAGGTGGTGTTTAAGGTGGCAGCTTGGGCCATTTCGGGGAGTTACTCAGTTTTCTTGGGTCTCTCCTAGGTATACAGGAGGGATCCATGTTATTAAACTGCTGTTTGTTTTTCTCCCGTTAACCTGTCTTTTATTACAGGACGGCGTCAGCCAAGAATTTAGAAGGGTAGAGGGAAAATTATTCTTCCTCTCTTACAAAATAGTATTTACTCAATACATATGTATCGTATCAGTCAGGACATTTCTGGTTGCAAGTGATAATAAAACCAACTCAAATTCATTTATATTAAGCAGGTAAATTACTAGCTTGATGAATTAAAAAGTAGAGGGAAGGAATTCTAGTTTCAGCCACAGGTGTGTCATCAGTGGCATCAGGGCTCACTACACTCCACGCCTTGACTTCCTAACATCTAACCACCTTTCTTTTCATACATACAGTTTTAAAGTGTATCTTCCCACCACTTATGCAATTATTCAATGTACCACCAAAATCTCATTCACCCCCTTCCCAAAAAGATGCACCCAATACCAAATCTCGTTACTATATTCAAGATACCTGCATGATATCTCCTAGGCAAGTCTACCTGCAGCTCCTTGTTGTCTGTAAGTCAATGGAGAGACTATTTAACCACCCCCAACAGGGCCAGGATACATAAGCTATGGGCTATGCGGAGAAGAGAGTGGAAAACAGGACCACAACTCCCATTTGAAAAAAAAAAAAAAAAAGGGAGAGGAGGAAAACACCACAATGATCATGAGCAATATATCCTACTTGAGAGGACTATCAACCAACAAGTCCCTGCTGTAGAAAACCAGCTGCCTCTGGTTTGGCTCTCTGGAAGAAAGCCCCTTATTCATTGTCCTCTGTATCTGCATCTGAGATGGGCAAATGTATGAGTGTCTCCTTTTAGGGGACTGTGCCTTTTAGCAGCTTGATCCCCAGTGTTACAAGTTTGGGAGCGTGAAAATAACCTTCTAGGTTAAACAGAAGACCACAGACCTTTGCTCACTGGACTTAGGGTTTTTCCGTCAATATAAACTCCTTAAAAGCTTGATAAGTTTTTCCTTATATTCATTTAGTCAATTCTCTGAGCTAAGAACCAAAGTCAGAGATATTGACAAGTTATAGCACATGAATTTAGACCCTAACCTAAGATTTACTATCTTTAGGTAACAAATCTCAGTGCTCTGCCTCGCATCTAGGCTTCAGCTTAATGGCCTCCATCTTGACATCTGATTTAGGAAAATGCAAAATAGTAGCATGATTAGGGAGGCGCAGCTGCTCTGTGTCTTCGACCTGCATGTTCTAAACCTTCATCAGGCGGGACACATACTACAGAAAATGCCCAGGAGGGGCAGGAATATGGAGCGTTTCCCAGGCCCCAATTTCATTATCTATTTTGTTTCTTGACTCTTCACTGCAGCCTCTAACAGACAATTCACTTTTTCCAGTCCTGCATAGGTCATGATGTTCTGACTCTCACACTACTTCAAGGCTGGCTGCAAACAGAAAGATTTCTAATAGTAAATTTTTGAAATAGCCTCAAGTTGAGATGCTTTTCTCTTTCCTTGTAAGAACTACTGGAAACCACGGAAAATTGCCAGCATATTCTAACATTATTACTTGTTTTCCCACCAATTTCCCCAAAGCTTCAGCCTTGGTTCATATAATGTCTGAATCCTAAGATGCCATTGGCAACAATTTAACAACTTTGCTAACTCAAATCAGAAACTGCCAATTTCTCTGCTAGGGTTAAAGAATCCTTATAGCTCCATACCCATCTTGATCATCCATCTTGATTATACCTCTTGGCTCTGTCGCTCATAGTCCTACAAAAAAACAACAATAGGACCAAAATGGAGTCACTTGTGCTAAGGCCCACAGCAGCAAACCAAGGCTTAATTGCAGTTTCAACCACTCCCAGGAATAGACTTTTAACTAGTCATTCTGGAATTTCCTGATAACCATTAGTGAAATAATCGGTATGATAGACACACACACACACACAACACACACACACACACACACACACACACACACACACCCTTCCTCCAAAAGAATGCTACTCTGCCTGAAAACAACCTTTTTTCTTTTACAAATAACTTCCTTGTCCTGTTTTGCCTAGAAAACCCTTTCATTTTGCACAGCTTCTCAGAGCTCCTTCCTGCTTGCTAGATGGAACGCTGCCCAATTCAAAAATCATTCTATAAGCCAATTAGATCTTCAAGTTTACTCAGTTGAATTTTTTTTTAACAGTTCCCATTTACTGATACTCACGTTGACTCTTACTCTGGGCAAGGTACTCAACAAGTCTAATCAGAAACTTCTAAATCCCTTCTAAATCCCTTCATCACAAATAGTTCCTTCTCAATTCAGCCCCCCTCCCTCCATTTTACCATTACAAAGAAACATTAGGGAGCCCCAAGAGCCCTCAGTTTGGGTGCAGGCCTTGAAGACCAACTTACTTTTTCCTTGCAAGATTTTTTCTAATTTTCTCATGCTCACATTCTTCCCACTACCCCATCACACAGCTTCTGCATTTAGGATTCTCCATGAGGTCTCCAGGCAGCAATCACTGTATCCCCTCTCCTTTCACCACCCCAATCAACCCCACCCACCCCTCACACACAAAGTAAAACCATATTTTGTCCCTGGCACATACTGGCCTATTCGTTTCCTCATACATAAATAGATATGTAATACGGTCATTCAGAAGTCAAAAATTCAGTCAAGTTCTTTAAAATCAATGAGATAAAAAGAGATTTTTCCTTGCCATTTAAAAATTATTAATAGGTAGCTGTTGTGTCCCCAAATCTAATAGACTTCTCAGCAAATCCTAAATAGTACCTTTTCTTCTAAGATATGAATAAATAGATAGATAAGGAGGGTTAAATATATGCCAAAATAGCGATGATTATCTGTATATTGTAAAGATAATTTTAATTTTCTTCTTTCTGCTTTTATATATTTTCTAAATTGTTGAAAGTGACTTTTGTCTTGTTTTTGTAAAAAGAAAAAATGGTACAAAAATTTTTAAAAATTTTAATTAGCAAAGGAGATATTCTTGAGTCATAGAAATGTTCTAAATCTGGATTATGGTGATGATTGCACAACTCCAATTTTACTAAAATCCATTTAATTTTATACTTAAAATAGATTAATTTTATGGCATGTAAATTATATCTCAATAAAGCTGTTAACAGAGAACTTCCATTCGACCAAATTTAAAGGGCAGTAATCCCATTATAATATCCATATAACAATCTCACAGAGTATTGGAAGAAAATAGCAAGGAGAGGTCAGATGAGAAAGTGATGTGGACAATGAAAGGAAGAAAGAAAGGCAAGAAGGGGTGGAGGAGAAAGAGAGAAGAGGGAGAGGAGGGGGAAAGGAAGAAAAGAGGGAAGGGAGAGAAAGAGGTAGAAAGAGAAGGAGAGAAGAAAGGAAGTGGGAAGGGAAAAAGAGCTTGGAAACTAAACAGGAGACGTCCCACTACAGCATAGCTAAAGATGGCCTAGCTGTACAGCTCACCATTCCCATTTTGGGGAAAAATGTGGTCCATCAACATGTTGGTAAATGAACCTTTCTTTTACAGCAGCAGAAGGCTGGTACTTTGAAGACGTTGATATAATTTGGAAAATCTACCAATTCCCAGACATAGCAATTTTGGCATTGTGTCTTTGAAAGTTTATATACAACAAATAAAATGTTAGTATGGTGTTGGTGTACCACATGGACACAAACAACTCAAGTTTTTGTTTTTACCTAAATATTTGTTTTACCAAAGTTTTTGTTTTACCTAAATGGAAAAGTGCTATCTTTGTAAAATTTAACATGACATTTGTTGACCATCTGTTGGATACAATGAAATCTGCTTTCTATTTTGAGAGCTATAGAGATGAACAAGTTATGGTTCCTGTTCTTAAGAATTTACAAGCAAATAGCGTGGATACATTCTATCGCTATACTTTATGAAAGAGGTAAGGCTAAAATTTTGCAGAGAATTTGAAAAGAAAGAGACAAGGAAGCACCTTCCAGTCTGGGAAACAGCCTCCATGAAGGTACAGAAGATAGTGGATTGAGGATATTATTAAGAAATGGTGAATCATAAGTTTGACTGCACACAAGCTTCTTAAGCAAGTGGTAGAAAACATGTAATGAAGAGTTTGAGTCCCCCATATATGTAAAGTGGATTCAGTGAAAACATTCAAAGTTATGTCTCTAGTTCCCAGTTTTTGTTTAGTGTAAGATAGTGTGGTAGTCTTAAAGATATGTTCACAAATTCTTTGATATGAATTTTGCATGTGGAAGGAAGATTTGTCTTCCCGGATAGAGAACAAATTGTGGTGGCTTTAAAGATACATCCACAAATTCTTCAATATTCCTCTCCTCAAGAGATGAAACTTTCTTCCATTCCCTTGACTTTGGGCTGTATTTAATGTCTCTCTTCTAACAAATAAAATATGGCAGAAGTGATAAATGTCACTTTCAAGGTTAGGTTATAAAAGGACTACAACTTCTACCTAGAGAGGGTGCTAACTCTCTCTGTGGGAGAAGCCAGTTTCCATGTGCTAACGCAGCCCTGTAGACAGGCTATGTGGTAAGAAACTGAGATCTCCTATGAGTGAGCTTGGAAGTAAATATTTCCCCGCCAAGCCTTAGATGACTTTGGCCCTGGATAACATCTTGATTGCAGCCTGGAGAAAGCCCCTGATCCAGAACCACCCAACTAAACTGCTTCCGGGCTTCTGACTCATAGCAACTGGGAGTTTGTCATTTTAAGCGGTTAAGTTTTGGGGTAATTTGTTGTGCAGCAATAGGTAATACAAAGGTTTAGAAAGAAGAGTTTGGAGAAGGCAAAGAGATCAGTTAGGAGAGTTGGCATTAGGCAAGGCAAGACACAATGAAAATGTAAATCAGAACAGTAAATGATTAATATAGAAGAAGAGAATCTATGCTCAGGGCCTGATAGAAATTTAATTGACAGAATTTATGAGCTGCTTTATTTGGGGATGGGGGGGTGGGTAGTCCTGAGAAAGAGAGATGCTATAAGGCACATTCCAAGTCCAGTTGAGATGGCCTGGGAGGTGGTAATGTCATTAATGAAAAGCGAAATACATAAAAGAAAGCACATGAAGAAGGAAATGGTGGGTTGATTGTGTGCTGCCATGTCTGTGTGTGTTTGGGTTTTAAGCATGTTGACTCTCATATACCAGCTGATACCAAAATATCCAAAAAGCTATTGCAAAATCATACCTGGAACACCAGGGCACAGTCAACTCAGACTATGAAGATTCAAAAATTAACAGAGATGGAATAAAATGATCCACACCTTGAGGAGCAAGGCTCTAAAGCACCTTCCAGACTTTCAATTCTGTCATTTCCCAAAAATAAGGGAAGTGTGTTCACAACATAATAAAGGTCCAGAAGGTCCAGTGGAAGGAGATTTAGAAGGCAAAAGATGAAAATGGGCAGAAAAAAAGTATAGCAGATCCTTTCTCACTGAGATATTTAGGGCTAGAAAAATCCTTTCTATACATATATCACCAAGGCTTTCTTTTTTAAATTTGTTTGTATGTGATACAAGGAATGAGGAAAATGAGAAAGAAATGCTTCAGGACATTTAGTCCCACTACTAACAAGGTAAGGGTATAAATAAATTGTTTAACAATAACCTAATCAAGAAGCCAGACTCAGAAAGTAAATAAATATGCATGACTTTCCTATGACACCTGATATCATGAACAGTTTCCTATGGAAGTTTGTTTCACTTGCATGAAAATATGCATTTATATATTAAATAGGATATATCCAGACAGCCAATTTATTCATTAAAAAAAAACAACAACAACAATCTGTGATGCTTTAAGCCAATATTTGAAAACACAACAAAGATTCAAAGTTAATATAGAGGACTCCAAGGAAAGAATTTAGCCTCAAGGAAAATCATACTGCCAGAACTGGAACGATAATGAGCTGAAATTAAAATTTTTGTTCTTGCATTAGTTAATGCATTTAGACAGAAATGTTGCTTAAAATAAATTTATTTCAGTGCTTCTAATAGCCAAATGACTGTCTTTCTCTCCCTCTGCCCAAAGCAAAGTCACAAGTCCCTTAAGTACCCTTCTTTAGGTCAAATAGCCTTACAAGTTCACCTTCCTGGCACAAGGATTTTGTTTCTCTACTTGCTCTGCAGTCAGAAGTGATTACATTCATACCGGAAATCTGGTGCATCAAACCATTTCTGTTTCAACAGCCAAGAGTTCCCTCAGCACACTGTGCCGGATTCAGGGAGCTAGATAATTATGGATATTCCCCACACTAAAAACTCCCATTTATTGGACAATTTTAATAGAAGACAGGTGTGGATCTCAACTAATTAACTGTGCAAAAAACCCCACATTTCTTTATATTGTATTTAAGTCGACCTAAATTGGAAAGAGCCTTCATTCTTCCTGACTGGCAGGAAATCCAGTCTTAATCATTTGTTCCCACCTCCTCTCCCTTCCCCCTGGCCTTTAAAATGTCCCAACACCCAATCGGTCATCAATCATCAAGCTGCAGTGGTTACAGCTAAAAAGTTCAGTGACCTATGAGTTACAATTACTTCCTGCCTCCTGGATGCATACATCATCATCAGTGGAGTAATAAGGGCCAGAGAAAACCCCCTTGGCCCTAGACGTTGACTCAATTACAGTGCCATAGTCTTATTCTAACCCATATGCTACATCTCAGATTTTGCCTGACTCGACTCCACAGTTTCATCTAGAAAAATACCTAGATTCTTAAGCCCTTGTGGTTATAATGAAGAATGTAGATAACTCCAGGCTAAGACCATGGGAGCTGAGGCAAAACGGAGTGACTATAAAGAGCAGAGTCAAGGAACCAGCCAGATCTATATAAAGGCCCTGAAGTTCATAGTCAAGATTAGGTAGGGGTCATGAGGTAAATGAGCAGTCCGGGGTGGCTGCCAGAGGGCTGGAAAATGTCCATTAGATTGAACAGTTACGAAGATCATTTGGTCACTTTGATAATTTCAGAGCAGTAATAGGAAGGCAAATCTGATTGAAATAGAATTAAGAGTCTTTAAGAAGTGGGGAATGGATACAGCAAGTTTAGTCTTTTCTTGATGGTTTGATTATGTGCTGCCACGTCTGTGTGTGTTTGGGTTTAAGCATGTAGACTCTCATATACCAGCTGACATCCACACCAAGATACCCAAAAAGCTAAAGCTATTTTCTTGTGAAAAGGTGATAGCTAGAAGTGATTTTGGAGGATCTGCCAAGCCTTGTTACAGTTTTAAGATAAAAGCAACTCGAGTATCTTTAAAGGCTATAATGAAGGAGCCAGGTTTACCATATAAGCCAAAGAAATATTGGAGGAATGCGTATCTTTATTCTAGTGGAGGTAAGACGAAAGGGGCTCAACAGAGAAAAGAGTTTATTTGTAAAAGGAAAAAAGGAGAGGGGTGCCCCCAATGAATACAGGAAAGGAGGCAAGGGTGGGGGATGCCTTAGGTAAGTTTAAGGTCAAGAGGTCAGGAACTTGTGGGAGCTCGAATCTCAGAGCCTCATTTTTCTCTGTGTAGTCTGTATAAGACAAGGTCATCAACTGAGTGATGGAGTGGACAGTGGGTTTGAAACTTGAGGCACAAAGATTTTAGTTTTGCTTACTTTTTTATTTTTGCAAATACATTACACTTATTAATTCTACTTATTAATTCTAATAGTTTGAGGATTTTTTTTTATTTTCCAGATATACAATCATGAAACCTATAAATCATAAATTCATGGTTTCCTTCATAAAAGGCGTGCTTCTTATTTTTTTTTCCTTGTCTTATGGCATTGGTTACAGCTGGGCTTACATTAGTTCTTGGCCAGGGATTCCACACCATGTGAAGACTGTAAATTTGGACTCCACATCTTTATAATACAGGTTTGGGGTTTTAGTTTCTCCAGGAGACTTATTTTTCCTCACCCTACACCGCCTATGAGACAAGATTACTTGTTGCCGTTGACAGAGGTTTCTAGTTACCCTTGCACACAGAGTAGCTTTTCTTGTGGGGCAGTTTTAGTCTAAGATTCCAATTCCAGCTACACATCTCACAAGGATCCAAAGACACCTCTCCTGGGTGGATAGTCCTAGCCTCCTATGGTCTTCTTATGGTCCTAGCCTAGAACTGTCTGCTTTCTTTGTGATGACAACAAGGACATAGGAACCTGGATATTTTTCTAACTTGTGCATGTTAAACTTGAGCTCCTCTAGCTGGGGGTTTACATCCAGTCCTCTGGGCCACCAGGACATCAGCCTGGATGCTATGAGTTCCCGCTTTCTTTTTCTTTCTTTTTCTTTCTTTCTTTCTTTCTTTCTTTCTTTCTTTCTTTCTTTCTTTCTTTCTTTCTTTTTCTTTTCTTCTTTCTTTCTTTTTCTTTTTCTTTCTTTCTCTTTCTTTCTTCCTTTCTTTTTCTTTTTCTTTCTTTCTCTTTCTTCCTTCCTTTCTTTCTCTTTTTTCTTTCTTTCTCTTTCTTCTTCCTTTTTTTTCTTTTTTCTTTCTTTCTTTCTTCTTTCTTTCTTTCTTTCTTTCTTCCTTCCTTCCTTCCTTCCTTCCTTCCTTCCTTCCTTCTTTCCTTCCTTCCTTCCTCCTTCCTTCCTTCCTTCCTTCCTTCCTTTCTCTCTCTCTCTCTCTCTCTCTCTCTCTCTCTCTCTCTCTCTCTCTCTCTCTCTCTCTTTTTCCGGCACCTGGTGACTTCTCTTTTTTATTTCCAGTTCAGCTCTGAAATTATACCTTTTTAACCAACACTGTGGTGAGGTGGGATGGGTGTTAGAGCCTTGCTGCTAGTACTCTAATGGTCCCTTCATCGTGCAAATCTGCAAAGTTAAATAGTTTTTAGAGTCACTCTTTCTTTTCAACAATCCAGGTGGAAAGATGGAGAAAGCAAGGATAGCATGTATCCTAATCCGGCAAGACAGAAAGACAAGGAGAAGAGGGCACTGAGGACGCTGAGAGGAGAATGTTGAAATAAAGTGCTATAAAGTCTGTACTGGAGAGGGAAGGAAGTGAGTCGAGGAAAGGAAAGGGTAAAGGGATTGAGTCATTGAGATAGTGGAGCAGATGTTCTAGGAATAAAGGAGAGCGAGAACAGGCAAGCCAGGAGATGCTCAGAGGGGGATAATGGTGCTTAAACCTTAAGAACATTGCTGCGAGGAGTCAAGACCGTGGGAATGGCTTACTGAAATGGAAAGTGGGCAGAGCCTGCTGGCATTTGCTCCTGGCAGGTGATGCTTCAGCTTCTGCCACCTACAATCCTGTCTTCCAGACTCAGGTCAACCAATTCCAACCCTCACAGTCATCCCTGTAAATTTTATTTAAGCCAGTGGTTACCAAAGTGTGGCCTGGGAATCTCTTGTTTACCTTGGAAAACATCCTCCTCAGTTTCTTCATTTCTAAAATGGGGATATTAGTGGTTTCTACCTCGCAAATTGTCTGTGAAGAACAGATGAGGCAATATATGTAAAATGGTCATTGCTGGGCCTGGCACATAAGAAATGCTCAGAAAAGTTCACCTGCTACTCAGAGATGAGGAAAGCATGCTGCAATCATTGCTTCGGTTCTTAAAGAAGAAAGAGTGACTCTAAAAACTTCATTTTTTTATTATTATTTTTTTTTACCTAAATGAAAGGCTATTTGTTTACTGGGAACTTTAACACAAATACTAAAATCTGGTGTTCATACCCTAAAATTCACTCTTTACCTCAGTTTCATGGGGACTCAAAATCCCTTCTGTCCAAGACTTGCCGCCACGCCCAGGAACATAGCAAGTCCCTCTGCACGTGCACATATGCTGATGATGCTCCCCCAGTTTTGAGGAAGGATACTTTGTTTTGGTGCATTATCAGAGAGTCTCGAGGTCGGTGATATTTTTTATTGCTATTGTTCTTGCTGTTGAATTATTAATTATGATTTAAATTCACCAACATCAATTCAATTTGGGAAGGGTTTTTCAGCTCACTCTGCAGTGGATGGTGAATCACTTTGCAGCCATGACATTTGGGGCCCATAGCACTCCAATCAATGGACATTTAAATGCATATCCATTGAATTTTATGATTCCCTACCACCATCTTGCTATCTCTGCTGATACTGAGAGGGAATTGTAATTAGACAAGGCTGCGTGACTGAGACACACTAATCTGTCCACCAATACTAAAGAGCACGTATGTGGTGATTTCTTACATCAAAGTTTTTGCAAATGTTTAACTTGGAAATCTCATGCTATATAAATCAGAAAGGCCCAAACAGATTCAGAGAGAAAGTATACCAGATGTACAAGGTCACTTTGATTCTTACCGAAATACTAAGGCCACAGACACCTATAGTTAGTTACCTGGTGGCTGAGCTGGGCTTGGAAGTCAAGGTTTGGGACTGAGGCTCACTTGTGGGTCCCACATTGAAGCTCGAATCTTGACGCCAAGTTGAACTGTGATGTCTTGCCAACATAAATAATTGCTCAGCTGGTAGACACCTCAGGGCAGAGAATTCTATGTTTAAAAAAAAAAAAAAAAAGACCTGGAGAGCTCAAATCCATTCTACCATATAAATTAGATGATTTCACGGTGTAGGATGAGAAACGCTGGTTTTCAAGGCCTGTCGGAGACTAGGTGGTTTTTGCGGCAGTATCTTTTTTTATTGGAGCAAAATATCTTTTACTGAGCACTCACAGATTCATAATCCCATCTTCCAAAGAGTTATCTCCAAAAACATAATCAGCTGAAGGAAATTTATCTCTTTACATGAATTAATTTTGCAGGCAATTGTTCACGAACACTTCCATTGAAGCTGACACTAAATGAGATACACTTACACTTGTAACCACAATTCATCTTGGTCAGTGGGCATTTTTGCCCTCTGGGAGGGAATGTTAATCTTCTGCAGGTGCAAAGCCACTTGAGAATGAGGAGGTATGTCAAAATGTCAACGACAACAACAAAAAAATGAAGAGGACCAAAGAAACCGATTTAAACTAATACAAAAACAGAGGTACTATAAGAGGCACAGGAAATTCAGCGAGGCTCTATCTCTGCAATTAACTCTATGCATTATCCCCTGACCTATGACCTCTTCACCCTCCCACTTATCAATTTCTTTCTCGTTGTTCTGATATCTCCTTACAGAAATCAGGAATCCCACCAAACAGGCAAACTTACTAGGAAGATCTAGAAACCAGGTTGTTAAATTCAGAAACGCTCCCATGCCAATTGATAAGTAGCTGCTCCCTCCCACATTAACCTGACCACCTCAGGTTTAGACAGCCCCGAGCATGCTGCCTGGGCACTTGGTGCCCACTGGCTTTCCAGCTAGCCCACCACAACTCCCACGTGCCCACCGTTGTGTCCTCCCAGGTAGAGAAGGCCGTCTGCAGCCGGGAAGATGTTATCTCAGTCAACAGTATTGGCACCCAGTGCACAGATGCTCAGTGTCCATCTGATCCTCAAGGCAGTGGCCCACATTTCCAGGCTCATCCTCCTTTGGATTTTGCCTTTGCACTTGGGGGAACTACATTCTCTGTCAAGTACCAACAAGGTTATTAGATATTTTGAACACCACCTCTGATTGAAACCATCTCACTGTTTTATTTGCTACAACACATCCTGTCTGTTTTCCTCAAGAAAACACATACCCTCATTCCCTCATCCCCACATAAAAAGGCCACATGAACTTTCTGCAATGGCTGTTTTAACAGAAGAATCTGAAATTGCTTCTAATCTCCCCGAAGTTCTCCTCACGCCTGCATTTCAAATAAGATAAACTTGGACATGTGTCCCCAACCAAAAAAAAAAAAAAGGAAAAAGAAAAGATGCATATTATAATTTTAATTGTCATGATACCGCAATAAAGCTGAAAGATATATGTACATTTACAATGAGGGGGGAAAAGGTACATGAGCAATTTGGTTCCCTGAGTTCTCATTCCCTCCCCATCCCCCACTGGCTGCAATGCTGTGAAGAAAAAGTCCATTTTATTAAATATATTAATAGAGGAAAGTGGAATGGCATAAACAATAAACCATCAGATATTTAATTAAGACCAAGCTAGTTTTATTAAAGATAGTGTGCCACACAGATTTAAGTAATTATATGTTTATGGAATTCTTTCGCCTCTCTCCATAATTCCCTCTCAGGGTGGGTATTATTGGCTGTCATAGACTATGGCTAAATATTATAAGCTTTCCCCACCCGATTTTCCCCTTAAGCTATCTCATTTTTAATGTCTGATTTCATAGACTGCAAGGTGTTTCAAGAACAGACTGGTTGGGAAGTTATAAAATCTATTCTTTTCACAGATTTTTTTTCTTAAAATTTTAACATTAATATCTTGTTTAACAAAGTTAAGATAAAATTAAATATCTCTATTCTAGAGCAATACAAGGATCATGGATGGGTTCTTTTCTGATCATCTCCACTCTTTTACAATGCTTTAGATCAATGTTTTAATTTAGCCTTTTCTATGTCCATATTAATATTTTTATAGTTATTTCACAGTATCGATATTTTAGATTTGCACATCTGTTTATACATTTTTTAATCATCACTCCTTCGTGGATCTTACTCCATTATGGATTCAATTTACCTCTTACTGAATTATATACTTTGTAGCTTTTTCAGTGAAAGCGTGTGAATAGCAGATTTAACTTCTGTTTCTCTGAAAATGTCTTTCTTTGATCCTCATTCTTCACTGATAGCTTTGTTAAGCATAACACTCTGAATTAATCACAGTTTTATTTCAACATGACAAAGATTCCACTGTATTCTGGCTTCCTCTGTTGCAGCCGAGATATCTGCTATCAGTTTGTCTTTCTTTCATGGGTAATCTGTTTGTTTTTTCCTCTCTGGTTCCTTTTAAGCTTTTATTTGATTTGCCATTTGACCACTACGTGTTCTTATATGAATTTATTTTTTAGTTACTTTACCCAGTTTCAATTCTGCAAATTTTTTGGCCATTATCTCTGCATACTCATTTTCCACATTCTCTCTCTCTTATCCATTTCTGCTTCTGGAACTTCCCCTAGGTATGTATTTTAGAAGTCTTCATTTCCTTTTCCATCTCTTTTAACCCTTATTTCATATTTTCTATCTCTAACTCTCTGCGCTACTTTTTGGGGAATTTATTCAGATCTATATTCTAGTTTACTATTTCGCTCTTGAGCAGTATGTAATATGCTGTTAAAGTTGTCCATTAAGACTTTAATTTCAACAAATATATATTTCAATTCTATAAGTTCTATATATTTTTTAATTTGCCTAGTTATCATATGTAGTGACTTATTTGCTTGTGTTTTCAATTATTTCATTATGTCTTAGATCATTTTAAAGATATTTTATAATGTTTATCTAATAATTCTGGGGTTCTAGTTATGTTGTTTGTTGTATCTGCTAAATTTTGCTCTTAATGGATTTCTACTATTGTTTGTTTGTTTTATTTTGAATGATGAGCTCATGTTCAGTGGAATTTTATCCGTGAGAATTATACATCGCTTGAGTTGAAGGTATGGTCCTCTAAAGAGTTTTTGTCAGGAACCCCAAGATATTATCAGCCTGGACCACATTTCTTGTCTATGTCTTGAGTTGGGGATTCTCTTTTTACATAGGTAATATAAATTCAAGGTCCAAATTATAAGAAGACATGCCCGTAGTTATAAGTTCTCAAGAGAATTTGTTTCCACAAAAGAGACAAAAGCAAGATAGACAAATACTGTTGCCCTGTGGCAGTTGATAATGACACATTATCTTTTGTTAAAAACTTTCATTGAGCTTATCTAGGCTTCCAGGTTTATAACTGTTTGGTTCCATCTCTCTACCTTGGATAGACCCAAGGCCTCCTTTCCTGTTCCAGCGTGGTCTTTAAAACCCAATTTCCATGGTCAGTGGGACTGGCAAGTTCACCCCACCCTCCTTCACCTTCCAGAGACCATCCAAACCTTCAAATTTCTGTTTGTCAGTCTTGGGATGGAGAATGGGTTTGTTTCAATTTATTTCTGTCCCCAAGGATTTCTTTTACATTCTTGTGAACTTGGCTATATATTTAAAATAAAGTTAGTTATATATCAGCCAGTATTTCTTGTTGTTTTGAACTGGGAGTGTTGTCTCACTGACTAATTTGTCATAGTGTCATAAGTAGGTTTTTATGTTCGTAAGTCATAATTGGGTCTCAATTATAATATTTGTCTGAGGAATAAAACAAAATTTACTTATATTGGGTTTGGTTCAAACAATATTGCTCCACCCTCAAAAGAGATTTGCATCTAAGGGAAAGTCAAGAGTAGTTACTAGATTGTACATTTGGTCAATTATATGAGAGATCAGCAACCTGAAAAAGTTATCAAACCACCACATTAATCTGATACAACTATAACTTCAGTTCTTCTGGTTATTTTAACTCAATATATAATATACTTTTAAAATGTAGGTTTTTGACACTAAAATATTACCGTAACTACCTTTGAAAAGAACACAAATTTTATTGCTGAGCAGTTTTTATGTAGTACAACTCCCAAACTATAGTTTCTCCTAGACAGTAATTTTATAGTGACTTCTATTTGCTCTTCATCTACAATTAATAAGCAAAACTGTATTTCAGAAATAGTTTCTTGTTGCAACCATTGCCCAGAAATTTATTAAGTTCCTGACATTGTATTCAACACAGGGTATAGGGATCAAGAAAGTCAAATAACCTCTGACCCCAGGAACACTGATAGGTAATAAGAACAAAAGTAGAAATAGTGATGGCCCCAAATAAAAACCTTTTTATATAGTGAGTTTCAAACTAATTTTCTGCAGTATTATTCTTATCCATATATATGCAGAAATATTCTCTAAATCTGCATGTTTTATTAAAATACATAAATAGTTAATTTATATTTATATTAAATTAAATATATAAATAATTTATATATTTTATAAATATAAAGCATGCAGGATTTGGGGAATATTTTTATAGGCTTTGCATATAAGATTTAAAGTTTGATGGTTTCCAAGCTCTATGCTCAGAGGCAACAGTGAAAAATTCAAATTAATGTTTAAAAATTTGGGATTCTTTTCCGTTCTCTAAAAATATCAATAGTATTTTTTAATCGCTACTATCTGTTGGGCAAACATTATGTGACAGGTTTAATGTTAAAGTCATGTTGCTTTATCCTCACACAATCTTATGCTTAGATGTTATTCCCTTTACACAGTTTGGAAAGGAGATCAGAAAGGTTAACTAACTTGTCCCAATCATGATGATGCTTCAGGTTTGTCTGACTTAACTATTCTGCCACGTTGATCTGTGTCCCGCCCCTATTCAGACATCTGACACCAATGCCATGAAGAACAAAGAGAGAAATTTGACCATGATGAGGGTATCAGAAAAAAGATTGTCTTATTCTCAAAATGATTTTTTTTTCAAATAAATGCTCTCATTCACTCAAAAAATATTCATTGAATACCAATTGTGTGCCTGACTTTCTTCTGGCAGCTGATTGATTAGTAAATTAAAATTGAAATGGATCCTATTCACTGGGTAACTTAGCATTTTATTAAGGAGGATGAAAAGAACAGAAAATGTAATTCTCTTTAAGTATAGCAGGGAACTCAGTTTGAATCTAAATTTTGTTCGCCACGGAAATTAGGTATATTTAGGGGGTGGTGGAGGTAGATTAGCAGATCCTCAAGCATTTATGAAAATGCGCCTTTTAAAGAAACTCATTCTAAGGAAAGAGAATCATAAAGAATAATTTGGGCACTAGGACAGTGGACATGGTCAAAGGAGGGAAGTCTTCAGACTGTCTGAGTTGGTCATGCAGAACCAAGGGTCTGAAGCAAAGGAGAAAGTAAAACCCATAAGAGCTGAACAACCAGGTGTCAAACATGGCAGTTCCATTCATGGGCAACTGCCCATGGCTTTGGCAGCAAAAGGAGACTGTGCCTTCCCGGCAGACATCAGTGTCCTCAGCGTGGGACTTGTGCAGCTTCGGGACAAACCTCAGCTCTGGCATCATCTTTGGAAACCACCAATGGTGAACCAGCTGCCATCTGAAGCACTAGAACAGGATAGGAGATAAACGTGGGTTCCCCAAGGCGGCCAAGGGAGCCAGTTCCTGGAGCCTTCATGAGATACCTCCATGAGACTCCCAAGACCATCTGGGAGGAACCAGAACAAACAGAGTTCCAACAGAGCGCTGGATGTGGAGGCTGAGCTTTAAGGTGAGATGTAAGGGTGCGTTTATTTTCTGCCAATTTATATTAAGCAGATTTGTAATGCTGCAGTGTGAGAAGATCTGACTTTATGTGTGAAATAATTCATCTATATATTTTTTTTAATTCAAGAATCTCATAATTCCATAGCTGCATGACCAAGTGAATTTCATATTGAGTTTATCCTATTGTCAGATGGCACAGCCACATAAGCTATTAAGCAGAAATAATGTTCTTATTAGAATATTTACCTGAACGATATGGGTTTTGAATTATACAAGGTGAATGAGTTTTGTCACTGTTGTTTGACCTTTTCAAATTCCAGGCTGGTGTGGTGGGGTTGCTTGGGTTATATAAACAGCAGAGACAGAGGTTCATAAGTCAGATATATCCATTCTAATCAATGAAAAAAGTGCCTTTCTTTTCATTCTAATAAATTAATACCTCCTTTCTTACACCATGGCATTTTCTCAGAAGACTCCTGAAAATGAATTAAGTAGGAATTGCATTTTTAAGCTAGCTCCTGCAGAGATTTATCACCTAAGTAACCATTATACTGATGTGGCTGTAATATTTTTATTTTTCAATTCATCGGTGATTACATCAATCTATTTTTCATCTCTCTACAGGCTTAATTTTGTCCACCTACTCAGAAGTCACCCATGGCCGTAAGCAGCTCATGAGTCTTTTGTAAAGACAGTCTTCTGAAATGAAAAGATGGTGTGTGATATTATGGATTTTTGTTTTTATCACAAAGGTATGTAGTCCTTGAGATAAGCAGGCACTTATAGCAAGTTCTGTTTGTTGTTCAAAAAAGGCTTTGGATTATGTTAGTAATCACAGGATATAAAGAGTCAGACCTGCACTATGCACTGTGATAACCATTAAGCACATTGGCTATCGAGCACTTTCTGTGTCGAGATATAAAACATACACTGGACTTCAAAGATTCAACATGAAAAAATGTGAAAGTTCTCATTAATAATATTTTATGTTCATTAAACATTGAAATAATAATAATAGCTTAGATCTATTGGGTTAAGTAAAATATAGTACTAAAATTGATTTCGTCTGCTTTCTAAATTTTTTTTTAATGAGACCGATAGAAAATTTAAGGAGACATACGTAGCTCACATTATATTTCTCTTTCAAGCACCAAGTTAGATGTTGCCATTGTACCTCCATCATTGTTTTTTTTCTCCACCTTTATATAGGGGGTGGGAAATTTATTGTTTTTCCATTGGTGGAGTCCAGAAATCTCCAAATATTTCTGAATATTCACAGGGAGCGTGTATATGCTTCATGCTTCTACCCCCCTCAGAACATAGCACCTTTTTCCATATCCCCCCATCTCTAGTTTCAGTCCCTTATGAACTCATGTTCCTAGACTCACAAAAAAATTCTTACTCACCGGAAATAAAATTGTTTTTTCATGGACACATGTTTCCTTAAGGAGACGGATTTCTAAGAAGTAATTCAGTTCTCCATCTTCTCAACCTCTCTCAACAGACTCAGCTCTGGGTTATTCACTTGCTTAACCAAAAATCTCCTCAAAATGTTTTCCCCAAGATAAATTCTGCACCTCACCCCATAAGATGTGAAAAAGGCTGCCTGCCAAAGCTAAAACAGCTCCCCTCATTCTTTGCTTCTCCCACTGCATAGGCTTATTAACACCTCGGTGGGCAGGGTCTGGACCCAGTGAGATGTGCTGTAAACATGTGTATTTACCACGATCGCTTGACTGGGGTTTGCTTGAGCAAGCCTTTTTGCTCACACTTACGTGAATTTTGCAACATCTGTCTATATTCAAATAACTGGTTGTGAACCGTTAGCTTTGATGAAATACCCATGTGTTTAGCTCTTCTGTGGGCCAGGCATTGTGTTAGGATAGAGAGATGCTAGAGACCTGGGGACAGGCTTTGTTCCTTCCTCCCTCTCTGGGTACTTCTGCCCAAATGAGCTTCCACTGAGCTACACAGACTATGGATATGCCTGGGGTGGGGTGGTCATTGAAGGAGGACACCAGAACCCCCTCAGCTAGCACCTAAGCAGGGCAGGGAGGTGTCTCCAGGCAGGTAGATCAGCAATGTGGACGGCGGAGCCCCTTGTCGCCCTGTGGTTACAAGAAGAGGACCAAAACAATGATGAGCTTCAGTGATGACTTTTTAAACATTCGATAACACGTGTTAATGTAAACGTTTTTTCACTAACTTAAATATTTTCCTCGGAAATGGCTGTTTCCAGGTTTGAAGCAGGAAAGAGATAAGACATCATGCTGAGTCAGAAAGCAAGGAAGGTTTCACAGGCAGGGTCCACAGGACACAGAAATTAGCTCCTATGGTCTGAAGTCATAAACATGTGAAAATTAAGAATAATGGACTCTGGTTCCGCTCAAGATGGAGTAAGGGTCTACGGCCATGCCACCCTGAACACGCCCGATCCCATCTGATCTCAGAAGCTAAGCAGAGTCAGTCCTGGTTAGTACTTGAATGGGAGACCACCTAGGAAGACCAGGTGCTATAGGCGTAAAAAATAAAAAATAAGGGATTGTAACCTGACAAGGTCCTTACAATCTGTGAGGTCAACCAAGGGTTGTCACGCCTTAAAAAAAAAAAAAAGATACAAAAGGGACACTCTAGTCCATCACTCCTGATTATAACAAAAAAAAAACCCTTAGATAAGATACATAAAGCAACCACCAGAAGACTCTGAAAGGTGGATGAATTTGCTTTCTTTTGCTGCTGAAACAAGTGATCACCAACTTAGTGGTTTAAAACACACAAATATATTATCTTAGAGTTCTACAGGTCGGAAAATGAAAACGGGTCTGCAGAGCTGGGTTTTGCCTGCAGGTTCTAGAGGAGAATCTGTTTCCTGTCCCTTCCAGCTTTTGAAGACTCCCGTGTCCCTTAGCCTGTGCTTCATCCCTCACATCACTCTGACCTCCGTTTCTGTCCTCACATCTCCTCTGACTCTGACTCTCCTGCTACTCTCTCATACAGGCCCTTGTGATTTCATTGGCCCCAGCCAGACAATCCAGGATCATCTCTCCATCGCAAGGTCATTAACTTAATCAGGTTTGCAAAGTCCCTTTGCCACGAAGGTAACATTTTCACAGGTTCTGGGAATTTGAACTTGGACATCTTTGCAGGGGATGGAAGGGGGCGTTATTCTGTCTACTACATACATAAGAGCACGGGGACTGGGTAAGGAATCCAGGTCTGACGGGATGACCTGGAAGTGAATTCCTAAGTTTTTCTATTTCTTTTCCCCCTTCTGTATATCCTAGCTTGAGCTCTGGGGTAGCCTGCACCCCAGAAACGAGAGAGGACACAGACAGAGGAAGCTCTAAGAATAGCTTGTTCTCTCCAGCCATGGATGTGGCTGGGGTGGAGGGTGCGGAGCAGTCCCGCAGGACTGAGCACGTGGAACTTTCCCTACTCTGTGTCAGGCCAGAACCAGCAATGAAACGACATCAGGAAATCTGCAAATTTCTGAACAGAAATGCTTCGTTTAGGAGTCCGGAATTGTATCAAGCAACAATAATACTGACCAATAGAGAGCACCATTGAGTCCCATAGCACTGGTGTTAGAGGGCCAACACAAATTGCTGAGATATCAGGGCTGCATACAGACTGAATTCTAAGAAGGTTCTTGGGAGATTAAAACCAGGAAAGAAAAGGAAAAGATCCTTCAGGCTGAAAACAAGGGTCAATCATTAAAAATGCAGAAAAAAAACAATATGACTTCATATGAAAAATGAATATTTAACAATGATACTAAGATAAAATAGAATTAGGCAGTTCCTGGATGAGATGGTGAAAACAAAACCCCGTCAGTTAAAGCCTTTTACCTATTTCCTTCGACTTTTTCAAGAAAAATTTTCAAGTCACCAACAACCGTGCAATTTCTGGACCCTTTCACAGAGTCATAAATCAAGCCAGAGGATATTCCAAAAACTATTTAAACCCAATTATGCATTCCAGGAAAGAACAATACTTAGCTGACTCAAAAAAAAATTTTTTTTGAAGGTATTTTGAAAGAACTCCTAACACCTCCTCAATTCCCCTTTCTGACGCTCGACCCATCTCAGAGTCGTCACTTGTGGCCCCTTAGCACCTAGAAGGCCAGAGAGAAAGGGGCACAGATCCCAGCCAATGTCGCAACCTGGGCAGCCCTGAATTCTCCTCCTGAGTTCTAGTCCCTTATTCCCAGAGTTGTGCTCCCGAGTCAGGCTGTGATGTACGACTATATCACCTATGATGCGTCCCAAGTCCCCCCAGATGCAAAGGTTAGCTTCTCCATCACTTCCTACAAGGAACCCACTCTCCCTGAGCATTTCGTGAGTTTTAATATAACGTTTTCAAGGTTGACGAGCTTGCAGGGAGAGGTCAGACGTGAGAACACAAAGGCCTCTCTCATCTCCCCACTCTCTTCTTCTCTCTCCTCTGTACCTTGTGCGATTGTCTCCTCTTTATCCTAACTGGATGATCACCCCACTCTCCAGCTCCAAATTTTAATTTATTCATGAAGATTAGTCTTTCCCTCTCTCTCTCTCTCTCTTCTCTCTCTCTCTCAGTATCAAGATGTCTTCATGACTACAAGTAGACAAGACTTCCAAACAACTATATTGCTCTTGTAAAGAGGAACTTTGATGCTTGAAATTATCTCTGTCTTAGTCCATCTCGCTAGGCAGGATCATTTCGTAGAACGCTAATGTCCCCTGCTACTGTTCTCCTAATGCTTCACTAAAGTTCTTGAGAGAGAGATAACTTATGTAAAAGGCTATCCGATTTCTACATACTGAAGTCCAGTCTCTCCCACTGATATACTTTATGTCTTTTTCCATTTCCTATTACTTTTCTTGCCCATTCCTCAGGTGGGGTTCCCTTGAGAAGTAAGTGCTGAGACAGGGATTTGAATGCAAGGAGCTAATTTGGGAGGGGATCCTAGGAAGCTCAGGTAGGGGAATGGGAACACGAAACAGAATTGGGGAGGAAACCAATATGGAATGCACTCAGTATCACTCAGAGCAAACGGGGCTTCATCCTGCTGGGGCTCTTGGGGAGATGGTGTTCAACGGGCCTCTCAAGAGATGGGTCAAGAGAGAAGGAAACAGGTATTTGGCCATCACTGGTTGAGGGTAGCTCTCAGGGGTCTTCAGGCCCTGTCACTTCTGGCCTGCTTTGCACAGGGCTGAAGCACAAGCTTGCTCCTGCAGCCAGAGAAAGTCCTCAGGCCAGGCTGCAAGTGCATTCGATACGAGGTCATGGCATGGCTGGGTACTGGGATGACGAGTGCCTCCAGAGGTGTGAGCAGAGCAATAACTCCATCCGTTATGATGAATATCCTAGACCTCTTCAGCCCGTACTGCTCTGCACTAGTCCAGGTGGTGCTATTTCCATACGGCATAAGATAACTCACTTGCACCCAGTCACCCAACCTGGTTGACTTGACTTCTTCTGTTCTCTGGGAACAGTTTCGGAGAGACTCTTATAACATAGTGAACATCAACTGAGAAAGCAAAGTAGAAACATGTCAGGGAAATGCAAGTGATGTGTATCACTACTTGATGACGTGGTGGATGACATTTAATTCCAGTGGTTCTTCCCACAATTTTAACAGCTTACTTACCCTAATGAACTTTATCATTTTCAATCTGGGCTTACAAATTCCCATTGATTAGCAGTAAAGGAAAAATCTGTTATTAGGAAAAGAAATGTCTGTAAATGTGCTATTGAATTCAGATACCTTGGCTTTGGGCAGAGCGAGAATTTCCAGTAATGCAGTATGATTTATTTCATTTTGTCATAAAGTATTCAACTCAAAACATGATTTAGTCTTATTTGATTATGTATAAATATTGGATCAAGAAATGATGATTTCCTCCAAGTGAAATTAACTAAGTGCACAAATGTCTTTTGCAACTGGAGCCTGAAGTGATATGTCTTTTTGTTCTGCCATTTTTCAGCAACCGCCAACCAGTGTCCTTATATTCCAGTATAAAGCAGTGGTATAAACTGGAATGGGAAATGTCTAGGAGACACAGGTGGGGCACCTTGGTGGCCCCACCCAGGTCCTCCCATCATGTTCCCAATTTATATTTCCCTTTTGTCTCATGTCTCAAAATTCCTATGACAGCTAGATCTCTGTGTATAATGAACTAATTCAAGGCATAAATAGTTTTAAGAGTTTAATGCTTTACGATTCCCCCAAGATATTTTGTATTTTAAAAAGCAGTATGCTATTAATGGTGGAATCTTAGGTGATGTGTTGATAAAGCTGCAGATTTTTTTTTTTTTTTTTTTTTTTTTTGCAGGAAGACTTTTAGCAGCATTGCTCAAAATTTTCTCTTTGGGTGACTACCTTTTCCATCTTGTGATATCAGTCTTAGAGGGTTTCCAATAAAAATATCATGAGACAACTGAATGAATTGTCTATGTGAATAAGGGATGAGTTAGAATGCAATACACTTCTTTGCAGAAAGATCTCTTGTAGGTTTGATTTTTATGGAGTTCTATTTGTTTATCCCATGGTGGTCCCACAGAAAAACACATAGAAAAGAAATCCTGAAAAATTTGAATTGTAATTGCGTATACAGAGGAACCTCCAATAGGAAATAAGAGTTTGTGGAGCAGAATTCAACCTCAGAAAGGTCATTCCCCAGAGACTATCCAATCCATCACATGCCATGTAAGGCATACTGTTGGTTGTCTCCTAATATCCATTCTCTTCCTCTTATAACTCCTGATCTTTAGCTGAGCACATGGTCACCAGATAAAGACTACATTTCCCAGCCTCCTGTGTAGCTAGGCAGACCAAGTTCTAGCCAATGAGCTATAGATGTGATCTCATCATGTGATCTTATCTGAGGACTTTACTTAAAAGTAAGAGCTCACCTTTTCTCTTCCCCCTCCCCTTGACTCCCATCAACCCTTTCTTTATCCTGCTGCTTAACATACTGATGTGATGTCTCCAGCTCCATCTTGGACCATTAGGATGAAGGTCATACCCCAGGATGGCAGAGGGGAGAGTTGGAAGTAGCCTGGGCCTCTGAGGACTTCAGGAGCAGAATCACCACACAAGTCATAGAAGATTTAACTTCAGACTTCAAACTTCTATTGAGCATTTCTGTTAGAGTCGAAATAATCTCAAGTGATACAACATCCTTTTTATTTTTTTAATCTAAAAATCTGACTCAATTTCTCATAGGAAAGAAGGACCTATGCATCATGCAGGCACATTCACAAGTTGGAGAGCTAATTTTATCACATATGTCAATACTCCAGTGTTATCAAGATGGTTTTTTAACATTCTTCTCTCTTGTTATTTCATTATGATTGCTGATGCCTAGATAATTGGAGCATCAGAGGAAAGTGGCAAGAATCTAGCCAATGTAATAACTTGTTAATTAAAAAATGATAATAAAGACTACTCAGAAGCAGGGGTTTAGTCCTGGTTTTAGCTGCATATTATTAGGCAGAATTTTTTGAAGCTGGGGAAAACGAGAAGCCTATGAGGCACTAGAAACATCTGTAATCCCCTGTACCCTATGAATGAACAATTAAATGAATCCTGGAACATCCGATGACCTTTGTATTCCAATATAAATTATAACTTTAAGGCTGCAATAAGACCCAAGATTTTTTTTCATGAAGCAAATAACATGGTTATATATGTTTTCGGAAGGAAAAAGGACCTAAAAATGACTTTTTGAGATTGCATTTTGTGGAAATCATCTAACAGTGGCCGACCTGCAGAGCTCTACAATCCAAAGGCTGATCATGCAACGTGAGATCTTTCTAAACAGTTACATCCTGGAAGTCCAAGATATGACTTTGAATAATGACAAATGTGAGGGAAATGACACTATTCTTCATTTGATAGAAATATTATTTGGGGATAAAAAGGCCAATTTAGAAAGAAAGAACTCCACAAACTGAAATAGCAGGACACTGGTGGTTCTATCAACAAGATGAGTTAAAATAGATGTCTACTACTTTCTGTTGACATGTCATTTTGCAAACCCTCTGCCAAATCTTGCTGCAATTTTGTTTCACATGTTAATAAAAACCCGATCCTCTAGACCCTGGGTAATTTCCCAAAATAGTGTTCTCAATGTTGGCGGCACATTAGAATCACTAGGGAGCTTTAAAAAAGAAACCCAGGCCTAGGGGAGGGGCTTTGGGGGGCTGGGAGAATGGGGTGAAGGGTTTAAAAGAAGTACAAATTAGTAGTTGATAGTTGGTCACAGGGATGGGGAGCATGGAGAGGGAATACAGTTAGCATTAGTACGTTGGCTAGGTGGAGGGCCAGGAGAGGGAGGAGGAATTGGGGGAATCGTCTTATGAACTATATAGGTGTCTAACCAATGTACTGTTTACTTGAAATTCATTTAAATAAATAACTTAAAAAAAAAGACCCAGGCCCAGGTCCAACCCGGACCAACTAAGTACTTGTTGCAGTTGGGCTGAGCACTAGCATGCTCCATATCACCCCAGGTGATTCTAATGCTCAGCCTGGGTTGACACCTACTGCCACAAAGGACCCCCCACTTCACCTGTGGGACTCAAGTCAACTCACATCTTGTTTGAATTAAAATATACTGCAAATTAACCCTGTCATCCCTTCCCCCAAAGATACCACGTCTAGATTTTCCCCTCACATTCTCATGCTTACTTCATTTTAGATAAAGGGATCA
Source organism: Eonycteris spelaea (assembly GCA_003508835.1). Lineage (NCBI taxonomy): Eukaryota > Metazoa > Chordata > Mammalia > Chiroptera > Pteropodidae > Eonycteris > Eonycteris spelaea. The sequence goes on from PUFA01000219.1 coordinate 2,234,714, forward strand.
GGAAAAATAATTTTCCAAAATAGCTCCCTTTCACAGATTTGCAGTTTTTGGTTTGACCACAGTTTCTCTAAATAAAATCAGATTTGTTTTTAGCAAGAGAGAGGAGCTATTAAGAAAGTAAAGGAGCAGCTTGACTCTTGACCCAGACTGGAGACAGGATAAATCAACACTCTCCCTCCCTGTCACCTCAATGTCCATCTGCAAGCACCCTCTGCCTCAGGTAAGGGTGTAAGCCTGATGTTCGTGTTTCCAGAACTTTTTCTGTAGGGAAATCCAAGTAATAAATAGGGGTAGCACCTGTCATCTTGCTCTGCTAGGCCAAAAGCTCACTAAAACATGAAAGAAAATAACTGCTAATGCTGATAACGTCTTTTGATCATTCCACTCATTGGGAGCCTTGCTATTTGAAAGCAGTCTCTTTCCTCTGTAAGCGTCAAAGTGGTGATTGTGGGGGCAGTGGAGGATGTTAGATGTCAAAGCAGCTTTGTTACTGATTGGTGAGTAATTCAGGGTGAAGTTCAAATCCTGACTCTTCCAGAAATTATTAAGATAATTTGATTTAAATTCTAATCCTGCTCCCCCACGTCTTTGCTACATGATGAAATCAAATCTGGACAGGGGCATCCGTGAAGGGACAACGGCACATAACAAATTCAAAAGTTATACATGGGAGTCTGTTAAGTTATCCAAAATTGATTAATCAAATTTTAATACTTTCCTTCTCTCCAACCTAATCATGAATTAGAGTACTTCTCAGAGCAAGGTGATTTCCACAATCAAAACGACATACTTAGAATCTTGGAAATGTTTAGATTATTAAGTGATTAACTAAATGAGCACCATTGGCTGGTTAAATTGCGGAATGTAAAATGAATATTACTTTCAGATATTCAAATAAAAGCATTAAAACACTGAACGTAATTGCGGTCAACTTTTGATTATCTATATTCATGGAAAAGAAAAGGCGATTGAAGAAATGGAAAGTTAGACCATGTTTTTGGAAGGGAAGACAAGTGTCAATTCTAAAAGCAATATATAAATGCCATTCCAATCATCATAAAATGGGAATTTTTTAATGAGTGAAATGATTTAAAAGTTTGTCTGGCAGAATAAATGTAAGAAAACAAAGCCAAGGAAAAATTAAAGAAAATAGGGAAATAATTTATCTTTCCAGATATTAAAACTTACTGTGAAACCTATTGTACAGAATCACCCTGTCCTATAGCTATAGCTGTTCTCTCTGAGTTCTCCTTTCTCCTTACCCATTTAAGTCGAGAATTTTACTTCACTGTACCTTGTTTTCTGAACCCATACTATTGTAAATAGTCCGTCAGGTAACCGTTTCTCAATTTTTCTGTTTGTGTATACCACCTGTTTCCTCCCAAGCTCCTCACTGATACTCTTATTTTTTAATATTATTAGCTATAGTTAAAATTCCTAACATACAATAAATTATATGAGCTTATCAGTAAAAAGCCTTTTCAAACACAATGCAATCAAAGGTCAGCCAAGCGATTCAGAAGGCCTTTGATGCATTCTCTCTCTCTTTCTTTCTTTCTCTCTCTCTCTCTCTCTCTCTCTCTCTCTCCTCCCTCCCTCCCCCTGGCCCTCCAGTCTAAACTTACAGGTGAAGCTAAGGGCAAGGGGCCAGATAATACCTTAACAGCACTTACGGTCCATGGTATCTGGCCTGGATTCTTGGAAATGTGGTCTGGCCCCGTCATCTCCTCGGGGACACAGCTGGCCACTGGAAGGCAGTCCAACACAACATTTAAAATTCAAAATGTGAAACGCAGAATAATGAAGCCATCTGGTCCATATTATGTTGTCCAACAATTATAAGTAATGTGAGCTATAAATACAACAAGCAAAAGGAAGCAAACAAGAGGCCATTAATCAATACAGACAATTTGCGCAAGATGTGATGACTCAAGTGTATTTACACAAACACGGAAAATCCTTTTTGAGGAGAATCTTTACAAATAGTGGACTAAAGCAGATCTAGATTGAAAAATACCACCTAGAAATGTCCTTCAGTCATGTAACTTCTCTGAAGTAATCAAAATCTGCATGGGGATTTCACACTGAGAACCTAGATGTTGATATTTAATAATTCACAGGGTTTATATGAAAGGAAACAGAGTCAGATTGGGCTCAGAATTCAGGGTAACTTCATGAGGGTTACATCATCAGGATACCTTAGTGGCGAGGACTCTAAGAAACTAGAAATACTTGTCATCAGCCCACTCACAAAACCTGCAGGAGCTTGACAAGGAAATGAAGCATTGAAATGATTGAGCTGTGGATCTTTACAGCGAACAGTGTCCTCAGCTCTCTGACTATCCCACAGTCACCTCAAACTCAGTATATCTAAAATTGAACAAATGTTCCTCCCATCCCAATCTAGACCTTCTCTTATATCCTCAGCTTCTAACATGAGCAACTGAATGGATAATGATGCAATCTGCCAAGAGAGGAAACATTAAAAAACATAGCTGATTGCTCAGAAGAGGAGAGAGCGTGGGAGAATGGACTGCTTGTTCTCAGTCCTTTCTTCCCCTCCTTTACTAGGGTTTACTGTGGGCAGAGAACAGACCCCAACCCTCACCGATTTGCTTTGGCTTGGCCTCTGTAGCACTTCCACCATTGGCCATGCGAAGAACATGCTCTAAGTAGCTACTGGTGATACATGGAGCAGACGAGAAACCCACCTGCAGCCAGAAGCCAAGTGCTGCAGATCCACAGCCACTCACAGACCATGAGTAAGAAATAAAGCTTGCTTCTGTAAGCCACTGGGATTTGGGGGGGTTAGCTGTTTTGTAGCATTGTCACAGCACTCCCACATGTCACTACTGGGCACTTGAAATGTGGCTGGTCTGAACTGAGACGTGCTGTAAGTTGTAAAATCCACACCAACTTTCAAAGACTTAATATGAGGGAAAAAATGTAAAATATCTCCTTAATAACTTTATGCTTACAAGTTAAAATTACAATGTTTTAGATATATTGTGCCAAAATATATTATTAAACTTAATTTCACCTGGTTCTTTTTACTTTTTTAACATGGCTACCATACATTTTCAAATAATACATGTGGCTCACCTTTTATCTTTTCGACAGTGCTGGTCTAGGGAAGAGCTGAGGTGGAGAAGGGAACAGAAAGGGGATCTTGGTGCTCTTCTAAAACCTGGGATGGGAACCTGGGTTCCTCACCACCGAAGCATCTCTGACTGTTGATGAGAATACCAACAGTCCTCACAACTCACAATTTGCAGGATGTTCCAGATCTGAGGAGTTGGGCTCACTATGTCTCAGGAACATCCTTGGGAAATGTTTGGGTTAGCCAATGATTGGTCTTGCCAGTGTGTATAATACAAAGATGTATCTACTCAACCCCTAGCCATCCAAAAGGCTTCAGTTCGAGCACTGTATTAGACTCTTTCCCAGCTGGACCACACTCTACTGGTCTTCCATATTCTGTGCTGCATCAGTTCAAGATTGGGCCTACAGCATATGCACTGTATCTATGACAAGCCGAACTAAGTTGTGGTCTTTCCCCCCGTCCACTTTTTCTCAGTATCTCATAATTACTCTCTTTCACTAAATAGAGAAACATAACCTCATCTGAAATAAAGATGTTGCTTAAATATTAGAGTAAAACAATCATCTTTGCATGATATGTCTCTGGAAGAATCCAGATCATTTGCAAATATGACCTCCAGGGAAGGGAGCAAGGCGACTGAGGGCAGAGGTTGAAGAGAGACTTTTCTGTAATCTTTCAACATAGAACTTCTTTCATGCCATGAATTCTTTTAAAAACTTTCAAGGGAATATCTTCACAATATAGAAAAAAAGACTTTTAAAACTTAGATTCCATTGGAGATTTGTAAAGAATTTTTCTTGTGTCGCATCTTTTAGATCGGTAGTCAACAAATTTTTATCTGTAAAGTGCCAGATAGTAAACGTTTTAGGCTTTATGGGTCTCTCTGGCAGCTACTCAACTCTGCTCTGTAGCAGGAAAGCAGCCATAGACAATCTGTAAAGACAATCTGTAAAGGAATGCCAGTAAAACTTTTTCACAAAAAACAGCTTTGATTTAGCCTGTGGCCATAGTTTGCCAGCCCCTCTGCTTTAGACAGCAGCTCCTTTGAACACTAAAGAATGTGTAATCAAATCATGTGCTTTACTTTTTTATTCTTAAATAGGTTCAAATATATCTCCCTTAAACCCAAGTTAAGAGTTATGCTTAGGAAGTTTGGAATAAAGGAAAGATAATGGAGAACAGAAGAAAAACATCTGGCTTATGGTATAAAACCATAGAGTTGTGATAGTCACTCAGAAAAGCAAATGTGTTTCAAAACCCATGAAACACACTCCTCCTATCAGAAACCTTCCTGGTATGAATCAATGGGAGGAACACAGAAGTCCACAGTTCTGGGTTGAAAGTTACTTCTGAGTCTTCATACTTCTCAAGTTTGACATTAAAACATTATATACTTGTGCAAATGAATTCAGAAATTGCTACTCCAGCAATGTAGATTATCTAACTAAATATTGATCTCTTGCTATTCAGTTCTCTACAGAAGTGACCATTATAAAATCAGTATCATCGTCCTGGCCTGTGGCGTGTGATGAGGTTTCTCTAGTTCAGAGAATCCCTAGAGAGGGTGATTCAGTGTGGAAAATTTAGTTTCCTGAAACACTGGTCCAACCCTCAGGTTCTAGGCTTTTATCTTACTCTACCAGCATATTAACTCTCCCACAGTCTCCCAGAGAAAACAAATCAATGTGTCTATTTTCAAAACAATCTTCTGTTTGAGAAAAAGATGGGAAATTTAAAACTTAACATTAAGGCTTAAAAATGAACTATATAACCAAACAGTACCAACTGGGATTCCCCAGATCTTCACTGGTATTCTTCTCAGAGGAAGCAGGTAATAACGACAGAAGCTACAAGGTTGGAAAGTGTGCTCCATTCAGGAGATTAAACACCAAAAGGTGCATGGCAAAAAGCGACTCAATGAGTTCCCCATCACAGCCTGAGATGCCTCACACGAAAGCCTATGTTGAAATAGGGTATGATGCCCACCAGACCAGTGAAAATTCTTGGTGCTTGGCAAACTCAAAGAACATAGGTAATCCGATTACTTTGTTCAAAGTCGACGTGAGTCACAACACAACTAACTTGTTCAAAATGGTTCACTTATTATTTCTGTTACTAGAAGAAGCAGCGGTATGGGCAAAATGGCAGGTCATCATTACATTTGGCTTATTGATAAACCCATATTCAAACGTGAATACAAGTCAAATAGTGCCGCTAAGATTAATCTAAGATTAATGACAAGTATACGGTCCTACTACTGATCCTGAGAAACAAATTTGACTCCATTTTACAAACTGGAAGAATCCCACATCTCCTCACCTATATATAAAACAGATGACGTTGTAGGGAGGCACTGCGAGGGGTTTGACAGCCTAGGGCGAATGTGGTTCAGACTTGTTGCTGTTACATGACCTTGAACTCTCCTTGTTCCAGTCAAGAAATCCAAACTCCAAATACAGCAGCACAGAAAGGAACCCCACAGGCATCATCTCGCCAGCTCTGGATTTCTGGTGATGTTTCTGAGTATCTCACTTCATCTTATACAGCATTTTTGGGTTGCAGAACCTCAGCTCTAGGGGCAATGGCGGTGAATGCCAATGTCTGGCACTGACCTTAATGGAGCATAGATGTACGTGTAATTAGTACTTTTTATCTCAACAAACTAGAAGGTCCAAGTAAGAAATACAGCAACGAAAGTGACAATTAGGAATGGAACTAGACGGTTTATGGAGAAAAAAAAAAGAATGAATGAGTCCTTTAGCTTCCGCCCAATCCAAATTTTAATCAATTAAAAGTTAGACTGATACCAAGCAGGTGATGACACCATTGAAAATGTCACCACTAACCAACTGCCCTGCCCATCTGGGAAACTGCACCCTCACAGGGTCTTGTAGCTCTTGGCCTGCTGTCTTCACACTGTGTGACCACAGGCACAAATTTGGGTAAAACATTTACCGGATTTGCTCTGTAGGCATCCTGTGGCTCCCTGGTTTGTCATAGGACCCCATTTTATACTTTCTCACAAGTCTGTTTGTCCTTATTCTTTGACACTCTCATGGTCCCCTGAATATATAATGATTATAATTAAGGACTTATTTTCCTATAGATTTGTTTAAAGCCTGTCTTCCCCCAAGAGACAGTCAAGTGAAAGAAGGTAGGTTGCTTCTGTAGGGGAGGAAAAATAATTATCCCTCTATTTTTCTAGATTCCTGGCTGAGAACTTCTTGTAATAAAAAAAGACAGATTAGCAGGAAAAAAATAAGCAGCAGTTTAATAACATGGACCCCTCCTGTATACATGGGCGAGACGAAAACTGAGTAACTCCCCCAAATGGCCCAAGCCAGCACCTTAAACACCAAACACCATCTCCAGCTAAAGACAAAAGAAGTTGTTTTGGGGAGGAACAGGTTGGGGGAGTCAGTTATGGGAGGTTATCAGGAAAAGAACAAGGGTCAGGTCTTAAGGCAGATTTAGGTCCCTGCCTTCTCCTTTGATGAGAGTTTCTAGAGATTTAGAGTCACTCCTCTTCCTGGTACAGAGAGGGAGGCACCCTTACAAATGGAGATTTCCTTCCTAAGTATAAATGTCTCTTACAAAAGGGTAACTTCTACTCAGTTTTCAGAACTTAGTTCTAAGTCTTCTGTTTCTTAAACATAATCAGCCTAAAATAATCCTTATACCAAAGAAACATTTTGGGGACAAATTCTGCTCCATTACACTTTCCCCAGCACCTGACGCCATGCTTGGCTCATGCTGGGCCTCAAGATACATTTGTTGAATGAATGACTTTTAATAACTTTCTACGTGTTAATGTCCCACAGCTGCTCCACTATCTTAAGCAGTCTGCGCTACAACCATCCTGCGGCTTCACTGGATTCCAAGTTGAAGGGCATCTCCCGAGGAGAAAAGCCTGACATAGCAACAAGAAGGAGACCATTTCATTGTTTCTTAAGTGCCCTTCCTTCCAGTGCTATATATGTGCATCATTGGCCCAGAAGGGGAAACACTCTGTTGTAAGTGACTTTAGAAATTATAATCATTACAATTAAAAACTTCTATTTAAGCCAGACTATCCATGTTATATTAAAGTATGCCATCTGTGCTTACGGGCCCTTTCTCTGTAAGACTATTTTAGCTTTTAAACTACCTGTGGGCTTTTCACTTGGAATCCCTTGTGATCTTCAAGTTGTGATCTCCATTTTCACAGGTGGGGCCCTAGAGCTCTTCAATATTTTGTTTATTAGAATTATTCATTTTGTTACTGCATGTGTTTGGTAAGCAAATTTTCTGTAGCTCTCGCAAAATAATGCTGTAACACCTTATGGCATTAAGAAGAAAAAAAATGAAAAGGCCAAAAACAAACACAAAAAAATTAACTGAGCAGTTTTTTAAAAAATCTAAATTAGCAGCAGAAAGATCAAATGTAACTAAGTGAACAGGAAGAATAAGGAAGCATAGTGGTCGAGAATGCTGTATAACAGGGCCAGGACTGGGGGAGGCAGGCGGGATATAGGGCTGGAATCCGTCTTTATTTTTAAATTGAAAATTTTGTTCATTGAGAAATTTTAAAATTAATTTCGATCTTAAAAATTACTGCATTAAAATATTACTGATGCTTCCTCAAAAAGTTAAACAGAATTACCTTGTAACCCAGCAATTCCACTCTTGGGTATATACCCGAAAGAATTAAAAACAGGAACTCAAACAAATATTTGCACATGAACGTTCATAACAGCACTATTCATAACAGTGGAAAGCTAGAAACAACCCAAATGTTCGTCAGCGGATGAACAGAAAAACAAATCGTGGTAAATACATACAATGGAATTTTATTCAGCCATAAAAAGGAATGATGTACAGATACATGCTACAACAAGAATGACCCTTGAAACCATGATGCTAAATGAAAAAAAGCAAGACACAAAAAGCCACATATTGCATTGCTGATTCCACTTATATGAAATATGCAGACTAGGCAAATCATAAAAATAGAAAGGAGATTAGCAGTTGCCAGGGGCTGGGAGGTAGGAACCGGGAGTGACTGCCAATGGGTATGGGGATTTATTTTGGAGTGTTAACAAACGTTTCGGAAGTAGATAGAGGTGGGGTCGCACAACACTGTGAATGTACCTAATGTCACTGAACTGATCACTTTAAAATGGTTAATTCTATGTTATGTGAATTTCACCTCAATTAAAAAATATATATATAACTGATCTTGATTCCTGAGTTTTTTTTTATGCCCCCTTAAATTCTGTGCCTGAGCAAGAGCCTTACTTGCCACCCTCAGACCTGTTTAAATTTCCTTTTAACTAGAAATAAACAGGGTGAGAAACTGAAATAAGCTTGGGCCGCACTCAATTCTGTGGTTGAGTTCCAGGTAACAGAATGACTTATTTTTGACTTAAAATTAGTTATCGCATGTGCCCCGCCACCCTCCCCATACAGCATAATGAAGGCTCAGTTACTGGGATCTTTGCTCACCATCTAGACATCACCATACACCAGACACAACATGAACACACTTCCTCCCCAATGAGATTGTTGGGAAACGTTTAATCGGCTACAGAAATCTGAGAGAACCAAAGGCCGCCTCTGGAGGAAAAAGGAACGTGCCCCTTCGGTTCTGGTTCATGAAAGTACATATTATGAGATTCCCTTTGGGTCTGTACATCCCACGTTTGGTGAAGAACAGGGTGATTCTTTATGAGTGTGATGATTTTTCCCGCTAGTTCCTTCATCTTGGCTTCAACTGCTTCAGAGCCTTAAAACAAACGAACAAAAACAAACAAAAAAACAAGTATTAGCAACATCAGAACCTAAATAATATGTCTTTAAAATACCTCCAGCTAATCTTTGCATCATTTTGATTCGCCTCTAAAGGCCTCCATGTTTGAGACAAACCTAAATAAATACAGATACGCTTTGCTCAGTAAACATGAATATTCGGCCTCTGAGTCAAATATGAAGGGGTTTGTCCCAGGCACTCTCAGCCTCTGAGCAGGAATGGATAAAGCTGGCCAGGTTGCTGAACTGTCTAATAAAGCCTAACAGAGCCACGGGGGAAATAAGCTGCCCTCAGAAGTCAAGCCAGTCTGTGGCATCTCAGGACAAAGAAATAAAATAAATCTGCTTTTCCATGAGTGACCTAGACCAGGGGCCAGAAAACCGGTTTCATAAACAGAGCATTTTTACTGGGACACAGCCATGGTCATTCAGTTATGTGTTGTCTGTGGCTGCTTTTCCTCTAAATGGCAGTTGTGACAGATGGCAGGTCCCACAAAGCCTAAAATAGTGACTACCTGGCCCTTTACAGGGAAAGTTTGCCGATCCCTGACCTAAACTATTAGAACACCACTTCGGCCCCCAGGTATACAATTACAGGTGCGCTTATACGTTTATTTCTGGCCTCAAACAAACACAGTCCATTCTCCCCATGCTCACTGCTAATTGCTAGCTTTCTGGGGTGCATTCCTTTTCCAAAGGCGCAGTCGGCTGTCAGTCTGGCTACCTTTGCCGGTCAAATAGAAGCAGGATCCTGCAGACGAGGCCAGAAGAGCTCCCTCCTAGACCAAGACAGCCTGTCTGTAAAACGAAACAAAAACTTGGAGATTCCTTCTTACCCTCGTGGGTGGTCCCTTTTATTTCGAGATGCGTCTTAGCTTCAGCTTATTTCCAACTCAGCTATCCTTGGCTCTGAAAAGCTGTCATCACTGGCATCACTGTATCTATCACTAGATCAAAAGAGGAACTAATTTAACAAGGTGTTAAGAAAAAAACCCCAGACAATTATCCCATTTACAATCCTAAACACTTCCCATAATGAACTCCCACTCAGAGACAATAAACACTAAGGGATGTTCTATTGTCACTCTCTACTCACCACGTCAGCCCGACCATGCACAACACTCTCCTCCTTTAGTCAGAGGAACTGATCAGTTGCTTTCATCTTAAATTGGAAGTAACTTATTCAAAAGATTCATAAAACCATTTCCATTTAGATTACATTTGTAATCTTCTGAAGACCACTAATCATTTCCAAACTTCAGCAAAAGCCTTGAAAGCAGATCGCCCCCGACCCTCTTACCTACTGTCTCCTCTCTACTAGAGGTATTGTTAACAAATTAAGTTGAAAAGGAAGGCCTGGGCTGATGGACCCATTCATTTTCTGTGCATCTACTCATCATACTAAATCGCAGTCCACCTGAGGTAAAGCATCACTCCATCCTATTCCTGTGCTGATCTCAATTTGTTCTCCAGAGCAATAACATAGCATAAAATAATACCTGGACACTCAGAGTTTTCCCATCTCTCACCATTCTGACAACAACTGCTTCCTTTAGCAACACTAGACTAGAGAACAGCAGGACTAGCTGCACATCTCTTGATTTGCGTCAGTCAAATGCTTTTTTGTTCAGTGGCAGGTTGGGTTTTGCCTCTGCGTTAGAGGACGATGGCAGCTCCCTAGATAATTCCACTGTACATTTGCTCTAAGATGTGTGCTCAGTTTGGGGTTCCTCTTGCTCGATTCCACATAAGTCAGCAGGTTAACCAATTCCACAAGAGTTCTACAGACCCATGGAGATGACATTGCCAGGAATTACGCTTTATGTCTGACCCATCTCTACCGCTGGCCAAGTTTTTTCTGACTTGTAGCAATAGAAGTCTGAATTCCATAACAGATGAATATCTACCTTTTTTTCTTTTCTTTTCTTTTCTTTTAAGGGAGGAGAGGGAACAATTGGAGAAACCCTATGCTGACAGGTTAGAAAACAAACACTTACTCTAAACATATTGAACACGTATCAATAAACACATAAACAGAATAATACAAGACAACTTCACTCTCCTCCCTGCCTTTTGGACAAAATACTGGAAAGGACAGGGGTGGGGGTGGCTTAGAGTGTGGAGAGGAGATAGAAGAAGATTGAGAATTGGCAGAAAAGACAAGATATGTTAGATAAACATATCAATCAACATATCCTTAAAAGCAATCAAGTAGAAGATACCTCCCAGTTAAATTATAGTTCAGGAAAATCTCTTCTACTGTTACAAAAGAGTTTCCAATAAAGAAAATATGGGAATAACCGAAGAATGTTTTTTAAAAACTGGCCCCCAGAGTGGATGTGTCCTTATCTACGCACTCCCACTACTACACAAATGCAGAATCCTTCCTGGTTCTATGAAACATTTCCTGTTACAGAATTAGCAAAGGGGACTTGGAAATTGCACTACACTCTCTGAGAAAAAAAGGAAGTTCAAGGGGGTTCGAGTGATTTACTGGGCACACAGCTCATTCGAGGTGTGGCCAGAATCCCCATCCTGCTAATTAATCCAGGCCACAGGCACCAGTCTAAGCTTCACTGCAATGGGCTAGTGTTGCCTCTTGGGGCATGTCCCCTGACACCACAAGTGAGAAGGCCCAACTAGCGGAGGGAACTCATTTCTTCAGCCTTCATATTGTACACCTGCTTCCTTCTCCACCTCTGAGCCTGGGGAGAGCAGAGTAAGTTGATGGCTTCCCCCTCACACCCCTGGTTGTACTATGTATTGGCCATGTGCCTATATACTGGTCTTTTGACTCCTGAGAGTCTAGAAATAGAAGCATACCTACAACCTCACAAAATGTTACGAGGGCCAAAAGAGACTGTATAAAGATGCTCTTGAAAATTATATAAAAATAGAAACTGTTGCTATTAATGGTGGTTATATATTCATAATATTGTATCTCTTGAAAAGTCATGGAAATATAAAGATGTCATGAAAACTGCCGAGTGCATGATTTTCAGAATTGTTTCCTGTACCAAGAGTAAATCCCTACCCACATTAGCAAGTGGACCTGGCTGGGTCTGCTTTTAACCTAATGGCTCTCATTTCCTGTCTGATGGCCTGTCTGCCCCAAATTCTGCTAACACATCAAAATGGTGCCGTCTGACTCTAACGAAGTGAAGCTTGGCTTGGGTTAACTCATCTCCAAGGCAAGTGACTGGGTTCACTAATTTTCTTTTCTATGTGTCAGGGGTAAGGGGCAAAACAATTAAATAAACCATGACACTCAACAACAAAATTATCACAAGAGGCACTGCCGCTAAAGTTGCTGATTTTATGGCATTTGTGTGCCAACGAAAAACAACTGTTAGAAATCAGATGTGGATTGTCATCCACACACGAAACAGCAGTGGCTCCTGCACATTCAATAAAATGTGGGTGCCACTCTGTGACACGTACGACTTAAGGGTTCATTTTTCTTTCACACACAATGTAAAGAAGTCTTAAGATATACTTATCTGAGTATATTGTCACTTCATTCAAGAACTCTCAGCTCTATCTTAAGACTAACCTGTCTTTAAACAGTCTTCTACACACACACACACACACACACACACACACACACACACTTCTTAGTTGGGAGAGTTATTAGATATTTGGGTCTTTCGTGTTAAATTTTATGAAACGTCAAAGAATACAGACCCAGTCACATGCGTCTTGTTATATTTGAGGAGGGGAAAGTTTTAAATCTGTACTGTCCAGCATGGTAGCCACATGCCACAGTAGCTATCTATATATTTAAATGAATTAAAATCAAAATTTAAAATTCCATTTCTCACTCAAACACATTGAGCCACACTTCAAGTGCTCAAAAGCCACACGTGACTGGTGATTGTTATGTTGGATGATGCAGCTTATAAAATACTTCTATCATTGTAGAAACTTCTGTTGGATAGTGCTGATTTAAAAACAAATTGATAATAATTTTTAAAAACAAACCATAATCACCATGCAATGGTCCTCTTTGTCACTCCCTAAAAAGGTTTTTTGTTTTTTTTTTAAGGTCTGGTTATCTTAAGTAAGATCACAGCAAATCTCTCTCATGCATGCATGTGCCCCTCCCCCTCAGATAATAGCAATATTTTTTTAAAAAATGTTTTTCACTGTACTATTTCTTACAAGACAAAATCAAAATCACCAACAGCAAGGCATGGGAATCGCTATCCTTACAACCCTGGCTTGACTTACAAGACTGGACAGCAACAGTCTCTGCATGATTCTTTGACAAACAAAGGCTTGTTACAATCAAGTTTGTTTGGCAAAGACTCCTGATTCCTAATAAATTTCCAATACAAGAAAACCTATATTCCAAGGTGCTAGGGCAAAGGATATAGTAATGCATCATATATTCCACCTTTTATGCTACCCTGGGGGCAGCCATTAAACCATTTCTTCTCCATTGACAGGAAGAGGTGGTTGGAATTAAAAAATTTTTTAATGGCATACTTCGGATTCCCAGCATGCATGAGTTCCTACAATGCTCTATATCGACATCCATTTCATGTGGAAAAAGCATATTTTAAAACAGGTTGCCATGCACACAGTTTTCCCCAAAGCACTGTTACTACTGTACTTACTTCCTTCTCAAAGAGCCCCTGGAAGCCATAAAATATAAGAGCAATGGAATAAAAACTTAGTACGCTTTGAATGAGTTTTGCATTGAATAGCAAACAGTAGAATACAAGCCCAGCAGGGCATAAAGAACACAGTAGTCTATATCACTATTAACTCTGTTCCTGGCTGCCACCGCATCATCGGCACTGAAATGACCCATAATCAATAAAGAGGACCTTTTAACCAATACTTAATCCCCGAAGGAAGGTGTACTCAAATGTGGTTTGTTAGCGGTACTTTACCAGACAAAGTCTCAAAGTATGTAGTTGGAGTCAAACAATCGGGAGCGGGGGGGGGGTGGGGAGCTGTTTTAAAAGATGTTTAAAAGGACTATTTAAAAAGAAAGCAAAAAAAGAATCATTGTTTTCCAGTTCACTTTTGCTTGAAATGTAACAAAGGGAGAAAAGTAGAATTTTCATATCACTTTCAGGTTTACAAAGCACCATCTCAACTGTTCTTCATAGCAACCCTCAAGGATGAAGATCCCGAGGTTTAGGAGGGAACATAGCAAAAATTACCCAGTAAGTGGCAAACTCAGAAACCGAATCCATAGCGCCCACTCCACTTGTCCATAGAAATAAAATATTTGCACCATATATTGCAAGAATGGCCCTTGGTGACATCAACCATGCATCTCAATGACATGAATGAATGAATGAATGAATGAACGAATGAACAAGGCAAGGTGATTCCAAGTCTATAGTGTTGGAAAATGCACAGCATATTCATACAGGGGGAGAAGAGAGTCTTACTCTCCTAGTCAAAGGCAAAGAGCCACTAGAGGGGGAATGAGTATGGCTTAGAGGAAGAAATACCACTCTATAATCAATGGAGGGGCCACTTCCTCCTCCCAGGCCCACTGTCAGTAACAACCGGGGTGAACTCGCACCCTAACAGAATATGGGTCAGTACTCCCGCTCACGAAGCACTTCAGGAATGTATATCAAGAGCGAAGAGACCGGTGCTTGCAGAGGCCAAGGCATTAAAAACTCTCCGGGGAGCTCAGGGGACTGCAAGTTGTTCCGAACGGATTTGTGTGCATTTTATCCTGTAGTCAAGGGACATCACTCAGAGTTTCAAGCTCTGAGATGGAGGAAGATCATTCTGCGGGCAGAAGATGGATTGAGAGGAGGAAAGCTGGAGGCATAGAGACAAGGTAGGAGGCTTTGCAGTAGGCGAGCAATGAAGGACACCGAACTAAGGTCAAATGAATAATAATAGCATCATCATCATCATCACTTCCTGCTTAACTTCCTACTTCCCGTTTACTTTCCTACCATAGACCAAGCATTGTGCTAAGTGCTTTACATTTAGTACAAAACTTAATTTTCATTACTCCTGTGTGAAGTGGGTATTATTACCATTCCTTTTTTATAAAGAAACTGATGCACAGAAGAGTGAAGCCAATCTCACCTGCAGAGCCTAAGCACTGAGGCCCAGGCCACACCCCTTGCAGCATGGCAGACAACGGGGGAAGGGTGGTAGATTCCGACACCCAGATTCTCCAGGACCTGCTGACTATGAGAGATGGCAGGTGTGGGGAGGTGGGGGAAGAAAGCAATCCAGGCTTACTCATGGGAGGCCAGCCAGGTTTATGGATGATGTGGATGGTGGGTACCATTGGCAGAAAGATATCTATCCTGATAGCGACAATCCCGGGAGCCTGGAAGCTCCCCCAGGGTGAGAGAACAAGCTATAATGTGGCACTGCCCACACTGCTACAGCTGTGCACTGGCATGTCTGTGTCCTTTCTTAGCTGGGGGCCTGTATCTGAGGACATCTAGAAGGCTATTGGAGAGGGGACTTTGGGAATATGAACAACAGGAAATGACATTCCAATTGGTATGTTGGGGCAGTTTTCCAGGAAGTGGGTCTACAGTTTTTGTCACATTCTGGGAAGGTGATTTGTCAGCCCTCAAATGTAGAGAACCGTTATGCTGCCTGATGAGTCCTCCAGGATGGGAAATGTGTTCTTATTCGACTAGTACTAGATTCGTGCCAGCACCGGGCTGTGATGAAGTAAACATTAATATATGTGGTGTGTTGATTGAATGCTGAAGTACTCAGCCATTAAACATTACGAGTGAGCATCATGTAACTTGGAAAAATGCACGTGTGCTGTTAAAAGACAAGCTCTTGTAATTAATAAGAATCACTGGTGATTCTCTAGCAACATGAATATCCTGTTTTCCACAACCTTTCATCCAATGGTTTTGGCATCTACTGATGATCCTTATTTGACTCAGTTATTACACTGGGAATTGCTTCCATATTTTTAACCAACCTTTTAAAAAAAATTTTTCTGAGTATCATTATGGAATTTTTTAAGCAATGTGTTATAATCCAATACTGTCATTATTCTTTTGATGTTCAGATTGTCTAAAATAAGGCCAGCAGGAGCCCTATCAAACTAGCTTCTTTGGCCTTATACAAAACTTACCCGTTGGTTTTTTTATTTTTTTTAGCTCTTCCCTTAAGTCCAGCAATACACTCCAGGCTCATCTTGTACTTTTCCTGACCCAGTCCTGGATTCAACCATTTCTTCCAGGAACCCTAGTTCATTTAAGTAACGGAGGGCATTTTAGAAACCAAAACAGAAGAAAATATTCCTTTAAAAAGAGAGATCCAGTTACTATCTTAACCAGACGATTAACTTAGTATCATCCGCAGAGGGATGGAAAAAGGAATGTTATGAGCTTTATGTGTCTCCTGATGTGCATTATTCTTCCGAAAGAATGTGAACTATTCTTCCAAAAATGTCTAACCTGATTCTAATCATGAGAAAACAATCAGATGAATTCAGATTGTGGTCATTTCTACAAGACAACTGGCCTGGACTCTATAAAAGTCAATGTTACATAATAGAGTGGAATATAGTCAGTAATAAAACAAGGAGATCTTGCCATTTGTGAAAACATGGATGGACCTTAAGGGCATTGTGCTGAGTGAAATAAGTCAGAGAAAGACCAATACCATATGATTTCACTTATATGTGGAATCTAAAAAAAAACGAATGAATATAACAAAACAAAACAGAAACAGACCCACCAATACAAAGAACAAGCAGATGGTTGCCAAAGGCGAGGTGGGTGGGTGGGTGAGTGAAATTAACAACAACAAAAAAGACTGGGGTGGGGGGATTCAATGTTGAGAAAAAGTTTTGAAAAAAGTCATCTATCTAGATTTAAAAGAACGAAAGAAACAACGTAGGAGCTTTGAACGAGTCACCCCAAGATGTGCCTCTGTGGCATGTGGATTCTCTTGAGCTGAAAGCAAGTAAGGCCCTGCAGACTCATGAGAAACCTTCGCCTCTCCCTTAAAGAATTTAAATTAGGGTCCTGGCCCATAAAAACAGTTATCATCAGAAATAACTTTTTCTGACCTATCTGTAGGGCAGAGCAAACTTCTCTTTACTGGATAAACGCTCTTCTTACTGTCCTGCCATGACTGTCCTCCGCTCTGAAGCTACAAGCCACCTTACCTCATCCTTAGCTCCCAATGCCTGTGTGCTTCCTTTCTGCTTACTGTCCCTGAACCTCTCGTGGATGTAGGGTCTCTGGCTCTCATGTATGTGGGGTATGTCCATAATTAAATTTGGTTATTTTCTCTCGTGACTCTGTCTCACGCAGATTCAATTATCAGACCAGCCGAAAGAACCTTGAGGGCAGAGGACAGTGTCTTCCAACCCTACAATAAGCAAATGAACTTTGAATGAACCACTGATTACATTTTTTATTTTTAAAAAAGCTAAAAAGACATTTGGGGCTAAATGGAGAAATTTAAATTTGGACTGGATATTAAGTGATACCACTGACTGTTAATTTTCTTAAGTGGGATGATGATATTGCAGTTATGTGAAAAAAATGTCTTTAATTTTAGGAAATGTGTGATAAGTGTTTAGGGATGAAGTGCAATAATGTTTTGTAACTTAATATAAGTGATTCAGAAGTAAGTTTATACGCAGAAAGAAGCAAATGTTGTAAAATAGCAAACAATTGATAAATCTATGTGAAAGGTATACAAGTGTTCACTGTATTATTCTTTCACCTTTTCAGTAAGTTTGGAGAGTTTTAAAAATAAAGAGCTGTTGGAGAAAAAGTAGACATACTACACATACACTTCTACGATATTATGATTTGCAACCATTAAAAGAGAATATGGATATAGAATAATGACTGGAAGAAAATATTCAAAAATGAGCACAGCGCAGTCACTGTGTTAGGCTGGTGTATTTATGGGTCTTTTTTTATTTTCCAAAGTTTCTGTAATGCTGCATCTAGAAGTCAACAGAAAACAAAACCTTCCCAGGCTGGAAGCCAGCATGTCATTTAAAAGAAAAACCCAGATAGTCACCAAAGAGACCAGAGACAATGGTGAAGGAAATGAGTGTCTTCTCTCCCTGACTGCTGCCAGGGTTCAAAGACAAAAGTAGAGAGGGAAGGGTAAGCGCGAAGGAGAGAATGGACCTAGATCCCAAGAGCACACACGAGATCAGTACATGGAACTGGAGTCGAGTATGTGCTTCCTTTAAGGACCCTCTGGCAATCAAGTAGTTTCAACTTTTGAGTTTGATCTGAAATAATCAAGCAAAAACAGTGAATCGCCAAGTAACTTCCCTCCTGTTGTTTCTTCATCGGTCTGCCTCTTGATTCACCACCAAAAGACAAGATTCCTCTGTGCAAGACAGAGTGTCTGGTTGGTGGAGACATGGAATCCAAGATCCTAAAATCTAGGATAAAATGCTACTCAAATGTCTAAGGTTCCAATTTTATACTTTAAAAACATGTTTCCCCAATGAGTTTCATTTCTGAAGGAACCCCACTTAAGTCCTTGTTTTTCGACATAAAATGAGTACCATCTAAGCGAGAGAGTTTTACTCTGATCTGACAAATGGGCATGATATAATGCCAGCATCCTAAAAACCAGAAGTTGTTTCTAAACTTGGTGTGTAGCTATTGTGCGTAAGAGCCTTGTGGGGCAGCCCCAGAAACACATGCTGAAAAACAACCTATGAACTTTAAACTCTGATCCATCTTCTGTTTCTGGTTGCTTAAAATGGAATTCTGGACAGAGATTATGTGCTTGTTTCTAGATACTGAAGAACTCACAATAACAAGCACCTTTGTATGTTCTACTTAGTATAAGCCTCCTAATTTTTTTTTTCTTACAATTACATGAAACGGTCTTACTCTATTACATTACATGCCACCAAGACCATGCAAATTTGTGGTTATCTTTTATACATGGGACAAATTACATTTAGACACCAAGGGAGAGATAACAGCAAAGAATTACAAATATTTATTTAATGAACCATAATTTCCCATTGGATTTATTTATTTAAAAAATCATTTATTGGACTTGTGTAAAACAGTTAACATAGCAGGCCTGAGGCTGCTCTTTCTAGAAAGACCTGCTTGTGGGTCAACCTGGGAACTTAGCTTTCAGAATGTTTTCTCCATTACTAACTAATACAGTCATTTCACTGGGCCTGGGCTGTCTGTACAAACAATGTGATTTATGGTAAACACTTGCTTTCCTTCTGGGAGTCTGGAATTTGACTGGTTGCTAGGTAGAGAAAGCCTATGTGACCAGCCCCCAGTAAAAACCCTGAACTCTGAGTCTCAGAGGGGCCTATCTGGGCATACACATCACACACGTATTGCTATATTTTCATTGCTGGAGGGAAGATGAGATCTGTGCGACCTCTCACAGGAGAGAGAGAGAGAGAGAGAGAGAGAGAGAGAGAGAGAGAGAGAGAGAGAGAGACAGCCAGCATAGGAAACCTGCAAATAGATTTCTCCACTTACACTTTCTTCTCTTACTGATCCAACTGTACACCTATTCTGTCACTGTAATACATTTTAGCCATGAATTCAAGTATAATCTGATTCCTTTTAGTGAATCATCGAATATGTGGGTAGTCTTGCGGGACCCCCAAAAAGTAGACTCTTAGTTTGATTTTGCATGTAACTTTTCAGTAGCTTATAAAAGCCTAAAAAAAAAAAATACTATCCTAAAACTATTAAAACCAGGTGGAATGGTCTTCATAACTGCTGTCATTCCACACATAGTGGAATAGCTGAGAATTTAGCTCATCAGCTCTAGATCCCAAAATAACATTCTTACTGCGACTTCCCAGACACTAAAAGATCAATGTTCTCCACGAGGCATAATGCAGAGGTTACATCTCAGGTGGACTTGCTCGAAACCAAGCATTTTTACATTCTGGGCTTTAAACATGTTGGCTACATATGTGACACACAGTTAAATATCATCAGCCAATTACTTGGAAAGAAAGTCATTATTCTAGTGTTCATATTCCTTGTCACATTTGTTTAGTGTTGATTGTAGACAGTAATCTTATTTGACAGAAAATACAGTCCCAAATCAACTCACATTAGAGCTTGGACATCAAAGTCATCATTTGCTTTTCAATGCTCACTAATGCCATGAAGCTGGGCAGAGTAGAGTTGAAGTACAAAGTTCCTCTTGAATCCTGGTGTCTGTCACTGGATTAATTCATGGTCACCGTTCCTAGTTGAAAAACCCCCGCAAGGTATCAAGACTAGACTAGACTAGACTCATCCTCCCCTGCTATGTACATTTATTACTTTAATGGGTAATAAAAATCTCACATGTGCTAGGAGCCAGGGAGACAAAGATAAATAAGATGCTGGCAGCTCTTAAGGAAGGCGCCAGTGTGTGGCTGATACCTAGGAATTCTCTGACAACCGTGGAAGCCTGCTGGTCAGTTATAATTTCAGATCAGAGTTTTGTTAAGAGGCCTTTCCTTCTCTCCGAGATATACTGCGTCTTGCTCAGGAGTCACTAGCAAGCAGTCACTAGTCTCTGAAAACCACCAGCCCCCATGCAAGAATCGGCAGGTGATCCATATATTAATTGATGCTTGCGAACAACCAGACAATTATTTGCAAATTAGTAACTGTGAGTTATTCTTTTGAGCCATCTAACTTGCTCCTTTCCCGTGTGAGCACCTGAAATAACGGAGACAATAAAGCGGCTCACAGCACACATTCCAACACCGGAAACCAGTGGAATTTCCCATCCGCTGTGTAAGCATGCAGGCCTCAGACACAGGAATGTCATCTTTGTATGAAGAGTCTTATGCAGAACCCTGCCACGTGAGCCAGAGAAAGTGGAGCTGCCGGCTGTTGCGCGGGAAGAGCCTGGAGCCCCTCAGCCTGCTCCTCACAGCAGAAAGACTCCAGCTCCACATGGCACAGCGTGCAAACAAGTGCACTGGTTCAAGAGTGCAATGAGTGATTATAATTCAGTAAGATGCCTGCCATGCAAAATATAAGAAAGCTGTTCCCCTATGAACATCCGGTTAAAAGAAATGCTAGGGAGCTGTGAGCTTCCCCTAGCGGGTAATGTTGCGAATAAGCAGGCTTGCATAACACAAGCACACGCATACGCACCATGCACTGATCCCAGCAGTTCGCGATTGCAGTATCGCCAGGGTTGTTTGCTAGGATGAGGGTTGGCAATGATAAGCTTCTAAACAACATATAACCAGTTATAATGGTACTAGCGCATACCTAGTCTATAATTCTGGCTAGTTCCTTCCACCTTTAAAATTATCACATAAGGTATTCTTGGATGAGAATACAAATTCTCAACCAACTAGTATATAAATGTAAAAAATTTACAAAAATCCTTAAAGGATTTTTTATTCAAGCCAGATTTTAAAAATCATCGTACAATTCACCTGGAAGAGCAGCAAAATAACTTTTTAAAATGTTAATAATAGGAGTAGGGTAGATAAAGGCTTGATTTACAATAACGCTATGATAATAAAAATAGTTGTAAGGGTTCCGAAAGAGGAGATGAAATCATCAATGGAACAAAACAGAAAACCCTGAAACAAACCTAAATTACTCAACTTACTAACAATTGGCGGCGAGAGGGAGCCAGATCCCTACCTCACACACTATACCAAAAATAAAGTTCATATAGACTACAGATTTCAACTACTGTATAAAATTGAAACCATTAAAGAGCTAGTGGAAAACAAATGGGTTATTATTTATATAACCTTTTGATATAGAAAGACCTTATACATGACACTAAAGGTAGAATCCATAAAAATAAAAGATTTGACTATATAAATTTAAAACTATACATAAATAAGAACTATTAAAACTATTAAAGTCCTTATTTAAAACTCTTTAAGGAAAATGAAAACCACTGACAACTTAGGAGAAAATAGAATCACTCTGAAAAAAATATTTGCAACCTAACAAATGATTCATGTCCCTTAAGGGGCTTACTGACCATTAAGAAAAAAGATATACTAGCAAAAGAAAAAACAGGGCAAGTACATGAACAGGCTATTCATAAAACAAAGAGCCAGTAAACATACAAAATATCTCTATATATATTTATTAATCAAAGAGTCCACAAAAGAAAATCCTATTTTCACTTATCGAAATGACGAAAATTTCTAAAATAATGCCCAGCGTTAGCATGATTTGGACAACTGACACATTACTGTTGCATATGTGATTAAATCATTTTTATTAAGAGCAAAAGTCACAATCGTTAAGAAGGAAAAAGAAAAATCATTCTTCACTTAAAAAAAATCCTACAATGATATTAAATTTTATGAGAAACCTAAGATGCTCACGACTGCATCTTGGGTCATTGCTAAGAGCAGTTTAGCTGGTTACCTGGAGGACAGCTTGCATCCCTGTTGCAGGTAGGCATTCAGGTTCCCAGTTGCTGCAAGTAACAGCCCCAGGTATGGAGGGGAAGGCTTCATCGGCCTAGAAGAAAACTCAGGATGGAATTGGACACCAACAAAATAAGGGTGATCTGAAATGAGAACAACCATGATGCCATTGAAACAAACACGAGAAATACTTCCAAGGTCTCATCTTTGAATCAGACACTCTCTTAATGGTGACATGATTATTTAACTTATTATCATCATAGCCAGTTACTTTCACAATCCATCTTCACAGCAGAATTTCAATTTGCAAAAACACATCTCACTTAATAAGAGATCCAACATTTTATTTGTGGGAGGCGTCAGAGAGAACAAAGCAAAACTTTTGAATGGCAAGATGAAGTCTGCTTTCCTGAAATCTGCCTGTGTTTTGAAGGCCCTTTGGACTTACGTTGGCTCCATTTCCATGGCTTCCCTCACACCTGAAGCTAACTGTAGGTCATTCTTTCTTAGATGGCTTCGGTCCACTTCCTACAAGGTCTCCTTTCCATGGTAAGGGTCCTCTGGAAATGCAGCAAGTGCAAATGTTTTCCGAGTCGCAACTTTAAGTTGGGTATTAATCATAGTTAGCACCACGAAACTGAACTCATATTTCAGCCTATGGCAACTTATCCCTTGTGACAAAGGGTCTCTGAATGATAAAAGGATGGCCTTTCAACATGGTAAGGGTGGTTATGGCTCAAGCTGGCAAGAGTTAAAGGGTTTTTAAAGAATTTTTTTCTTCCTCATACTTTTCTGTATCATGTGAACCTTTACAATGAGCAAATATTACTTATATTATGTGGCGGGGGGGAGGGAGAATTAAGTCATTTTCATACTGAGGGTTTAAGAAGCCCCTATATGAGCAATTAAAGTTCTACTAGATATAATAGAAAGAGAAAAGTAGCTTTCCCCAGCTACTTTAATAGGAATCCCTTGTTTCGTGACGGCAAGAATTAAAGAGGCAACATTTCCAAATCTGGGTAGAAATTTTCTAGGGTTAAACATTCCTCCCCTTCTTGGAACTCTCAAAAACTACATATTTTTTTCCAGGTTTGGAAGCAACTCCTAATTAGAGATTGGGCAGCTCTCTAATCCCATAATTACTGTAGTACAGAGACCATGGTCAGTGTGCTGTATTCCCTACTTTAAAAATCATTTAAATTGGAATATATAAAAAAAAAATTGAAGATGATAAAATATAAGTTTCATACGGGGGAGTAAATAACTTTAAAGCTTTCAAGGAGATGCTTTATCAAACGATTTGAAAATTTAGTATGCAATTCAAAATCACAAATCCCCATCACTGCATACTGGAGACCTAAAGCTACTGTCCAGTAGTGAGGACGTGATGACTAGCTGGAAGTGTCCACTCTTCTAAGGGTTTCATCTAAAGCTTTGCTCTACAAAATTGTAGCCCCTAGCCACATGTGTCTATTTAAATTCATTCAGATTAAATGAGCATGTTTAAAGCACCCAGTAGCTACAGATGGTTAGTGACCACCATATTGAACAGAGCAGAATATTCCATCATTGCAGCGAGTTCTATTGCAAAGCTCTGAGTCCAGAAAAATCCAGTGCAGAAATCCTCTACATCAGGGGTCTCCAACCTTTTTGGCGGCCCCAGGGACTGGTGCCCATATGAGAATCTAAGGCCTGATGATCTGAGGTGGAGCTGAGGTGGTAATGCCGGTGCCAGGGAGCAGCTGCAAATACAGATGAAGCTTAGCTCACTCGCCTGCTGTTCACCTCCTGCTGTGCGGCCCGGTTCCTAACAGGCCACAGACCAGTACCGGCCCACTCTATATTACATCTAGGAAGAAACCTCCTTGAATTAGAGGGACACTCAAGAATGAAAGCTAGGTGATGGGAATGCCAACTTCTCTCAGGAATGTGTCTGCTCAGGAAAAGAGAAGAGAAACCATCCAAACTTGGAAAAGAAACTAAGCAATGTAGCTTTAAATTTAAGATGCAATGACTCTTACAGCACAGCATCTAGGGATGTCTTTGGAAGAAGCAGGCAGTTATGCTTTTGTACCACTACAGACAGAAGCTGAGCAATGGATCATGGTATGGCCAGGGATAGAATATTTGAATGAATGGATCATTGCTCTAAATCACTTTATCCCCCCAAAATAATCCCCTGTGCCAATATGATAAAAGAAACTATAAAGTTTTTATTTTGATGATATTCTATCAGTCAAATGAAGTATCTTTTTAAATTAATTACTTAAATTGAAGAAATTATTTAATATTTTCTTTTTTTTCCTGTCTACTGCCCCTCCCCCCTCCCTTCTCCCCTCTCTCCTTTGGTAACCACTAAAGCATCTTTTAAATAATGCTCTTAATTGCTTTGAACCAAATTCTGACATGTACCAATCCCAAATTTTGTTGTTCCTTTTAGAATTCTTTTAGGAATGTAGAGATTTGTGGATATGCTTCTAAGGGGTAGCTAAGGCCCAAATCTCCTGCAGAATTTTCCTTAAGAAAATGAATTCCCTTGCAGTCAGCTATTAAAAATCACAAGGTTTTACAGTGGCTCTCATTTCCTTTCCAACCCACACGAAATTTGAAAGTGTCAATGGGAATCTTAATCCTTGTGATGAAAGAGGCTTCTAATATTTGCTGACAATAATGAGAGCCAAGAGAATTAACTAAGAATAAGTACCTGAACCAAGTAAACAGATAGGAAAATCTGCTTAAGAAATTCTCTGCCCTCTCACATGCCAGAAAGACTTAAGAGACTTCAACGTCAGTGATCCTCACTATACGAATTCTAAATGAAGGGCATTTCCATGAGAAAGACTATACAAAATGAATCTTCATATTTTAATTTAAAACTTTAGCATATTTTGCTAATCCTAAATGGAATATCCTGTGAAAACAAAGGAACAGTAAAATCCTACAGGAGTGGTGGCAGAAGGAGGCAATGACCTGTTGTGGCTCCAGCCCCACCAGGTACAGGCTAGATGACCCTGGGTAGGTTTAAATTCTTTGCACTCAAGTCTTCTCCGTAAGGTGAATAATATCATCTGCTTTGTAAGTTCCGTAAGGCAAGTGGGGTCCCCAGCGAAGGGTCTAGTGAGAAGCATGTACTGAGCCAACAATGTCCTTCTTTCAAGGTCAGTTAATATGCTACTGCGTTTAAAGATGCCTTTTCCTAAGGAATGCAGTTAGCATTAATATATTGCTAGGTGGAGGGCCAAGGGAGGGAGGGAGCAATTAGGGGGATTGTTTTATGAACTATATAGATGTCTAACCAATGTACTGTATACCTGAAACTAATTAAAATAAATAAATGATTTTTTTTTAAAGAAGCCTTTTCCACCTTCAATTCTCCTCCATGCTTGGGATTCCTAAAGTATCTGAACAGGTTAGAGATGGAAAGGGAAAGGGATAGAGAGAAGGAATTTGAAGCAGAGGATAGTGACAGGGCTAAGGTGGAAAATGAAGTAGGAAAGTTAGAAGAAGAGTAAGCAGTCCAGGATATCTGGAGCCTAAAGTATACAGGTTGAAAAAGTAGGTTCTAGAAAATCATGCTACTTTAGAGTATCCTATACATACTAAGCATTCAATAAGTGAGTGGTTTATCCAACAAATTAGTGTCACATGCATTGCACAGAGCCCCGTCTTCATTAAAAGTCACCACGTACTGGGTCTAGAGTGATACGGAGGGGAACGTAATCCCAAACACCGTCTTTCTTTCCAGAGACGGAATCTATAGGACTTGACAACTGATTACAAGCTGGGGGTATGAAAGAGGGAAAGAGCTAAATAAGGTCAATTCCAAGACTGAGGGTTCTAGAACAGTGGTTCCCAATGAGAAGCAAATGTGCCCCCTTGAGGACATCTGGCAACGTCTGGAGATGTCTTAGAGTGTCTCCACTTGCGCGGAGGGGTGCTACTGGTGTTCAGTGGGTAGAGACCAGTGTTCTATGCACAGGACAGCACCCACCACAAGAATTATCCTGCTGCAAACGTCAGTGGTGGGGAGGGTGAGAAACGCTGGACACGCAGGCTGACGCTGCCTTAACAAAAGTAGTCAAGGAATGTACAGTCTGGAGGGCATGCAAATTCACTTTCAATAAGTTCCGCTGGAAGTGCTAGGAGAATATCCGGATAGACAACAGGTCAGCAGGCACCTTGAAAACGTTAAATTCAAGTAGGCTAAATGATGTCCATATGTTTGGGTCTAGAAGAGGGTTTGGTGAATGTTTCCGTAAAGGGCCAAATAGGAGATAACGTTAGGCTTTGAAGACCTTAAAGTCTCTTTCCCAGCTACTCACCACTGCCACTGCAGCATGAAAGCAGCCATCGACAATACACAAATGAATATGACTGTGTTCCAATAAAACTATTTACGGATACTAAAATGTCATATAATTTTCACATGACAAAATCCTATAATGTGTTTTTTAACCATTTCAAAAATATATAAAATGTAAAAGCCATTGTTAGAACACCACCTATACGAAAAACAGTCAGCAGGCTGAACCTGGCCCACAGGCCACAGTGTACCAGCCCCTGGGCGAGAATGTCGAGAGGAAGAGCCGGGGCTAGCAGTCAGCGTTGGGCATACCATGTCTTTGCAGCTCTGAATGAGAATACTGTCTTCCGTCTCGTCAGTAATACACGTATGGTCTGTGCCTATGCCCCCGAGGGTGTCCCAGCTCAGCCACAAACAACTACTTCAGTGATCATCTTCAACAGAAGCCCAGTCCTTTCGTGTTTGGTCTCACTAAGAACTTCACTGAGTGCAGTAACTGGTGTTCAAAAGTTGAACGACTGGCCCATGCTTGACCATGGAGCATGAACAACAGTGAAAGGCAGATGCCAGGCGACAGGCATCGGCTCCAGTCATCAGTAGTGAGGAGGGCACTGGGCCATTCTTCCTCCAAGGAGGGAGAAAGCAGAGTGCCACCCAACAGTGAGCTGCCCGCCTTTCCCAGAGCACCTAATCAAGAGGCTGGCAACAAGAGAAGGGGCAGGGATGGTAAGGAAGCGCACTACGGGTAGGACTGGTGTGATTGGAACAATACATCATTTTATGGTAGGTTCACACTACTGGGCCCAAATGATTAGGATTACAGGAGGTCTGTACCTCTCATGTACTTTACATTTAGTCATATTACATATATATTTAGTTGATTTATTTCAAAGAAGAGAGGGAAAGAAAGAGCACAAACAAAATGGGTCTCAAGTCACAGCTGCATGTGTCTATGCTCAACAAGAAGATGTTAGCGCACCACAAAATTTTTTGAAAATCAAGAGCCCACTTACTTGCCAGTTCAATGATTTCCATCCTCTCCCCATCCACATCCTGACCTATAAAACTTAAGTCACTCTGCTCAAATTGGTTGATCAATTTAGGGTTCACCTGGAAAAACAAGAAATTATGTGTCTTTGGGTAGCAAAGCAATACAGACCATGTTAGTTATTAAAAGGTCCTCCATCAACTAGGTGGGTTTTCCACTTCAGTGATGCTCTAACTCAGCGGTCCCCAACCTTTTTGGCACCAGGGACCGGTGCTCCTATGAGAATCTACTGCCTGATGGTCTGAGGCAGAGCTGAGGCGGTGATGCCAGCGCTGGGGAGTGGCTGCAAATACAGATGGAACTTAGTTGTCTGCCTGCTGCTCACCTCCTGCTGTGCAGCCTAGTTCCTAACAGGCCACGGACCGCTCCTGGTCCACGGCCCAGGGATTGGGGACCCCTGCTCTAACTAGTAGTTCATTTCTATATTCAACCACCAAAGTCTATTTTTTAAACTCATGATGAACCTGAGAGATACTCTAATCACACTGAAATCTGGGAGGCCCATCTTCTCTCATCCAAAGATGAAATTCAAAAAGTAGGACTATGACACAGACATTCTGACTTGAGACTTGAAGCTATTTATAGCTATCCCCAGAGTTGCTTCCTGCCTTGAGTTATGTGTAAAATTAACTATCTCTCCCCAAATCGCAAATCAGGTTGACAATTGAAACTATCTTATTTCCCTTGTGACTAACCCCAATGCTTCCTTTATATATAGTTACATAAAACCTCTACAGAGAAACTTAGAGTAAGTTTTCTACTAAAATACTGGTTACAGACGACAACTTGATGACCTGGCTCATGGCCCTTCTCTCACTTATCTCATTGCTAGCTTTTCGTCAAACTTTTCAGCCTTTCCTTCACAGAAAGCACTTTCTCACCTAAAATCATAGTGGGATCCCAACTGTCCATTTAGATCTTAACCACAAATGCTTTTTTTTTTTTAACATTAGGCTAGTTCTCATAATTTGTAAATGTCTTTCCTTTTTAAAAGCTTTATTGAGATATAATTCATATACCAGATACTTCACCCACTGAGAGTATACAACTCAATTGTTTTTAGTATATTCACATAGGATTTCAACTGTTGCCACAATCAACCCAAAACTACACCCTGTACCCTCTTAACCATCATCCCCCAACTCCCCTTCTGAACCCCACCTTAGCCCTAGCAACCACTAGTCTACATTCTATCTTGTTAGCTTTGCCTATTCTGGGCACTTCATGTTAATGGAATCATATAGTATGTGGTCTTTTGTGACTGTCTTCTTTCACTTAGCATAACGTTTTCTAGGTTAATTTATATTGTTGCATGTGCCAATATTTCATTTCTTTTTATTGTCAAATAATATTCCCTTGTACGGATATACCACATTTTATTTTTCATTCATTAGCTGATGGGCATTTGGGTCATTTCTACTTTTTTGGCTATTATGAATAATGCCACTATGACCACTTGTATACAAGTTGTGTGCATGTATATTTTCACTTCTCTTGGGTATATACTTAGAAATGGAATTACTGGGTCACGTGGTCACTCTGTGCTTGAACTTTCGAGGAACTGCTAGATAATTTTCCAAAGTGGCTGCACCACTTTACACTCCCACCAGCAGTATCGGAGCTTTGAACTACTGCGCATCCTGATCAACAGTGGTTATTATCCATCTTTCGATTATGGCCATCCTAGTGGGTGTGAAGTGCTAGCTCTTTGAGGTTTTGATTCCCTGATGACGAATGATGTTGAGCAACTTTTTGTTTCCTAATTGACCATTTGCCTGTCTTTTATTGGAGAAGTATCTATTCACGTCCTTTGCCATTATTTATTATTCTGTTGTAAGAATTCTTCATATAGTCTAGATACAAGTCCTTTGTCTGATACATGATTTAATCTGTAATTATTTTGATTTATCTTATTTTTGTCCTCTCCAATTAGAATGTAAGCTCCCTAACAGGAAGGACAGCATACATTTCTTTGCTTCTTTCATCTCTAGTGCTTATCAGGTGCAAAATAAGTATGAAGGAATGAATGGGCAAACTATCGTGTACACAGTAGTTCTTACACCTTCTAGCTACCACTTAGACAAAGCAGATCAATAGTTTCTGTCCCAACGGAAACTAATGGGCCAGTTCCCAATGGAAATACAACAAAAAATGGCCTACACTCAGCAAATTATTTTCCCTAATTGTAGTGACACTGTTGGTGGCCTAACCAGCATCAATTTTCACCAGTCCTCCCTCAAAACAAAACCCTGGGCTTGTTCTGTCTGGTATCTATTCCACCCCCACATGGTCCATGGGAGTCCATCTCCATTTTTTCCCAGAGGCCCATTTGTAATTGCTGGACTTCCTCGCATTAAGCATCTATATTCCACAGTGACTCAGTGGGAAAGCGTACCTCATACCGATGTCTGTGTCTTTCGTCTACAAAAGGAACATCACCATACAGTTTCCCTGTAAAGATACAAGAGTGAAATTAATATTGGCATGATCAGCTTTGGAACTACACCCACGGCATGTGTGTAGGAGAAGTCTCTGATCTCTGTCAGGGGCCCAAAAATGAACAAGACTTCAGATAGGAATCTAGATTTCTTCTATAATACAGGACAGCGATAGCTTCTTTGAAACCCTAAAGCACTTTTCAAGTATACAAAGATTCTTAACCAAGAGCACGTGGCTGAGTAGCATGTGGGGCTTCTTATACATGCCCATGTCGCCGCACACGCTGCAGCCCGGGACAGCATCTTCGGCATGACTTATTTGGCAATGGGTGTGGCGATCAGTGGGATGGCCAATGACTACTGTGTCAGGTGGATAGAAGTGGGATCTGTCACCAGATGCCTCTCAGAAACAGGCCCCACAGGAGCAGGTGGAGAAGCAGGATGGCCCAGGCGCCAAGTGGGCGACAGCATTGGAGCAGTCAGAGGGGCCAACAGCCAAGGAGCCAGACGACCTGCCAGCAGTGCTGGAACACATCGTCAAACCCCAATAGAAACAGGAGTAGCGCTCAGTTCAACAGGCAGGGGATTGTCAGACTCTCCAAGATGTCGTGAGGCTGTGGAATAGGATGTTTACGCCAAGAGAGACCAAATATGCCAGTATCTAGTTTGAGCTTTTGACTTGAAGAAAATGCAAATAGATTGTATTTCCTATGACTCAGTTACCAACTGTGACCAATTACCATGGCTGAACTTCTATTTGCAGTTCTGTCCATACAGACTGAGTTCCCTAGGGGGTGATGTTAATGACAGTACGTATTTAGGGTATGCGTTTTAGGAAAAAAAAAAAAAAAACAGGAATAGTCAGGGTAGGGAGCTCCTTTGAGAGAACACCAATATGCCGTTATTCAAGACAGAATGTTGGTACTCAAAATATTAGTTCATAAAAATTAAAGGAAAAACGAAAAAAAAAAAAAGCAGATAAATTCCCAGTTGAAAAAAAAATGGAAGCATATATCTTTAGGAAGTTAGAATGAAAAGCGGTGGAAAGATCTGGACCTAACTTTGAGAGGATTCTGATCCCTTTATGACCTCTGACTTTGTGATTGGTCTTTCCCTCCTATAGTCCAAAATCTCTTCTCTTCTTCCTTCATTACAACAGATGACTTGCCAAATCTAGTAATAAAGCCTGCCAGTATTATCAGAGATGGTGAGGAAAATGGCAAAAATCTAGAAATTAAGATAGAAGGAATTACATCTTCAAGTCATGCTAGCAGTATATAATGTGAACTTTGAAAGTGCATGGCCTACGCCTGCTGCCTGGCCTATGGCAAGCTTTGTGTTTGCTGAGATCTCTCAGGTGAAAGGCAGAGCAGGGAGGTATAGTGGCTCTGGAGCCAGACTGCCTGGCTTTGAATTCCATTACACCATTTAATGGACGTATGTGTGGCTTGGGCAAAATATTGCAACTGTCCGCGTTGGCTTCCTTGTCTGTAAAATGGGGATTATGACAGTCTCTGCTTCCTAAGACTGTTGGGTGGATTAAAGAAATCAAAATATGTGAAGCGCTAGAATAGTATGTAAACCATGAGGTTCCTATTGTCATCTCTAGACCAGAAATCCAAATAGGAAGAACAGAAGTTAGAACAGAAGTGCGACAAGATAACAGACATGATAGGGACCCGTCCCCTCAACTCTTGAGACCAGTGCCTAGCACATAAGCAGGTACTCAATCAATATTTGCTGAATGAATGAAAAAGAATATATGCATGTATATAGATAGATATAGATGGATATAAAATGTACATGATACATGATGAAACATGTTTTCAGAACTTTGGAAATGTTATTTTGTGCATTCAAAATCTATCTTGATCACTTACAAACCTGTCAAGAATGAATTTACAAAATTAATCCATTGCCATACCCACAAAAAAAGAAAAAAATTAAAATTTCCTTTAATATGTTAAGAATTCGCTCAGAATGTTACCAGTTCGATTGGATTTGAAAACACCTTCACAACAAAATAAAACTAAGAATGCTCACTCCAGGGCCCTGGCACCAGGGATTCTGACCTGGTAACTCTCAGGGGAGTGCCCAGGCGTGTGGGGTTTTACAATGTACCACGAGTGACTGCCCATGCATTCCCAATTAGGGACCACTAATCCACAGTCACCAAAGTGTTATAGGAGGACAACAGATGACAAGGCGAGGTGCTGAACGTAGAATGAATCTAGGTGCGGAGTGCAAAGACTGAGCAGTAGATACCCCATGTCATTATGAGCGGTTCTCTGGATGGATGTATTGGGTACCCCTGCCATGCGATGAGCCCAGGCACGGGAAATCCTCAACAACCACCAAATGACAGTCTTCCTTTCTGTCCCAGTCTTTTTGGAGACAAAATACAACAGAGATTAACTGCACATAAGCTCTGTGTTCACGTATAAAGCAAGAGTTAGCAAAGCTTTGGAGAAAGATAACTGATAGAAGTCTTAAGACCTATGAAATACTTCCAATGTAGGCAGCAGGACCCCAATAATGTGTATGGTGGGGTCATCGGAAACAAAAACAGTTTGCCAAATTACACCATCTCCTCCTCGAATTTGCTACTGGGTAGGTTCTGTCTCATATATATTTTTAACCCATTAATGGTCCTGCCCACACCGACCTTTGTGTCAGTAACCCTAGCGACTGAATCTGATTTATTTCTCTCTCCTTTTCAGAGCCAAAGCTTCCCCTCACCAAAAGAAAAGCTATACAAGCAATCCAAATGCCCACGGCAGATGACATGATCCCGCGAGGCTCCCCAGGGGACAGATAATTGGTATATCTGGCTTGCATAATGTTGGCAGATACATGTTTTACATTTTTTAATAAGTTGCAGATATTTAAAAATCAGAAGATCTCTCATAAAATTCTCAATTTACAAATCCTCTTGAAAATGTAAAAGAATGGTAATAGTGAATCCCACAGTTCTTCATGCAACTTCAGCTGTAGCAGTTATTCCTTTGATGAGGCAAGTGCTTGTCAA
This sequence comes from Eonycteris spelaea, assembly GCA_003508835.1. NCBI lineage: Eukaryota > Metazoa > Chordata > Mammalia > Chiroptera > Pteropodidae > Eonycteris > Eonycteris spelaea. Next base: position 2,267,772 of record PUFA01000219.1, read on the forward strand.
TTTGCCCCAGTCCTCACCACTCCCTACTGCCTCGCTAACCCTGAGTGTAGGGGCCACTGATCGTTGAGCTTAAGCTGTGGCGTTTCTCACACCTGGCCGTTTGACTCCTTTACATTCCCTATCTGGCCCTGGGGCCGGACTGGCCCAGCTGCTCAGTCCAATGTTGATTCGGTACATGTGTCCCACCTCCAGCCACGCACATGGTTTGTGACTGGCTTTCAGAGGCCAGGGGTAGGGGGTCTTCGCTTTTCGCATCCCCTGCTCTCCTCTCACAGACACTCCTCTTGAAACCTGAGGAACCTGTGTCAAGGCTCTCAGCACTACGAGGCTTTCGGCCCTGGGAGTTGCTTGGCTGTTGCCATCCCGTCTTTGATTAAGGTCCAGCCATTTGGTATTGCAAGGTGGTTGAGAGTTCGGGCTCTGCAATCAGTTCAGTGACTTTCCATCAGGTGACTTAACCTTGCTAAGATTCCTTTCTGTCACACAAAATGCAGTTGGGTCCCAGGGGTGCTGAGAGGGATACTGAAATGATGCACAAAGTATCTTAATTACCGGTGCTTACAAAGAGCACAGTCAAGGCTGGCCACTTTCTCTCTCCTTTTTATTACTTTTGGATTTTTTTTTTTTTAATTTTTAAAAATTTTTTTAATTGAAGAAATGTTTAAAAAAAAATTTCCCCCTGTTTACCGTCTCCCTCCCCCATACCCCCTGGTAACCACTAGTCCATTGTCCATGTACTTTGGGATTTTACTTTATCATTCCTTTAAATGTTATAAAACATCTCACTTCGTTTAAGTATCTAAACTCCTCCCCTTTCCCTAATTTTATTTTTCATGATCTGCTTTTATCTCAATTTTCTAATATAAAAATGCGAATTTTCTATTGTAAAAATGCTAGTCCTTGCGTTTAACTCTATATTGCAGTGTTACATTCTTTTTCATTGTTTGTATCTCTCCCCTCCCCCCATATAGTATTCTTATCCCATTTTTAACATCTCTTTTCTTAGATTTTCTGTATTCTTCTGCTAGTCCACATTAGCAGGTGGGAGCAAGGAGAGAAGAACAGAGGGCCTGGGGAGACAGTGCAAGACAAAGGGGCTACCTGCCCCCTTTCCTTGAGCTCCCCCTTCTCCCCTCCCACTGCCCTACTGAGACCCCATTCTCAAGCTTTGAGAGAGTGACAGGTCAATATAAACCCTCCACACTTACGATCCTAACAGCCACACCTGAGTAGCACTTTTTACTGTGGCAGGCACTGTCCTAAGGACCCGCGCGTACGGCTGATTTAACCCTTACAGCAATCCCACGAGGCAGGTGCTATTCTGATGTTCATTTTACAGGTGCAGAAACCGCAGCATAGCAGGGTAAGGAGCTGTGCGGCCAGCAGAGTTAGGGCTGGAGGGGCCTCTGATGGGGAAGTGTGGCTCCAGGGGCCGGGCTGTTAACCACTCCACTGGTTCCCCTGGGTGAAGTGCTCAGGACAGTGTCAGTCTAGTAAGCAGGACATAAATGCCATCTGTGCTTATGATTAAAAGAGCTATGGCTCAGACCTATGAATCCCCATATTAACAAATGCACATCACCACATAGTTTTCCCAGCAAAAGGCAGGACAAAGCACGGGAGAGAGGCACCTTACAGTGTGGACCCTCTGTGTGGAGAAGGAGGCTTGCCGGGTGGCACACTCCTGTCACGAGCCCTACCACAGTCCTTTTAAATTTGTGTCTCAGCACGTCAAGTTACCTGTAGCATCTCGAAATTCCTGACAACCTCTTTTAAACTGTTTTGTAAATCACCTCATTACCCGGCTAAGAATTTTTGTGCGGTATGTTTTTTTTTTTCCCTTAAACTTCCTAAGAATGTAACCACACCAGAAACTAGAAGCTGTTTTTCTCTAGCAATGCTTTGATAAGAAATAACAAAGCAAAAGCAAGTTTTCCAGCCCCTGAAAATTTGTCTCCCCTTTCCCCCATTTCTTTCAGTTCTTTTCAATTCGAGATTGAACCACTCTGCATTTCCATCACCATGAATTTTACCCAGATTCTTAAGACTGGGGTTCGCTCGATACCTTCCTAATTGGCCTCTTGCCTCTGTTTTCTCGGAGCAGAAACCTTTTCTCCATGGCCTCCTTTGTCAGCTGATGTCCGTCAGCTTCAAGTTAAGTGGCACTGTCCTGGTGTCATCTGCCCTAAGGATGAGGGTCACCTCAGAACTCTGAATGGGCCATCACCAGGACCTGGTCTCCAGCTGCATTGGCTGCACTGCAGGGGGCTCCTGATTCCTTCCAATATGTTGTGGCCGCATTTGCCACTGGCCTGGACACCCGTAGAGGTAGAAAGGCATCCACTCACTTCTAACAATCCCCCAGGCCCAGCACGGCACTCAGGGGGTGGCCCTTTCGCTCAGGCCTCCTCGTCACCTTTCACCCCTGCGCATCCCCCCGTTTCTAAAGGTGAGGGTTCTCTGACCATCTGGGCGCTGATTTGGAGGACAGAGTTACACAATTGCATGTACAATTGGGACTGCTTTAAATTGAGTTTAGTACCAGCACACATACACCAGAATGTCCCCTATTCAAACATGTGACCTCATTGGTCTGAGACACATATTCTTTCCCACTGGTGACACTTTGGTTTGAAAACCACACTCGGCGTGGACAGAGACCTGCTTCCAAGCCAGGGCAAGTCTCGGCAACAGGTCTTGGACCTGTCCAAACCTTTAAGCCTGGGGCTTGGAATATTTTGGAAACACATCAAACAAGTTGCCAGCTGTCCCCTGAAGAGCTCTGAACTTTGTCTAAATTGCTTGGAACTTTATTATCTTCCCATCTCTCATGCTCAGCTGAGCCACAGGCAAAGCGATAAAGTTTACTTTTGGAGTCTTAAAACCTTTTTATAACAAAGTTCCTCAGTGCTCTCTCTGGTTCCCCTATTACCTGAGCCTGACCCCCTCCATCTCTAGCCACACGCCTCATTCTAGATTTCTCTTCAAAGCAGCTGCTCCACACCATTTCTCCCCGCTTTTTAAAAGTTTTCCAATGAGTTAATCGACCAAGTAAAGGCGTCACTATAAGGAGAAAAGTCCTACCAACTACATTCCCAGATAAAACATGTTGTTGTTTTTTTTCAAACTGAGGTATAATTTACATATTATAAAATATACAGATCTGAAGGGTAAAGCATTTGGCGAGTTTAACAATCAAAAAATGCGTGTTTTAAGAGTTACATTTTGGAGAGTGATCGTAATGGTGGGCTGTGGAGTCAGGACAGTGTGTTCCTGTAGAGACCACAAACTATGTGACAAGAGTGGCCGGGCCTGTTCTGACCACCCATGGACCAGGTGCCATTTCACAGGACATTCCGTTCCCTCAACTGACAAATACAGAGGTGGAGCAAATGGACTTGGAAAGCCCTCCTGGCCTTATTCTGTCACTAAACAGGATATGTAGGCAGTCAAGCGGACGAGCGGGAGATGTCCTTGAATTCTCTCCAGGACGGCGACCTCGTTCCTTGGCATCTGCTTCATTCAGCCTGTGATTCTCCTGTTTAGACCAGGGTGCCACAGACCACAGCAACCCCGAAGAGAAACGGGATTCCCCTGACTGGTTTTGCGCAGCCCTTGAACTAAGAATGGTTTTGATATTTTCCAATGGCTGAAAAAAGTCAAAAGGAGAATATTTCATGATGCATGAAAATGATATGAAATTCAAATTTCAGTGCCATAAATAAAGGTTTAGTAAATCACAGCCTCGCTCATCTATTTACATATTTACCTGTGGCTGCTTTTTATACTATGAGGGGAGAGTTGAGCAGTTGTGACAGAGACCATATGGCCTCAAAGCCACAACTGTTTACCCTCTGGCCCTTTACGGAAAACATTTACTGAGCCCTGGTTTAGACCATTTAGGTAACAGACTCTAGGCAGGTAGATGGCTCCCTTCCCACATTTAACTGCTAATGGCGACTCGAAACATGGGTAGTATACACACAAGTAACTCAGCATTTTGGGGAGGGGGACCTTCTACTTTGTAGCAATGGCAAGACATAGAAAATAAAGTACGATAATAAAGGGCCCTTTTTGTTCTTGCTAATGAAGCAAGAAAAATAATAAATATACCACCAAAAAGACGAGAGAAAGAAAAACACTACATGCAGTACAGTTAACATCATTAGGAACTGGTTCACCCCTTTTTTCGAACAATCTGGCAGAATTATTAGTCATAATTCGAAAGGTAATGGTTCATACCCTCTGACCTAATGCTCCGACTCCTAAAACTCTATGCTAAGGAAATAATTAAAAGTGCATAAACACTGTGTCAAGATGTTCCCATCAGTGTTTTTCTAACAAAAATCAAGGAACAACCTGCAATTTTTAACAGTAAAAAAGAATCAGTATATTATAGTTCCTTAACTCAATTAAAAATGACATGCCCAAATAATACACATGAACACTAGATATATGAAAATCTCGATATAATCAAGACTATATAAAGTTAAAATACCATGAATATGCAATTAATACTTAGAGAAGGGCTACAGATACACTGTTTGGAAAAATACCTTATTTCTAAAGACCCTTGACCAGTTTTTGACATTCCATACACATGTTAGTCCTCTTATAAGAAAAATCTTTTGCAGACTAAGACAACACACACACAGAACGTGAAGTGAGCTTCTGCGAACACATTTCCTATAAATAGAGCAAATGACGATCAACGGTAACTTTTGTCCAAATCAATTTATACCATAATTTCCACTTCAGAAAACTCTAATTCAGCTCGAGTTGTATAAACATTAAATATGTACAGCTTTTTGTATGTCAACCTTTCTCAATAAAGTGGTTAAAAAAAGAAAAATCAAATTCATAGTTTCTATAAACCTTAAGTAACTAACAGGTAACTAAGAAGAAAAGAGGAATTGTTCTTGATAAATATAAAAATTACAATTGCTCTAGTAATCCAGCCATTGTGTCTATTGATACCTTTAGGCTTTGGTCCTATTTCAAAGCTCTCTCTTTGACTAAAAATCGAAAACAAAACAACAACAAAAAAACACCTCTTTACTTTCCTGTTTTTCTATTTAATCCAGCGCACTGTAATCGCTGGCCTATAAATCAAATATAAATAAAGAATGAATGGCATCAAAATGTTTTTCATCAAAACGATGTTATTTGGCAATGTGGCCAAATGTATTTTGTTCCTACTATTCCTGCAGAAATGTGCTGACTAGGAAAAAAAGAAGTCTATAAAATAAATGGGCTGACTAGAGGAAAAAATATCCTACAAAAGTGTGTTGGCTTGGGTAAAAGATAAGCTCCCACAAAAGAAATATGCCAACTAGGAAAAAAACCCATGAAACACTGTGGAGCCATGCACAGTGGTCACATGCTTCTCTCTTACCTATCACACTACCTTTTTGGGAAACCTATGGAAGACCTCACACAGGTGGGAGGGCAAAACCTTATGCCTGCTGGGGACCCTAGGTTTGTATATTTATATGCTTTTTTCAAACTGTGAAGCCTAATTTCGGTTTAAGGTAGGCCTGGAAACAACCCAAATGTCTATCAACTGAAGAAAGTCTCCACAATGTGATATAGCCATACAGTAGAATATTATTCAGACATAAAAGGGAATGAAGGATTGATACATGCTACAGTGTGGATGTACCTTAAAAACATTATGCTAAAAAACAAAAAAACAAAACATTATGCTGAATGAAAGAAGCCAAACAGAAGACCACATGTCATATGATTCCATTTCCATGAAATGTCCAGAAGAGGCGAATCTCTAGAGACGGGTTAGTAGATTAATTTAGGGCTGGAGGAGTGGTGTTGATAGCTAAAAAGGAAACATGTTTCTTTTTGAAGTGGTAAAAATGTTCAAAAATTGACTGTGGTGATAGTTACACAACTCCGTGAGATCATTACAAAAATAGTAAATTGTACACTTTTAACAGATGAATTGGATGGTATATAAATTATATCTAGATAAAGCTGTTTAAAATTTTTTTTCCAGGCAGGCAAAAGACATTAGGTAACAAGCTTTGGTATTATATCCAAAATTCATAAAAATCATCAACATTACTTTTACGACTACTGTAAAGAAAATCAAATCCTGAATCCATCTTATTTCCATCAAGACAAAAATTTTAAGTATATTAAACACGTGCTTTCAAAAAAAGCTTAGTACAATTATCACTGAATCTTTTATAGCAGATATAATTTCAAAACTAAATTTCTATATTTTGTCACTTAGGCAATCATTTGAACACAGTTTCAAAGTATTTGAAAACATCTGAAAGCCAAAGAATCGATGCTAATAGCCACAAAGAGAAAAAAATCTTATAAAGAAAACAGTCACTCAGAGAACAACGTTTTTTTCTTTAACGGTTTCTTATCCAGAGAAAGTAGGGAAATGTGTGTATTTTGAAACTTCTCCTTTTTCAATTTCATTCTTGCTAGGAAGCTTTATATTCCTTAGAAACTGTTTATCATCCTTAAAGGAGAAACTCATATTTCTGGTCTTATTCTTCTTTGAGGTAAGAAGGCATTTTTCTCGGGCGTTCTTATAACTTTTTGGGAGCGAGGCTGGCTGCCCCAGGAACCTGGGCTCCCTCCTCTGCAGTTGGCCTTTCTACCAGCACACATGTCCCCTTTCATGCCTTAATTTCCAGTTGTTTAGAGGCCACGGAAGGGCAGGACTGGCATCTGTCCTGGTTACTACTGCATGGGCAGAATCTCACACAGTGCGTATGGCACAGAGTAGGCACCCGAGATAGATTTACTAAATTGAATTAGGGGCTTTGGAGGGGGGTTTACATTAAGTTGTTCTCATGGGGTATATTAAATGTTGGGGCAAAATTCCTCAGGATTTAGAACAATCTTATGGGGAGGAGAAGATCAGTAAACACGAGAGCATGATATTTTCCTCTCCCCACGCTGGAGCTGCTGGGGGACAGAGAAATAAACAGCCTCCTGAGACATAACTGCCCTCTTCCTCAAGAAGTTCCTAAAGAAGTGGCTAAAACCAAGCAGACGTGAAATAATTAAACAGGGAGTTTAAATGCAGTGGCGAGAACAGTGGATTCAAAAGAACTGAGTTGGGATCAGGGCTCTCTCCAAGGGAGGACATCCCCAGAACACTGGATAGGCCATCGGGGAGATCAAATAAGAAGGGGTGTTCACGTGGGTCCTGCCGACCCTTTGGGGAGAAGAAGGGGAAGGCAGGAGGAGCAGACACGTTTGGGGGTGGGGAGGGGACAGGTGAGAGGAAGTCGGAGCCCCTGAGGCCCGTGGAAGGGAAGTGGGAGAGGTGGGAGGGGCAAAGCAAATGACACCGAAGTCTTAAAATAAACGATCTGAGAAACTTACTTAAGATTGAATTTTCAGTTTTGAAAACAGTTCTTCTTATTCCCAGCCTCATCGTTCCTCCCAAATTGCCAGGGTTGTGTTCCGGCATATCAATCACCTTAGAAAACAAAACAAATCTGGTTTTGTCAACTTGTAAAGATATCATTTCTCCAATTTCAAGCTTTGCTTTTAGAGGAATGATCATTGGCTAAGGATGTTCCATAAACAATAAAATCTGATATTCCTTCCAGTTTTCCTATTCGAATACAGTCATACTTTATCCAAGCCTCACAGTATGTTTCCTTTTTTTTTCTCTGCTTCTCATCTTTCATTCAAATCACTTGTAAAAAATTCATCAGAGGCATCTCGATGACCTTCCTTCTGTCATAACGCAACCTGTCAGTTCTGGGCAATGTTCACACTTCGAGCTCTGGACGTCTCGGGCCTCCCACTTTTGTATTCACATCCCCCCATAATAACCACCCTCTCTCGCTGGCCACTTCACTCCGTAAAGACTCTCCATAAGCAAACCTGTCAATCTTTGTGAAAAAGAATACCAAAAGTACTCATTTGTAGCAAACCATTAGAAAGATTCTGAAAATTAAAAAAAAAAAAAAAAGATCATATCATTCATTCTAGCACATTCTATATATAGGTCAGAAACCTAAGCACCACCCTGGATCTCTCCTTCTTCTTCATCCTTCATATACAATCCGTCAGGTCCTATCCATATATCCCCTCCGGACTGCCTGCCTCCATCAGCAGCTGCGAGCACCACCCAAACCCCAGGCCATCGTCACCCGCAGCACAGTCAGAGCTTACTGACTGGCTACCCCGCACGCACAAGGCCTAGTCCACCCTGCGCGCCGCAGGCAGAGTGGTTGTGCTATTTCTCCCGCTTGAAATCCTTGACCACCTGGCATCGGCCCGACCTAGCCCTCCAGCCTCGCCTTCCATGACTTTCCCCTCAGTGACCCTGACCTCTGCTCACTGTGGCCATCCTCCAGTTCCTCAAGTGCTTCCTCTTTTCTCTCACTACAGGGACTTAGCACGGGCTATCTCCTCTGCCCAGAACATCTTCTCCCATTCCCCTACGCTCTTTTCCTAAATTACACCATCCTTGACCTTGAGATCTTAGCTCAACTATCTGATATGAGCTTCTATGGGAACCGACAATCCCAGGCGCCACAGCCCAGACAGGGCCCTCTGCCTAAGCTGTCCCATCGGCGCGCTTCCCTCCATTTGTGTCTGCAGAATGCTCTGTGTGCTAGACTGTGAATCTTTAAGAGCTGGGGCTGTGTTGCCTTTCTTTACTTCTGCATTCTCCGCCCCTCACATATACAGAATTTGCATATGGTACGCAGTGAACGAATGCATGCATGCATGAATGAACTCAGACGAAATCATTTCAGATTTATTTTGATGATTACTTCACAGAAATTCAGAGACATGTGATTTTTATGAAAAGCTTGTTCCTGTTGCGTATTGCTCTATTTTCTCAGTTTGGTTCACTACAATCTCATGATTTTGCTTCACCCATTTTTTTTTAATTTTATTGAATTTATTGGGGTGACATCGGTTAATAAGATTATATAGGTTTCGAGTGTACAATTCTATAATGCACCATGCATGTATTGCAGTATGTGCTCACTGCCCAAAGTTAAATCTTCTGTCACCATATATTTGACCCCCTTCACCCTTTTCTACCTCCGTGCCATCATCTAAGTTGTTAAAATAGAGTACAGTTGGGTGAGCTGAGCTGTTCTAATGGAATGTTCACGTTTTCCTCTCATAAAATCTGTCTTTCTGCTGTTTTTCCTTTTCCATACCCTAACTACCACATATTATTACTCTACAGGAAGCCCTGACAACTGCAATTCCCTGAGATAATAATTTTCCAGGACCTTGTTTGATCTTATCAGTGCCCTAGAAGAATTTTCCAAGCCATCTGAACCCTGTGTCCCAAGTCTGCTCTAAGAGTCACAGAGGAGGGGGGTGGAGAAATAACTTGATTGCACCCCTTGCTGGATGGCATGCTCGGTTCTAAGTGCTTTTGGCCTTGGCATCTCTTTCTTATCTTCTTTGGTTAGCTAATTATGCCCAGATTAAGTATTACCAGAGTGAGGTGACAGAGGGCATTAGCTTCCAGTTTGCAAATGCCCGCGCCGTATGTATTTTCAAGGAAAGGGCAGATAAGACTGCGCTATCTGCCACAGACTCGTAAGAAGTCCTAAGTTTATTCATGGCCTCGATTTCCACTTATGTTTAAGATAATCTAAACTATCTAGGAAGACCACAGCAATAAGCTTCCCTGGTTTCTCCTTCTAAGTGTACTGTGATCCTCCAGTCCACTCTTACTTACTGTATTGGGTCCATCCACCCCAAAAAAGTCTTTTAACGTAGTTTTGTTCAATTATTGGCACGTTTGGTATTCATTCAAGAAATGTTCTAATGTGAACCACTGAGAACAGAGTCAAATGACTCAACTAAGAACGGGAAGCCTGACTTATCGCTTACTTGGGATGAACCTGACAAACACCTCGAGATCAGAAAATAGTTTCAAAATTAAAGTGGGGCAGGGGGAGAGAAGGAAAATGCAGTGGGCACAGGGGCCGCCTGAGTTCAGTTCTCCAACACAGGGGGACGTCTGGAAATTCCTCACAGAGTAATATGAAAATATTTAGAAACGTGAAGGTAAATACCAGGAGAAACAGCTGGAAAAGTTGAGGGTGGTACAGAGGAAGTGAGCATTACTACATTTTTTTTTCATGAAAGGCCTTTTGGAACTGTTGGCTTTTTAAACTTTGCACATGATATTATTTTAATGAAAATACAAATTTAAAGTCCCAAATAGTGACATGTATTATTTAGGCCTTCCACTAGGTTATTAGTTCACATTATCCCTGCTCTTTTCAGAAGCAATAAATACAACGTTCTCCTGAAATGATAGCACAGAAAGAAATCCCAAGGTGTGACAGTCACGCTGATCCTCCTAGTAAAACGTGCCAGCATAGACACCACTGGACAAGGCAACGAAATGTTGGAGTAAGGATGGGGGAAGAGGCGGAAGTAACTGTCCGGCTTCGAATGACACCCGAACATCAGAGAAAGGACAAAACAGAGCGAGAACCCACAGGAGAGTTGCTACTTTCTCTGGCCTGGCTCTGAAGGCCGCATCTGGGGACGCCTGTCACACACAACCAAAGAACATCCAGGCCATGCACAAGCTGGTGGAATTCAAACACACCGGAAGGGGAAGGTTCGAGAAGGTAGAGAACACGGTGTATTTCTGGCCAAGCTTAGGCCAACCAGCTGCCTTGCTGTTATCAGACAATCCTGCAATATCACTGCCTGCCTCACGACTTATAAGCAATTTGACTAAGCAACAAAATTAGAGAAAATATCTCTGATCCTGGCATTCTGTCCACAAAACGCCAGAGAAATAAGAGAATATCACAGTTTCTCAATATACCTTTTGTCATTACTGGGTGGTTAAAGAAAAGAACCTCAATATGTGTTAGCTTTAATCTCAGCAGTCCCTAAATTCTCTAGATCTTGCACCTAAGAAGAAAATGCCTCTGCCATTGTGAAAGAACTGCCTCTGGTTTGGCCTCGCCGTTGTCTGACCTCCACCACAGATCTGTCCTTTCCTGGATCCGAGCCACAGAGCATAAGAAAATTTAAAAAGATCAATAAGTAAGGAATATTGGTGGCCATAAAGCTTTAGGAGATCGAAATGTACCGCATAGGGATAAATGTGCATTGCCTGTGACAAGGTGTAAGGGGTTCAAGACTTCCCATGTCCCGGGTACCTTAAAGAACAAAGTCCAGGGAAGCGAGGTTCTCCTATGAAAGACGAAATTCCTGAATAGCAGGACATGAAGGACTACAGGGCCTGGGTTCTGACCGACCTCACAGAACCCAGGTCAGGCTGGCTTCCCTCACGCACCTGGCCTTTGGACATTTCATTTGGTGGGGACGCCACAGGATCCTGTCCCCCAGAAGACCATTTCCAGTCTCTTAGGCAACACACACAGTGATTCTCTCAGACTTTCTAGCATGTTCCTCAAGTACTCCTTACAAGGATTTCTCCAACCTGTTCTTGTCTTCCTGTTCATTAGGTTTTCTGTTCATTTTTTTCAAGCCTGCTTCTGATGTTGATTCTCTGAGTTATAATCAAGTTGGGCATAAAGTATGAAACAATTTTAAGTCAATATCACGTTATGCAATACTGTGTCGCAATGCCAGCTACAGCGGCCTCCCGTCACTGTGCATCAAATCTGAATTCTTCCACGTGGCACTCAGCTTCCGCCCCATTCAGGAACCGTCTAAGCTGTGGTTTCTCTCTCAGCCACACCGGTCCATTGCTGATGGCCCCTCTGGTCCCCTCCCCGCAACCGCACTACACACACATCGCCTCTTTGCTACTTTCCCAACAGACGCTTTCCTACGACTCTGGGAGGGCTCATGCGTTACGGGCGCCCTCCAATTCTCCCCATAATCACCCCGTAGTTAATACCACTGTTATGCTCAAACTACCAAATAAATAAGCCTATAGAGTGCTGATTCATTTTCAATTAGTCCTTATGGTAAGTAGAATAATGGTCCCCCAAAGAGGTCCTAGTCCCCAGGGCCTGTGAATATGTCACCTTATATGGCAAAAGGGAGTTGGCAGATATGATTAAATTAAGGTTCTTGAGATGGGAAGATTATCCTGGGTTACCTGGGTGGGCCCGATGTCACCACTGGGTCTTTATAAGAGGGAGGTAGGAGGGTCAGAGTAAGAGATGGAGATGTGACAGTGAAGTAGAAGACAAAGAGGGAGGAAGGGAGGGAGGGAGGGAAAGGGAGAGAGAGAGAGAGAGAGGGAAGAAGGGAGGGAGGGAAGGAGGGGGAGGGAGGGAGGGAGGGAGGGAGGGAGGGAGGGAGGGAGGGAGGGAGGGAGAGAGAGAGAGAGAGAGAGAGAGATGAGAGAGAGAGAGAGAGACTCTGAGACTAGAAGAGGCCACGTTGCTGGCTTTGAAGATGGAAGGAGGAGCCAGGAGCAGGAAGCCTCTAGAAGCTGGAAAAGGCAAAGACACAGCCTCATCCCTAGAGCCTGCAGAAGGGAAGCAGCCCCGCTAACCCACTTCATATTTCTGAGCTCCAGGACCATAATAAATCTGTGTCATTTTAAGCCACTAAATTCGTGGTAACTTGTTACGGCAGCGCTAGGAAACGAACACTGTCCTTCACTGCACACGAAACTTTAACCGGCTCCAGCCGTCTGTGTTCGCGCCCCCTCTCATAAACTAGCGTGGCCTCATCTTCTTCGTCTCCCCCGGAGTTCGGCACAGTCTCAAGTTCTGACCAGAGGCTCCATAACGAAATCTCCCTGGATTCTTATCAAAAACTAACAGAGGAAACTGAGGAACTGACTGGCCGGTGGGCCTAAGAGCAGTGGAGGGGTCTCTGAGATGCCGTGGATTGTCCTGAGCTGTGGGCAGGCAGGAGGGACAAAGATGTCGCAGTGCCCAAACCCCCTCCCGCCAGGTACAGGGCTATGTTTCCTTTTCTGGCCCCTTGAGCTGCGGCATCGCAGAGCAGTGTGACGATGGAGTCTATGAGGCTGAACGCACTAAGCAGTCCTAGAAATATGTCTATATTTTCCAGTCTTTTAAACTGGTTTATATACCAGTAAAAGAGGGGCCTATGTTATTTCCATCAGGGAAAGAACGTTCTTATACCGTCGGGCGTGACCACAATGCTCCCGTCTAAGTCCTAGCTCTGGCACCGGCCAGCTCTCCTCACAGAAGCCCTCGTCCTGGGAAGGTGGCTGAGGGCACAAGCTGGGCCTGGACTGCAGTCCCAGCTCTATTCCCAGTGATGGTAAGATGAACAGGTTCTCGGATGTGTCTGTACACTGGATGTGACAGCAGTGTTTGTACACTGCAGGTGACAGCAGGCCCCAGCTCACAGAGATGCTGAGGATTTATCAGGGTAACAGCTTGGGTGTCGGGGGCAGCTAACGGCCCACGGTAAAAATCAGCCCTCAGTAAGCCTGGCGTCTAAGGAGAAGGCCTCTGAGAACCCAACCCCACAGGACCGCACAGGCAGGTCCCCGAGCCGGGGAGCCTCGCAGCCCAGGCAAAGGCTAGACGTGACAAAGAAAGTGAGCTCTGTCACAGGTCGCAGGGAGGGTGGGCAAGAGAGAGGGGCTCCTTTCAGGGGCGGCTGCATTCTAGTCAGGGTCTCTTCTAAACCTCAGGATCAAAGATGACAGGAGCCCACAGACAGCACATCACGCCATTTCTTTTGCGGGGCCTGATACTGACTCTACCCTCTTCCCAAAGGTGCTTCTCCAGGCACTGCCTGCCGTGGACTTCGAGTTGAATATCATGGCTATGGGGCCTGAGGTACCTGGACCTTTTAATATTAGTTACTCTTGGCTTTCCTGGGAAAAAGTGACGTCTGTCCAAAGATCAAGCAATTGAACAGAGGTGATAAATAACCTTTGCCTCCCTTATTTTTCCATGACCAATCTTGCGCCTGTCATTTTTTTTTCCCCCTTCTCTGGTTTCAAAATGCACTCTTTGAACACACCCTGTATTTATCACTGTCTCCATATATTTTTAGTTAATGTTTCATGTGAATATCTACAAGTGGATTTCAGGTTTCTCATTGCAGGTTTACCCTCACACTTGAGTCCACGGATAAAGAAAAAAATAAGAGACAAGAGATGTGGCTGGTGAAAGGGAGTAAGTTAAAATTTAAGAAGACCTACGAGTTGTTTTTCAAGTTCTGAGAGTGTTTACTACAAGCGTAAATTCTGACAAAAAGCAGTATCTTTAATGTTATATGCACATGTGTCATTATACAATACATACAATATAAATGTGTTCTGTATGTAACATGTTATCTGGCATATAGTATATAATTATTAAAATACTAATTACATGTCATGTAGTTATTAAGAACATAGTTATTAAAATTATTCCTTCACTATAGAAATATAACTGCATGATGATTTTAGCTCACAAGTGGTAATTTGAGAGAACAGATGATATAAGATGCTATTTCAACAACTGAGGGATTTGAATGTGGGCTGTGATGATGGCACTGTGGTTGCACAGGAGAACATCCTTGTCTGTAGAAGATGCTGAGGCATTTTAATAGGGAAGTTTCTAGATGTCTGTAACTAATTCTCAAATGGCTGGAGGGCGGGGAAAGCCCACCCATGGAAAGAGAAAGCAAATGTGGAAATGTTGGCAATCAGCAAATCTGAACAAAAAGTGGATCGGTATTTATTGACTATTTTTGCAACTTTATATAGAGTTAAAAATTTTTTAAAACGTGTTGGAGGAAAAGGCTATTTCTTGTTATGATCACTCAACAAAAGCCTACATCCTGCCAGGTGAAACAGAGAGTAAGTATAAAAACACCAGAAATTCTTTAAAATCTCGATTAAAATACATTGCCAAAATCAGATTATTTTTGTGTATAATCTTACAACTAAAATCAAAATGCCTATCTTTACTGCAAGAAGGGAGTTAATACGTAGTCAATACTGGCGCATACCAAAATCAAATAATCTGTGATAAAATCAAGAATAACATACACCAGATAGCAAAGGTGCATGGAATGAGAAATGCTCAAGGTCAGCAGAAAGCTTTTAAGGAACTCTATAAGATTTCCCATTTGTTCGCCAAGGTAAATAAGTCCCTAGAATTTTAGAACTAAAAAGCATCAGAGAGAAATATAGTCCAATAGTTCAATCCTTAATTTGTATATAATATAATGAAGGGTCAGAGAAAATTATACAAGTGTGGAAGTGTACAAGTATTTAAAAGCTGTAAGTGCTTTTAAAGTTGATCTGGAACCCCTTCTTGTGAGTTATAATTGGTATTAGATCAATGTCCCCTGGAAAAGTCCCAGTTCTTTCATGGAACTCTTTCCAATTGAAATAAATTTAGTCTCCAATTTTAAACCCTGGCAGTTTCAAGTCTGAAGTATTCTCAATTGAATTAAAGTAAGTCGAGTGTCTTCACAAGTTTTTAGAATGATCAACAAAATCTATTTGGTAAGAAAGGGAGTAATAAGAAACAAAAGGCAGATGTGGAAACAACAAATAAAAAAAAGTTGAAAAATGACCATGCTGCTTGGTAGTCTTGCTTTGCCGAATGAAACTATAAATTACTGTGCATCTTCTTCTCCCCACTTCTTAAACCCCAAAGCATCGGAGCAGGTGAGTGCCATACAAAACCACCTGGGCAAACCTCTTGTTTATCTGGAGATCTAGATTCTGCTTTTTGCTTTCTGGGTTTTATTCAGGAACTGTTTAGAGAGGGGTTTTTTTTGGTGAAAAGGTCTTGCTTGTCTGTTTGTTATTGTTCGTCTGTGAGTACCTGATTTGGCATGGCAGCCTGATTTCTTCAGGATCAGGTTATCCTTTGAGATAAGCTGGCTTCTGTCCAATTCATTGTGGGACAGAGGTTATTTTTACTGAAATTAGTCAGCTTTTGGTTGAGTAATAAACCAGACTGTCTCATTGAAAAAGCGCCTCTAAGTCTACATACATGTAACCAGGCTCTCAGAGATGGTCATTTCCTAGAACTGGCTTTTTAAGCCTTCAGCCTGATCCCTCTGTGACCAGACTGTTCTAGAATGAGGCTGGCTGCTTTCAATCTTGCAGATTGCTTGAAATGTTTTAGGTTGCTTTGGGGCCCTTACTCTAGAGAAGTCTCTGAAAAATGGGATCTTAGTTATTTAATGTGTTAAGACCATCCGTTCTCCAGGGACTCTGGCACTTTTCACACATATATTTAACTAAACAGACAGATGTGACCAAAAGTAATTAATAAAATCATTGGCCACTGTAGGGAACTTCTGAGGTCCTCAAATTCATTTTCTTAAAACCAAATCGGACAATAAAATCAGCGAAGCTGAACGGAATGCCCATTTTGAATGCAATTCTGAGGCTTCCAAATGGGACCAAGATTCTGAAGTTGCCTCTATGCGAAATAAAGTTTTAGAATTAACAGAGGTTACTGAACTTTTAAAGAGAGAAAAAACGGTTTCCCATGTGTCCTTCCCCTCTGCTCCATTGTCTCAGGCTCCATCTCCAGGTCTGCCCCATTCTAGGAATACTTTGCCTCAGCTTCCTCCAGCACCCTGAAGCTCTTTTTCTCCAATTCCTTCGTTTCAAGATCCACCTTTGATGCCATCTGGCCTTCCGCTATCGGCTTCCTTACCCCATTTGTCTCTTTCATCTTCTCTGGAATTCTCTCTCATTCCTTCCTCCCCTGCGCTTATCAGTACCTTTCAATGTAAAGTTAAGCCCTCTGGGGACCCTAACAGATCTCAAATCTCATACATTCCCTGGATAAAGCTGAGCTAGGAATTCCCTAAGGTAACTGATTGAGGACCCTCACAAGTTGACTGAGGAATTTGTTATCGTTATTCAGACCCAGCAGCCTGCTGCGTTGGTTGGTTGAAGGCCAGGCTCGATATCGGATGAGAATTGCCCACTGGGAACATCCTGAAAGGGATTTAAAAAAACAATCCTCTAATTCTGGAGAAGAAACTACAGAACCTGCTAGAGAACTATACTGAGTAATGAATTCCTAAGGACTTGCCCAAAGCCTGTTGGTTGGAGCAAAATGCAGATTTGCTCACAAAAGTCTGATGGAATCTGTTCATGATGGTTGTAACAGACTTCAGGTCATTTTTCAGTTAAAATTCTGATTTTCCTTCAGAATGTTGATGGCACTTGAATGACTTTTCATTCTTTGTTTGTTAATGGGTTAAACAGAGACCTTTCCCTCCTAGTTAAGAGAACCAGGATGGAATGGGAGACCACGTCCAGCCTAGATGTGGTTAATTTGGTCAATCGGCTTGTCCGTACTCTAGATGAGCCACCTTGAAGTAAGACTGCCAAGACTTTTGATTTTCGGCACTGGCAAATAAAAGCCCCAAGAGGAAACCAAAAGACTCCAAGTTTCTGCCACTTTTCCAAAGAGCCAGAACATTGGAAAAGGGAATGCTACAAGTTTAGGGCTTCAGGTGTTGTCAGTCTTGTAACTGGCCTTCTAACCAGCCTTCCCAAGGTCCTCCTCACCCCGGTCGTGGGGCTCCAAGGGATTATGGGGCTTTTTTCCAAGACTCCCTCTTAATCGGCTTGGAGAAACTTTTCTTCCAATCAGTAATGAATCTCTGTCTTATGACAAAACCTCCTTATGTTTTACTAAAGAATGACAGTCCTGACCCAATTCCACAGGAAGAATGGGACGAGATAGTCTTTAAAATCTTAAAGGAGAGTTTAAGGGACTCACCTGCCCTTGGACAACCCGAAGAACAGATCCCTTTTTTCCTTTTTGTATATGAAAAGGGAATGCTTTTGGGGTGCTCACCCTAAACCAACTGAACCTGGTGACTCGGGGATACCCTCCTTGCCCTGGAGCCACTGCTGCCACTGCCCTCTTGGTTAAGGCCACAGAGGAAATTGGTGTGGGATCCCCTCTACCCATCGTACCCCATGCACTAGAAGCTCTCCTGAATTCTCACCACACCTAGCGCCTTTCAGTAGGTTGCTTTACTTCCTACGAAATTTTTTTGTGAACTGCTCCTCGCATGACTCTTTCTCCTAGTGATAACCTTCATCCAGTTACTCTTGTCCCTTCTGAGACCGACAAAGTCCCATCATGACTGCTTGGCACTGACAGATCACCTCCTGACCCCTTATCATGATCTGCAGGTGACTCCACTGGGTAAAGATGATTTCCATGGTTCATATTTAAAAATGAAAATGGAAAGTACTTCGCTGGTCACACAATTATAACCCCTTCTGAAGTCCTTGAGGCATTTTTACCTTTGACTACTTTAGCACAGCAGGCTGAATTATACGCTTTCACTCAGGCTTGTATTTTAGCCAAGGGCAAAACCGCCAGCATTTACTCAGTGATGTGTTTTTCAAGTAGCTCAAGACTTTGGAGTGTTACGGAAACAATGCAGCTTCCTTACTTCCAGTGGAAATAAAATGTAAAATGTTCAGAAATTATTGGGTGCTATACTTTTACCTGCTGCATTAGCTAACAGTAAGGTCCCAGCGCATCCTAAACTTGAGCCCCTAGAAGCTCAGGAAAATCACCTGACGCTACTGCAAGGAACGTGGCCCTTAAAGCAAGCGGCAGCACTCAAACCTCCACATTAGTCTAAAGGGATATTTCTCCAGCTGATAATTTCTAGAAGCCAGAGAAGCCCAACAATTGGCTTCAGAATAAGAAAACCAAGATAGGAAATCTAACAATTGCTGGTTTGATTAAACAGAAAGCTCTGGTTGGAACCGAATAACAGTCCAGTCCTACTGGAGAATGTGAAGGTCCCATTCTTAACAACTGTATATATATTAAAGTATTTGGTCCACTGATAAAATGATAGCATTTATGAATCAATATTGGTGGGGAAATATTAATAAGGCTGCAAAAGGTGCCTACCTTCCTTCCTTGTCCTATCTGTCCAAAGTACAACTCAGGGAAGCCTGTCTGCACGGTCCCTGGACATTTTAAATTGCCTCACAGACCATCTGAGGTTTGGCAGCTGCATTTCACACAGCTTCCCCCGACTTGTGGATAGAAATATGTTTTAGTCATGTCTGTATGTAAGCCTTCCCCTGCAGACAGGCTACTGCGTTTTAGCGGCTAATGGCCTGGTAGAAAAGATTATCCCACCTGGAGAACTTCTCTTGAACTCCACAGTGATTAAGGTACCCATTCCACTGGTCAGGTGCTTCAACAGGTCTGTACTGGTTGGCCAGTTTTACGACACCCTTAATTACGAGGTTCATGCAGTCTTAAGGTTAGATTTCAAAAACCATTAATAATTACCTTTAAATGGCAAATGAAAGGAAAATTTCAACATCAGGGTGGTGCGTCTGTCCGTACAGACTATAAAAGTCGTATGATCCTGCTCAGCCCTCCACACTCCAGTCTGATTCTTCCAGCTGCCTCGCTGTTCAGCAACCAGGTAAGTGTGCTTTTACTATTACCTGAAGCTCCCTCTGCTTCCTTTCAGAATGGTGTGAAAGGTAATGGTCTGGCGAGAAGATGGGTTTGTGACATCTACAGGTATTTCCAGTAATTTAGAGGCTGGAAGCTGTGGTCAGGTTCCGTAAGACCGCAGCCTACAGAATACAAACCAGGTACATACAAAGTGAAGAACATCATTATTCCTAATTTAAATGTTTGGCTCCAGGACTATATCCTAACAGATGTGCTCTAAGAACAGACATTTAACATACTGTCTAAGGTGATTATTTTTAAAACACACTGGCAGTCACTGGTGCTGTTCCCACATTTCCCACTCCCTCTCTTCTCCTCCACTTCTCCTTCTCCCCTCTTGCCCCGCCTTTTCTTTACTGTCCCCACCTATGCCAAGGAAACAGCCCAATGACACCGAACTCCTGCTGGCGATCGTCATATGAAACTCTACTTCAGCTTTCTGGCAAGCTCATTTCTTTCCCAATTTACAGGACACCAAAATGAGTGACAAAATGTCTCCTAAAGAACTAAAGAGCATTTTTGAAAAATACGCAGCCAGAGAAGGTGATCCAAACCAGCTGTCAAAGGAGGAGCTGATGCTACTGGTTCAGAATGAATTCCCCAGTTTACTGAAAGTGAGTGACAACTGCAGAGCCGACCTGGCCTCTGACGCTGGGGAGGGAGGGGAGTGGAGAGGAAAGAAAGGTCAAGCGAAGAGGCTGAGGTCCGTGATACTGGTCAGCGCTCCATCTGGGACAGATCTCACAGCAGCCGAGGTACAGGTATCACTTGAGGGAGGGCTTGAACATGTGCTGTCTGCCCCTGGCGGCAGGCCACATTTCAATGGCAAGATCCTAGAAAGCAGGGGCCAAGCCTCCTTCCTACCCCCCACGGCCTTAGCACAGGACTCTGATGAGCAGCCACAGTAAATGGAAGCAATGATGGCACTTTTACAAAGCCAGCCCTGAAACACCACAGGTCACCGCCATGCAAACACACTAAGGGTTTCAGCCTGGATTTGGCATAGTGTCAGGCTTTAGGAAAACAAAGAGGCTGCTAAAGTAATATTAGTTGGCCGTGGACGTGCTTCATTCTTATTGGTAGGCTCTCTCAACAAGACCAACACTTACTTGGCACTCTGTTAAGAAAACTAGCTTCCTGCTGACAAATTGCCCTCTGTTGAAACGAATTTCTATTTCGAACACATTTAATTTTCTGTTAATTTATGTTGAGCAATAAATATGTGTTACTGAGGCAACCATGCATTTCTCAATAACTTTCAGGAAACGATCAAATTTTTTTAGCCATAAAGAACCAACACAGAGTTGTCAGAATCAAAATGCATCCAGAGGCAGTAAGGACTAGGGAAAGGGGATTCTCTGTGCTCTAATACACTTTCTTTCCTTGCAACTAAACAGGATCTTCAAAATGGAAGGACTGTAATTGTTATATTCAACTTAGTCACATTTGAGCTATAACTGTGGAAGAAAGCATTTGCTTCCCAGATTTTAAAGAAAAATGTCCCTTCTGTCAATAGGGAATTAAGGAGGTTTCTGGTTTAGGTTGTTGAGAAGGTTTCTGTTCTTAGTACTAAAAAGAAAAGCAGCTAAAATCAGTGACCGATATCTTATTTTCTTAAGGTTAAAATAGAAAATAACTTTAAAAAACAGTTCAAGGCAGTAGCAGAAAAAGAGAGTTTAATTAAAAATTAAAACACAGGTTTTTGAGAAAAATTTTAAAAACTCTTAATTTTTCCAAAAGGCAGGAAAATAGTAATAGAAAAGAATGATAAAAGGAATATAATGATAAAAGAAAGAAAAATAATAATCTGCCAGGAGAGCCTAGGCAATCAAACAAGTTGTTTTAAAAGTTAGGACTGGCGAGGTTCTCTAAATTTATGTATTTCCCATAAAAAGCACATATGACTTCCGTAATTTGGATAGAGGTAGGAAGACCAATGGTAAGTTTTGAAACATCTATTTACCAAGTCACGTACCTGATTATATTTCCCTAAGGATTACTGTTTACATCATCACCTTGCATGGTTTAGAATGTAGTAAATGCTTCAGGAAAATAGCATTTGGTAATAACTAACTTATTACCAAGTTAGGCAGTGAATAATTAACTTACAGTTTGGTCTTGTGATGATAGCAAAGTGCCAAGCGTCTTTGTAGGAATCGTAAGGGTTAAAACATATGTTGCTATAGAGATTTGTTACATAATAGTGAGAATGTAGTTAACACTACTGAACTGTATACTCAAAAATAGTTAAGCTGGTAAATGTTACGTTTTTTCCAATTAAAAAAGTTTTCGCGTAGGCGTATAAGCCAAACTGTTATTTCAAGAGGTTTCCTAGGTACCATTTTGCCACAGAGAGACTCCTACCTGAAAGCCTGAGCTGTGATAGCTTTAAGATTTGAATTTTTGTACTGGATTTAAGATTTAATATTAAGTCTGCTTAAGACGCTCCAGAAGTATCAATAGTCAAAGGGAGCCAAGCTGCACGTAAGCTCGTGGAGCATCTCAAGCAAGGGTTCCCGAGCATGGCTGGGCCTGGACCAGCAACATCAACATCTCCTGAGAACAGAATACAGATTCTCAGGCTCCGCCCCAGGCCAGGTGAATCGGAAACTCTGGGAGTAGGACCATCGATCTGTATTTACTAAGATGATTCCAAAGTATGAGAAGCACTGATCCAAAGTCAGCCTGGACAGCACAGCGGTGGGCTGCAGCGCAGGCTTTGGGAAAAACTAGGTGGTTGCTAGTTAAGGGGTTGGGCTCTAGAGTCCATGCTTGAACCTCAAGCCCTCTACATACTAGCTGTGAGTAAGCCGGATGCCGTCTCGGACCCTCAGTTTCCTCATCTGTAAAGTGGATCTCCCCACAGGGTGGTTGGGAGGACCGCACGAGCTACAGACAGCCCGTGGCACAGTGCCGGCCGGCCCAGACGTGGAGTTGGACACAAAACCAGCTCCCAGGACACCTTGGGGCAGGGGTCCCCAACTGTCTGTGGGCCATGGGCCGTCCAGGGAAGCCCTCAGACTCCCTCTCAAAAGAATGTTTTTAGAGGCATAAAGGAAACTACATTAAGATTACATAAAAAACTAATTATACATGTTAAAATACGCACGATCAGTGTTAAAATAATAAATAGAAAGTAAAAAGGGTAAGCTTGTTCTGTGACATGGAGCAATACTATAGCTGAAATCGGTTTTTCTACCTCTGACTATCAATAGCACGTAATCGACAATTCAGTGCCTCTATGTGTAGCAGTGCATAACTGATTCGCTTTCTCTCCTCTCCCCATCCCACCTTTTCTGTCTAACACCAGGGTCCAAGCGCCATAGAGGACCTCTTTAAAGAACTGGACAAGAATGGAGACGGTGAAGTTAGTTTCGAAGAATTCCAGGTGGTACTGAAAAAGATATCCCAGTGAATGAAAAAACAAAATGATACCATTTGGATCACCAAGAGAAGAGCACCTGAGATGCGGCCCTATTCTACACTGGGTCCTCAATGTCTCCTTTTAAATCTTTTCAATTATAATGATCTCACACTGATACCCAATTATTGCTAATAAAGAAATTCTTAAGACATGCCTCACCTTGTCAAGTACTAACCCCCATAGGTTAATAGACTTGAAAATAACCTTAGTCTGATGCATCTAATTTTATCGAATAATAAAAATAACAATAATAATAAAAAGGTCCAGAATAGTTCCATCATCTTGACAAAAATGGTGTCAGAGACCTGGAAAGAATTCGAACGTGCTTGCATCATTGCCGATGTCAACTCTAGTCAATGGCTAGTGAGAAACAGACTTCAAAACACAGACACTTGTCCAGAAAGTCACCTCCCAGCACTTGCTGTGCTTTTTGAATCAATGGCCCTCTAGGGAAATAGAAGGAATATACGACCAAGATACAGTTCTGCTCCATCACCAAGGGGGTGCCCTTGGTTCTAGTATGTGATGTGCAAAATAAAAGGGACAGGAAGACATAGGGGCCTCCCAGCTCTGGCCCCCTGTGCTGCTGGGACTCCGGGCATCTGAGAAACAAACAGCTCGCCCTCAAGTTCCCCTTGCTGAGTCCAGGTGGGGGCAAGGGCAGGGTGGGGGGAAGGGCAGAGGAAGTATGGGAAGGGAAATTTAACTAAAAGAAAAAGAAAACTGAGTTCTAACCCTTCTATCAAGAAACAAAGGAAACTTTTATACACAGTGAGGGAATGTTTAAACAAAATTTAGATCGTTCTAATTCAACACAAGCGCATTCTCATGGCATCAAAAGCCTTAAACATTTCTAATGACTAATTATATTCCACTGTATGGATACCCGATAATAGTCTTAACTATTTCCCCATTGTGAGGCATTCAGATTATTGCCGTTTCTGATTCTTCTAAATAATGTCATAATGAGTACCTGTTCATATCTCTGTCAATACATCAGATTTCCTTAGGAGAATTTCTGGGAAGTGAATGTCTGAGTCAGAGGGTATGAATACTTTTATGGTTTGCAAAACAGACCACCTAATTGATTTTCCAAAAGGTTGTACTGATTCATATTTCTACGAACAGGCGAGAGAATGCCAGCTTCACTCCCCAGACGGCTCTCGTCAGTCTCATTTTAACTTCAGCAGTCACATTAGTGCACATCTGTTGTGTGTTTCTTGTTTAATAGGAATCTCCTACTATTTCCCCAATGAGTTTACTGTTGGATATTGGTTTATAAAAGACAGTCTTCTTATGTATAAGAGGTACTCTTCTCTTCCTAGTTTGTTACGAGATTGTGAGCACCAGGGTGTAGATATTATAGACTGCCGATTGAGCATCCGTGGTGATGTGAGGGTTCTCTTTTGTTTGATCAATATGATGGGCGTTAATCGATTTAATTCCTGAGACACACTATCCAGTCATGACCAATTAATCTTCAATGCTTTTAAATTACACACTCTAATATTTTACTTACGATTTTCACATCTTTATTAATAACCAACACTAGTCTACAGGGTGGAGCTTTGTTTTTGTTGCATATGATTTGTTGAGTTCTAATATCCAGGTCATTCTGGCTTCCCATTTTAGCCTATGTTCTAACCTCAATGAGCCACTTGCAGAGCAAATAAAAATGATCTCTTTCAACCCCAACATATACAAAGTACCTACTATGGGCAAAGCATTACACAAGATGCCTTAAGAGATACCCCTTTCCAGGCCTCTGAGACCCTAAGTCAGCAAGTCTGGGATCAGGCCAGGGAAAAGCTTAATTGAGAAGTAGTATTCAAGTGGGATATGTAGGAAGAGCCTTGAGGGGAACCTGCAGGGAGTGGGTAGCAAAGGGCATTCAAAAGGAGGGAAAACACCACTCCCAATAAACGCATCACCTCCAAGTGCAAGGCAGTTCAGGGAACATATGCACCATATCTTCAGTGTAAAGCCAGCTATGAGGAATAAAGGGCACACTGGCTTCAGACCGTGAAAGTCCCTGGTTGCCATGTTAAACGAAGGCCAGAAAGGGAGCAGGAAGGTAGGAAGGTGTAGGAGTCACAAGTGACACTAACGTGCTTCAGGAAGATGAGGCGACACCAAGAAAGAGTCTGCAGTGGGGAGGGGAGGGGATGGGAGGTGGTCGCAGAGTGGAGGCCAGGGCTAGGCAGGAGGCCTCCAAGGCAAACTGGGTAAGTTGGGAAGGCCTCAAAGGAACAATGGTGACACACAGGAAACACATTGGAGAAATACCCCTCTTCCTGGCTGACTTGGACAAATCGTTGTTTGAGGGTTAACCCTCAGAAAGGATGAAAACATAGAGAGCGCTGTCTGTGGTGTCTGTATGTGCGTGGTGTGTGCGTGTCTGTCTATCTCATTGTCCTTGGCCTGGCTTCCAACATTGATCTCCTCTCCCACATCCGACAGGATTCGTCTGAATTTCCTCATGAATCAACAGTACCAGCATTTTGTCAGCCACAAAACTGCGATCCTCACTAGACTGTAGGCTCCACTAGGACCAGCACTTTTATCCATGTTTTCACCGATGCATCCTCAAGTCTAGATCCGGGCCTGGCATATGGCAGAGGCTCAAGAGCTATTTCCTGAATGAATAATTCTTAACTATCCAGTCACTAAATCTTGTTGATTCATTCCATAAAGGTGATCTGCCACCCAGGTCCTTAGATCACAGACCAAGGCTTCCGTAATGCTCGACCACACACCTTGCCCGGACTCTTTCCTCCCCTCTCAGCCCTCCATCTCCCGTGGCAGCTGAATCTCCCTAAAGTACCCATTCTATTGGAAAGCCTTCAGTAACAAGTCTATTAGCATAACACGTCACAGTTGGCGGGTGTTATCTTACTGGTTCCCTATCATCTTCAGGGTTAACTTTGACGCTGACACTCCAGGACCTCCAAAATCCACACTAACCTTTATTTCCCTTCACTTCCCTGCAGGGCCATGTGCTTCAGCCAAGCTACTCTGTATTTTATGACCAAATCTTGGACATTCCAGCCTAGCACACGCCTCCCCTCCTTTCTATCGTCTCCAAGCCTTTGATGACCTTCCCTTCTTACTCTAAGCCATAGAACTTTTTCCCAACGGAATTCTTATCTAAGGTCTACCTGTGCTGTGTGATACCCCCAACCACTAGATCAGGTGGCTACTGCCATTTAAATTAATGAAAACAAAATAAAATTGAAAATTCAGTTCCTCAGCCACACTAAGTGCATTTCAAGTGCTCCATAGCCCCATGTGGCCAGCAGCTACCATATTGGATGGCGCAGTTACAGACTCGTTGACAGCGCTGGCACCATTAATGATGCTATGCTCACGTACTGCCCAGATACTTGGTTCCATGTTTCACTGGTCTATGTTTCGCATCACCAACTAAACTGCAAGCGGGGTTGTGACAGCAGTTCATCTGTAATACACTGTTTAGGACTGCACTTAAGTGGACAAGCTCCAAACACACGGTGACTGTTTTCTTTTTGATAATTTCTTTCCGTTAGCATCCAGTTATTTCTAGTGCAAAACAAAAAAAAATCTTTAAAGTGGTTGAAATACCTATTCTTAAGGCATTTCGCATTGAGCTCAAGGTATAAAAGCTTTAAAATGCATTAGCTTTGAAGTACTCATTTAGTCATTCATTGTTAAAATTATGGACTCCTCTTATGGTTCACTAATGGGGCCTTACTCCCGGCTGGCTGTGCTGTCTCTTTTCCAAAAGTAGACCTGGCTGCGGAGAGGGCCAGGTTGAAAAGATGCGCTAGCTATTAGGCAGTGGCTATCATGCCTGGAAGAATCTTTCTTTCTCCAGACAGAAAGCAGTTACTATGGCCAACAGCCTGATACAGATTCTGAACCTATCATCCTCACCGAGACAGGATTAAATGACTATTAGGCTCCCAGACTAGTCCATAAAAGGCTATTTTACCCGTCGTATAGCTGTCCTTGACAGCTGCTTTTATGGGAAAAATGTTCTTTAGCCCGACTAAACTCCAAATGACTTCTGTAAGGTCGTTTTGTTAGTTGGGAGATGTTCACTACAATTTCTAAATGCAAAGCAGTCTTCAAAGTAATAAATGCTGCCTAAAAAGTTAGCTATCTGGGGTTTTTTTTAACACCTCTTAATTTGCTTTCCATGTGAAATTGTTGAAAAAAACACGGAAGAAAATATTTCAAAGGGAGCTTTAACTAAAGGCAGGAAAACGTTATGCATTAATATGCTTAATGAATGACACAAATTAGTCTTCACCTGAACTGACTTTCAATTATTTGTGACTATTTCACAAATCTACTGTGTCAGATGTAAAATTAATTTTGACTTTGAAAAAGGTATAAAAGTCATATCTATGATAAATAACTAAAGATGAAATACTATCAAATACCTCAATCTCAAATTTTCATTAAAATGCCTCAAATGTCTCACTTTTTCTTACCTATACCACCATCCAAGTATGCATGTGTGTGAAGATGGTACACAGGTTCTGTTTTCAGGATGCTATATCTTATGTAAATTCATATTTTTAAAGTTACTGTTTTTAATAAATGGAAAAGAAACGCTAAAAATTAAGCATATCCAATGCCATGTCACTCCAACCCCCAGAGAGGCAAATATTAAAAGCTGAAAATACCAAGTGTTGGCAAGGATAGGAGAAATGGGAGCCTCAAGCTTTGCTGGTGGGAATATAAATATTATAACCGCTGTGGAGAGTGATTTGGTGTAACTAGAAGTTAACAGAAGAACATACCCTTCGACAAAGTCATTCCTCTAAGACTATATTTTAGATTGGAACCGTTTGCATGTATGTATGTGGATACCTATATAAGAATATAGAATATTCATTGCAGCATCATTTGTTAAAACAAAATTTGGAAGCAATTTAAGTATCTATTGATGGAAAAATGGAAAAACAAATTAAGGTATTGCATAAAATGTAATATTAAAATTAAACAAATGAAGCATATCCACATACCTAAACATTGGATGGAGATCCTTATCCTACATGAGTCTCAAAAGCCAAAGATATTCTAAATATAAAGTCCACGATGCCATGAACTATCCTCCACTTGAACTGGAGAGGTCTAAAGCCAAATTCAAGGTCAAGGGTGTCAGCAGCAACCATGTGATTGATATAGAGCCAGAATGCAAGTCAGCTACAGCTGTGTTCCTGGTAAGCATCCTCTAGAAGGCAAGTAAAGCTACTCTGCAGCAGGCCAAAGAATCAGACTTGCTGTAGAGCCCTAAATTTCTGCAAAGTCCCAGAGGCTTCTATTTCACCTTGTGGATTAAGCACAGAAATGACGCAATAAATTAAATTTTACTCACTCTCTCCCGGTACTCTCAGACTCAGAGTCTACCTTCACTCTTAGAGAAAAATCTATTTCTCTTTTATGTGTATAAGAGACACCTCCACTTAGGTATCTGTCTTTGATGCCAGTGTCTCTACCGATTTCACCTGCAACCGTGAGACTAAGGTGGGCCACGACGGCCCATGAAGGGGATCAGAATGGAACACCCCCAAATATGTCTCTTTGACATAAGAATTACTTTGAGCTGATTATTTTTTAAGAAACAGCAGAGAAGCTCTGAAAACCGAGTAGAAGTTGCCCTTTTTGTAAAAGACATTTACACTTCTACGGGAAATCTCCATGTGTAAGGGGGCCTCCCTCTCTGTACCTGGAAGAGGACTGACCGGTTAAGTCCCTAGAATCACTTATTAATGGAGAAGGCAAGATCTTAATCTGCATAATGACCTGTCCCTTGTTTTCTTCTTTTCCTGATCATCTCTCATACCTGACTCCCCCAACCTGCTCCCACAAAACAACTTCTTTTGTCTTTAGCTGGAGATGATGTTTAAGTTGCTGGCCTGGGCCATTTAGGGGAGTTACTCAGTTTTCATCTCTCCCATGTATACAGGAGGAATCCATGTTATTAAACTGCTGCTTGTTTTTCTCCTGCTAATCTGTCTTTGATTACAAAGGGGGGTGGTCTCACCCAGGAACCTAGAAGGGTAGAAGAAAAATGATTTTTCACCCCCCTACCCATGAAACAGATTTTTTGGCAGCAAATACACCCTAAAGGAGGCTGCTGGTTTCCAAATTATTTACTTTTTTAGCTAGCAGGGCCAGAATGGCCATTACCCGCTGTAAGTCATTGTTATTTGCTCAAGTTTAAGTGATTCCCCAGGCTTCCTGGTGTTTGCTGCCTGGTGATTCTATTACCTTGGTCTTTTTCTTTAATAAGACTTCTCACCATCATAGCAAATGCTGGCTCTTAAGGCTATTTTTCTCCGACAAACTGATTGCAGGCCATAAAGATGTTCAGTAGCAATTAGGTTTTATTGTTCTCATCTCACTTATGAGTATAGATGTTTTCAAAATGTAAAACGCACATATCCTCTGACTTAGCAATTCCTCTTCTAGGAATTCATCCCACCCAAATGTGTAGGTGTGGGTACAAGAACATACGTAAACGGCTACTAATTTGCAGCATGATTTAAAGTAACAAAAGAATGGACATAACCTAAATCTTCATCAGTATGAGACTGGTTAAACAAAAATGATTCAGGCAGCAGGGCAAGTTGGTGAAGATCCCTGTGCACTGATGTGGAGCGATCAGTACAAAAAGCAAGAGGAAATAGTGTCTCAAGCACGCTGACATATGTATTTGTTAAAAAGGAAACACGTATCCACATATGTGTGTGGGTAGGTGGGTGCACACGCACACACACAACCAGGAAAAGGCAGTCATCAAAGAATGTTGCCAAAGCTATGTAATAGTGGCACCTACTGGAAATCATTTCCTATTCCAAAGTATTATCTTATAAAAACAAAACCCATGATTTGCCTGCACAGCCATTTCAGCCAATAGTCAGGAAATATGTTTATATTAAAGCTTCATAAGGAACTCTTCATTAGTATTAGGTCTTCTGAGCATAAAACTTAAGAGTATCATCTGGCTGGAAAGTTACGGTTCATTAAGGTTTGGACCATTAGCTATAAAAGGAGTGAAGAGTAACTCTATATCCTTCCATGGATATAATGTTAAGTGAAAAAAGCAAGTAGAGAAAAAAAATGTACAGAGTATGCTACCATTTATCTAAGAAGAGGAGGGGCGTTACAAGCAGACATACAGGCTTACTTATATTTTAAAATTGGACAGATAACTGATTAAAAAAAAAGAATTAATGACTGCTACAAGGGAAGGGAGAGAATAGGTTGGAGGCGAGAGAAATACAAGTGGATTTTTTAAAATTAGTGCTTCTTAATGGGGGCTAGTTTGCCTGTGCTCCCAGGGGATGTGCTCCAATATCTGGAGGTGGTTTTTTAGGGTCACAATTGGGAGTTGGAAGAAATGTACTACTGACATCTAGTGGGTGGAGGCCAAGGAGACTGCTGAACATCCTACAGGGCACAGGACAGGCCCACCCCAAAGAATTACCCGGCCCACGTAGTGCAAATTATAAATCTAATAAGAAACCTGTATCTAGACTATATCAAGAATATTTACAATTTAATAATAATAATAAACAAATAACCTGATCTAAAAATGAGCAAGGGATCTGAACAGCCATTTCTCCAAAGATGACATGCAAGGGGCCAGTAAGCACATGAAGATGCTCAACGACCTAAACCATAAGGGAAACGTAAATCAAAGCCACAATGAGATGCAATTTTATGCCCACTAGGATGCCTATAATCAAAAAGACAGACAATAGTGAGTGTTAAGGATGTGGATAAATTGAAGCCTCATATACTGTTGGAAGGAATATAAAATGTTGCGGCCACTGGAAGTGCAGCAGTAGTACCAAAAGGAATTAAAATACAGTCAACACAGGACCCATAAGTTCACTCCTAGGTGGATATATCCACATGAAATGAAAATATATGCTTACACAATAACCTGCACACAAAGGTTCATCATAGCAGCAGCACTATTCATAACAGCCAAAAAGTGAAAACAATCTGAACATCCATCGATGACCGAATGGGTTAATAAAACGTGGTATGTCTATATAATGGAATAATACTCAGCAATAAAAAGAAGCAAAATACCTGATAGATGCTACAATGTACTCAGATCTTGACAACGTTATGCCAAGTGAAAAAAGCCAGTCACAAAAGGCCGCATATTCTATGATTCTATGAAATGTCAGAACAGGCAAGCCCATAGAGACAGAAAACAGATGAATGATTTCCCAGAGCTGGAGCCAGGGAGGAAACTAGGAGGCTTGGGGTGTCAGCTAAGGGATATGGGGTTTCTTTCAGGGTAATGAAAACAGTTCAAAATTGACTGTGGTGATGGTTGCCCAGATCTGTGTATATGCTAAAAGCCACTGAATTATATACTTCAAGCGGCTCAATTTCATGGCATGTGAATGATATCTCAATAAAGCTGTTAAAGAAAAACAATTATAATGGTGAGGTGTGCACTCTGACAGAGGTGGGTACAAGGTATTAGAGGCATTCAGAATAAGTCACTCCAACCTGTGCCTCTGTGGTATGTGAACTATTTTCAGCTAAAGGCAGTGGAGACACTGCAGGCTCAAGATGATCTTCTGTCTCCTGTCCTTAACTGTGTAGAAGAATTTGAATTAGGGGCCTTGCCCTTGCCCATACTAAGAGATTACTAGGGATCACCTTTTTTTTAAATCTATCTATAGGGCAGGACAACCTACTTATTGCTGAACATCTCTTCTTCTTACTGTTCTGTGAAGGATCGTCCTCCCTCCAGAAGCCCGAGGCACCACACCTCATCCTTAGGTCAGAATGCCATCTCTACCTCATTTTCCCTGTCTCAACACTTCTCCGGTAAGCTGGGTTCCCATATGAACAAACGTTAATTAAATGTGGGTACTTTCTCTTGTTACTATCTCATGTTGATTTAATTATTACACCAGACAGAAGAAGTGAAAGGTAGAGAAAAGTTTCTTCCTCCCCCACAGCACAGATGGCAGAAGCTCAGAAAGAAAGGTCAGGAAAGGCCTCTCAGGACGAATAGGAAGTTGTCGATCATTGAGTTTGGTTTATTTTTTTTTTTAATGAAATTCTTTGCTGGTTTTATTGAGATTCCAGGGGAAGGGAAGGTGCAGGAGGGGGCCATCTCAGGTGTAAGGAATCTCGGGACACATCTAAAAAACTTGCTCAGATTGTCCGAACATAAACTCCAAGCGTGGGAGGGATACGGATGCCATGGGTTGAATTAACAAATCAGCAGGTGACAGAGCACAACAGCCTTTGCTCCCAGCCAAGAACCTTGAGCTGAATATTTTACGGGGAAAGGAATCAGTTGAAGATGAGGAGCAGCAGCAGAACAAGTGTCACTTTTGTTTTAGAAAGACAGATGACTGCCAGTGTGGAAACTGGACAGACAGGGATAAGTCTAAGGGCAGCCAGCCCGTTTATTTATATTCGCTGTTATAAATGGTCACAGCCAACTTAATCCTTCCTAAACATTAAGCTTGCAAAAAGAAAAACAGTTCAGGATCGTGTCTTTCTTCAAGACATGGCTGACAAGATGGACTTTTGAAAACAAAGCAATTTGATATAAAAGTAATAATAAAATCATATATATATTTTAAATGTCCTAATAGTGTAATGAAAAAAAAAAAAAAGCCCCTTATGAGTTTAGGCAAGAGCCAGAAACAAAATGACAATGATCCAACTCAGAAAGGTAAACAAGCCACTTACCACAGGAACACGAGCATTTGGCTCAAACTCTGTGGAATCAGCATCTGAAGATTAAGAAATGAGTTCAAAAATTCACCAATATTGCTGAACACTATCTTAAGTAAAAACACTTTTTAAAAATAAAATGTTATTAGCAAATCTCAGACTTACCTTTCAAGTTAAGGCAGTTCCTCGCAAACTCTATCACTGCTAGTTGCATCCCGAGACAAACTCCTATTTTAAAAGCACAGACATAAAGCGTATGAACATATTTTATATTGCTTCATATTTTCCGTTCAGTTGTTTGCTGTCTGTCTCCTCCATCTAGAATTCAGGCTCTGAGAAAGCAAGACTCTGCCTGTTGGTTCATTGCTGTACCCTGCGTGGTCAGAACGTCTGTGGCAGGGCCAGGGAAGGGGCTTAGATGACGTGAATTTGAGAAAGAAATGAATTCCAGGTCTGAAAAGGGCAGGAAAGGATAGGGCAAGATCCAAAAGGCAAATGTGAATCCCTTCAAATTTGTCTCTAAATTGAGGTACATGGTGGGGCTCCAAGGCTGTCCCACAGCACCTGAGTCCTTCAGTAAATAAATATCTAACAATATCCAAGTCCAGAAGGGGACTCTTCACACCTCCCGTTCTGGTTTCACAGCCTTAAATACTGGCTTTGCCTGAGGGCAGCCTCAGGTGGCCAGTGGGCTGGGATCTGAGGAGCCCCACAGGCAGGCAGGGGAGCCCAGAACAGCCCAATAACCTCACTGTAGGAAAATGGTAGCAGCTGGCGGAGCTGTCACCTCCACTGTGGGCCTGAGTGTGGTGAAGAGCAGGGCGGGGTGATGCACAATGGAACTGAACGGAGTTCAATGAGAAGGAAGAGAGACCTGTGTAGCCCCAGGCTAGTCGCCACAGGGATGCGGCCTTCGCTCATCTCCAAATTCACGGCGGCCCACAATTTACTCCACTAAACAAATGCCGAGGAGCATTCCAGATGCTCTGATAGATATATCCAAGGTGCAGGAGGGACTCAAAGGAGAAAGCAATCAATGTAGCAGGCATGCCAGAACAAGTCGGCAAGTATGAGAGAGCTGAGTGTTTTTTTTTTCAGAGTCCCACGTGGCTAGGACATAAAGATACGCTGTGTTAAAGAGAAAGCTACGGAGTTGAGAACTGTCCTATACAGGGAAAATAACCTGAACGATACTGACTATGTTCAGACAGAAACTAAAACGATTATTTCACAAGAAAATAATGGCCCAGACGAGCTTAGACAAACAAAACGAGGCATCAGGTAACTTCCCTTTTGAAAACGGATGCCAGTGGAGAGCATCTAGGAAGCTAATCGAAGAACAAAGGCAATGGAGAAAATGAATAGTCCGCTGAGAGTAGAAGGTACTGACGCCTGTCTACTCGGTCTGTAAACCCAGCGACACATCCAAGCACAGCGTTAGCTGCGGCCTCTCCCCACCCCTGACCGAATCCCACCTGCAGGGCCGCCTTTATCCCACCGAGGATCCATTTCATCCGGCTTCACTGGCAGAGAAGCCATGCTTTGCCACTCGAACAAAAGCATTAAAAACACTCAGCTCTACCAAATTTTAACACAGCTGTTCCTGTATTATTGGATGGTCTTTCCGTATTATCTTTTCGAGAAGGAGCATATAAATTTTAACTTGAACTTTTTTCTGATTAGAAAGAACACTGTGGAGTTCTGCTGAATGGTTCTCTGCTTGAAGTGGTAAAAGACGGATCTGGGTTGCAATCGGAGAAGGCAAGGGCAGGTATGGACAGCCACTTCTCCCGGCCTCTTGCTACCAAACCAGAGCATGAATAAGTTCTCCTAGGTCGACAAACCCAGAGAGTAAAGCATTTAGGCTTTGCAGGCTGTAGGGTCCCCAACTCTGCCACCGTCCCACAAAAGCTGCTCTAGACAATACAGAAACAAACTGGCATGGCTGTGTGTCGATAAAAGTTTATTTACAAAAACAGCCCAGGAGCGAGGTATGGCCTGCGGGATACACTTCACTGACCCCCGTGTCACAGACTCTTTGGTGCCTGAATACTCAAATGTGAGTTCATACTTTTCGCGTTAACAAATCCTATCAAGTGTCACCCCTACTTGGTGTCAAAAGCCTAATAAACACATAGTTAGGATCCATAAACATGAGTTTTACCCAGAAAAGGAATCTTCTTTGCCCTTGCCCAAGAAATCGCCTGGAGTTTTCCCGATGTTCCTCTGATTCCGAAGCCTCCTGGTACAAGAACGCCACTGCAATCAATACAAGATGAGGTGAATTGGACATCATTTTTATCTGCGAAACTCTTGTTTGCAGCCTTTTATGTTTGCCGATCCCCAGTCCAACACTAGAGCATATGCTCGAGGTCTATATTCAGAACAGATTACATGAACTGACATCTGGAATTTTCTTCTTGAAATTCTCCCAACGTATGAAGACGCTGCTGCAATTTCTCACGACTGACCTCAATATGTATTTTCTGATAGGTCTTGGTGGCAAGATCATAGTGACGGAGAAACTTGATTCGATTAAAAATGCCACTGAGAATTATCTGAATAAAAACAGCTTATGGTTTGTTTTTTTTTTTTTAAAGCGCTACTATAAAATGTTAAGACCTCTTACATAATCAGAAAGAGTTAAACCGGTACAATCAATCTAAGATTTCAATCTCTAATTAACTAGGGCACAGGGAGATTTCCTTGTCAGAAGACACTTTAGAGACCTTGCAGACAAACTCATTTGAAAAGAGAAGAGTTCAGGAGAAAAACTGGCAGAGTCATGCTACCCTCACGATACAATGCTGCCCCAAGAGTTCTGTCGATTACTTAGGACATAAAAACAAGAATCAAATGACGTAGAAAAGAAAATATAACCCAGAGAGAAGGGTTGGCATCTTTGTACTTTAACTCTGTGTAAGATCCATCTCTGCATCTTTCAATACGATCAAAACACCTTCTCTCCAAAACAGGGCCCCCATCCTCCCCCAAACCAAACCATGCCCATTGCACATGCCACTAACATCAACGTAGCACGTCGCAAAATAAATGCAGTAGGAACAATATCACAACCACCCATAATGACCACAAATACTCCAGACTACCTTTCAAAATGCACAAAAATTGGTAATTGGGGTCAATGAAATCATTACAGAAAAAGCGCAATGGCATTTTCCTAACTGGCGTGGATGGTCCCAGGACTCACTCGGCTTTGCATAGCTTCTGCCACGCTTCGTGGAATTTCACAGGGTCCTCAGCTTCAGTGGTGTGCTCCAGATCAATGGAGTCTATGTACTAAAAAACATCCAACGGATTAAAGGAACATTTAAGAAAGTACATACTCAGAAATATTAGAACTGTCTAACACTATGACATAGTGTTTCAATACCTACTTGTTATGTAAATACTGCACTGGACGCCTGGACAGAAAAGCAAGATCTCTGTCTTAGGGTTCTTATAATGTTTCAGGGAGATTATGAAACCAGATAAACAGGCAGCGATATCATAGTGGGATAATGGCTATAGCGAGCAAGGAAGAGACTGCTGAGGAAGTAACCAGAGCCACACTGATCTAGACCTGGACCCTGGAGGAAAGAAGGGAGGGAGCACCATCAGGGAAAACAGCTGGGAGAGGTGACGTCCAAGAACCTAGGCCCTCGAGGAGGAGCGGAAGCAAGACGAGCCTGTGCGTGCACACTGGAGGCAGGTGAAGGTGTGTGAGAGGCAAGGGAGGTGAAGGACCAGCGTGTTACGAAACCTCAGAGGAAAGACAGAAAGGGGTGTGCCACCCCGGGGCCCTCAGAAGAGGCCACACCCAGCCAGAGAAGTTTACATTTCAGGCCACGGAAAGGTCTTAAGTAAGGGGACAACAGGAACAGAGAGAACAGAGAGTACAGAGTGATTTTAGAAGGATCGCTCTGGTACAGAGTTTGAAATGGAGGGAGGACTGGAAAGGAGTGGGAAAGGTGATGCAGTAAACCAGGCACAGTGAACACAGCAACAGACTGGACTTTAAGAGAATATGCCTGAATAAATGAATGTATGAATGAATGAATGAATGGATGGAATATGCCAAGACCGTGACTCAAAGTACTAAGTAGAACATGATGTCAAGAAATGGTATTAAATGCAAAAGCATGTATGCTTCCTACATACGTAACAGTCTCTACATATCTATATTAGTTTAGTATTTCTTTTGTAAAAATTACTATCTGATTATAGCTTAAGGTACAAAATTGTGAAGGCTTTACAAAGTTTGTATATAACAATTTTTCTATTGCTGTTTTTTTTTTTTCCCTGTATGAGGGGGTGAGGACTTGGAGGAGTAAGAAAAACGGGAGGAAAAATATTCTTTGGAAAGCCAAAAATAAGAAGTAGTTAGAAAAGGAGGCTACGAAGACGTGAGAGAAAAGGCAGATAGGTCCTAAGCTGATGTCTAAGTGGAAGTTACTAAAGTTCTTGGAAATATAAATGTATCTTTTTGCTCATTATATAAAGGTATTACTATTTAAATCAAGAATAATAAGGCTTGCTTGAACTCTGATAGACCCATACATAATACAATTAAATATAAACCTTTATAAATAGAGAAAAGTCTAGAAAGATATGCATCAAACTAGGAATGACAGGTACAACAGAGAAGTGGGATTTCAGGCAGGACAAATGTTTTGCTTCCTGCATTTTACACGACGTCTTTAACATTTTCTACACTTAGCATATACTACTTCTACAGCTAACAAACACCAAGAACATACTCAACCTATGTATGATAACTCCACTTCTGCTCTCTCATTCTGACTTGATTGGATTTGTTTATTTATTTTGACTTTGGCTATTAGGCATGTATTGCAAACATCCGGGGTATGAGAAGCTGACCTGGACCCATGCTTGTCCCTGGCTGGAGGTAAGGCAGTCTCTCTCTCTCCACGCCCCGTGCCAGGCCCCGGAACTGCAGGCCCGAGGACAGAGGGCCCCCACACACTGAGGTAGCTGCATCTTAAGCCCCCCAAGTATGACTCCCCAGGCTTGCCTAATTCCCACACAGATCCAAGCAAGGAGAGGAGAACACTGATTTTTAAAAACGAATAATCACTGTTTGCCAGATACCACTCCTCCGAGTTCGAAAAGGCAACACAGAATTTTTTTAAAAACCGGATTTAATTCCAATGCTAAAAGGGGAAAAAGTTCTATTATTTTCTAAAATGAGTATACTTAAATGAGTATGAAGTATATATGGCCCTGGATGTGCAAAGCCTAATTTCAGAAACTGTGCCTTAAATCTGTATGCAGAACAAAGTAAACACGGCAAGCCTGATCGTTACCCTTGGAAAGGCTTGCTTACAAGGCTGGACCTTGGCTGGCATCTTGATACTTGGATTTGGGAAGGGTTCCTACCATTCCCAGAACTGATAAGAGACTGGCTCATTGTGCCTATGGAATTTATAGAAACAACACAAGTTATGCTGATCACCTGCTTTTTTTCTGGGAGTCTGGAATTTTAGTACTGAAGTCTCTAATGAGCTTCCCTGGCAGACAGCACTTCACACCTGTTGTCACAGCTTCGTTGCTAGGGGAATTAACAACATCCTCTGTGACTCCCCTGCGGGAGGACTCCTGGAAGTTGCGCCCAGACTTGATCCTGTGTGCCTTTTCCCCTTGCTGATTTGACTCTGTATTCTTTCACTGTAATTAAGCTTAGCCATAAGTCTGACTATATGCTGAGTCCTCCTGGTGAATCATCAAACCTGGAGGTGATCTCGGTGATCCTTCAACACTACCTGCCTCTGAAGCACAAAATATCAGGGTGAATGATTGAAATATCTGGACGACTAGTCCGGGGCTCACCATCAGATTCAACTTGTGGTTGATGGCCAAGGCTGAGTGTTCCAGGGCTTTGAACACAGAGGCATAGCAGTCTCTGAGCTTGGTGTATTTACCAACCAGGGCTATGGAGCACGTTTTCTGTAACCTTTCATACCTGGGGGTGGAGGGGAGACGAGTTTAAGGTTATACACATGTAACATAACGTCACAAACATAACGCCAGCCACCATTCTTATCCCAAGATACTTTTCCAAACCTTAGAAGAAGAGCCTTGAACTCGATG
The DNA here is from genome assembly GCA_003508835.1 of Eonycteris spelaea. Lineage (NCBI taxonomy): Eukaryota > Metazoa > Chordata > Mammalia > Chiroptera > Pteropodidae > Eonycteris > Eonycteris spelaea. Next base: position 2,306,397 of record PUFA01000219.1, read on the forward strand.
TATTTGACTCCAATCCCCACCCCACCACCAAAGAACGAAACTCTGTATGCCGACAGATTTCCAAATTATAAGAAATTCCGATGTTGGTTTACATAAGCAGGCATAGATATAAATCAAGAGAAAAAGTTAACGGTATTAAAAACATGAAAAGCTGTCTCCATCTCATAAACATGAACTGTCCTTAAATTCATTTACAAGGTGACATCGTATAAGAAAATGCATTCTGAGTGTCAATGTGAAACATTCCAATATTAACTTCGTAAGGTGATATTTATAAGAAAATCATTTCAAAAGTGTTTACTTTAAAATTGTTACATTCCCAGCTGGCCCACAAAAGCCAGGTTAGTCATGGCATGACTAAAGAATGTGCTAAGAGAACTACTTAAAATGTTACAAGGCGTTTAGATCATTTTTATGAGAAAATTCCATTCTATATAAAACGCTCAATCACATTTTACCATTAGAGACACAATCTTCGATGTTGCTTTTGTCAGGAAATCTGTTCAAAGAATATGAAAAATGTCTGGTCTGATGCTAAGTAAGTGGAAATGTCATCTTGTGGCTGAAGATATTTTAAGGCTTGGAAGCAAACCCTTCCTCTAACACCTTAGAACAAGAATGTTACTGTGCTGAGGAGTATTCCTCATTCACATCAACATCTGCAAAGGGTAGAGGAGCAATATGACGGCAAACAGGCTGGCAGGAGAGAAATGCATAAGAAGTCAAAATCGACAGCAAAGGTGACTTTCTGGAAAGGTGACTGAAGTGCCTGAGAGAAGGCTGCTGAACCGTTCACTTGCTACTTAATTTTATGCTGTTCTAGAGATTATGAAGCTGCCTATGCTTTGCCCCAGCTCTACATAAAGGATATAGGTAACAAATCAAGTCGGTATCTAGCCCAGATTTTCAGAGACTACTGCCAACCAGGAAGGAGGGCCATTGTCCAGGATGGTATCCTCAGCCCACGCCCCTGGTGACCACTTTCCCTCTTGGACCTGCAGGCTGGGCTCACGGGGTACTGCCCAGACCAACTGAGCCTCTACTTTCAACCATCATCTGAGTGTGGTCTTTCAACCATCACCTGAGTGTGAGAGGTGCCAATACTACTACTGTGAGCTGCTGGTAGGAAGCAGACGTGGAGTCTACATCGCAGACCCATCCGCCCACAGGGAAGTCCCCAGAGAGGCAGGGTTGTATCTACTTTGGCCGCAGGTCCCAGGCTAGCTCTCCCACCAAGTTCAATGAGGGGCCCCTGAGCAGCACTGGACCTCAACGATCAAAGCTGCCGTTTGATCTGTGTTTGCCTCCTCGTATCTCTCTACAAGGTATACTGAGGGGACAGGAGCTAAAGAATGAACACTCCAAGCTGCCATTACCAACTAACCAACATCACCGCCAACATGACTCAGAGGGACCAATGTTCAATATCCCCTTTGCTTAAAGAATGCAGTGAGCTAACCCGTGTCTCCTAGTACCTGCAACTGTAACCGTATTTGGAAAAACGGTCTTTGCAGGTGCAGTTAATTGAAATATCTGAGCTGAAATCATCCTGGATTAGGATGGGTCCTAAATCCAAAAACAAACATCTTATAAAAGAAAATAAGAGGAAAAGTCACCAAGAAGTCCCTGTGACAACCAAGGCAGAGATTGGAGGGATGTGGCCACAAGCCAAGAACACCAAGGACCGCTGGCAGCCCCCAGAAGCCAGCAGAGACTCAAGGAAGAGATTCTCCCTCTGTGTCTCAAGAAGGAACCAACCCTGCTGACACCTTGATCTTGAACTTCTGACCTCCATAATTGTGAGAACGAATTTCTGCTGTTTTAAGCCATTCAGTTTGCTGTACTTTGTTATAGTAGCCACGGGAAACTGATACGGAGACCAAACACTGGCTTTAAAAAGCACAGAGGCATAGAGTATGATTTAGAGCTATTTCCAATAAAAAGAGTTAAAATATTAAAATGTCTAGTGCTAAAAGAGAATCAGCCCCAAGCTACTCAGAAAACTCCTACAAAGTGACTGATTCCTTCAGCATCTGTAGGGCAGGGCTTAATTTATCAACATTCATTAGAGTACCTAAGCTCAGAAACTGCACTTGCCCCAGAAAAGCCAAAATACTTTAAAAATTTTTAAGTGTAAGGGTAAGAGAACTTCAATCTACTAGGCATCTCCTAAGGTCAGCTATTTTGCATCAAATCATTTTAGTTACCAATATCAATAATCAATACTCAGTGTCTGATTCGATGTTAAGGCCTAACATATTTTCTCTTATAATTGCCACAATGTGGGTCCTAGTATCCCCTGTTACATATGGATGTGAGAACAAGCCCAGAAAGGTAAAATAATCTGCCCAAACTCACACTGCTAGTGAGAGGAGAAGCTGGGGTCTGAATCCACAGAGCCGGATGCCATAGTCTATATACTTCTTTTCATTTACATATAATTGATATGTAACATATCACTTTCAGGTGTACAACATAATGATTTGATACATGTGGATATCGTGCAATGATCAACACAATAAATGTAATTAACATCCATCACCATACATAGTTACAAGATTTTTTGTGTGTAAGGAGGATTTTTAAGATCTACTCTTTTAGCAACACTAGAGCCTACATTTGTAACCTCCCACCTCTTCATAAGCTGAACAAGAAGCCAGGCAGCCAGGACTTTACAGAGTCACACCTCATCTACATTTAAAAAAATTGTTTTAATTTTTTTAGTCCCAACCCTTCCCCCCCGCCTTGTTTTTTAACCTCATTTACATTTAATAAAACAGGTGATGGAGATTTAATTTCAACATGAATTCAAATGAGACAAACCTTGCTCAAATTAATATGGTTGTCTTAAAGTTAAAATCTATCAGAAGTTTTAATAACAATGTTGATAGTTAATAAATGCTGGATGGAGCAATAATAATGTAGCCAAAACTTCCCATTCAAAACGATTTTCTTTAGGAAATGTTAACTAAATCTTAAAAACAAATGAAACAAAATGAACAAAAGAAAAAAAAACCCATGACATTTAAAACTGTTTAAAATGTTCAGAAACTAAGAAATAAATCAAAATGCTTTGAAGGCCCCAGAAATCTTCAAAGAATACAGCAAAACATTCTCACAATGTGATAGAGCTTTAGACATATCCAGACCAAAACATACAGGTACAGAAAGCCAAATGGGACACAGGGATCTTTTAAGGTGCATCTCAGTCCTGCCCCAATCCCAAGAATCATTAAAGATTACATTAGTAATTCCTTTCACGTACCTGTCAGCCATATTTCTCCACTTGAACAGCAGATTACTTGCAGAATCACCAATGGGCAGATCCAGTCTCTCTTTAAAATACTTAACAATGCTTTGTTCCTCCAAAAGCACAGGCACTCGGTATGTGGAAGAAACATCATGGATACATATGACCTGATTGAGAATGATAAAGCACGCTGTTTAAGGGGAATGACTCAAATGTGCCACAAGAATGAGCTCCAGAATTAGCCGGAACTCAAGAGCCTGGCAATTGGTTTATACTGAAGAAAAGCAGGAGCCCAGCCACCTAAACTAGAGGCAGAATGAACACAAAGTTAGTTTGATCTAATTACAAAATGCTTCGAACTTTCTACCTCTGGAAGCACAGGTGCTGTGGTAGAATAATACATGTAGTATATGGTCTTTGTTTCCAATTCCTGACACAAAGCTTCTAAAACCTTTGGAATTTCCTTAGTGACAGGGGTATCTTTTGTCATGCTAATGAGGCAACTCAGGGTGGCCCTCTAGATGGCTTCAGGAGGGGAGTTAGTCACCAGAAAAACCAACCAAGTCATTAGAAGACTGGAACTTTCAGCCACCAGACCTCTGGGATGGGGATGGGGGCTAGAGATTGAGTCCAATCATGTGACCAATGACTTGCTCACACCTGCGTAATGAAACCCCAACAAAACCCTGAACACAAGACTCAGGGAAGCACCCTGGTTGGTATACACAGGTGCACCGTGACTCCACGGAGATGAAAGGTCTTGCACGCAGGACCCTCCTGGACTTTGTACTATGTCTCTCTTCATCTGGCTGTCCATTTGTGTCAGAGAAATGGCATTGGAATGTGAATGCTTTCTATGTCAATATCAAGACACGCAGCCCGAGGTACCGTCTTCTAAGTCTAGGTTAAAGCAGTAGCATTGAATACACACATCTCATCTCCTAAATGTGGGTAGGCAGTTTGTTTGTTCATTCATTTGTTGGTGCTGCTGCTGCTGCTGTAGTTGCTTTTGTCTGCTCCCTTCTTTGGGGCAAATTTACAAGCCCACAATCAAATTAATTACACCTGTTAGAGGAGATGGCTCCTCTGCCAGGAGGTGTGTTTGTTTTTCCACACTTACCCTAATGGGCTTTCACCACCCTCTCAAGTACATTCCAGAAAGTACTGGCAGGCATTTAAGGATCTGCTACATCCTAAATAAATGCCAAGAAATTTCTGTCAATAATGTGTGCTGTCTTCCCAAAACCATAGCTATGCAACCAGGGGCTTCCGAAGCTGTCTGGACATCGCCAACCTGATACTTAAGACTAGCGTGCCTCACTTGTCCATTCATCAACACGATTGAAAGTATCAAGATGTCACTGATATGAGGCTCTGTCATAAGAATTAAATCACTAAACAACCACAGTTCCCACAAGTGGAAGGCAAAGAGTGTGAATCTATTTACTCATCCTCCAGACCAGAGATTTTTTTCAAATGTCATAGTAATGGGTCGCATCCACAAGGAGGCCTCTAATTCTCCATCTCCTCTCCTGTAACCCATGAGAGAACTTTACATGCAAATTCACCAGGAATTATGAAATAGGAGCATTACATCAGAAAAAATGATGCGCTAAAAAATGGCTAATAAACTGGACTGTGGAATGATGGGACAGCATTCTTCAGAATCCATAGTTATATAGAAAACAGACTCAATACAGTCAAAAGTTTGGACTAATCTTCTGTTCTCAGAGCTGTGAACGAAAAAGGGGCTCTGTAAATCTGACAAACTCGGTGACAGAAAGTAACCTCACAGGGTGATCTGATCACAAATTCCTAAACTGAACAGTCACCTCAGGTGACTTCCCTACTAAAAGGTTTATCTTTGCTTTAAGCAAGCCCTGTCCATTGCTCTGTGCATCTAAGGTTAACGCGCCTTTGAAATGTCAGAGCAATACTCTTTTTCGACCCTTCTGAGACAGAACCACCCACAAGGAAGCACATAACCTCGTTAACCATCCTGTAATCCAATCCCCACCTTGCTTCCTTCCACCCTCATGTAATCTTTCTTGCTTTCCCTCCTTAATGTATAAATGGAACTGCAAAACTGTCATTCTCCTGAGCATTTGAAATCTTGCTTCCTGGCATTTGTCAGTTTGGCTCATACAAAGTCATAAAAATTCTCCACAGGTTTAGATGCTCTCATGTCAACAAAGCTCTCAGCAACCCAAATCTAAAAGCTATATTCTCCTTCTATTTTGGAAGCCAGGTTATATTTGTTAGCACATGCACAAAGTACCACTTACCAATTAAGGGTATTAAAAAAACACGATTGAACAAAATCGAAATGGCTTGATGACATACAAACACAGGAGAGTCCTTTACACCTGCCATGACACTTTTCAAAGTAGTTCAGACTCACGCACTGACTGTGAAACATTGGGCAGCAGCTCTTCATCAGAATGCCGCTGAGATAGAGAAATCTGATTAGTTAGTTTTTAGGCTTCTGAGAACTCAGAGCTTATCTGAAGGAAATAAAAGCCGTCTGCTAAACCTCACATTTTTCCTGAGCACTGGTTGTATCACTTTCTAAATTACAGCCAACTCTGATCCCTTGTGTTTGAGCCTTACTGCAAACAGGAGACAGAGATAAAAAGGAAAAAGCTAACTCTCAGATACCCAGGTGGAAAGTCTGGCCAGACAGAGGACCTGAGCCCTAATCACGATAGGGTTTCTGTGGCAATGAATTGAACTGAGGTCACAGATGTAATCAGAAGTGATAGCATGAGTGTCAACGTAATGTGTGCTTTGGGGTGAGTCAAGCTGTAGCGGGTACAAAGGAGAAATTGCAGTGAAAGTAGTCACTGTCCTGGAAAGACAAGATAAAGAGACAATAAGCAGGCTTCACATGGTTTGACTGGGATTTAAAAAGCCCACCTGGTTTGGTACCTATAACTTAAGGAGTGATTATGCAAAGAAACATGCACTCTAACTAAAGAACCAGGAGTCTCAAGATTGTTCACTTAAAGGCAAGGAAGCCGTGCTTGGATGTGAGTTTTCATAAATGCTGTGAAAAGTAATATGATAATTTAAGAGGTGTAAAACACTGGCGTCAGCACAAGTGCCTGCGAGGCAATAAAATCTAAAGAGCAGCACTGACCTGTTCAGGGTTCACGTGACAAAACATAGAAATCTTTTCCTTCACAGCCATTTCGATGGGCGTTGAACTTCGGCAGACGATCTGTCAAAGTCAGTTATGCACGGGTCAGCAAGCAGGAATCGGCTATCCACGCCATCATTCGTTTTCAGGAGGACACTACATACATTTCTTTTTGCTACAACAGACTTGACCATGTACATGTTCATTCTGGGCATTTCCACTGGACTTTTAGAAACTGGTCGGAGCACATATAAGCAAATATAATCAAACTCAGCACAAATCTTAACGGTAAGAACTCAAAATATGAAGGTGTGTCTTGTAAGGAGAGTCAAAGGTCACTTCTTTAAAAATCCTGGAACAGAGCTAGACCAGGGGTTGGCAAACTTTTCTCTAAAGGGCCAGATGGTAAATATTTTAGGCTTTGCAGGTTGTGCAGTCACTGTCCTGACGACCCAATTGTATTGTTGCAAAGGCAGCTACAGACAGATGTAAACACTGGGTGGTACCATGTTCCAATAAAACTTTATTTACAGGCAACAGGCCTGTAAGCCCTTATTTGCTGATCCCTGATCTAGACTACTGGCAATAACTGGATTACCTGCTATAAATAAGGGTACTGATAGCACACCCTGCCAGGGTCACAGGAAAATGTCCAAGGTGCCACCTCACTCTTGAGGACCCAGGGACCATACAAAATGACAGGACATTGCACTTGCCCAGCTGTCAATGTAGCCAATCAAAGGAAGGGACACAAGGATGAGGGAATAAGCCTTCCCTGGCTCCCAGATACAAAAGCTCAATGTCATAGGAACCATCTGAGAACCAGGAAAGAACTTAGATGATGTTGTAGATTAAGAAAAGGAAGTTGTCTTCCAAGAAATGTACCTACTCTCCTTAACTCACCAGATCGGGAGACAGGCCTAAGCCCCTCAGCGCACGGACACTGTTTTGTGTGGGTTTGGTTTTTTGTTCTCCGGTTGCACTGGGCTGAAAAGAAATGGGTCACTGTCAGTGTGATGGACAATTAGCTCTCCTGGATAGTGAATAGCTCCCTAGTTAAAATGTGAATTGAAATAAACAGAATATCATAGGAAGACTTGTAGAAGTTGACATCTACATCCTTATCTGGAAAGCTCACCTGTGGAACAAGGCTAACGTGGATGTTACAGAAATTCTCTTTTTTTGCTTTAAACTGGAATTGTCTGAATGCTTCCACAAATGGCATTCCTTCAATGTCTCCAATGGTGCCACCCAGCTGAGAACGGAAAACAAGAAAAAAAAGACACAAATGATCTTCCATGTTATACACACGAATAGAAAAACTCTTGATAAACTAAGCAGATCTGAAGTCTGATGATTACACAAGAACAGAAGTTTGTAAATATACTAAAGATCATTGAATTTTATACTTAAAACAGGCGAGATTCATGATATATAAATTAAACCCCACTAAAGCTGTTAGGAATGAAAAAGAAGAAAAGCACTGTACATTAAAGAAGTGTTAAGAGGGCTCATCCTAGGATTTTACTTTCATCCTAGAAAGTAAAATAAGAAGAGATGAAACACAACATAGCCACGTAAACACGAAAGAGCGGAACCTCAAGAAGGGAGAAGAAAGCAGGGCAAGGACGGCCTGTTGTGTGGAGACAGGGACTAAATGAAGTAAATGAGTCATGCTGGCATCGATTCACCTGGATTTTACAGACTAGCAAATCCCCACCCTGCCAAATGGGAGATCATTATAAGACTGGCGACCCTTCATCTCATCAAGACTGAAAATGTTAAAAAAGAAAATGAAGTCAACGGCCATGCCACCCTGAAAATACCCGATCTCGACTGATCTCAGAAGCTAAGCAGGGTCCGGCCTGGTTAGTACTTGGATGGGAGACCATCTAGGAAGACCAGGTGCTGTAGGTGTTAAAAAATAATAAAATAAAATGGAGGGCTTCAAGAAAAAAGAAGGGAAGTCACAGGCAGAAAAAAAGATCTCAAATATAGGCCACAAAAGAGCAAGATCAGTTAGGTTCTACCAGTGGTCCAGTTGGAAGGTAGATTTAAATCAAGTGACGATATGAGAAAGGTGAGAGCCACCTGGCTCTGCCAGGTGTGAAATAGTGAGCATTTCTCTCCATAAACACACACACACACACACACACACACACACACACACACACACACACACTCACTCACTTCTCTCTCCCTCACACGCACATACACAAATATGCATGCATCTGAACAGTCTCCTTGCAATGATGGCACTAACAGAATTAAATTATTGCTATTAAAACATGATGGCTTTCTGAAACAAGTAGTACCAAAAGCCCTGAGAATATTCCTGACAATATAATCCTTTGATGAATGTTAATTTACAATGTGCTTCTAAAAGTTGCTTAAGCATTTTACTTTAGACCAGATAAAAATCACCTTAACCCATTTATCCTCACATTTAAATACTTAAAGACCATCACATGGATTTTAAAACTAATTGTCTAGCATTGGAGCATCTACTACATGCTCAACACTATAAATGAGGTGCAGGGAAGAATTTAAGACAAGGTGTTCCTAAGGAGCTCAGAATTTAGCAAGGAAACTAAGGTAGAGTTAAAGAACAATAATCAGGAATAAAACTTAAGCACTAAGTGGAATGATCTGGATGTTAAGGAGGATGAGATCACAGTGGACCCCGTCCCAGAATCCACCATCTTCTCTGGCTTCAGCTATCTTCTCTGGCTTCAGCTACCTGACTGGCTCCAGAATCGACTTCGAGCCCTGACCTCTCTTCCCAGCACCACTGGGCTTTGTAGCCAGCTTGTCCTCAACATCTTGGATGAATCAGTTATTCAAACTGACCATGCCCCAAACTGAACTCCTGGTCCCCACCTCCGAGCCTGTTTCTGTGGGTGCTAATTCATCTCAGCAAATAGCATCTCCTCCCACTACCTGGTTCAAGCTAGATGTCTAGAAATCATCCTTGATGCTCCCTTTTCCTCACCCAACCCAGTTTAGTGGTTCATACCTCCAAAACCTCTTGCAAAACCCTGCAGTGTTTCCATCCTAGACACCGAAACCCACGTCATCTTTGCCAGAATTACTACGATAATCTAAACCAAAGGGTGGCACAATTTTTGTTTCCGTGAAATTAAAAATTGAGATGATGCGTCCTGGAAAGCGGGAGTCATCGTCTCATCATATTTGTAGCTGTCATGGAGCTAGTACATATTCAAGTGCTAAATTAATTTTTGTTAAGCCAAACGAGTCAATTTGAGAGCAGAAAAAAATATATATATAAAGGACACAGACATGGAAAAAATAAAGAACAATGTGCAGGTACAGGCCTAAAATGTTTGCTTGTTATTTGTTGAGATGGAAATTTCAGTTTATTTTGAGATGTCATTGAGAATTCTTGATTTCACTGTACAAGTGGAATCTTCAACAATTAGAGTCTGACTCCATAGCAAACTTCTTTGTAAAATGATGACAATGAGAGTCAGGTATGCCAGCCCCAGAATGCCATATAAAAGCTTTGTTCAAGAATGATTCTCAAAAGACAATGGCTAGAAAAGATGAAAAAGAAGTGTAAGATAGCTCATCACACAGTCAAATTGGACTTATATTTTAATGAAGTTTGGGGGCAGCTCAATTACATTAAAAAGATCATTTCTCATTCCCTCTTTTTGTGATTATTATTAGAAATGTAGATTTTCTTTTTAAAAACTTGAAGAATGAGAGAATAAAAAGCAAAAACATTCATACACAGGACTATTTGGAAATTTTCTGTGATTAATAGTCTTTTAAAAAGGCTATTTTTTTAACTACAAAAACTAAAAGAAAGTGTCTGTCAATGAATGGATGGACAAATACCTCATTCCTATGTGGAATCTAAAAAAAAAACAAAACAAACGTACAAAAAAGACCAAACTTACAGAGAATAGATGAGTGGTTACCAGAGGGGAAGGGAGGGTGAGGGTGAGCAAAAGGGGTTAAAGGGGTCAACCGTATGGTGATGAATAGAAACTAGACTTTGGAGGCGATCACTTTGTAGAGTGTACAGATATTAATTTATAATGTTGTCCAAATACGATTATGTACATTACATAATAATTGATGATAATAAATGACTATGCCATTGGTTTGTGTACTTACTATACTAGACTTTTCATTGTTATTTTAGAGTCTACTCTTTCTACTTGTAGAAAAACGTTTGCTGTAAAACAGTATCCTATGTTATGCCGGCAGCAGCCTCAAGACATTTCGTGTTTATCATACCTCTCGATTGCATCATTTTCTCTTGTGCTTGATTTAATCTTGTGTTTTGTACAGCAGCGCACTGTGCAGGTATGTGGCCTAGGAGCAATAGGCTAGACCACATAGCCTACGTGTTTTGTTGACTAGACCATCTAGGTTTGTCTAAGTCCACTCTGTGACGTTCGCACGACAAAATCACCTAACGACCATTTCTCAGGATGTATCCCCATCGTTAGGCAGCATATGACTGCACTAACAGTATCTGTAGACACCTCATAGTACAAAATGAGGTTCTTCTCTCCCTCCTTCCCCCACCCAGCACTCATCCACCCCCTCTACCTCACGAATCCCCCTTTCAAAGCTGACGACCTTTACACTCCTGCTTTTCAGCCTTCCCTGATGCATCCTGAGATTGATTTTTAAAAACTGAAAATCAATAAACAGAGTGACCGTTTAAGCCTCTTTCACTGTAGAGTCAAGGTATGCCCCAGTAACATCTCCAATCTCATATCAGACAGTATTCTTCCTGAAGCTATCACCTGCCTTTCTGTTTCCTCATGCTGTTTGCCTTTATCACTGCCCAATTTGTTTGCAACCTATTCACTGTATTAAATATTTTTTAAAGGAAGCAAACGTAATTACGCAGGTATGATCGATTTGTAAAACTTCATCAAGCTATACATCTACATGTGTACTTTTCTGTGTCTGTTATACTCCAATTTCAAAAAATTATAAAGGAGGGATTCCCTCTTTCCTCATAAATTGTGAAAGAAGAAATTCCATGGGAGAGAAAATTTTGCATAGCACACTTACATATTTATATTATCAGCCATACTATTATAGGAATGCAAAATAGTTAATATATGATAGAACAGCACATTATGTTGTTTATCGGCTCTGCTAGCAACAAAACAGATCTTGTAGATAGCATCATATCTATCTGCTAACAACAAGAATGACCATGGTAACAGCTAATGTGTTTATTGAGCACTTTCTAAATGCCAGATACTGCCAAGTGCTTTTATATTATCACATTGAATCCTCGCGACCCTATTATCATCTTGTTATTATTATGATATTACATTATCATATTGTATAGATAAGTATATTGAAGCTTTGAGAACTTGCCAGAAGTCACACACGTACCTTAATAATGGCTAATAATTTTTGAGTACATACTATAGATCTGACACTATTCTAAGCACTAAGTATATTGATTACTTAATCCTCAAAACAATGAGTTAAGTATTATCATTATTCCCACTTAGCAGATGAATAAATTGAGGCACAGAGAAGTTATGCATACTTGTCCAAGGTTGCCCAGCTGGTAAGTGACCCAGCTGGGCTATGAACACAAGCAGTCTGGCTCCAGACTCTACCTGCTGACCTATAAACCACTCAGGGGTCACGGCAGAAATTTGAACTTGGGCAGTCTGACTCTAGGAACCAAACTGTTGTTCATTATTGTGCTCTCCTGCTTAGCTACTAAGTCAACTGACATTTAGATAAGGAGCATACAGATGTCATTCTCATTCTTCCCATTGACAAGAAGGGAAACAGTGAAAAAGTGGCAAGTTCAAATACTATGTTCTTTTTTTAAACAGCAAATCCTCACCTCCAAATCACCTCTACCATCAGCCTTCCCTGACTCCTTCTCTCTCTTCTTCCGATGCACTTTGCAGATGCTTCTCAAACAGCACTCACTGGAATGCATTCTGTTGTGAGAGGACAGGGCGCTCTGCAAGCTCCTGGAGGCCAGAGACTGTGCCCACCCCAGGCCTGGCGACGAGGCCTTAACAATGACTTTAGGAGCAACCGATGTCTCTGCATGTGGGCTGCTGCTACCCCGCCCCAGGAGCACTCACCCTGCTTAACGCCAGTCTTGCTCACTGACTTGTGACCACAAAGGCAGGGACCATCTATGTCATTCCCTGGTGGAATCCTACATCCTAACTCAGTGTCTGGCACACAGGAAACCATCTCCACATATTTGGTGAATAAAAAGATCAGATGCTTAACAACCTAGAAATATAAGTTTACAGAAACAAGTTCCATGCTTACCTCGATAACGCATATCTGGGCTCTTCCTTATGACCATCCACGGGCACTGTGGCTTGATTCATAACCCACTCCTGGACGGCATCCGTAATGTGAGGAACAACTGTAGAAAGAATTAATTGGCACGAAAGCTTATTTCGTGGTCATGAGAAAGAATGTATCAGTGTCTTTAGATCTCCCAAATAACCTGACAGCCACCTGGCGAATTAGTCAAGCTACGCTCCTAATGCTATTATCCTCCTTCACTGAAATTAATACTACAGAAGCAGTATAGGGTTAGTCATTTAAATGTTATGCCTTTACTCTTGAAACCAACTGACCCAGAGAACAAGAAACAGAAAGCAGAAATACCATCTTTGATGCAAATAGGAAACTCCTATAACATCAACGAAAAACTGTGCTAGGAGGGCTGCCAAGGGTGCTGGATGCTAGATTCCACAGGAAAGAAGGATGCAGAGCGGCCGGGCCCTCCAGACCCTGGGCGGCCCAAAAGCCATGGGTGGGATCCACTCAAGGGGGTATAGACAAGGTCTGCGTGCCGACCAGGGACCTGCAAATGCTAATATCAGCTGAAAAGGCCAAAAGTGACATCTCAGCAAACATGTGAGGCCCAGGTGGCCCTTGGGTGGTGAGCAGGCCTGCAGCTGGAGATCTCAACTGAAGAGACCAAAAAGTGACATCCACATGTGTACATGGGGTCTTGAATCAGCAAACCTAATGTGACAGCAAGAGTAGAATGTTAGCCTTCAGGAAGCTGAGGCAAAGATGCATCTGTCACCTGCACTACCTCACACCTGCTGGGCTCTCGAGGCAGAGGAAGTCATCTCTGAATGGTATATTTGGAACGACCACTGTGTGCATGCCCAGCCCACTCCTTTCTGCGAGGGTAAGGTCTGCCGGATTCCGCTTCCACGGGCAGCACAGGGATTATGGGGTCAGGTCTGGGCCTTTCCATCTCCTCCATTGTTGGGACATACCCGTGTGGCAGCAACTCACTCCCGCAGGTCGTCCCAAGACCCACACTTGGGGGAAAACTATTAGAAAGCGCAACTGTACTGGAGATGTACGCCACGCCGTCCCGTTTCAGCAATAACAGCCGATCTTTTGACCTCCATCTGTCCTATTCCTACATCTACTTCTCAGATGGTTCCAGTGATTTAAAGGGGATGAGGAATTATCACCTTTACCCTACCATGTAGGAACGTAAGAATACAAGATTTTGGAGATGTGGGGGGACGGGCATCTTTTCTAAGACAAAAGGGACCATACCATCCAGAGAAAGCGTTGGTGACAAAAGGGTCAAACCATGTTCCCTGCCACTCCAGTTCAATTCCCCAGTCCCTCCCCAACACTGTCCTTCTTCAAAGGGAGTAATCATTATCCATGCAAAGATATAAGAAAAACAGGAGAAAAAGAACATATATAAAAAAAGTCAGACGAAAAACAAACAAACAAAAAACTACACTCCGGTCAGGTAAAAAAGATGAATAAAGATGAAAAAAGATGAATTTTATAAATAAAAACGAGAGAGAAAGAGGCAAAGACGGATAACGTGGACTAAGGGAAATGACGGCATCAGTAAAAAAGAACCATGGAAGATGAACTTGACACCCTTGAGGAAAACGAACACAGGGATTTGAAAAAGGATTAGAACTTGTAGAGTGCAGGACCTTGCGTTTGTCGTGTGTATTTTGAGCAGGGTGTGGGTGCTTAGCACACAGGGCTCCCTAACATTTGTGGAAGATAATACCTTGTACTGTTTTCCCCAGGTAGTCACCACGCCTCTCTTTATTAATCACATGCTGGTATATCTTCCCAGTGGTGATGTTGTTATCTTTATAAAGATTAATATCCAAGAACCTTTCATAATTTCCAAGGTCTAAGTCAACTTCTCCACCATCATTTAAGACAAACACTTCACCTGGAATAAAAAGGCAATGTAAGAATTTTAAATTTGCTTCCAGTATATTATTTTTCAAAGAGGGACACATTTTATTAAAAAAGCTTCTAAGACACTTATTTACAAGCCATAGTCTATCACCATTTCATTATTTTGATGTGAAAACTTAACAATTCAATTATATCCTTGAATATGTGTCAGAAAAATTCCAGTATCCTATCATGGTATTTTGTTAAATGCTTACTGAAATTCTGTCTTCAAGAGCTAGTTTTTCCAAACTCATCATGTACCACATAAAAAAGGAACTTTAAAGCGGCAATTTTTAATATTAATAGTAATTTACTTCAAAGCATCGGTACCCTGGACTCTTGAATTGCCATAAGTTTTCATTGATTCCCACCTTGGGTAAAGGCACAATTAAACAGATGATAGATGAAAAGCAGGGCCCCAGCGAGCCCACCGGGCGACCAGGTGAAAGCGAGGCAAAAAAGCCAGCGTGTGCAATAAGCCACCTGCATGCACAAAAGCTCCATGGAAAAAGATGTAGACGTAGACCTAATCACACATGGAGCACCTGCACTGATTATCAGGCCTATCTCTGGGTCTCCAATGTCACTTGGTGGCATCGATTTGGGAGTCCAATGTTCTAAAGCCACCTTGTAAGAACTGAACCTCTCCCTGGTTAAGGAAATTCTGTCGTTTACTCCTATTGTGAGATGTTCACAGCAAAAAAAGAAGGCTGGCTAGCTTACAAACCTAATCAGAAACCTTTTATATCCTCATTTATGTCTCCATTAAGTGCAAGTCTGGAAGATCTCTAACTTTAAGGACAAAAGAGCAAATTAATGAATATGCAGTATTTTCATATTTCCCAAATTCCATTTCCAGTTCAAATTCCACTTTCTCATGTTTGTCAGGAAGTGCCAATCTATGGAAAAGTCTTTTTACTTTGATCATCTTACCTTCTGACAAATAAGATCTCTGAAATCCCTTTAGGTAATTCGGGCCAAATCCAATTTGACAATACTCCAAGTATATGGCAAAGGTCTTGAAGTTATAAATTCATAAAATTTAAAAGTATGTACATATTATATTCCCAGAAGAGAAAAGCTATAGATGACAAGTCTTCAAAATCAGCTTTTTAGATTTAGTGTAATTATAATTAAAATTCCAACAGTTTTTTGAAACTTGACAGTGACACTAAAGTTAATTTGATGTGGTAACAAAAAGAAATCTAACTATGGGCGGTGAACACACACGCAACATATACATGCCTTACTGTTAAATCATACACCTGAAACTTACCGGATTTTGTTAACCAATGTCACCATAATAAAAATAAAATTATTTTAAATAAAGTTAATTTGGAAGAAAAACAGGTTTGATGACCAAAATAAAAAACAGGTAAAAATAAAAGCCCTTATAATGAATAACAGTGAGTAAAGGAATACTGAAATACATATATGTATATATTTCAAAATATTTAAATATGGAATAAGATAACATCAACAGATACACAAAACCAAAATATCCAAAAAGGTCTCTATTACATAAAGGAATTTAACATGTGTCATCAAAAAAGATATCACAAGTCAAAGTAGATAAAATACTCAGAAATGTGTAGGACTTACAAGAAGAAAACTTAAAAACCTGACTTCAGAGACATAAAAGAAGGTATAAATAAAATGAAAGCCACTTATAAAGTTCCTGAATGGGTCAGTAAATACTTCTACAATTTAATTCCTCCCAAATTAATTCATAAATTTAAAGCAATTTCTGCCAAAGAAAAAAACAACTCCAATTAGATTTCTTGTGAAGTTTGACAAAATAATTCCTAGTTAATCTTGAAGACAGTGAACATTTTGAAATTAAAAAAGAAAGAAAAGGAACAATGAGGAGAATCCTGACCTATTTGATAAGAAAAAGCTGTAGTTGTTAGAAAGGTAGACAGGAAGAAACAGAGATCTAGAACAAAACAGTACAAAGACGGACCTAAGTATAGACAGAAATTTAGTATATAATAAAAGGTGGTATTTCAAGGCAGTGGAGAAAGGATGAAATCTTTGATAAATGCCACAAGGAATAATGAGATAATTAGGGAAAAAAAATTAGAAAAAAAAATTATCTTGCATCCTACCTCACACCAGATGTGTTAACAATGTCAAAGTAAAAGCAAACAAAACTATAAAAGTGCCAGAAGAAAATATGGATGAATATTTAACTATTCCTGGGCGGAGAAGCCTAAAGGTGATGTCAAAGGCAGAAACCATAAAGGAAATAGTCGATACATTTAGTCGCATAAATGGTAAATGGAAATGTATCAGAAACTAACAGAGACCACAGTAAAACAAATTTCAATGAGAGTAAAGATATATATACATGTGATAAATATAGGTTAATATATTTACATCTAGTATTCTTGAAAATCATTTTAAAAACCCAAAGGAAAATTGGCAAAACACATGCCATTCGTCAATTCTGCTGCATACCAAAGCAGCCTAAAATCTCAGCGACTTACAAAACATGTACTGACTTCTCCCTCATGTTACATGGGAGTTGTGGGTTAGTTGTGGGTCTGCTCTGGGCATTCTCATCCCAGGATCCAGTCAGAAGGAGAAATCTCTGTATGAGGCAGACAGTTCTCATGAGCTAAATCATGCCGTTGCATTGAAAATGCCTGCCTCAAGAAGGCATATGTCATATTTACTAATATCCCATAGGCAGAACAAATCACACTTCCAAATATGGCAACCAACCTCTCTGGTTTGCCCCGGACTAATAGGGCTCCCAGAATGAGAGACTTTGAGTTTCAAAACCAGGAAAGCCCCCAACAAACCACCTATATGACCAAAGTCAATGGGGCAGGGAAATTTATTCCACCAAAAGATTTTGGGTGATAGTTTCAAAAATATATATAATCTACCATAGACTTGAATAAGTCTTCACACAGAAATGATGAAAATTAAAGAAATCTGAGTTAAAATGATGAGATACCCTCTTCTGTAAGATACTCTCTTACTCTCAGGTTAGTATAATTTAAAAACAGTAACATTCTGCAAGGGTATAAAGAATCGAGCCTTCTTGTGCACTGTTGACGAGGATGTAAATTGGTGCAGATCCACAAGCCTTATCGGAAAATTCTTGGAGACAAGATGAAAGTTGGAATTTGCAATTTTTTCAGATTATAGAATACCTTCCATATATTAGAAAACACCCCCAAAACCTATATATCTCAAACATATTCCAAGTGGGATAAAGAATAGAAATAGCCCCTATTTTATATTTTTCAATTGTCAAAATTTTTGAAAAAGGACTATAAATAGCCACAAACCTATGAAAAAATTTAAATTTTCAGAACTTTTTGGATTTTACAGTTATAAATAAGGGATCCTGAACCTAAAAAACCTTTGGCAATATGCATTATGTCTCAAAAGCCTAAAAAACATAACTACCTGTCAAATCAGAAATTCT
Organism: Eonycteris spelaea; assembly: GCA_003508835.1. Taxonomy (NCBI): domain Eukaryota; kingdom Metazoa; phylum Chordata; class Mammalia; order Chiroptera; family Pteropodidae; genus Eonycteris; species Eonycteris spelaea. Next base: position 2,324,460 of record PUFA01000219.1, read on the forward strand.
GCACTTAAAAGTGTTGTAAAAATGAATTTTAAAGATTTCCATCACAGTGTTGTTTATATCAAAACATTCGAAATTATTTCCTATTATTCAGACTCTGTGCAGCCTTTAAGAGCGCAGAATACATAAAAATGTTTATAGTCTATTCTTTTTGAAATTAGATTTAAAATAATGTGACTATATGGTTTTGGGCAAAGGGGGGTTTCTGGTTTTTGATCTGGGGGCTGGTTAACACAGTATGTTCATCTCATGAAGAGATAGACATGACTTATGTACTTTCCTGCTTCTGTGTAAAAGAAAATATGTAAGGGTTAATGCCTTCTTAAAGATAATTACTATATACATCAAAACGTCCACATTAATAATAGTAGCTCCAAAAAGTGGAAAATCAATAAATTTTATTTTCTTCATGCCATTCTATATTGTCAATATAACTGCTGATGTTTCTAGTCTTTTTCTCTTAACAATGAAATGTTAAGAGAAACACATTACCTCTATAAAACAAAACATAATCCACACTGCAAAAGGTACAACGGAAATGGTGTCCTCACGCACTGTTTCCCAAAACAGTGGACTGACTTGGAATGTCATCAGCAATGTATGAATGACCATGAGAACATTCACATATTCATAATGTATGATCCAGCAGCATTACTTCCGGAACTCTATCCTAAAGAAATTACCCAAAACACAAGAAAGAACTTCAACTTAACCCAGTGCTTCCTAAGGAAAGAACTTCCTAAGGGAGGAAGTGTTTCTCTTTCATACCATGTTCATAAGGTGAAAAAGTGCCCGCGTCGATGTTGATATAGGGGTCTATTTTGATGGCAGTAACTCGGAGTCCACATGATTTTAGAATCATCCCAATGCTGCTCGCAATGATCCCTTTCCCAATGCCCGAGATGACTCCACCAGTGACCAGGATGTACTTCATTGGCAGAGGAATGGCTGGGTGCCAGCACCCAGATAAAATCTGAAAGGTAATAAAACTGAGGGTCAGAGAAGAGAAAAATGTTCTCAAACCAGTAAAGCAGAGAGTAAGTTAAATCAGGACCTCCAATCAGAACTACACAGCATTTTTCTATCTAAACTAAAATATTTGGAACCTCTGAAACAAAGTCTTATCTTCTGGTTTTTAATTTTTGTCAAATGTAGGAAGCTGTGGCTACTTTCTGCAATCACAGTTTTTGGCTTCATTGCCCTGATTTTCCATTTACCCTAACTGTATCATGCGACAAATTTCATCATGATAAATTTCTCTGGGATTCAGAGAATGGTAAAATTTATAAGAGATCAGGTGCTGTTGTCAGACAGATCTGTACAAGCTATACCTGGGCAAGTGACTAATCCAATCTTTGCCTGTTTCTTCACCTGTGAAATGGAAAAAAAAAAAAATACAAGTCCCTTAGAATATTTTTCAAGGGAGAAGGCTTTAAGAGAGCAAAGTAGGGTCTACGACCATGCCGCCCTGAATGCGCCTGATCTTGCCTGATCTCAGAAGCTAAGCAGGGTCGGGCCTGGTTAGTACTTGGATGGGAGACCATCTAGGAAGACCAGGTGCTGTAGGCATTAAAAAGAGAGAGTGAAGTAGGTAAATGCTCACTTCCTTCCACGACCACGTCAAAATTACAACTACAGATCAACCATTATTGAGAATCACCTGACTTCTAGCTGAACAGAAGTCTTACAACTGGGGACACAGAGAAAAGGCCTCTTCAGGATTGGTAGAAGGGGCAGAGATGCAGACCGGGCTGGACTCTCACCCACGTGTGATGCTTCAGAATCAGGAGGGAAATCTCGTCTGCGGAGGTCCCTTTGAAGAGCGAGGGGTTCCAGTGCCAGGGAGAGAAGTCTGCACAACCTCTGGCTGTGAAAACCAGCAGAGATTATGGCTGAGAGGACAGCTGTAGGAGTCACAGGCAGTCCTCTTAAAGGGCCCGCGCCGGCCTTACTCGCTGATGGACTTGCTGGCTCTGAGCTCCAGCGCTGGGGCAGCAGCTCCAAAGGCATCAGAGACACACGGGGAAGAACTGAATTGTCTGGCTTCAGGGTGAGAACTGGAGGGGCAGCTTTGTCCCAGACAGAAGGGCTGGCAGAGGCCACTGTTCCTTCGTTGAGCCCTCCCCTGCCCAGTTTGCAGATGCAGGCAGCCACCTTATCTGAGTCGCCAGCAAGCTGAATAATACAGGTGGCCTTGCCCAGGTGATTCCATGAGACTCCACCCCTCCCAACGTGCAGGCCCACCCAAGCCGCCCACTGTGGCTTTTTTTCCCAGATAAATGGCCTTAACTCATGTTATAGACTTTCCTAAAATCTCTCAAAGGTGCACAAACAAAACAAAGCAGCATCTGGCCTCAGCGTGCCCTGTACCTCTTACTGAGCAGCCCCAAGTCCAGCACTAGCATCAGCTGGCCTCAGTTCACGGCTTGGCCTCCCAAGGCACCCCTAAGCATAGCACAGGTGTCAGCCATCTGTAGATGCCAACATAAAAAAAAAAAAAAAATTCCTAGATGGTTCTAAGGATTGAGCTAAGGTAGGTACAGATCTGAAGTCAACAAACTAGGGTCCACTGGTCATATCTGGCCCACTGTTTTCAAGCTAAGAATGTTTTTTACATTTTAAATCATCTAGAAAAGCTCAAGAGTAATAATTCGTGACATATTAAAATTGTATGAAACTCAAACTTCATATCCGCTGACTTACATATTGTCTATGGTCGCTTTCTCGCTACAATGGCAGAGCTGTGTAGCTGACCTCTGGCCTGCAAAGCCTGGAATATTCACTACCTGACCTTTACAGAAAACATTTGCTGATGCCTGGTATGGAAGGGGTCAAAATCAACCCCTTTATTAACAGGTAGTAAGAACTTAATAAAAGTTAGCTGTTACCATCACTATTAATAATAATAAATGTATCCTCCTTAAGTAGGCATGCCAGACACTGAATTTATTTCATTACCTATCAGTTTTACCAAGCAGGAATATCCAGGCAGGAAAAAAAAGAAAATATTATGTCGTAAGGAAATTTTGACTTTTGTAGCTGTCTGATTCAAGCCCTTTTATTTGAGGCAGACAGGAAGCCAATAGCTACTTGATTATTTTGAGTACTACTGTTTTTCCCTTGAGCCTGCTCAGAGGCCTTTCGTGCTTGCCATTTTACCATGCACGTGAAAGTAAGCCTTAACAGCATTATTTGCGTCATCATAGATAGCATGCAAATGGGCAACTAAGACCACTAATAAAAAGTTACAACTGAAAAAAGAGTAACAAACGCTAATAATAAATCCTTCTTTTTATTGTAATTCACATTAAAAAAAATACTTGAAAATTAAGTACAAATGCAATCAGGTAGGAATGATTTCAATTACACATTTACCTTATTTGTCCGCCCTCCTCAAAGGAATGCCCATCCTGATTTTGTAGTTTCCGCTGCTTATCATTCAAAGCAAACTATCTTAACTTAAAGGTGTAAAGTTATCTCAATTCTGAGCTGTGAGTTCAATTTGAACTAGCTGATTGTGGTCAGGGCAAATAAACCATGCCATCCACAATACAATACACATGTCCCATCCCAAATGGCTTCCCCAAGTCCCTGGGCCTGTCTCTACAAATACAGCTGATCTCCTTCAATGTCATTGTTTCTCTTCCCTAGCCACCTGGCCATCCACTCACTGAGCCAGATTTAGCTTACAAAATTCTTAATCCAAACCCAGAATGCTCCCCCTGTAGATCCAAAATGTACCTGAATATTTATCTCTTTCCACTCCTGATGGCCCAGGTAGTCATGACAGAGGTAATTTCTTCACAGCCCTCCCTAACTCATCTCACTGCTGATTTCTTCTATTTTGAGATCATGCCTGCCTTATAGAGGTGTGTGGGCATTTACAAGAGGATGCCCAAGTGCTAAATGAAGTTAGCTGTTATTTTCAGAGCGCCACCTACTCGTTGATTCAATCAACTCGCAAATGTTTACTGAATGTCTACTATATGCTTGACATGTTCCTAGGTCCTGGGGAAATGGGGGTGAAAAGGTCCCTGCCCTCCTGAACTTCACCTTTTCTGTGCAATTAAGGGATAAATAAGCAGTGCCATAATCATAGCTTATTCTGGCACTGTCACACTACTAAAATGACTTCCTATTTGTAAAAGTTAGCAAAATCAAAAAATGCCATAGAAAACTGTAGTGCATTCACGTGGAGTCACACTATGTGGCTGTCAAAAATCCAAAGAATTTTTCATATAAGATGTGCTTATGTTACGTGAACAGAGCAGGATATAAAACTGAATGTATCATCACAACTGTTGTTTTTAATTAAGACTGGTCAAAAGTACACCAAAATGCTAAATTTTAATATAGTTAGGTAATTAGGGTGTAGGCTAATTTCTAGCTTCATATACGTTCAAAAGCACAAGATACCTTTTTAAAGCACATTAGTTATTTTACAAAGTCTTTTAGCATGTCACTTAATACCAAAGAGACACCTGGTCCTTTTTATTCCTTCTAAGTAAACAAGTAAGTTTGAAATAAAGTTTTAAAACTGTAGGGAATGGTAGGGTCTTCAAGTTACTTCCTTGAATGGACCTGTTTTCCCCACGTGAAGACTGATGTTTTCATTTACTCACATGCAGTGAGCAGAACGAAATGTAAAATCGGAATATGTAAGGCTACACAGTCTGCTTTCCTGCCACTGCGAAAATATTACATGAGCCACCTGTGTAACTTTAGATTCTCTGGTAGCCATGCTAAAAAAGATACAGATGAAGTCAATTTTAATAATTGTATTTTACCCAATGTATCCAAAAGTTTCACTGTTTCTACGTGTTTTTTCTGCACTAAGTCTCCCCAAATCGGATGTATCTACTACTCACAGCACATTTCAATTCAGACTTGCCACATTTCATGTACAAGAGCCACTTGTGGCCAAGTGGTGGCCACCCTGGACAGTGCGGGCCTAGAACAACTGAAAACATCAGAATCACCAGGAGACACCTTGTCAACGACAGCCATTTAAAACGAAATGTTAGAAGCAAGAGTACGTACTGAAAGATCCCATTTTAAGAAGTTCTGGGATAGACAAAATTAAACTGATAGAAATGGATGGGGGTTGCGGATCGACTGGAAGGGGGCCGAGGGAACCTTCTAGAGTGATGGAAATCGTTTACGTCTGTGTCGGGGTCGTGGTTACACGGATGTATAATTTGTCAGACCCCGATCTGCACACATAAAATGGGGCCTTTTCATTGTACGTAAATGACACACCTAATTTGTAAAAATTATTGCAAAAAGCAAGCCATTCCGCAGGCAAGCAGCGTACTTCGGCAAGCTACTATGGGGGAAACAGGAGGGTCGTTGTTTAACGAGCGCGCTGGGCGAGGAGCGTACAGAAGGGCCATTTCACTCTGCGCGGGGCTTCACTTCCGCCAACGCCATCTCGGGGCTCTCGGGGCTCCCGAGGCCTGGGAAATGGGGAGGGGAGAAGCGCACCCCGGAGACGCGGCGTTACCGACCCCGGGCCGCGGCCGCAGCGAGGCGGGCTCCGATCGCACTGGGAACCCGCGGGGAGCCTCCGGCCCCGCATCCCTGGGTATGCGTGCGCGGTGTGCGGACATGGGACCGCCCGCCCGCCCCTCTCGGACTGGGTGCGGGCGCCATCCGGGAGGGGACAAAGGCGCTCGGCCTCACGTGCGCACTGAAGCTGGGGTGCGGGCTGGGAGGCCTTGGGGAGGCGAGTGGCCCCGGCGCGAAGGCCCTGGGGGTCCAGGGAAGGGGCGGGCGGCGTTACCTGCGCGGTGGTGGTGGCGCCGGGACGGTGGCGGGTGGGGACGACGGGATCCGCCCTGCGGCCCGCCCGCGCTCACCTGTGGGACTGGGGAGGGGGCCGCCGCTAGAGCTGTCTCGAGTCGCCCACGGGTTCTTCCCGCCGCCGGCGAAGGCCTTGGGGTGCGCGGCGCCCTCCTCGCCCCCACCTTTTCCTCTCCTGCCGCCGCCGGCCCAGCTGACTCACGCCGGTGAGCTTGGGTTTGCACCCGGGGTTGTGCAACGCAACAAAACCAGCTTCTAAAAAGTGACTCCTCCAGCACAGCTTCCCGTCACCCTCTGCCCTGGACGCACTTGGCCTCAGGCCGCGCTCTACCCGAGGGCTGCTCCTCCCCTCCGCGGCTCACTCAGCAAAGGCCCTTCGGGGACCCAGGTGAATGCCACGTTCCCGCCAAGTCGCGGCCCCTCTCAGCACCCCGAGCCCCTTGCTTGGGTCGTCTGGTCCTGTTCTCACCACTGTAGAGAACCTCACGGTCACAGATGTTTTGGGGTCCCCTGCAGCGCTCGAGGAACTACGGGAGTGCTGAAGAAAGAACCAAAATAAGTCAGGGCGCCTGCCTTGAGGGGCTCAGGGCCTGAGAGGGTCTACAGGTCGGTTGGAAACAGCGAAGTTCCTAGAACAATACCCCTTGCAGAAAAAAAAAAAAAAAGAGATGGACAATTAAGGCTTTGCCGAGTAACTTAAGAATATTTTTGGAGGATGGGAAAGGAGGTGGTTAAGGCTGAAGGAAATACACACACAAACCACTTAAGGAGAAAGGCTCTAAGGAACAATAGAAGGGTTTGGAGTGAAATAGAAGTAGAATAGTGTCGAAAATTTTGAATAACTAGTATAACTCAGTAGAGTGCCAAGTTAGACAAGTGCCATTGAATACCTAGTGGAGTGTAAAAACCGTAATTGTGCAATGATATCCAGATATAATTTTACAAGATATCTACAGGTAGGTATATAAATATACATTTATGATAGAACAATAGTTTGTTGTTTGAGTAGAACTGAAAGACAAGAGAGTGAGGAAGTTGAGGGCACACTGAAAGAATGTGATTGTAGTTAATACACCAGAGGTAGTTAATAGCCCACAGAGGAAAGAGCAGCAGGGAGCTGATAGACTGGGAGAAAGAAAAGACAGACCAAAGACAAGGGCCCATGGGAATGAAGAAACTGTTGAGTTGTCACCCGAGTGTGGTGTTGGTGTTGAAGACGTCAAAGAGGAAGCACTTCAGGATGATTCTGCTGAAATGGAGTTGTTAACGGAGAGTGGGGTCCTCTCCCGGCGCCTCGTCCAGGGTCTTTATGTCTCGAACAAAGAATTGAGCAAGACACCGAAATAAAGTAGGAAAGAAAGATTTTATTAGGAGGGAAAGTACACTTCCAGATGTGGAAGCGGACCTTCAGCATAAGAAGCGTAGCTTAAAAGTCCTGGTAACAAAGACTTCAGAGTTTTTATCCCTTTTTTGCTGTGGGTGGTTACTTAGGGTGGGCTTCCTTGATTGACAACTAAGATTGACAGGACTCAGTGATTCATCATTTTGCTTTCTGCGCATGTTTGTTCCCAGAATTCAGTCTGTTATAATGATATTAATGAACTTCCGGGCATATGCATCATATTATAATGATGGTATAATGAGACTCAGGTGAGTTGAAGGTCGTTGGGATCTTCATTGTGCAGGTGCCAGTGACTGGCGTAAACTGGCCCCTAATTCTCTGCTTACTTGTTCCTGGGTTGCTAAATTGTGTGCTGATTACGGCGGACCCCTTCTAGGATAGGATGACCTCAGTGTCTTTGCAGGCAGACCTGAAAACCCCTACCTAACTTTCCTGCCTAGCTCTTTTCTAAGAGCCATGAACCCTCTTATTATTGGTATGGATGTTGAGGGACGGGAGGTCTCTTCTTCCTGCTGAGAATGGCCTAGTCCCTGCCTACAGGGGTTTCATGGAGCTCTTTTTCTTTCTGCATCATTCAGAGAGGGGTCTTGGGTTTCCTTCTGAAGTGCCGCCTCAGTCCCTCGACAAAGAAAAGAAGATACAAATTTGTTATTTAAATCATACATCTAAGTGAGTAAAGGGAAACAGGCTTGGTTAATACGTTTCTTAAAGAGTAAAAAGAAAGACCTTTGGCTTAAAGTCCCCTCCCTCCTCAGACTCTAAGAGCCCTGCCTGGCTTAACACAATTTCTGCTTAACAATAGCCTGATGACCCTTATCAATAGCCTGAGGATCTGAGTCGCCAGGGCAGTTATCAAGATTTGAGGGCGAAGGCCTTTTTCCAAAGAAAGGAAGGAGGAAAACTAGGTTTGCTAAAAAGATTAACTCTGCAAGAGATGTCCCATTTCATTTCCTGCTAAAAGATTCAGAATTTTACAAGTGATGTCCACTCTCAGAGTCAGGTGAGATGGGCGTCACTGGCATTGGGCTAGACCCACCAAGCCAGTGTGAGACATCGAGGGCCCTGGAAGGACCGTGGAACTTGGAGGAGTCAGTTGAGACTAAGAAACCAACTCTTCAGTGAATGTGGAAGAGTGACCCTGAAGCTAATAGAAGACAGCAGCAAGGTAGGGTGGAGCGTTCTGTGACAAAGTTAAATGAGTTTCAAAAAAAAGAGAGCTTCTGCGCCCTATGGATGACAGAGCAGTGTCGTGGAAGAAGCAGTCAAGAGCTGGCGATAGTGATGTCAACTTCTGGGAAAATGAGCAGAGGCTCCATTCAGCAGGAACTGGAAGGGAGACCCAAGTCTCCATAAAGCCAAGAAACAAACAAATTTTTAAGGAGGAAACACCTTGTAAAAAGGCTGGAGGCATAGAAGAGTTGCTATGAAATAAGTTTTCCAGAGGACCCAGTTGGAAAGGATGCTTGTGAGACGGGTTGACATTAATAGTAATACTTAACATCCGTTATGTATGTAAGCTTTCCTTTCACATTTCAGTACTTCATTTCCTTTTTACAACCAGGACAGTTACTAGGATCTTCTTTTTGTAATGAAGAACCTGAGGCTCAGAGATGTGAAGTGCATTGGTTAATGTAAGTGGTGAAGCCAGGACATTGTCAGGAGGGAAAATAACTTTTCCTCCTACCCTTTTAAGTTCTGGCTGGCCTGATAATCAAATTAACATGAGACAGATTGACAGGACAAAATGACCAAATTTATTATATATGGGCATGCAGAAGTTCCATAAGAATATGAGACTTGAGGACAGATTAGGCAATTAAGGCTTGTTTATTATATGCCATCGTGAGCTAAGAGAAGGAGGGAGGGAGGTTGTTTGCGGGACTTCAAAGGGCAGGAAGGCAATTCACATGGAGATGGAAAAGCAAATGTTGGTAAATAGATGTTTGCCGGGCTATGTTTAACAATGGGACACAGAAGACTTGAATCAAATGGGCCTCTCTGTCTATCACACATTAGTTTATATTAAACTGTAGTTATCTGTGCTATCTCCCGTCTTGGAGCAGGTCCTCTATCTAAATTCTTTTAGGCAGTTAGGGGAATGGTCAAAGGTTCTTTCTGAGTCTTGCTTCTTGAAAATAACCAGCTTAATGTAATCAGTATCTCAAAAGGCATATTTTGGGGTGGCAAACTACTTTCCCTTGACATCAATACAAAATGTCTGTCCCCAAAGACAGACTCTTCACCACAGGATGTAGGGCCTCATCTTTATCTTAGTCTATTAATATATGAGGCTAATGAAGGGAAGATAGTTTGTGAATACAAAGGGGTATTATAACTATTGTATTAGTAATTGAAAATGAAACAAAAGTGAGCAGAAAAACAATCTTTTAAAATTTATTTTAATTTTTTTGAACGAGGCAACACTTGGTTGACCTCACAGATTGCAGGGACCTTGTCAGCTTTCGATTCCTTATTTTTTATTTTTTTACTACGACAGCACCTGGTCTTCCTAGGTCTCCCATCTAAGTACTAGCCAGGCCCGACATCCTGCTTAGCTTTTGGAGATCAGACGGGATCAGGCTTGTTCATGGTGGCATGGCTGTAGGAAAAACAATTCGATAAGAGGGTTTAGACTGATTTCTGTGGGATAAGGGTGCATCCTCATTCAACAAGTGTGTTTTCGTGGCCTGCGACTAGCATAGCGTTGAAGATAAAAAAGAGATGGAAAAGAAGTCCACCGTTAAGTTGATCGTTTGTAGTTTTTTAAATCTTTTATTTTGAGGAAGTTACCTTTCAGAATGATTGTAAAACTGTCTGTCCCCTGAGGAACACCGCCTTGACCATGGTTTTGGTTGCTCCTGGGGATGAAGCAAAAATAAGGCTGAATGAGCCGGGCCACCTCTGCTATTGAAAGGACCAGCACTATATTCCTTTTGGAGGTGAAGAAATAAGTCGAAGGTATTCACCTACTACTTGTTGGGGTTACAACCTCCTTCCTAGGCTTCTGACTGAAATGCCAGACTGATTCCAATCACACTCGAATCAAATATCCTTTTTCTGGAAAGTGTTGACCACTTTCAGGTTCTCACTGACTTAAGAAATTCTAAAAAGGCATTGATCCTCAGATGCCTCCTAATTTTCACAGCTGAATCAACACCCAGACTCTAAAAACAGGTTGGAATGTCATCGATGCCACTGAATTGTACACTTAAAAGTAGTTAAAATGGCAATTTTTTGTTATATATAATTACTCTCATTTTAAAACTTAATAGTGCAATACACCAAAAACCATCTATTTGTACACTTTAAACCGGTGACACATACTACAACATGAGTTGTATGGCATGTGAATTATATCTCAATAAAGCTGTTTGGAAAAACAAAACAAACAGGTTGGGCTTGTTAAGCTAAAGTCCTGGACCCGAATTGCAAATATACCTCAGGCTGGAAAACTGGAGAGTAGAGAAATCAAACTGTAATCTGTCACCCACATTCTCACTGGAACTAAGATACACTTGTCAAAATGGTGGGAGGAGGAGGAGGAATAATGGGTTTCCTTTGCCAACAGGTTGCTTGAGACCGTGCTTGGAAATAAGTTCTAAAAGGGTAGTTGTTCACTTGGCCAGTTTGCTTTTTGTTGTCAATGTTGTTCATTTGTGTGTGATTATGGAAAAAGTTAAATATACAGGAAAGCAGACATAATAGTATAACCACCCAGCTTCAACAATCATCAACCCATGGCCAGGCTTGTTTCATCTATATCCCCATTCATTCCCCCAGTCTGTATTAACGTGAAGCAAATGTCAGCCATCCTATCATTTCATTGGTCAGTATCTCAGTATGGCTCTCTTTAAACACACACACACCCCGCATTACCACAATTTAAAAATTAGAGATCCCTATGTCCATCAACATATGAATGGATAAACAAAATGTGGTATATGCACAATGGAATGTTATTCAGTCTTTTTTAAGGTAGCCTTTTTTTTTCCTTAAGAAATTAATTTAAGGTGGTTGGTGAATGTCAGGCATGGACCTACCGCCTTCATGAAAGTAAAAAGAATCCAGTTACAAAAGAAGCATTGTGTACAGTCTCAAATGGCTGAAGGTACAATGGGCTCCATATTTTACATAGTACAAAAAATTCTTTCATATGCAAAGAAAAACACAATGTGCAAACCCCATTTTCACAGGTGGCAATTTATAAAACGAAAATGATGGAAAACTTCATTCTTATTCTCCCAATTGTTTATATAACACAGCTCTATTTCCTAGTATGCAGATAATTTTAAATTTGAAAATCTGATTTATTTTTAACCTACAAAGTGTTTAGTAAGGTAGCCTTTCTTAAGACAGAATTTAAAAGAAATTCTGACACATACTACAACATGAGTGAACCTCGAGGACAGTTGCTAAATGAAATAAGCCATTCACAGACAAATATGATACGATTCCACTTATATGAGGTTCTTGAAGTAATCAAACTTATACAGAAAGTAGCTTGGTTGCCAAGGGCTGGGGAGAGGGTAGAATGAGGAGTTAATGGATACAGAATTTCAGTTTCGCAATAGGAAGAGTTCTGGAGATGGGTTACATAACACCGTGCATGTACTTAAGACTACTGAACTGTACACTTAAAAATGGTTAAAGTGGTCAATTTTATGTGTATTCTACGTTAAAATTTTGAAAATTTAACAATTCCATAATTTCATGATCTATCCAGTGCCCAAATTTCCAAGTCTTATGAAGTCATATTCCCCCCCCCATGTGTTTGAATTAGGATGCAAATGAAATCTGCAAAGTGCCATGCATTATGTCTGTTAAAGCGTTTTTTATCTATAGGTTCCCCTTCTCTCCTTCCTTGCAATTTTAATGTCATTTGTCCTATGGTTTCCCACGGCCTAGATTCTGCTGCTTGCATTTCATGGTGTCCTTTAACACTTTCCTCTGTGTTCCCTATAAATTGGTAGTTGGACCTAGAGGGCCTGGGCTAGGTTTGCTTGTGACTTGGGAGGAAGCTAAAGATACCACTTCCAGGGGTCCAGCCCAGCTGGACCTGCAAAAACGAGGCTAGGTCACCAGCCAAGCTGCTTAGAGTGACATAGATGCTGTTTTACAGGCCTAGGACAGTCACTACAAAGCTGGAGCTGGAGGAAAGGGGGCGGGGCGGGACTCGGTGAGAAAAGCCCTCTGCCCACTTTGCACGCGCGCGTCAGAGTTAGCGAAATAAACACGGGCGGGGGCGGGGTCTCCGGCCGGTAGTGACGCACGCGCGGCCGGCGTTGGCGTTGCCATAGAGGCGGGGAGACGGGTAGAAAGCTACTCGCGGGTCGCACTTCCTGCCATCTCCTCCGGAGACGCGGGTTGTGAAGGCGTCGCCCGCTAGGGTCTCGGGTGACCGGGACCGCGGCAGCGGCTCCGCGGGCGAGATGTTCCGCAGTCTAAGCAGTTTGTTTGGCTTGCAGCAGCTGGCGGAAGATGACCGCCAGTCCAATGGAGATGGGCAGCCCGAGGCAGAAGCTCCACCAGAGCAGACCTCCGAGGCGGTGGCGGAGTCGGCCGAGGGGGAGTCGCAGCAAGCCGGGGACCCGGAGCTCCTTCACCAGGCCAGAGGCCTTGGCAGTGAGTATCCCCCGGGACCAGGGACTGTCCGGGAGTGCCCGCAACCTTCCTTTTGACACCCTCGTGGCGCGGGCGGGACTGGCGGGCGGGGGCATGGGGTCGGGGGAGGAAGGTGTGTCTGTCGGACCTTTCCCGACGGGAGAGGTCGGTAACCGGCAAGGCCGAAGCTTCATCTAGCAGTCAGATCCTGTGCCTGAAGTTCCTGGTGAGTTGTCATTCTTCGCGAAGCGTAACATTGGCAGCAGGGCCGTAATAAAGCGATGGGGCCCGACGTCGTTAGGTTTCACTCGTCGAATCTTTTTTTATTCATCTAGCCAACTTTCGCCTCCACAACCTCCAACCCCTAGGACGGGGGCCTTTGGAGAGCTTGAGTTGGTTGAAAAAGTGCCCTTTTACCTTTAGAGCAGAATGTATTGTCCGAAGTAAATTTACACAGTTACTGACAGGCCTCGGTCAGGCTCATCTTTTCAGGTGGGACCTTTTTCCTGCCAATTTTGGCCTGTAATGTGCAAGTTTCAGTACTAGATGTTTTATGAACGACATCTCATTTCATCTGTGTTAACCACTGCAGTGAGTTAGGGGAACAAGCCTAGAGATCCTGGCCCTGAGCTATACTGATAGGGAGCAGTAGCAGTGGAATTTGAACCTAGGCCTGTCTCATTCCAAAGCCGGTGCTCTTCCCCGAGTTTACTGCGTAGTTAGGGAAGAGGGTAAAAGTAGTGGGCTGGAAGGGTAAACACATACTCTAGTCATTCTGATTCCGAAGAGACCTTGGTAGGCTTAACAGTCAACAAAAACGTCTTTGAGAAGGTCGGCCCTGAAGCAGACAGCACAGGTGAGAGAACTGAAGCAAAGGTAGGTATTACATTTAACAAGCATTTTTAAAACTCTGAAAGGTAAGGATTACAACACTAGAGGAGTCTGGAGCCTGAGAGTGAAGAACACATATTTATTTAAGAAAAGCTCTAACATTTACAAAACGGTGGGGCAGGGAAAACAGACATAACATCAGATCATGGCTGTACATAATCTCAGGTCCCCAAACAGTGCACAAGACGAAACAAAACTGAATGCTGTGTAATAAAAACCACTAAAGAGGGAATGACTATTTCCTGTGTAGAAAATTGGGAAGACATGAGTTTGGAGTGTTGGAGAGTTGTGAGATGGGTTTGACCAGAGCAGAAAGGCTATTTTAGATTGTTGGGATACATAAAAGCGGGGCCATGATAGGAAAAGCAGGATATGGAGGTTTACCTGATTTTGTAGAACTTAGAGAACCATTTTCATTTATCTCAGGGGAGTGTCAAAAGTAGCTTCTTAAAATTTAGGGCTTTATCGAACCTCACGTTGGTATTTAGTAATAAAGACCTCTGAATAGTTTTTAATAAACGTATTCGGTATGGATGTCTCCTTTGGAGCTTAATGCTGCAATCTCTTTCTTCACCAGACTCTTGCTGTTTGGAAAAGCTGAGTTTAGATGCAAGTACTCCCCTTCCCTGCCCATACACACATTGTGAGTTTAAAGTTTCCAAATGAATGAGAGCTGTTTTGGCTCTGATATTTATGTGATTTTTAAAAGCTGTCAAGGTTCTAGTTTATACACAAATCTTCAGAAAGACAAGAGAGATTATCAGATATTTTTTATTTCTACATATTGATCCTGAGAGGTATGTTATTTGCACAGTTTAAATAAGCGGGAGGGTGGCCAAAGATGAGCTTTGGCTTTTTCGAAACCATCCCTGAGGCCAGTGCATGCCCAGGAGTAGAGGAAAAGTCACCTCCTCTTCCTTCTCCTTTGAAAAGCACTCTTAGTATTTGCAGCGGAACTGTGTTAATTAGGCCGTCCTCCTCTTTTTCTGTAGGGAAAGTGCATTTCAAGTTCTAGATGCCTAACTTAGTTTGCAGCTAAGAGAGCTCCAGAAGTTAGTGTGTGCATAAGAAGATGCACGTCTGCTAGAGAAGTAAAATCCCCAATTCTGAATTAGAGATGGATAATAGTAATTATTGGCCACCCTTCGAAGTCCTACGCTCCCCATCTCTGGAAGTGGGACTATCTGGGTAGGAGGTTGAATTCGGTAGCCTCTGAAGTCCCTTCCAACACATAGATTCTAAAATTGTCCAAAACATAGTATTTTTGAAAAATTAACCAGCCTCTTCATAAGAGCATTAATATTCTAAGGCTTATATGCCTTAGAAACAACTGATTATTTTCCCATTCTAACAACAAGCTTTTAACTCTACCTTCCTCTCTTTACTCTGATAAACTTTTATGTTTTCTGACCTTTGAGAACATTCCTACTTTTCTTTACCCTCATCATTCCATTCCGTTCTGCAAGCCCTTATCGCTTGCTCATCTGACTTGAGGCAGTATGGGATTCCAACAGCAGCTTGCCTTCTAGAGGCAGATAGCCTTTGTTTGAGTTTCCTACATTACTTGCTGTCTTTATTGTGATATCATTTGCCACTTACAGACAGTTCAGCTGTAAATTAACAGAAAGTCCAACAAACAGGCTTAATGAGAAGACCTTGATTATTTGCCTCCAGGGTCTCCAAGACCGCCCTCAGGTTTGATGAGCACCCATCAAAACTGGGGTTTCTTTAGCAAGAAAGAAGTCCCGGCATAGCCTATGGGGCAGATGGTTGATGGGGGCGGGTCTGCCCCATCATAATGCACGAATCATCTATCCTCCATGAGCCTCAGCTTCCCTACCTGTAAACTAGGCAGATTATACCTCCTCTTTCCAGGATAGTTGTAAGACTAAAATGACATAATGAGAATGGAGATAAAATAACTACTTTCAGTGTCTGTGATCTGCCCCCTTCTTAAAGTTGTGGAGGCGTACCCACTTACAAATGTTTTTACTTCCTTTTCTTTGGTTTCACCCTCTCTTGTGCCTAAGTTCCAAAAGTTGACATTGTACTCCTGTTACTTCCTGTTAACTCTTATCTTAGTCTCAACTTTTTCTAACCATTTAATAAAAAACTATCTTTAACTTGGTGTCAGTTGATGTCTTTGCAAATTTAATAAAAACTTCTCATTTTTATGAGCTTCTTACCTGAAGATCTCCTGCATGCTCTCCCACTTCCCTCTCCCTCTGACTTCGGAATCTGGGCCACTCTCTACTTACTCCTGTGAGAGCTTCTCCCTCTCCCTCTGAGTGCCTCTTTTTCGTGAATAATGTTGCTCCTCTGGTTGTCTTTAAATCTTTTGTTTAGCAGTGGACATTCTTTGAGCCAAAAACTGTGTTCTTCCATGTTCAGTGGGTTCAGCGTATCCACCCACGGAGTCATTAAAGTCTGAGAGTTGAGATCATTATGCCAAAATACCAGTTTTTCAATGACAGTCCTCCCTTAGGAAAAAAAAATGTCAGTTCTAGTTCAAAAATGTATTCCTGAGAAATCTTAAAGGTAACCTTGCTCTTTTAGAACTTTAGATTTCTTTATCTGCAAAGAATATTTTTACAAAGTGTGGCTGTCTACCCATTTTATTATACCACTCTGGGCAAGTAGAGTAGTCATAGCCGAAGAGAAATGAGGGATCTTCCTAAGCTCAGGACTTTGATGTCACTCCCCATTCATCCATCAGTAAATATTTACTGGTCATTCTGTGGGCAAATCAGACATCCTTGGGCCCTGCCCAAGTCGGGCTTAGGATAGGCCTTCAGTCTAGCTGAGAAGATAGATTCACCAGGTAATCAATCAGTAGAGTGTCATGAATGTTGTTGATCAGGCAACGTGGGTGCTGAGAGAACACATCTCGGGTGCCTGCTCCAGTCAAGGAGCCAGGGAACACATCCCAAGAAGTGATACGTGTGCAGAGACCCACAGGATGTGTATAGTTGGCCAGGTAAAGGAAGGACAGATAAAAGTTTTTCAAACCATGAAATAATGTATTTTAGGCCTCCTCGGAGACACTCAAGAATTTCGTGTGGTTGCGAATGTAGAATAGAAGGGGGGAGAATGAGACTGGAGACGAATAGTGACCTGTGGTGTAGTTAAAATGGAGTGTTGATGTCATTGACAGATGGATGCCACCAGACACAGTGGGAGAAAGTAGACCGTTTAATGGTAAGGGATGTGGGAAGTGGGAGAGATGGTCACTGAGCAGTACTGCTGCTCCGGGTACAAGTTGCCCGATTCTCTGCAAGTGCTGCCACACAGAGTGAGAAGTTACCCAGGTATGCCAAGCTCCCTTTGCCACTCTTACTGGACTTTCTCCCTGTCTGAGTCTTGTGAGAGTCACACACACACACACACACCGCGCCCCCGACCCCACCCCCTCAGCAGGTGCAAGTGGCAGAAGCAAGACTGCGCTAACTTACGGAGTCTTTCCCGGGGGATGAGATTCAAAGGCCAAGTTGCCTTGGAGCATCCCTCAGCAGGTCCAGCTACCTGGGTCACTTCCTGTGGCCCAGATTGTGCAGCGTATACACGTTGACAGGATATTTTTCTACACATAGGCCTTTATATCCTCGTGCAATAGAGCCTTGACATACATGTCTTTTCAGGTGTCCAGGAAAGTTAGTTTTGTTCTCATTTCGTTTTGGAAAGGTGAAAGTTTGTGTCTTTCGGTTTTAATTTTGTGCTACGTATTTGCTCATTATGATTAGTTAAGAAGGATTTATATTTACGTTAGGGCTTGCCAAGATTTCTATTTATTAAAATCCACCAGATTTATCGCGGGATGGGTTAATCTAAGAAAGGAGGGGCATTTTTTTCTTTGAACAGGAGGGAAGAAGGAGAAAATAAAGATGGGATGCTTAAGGTCTAGAAAGGAAGAAAAGTAAAAAGGAGCCTCGATCTTATTTGTAAAGTTGGAGGGAAGATTATTTACTGAGATAAGTTAGAACTAGGGGCTGGAGAAGGGCAACACAAGTTTGAAACAGCTACTGGGTCTTTGAAAGAGCCGAACAGAAGGCCCCATAAGGATGGCTGATCCACCAAGAAAGTGTGTACTGTCAGTGTTCTTCATTTTTTGTTTCTAGTCCTAATTAACAAGGAACGTGCTCTGTGGTTTAAGATTCTTAGAGCTCTTTAAGGGTGAAGTTACAAATACCACTGTACTTGAACATAGACTGTTTTTTATTCTTTACAGACTATCTATTTAACTTTGCCACTGCTGCTACAAAGAAATTAACCGAATCAGTTGCTGAAACAGCACAAACTATAAAGAAATCAGTAGAAGAAGGCAAGATAGATGACATCATTGATAAGGTACATTCAAATATCTTTTGGTAGTAGAAATTTATGAAATTCATTAGCACCTAATACTGTCCCTTCTTATGAGTTTTATTAACCCAAGTATGATATATATTAATAGTTGAGATTCTTGTTTTTTCCTCATTTTGTATAACAAGTAGCTATGATATAAATTATCTGATTTAAATAACCTTGGTTTTTATTTTAATATAGTCTAAAATATATCGATGCTCTGGGTAATAGTAAACTTTTCATATGAGTTTAATCTTCAACTGTAAGTACTTTAAGATCATATTTATGCTTTTGCATCATTTGGAAAAGTTTTTAAAGTCCTAGGCTCATTCAGAATGACCCTTTTAAGATGCTAAGGAGTGAGTTTGTTCATTTTTTACAGTAAAATAAGGGCCTGGGGAATTTCCTTTATGTTGATAATTATTTGAACTAAGGAAGTCATCACCTAAACTTTAGATAGCTTATTATAAAGGGGGTTGTATACTTAAAATTCAAAAAACATCTCATTGTGGAAAGGGGGAACTATCACTTTTTAATCCCTTTTTTGGAAGAAAATGAATAAAATGTTTCAGACTTCACAAATCTTGAATGTAATCCTTATCTAATAATAAACTGTTCAAGGTAATTTGACTCTTTATGTATTTTTTGACAGACGATTATAGGAGATTTCCAGAAGGAACAGAAAAAATTCGTTGAGGAGCAGAATACGAAAAAATCAGGTATAGTATAGGTTTGTTGGACACGATTTACTTACCTGCCAGGTTTTATTGAGCACCTATTACATGCCGACACCATAATAAGTCTCTGAGAATACAAACACGTGTAAGTAATAGTTCCCATCCTTTGGTAGAGCAAAGACTAGTGGGAGACACAAACCCATAAAACTTCGAGGTTTAAAGGAAGGAAAGAATCATTTCCTGTGGCTGGATGGTGGATGAAGCCAGCCAGTGATGGCCCCTCTGAGGATCTGTCCCTGAAAAAGAGAGAGTAAGCTTTCATTTCTCACTTATAACATGTCCAGCACAGTGTCTCATGTACACTTAGCAAATGTTGGCTTCCTCCCCATTCTCTTCAGGAGGAAAAAACAAAGGAATTTTCCAGGAGAGTGACAGAGGGCCATGAAAAGTTATGGGGGTTTGGGGAATTTAATACATTTCTTTACTGACAAATGCTTGTTTAAATGTTCATAGTTATAACATCTCAAAATGCCTACTTGCACTGTTTAGTGGAGCTCAAACACAAAACTGTCTTTAAATTTGGCAAAAGTAGGGTAAAATAATTCAGTTGGTTTGAGCAGGGCTACAAATTTAAAAAGAACTAGTTAGTTCTTGGTGAGTTCCTGTCAGGCATTTGTTGTGCCCAGGTAAACCCAAAAGTATGAAACAGCAATTTGGGACAAATAAACCATACAAATTAGCATAGCTTAGTGATAAATGGGAAGTGGAAAATTCATCCTGGCTCGGGGACCTGGTGTAGGAGCTGGGTGTTGCCTCTGAGATAGGAATTGTGAGGGCATGGGGTGGAAGGCTTGGAAGTGCTTTCAATTTTGAGGTGCCTGTTAGACAACCAGGTAAGAGGAACATGTACAAAATCAGGGAGGGGAACACATGAGGCACATTCGGAAAATTCCGTTCTTCAGTCATATTAGTCACGTTGCAAATGCCCAGTGGCCACGTGAGACTAGCAGCTTCCATACTGGACAGTGCAAGTGTAGAACATTTCCATGCATTCCAACTGCAGATGGTTCTGTGGTCAGCACTGCTCTAAATTAATTAAATGGGGTCCAGCAGCAGTTTATTTCCGTTCGAGGGGTAGAGGAGAATTCTGTCTGCAGGTAGGTTATTAGTCAAGTCATGTAAAACCATGAGAGAAGGTGAGTTCCTCAATGAAGAGTATGCCAAGCCTGAAGAGATGAGCGGAGGTCTGTGGAGGGGAGGGGAGGGGAGAAGCGGAAGGGATTGACAGATTCGGAGCGCCTGCCAAGTGGCAGGCACTTTATATGTACTATTTCATTTAATAAAAGTAAAGATAAGGTAAGTAATTTCCTGAAGGTCACTCAGCTGGTAAGTGACGAAACAAATCTGCCATCAAAACCAGTGTCCGTTTAGCCAAGAGAGAGAACAGCTAGGAGAGAAGCAATAGAAGCCCAGAGAGGGAGAATTTCAAGGTCAGCTGAGAGGAAAGGCACTGTGTAAGAGCTCCACATTCATTCGTTTGCCTGACAGTCACAAAAACTCTATGAAGTATTTACTATTATCTCCATTTTCCAGAGAAGGAACTGGCCTAGAGGGAGAAGAGCTAGGAAGTGTCCATGGGCTTGGACAGCCAGGAGGATGTTGGTCATCTAAATAGAGCAGTTTCAGAGGAAGGGGGTCTGAGGGGCGTCTTATCCTTTCAATAGCTTAGGCCTTGGGAGGCCTTCATTATCTGAGTATAAGTAACGCTAGGAGAAGCTACCCAAGGTAAGTAGACTTAAAACGGAGACCAAAATGGTAAATAGTACAAGGAAAATTTTAGAGGTCTTTACACTAATTGTTTTTTAAGTATGAAAATGTTTATTTTATCTTATAACGAACAGAATTTAGATTCTAATTGCCACCATTTGCTTGTTTCGGATTAGCTAAAGAATGAGCTGGCTGTCTGTCCATCTGGCCATGTGTCCATCCATGCAGCGCTGAAGTTTTCTACCAGTTAGCACACAATAGGACGTCTCTTCCATTTGACACTTGCAGCATAATAGTAAAAGGGATTATTCTTGCAAAAATATGAGGACCCTCTGCGTGTATGTCTTCTGTGCTCACCCCCACCTCCGTAGCCGTAGCTCTGCCCTCTTGCCCTGCTCCAGGCTCAGATGAAAGAGCCGCAGCCCTTGAATACCCCACCACACAGCCACCACTGAACGCCTCCTCCTAGTCCAGTATGTGCTCTCAGTCACCACGGAAACCCCATGGGACTCCCCTCTCCTGGTGGTTGCCATTTGTCATCTGGCGTGATAATGGTGCTGAGTCGTAATCATCTGGTTCTCTTGCAAGCCGCAGAGACACAGGCTGGGTGTTAGGTGTCTTGGTATTCCTAGCGCTTCGCTTCTGAAGCGTCAGAGGATTTGGTCCCAGCACTGTTCATCACTCCCGGTTAGCCCGTTTTTTTCTCCATTTGCTTTCACTCCTGACAACTCTTTTCTCATTTCCTAACTGTTCATCTTGCAGCTTCTTCATCACTTTTTGTCATGAGTCAAGAACAGTACCTTTTTATAAAAATTTGTAGTAGGAAACAATTTCAATATACAGAAAAGGTGCAAGAATAAAAGCAATACAGAGAACCACTGCCATATACCTAGACAGTTAAAGTTTTCCAGCTTTAGGAAATTTTACATTGCTGTACTGCTCACATTCTAATTTCATCAGTTGACGCAGTAAGGTCCTTTATACATTTTCCACTTCAACACAGCATCCAGTCCAGGGTACGGTACTCCATTTTTTTGTGAAGTCTCTTAGCCTCCTTTAATCTGGAACGTTTCCACAGTTTTTCTTTGTCTGTTATAGCATTAATGTTTTTGAAGAGTATCCCCCCACACACACACAACACATACACACCTTTCTTGGTTAAATAAACCATGCCTCATTTGGATTTTGTCAGATAATTCTCCATGATTACATAGATTAGAATATGCATTCTTGGCCAGAATACTACATAGATGATGTGTCCTTCTCAAGACATCATGTGTAGAGGGCCACAGTGGCCATCCTTCTTACTGATGCTGATTTTGGTTACCAAATGTTATAATAAGTCTGAGAATTATGATGAATCGTCATATTTGGAACCATTAGTAAGTTGCTCAAATAGTTATGTGGAAACTTTTCAAACCACGGATTGTGTTATACCCCTGTAACCTGTTTTCCTCTATTCTTTGCTGTTAAAAACCTTTTAGAAGCAGCAGTGCCACCATGGGTTGATAGTAACGATGAAGAAACAATTCAACAACAAATTTTGGCCTTATCAGCTGTAAGTATCTTGCAGTGTTCCATGGAGTAAGTACCTTCTTCCTATCGTGACTTTCTCTTTAGCAGAGTGTTCTTCTACACAATTTAAAATGCGCATATCAATTTTCACTGTTTTTTGTCACTAACTTTTAATTTGCTTAAGTTACTTTTTCTTTATGGAAAAGTGTGGCCTATTGCACAAAATAATTCTTTCGGCCTTTTATGTTATTAAGATAGATAATCTTTTGAAATATGCTATCATAGAAAGTTTGTAGACAGCATTTTGATTCTTCTGAATGAAATGATTATATTCTAAATTTTCTCTTTAACTGCCATATATATTTGTTTGAAACTGAAATGGAAAGAAAATTCCATACAAAAATCTCTCTTGGGAATGTAGCAATGCCAGTTAGCAATTATAGAGATCTGGCAGTTTCAGAAAGCACTTTCCCACACGTTATCTTTTTTGAGCCTCGCTGCATATCTGCGAGGTAAGTAGGGCTTTTACTGCCATTGTACAGGTGTGGGGACCGAGACTGTCAGATGTGCCCCTCACTTATCTGTGTCTCCTCCACTAGACTGTAAACTCTTAATGGGCAGGGACTGGCTTTAATCTCTTTAATCATCAGCACCGAGCACCTCTCCTGGCATGGGACTCAATGAATAGAGCTTTTTACTTTATCAGTGGTTTTCTAGCTTTGTTTTTAACCCATTTTTATTTTTAAAACAGTCATTAAAGGAACCGCAGTCTAGACAACAGACAAACGTAGAACTGGGCTTCAGCTCCCTTCCAGTGCCCTCCCCCCGAGCATCTTAAGGTTTTTCTTTCCATTAGTAAGCCCTTCAAAGGCCTGAGTACCCATTTCGAGTTCAGCGCGAACACCATGTAATTTGTTTACCATATTACAGCCAGGCTTGACCCTGACATCACATGCCTGCTTATCCCAGAAGGGAATTGGGATGGTGAAAGTCTGTTTCATTAGAAGGCCGATGTCAGATACTTACCATTCAAGTCCCCTCCAGCTTCACTGTTTCCAAACCTGTTCCTCTCCTTATGTTCTCCATCTCAGGGTAAGACTCTACTTATTCGCCACTTTTTTCTAGCCGCAAACCCAGGGGTCTTCCTAGAGTCATACCTTCCTTCCCGCCTCTGCCCCAGTCCTGATGACGCTGTTTTCAGAATATAGCTCTCTCTTGTCCACCTCTCTCCTGCCACAGCTGTGGTCCTGTGGTCCATCATCTCCTGCCCAAGGGCTCCCAACTGTTGTCCCGTTCTTACCCTTCTCCAATACAGGCTTATCTCAGCAGCCAGAGGGGTCCATTTACGGAGTAAATCACTTCATGTCACTGCACTATATATATAGAACCCTCTAATGGTGTCTCACATCTCATAGACTAAAATCTAAACTCCCTCTGCTGGCTTCTAAGCTCCTGGGCTTTACACACCTCTCCTCCCTCGTGCGTCACTGCCCTGACTGCCAGCGCCCCAGCTCCTGTTTCTTTCTGGTGGACAACTATTACAACCAGGCCCATTAGGTGACTGCTATAGAAACCTGGGGCAGTTCCAGGCTTTGAAATTTTGACATCGGAAGGTAAAATAACTAAAATCCATTGAGGCTTAGATTTGTTCTTGATTTATTAATGTAGGAATTCTCAAACACCAAGAATATCACAATCCAACATGGGCAAGATAAGATGAAACTGGTGCTTTTAGGAGCAGCATAAACTGCTACACCCTTTCTGGAGGAGAGTTTGGGCTGTACATGTTGAAATAATCCTACTCTTCGACCAGGAATCACAACTCCTAGGAATTTAGTCTAACAAGATCACGGTAGAAGAGAATACAAGTTGTCTGTACAGTGATGTCACTTGCAGAGTTCTTTATAAGGAAAGATTAGAAACAAAGTGCTGACTGCTGAAATGGACCTAGTTAAATAAATTACGGCTCATTCAGTGTAGACACATCTACTTGGGAGGTGGGAAGATGTTCATGACCCTGAGCAAAAAGGGAAACAGGTGATGCACAGCACGTGGAGTGCCTTCCCATTTATGTCCCAATTGTGTTTGTGGAGACACTGTATATATGCAGGGAGACATGTCCAGGAGGGTTTTCACGGGCTTGTTTATGGATGGTGGGCATTTTGATGTTCTTTGGTGTTTCGAATTTTTAAAAAACAGGTATGTATCATATTTATCAACAAAAGGTGGGTTTTTTAAGAAAAGACATAGGAACAGTCAATCTTAATGGTTCGAGTGGTCCAAAGCAGCAGCTTTTTGCCTTGGTTATGATGCTCAGTCTGTAGGAGAGGGAGTGGTTCAGGACATCTTTTCTACGCTCGTCGGTGTGAGGCATGCTCCATCTCATAGGAATTCAAAGTCACCCTCATTTCTTAGGAAATTTGCCCTGTCTAGGATCAGGCAATCCAGGGAAGCGTGGACTTTGGCTCTTTCATTTCGTTTCCTTCTTGCCTGAGTGAGGAGTGGTCCAGGAGAGGCACGGACTCACGGCTCTGCCAGGTTGGGCATAGAGGGCCGGGGCATTGGAGAGTCACAGCGGCACCCCGCCAGGATTCCCACATTATGTACTGGCTGTGGGTCACAAGCCGTACTCGGGTCTCCTGTGAAGGGGGTGCTTTCTCTCATACAGTCTTGGGTCGAATTCTTTTTAACAAGTCTCCGATTTTAATACACTAATGACAAAATGTTTCGTATAAATGTTTGCCTGGCATTTTATCAGTGTGCTGACTGTACCTCTTAATGAATTGTGGGTTATCTAACCCTTAGTTTAAGTTATCCTAAACCTCAGTGCCGCGGCATGAAGAATTCACTTAAAGTTGTTATTCACTGGATAGATTTCGAAGCGGATTGGTATCCGGCAGGGCGGAGAAGAGCTGAGGGGAGCCAGTCACTTCACTTTCCTCCTCTCCCCACTGCCGGCACCACGCCTTCTGCGTCGGAAACTTGCTGGAGGCAGAGTCTGCAGGAGCGGGCAGCTCAAGGTGGCAGGGTCTCAGTGTCTTGCTGTCCCTGTAAGGTTGTCACACCTGTGGCTCCATTCTTGCAGAGCAAAGCGAATGTCCTAGATTAAACTGGGATGGACAGAGGCTGCCAGGTGCATAGGCAGCCTGATGCTGGCTTTGCGGCTGAGCCAGCGTGGGAGGAGGGCTCCACCCAGAGGGGAGGCTCGGGGTCCTGGCCCTGCCCCTCGCTAGGCACACACCGCCTTGGAGAAGCCATTTTGCTCCCCTGGCCCAGTTTCTTCATCTGTAAAGTGAGGATGGAAGTGCTCGCTTCACAGTGTCCTGACAAATAAGCTGGGGTGTCGGGTGGAGGCCCAGGCCCTCACACTAGTGCTCAACAAGGGTTTGTTGACTGAACCAACACCGAGCCTTCCTCCAGCCTGGCCGCGCTCTGTGGAGAAGCCGCACTGTGTCTCTCTGTCCCCCGGGCTTTCCTGGGCCCTTGATACAAGGACTGACCTGTGGAACTTTGCAGAGATTTGTCGGCTGTTGAAAGGTATGGGACGAAGACCTGGTCCACACACGCTTTTCTGACATTACCACCGTGGTTAGCCGACTTCAACTTTGGGTTAGAATGTTTTGAAAATCATTTACACTAGTTCTCAGATACCTAACGGTGCTACTAACGTGTTCATTTGATTTCAAACTATACAATTTCAGCTAATTGCACGATTGCATTTCCTGGTCTCCCACAAGGCTCTCTCCACTTGAGACTAAAAAAATACGAAAATAGGTTGTTTTCTGCTCTCTCTTAAGCAGACGGGTTAACAATAGCTCAGTGGACTTCGCAGCCGAATTCTCGAGGAGAATTCAATATTTGCCCAACTAACAATGCATTGTTATATATTAATCGCATTCTATGGTTTCTCCTTTTTTCTCAAAGGACAAAAGAAATTTCCTTCGTGATCCTCCAGCCGGCGTGCAATTTCATTTTGACTTTGACCAGATGTACCCGGTCGCCCTGGTCATGCTCCAGAGGACGAACTACTAAGCAGAATGAGATTCGCCCTCGTTCCTAAACTGTAAGCACCGTGCCCCTGGGTGGAAGTGGCGCTGCTCACGGACGCGCGTGTGCGCTCCCTGGCCGTGTGTGCCGTGCTGGGGGGAGAATTGGGGGCTGGGCCGGAGCAGTCTGACTCTTCATAGAGCCGGGCTCCGAGGCCCTTCGGCACTGCGCACGGACACCAGGAGTGGACTTTCGGGACGTTTGGAGAAGGGCTGAGGTGCGCCCCTTTCCCCCCGGTTAGAAGGTACAACACACCTTCCTACACAAACGCACCGCTGTCTCCTGCATACGGCGAAGTCCACGAGGCCTGTCGTGAGTCGGGACCGGTGGCTGCCTCTTCTCCACGCGGGCCCTGTTCCCTCCCAAATGCCTCCTGTCCTTTAAGTGCAGTACAAGCATAAAGTCTTCTGTGACAGCCACCAGCAGCGAGTCCCCTCCCCTTCTGCCACCACAGGCTCTTCGCCTTTCTAACTCTAGCCCCTTATTTTGAGTCTCACATTTTCAGAGTCAGCGGTCTGTCTTCTTCTGAGTACTTTTTTTCTGGTGCTCTATTCTTAGTGTATGGATGCAGTGTCTTACTGTCCCCTGAGGACATGAAGTATGCTTTTCGTGAGACAGCTCTTTCCTCTGAGTCTGTGTTCACTTCGGGCTGTCTTTCGCGTTGCAGGCCTTTTGGGCCTGGTGGCTCCCCGTAAAGGACTCCTCAGCCTCCTGCCTGGCTGCAGGTAGAATAACAGGGACAGCCTGGTCCCTGTGGCTTCAGTCTGGCGCTGCACCCCCATTCTCAGCTGTGCCACCCGTCCCTGAGCGCAGAGCGGCTGAGTCCCCGAGAACCCTCAGTCTCTGCCCTGTGAGAATCGAGGCCATCTCGCCACTCCCGCAGGGCCTCCCACCGCTCCTCCTGTCTTGAGCCCAGACTCGGAACAACACTTACATAGAACCTTATTTTTTCTTTTAGTGAAAACTCTTCTCTCTAAATTCTCTATAGTTATTAACATGTTGGAGGTGAATTACTATTATGCTCATAAAATCCTGGGAGTTGGCTTTTGAATAGTTCTTATCTATGTATCTGTTTGAAGCCCTTTTTCATCTCAGAATTTGAGATCATACCTATTCCGAATAGCTGCCCCTTCCTGAGAGAAGACCAGCAAAGCGCTGGGGGTTCAGCTGGGCTTTACCCCCGAAGGCTCCATCAGCGTGAAGATCATTAGAATCACCTGGGCCCTGCTGACGCCCTTGGGACTGTCCAGAGGCCCTGAGGTGCTGCGGACATGTGGCTATCCATAGGTCTGGTTTTGACAATTCTAGACTCCTCACTGCTGACAGTAATTTTAGAATTTTAAAGCTTGGGAGAATTGGTATTTAGCAAATAGTATTTTGGATTTGTCACAGGCTGCAAACTTCCCGTTGAGTAATATAATCCTGGTTTCCTACTACTAATTCTGTTAAGGATACTTTAGAAATTAGGGTTATTATTTTTATGTCTTTATCTGGATGGAAGGATATATCTGGCATTGCCTTAAAATATTCCAACCCCTACCCAAAGAAAACCACGTGTGTGGGGAGGGGAAGAGGCATAGATGAAACGTGACTGGCGAAGTGCCAATAATTACTGAAGTTCGGTCACAGGCATGTGGGCGTTCTTTGTTCTAGTCTCTCCACTGTTGTTGAAATTTCCAGAATAAAACCAAAACTGAGCCATCACACATAAACATACTTCTGCACTTTTCCTTCAGACATACGGAAGTGCAGCTTGGACCATCCGAGACACTTATTCTGAACAGAAGCTGTCATTAACCAGGAAGAAAACAAACTCTTGCTATGTGTTTGCACGTGCCTTTACTGTGTTAGCACTTCCCTATGATAGCAGTGCGGCCGGAGACAGGGCCCTGCTAGGACATTGCAGGTACCCGCTGAGGCCTTCACGCTGGTGACAGTAGGGAAATCACAGTCCTTTCCAGCCCTGGACTGTGACATATGCACATTGTTTCCCAGAGGCTGGTCACAGCATACGAATGCCTTAAAACAGTCCATTAGAGCGTAAACAGGTGAACGTTTGAGAGTTGCTACCTTCAGTGGATTCTTTATTGTAGGGCTTCTCAGGACGTTT
Source organism: Eonycteris spelaea (assembly GCA_003508835.1). Classification (NCBI taxonomy): domain Eukaryota; kingdom Metazoa; phylum Chordata; class Mammalia; order Chiroptera; family Pteropodidae; genus Eonycteris; species Eonycteris spelaea. Next base: position 2,352,610 of record PUFA01000219.1, read on the forward strand.
AGTATGTCACCAGAGAGGTTCACCAGATATTTCTGCAGTGTGCCTGCCACCACTTCCTCTTCCGTCAAGAGGGAGAGGCTCTGGAAAAGAAAACAATTAAGATGTTTGTTTTACGAAGAGAGCAAACATTGGCCATGATCCACTGTGGATAGAGAGTACACTGATTCATTTTGTTCATCTCTTAGCACTCAGAATTAAAAGTGACCTTGACAATATTCAGGCCACTCAGTATCTCATGGGAAGGCTAATCTCACTTTTGTGTAGCTGTGATATTACCTATAAGGCCCTGGAACTTGTCCGGGCAAAAGCCCCAGTTGTTGAATTTGTTCCCCAGCTCGCATCCTAGTCTCTGGACCCTCACTCTCCGGAAGTGAGTTCCCCAGAGTGGTTATGATGTGTTGTCTGCTTGCAGGAGTGCACACCGCAGTGCGTCTTGTATAGTTTTAATGCAGCGTAAGGTTTCAGTAACTCTTCCAGCAAACGCAGCATGCTATGCTCAACTTGTGGGCTCTGACCTCCTGCTGACTGTCAATAAGCCAGGTCTCCCTCCTGCTGAGTTACTTGCACAAGATGTTATGAGACAAGAGTTGTGAGGCCACATGAGTTTGAGAAACGCTGCTTAGCACGCAGGAAGAACTGAATAAGTAAGAGGTCCGTTATTCCTGTCACCATCTATGTTGGCAGACAACCTGTCTTATTCATCCTTTAACCCCCCAGCACGGGACCTGGTGCACGTGGCACCCCGGGCATTTGTGGGATTAATTAAAGAAGAGATGGTTGCCTCTGGCAGCCTATCTATCGGCCTGATACCTGGCCTAGTTTGTGTAAATAATAATCTTGCATTTTGCCTCTGGCACTTGAAAAGTTAGCTTCCTGGCCCAGCTTCTCCATTCACAGACTTGGCAACCATGTTCTGATGTCCCAAGGTAAGTCCTGTCCTCATTCACAAGCCTGGGCCTCAGTGTTTTCTCTCACTTCTCACTGATTCTCTTCTACTCCTCCCAAGTCTTCCTGTCATGCTTTCCTCCTTGATTTCCTGCCATCTAAGAACCTGCATCCTTTCTAGTAAACCAGGAGGTAGAGAGGCATTCTCTCCTACTCTTTTGTCATTTCTACTAGCAAAGCATTTTTAGAACATAAAACTAACAGTTTTTCCATGCCAAAAAAACCAAAACAAAAACCAAAAAAACCCACTGCATATATCCCTGAGGTCATCAGAGCTGTTCCTTGGTTGTCTTAGTTTGTGAGGGGTACGCATTGTATGTTTTTGCTGAGTCTTCTTTTGGCTCCTGCCCTCAATAAATACTTTTATTAAGTTGCTCTGAGGTGAGCATAGTTATCATTGTTTATTATTGTTGTTATTATTTTGAAACAATCACAGACTTATAGAAAGGTGAGAAGTACTTTTTTCCTGACTCATTTGGGACCTAATGCATCACCTGTTTGCTTTAGTGTGTATTTCCAATAAACAGGGATTCTCCTGCATAACCGTGATATAACCATCCAAATCAGGAAACAGTCACTTCTGCATTATTACTGAGTCTGAGACCCTGTTCAAGTTTTACCATTTGTCAGAATGATATCCTTTTAAGCAAAAGGATCTAGCTCAGACTCATGTCACATCAACCATCTCCCACCTGATTGCCGAGTCTTGGGAATTGCTAGTTTTTTGCAAGCTGCCAGACATTTCATTTCATAAAGAACAACCGCCACAATCCAATTCGTTCTTCTCACTGCTTGATAGCGCTTAATTCTACAGTAAACAGCAAATAATTGGTGGGGTCCTGACTCTTGCAGTCTCCCAGGTTGACCATGCTGCTTTCCCAGCAGCACCCTGTTTTCCTCTGCCGAGGGCAGTGTTGGCATCATTTAAAACATCTAGGAAAGTCGAGGCTTCATTGGCACTCTGGAAGTTTTCTTTTGCTGCTCTGAGGATAGCTTTTTGTCCTGTTATTTGGCTTTCAATTCAAAAGCAAATGAGACTCTTCTCTGAGCCTCACTCAGATTTGCAAATGCCCCTAAAGATCATGGATTCCAATCTCCACTGCAACAGGTAACCCTGCATGCATTCACGTGCATGCGTGCTCACATGTGTCGTCGTCTGTCTTTAACAGTGTGAAGGAAGAAGTGTTTTGGAGGAACTACTTCTACCGCGTCTCCCTGATTAAGCAATCGGCCCAGCTCACGGCCCTGGCTGCGCAGCAGGCCGCCGGAAGAGAGAAGAGCCTCAGCAGAGAGGGCGCGCTGCCGCTGGCAGGTACACTCAGTCAACGCGGTGCACAAGCGAGCCGCTCTAAAGATAGTCTTAAGTCGTCTACGGCCGTGCCACCCTGAACGTGCCCCATCCCATCTGATCTCGGAAGCTAAGCAGGGTCGGGCCTGGTTAGTACTTGGATGGGAGACCACCTAGGAAGACCAGGTGCTGTAGGCGATAAAAAAAAAAAAATAGTCTTAGACTCTCGTGAGGTTCTCATCTTGCATGTGCCAGAAATGTCACGTCATCACATCGAAAATTCTTTGCAGAGGAAATACTCATTCTTCCCTTGCTGCCCTCTCTCTGGTCCCATTCACACGTCTCCGCCAAGCTCTGCTCTCCTTTGCTATCTTTTTCTCATTCTTCAGTTTTTTTATTTCTTCCTTTTTTATTTCTCCCTCGATCACCAGTCATCTTCCCATGTCTTTTCTTGCTCTTTACCATGTAATGTTTTATACCTCCATCCTCCACTGGTTCAGTCCACCCCTTTGTTTCTCATTCAACCCCATGTTTTCCGAGCGCTGTAGTCTATAGAGCAGAACTAAGCTGTGCGCTACCTCTAGCTTACAAATACCCAAATACTCTTCCTTTATTGTGACAGTGTACCCCTGGTCGTCAGGGAGAGTGTTTTATAACATCGGCAATCATTTAATATCTGTAAGAATAATTAAAATAACAAATGGGTTTTGTAACATTTTTGACATTTAATGAATATGTGCTCTGTATAAGTAGTATTTACAGCTGGAGACTTCATGGAATTTTAAATAATTATGCAAAACTGTGCACAGACCACTACCGTAATGAACTTCCTCTACACAGTAAAATTTGGCATTTTGCATTTAACATGGATCTGAGGTGCCTATCATTCTGTATATTTCTTTTTATTCATTTTATTGGAAAATGCCATTTTACCAAATACTACCTGTGTAACAAAATGGGCTTAAGACAGGGTTCAGTAGAAACTGAACAACTAGTAAGGTTAATGAGATAGCAAACTTATTTGTGAAAGAGGAGAAGCTGTGATTGAGCATTATACCGTACTTGGTACTTTCTAGCATTTGTGACTAAAGGAAAAGTTGGTAAATAACTTATTTCTCATTATCCTAAAAGAAAGAGCAGAACTATTCTTCGATGAATTTTGCTAACACTAAAGTCAAAAGTTATTTCCTGCTGGAAATCTTATATAAGGGCAGCAAATATGATGACATAGTAAACATGTCCCAAAAGAAAGAGGTTGAGATGGTTTCACCTGGCTATTTCTTGTACTAACTTAAAACCTGAAAACATAACATGAAAAACTCATTCCTGTAAATTATTTAGTATCATCATACTTGTGGATATTCTAGTTATAATTGTATGTATTCAGAATTGAATCAAGCAATTATTGTCTCTTTTATTCTCACTTCTTAGAGGCAGTACGGCCCAAAACGCCACCTGCTGTAATCAAATCTCAGCTTAAAACTCAAGAGGTAATACAGTTTTATGTTGTACCTAGTAGTTAATGTCTGGAAACGAAGTCAGTCTGTGTTAAGTCTCTGAGACACCATTTCAAACAACTTATAAATGTGGGTCTTATTTGTTCTGAAGAAGAGGGGTCCAGTACTTGAATAGTTAAGGACCTATAGCTGAGACGTGAGGCAAGGCCCTGGCATATCTCATTCTAGATGTGCCATTCGGGAGTTGGACAGAATGATTGGCGTGACCCAAACTATGAGTGAAGATAATAGGTTCAGCTGGTAACTCATTTGGTTACCCAGCAAGTGTGCTGGTTAGAAGGTTGGAGAGCAGTGAGCATTCGACCAGGAGAGGAAGGAAAGGAAAACGATGGTGCATTAAATTGTGAGGTGACCATAAGCAGGAGCCTTAGCACATAAATTTCGCTTAGAAAACCGTTTCCAGAGCTTATCTGTTGCATTTCAGGAAGACGAGGAAATCTCCACCAGCCCGGTGGTTTCTGAGTTCGTCAGTGACGCCTTCGACACCTGTAACTTAGATCAGGAGGATCTGAGGAAGGAAATGGAGCAACTGGTGCTCGACAAAAAGGAGGAGACTGTACTCGAAGGTACAAAACAAGCGTTCTGTTACCCGTCCGATGTTGATCGCAGAAAATTGCTATTCTGAAGCAGACATACAAAAATATGCTGTAGCTTTTGCATCAGAATTGCTTCGCTGTGCCCCACCAGAAGGTGGCTTCTAGCACACGTGGCCAGGTTGCACACCCCTCTGCTCTAGGCATGCACGGAAGCAGAGAGAGGACACACTATAGAACCCGGAGAGGTTAAGTGATGAGAGGCCTCGCGGCCCAAGGACCTGTGGGCAGGAGCGGGGAGGAAGCAAGCACAGCTTTCACGTGCGGATACTGACCTCTGGCACCCCACTTTAAAAGCCGGCATCCTCCTTGGGTTTATGCTTGTACCTAGGAGAGTCTTTTCCTGGCTGCTGTGTGCCACAGGAGCATTCCTTCTGGGAAGGAGCAGGCTGCCTCTAAAAAACTAAAATAATATAGAAAAAAAGCACAAGCAGGGGTGGGGGGCTGATTTCTTTGGCACATCAGGACAAATTACTGGCTTTCCACTGGCTCTCAAATGAAGAGTGTTTCCTGGAGGTCAGGGAGCTGGCAGCGAGCGCCGGCGGGGAGAGTAGCCAGCCTCGGGAAGCTAGCCCCCGGCTTCTCCAGCCAGCTGCTCTTTCTCTGAATTCCTGCCCTAGCTGTGATTTGGGCCACTTCATGTTCTTTTCCATAGTAGTCGACTCGGCCCCCGGCGAAACTGTAAGTTCCTCAGGGGCAGTTATCCCCCACAGTACGGAACGTGGAGCCTGGCACCCAGTAAGCACCTAATAAACCTTTCTGACATCGTTCAGTTGCTACACAACACTGTCCTTTCCCTTGAGCAAAAATTAAAACATTTAGCATTTGTTTTCTCTATAGCTACTAAGTTTGTTTTTTTTTCAAAAGATGAAAATGAATTTTAGCTTTAATTCTTATTTTTTATTATTCATTTCTTTATTCATTTTAGGCGAGGCAACCCTTAGTTGTCCTCGCAGATTGCAAGGACCTTGTCAGCTTACAATCCCTTATTTTTTCTTTTTTATGCCTACAACACCTGGTCTTCCTAGGTGGTCTCTCATCCGAGTACTAACCAGGCCCGACCCTTCTTAGCTTCCGAGATCATTCGGGATCGGGCTTGTTCAGGGCGACATGGCCGTAGACTAGCTTTATTTTTTAAATATCCAGTTTGTTTTGTTTTCTCACTGTTTTATAACACTACATAACAGATGCCTTGTCCTATACATACATACTCGCATATGTGCGTGTGTGTGTGTGTGTGTGTGTGCGTGCGCACACACACACACACACACACAGGTATATTGAACACCCAAACAGAAAGTTGCAGCTCTAAATCTCAACATGAAAGACCAGTGCGAGAGCTCAGATGGAGCCCTATGTGAGGGGCCAGGCTTCGACAAGAGACTGCCTGACTTCCAGTCCCAGAGTCCCTTCCATTGTAGGGAGACTACTCTTAAAGTGGTTAAGCACCAACCTGGGAGCCTGCAGACCTGCTGTCAAGAGCTTGGGCAAGTCCCTTAACCTCTCTCAGCCTCCATTTCCCCATCTGTAAAATGTGTGTAATAGTGGTATCTAGTCCATGGATGGTTCTAAGGATAAAAAAAACAGAGCAATACGCAGAGAGTAGTTAACGCAGTACCTGGCTCAGTAAGTGCTCAAAAACATGAGCTGTTTTTGCTGTCATCATCATCATTGTTAGTGGTAAAAATTAATTTGCAATCAGATTTTAATTATCAATTATCCATATACATTTAGGGAAAAGAGTGGCCTAGGTAAAGCGAAATAACACCTCAGACTTACTGACGACATCTGATATCTTTGGTTCTACATTTAACAGGTTTCTCTTTCTAATATTTCTCGTAGCCACTGTAAAAATCTGTTCAGTGTCTTGGAGCAGTGAGGAAGCCTGAGATGTTAAGTTACTGTGACTAGGACTTCCCTAGGCCGTTGTAGTTGACCGAGTTGTTAAAGCTACAGCAATAAGTTCAGAGAGAATCTTTTCCTTCTAATTTGTTTCTTTTAGAAGACTCTACAGATTGGGAAAAAGAACTGCAGCAGGAGCTTCAAGAATATGAAGTGGTGACAGAGTCAGAGAAACGAGATGAGAACTGGGATAAGGAGATAGAGAAATTGCTGCAGGATGACAATTAGCCATCTCCTGAAACATAAGCATTATCCTTAACAGTGTGTAACCATCATTAAATTCTCGAAGGCATGAAACAGTATAACTATGAATTCTTTTTTAAATTGAAACTCGCCTTTTCTTTTAAAAAAGTATATAGAACAGTTATTCTAATAAATCAAAAAGGGGTATTTTATGTAATATTTCTTTAATATAAATCCCATTAGAGATGTTCTTATAGTCAATATGGCTATCTTAGCCACAGAAACATAAGTAAAACTCTAGAGTTGTTTTCTGTGAGGTCAAAAATATATTCTTCAATTATGGTTTTCTAAATATTGTACTTATTGCGTTTCCATTGATACACATATGTTAAAGTATTTAATGGATTGATAACTATCAAAATGACCAAACTGTACCAAAGAACTGAAGACAAAGCACTTTCAGAACTGTTTTTGTGGTATTTTTTTGAAATTCCATCTGGAAGCCAAAAGGTAGAATAATCACATTGATTCCAATAGTATAAACATCACACACTCTGACATTGAGAAATACTGTGCAAAAATATTCTTCTCTGGGGCTTTTTCTTTCTTTCTCATTTAACTATTACCACATCTAATAATACTTTTTTCCCCTAAATTTCACGTGATGGATTTTGCAGGAAGCAGGGCCTCTTGTCCTTTTTGTATTAATGACCACCAGAAGCCTGTTCACCTTAAAGTCTTATTTAAATCGTCACCACATATAAATGTCTTAGCTTTGTCTTAATTAAACTGTCAGTCTTTATAAAATTGTGTTCCTGTGAGTACAACTTGTAGAACTTCATGCAGTCCTACTAGTGTTCTGCTAAACTATCAGGCCCATGTTCATGGAAGGTGGTTATTCGACATGAACTGTGTGGCTTAACTGCCAAGGCATTTGCTTCCCAAACCTTTCATGTTTCTCCAGGAGCCTTTATGTCTTAAAGAGGAATAGAATTAAGACAGTTCTTTATAAGAAAGATGTACGTATTTATACGCTTGGCCCCACAAAAATTAGTCTGTGCGGTCCTCTGGCAAAGTTAGAGTCACTTGGGTCGCAGCACTAAACTCAAGTGTTCTGTGAAACCACTGACCCCATTATCAGGAGATTTCCCTAGTGGTGCCATAGTTGCCGATCACTGAGTTTCGGTTCAGAGACATGACTGGCAATGTCCAGAGTAATCCTTTTAAAGGGAAAGGTTTGTTTTCAAATAGAGTTTACTGGAGGAAAAGAAGCAAGTCAAATGTGTTTTAAGTAGCTGAAAATCCTAGATGTAAGCAGATCAGAATGTGACAGTGCTTGACTCTTTATTAGTACAAAATTGTTATTGATGAATTTAAATAAATACAAAAAAAGGTTTCAGAGAAAAGTTCAAAATTTAAAATGACAATAGAAACATTATAATTGTTACTATCAGGTTTCTATGATATTGCATTTATAAATAACTGAGTTGTGCAGTGCCCTGTGATAATAAAAGGATTTAATAAGACTTTTTACACAGCAAAAAAATAGTTAATGCCATATTTTTATGAATTCATCAAGGAGTAAAATATTCTGCTTTTGAAATTATACAGGTAACCAAAGTGGTATTCCTTTAAAAGGCAAAATAATTTGTAACCATGTTTGGTGGAACATGTCTAAGTATTTATTTCTCGCCCGGACTTAGCCAACAATATACACTGAGCGTAAAAACACGTAAGTGTCACAAAACATTGAAATATGAACATAGCGCATCACACTAGGGGAATTATATAGCTCAGTGCTTGCTGCTGGCTTGGAAGCAGCATGGGCAGCCTGTCTTGGGAGTTTATCGGAAACGCACAGCTGCTGACCCAGACTTCACGTGACCAAGACCCCCGAGGGTTAGAATGGACCTTACGGTTGAGATGCGCTGGACTAACGTGCCGATGCACTCAGGGCAGCCGAGCATCCTGGTGCTTTTTGCTTCTTACCCAAACACTGGTGTTCTCAGCCGACAGTGCCTTTACAGTTACAGGTGCCTCCACTGCCCACTCCCGTTCACACTGCCAGATTAAGAGGAACCAAGTTCCCAGGGAGGCCACAAACCTGCGAAATCAGACATTTCTAATAGCACACATTTCAAAAGATAATGACGACACTACGAAGCAGAGATGAGGCTCTCTGAGAACCGTTTTACATGTTTGAGCCACTTGGCGGCACCAGAGGGCTGACTCTAATGGTGGATGGTGCTTCGTGTGGCATGTTTATGCACGTGCAATCAAGTAACAAAAATAGTTTCAAAGGAAATAGAGCATTGAATCAAACTAAGTCTTTAAAGCCTGATTTAGGTGCATGGAGTTAGTATTATATGCAACATCACAGTGTCCATTTATTTACAGTTATAGTGGTTTATGACAAGCATGTCACATCCCTAGCTAATGTGGCCAGTCTGAGCAGGAGGCTGCTGTGCTACGGCGGACACAATTACAGTGTCAGAATCTCCTTATACTCAAAAGTGGGAAGTCTCGATTTGTAATTTTTGAAACGTTAAACCAGAGAAGCTTTCAGGAGATAAAGCAGCAATTATACTTGTACTCAGTACTTTCAGATGCCCTACTGTAAACAAGATACTTTGCCACCATCAAATACTGTCACAGATAGGGTTTTTAGAACATATTAACGGTTTACCAAAAAGAAAACTTATGATCACATCCAATTTGTGAGATTTTGTTTGCCTCCTTCACTGCTTTGATATAAAAACCAGAACTCTGAATCCGCTATAATTTAAATAATTTGATAATGGTTGCTCTTTCTGGTAATAAATTTTCCCCCTTTTTTAAGTAAAGATAAATATTTTTCAACTATGAACACTAGGTGAATTTAATTTTGGCAAATTAATTTTCAGCTTTGAAAAATCTAAGTGGTAGAAATTTTTGATACAGTTTATATAATCAGCTTTGTTGGGGAAACAGTTCATTTTTAATGAATGATTACTTCCACAGACTACATTGATAAGAAAATAAAATTATAAAATGCATGTTACAGTACCCAAAAATGATGGTGCTTAGAAAACCAACGAGTCATGACAGTTGACAAATAGACATGAAGTTTTAATCACATGTAGTTTTGTCTCACAAATCATAAAGTTATCTGGTCTTCACACTAATGGATTTGTTTAGATAAAGCCATTTATGATTTCAGTTGTTTATGATCATTTTAAAGCATTTATTCTGTGCATCCTGGTCTATTTCCAACATGAAAATCTATATTACACTCTATTCTGAATAAACTTCACTTTTAGTGGTAAGATATGTTATAATCATTTTTTTCCTGAATAAAATTCTGTTCTGGTAAAGAGGGCCTGCAAATAATTCAGTTATTATGTACTAGGTTTCTATTAGAATTAAAACTACCTTGAGATAATACTGAGTCTTAAAAACACATTTTACTTTTGTTGTAGACTTCTACTCAAATGCAGTGGGCTGTCCTTCATATAAAAGATTATTCTAATCCACAGTCAGTAGGTTTTTTACTCAAGCTTACTGTGGGATTTTTGCTCCACCAGGATGATGATATATATATACATACATATTGATCTATCTTGTTCTTTACTGATGGCCATGGTTAGCACTGACTATGCTTTCTGCTGGCTAGAGGTAGAACTCAACAAGGTTAATCAGCTCCTATAATAATTAAGGCTGTTCTCAGTAAAGCTGGAAAAAAAAATTAAGCCTGTGACCTAATAAGTAGAGATAATAGGTCAATTCATCATAACAGAAGATTTCGGTTACTATTAAAGTATCCACATTATAATCACGATTATAGCCCTTAAGTTCATAAGATTTTGCATTACTGCAGTTAATGCAAAAATCCAGATACAGCAAAATGGCTAATCGCCACAATTTTAAGTCATGGAGATTGCTGTGACGTGAGAACGGAGCTAAACCGTGTGCCACTATCAAATATAATGCCACTAGCTAAAAGTGTAAAGTGTTCTTTGTTCATTGAATTAACAGAACGTATGCTTGTGAAATTAAGGCATGAAAATAGACACTACTCAATTCTGGACAACACAAAAGTGATTTCATAACAAGAACACAGGATAGATGTCTTATATTATCATGCTTTTCAAAATGGGCTAAGCCAGTGAATCTCGTGGCTTAGAGCAGTGATCCTGCACTTCAGAACCACCTGAGATCTTTAAAAATCCTGAAGCCCAAGCTCCACCCCCAGAGACACTAATTGTCCAGAAATACAGCCCTGAGCATAAGGCTTTAAAACAAACAAACAAACTCCCTGAGTGGTTCTGATGGGCAGCCGAGCACTGGGCCCAGGGAAAAAGGACTGAGGGAAAAGTCAGATGTGCTTAGTGAAGACACTCCACAGAGGGGCACACAGCGGCTTCCTTAGAAAAATGAAAAGGTGAGACTGCAGGTGTTTTCAGGTCCATCCCATGTTCTAAATGTTATCCTATTTTAAGATAGCCCTTTGTAAATAGATACGATTTCAATTCTGCTTGCAGTGTTTTTAAAGTTTTCTGACATGTACAGTACCTTGACTTTCAGATCAAATATGTCAGATTAAATATATATACATATATATCCTTTCTATGCACAGACCCCACTAAATAATAGTAAAGGAATAAAAAGAAAATGTATACATTAAAAAAATTTATTTAATTAGTTTTGAGTTACAGTACATTGGTTCGACATCTCTATAGTTCAGAAAACGATCCCCCCAACTGCTCCCTTTCTCCCCTGACCCTCCACCTAGCCAACATAGTAATGCTACTGCATTCCCTCTGCCGCGTTCCCCATCTCCGTGACCATCCATCACTACTAATTGGTACTTCTTTAACCCTTCGCCTCATTCTCCCAGTCCCCCAGCTCCCCTCCCCCCGTCCATCACCAAATCGTCCACTGTTTGCGAGTCTGCTTTTGATTAGTTTGTTCCTTTTATTCCTTCGATTCCACATATAGGTGAAATCATATAGTGTTTATCTTTCTCAGTCTGACTTAAATACCTTCTAGGTCCATCAAAGCAATATGTTTTTCCATCCCCTTCCTTTTAGTTGTCTGTGTGTCTTTTAACCTGAAGCGAGTCTCTTATAGGCAACATGTAGGGGTCTTGTTTTCCTTTCCATTCATCCACCCTATCTTTTAGTTGGAGCACTTAATTCTTTTCCATTTGAAGCATTTATTGATAGGAATGTAGTTGATACCATTCTTTATTTCTGTTTTTGATACATGTGTTTTCTTAAAGAAGACCCTCCAACATTTCCTGTAATTCTGGCTTGGTGGTGATAAATTCCTTTAGTTTATTTTTGTCTGGGAAGCTCTTTATCCCTCGACTCTACATGATAGCTTTGCTAGATAAAATATTCTTGGGTGTAGATCCTGGGTCTTCATCCTGTCAAATATTTTTTGCCAAGGCCTTCTGTCCCGCATAGATTCTTTTGAGAAATCAACTGCCAGTCTTATGGGGGCTCCATTGTAGGTAATTATTTGTTTTTCTCTTGCTGCTTTTAATATTTTTTCTTTGTATTTAAACTTTGGCATTTTAATTATGATGTATCTTCATGTGGGCTTCTTTGGATCCTTGATTTTTGGAATTCTCTGAGCTTCCTGGGTTTTATGTCCATTTCCTTCACAGATTAGGGAAGTTTTCCATCATTATTTCTTCAAACGGCTGCTCAACACCTTGCTTTTCATCAGTTATGCCCATCAGACGACTATTTGGAGCCTTAATAGTGTCCCATATGCTCCTTAAATTATTTTTATAGTCTTGGCATCTCTTTTCTTGCCATTCTGATTGAGTGTTCTGATGGGCTTTCCTGTCCTCTAGATAGGGCATTTGATCCTTTCTTTATTCACTTTGTTTATTCCTTCATCTATTCCATTTAATATACTTCTCATCTCAGATAATGTGCTCTTCATTTCAGACTAGTTCCCTTTTTTAATTTCTACTTCCATTTTAATGTTTTTAATCTCTTTGTTGAAGTTCTGAGTTTATCTGCACTTCCCAAAAGTTCATTGAGCATCTTTATAACCAGTGTTTTGAACTCTGCATGTTAGATTACTTGACTCTGTTATATCTGGATCTGTTCTGTTCTGTCAATGGTTTCTGCTTCTTTGTCTTCTGTGTCTGTTTCTATGTACTAAGCAAAGCTCTTTAGTCTCCCGGTCTTATTAGCGTGGCTTTGTGTGGTAGGTGTCCAGTGGCACATCCTGAGAGGGGTTCAGTTGCAGGCCAAGTTCAGTTCCGGCCTGTGCCCTTCTGGGCCACCTGTTAAGAATCAGCAAGCAGTCCACAGGTGCTGAGCTTATAATTGCCTCAAAAGGCCACACCAGAAACCGAGGCCAGCTGCCTCCAGTGTGAGTCTAGGCGCTGCTCAGCAAGGAGCACCTGACTCGCTGAGGATGCACCTGGATGTGGCTTGGGTGGGTGGGGTAGGTGGGGTTTCTGGGGATCCTCTGGGCGGACCGACCTCTGTTATCCAGTTTGATGACATCACAGCTATGGCGGCCCTGTGTCCACCACTGGTAGAGGAGAGGGCTCAACAGGGAACAATGGATGCTGCCGGCACTTCTGTACAGGGTGAGTCTCACCTTGGCCCTCACTCCGACAATGTCTCCCTGTAAGTCCCTGGTGCCCCCTGGGCGCGGCCAAATCGGCACTGGTGCTCAGAGTGAGCGGGTCCGTCACCGCGGAGATCCGTTCACGGCTGCGGCCCCTTTAAGAGGCGTCTGCCATCGCCACAACCTCCATCTCAGCCGCTCAGGGCCCAGCAGCCCTGCATCTTCGCCGCGTCCTCCCTCCTGCCGTTGCAGGGCGCTTTCTTGGCTTTCTCCCTCGGTTTAGGGCTTGTCCCTCTAGATCCCAGGCGATTTTCCTTGCTCTTTGCTCCTGGTTTCCAGCACAACTTTGATTTGGTCGCCAGAGGGATGAACAGAGCCTCTGTCACCTACGCCATTTTTCTAGGTCCCCTCGAAAACGTATACATTTATACTAGTGACGGAAAAGGAGGGCAGGCAAGAGCAGTCAGGTGGCGACAACAACATTTTGATGCATCAGAACCCTGGAAAGCCTCAAATTCTGGAGGCACTCTACCTCCGAAGGCCGAGGAGAAATTGGTATCAGAAGGGGAAACTAGCAGTCTCGGCCACAATTTCAAACCGAAAATCAAGAAGGAGCATTATGAGCATATTATGAGATGAAACAGATGAAACTGGTAAGAGTTTAAATGGTTTTTTGGGGAAGTGGGAATTGGGGATGAGGAAAGGCAAGTCAGGGGTCTGCTGTTTTAAAAGTCTTGTGTCATTTGACTTCTAAAATTCAAATTAAGTTTACGTATCATTTAGATTTGAAAGGATAACTTTTAAGCTACTTTTGACAGGGGGATAGGGGAAAAGGTAGGCAAATACTGTAGATGGGAATGTAAAATATCACCCAATGGCCATCTTACCAAATGGCCGCTGGGTGACTTGGATCAAAAAGTTAAATGTGGGACATGGTTCCAAGTGTAGCGGTGAGCACGTCTGCTTTACACACAGAAGTTCCTGGATTCGTGCCCCAGTGGAGCCATGGTCCATGGTCCACGGCCAGGCCCTTTTGAACAAGCCCGATGTCTGATCTCGGAAGCTAAGGGGCCGGCCTGGTTAGTACTTGGATGAGAGACCACCAGGAAGACCAGGTGCTGTATGTATAAGTAATGATAATAAATTTAAAAAAATTTTTTTAAGTAAAATGTGCATTTTCACCCTTTGGAATTTATCTAATGTAATAATTGGATAAGAACTGCTATGATTATAAAAGAGAAAAATTAGAAACTGCTTACACGCCCTACATCAGAATCTTGTTTGAACAAGTGATGGCTGATCCATACAATGGAATTACATGCATATATTTTAAATGATAGATTTCACATCCACCGGACAGTCAAAAATGTAGATCTGAAAATGGCGAGAGTTGGTGAGCTCGTGAAACAATGGGAACGTTGATATACTGCTGCGGAGAGCGTACGCTGGTACGATGTCTGAGAGAAACCAAATTGGCATTAGTAGAGTGTGCACTTCTTTGACCAGCCATTCCTCTCCTAGGGAACATAAAGTGATATAACTGCTTTTGAAGAAACTTACTATAACTTAGTAAAGTGGAAGCTGAATGGAAGGCTACATCTCCTTATGCAAGCAGGTGCCACGTGCAAGCATGCCCACGGTAGCATTCTGGTGGCCTCGGGCTGCTCCCAACCCAAATGCCCATCAACGTGGAATGAATTACTGAACGTGAAGAACAAAGAACATGAAGGACAGCTACACAGTCACGTGGATGGATGTGTGAATCTCACGACTAGAACGTTAAGCCGAAGAAAAGCAAGACTCAAAGGACAGGATAAGTACATGCACATAAGCTACAAACACAGATAAGTAAAGCTACTTGAAGAGACAGCGAGAAGCTGCAGAGCTGGAAGACCAAGGCGGTATTTCCCGTCTGAGATCTATCGTTGTACACCAAAGGGAGTCTTGCTCTCGGCAAGACTTCAAAAAATTATGAACTCTGGATGTGGTTCCTTTTTGTCCTCCAACAATAAAGTGACCCCTCAACAAGAGTACATAATGTGCTTGTGCTACCAGCCTAGCCATACCGTGCTCCCTGGCGACGCAGCGGCCCATGAATTACCACTCCTGGTACAGTCAGGGTGAAGGTTCGCCCAGCTCAGACGCCTATGGCGACTCTTTGTGTCCATCGCGTGGAGAAAACTCTCATTCTTCGAAAGAATAGGTTTAAGAGAAACCCGCGGCTTTTCCCTTGAAAAGACGTTGCGTGCCATGAACGATGGGTATGCAAATGAAGGCGCATCTTCGCCCGGAGATTCATGCGCGAGGGGTGCTCCGCCGCAGCGCGCTTGGCGCTGAGGGTCGGGCCCCGCGTCCCTTTTGTCCGCGCTTGGGAAAATGGTGTCGGAGCTGTGTATTCGACGCGAGACAAGGTTCACAATATCTTCAATGAAATATAAAAAAAGGCAAATACAAAAATACGTTTACACTTCGTTCCTCAAATGCATGCGTATGTGTGGGTCGGACATGTGTATTCACAGAAAAATGCTTATATCAAGATATCGGTGGTTACGCCTACTGAAATTTCTTTAGTTTTGTCTTTTCAGAAATGTCTGTGCTTCGGCCGGTAAGAAACAATAAGAAAAATTGATAGTGATTTCATAATAAGCATCGAAAAATAAGAAACGCAGCAAGTACTAGACAAAGAATCAAGGGATCCAAAATGATTTTTTAAAAGATTGGATCACCGGGAAAAAGGCCCAAATGATACGAGGAATGAGAAATGGGATAGAACTAAAATGCAAGAGGGTGGCCGACACCTGGCTTCCTATCCAGGATCGTTCCTGTCCTTCCACCCAACTCCCGCGTCTGTGTTATAGGGGCGGCAGAATGCTCAGGTCGGAGGAGTCAAACTACATTTCCTTGTGTCCCTAGCAGGTGAGAAAGGCCAAGGAGCGGTAGGGGAAAGTCTTTGAGGAACTTCCGGAGATGCTGAGTCAGCTTTGATCTCCTTTCTTTCCTGGTCCCTGGAACACGGATGCGATGGCTGGAGCTGCAGGTACCTCCTTGAGACCAAGAAAGAGAAGTCAAAAGCTATACAGAAACCTCAACCCTGATCGTTGAGGCTCTGAAGGCATGGGTTTAAAATATATTTGATGCGTATTTATCCATTGTAGGTTTTTGTCCTTATTGATGCCTAAATTGTCCCATCTTAGGCCAATAGGAGCTTCTTCAAGTAGGCTCCTGAGCCCTTGTGACTCAACCTTAGTAGTTTTTGATAGCTTCATTGCTTTGTGGTGCATGTGTGTGCGCACGCGCACACACGCTCACACCCACACGACAAGATGTCCTGTATTCATTTTTTACATTTCCTGCCCCAGACCTGGAATCAGGCAGTTCTCCAAGGAGCCATGGTTCCATTTGATGGGAAAAAGTATTTATTTTTCAGGCATTTGTGTTAACAAGTCTTAGCCCTTTCCCTATTATATTTAGATATAAATGTAGTTTTGAGGAAGTATTAATGGACACAGAGTTCTTATAAAAGAATCCAGCTAATAAATACAAAAATTGTCATTTTGCAAGGCAAAATGAAGTCAGGATCTAAGTGAATAACCTCCAATGATTCTAAAACCATTAGGAGGAATGTTGCTAGGAAACTACAAAAATTTTATAAAACTAAACATAAACTCTAATATATTGAATGAGATATTAGAAAAGTATTGCATCCTTAAAAGAATAACTATGCTATAGAAAAAGAACATTACGAGAATAAGAGCTAGATCTAGAGAAGTAAAAATATGATGGCAATAAATAAATAAAATATGATGGCATAGGTCAAAACTTCATTAGACGTATTTGAAGACAACGTTGAGACCATCTTCTAGAAAATAGAGCAAAACAAGGTGTAGCAAAAAATGAGAGAAAAGATAAGAAAAATTAGGGGATCATTCCACAATGAATCTAACTAAAAGGAAGTCCAGAAAGAGGAAAATATGAAACAATTAAACTTTTCCAGCACATGCACACTTCCCCATCTCCATCCTTCCAGTACAGTTATGTTTTAATTTTGTAATTTAATCTATTATATTATTTCCATGTGAATACTATTCACAACATAGTCTTATAGTGTACCATAAATACATTACTTTTCTTGTTCAACTTTTTTTTTGGTCTCTGAATTAATAATTGCCTTATATTTCTATTTCCTTGATTTTCTATATATTTATTACCTATTTCTTTTCCAGAGTCTCTGCTAGAAATGCTACTCTCTTCTCAATACATTCCTATACCTAAGGTAATTTAATCATTATATCTAATCTTTATATTAAATTTTATCTGTGAAAATAACTGTCCCTTATTTCTGTCTTTTGACAGAATATGACTGATGCATCACCTGTAGACAATTATTCATTATATTTGCTTTATAGCTTTCCGTATGTCCTGAAATATTTTTCATTCTAAATTTTCATTTTACCATTTTAATTAGCACAAAAATACATAGGGTAGCTAGGAATAAACCTGACAAAAGATGTACATTGCAATGTGAGGAGATATTAAAGAATGCCTGAACAAATGAAAAGATGTACTATTTCTTGGAAGGGAGACAAATATCCCTATAAAGGCAAATTCGATCTTGGAGGGGGCTTGAAATCTATTTTATCATCTCAAGAAAGCTGAAATTCTGGTTCTTGGACCAACATTGGAAAACAAGGTGAAAAAGGATAATATTTCAAGTCAGAAATAATTTTCCTCAAGAAAAACTTGACATTTTATATAGTGATTTTCATGGAGCCTAACCCCAAGAGTATTTTGTATTTTTCTTTACTTCGTCTTTATATATAGTTTGTATTTCCTTGAAAGTCTGTAATTATAGCCAAGACTTGAAATGAATCGAACAAAATTCAGAAAGCCGATACCCTGAAGTCTGCAATATATATATTTGACAAGAATTTATATTTGAAAAGAATTTTTATTCGAAGTATCTTCTTCCTGCCGCAGGCCTGTCATCATATGCCTGAGCCATCGAGGTAGCAAAGTATATAATCATTTTCTGTATCTTTCAGTGTCTGTCAGAAATGTGGAAGTGTATAGCAAATGCTAAAACTGGCTAATTTCCTGTAAGGACTAAAATCAAGGTTAGCTCAGAATGATGGTATTGATAATCAAATTCAACAATAAGCTCTTTGTTCTATAAAAGGTAAATATTCCTTTTCCTACCTTGCAACCCCAATAGTATGAATAAACATGAAATTCAACTCTTTCGATGAAATTAATACTCTTGGCTACTTTAAAGGTTAGTAGGAGCTATTTTCTTTCTCTGAAAATACTCTGAGTTTGACAAGGCAAACTAGCATGGTTAATTTAACTCCTGTTGATCCTTCAAGATATGGCTCAGATGTCAACCTAAACCTTCCTTAAACCTTGGCCACCAGTAGAATATAAACCTCAAGAAATTACTTTGCAATCTCTCTTTTATGAATTATGTTATTGTTTTTTTGTGTATGTCACTGTTCACTGTTGGCCTGGAGACTGTGCGTGTGTGTGTGTGGTGTGTGTTAATTAGGAGCCCTTATTCAAAATCATGCCATGCCTGGTGTCTAACAAAGTGCTCAGATGTAGTAGATGCTCAGTAAGTATTTAATCGATGAATAAAAACTTTTGATTGCCACCAAGTTTATCCTGGGATGATCTTAATCTCGTGGTTGCTAAGGTCCCTCAGTATTTCAGAGGGACACTGCCACCAGGAGACCCTCTAAGAGTCGAATGAAGGTAGATCACCTTGGGAAATTGAAGGTTTGGCCCTCCTCTTGTACAGATGCAGAAAACTGAGTGATCAGTGCATTTTTTTCAATTCAATTGAGGTTCTTTTCTATTTTATTGAGGTTCTTTTTCTATTTTATTTTCTATTTCTATTGAGGCTCTTTTTCTCAATAAACGTGTTTTGAGAGCTTTCTCTGAGCCTGGCAATCTGCTGGCACTGCAGACTTGTAAGAAATCCAGGAGTTTCACGGGCACAGACCCTACCCTCACTTCCTTTACCACGTGGCTGAGGGAAAGAGTCGTTAAACAAGCCCTTCCCCTGAAGAGTGGACTAGATGGTGTGGGGAGTACGGCGTGCTAGCGATGCATAATAGGTGCACCTAAAACCCTCTGGGGCCAGCAGGGCTTCTGGACACACTCCCAGAATACACTTTTTCCAGAACAACAGCTCTAGGACCTTATCCACAAAGTCAGCATGTCCGTTCTTAGCAATGGAAGCATCTTGCTGAATGGAAATGTACACTTATCTAAATCCTCCCTCTCTCTCTCTCTCTTCTCTCTCTCTCTCTCTCTTCTCTCTCTCTCTCTTCTCTCTCTCTCATTAGAACCCACGTGGGAGACAGATTAGAATGGCAAGGTTGCTTGGTGAGTAAGAAATTAAAGCAGTTCCCCTCTATTTAAAAGGCTTAGTTATAAGGACAGGGCCTCCACTCTCACACTAGGAATAGCTTTGCGAATAGGGCCATTATTTCATTAGTTTTGCAGTTCTCTTTTTTGACCAAAATCTTCTTCTCTTCCAAACATTGCTTAGATAGGCTCTGCCAGTCTGGCCTCCCTGGACTCTCACTTTTCTAGGTTTCCACTCTTCGGACAAGACTTCTTTAGATTTGTTATTACCTGTGATTGTATTGTGGAGTAGAACAGGTCTGTAATTTTACTGTTAGCAGACAGTGTGGTAGTGTAGGAGCGTGTGTGTGTGTGTGTGTGTGTGTGTGTGTGTGTGTGTGTGTGTGCGTGTGTTAAATTAAGGGCTGGCAATGACCTCACTCAGGACTTCACATGCCAAGGGTGGTCAGCTGTATAATAATCCAAGGCCGTAATCCCAGTGACTCTAAATGCTTCTGTTAGCCATAGCTGAATCAATACAGAGGCTTTGCCAAATAGCAAAATGAAGGTTAGAAATGGTATTCATTGGTGAAATGAGTAACTTGTTAGCCAAATAATGGGTGTCAGAAAGGGCTCACATTGGTGAAATCAATGCTGTTCAAAATGTGTATATTGTGTGAAATCTGTGAGACTCTCCTCACCCTTGTGCTGACGGGTAGTAGAACCTAGCAAGTCTGAAGGATAACGCTACAGGCTAAACCTGTAAATGGTCCTGCATCTAGCTATGAACTCAGGGTTCCAAGTTTCCTGATACTGGCTTATAAGGCCAACACAATCTTGCCCTCAGTAATAGTGGCAAGTCCTCCTTGAGTGCCTTGCATTTCATGCAAAACATAGTGGGAGCTGTGACACTCATTGAGCTTATGTTCAGAAGAACTGTTTTGTGCCTCAGGCTCATGGCTGTTTAATAAACATCTGAATAAATGGACTCATATTCAGGTTTCTATCCTTAGCCCTCAAGGAGCCTGGGGAGAAGGACCCCACTACCCAAAGAGGAGCTTTCTTCATGACCTTCATCTTGCAGACAGGCACAGTTCTTAACAGAGACAATTAACCCTTGAGCAAAAGTGAGATGAATACAAACAGAACAGTGTGCCCTTTAAAGACTCATAGGCCTTGAAGACCTAAAATATTACTCCAACAATGAATTCCAGCAGGGATAAGCAAAGTGCTTTTAGGGTGCCCTGGCGCAAAGGCCTTGACAGTAACTTCTTTGAGGCATTTAAGATAAAAATCTTAAACAAAGAATGGGTCTATCAGAAATCAGGTTAGTCTGACCAAACGAAGAAGAGAGCGAACCAAGACCTAGAAGCCAGACAGAAGCTATTCTTTTCACCAGCGTTGGAAGCTACATAGCAGTTCTGCTACTGCTGTATTCCTTAGAAGCCAATCACTAAGCCTGGTCCACATTCAAGAAATTCAGGAATCTGACTCCACCTTTTGAAGGGAGGACCATCAAAAAACTTGACAGATTTAAAAAGCACCAGTGCCTACGTGAAAGATGTTATGAGAAACAGACTTCTAAGATTCATATTTCTCGCAGGAGCAGTAATAACTATGCTTCTCTTGAGCAGTTGTTTGTTTTTATTTTGTAATGTGAATTACTCTGAATTGTTTTCATCTTTTCTCAGCTGTCAAGCTCAAAATAAAATTTGGCTAACCTCCAGCTTGTGTACAAGACCTTAAGGCATATGTTTTATGCATTCGACTCACCCATGACTTCATCTAATTTTTCCTATCCTTTCACTTTCACTTTATTCTCTCTTCTCCCTCTCTCTTTGAATGAATGACATAATATATTCTATGTATCTACACACACATAGGTCATGGCATATTGTGTATATATTTACAGGCCACCCAAATCCCTTTTGAAATAAGAATATGTATAAATAAATGCGATGAAATGTTTCTCATTTATCTTAAGCCTTGAAGTCACTTGCAGAGCTCTTTTGTTTTCTTAATAAAGATAATTAGTGATTTTTGTTCCATATATACTTATACTCAAACAATAAAGAAAATCATGAAGTAAAAATACTCTCAAATCTCACCGCCCAAGGAAAAACATTAATGTTTGGTTAATATTCTTCTAAACATCTCTTTATAAACGTATGGCAATTCTATATTAAGGTCATTATGCTATGTATATTTTCTAGGTCAATATATGTTCATCATTTTTAGTAACTGCATGGTGCTCCATTGCACCCATAATTTAACTGAAGTGCATTTTGCTACTAAATTCCCTGGATGCCTTAGAAGCAGCATTATCAATAGATGTATTCTGCATCTTGCTGGGGACTTTTGCCTTTAAAAAGATGAGGCCATTGGCTGAGTCGATCGGCTTTATATAGAGTCTGGGTTATGAGTCCACTATCAATTGCTTTAGTTTTGAAATCTCAATGCTGGATTGAGGTGTTCTGCCCATGAAATGCTACTTTTCCCCAATTGACAAAAATAATTAATAGATGGACTTTCCCCAATATTGATATTTACTCACGTGTATGTTCTTAAATTTTTGGCATCTGCTACCACTATTTTGTATTCGACTCTAAAAAAAATTTGATATAGGATTTACACAAATTTTCATTAATGAAGTATTTAATACTATATGCCAGGATTTCATGGCGGCCTGTGACTTTCAGAAGCTCAGTCATTGGAGGTCTGGTTCATCAGATAGATATAGGGAACATTCCTGAGGAAAACCTCACCCCGCTCCGATCATGTCAAGAAAAATAATCGGTTCAGTAAGCCGAGTTTGTTTTAACGAAACGACTGGCGGAGAAAGCGTGATGCTAGAAGCCGAGGCGGTTTCAGCCAAGGTGAATAGGACGGGGCCCCCAAACCACAGGAGCTCGAGATAGGTACACGACGCTGAGAGTTACAGTGGAGCTGCAGGACTTGCTTGGGACAGGTGTTTGAACCTCAATTCCTGAAAGCCATTACATCTCTTCCGCCTTGAAAGTCACGAATTATTTCCCCTTATTCTCAAATCAGTCGGGCTCAATTCCGAAAAGAGCAACAACAACAACAAAAAACACAACGCATCCCCGATTCCGCTCACTCCCAAACACTGGAACATTTCTATCTAAACTTTTTCGCGCAGGACAATTAAAGAGTACGTTCCGGTACCGGTACACCATCCTCAGAAACTAAAGTCCCAGTTGGCTGCACGCACAGCACGGCGGATACTCTCTCCGTCCCGTAACGCCACATTACGCTCCAATCCCGATCCGGCCTGTGACCGTCGCCGCGCAGCTGCTGGGACTTGTAGTCAACTCCAGAGTCCTTTTCCCTGTCTGCGCAGACTCGCGCGGTCTCTTCGTTCTGCGGCCCTGCAGAAGCCCAGCCTCAGCTTCAATGCTCCCCACCCCCATCCGGCTTCGTCCCCTCGGGGGCCAACCTCCTCCGGTCACGTGGGGTAGCATGGCATGCGGCGATTGGCTGTGGGGGTTTGGAGGCGGGGCGCAAGATCCTGCGAGGTTCCGTGCTCCTTTCGGGCCGCTTTTTGGCTGCTGCCGTCACCTCATGGCGACGCGGTAGAAGAGGCAGCGCGGGGAAGAGGCGGCGGCGCCGAGGAGGCGATGAGGCCGGACGGGGCGGACGGCGTCGCAGTCCGCGGCAGAAGGTTAGTCTTGGAGGCGTCCGCGTTGTGGCTGGGCCGGGGGAATGTTCGGGGTAAGCTTTTTCGGGGTTCACCTCTTACTCTCCCGGGTTACCTTTAACCACGGGACGAACATCCGGCCCTCTTCTCTCATGGGGGTGACGACAGTGGGAGCCGGTTGGGGGAGTGGGACCAGGATGGATGGGTGGGAGTGGGTAACTATTGTGGTTAGGGGGCACGCGGCGGAGTGGGGAGGGAGGTCAAGGGGCGCAACCGGGTGGGAGGGGGAAGGGGAGCAAGGCGGGGGCGCGCCAGGTGTGACAGCCACGTGCGGCCAGGGCCGCGGGCGCCAGGTGTTCTCTCTCCAGTCCCCGCTCCTCTCCGCTTGCTCCCAGTGCCTCTTGCGCTGGGCGCCGCCGTCGGGGGCTACCTGGCGTCACAGGGTCCCCCTTCTCGCGCCGACAGGTGCACAAGGAGCGCTGCATGGTGCTCCCGGGCGGCGCGGGGCGAGGCTGTTGCGCAGTAAGATAACCGCGCGGGAGCCGGGGCTGCGCTGCGCCCCCTTTTCCTGCGCTCCCCGTCACTGCGCGGGCGGGCGCCGCGGGGCCGGAGGGCTGCTCAGTCTCCGGGACCCAGGCCCTGGGGGTCGTCTCTGGGCGTCACTGGCTTGAGTGCACGTGGGACCAGCGATGGAGAGGCGATGCTAGAGGACCCGAGTCCCGCAGAGTTGGGAGCATCATCGCGTGATAGCTGGTCTTCCAATCCAGCCCCTTGGCTTCTTGCTCTTTATTTTTTTTCTTTTAATTTTGCCCCCTTTTCTTTTCTTTCTTTTCCCCCATGAGCATGAACTTGAAAGCCTCCCGACCGTGTCCTTTGGTCTCTCTCAATCTGGGAGGCAGGCTGGACCGTTCCCCTTGCCTTACTTGACTCAAGTCAAGTTTTCAGTGTTTCCCTGGGTACAGGAAAATCGAGACCTTCAGAATGGGAGAGTTCCACTTGTTCTGGTGTCAGTGGGTGGAGTTCGAAAAGATTGCACAACGAAGGGCGAACAGGGCTTTCAGGGCCCAGGAATGGAGAACTGAGGGGAAAGGGGCTGGAAAGGTGGAAACCCCCTCTCTATTTCCTTGCAGTTAAATATCTTGAAACATTGGACGTCGTCCTGCTTGATCACTCAGGGCTGTTTACTATTACCGTTGACCCTTGAACAAATGCGAAGGTTAGGGACAACTACATAACTTTTGACTCTCCCAAACTTAACTACACAGCTGTCCTTGATATCCGAGGGGATTGATTCCAGGACCCCGCAGGTACCCAAATCGGGGGATGCTCAAGTCCCCTATAAGAAAATGATGAAGATCAGTGCATACAGTTGGCAGCTCTCCGCATCGGTGGACTCCCAACCTGGGATGGAAAACAGTGCAGGTATTTATTGAAAAAAAAAAAAAATCGTGTGTAAGTGAGCCCACGCAGTTCAAACGCATGGTGTTCAAGGGTCAGCCTTACTTAATTATGCATTCGAATGTTCTTAAAAATCACTCCTGTATGAGATTACGAAATAATATTTTTCTAATGTGATTCACGAACTTGAAAAAGGAGAACAAAGGTTCGGATTACATGTGAGCAAAGTGTCAAGAATTAGCTTTGGGGCCTGTTGCTGAGGTCAGGTATTTTCACGTATCTGCACGAGGGGTGTTACTACTTCAGTTACCTCTCTTTCTCTCTCTCTCTTTGTACTCTTAAAAGAAAGGTTAGTATTTGGCAAGGACTGAGAAAGAAGCTGTGGACTGAATGTACTCCAGGGATTCAGCACTGTCACTTTGGACACTTAACTTATTCCCTGAGGGTGAGGAGCCAATCTCAGTGTTTGATTTCATAGGTCTCCCAGGGGAAGACTCTGATAAAAAGCCACTGCAATTGAGGACATAAGTTCCCTTTTATTCCACTGGGAAAAGGACAAAAAGACTGAATTGGGAACTGAGGTTTATTCAGCTCGCATTTTAAACGACTGAGATAAGAGGTAATGACTCTTTGAGGCAGCCCTCCTGTTAACAGCTGGATATGGATAGTCCTGTGTCTTATTTTTGTTTACTTACCTCATGTACCTTTACTCCTGCTTTTCTGGACATTTTTTTTTCCTTTTGCTTTCCAGTTGACTGTGACATGCAATTGAAATCCATGTCATAGTTTTTTGAATTTTCATTTAAAAAAATAGGGTGAATATCTTATGTTTGCAAAAATTACTCTTATTTCCTTATGACCTTTAATTTTTTATTTCTTCTGGGTCACTGACTTGAAAAAATAGTCCTAAGTCTGACTTGACCTCCGCCCTATTTTTCAGGAAGCAGAAATGATGTTTAACTAATTGGGTTGTTTTGAAAATATTGAAGGAATTAAAAAGAAAAGTGACCAACTGTTTTGTCACTCTTTAGTTATATCATGGGATTTAAGGTGAGAAACATTTGGAGATGGGCTTCATTAGTTCCTGCTGTTTTAACCATCTACTTAAGTCACTCGACCTGTTGGGTTATTACTTGTGGCATTATTTCATAACTGCATGCATTCGAACGGTCTTTTGAGGTAACTTTTTAAAGTCTAAAGGTAATAATTCAGTTCATTTCTAGGGGTCCCTTGAATCATCTAAAGCTGTGCAATCTAATACGATAGCCACTAGCCACATGTGGCTATTTAAATATTAAAATTAAATAAAATTAAAAATTCCATTTCTCAGTCATCCTGGCCACAGTTCAAGTGTTCATTAACCGCTGTAGCCAGCGGCGACTGTATTGGAGCAGAGCTAGAATATTTTCATCGTTGCATAAAGTGCTCTTGGGCAACATGGGCCTGAAAGATGGGATAGACGTCGTCAAGCATTCCAGGCACTTTGTAGAACACCAAGCTCATTCATATTACTTCCTAAGTCCCTATGTAGAATTCGTTTTTTAAGAATGATTTTTAAAAACACAAATTTTTGAGCAGTTTCAGGTTCACAGAAAAATTGAGAGCATAAATTATAGAGTTCCCTCACACACACCCCTTTCTCCTATTATTTACATATTGCATTAATTAGTGTGGTACATTTTTTTTAAATTGATGGGCCAATGTTAATACATTGTTACTCAAGTCCATATATATTTATATAAGGGTTCATTGTTGGTGTTGTACATGCTGAGTTTTACACATGTATCCGCCACTACAGCATCATACAGATGCATTGCCCTAAAATCCCCTATTCATTCCTCCTCTCTTCCCCTAAACCGCTAGCAGCCACTGATTTTTTTTTTTTTACTATCACTATAGCTTTGCCTTTTCCAGAATGCCTAGGGTTGATTTTTTTTTTTTTTTTTTTTTTTTTTTTTGGTACTAGATTTTTGCTCGGGAATGTTAAAATGACCTAACTACTATTAAACTTATTTTTTAGGTCACTAAACCATTTGGAACCTAGGCTCAAATGAACAACATCTTACATTTACACAGTGCCATATAGTTTTTTATGGTACATTTGCACATACATTAACTCGGCATTACTTGGATGGTATAGAGAAGGCTGGGCAGCTGTCATTGCCCTCATTTACAGATGACAAATGCTCAGCAGGGTCAAGTGATTTGCCCAAGGGGTGAAGCTGAGTCTGGAACCTAATAAATCCCCTTTCATACACTACAGTAATAAGTAGTGTAGTAGCGGGTAAATAATATGGATTCTGGAGTCCAGACTCGGCTCTCTGCCACTTATTAGCTGTGCAATCTTGGACAAGTTTCTCATTCTTTCTTTCTAAGCCTCAGTTGCATCATCTTTAAAGTGGGAGAGATGCTAACACGAACTGCACAGGATTGTGAAGAATAAGTCGATGTGACACATTCAGCACAGGGCCGGGCATGTAGAATTTTACTTAGTTTGGAGGAGAGTATATATGAAAGATCTATTTCTCCTAGGGTGCTCTTAACTTTATAAAACCATCTTCCAACCTTCATATTCCTTTTCCCAGAATCTCTCTGTGATAGACACAATGAGGAGAGATCAGCCTAGGGTGGGACCAGAGTATGGAGTAGGAGGAAACCATTTCATTATCTTGTTTTTCTCTCCATTTGCGGACTTGATGAATTTCCACTCTTCTGGCACAGAGATAAAGTAATAAGAATCAAAGTCTGCTAGTTGCAGCATTGTCCTCTAATTCTGTCATCAACCTTTGGTGAATTTCATGGGAACCAAACAGGCAAAGCAGTAATGAGAGCAGACCAGCACATTCCTCCAGTTATACCATGGTTTTAGACCATAATATGCTACATTTATTTATTATGTGACTGGAAGGTGTTTTACATAATATTTTGTGTGTCATGTATATTGATTTTTGACTGGAGAAGTTTTACTTAGGATTATATATGTCAAATCCAGATGCCATAACACAGGGTGTGTGTGATTTGCTTTTGTGTGGGATTCTTCACAGAAGGATGTACTATGGAGTTCTTTTCAATAAATATGCTGTCCAGATTTTATACGTTTTAGGGTTGTGTTTCAAAAGAAGGAAATTTGAGTCCTCACTGCTTCCTGCACTGCGCTAGGCACTTAAAAACGTGCTTGCATTCTCATATTTTCTTAGCTCTGCATAGTAGGTGATATCTCCAGGTATATAGATAAGGCATCTGAGGCTCGTCAGGGAAAACAAGCAAAACCTCTTGCTTAAGTAATATAGCTCAGAGTTAGTGATGTTGGCCTAGAGTTGGTATGTATAATCGTGTAGTTGATAGTGCAACCGATGTCCCCTATGCAAGGACAGTTTCTGTTCGCCTAGTAAGTTTTAACGTACTATCCCAAAGAAATTCGTTTGCCTCTTCCTCCCCTTCCCGCCCTACCTCCCCTAGTTCCTTTTTGTTTGGTTCTAACCTGATGATTAGTAACCTTTAGTTAATATAACAGATGTGACACTATTTAAAATGTGTAAAGTAATATACAAATTTCATACAGTATTCCTCAATATTGAGAATTAACGATGTTTAAAATTTTCCCAGGTGGGACATTTCCAGAAGAGGATAAAGATAGGTCAGGTGATCCTTTAAGGCTTTGAACTCTGAGAATATATTTTTATGATTCAATTTATTTGCTAGTGGAAATTCTTGGTACTTATTACTTAAATTTATTACTTAAAGGAAAAGATATATAAAATGATCAGTGCTGTCCTCTTGTGCTATCAAAATAATTTTATTAGCATTTATTGCTCAAGGTGTTGATTTGCATTCTGTTTCATTTCCAAAATGCCCCCAGAATGACTCCCATTATCTCACACTTCGCACTCTGTAGTCTGCCATGAGTAATATTGCTAACCTACTGCTTTTTCATTTTTCTTCTTTCTCTACTCTCAGAAAGGTCAAAGTAGAATGGTTAGGCACGGAAGATGTGCCAGGAGCTCAAAAGCACATTTCTTAAGGATTTCCTGGGTTGATACATGGGTCACATTAAAAGTGAGAATGTAGGCATTTTGCATAAGTTGGAAATACATCCTTATTCAGATATTATTTTAACAGTTCTGCTGCACACTAGCAGTTGATTTTAATTATACCTAATCTTACAATTCTAGAAGGTAGGTACTGTATCTTCCTAAATGACAGATAAGGAAACTGAGCTTGACCTCCCCATGGCTACACAGGAGGTAGTAAGTAAGTGGTATATTCAATGGCAGCTGTTACCATATTTCATGTGGCTCGTGTTCTCTTAACACACTTCTTGAGGATAGTCAATAAAAACGGCCTTGTTGAATGCGAGCAAAACTTGGTGGAAGGTAAAATGAGTATTAGTTTTTGCTAAATGAAAACAAATGATGAAGGGTGGGGTTGGGTCGAAGGGTGGGGTTGGGTCGGGTCATTAGTGGTGTAGAAAAGCTATTGTAATCGAGGAACTAGGGGACTTCTGAGCCTTATAGGTTTAACACCTTTTGTTTTATTCACTTAGGTCCTAGGTTGACCTTAGGACATGCAGCTTGGGAGGTGCGTGTGCTGTAATTCCCTGCAAAATCACCTGTGAGTGTAATGCGGATTTGAAAGGTACAGGGTTTAGAGAGACCCTGCTTTTAACCTCTTAAGGTGCACAGGCCACCATGTTAACAGTTTTAGTGGTCTGGTATGTGACAAGGAAGCAGAGAAGGCTTGATGTTTCAGAGGTGCGTCATTGGCCCATGTGGAGCTGGTAAAGGGTGACGCCATTGGTTGGGACAGGGATGTTTCACGTAGGTAACACATTAAAGAGGAGGACCATTTTCCTCCTAGGAGTCTGGCTTGAAGATGCTAATTGTGTGACCCAGCCCCTGCCCTCTGCAAAATAGGTCAGGCCCAGGCATATTTCAGTGGCTTTGGGCATTAAAGTCTTTGGATTTCTTTTGCTGCCTAGATTGGTGTTTTGGACTAATACAGGTATCTCTCAGATTGTAGGTAATCCTTGAATTCCTTTGGAGCTTTTGCACATCAAATAAAAGAGTCCAGCACCCTTTATTTTATAAAAGAAGTAGCTGTAGAAGTTAATTGTGAAATCTAACGTCGTCCTCATTTTAAAAGGCAAATGATGTGCAGCCTAATATAGATGTTAGCGCCCACCGCTATAGTCAGTAGCACCTACCAGAGCTCACCCACAGGAGAGAGCAGGATGCCAGCTGTGTTCTAACGACCCTTTTCAGCCACATTTCCTCATTCGTGGCTCCTTCCCCAGTGGGAGAAGTCAGATTCCCTCATCCTACCTTCATTACTGGTTTGCCCCTCTTTTTTTCTCATTTGCCTATGAAGCCTCCATGCGTACCCCTGTCCTCACATACTGTGACAAATCTTTCTGGGGCCTTTTACTGCCCAAAGGTAGGAGTTGAGACAACTACAACTTATCTTGCCTCCAATTTATGTCTCTCCTCAGAAACACTGTCACAGCTCTGGCTTCACTCATGTATTCATTTATTAATTTTTGGATAACAGCTTTATTGAGGTAGTTTTTTAGTATATTTGAAGTAGTTTTTAGTATATTCACAAGAGTTGTATGACCGTCACCATATTTGTTTATTTTTAATGTAACTTTGGAAGAACATATTCTCTGGAATGTTAGAAAAATAAGAATTCAGTTTTTGCTTGCTTTCTAAGTGCTAGGTCTGTGACTGGACAGATTACTTAAAATTACCTTACCGCTTAGGCTGTTCATTCATTTATACCTGCCTGTAAGATGGCTCTGTCTACGGCCATGCCACCTGAACAAGCCTGATCCCGTCTGATCTCGGAAGCTAAGCAGGGTCGACCCCGGTTAGTACTTGGATGGGAAACCACCTAGGAAGACCAGGTGCTGTAGGTGTAAAAAAATAAAAAAGAAAAAATAAGGGATTGTAAGCTGACAAGGTCCTTGCATCCTGTGAGGTCAACCAAGGGTTGCCTCGCCTAAAAAAATGGTTCTGAGGATTAAATAAATACCACCATAGGAATTACACTGACTGGTATACCAGTTACTTAACAGAAAGAGGGGACGAGACCAATTTGTTAGGTGTGGTTGAGCATGAAGGAAACAGCTCTCTTCTTCCTGTTCTCCCACCTGGTCCCAGGGCACTCTCCCTCAGAATGGAGCTGCTTGGTTCTGTGTGCCAAGATGTGGACCCCTTTTGACTGAGCCGCTCTTCTGGTCTCTCTTTATCCCTTCCTGTTCCACCACAACCAGGGTAGCCGTTCTCAAACATTTTGATTTCAGGGTCTTTTGCATACTTAAAAATTATTGAGAACCCCAAGGAGCTTTTGTTATTGTGGGCCTTATCTCCCATATTAGAATTTAAAACAAAATTTTTATTATTTAAAAAAACCGATGTGATAATTTTCTGTTGCTGTCTAACAAATCATCCCGAAACTTAGTGCTCAAAACAACATTTATGATCTCATAGTTTCTGTAGATCAGAAACTGGGTGTGGTGTAGCTGAGCCTCTGCTTGGGGTCTCATGCGCCGCAGTCATCTGAAGGCTTCCCTGGGAATGATCTACTTCCTAGCTCACTCATGCAGTTGTTGGCAGGGTTCAGTTCTTCGTGGGCTGTTGGCTGCAGGCTTCCTTTGGGTCCTTGCCACGTGGGCCTTTCCATAGGTATCTCACCACATGGCTGTTGGCTTCATCAGAGCGGGCAAGAGAGAAGGCTGGTACAAGAGAGAAGGAAGTTGCAGTCTTTGTGGCACAATCACAGAAGTGACATCCCTCCTTTTTGCCTAATTCTCCCTCTAGAAGCCCACACTCGAGGAGAGGGGATCCTACGAGGTTGTGACTACCAGGAGGATCCGCGGGATCATTTGGGGGCTGCGTTAGAAGCTGCCTGCCACACATTAATGTAAATAATGTTTTTTTTTTTAAGTTAAAACTAACTTATTTTACAAAATAATGGTTGGTGAGAAGAGTGGCATTGTTTTACATTTTTGCAGATTTCTTTAATAAATGGCTTTGCAGGAGACAGGTGAATTCTCATATGGCTTCTGCATTCAATCTTTGGCAATATGCCATTTTAGTTGAAGTATATGAAGGCAGCCTGGCCTCACACATATATATGAAGTTGCAGCAGGAGGGGTATTTTAATAGTCTTTTTAGGTAGTTGTGGAAATTTCTTGATATTACACCAAAAGTGGGCAAGTGGTAGTTCTTGAAAAGTTGCCAGTGTGGGATCTTTTTGTACTGTTATATTAAAATCTATAGGCCTGTTTTGTACTTTGAATTGATGCCTTTTTCACGCATCATTTTAATGTCATCCATTAGTCATTTGGAAAACATTGGTTTACCGAATCGCGTTGATCTTCCAAATTTTGACATGTTTTGTTCGAAATATCACAGTCACATTAGTTAATATCCCCACTGATCTCATCAGAAAAACTCTTTTTAACAGTTGGAAAGCTTTCAAGCTCATGGGGGCATAGTTTTCAAAAAAAACTTTCAATTTATCTTGAAAACTCAAAATTTATATTGACAAAAATACTGCCCGTCGTTTGCCTTGAAGTAACAGGCTCTTTTCGTATATGGGAGAAAATGTCTGCCAAATACCCAAGTCTGAATAAACAACCACAGTTCGTCTTTAAAAAAAGGACAGAAGGTAATCCATCCAAAGCACCGCTGGATGGGCTCGTCATTCAGGTAACTGCGGCGCGCCTTCCCCCAGCATCGCGCCATGCTCTGATGTGCGGCGCCGTGCTGGATGCGTACGCTCTGTGTCTTCGCGCAGAATTAGAAATGTGTCCTCACAGGTTGAGATTGAACACACATCGATAGTGTTTATTGTTTCCTCAAGGGCATTTTAAAATAAAAAATACAACCCCCCCCATTCCCCACCGAACGCCTGGTGGTGGTGAA
The DNA here is from genome assembly GCA_003508835.1 of Eonycteris spelaea. Taxonomy (NCBI): domain Eukaryota; kingdom Metazoa; phylum Chordata; class Mammalia; order Chiroptera; family Pteropodidae; genus Eonycteris; species Eonycteris spelaea. Next base: position 2,384,943 of record PUFA01000219.1, read on the forward strand.
AACCGCGCTGGCTCGCTCTAAGGAGCCAGCAGTGTTGTTGCTCATTACCGCTCCCGCACTGCCATGCAGACGTCAAGGCCAAGAAGACAGCCTCTCGCTATTATTATGAAAACAGTTTCGTGTTTGCAGACCACCTGGAAGAGTCCACAGCCCGGAGTTTGAGAATCGCTGCCCTCGGGTTTTATCCGAAGTGGGGTCTGCTTCTCCTTGTTTCATTGTTCCCAAGACCACGCCGCCAGAAGAAAATAGGCTTTTCCATGGCCCTGGTCCTCGGGCTTCTTAGACATGTGGCATCCCAGTTATCATAGACACAACTGCTTTATCTTGCTAATGGAGCAATTCAGTAATCCTAGCGATCGAATACTTTTACCTCTGCCCCCAGCCCTGGCCGCCACCATCCTATTTTCTTCTTTTATGAATTTGACAACTCTAGATATTTCATATGAGTGGAAGCATGCAATGTTGGTCCTTTTGTGTCCAGCTTTTTTCGCTTTACATAATGTCTTCCAGGTTCATCCATCTTGTAGCATGTCAAAATTTTCCCTTTTTAAGGCTGAGTAATATTCTAATGTATGTGTATACCATATTTTTGTTTATTCATCTGTTCATGGACATTTGGGTATTAATCATGATTATTAACTTTAAATATGATTCTTTAGGACTTCCCTTATAGAAGCATTACCTCTATACTGTACTCAGTAAATATAGGCCTCAAATAATGGATTTTTCCCCTCTTCCTACTTTTTCCCTCTAGTTTATCTATATAATGGAATGATAGTCTCACTATTTTAGAAGTGTATGGCTAAACTAAATAATGTATTTAAAATATCTGGCACATAGCAATTAGTAAATGTTAGGTTTTGTGTTTCTTGCTTTCACTCAGAACTTAGCATTAGATACACTAGGTTAACCCTCTTTTGTGTATTCCATATACCTCAAACAGAAAGCTTAGATAATGACCATCTCATTTCCACTTGGGAATCATTAATTATCCATGATTGAATTTATTAAACTAATAAAGTGATTTGACAGATGTCCTAGCCAGAGTTAAACATTGAGGCCAAGTTTAAATGAGATATTTCAGTTTTCAAAATTGTTTTAAGAAGGAACTAAATGACACCTTCTTACAAAACTTCACTCTTGGTAGATTCCACTTCTACTCTAACCCGGTAGAAGGTATAAGTATAAAGATTTGGGGGGACAGATCCAGAAGTCCGTAGAGCAGGGTGAAGGGAAAGTATGACATGAAATGAGATACAAACTCCTTCACTCTTCAGACTCTGAGCTTGGGGTAGTAGTGGAAAAATGAACAAGTATATGCTGTGTTATCAACCCAAACTCACTTCATTAAAATTAAATAATCAACTGTAAAGGACTTTTTTAAAAAATGAAAGTCATACATTCACATAATAAAAAATTTTAAAAGAAGCAAAGGTGTAAAATGAAAAATTAGTCTTCCTTCATTTCCAACTTCTAGGTCCATACTGCAGAGGTAATTACGATGAGCAGTTTGGGGGATGTCCTTATAGAAAAGTGTTATCCATGCACTGGCTTACATATGAATACATTTCTTCTTTATACGGACAAGTTCACTGCATCAGATGTTTCTCTCTTTTTCTACCTAATGAGATCTTGGCGTTATGTCCATATTGACAGGGATCTACCTTATTCTTTTGAATAGCTGCATAGTTTTACCTTGTATGGATGACTGTTATTTAACCAGTTCCTTATTGGTAGATGTTTAGGTGGTTTGGTGTGGTAACAAGCACACCAAAGTTCTGATGAATAGCCTTTGCCCTTGAGTGAGAACATCTGTAGAATAAACTGGCGGTGGAATCTGCTGGGTACAAATGAATGTGCGTTCAGACATTGATAGATATTGCTAAATACCGCTACAAAACCAATACCCTACCAATATAGACTCCCCGCCCCGCCCCCACTGGACTGTATTGAGGGACCTGTCTGCCCACATCAAGGTCTGTTTGTGTTTTTAATTGTCTTTAAAATACGGTAGGTAAAAGATGGTACCTTTCTTTAATTGCATTTTGATTTAATTATGAAGTCAAGTATGTTTTTGTATGTTGGGCATTTTTAGTTTGTTAACTGTGGTGTGCTTGTCCATAAACCCTTGAAAATTGGGTCTCTAACTCATTTGAAGCCCTTACAAATGTGATCTTTTTGGCTAGTCCAAAGTTTCAATTATTACTTAGTAAATTGATCTTATTCTCCTTTAAAAAATAAGTAGCTTCCGAGTTTTTTGATTTCCTTAGAAAGGACTTTCTCGTGCCAAGGCTATGAAAAATTTTTACTTAAGACTTCTATTTTTTTGTGGTTTTCATGTTTCAGTCTTGGTACATCTAGAGGGGTGTGACAGAATGTCACTCCTCCCTCCCCCCATATGGCTTGGGAGATATCTCAAATCGTTTTTAATATAGTAAATTCCCATGTGTGGTCTGTGGTCTGTTTTTGGAGATGGTGCTGTATAATTAGGAAGTCTCAGATAAGTAATTCATACCTGAAATATAAATAAGATCTCACCTTTGGGAGTTTATATTTTGAGATATTAAGAATTTATTGTCTTATGTAGTGCAGTTATATTATAGAGGCATGTACACCAGAATATAATTATATACTAGTGTGCAGTAATATAGTTCATCGATAAAAATAAAAACTCATTAATTTTATTTCATTCCTTTGTTCTAACACAGTAAAACAGACAACTATTTAAGGAGGCATTAGGTTATATAATACATATTTTAAAGACTTTGATCCAAAATGGTTAAAACAGAATTTTGAGCTGAATGATAAAGTATGAGCTGCGTGGAAAACTTTGCTATCCAGAATAATTCTTTGAAAGGTTAAAATAGTCTTAGTATATAATCTATTTTAAATGACTCATATAAAGGTTAAGTCACTTTTTTAATTTAAAAATCACCTCCCACCACCTCCATCCACCTATGAAAAAAATAAAATAAAAAATATAAAAGCACATGAAAATGTAAATTTTGTAATAGGCTTGTTTGTAAAATTTGTATTTGGAAATGTAAAAGCCCATTAAAATACTGGAAATGTTTAGGAGGGTTTGTATTAAACTAAATAAGTCCAACCGCTGGTGTCCTGAGCCGTACGGGGAATCTTGGGTATCTTTTAGTATTTCCCACACAGTTCTGTCTTGGGCTGGGCAAGCATGTGCTCTTGTCTTCACGTTCCTGTTTGGTAGCTGACAACTTTTAGGATAACTTATTAGAAATAGGGTTGAAGGGGTTTTTAAAGATAACTTAGTTTATTCTAAGATGCACAGAATTTTAGAAAAAAAAACACCTTAATGCCTTAAACAATCACTTTACATTATTTATTTAAAGATTTCTGTATCCCCAAATTAATCCTCCCCTAATCTCAGACTTAATTACTGCTGAAAGTTCTACAGCTCTTTCCAGTGTTTTTCTGACTTCATACTAGTTTATCTAGCGTGCTGTGTATTTTTAGGTGTTTAACTTAGATTTATTTGTAGCTACATGAGAGATCCGTTCGCCTTGACCTTTCATCTTCCAAGGCTGATGTGTGTGAAGTGAGGGGAGCAGTGCAGTTGGGAGAACTCAGGCTCATGAGTTTGACTGACCGGCTTGGGATTTTTCTGGTCCCCTTTACTGATCTTGGGCAAATTACTTCACCCCACTGTCTCCTTTTCCTTATCTGGGAACAGTAAAATGTACCTCTCATTTGGGTGGGAAAGGTTAAATGGGGTTACAAGGCTCGTAAGTGCTAAAGTTTCCCTTTACCTACTTGATAGGTTTCTTTGGGGACCGGAGGCCGCCTCAGGCTCTCCCCAGGGAAATGCAGAAACGTGGACAAGCTTTCTCACCTGCTTTCTCCAAAGGGCCGGCCCAGCCCCCGATGGCAAGAACTGAGTGATCGCTGCCCTCAGCACATGTTGAAGGCATTCTAGCTCATTTAAGCAGATGGTAGTTGAAATAATTAGGAAGTGAATGTGGGCGTTGGCTTTTTGTTTTTATTTAGACCAGTTTTAGTAAAAGAACAACCATTACAACATTTAAGCTCTTTTAACAAAACAAGCCAAAGAAATATGATTCTTTAGTTTCACTATTTGAAAGAGCATAAGTAAAAGTTTGAAACTTTAAAATTATTCATCTGTCTTTTTATTCACAGAGTAGAAGGGACAGAAACTTCATTTTTTTTTTTTTTTGGCTTTTAATTCCCATGCAGTCTGTTTCAAATGTATTGATCCAAAAAGCTGTTACAAGTAGTAGATGAACACAGAAATGCCTGTAATAGTTATTCTTTGTTTCTACAGTTAATTGTTGGTAAACTGGTGACTCTCCATTTTGAAGGCATCTTGTCTTCAGTGAAGGAGTCTTCTTAGGTCCAAGTATTGAGACAGTGGAGGGAAGATGGAGAAATGAATCCTTTTATGGGGCTGGGGAGGGGGTGGTATTACTGGGGCCTAGGGTTCTAGTAAACTCCCATGGGGCCAGATGGCATGCTCTCTCTAGTGGCTTTTGAGCTACAAGAGCTAACATGTGCTGCAAGTAACTATAGACTGATCAACAAAATGACAATGCGATAGCTTTTGTTTTATGATTTTGTTCAGGGAAAGGTTCAAATAGAAATTCACCTTGAAACTACTTATTGTTTCATTTTTGCGTAAGATTGGAATTTAAATAAACATTTTCTCCTCTTGTTTTTCCTAATGATAGGTACCACATTAGAGAATTCTGTTCATCTTGGTATTTTAAAAAGCGACAAACTTATGAAGGTAACTCATGGTCCCTAACTCAAAGGTAATGAATGACTGGCATGCTGCGAAAGCCCAGGGGCCTTCCCCTCCAGCCCCACGCACCCAGTTTCTCTCCATTAGTATGTTCCTTATACAACACGCCCTCCACAAACACCCCAATCACGGCACGCAGTGCGTATTATAAGGTAGTCTTCTTTTCCCTTTTCAACCTATCCTTACTGATCAGTAATTATACAACCACCTTATTCTTTCTTAACAGATGCTGTAGTAATCCATTGCATGGATATACCACAATTTTTCCATTTTGTTATTAATTGACATTTAGGGTATTTATCAGTAGAGAAAAATGGATGAGAAATGAATTTGCTGGTCAAGGCATCTGTGGCATGATGATTTTTTCCTAACATCTTATTATGAAAAATCTCAGACATACAATGAAGCTGAAAGAATCGATACTGAACATCCATATAGCCGCTGCCTGGATTCTACTGTTAACAGTTTATCCTACTTGCCTTTTCACTCCTCTCTCCGCCTATCTGTCCTTCCCCCTTCTTTCAGAATGGGTATCAGAGAGGGTAGAGGGTAGAGGGTAGAGTAGATATAGAATTATATCTATGTGATATAGAATTCTCTGCTTAAGGAGATGAGGCCTGAGAAATCATTTACAATTTAAATAAGCTTGCTGGCCTAAGAATTTGATTCATATCAAATAGCCCAATGCGGAACCTCAAGTAGGTTCTTGAACAAATAATCCTTAACAGTAGAAAAATTAGGGCCTACTATTTCAAGAGTATTTGTAGACGGGGGTTTGAATCAAGCCCAGCTGGACCTGGGCTTACTCATAAACAAAACAATTTTGTAGAGCTGGAGTAAGTCTTTCATTAGCAAATGTGAAAAATACATCAAAATTAGTTGCATGTGAGAGAAGGGAAATGTCTTGCTTGTCTCATGATAAAATAAGTGGCATTTTTCTCTAAGTTGCGAAATAACGCTTAGGTACTTTCCATGGCTTGTGTGCAGCTGCCATTTTGGTTCTTCGTGTCCTCCATCAACTGGCATTTGAGTAAATTTCACGCGTAAACTATTGCTGTCTAGGAGGATGTGCATACCAAATAAGTGACAGTATATGTGACAGGAGTTTAGTAGTGAAAGGGGTGTCTGGAAAGACAAAATAAGAAATGTTAACTAAAAACAGAGAATGATGAAATAAAACGAGGACAGCGTGAGCCGTGATGGTCGTGCACTGCACGGATTAGCGTAATAGCGTCATGCTCGGTACCGCCAGCTATTCTTTGGAGTTGGGTGAACATTTTGGCTTTTCTAGAGTCTTTAAACTGCCTTTTTTCTGTCTGTGGTAATTGTTTGGACCTGTATGCCTTTACTCCAAAAGCCAGAGTAACTTTTAATTAACTCTCCTGTGGCATTTTGAAATAAATATATTGTGCCTTTTCTCCCAAATTGAGAGAAGGAACAGAATAGAAAAGAAAATATTTGCGAACTATATATATGATAAGAGACTTGTATGCAGTATATATAAAGAAACTCTTAGAACTCAATCATAAAATAACAGATCACTCAATTAAAAAAAAAAGAGACAAAGGATCTGAATAGACATTTCTCTAGAGGAGTTATACAATGGCCAATAAGCACGTGAATAAAAAAATGGCCAATAAGCACGTGGATAAATAAAATACGCGTGCAGCAGAGTAGTATTTGGCAATAAAAAGAAATGAAATACGTGATACATGCTACAGCTACAAGGTTTCGTGGGTGAACCTTGAAGTCATGCCGTGTGAAAGAAGCCAGACACAAAAGGCCACATATAGCATGATTCCTGTGATATGTATGAAATGTGTAGAATAACCACATCTATAGAGACAGAAGGTACACTAGTTGCCCAGGGCTGGGGATAATGGGAGAATTAGGGGTTTATAGCTAAAGAGTACTGAGTTTGTTCTAAAGTTGATTCTGGTGCTGGTTGCACAACTCTGTGAATGCACTAAAAACTAGTGAATTGTACATTTTAAAATGGTGACTTGTAAATGAATTACATCTCAATAAAGGTGTTATAAAAATTACTAACAGAACTGGAAAACTACAAAATAACCAGCCCATTACTGTCGTAGCTTTTTTTCTTAAAATTAACCCTGGAGAGGCCTCAGGTTTTCCTCGGTGAAAATTATTTATGCGCTCCATCTTCCAAAAAAATTGCTTACTCATTATATTTTGATAGGGCTTGACACCACACTTTCTGATACTAAGTGGGTTTTATTATCATCAAGTTTCTGAGAAATCCTGTTATGTGTTAGAGATAAAGTGCATTTCAATTATCCTTTAACAGATTTTCATCAATATTTAAAGCCATCATTGTGGTTTTGTAGCCCTGTTCTTAATACTAATGGTTTTCAGGGAATAGGTTTGAAATTTTTTTTTAAAAATTGGCGAAGATATGATTAATAGTACTCATTTTTTTTCTCTATTGATTTTTTAAAAAAGGTCTCTGTTAACATTATGTGCCCGACTAGTAGATGGCAGTTTAATATCTGACATAAAGTGGAGGTGGAACTAGTAGTCATGCATAATGTCACGTTAGAGTGATCATTTTGCATGTAGTTTGCTATTAATACTTCTGTAGTGCGTTATTTGGGTGTATTAATGGCTTTAAGAAGGTTCTGCACTAATCAAATTTAACAAAGAACATTTCCTAAAACTTCATCATGAATTTTTTAACAAACTTAATACCTATGGATTATACTTAAGACATACCGCTCAATGGAATATATTACATATGAGAATGAATTTTAAAATTTCTTGAAAGAATTTTAAGAGTCCTTCAGTATTACTTTGTAAGTTCCTAAAATCTGAATTAGGCTTAGAGTGTGACATCAAACTGTAACCCCGAAAATGGACAACCCATTTCCCCTTAATGCATTACTTAAAAAAAAATGAAAAGTATTACATGTGCATTATTTTGATTTTTAAAGTATCATGAAAAGCAACACATCTCTAATCTCTCTCCCAGAGAGAAAATAATTGTTTTGGTTCTTGATAACTTTTGAATAGTATGTAAATTAACAGCTTTTAAAATAAACCTTATCAAAGTAAAACATACATTCAGAAGGTATGCAAAGCATAGATGTTTAGGCTTTAATGAATTTTCACAAAGTGAGCATCTGTGCTGCCCCATCTAGATCAAGACAGACTATTTCCAAGCACCCCAGAAGGCCCTTACCCTCAGCAGTCACCGCCATCCTGATTTCCAGCACTAGGGATTAGCTTCGCCTATTTTCGAACTTTATATATAAATGGTTTCCTGAAGTCTGTGTTCTTCTGGCACCTTCCTTACATTCTGTCTGTGAGACTCATCTGTGTTGCTGTTTCTAGTAGTAGTTCATTCTCATTTCTGGATGGTATGAATGTATTAGAATGTATCCACTCTTCCGTTGAGAGAAATGTGTGTAGATTCCATTTGGGGGCAATTACAAATAGCCTTGCTCTAGACATCCTTGTCCTTTGACTGCACATATGTACACACTTGGGTAAAATCCTAGGGCTAGAATTAACTGGGTTAGAAGGCATCCATATTGCCAAAGAGGTTTTCAGAGTAGCTGTACCAACTTGTTCTTTCAAAAGCACAGTACTTGATTTATCAACCTTAGACTAAAAGATAAGGATTTAATTCCCTTAACCTGTTCATCTCCTGCTTTGATACTTTAAATTATTTTTAGTTCTTCAGTTGGATATTGTAATTTGAAATCTTTGTTCTCCCATTAACTTTGGAAAGTAGCTTTTGTCCACTTGTTATAAGAGAAAAATATCAGACACCTCCCCCCTCAACTGTATTATTCAAAACAAGAAGAAGCCCTTTTTCATACAGAGAAGAAATGTACAAAACTTAAATTTGTGCTACATCATATGATCAAACAGTGTTAACAAGGGGGGGGGGAAACAAATGGGTTAACAGTATGGAAGAGGTAATAAGGTAAAATTACTGATTTGAGGATAAAATACTAAAATAAAGCTATGTGTCCCATCCCTACCATTTGTATTAGTTAGGGTAGGATAGCTGCTTAAAACATTATTCTCAAAATTTCTGGCTTAACATGAGAGAAATTGATTTTCTTGCTCCTCTGTTAGTTGTTAGTGGTTTTGTTGTGGCCATTGTGTGTCTTTTTGTGTCTGGCTTCTTTCACACAGCATACTGATTTCGAGGTTCATACATGAAACCTTGTAGTTTAATAATAATAGTGGCAGGTGTGTTCTTTGTAAAAGCGTGACCGTCCTTGTATGTCTGTGGGTTTTAGGGATCCAGGCTGCTTTCATCTCAGGGTCTTAGAGACTTCTGCATGCAGCCAGAATGGGGGAAGAGGTGGTGGAGAGAGCAGGTGTACTTCTAAGAGTAAAAGTCTTGTTGCAGGAGGGACAGTAACCACCTGGGCTCACGTTCTGCTGGTGGGAACTTCACATGGGACTCCTACTAGATGTAAGTGGCTGGGAGATGGAGTCCCTGGCTGAGCACTTGTCTGGCCGTGCCAGCTCCACGGGACATTGAGAGACCACGGGCGTTTGCTGAATAGCTGGTGAACCAGCTTATACCATCCCCTTGAAGACAAGACCAGAATGATTTTTTTTAATTGAAGTAAAATTGATATAACGTTTTGTAAGTTTTAGGTGTACAAATTATAATTCAACATCTGTTTACATTATAAAGTGATCACCACCATCCAGACCAGAACAATTAATGTCCATTAACTTGGGATAATTTCACATCTGTTAAGATGCTAATTAGTGGTGAGTTTTTATAGGGAAATAAGTTTAGATTTACAAATAAATGGCATTTCTTGCTTCCTTTGGTACCAGTTAATTGTGTGATTTGTTTTAACTTGAATTTTCTTCTACTTTACAGTTAGGTTACCACTCAGGGAAACTTAGGAACTACAAACCACTAGAAAAAACTGTCAACCTGTGGTGTGCCATTGGTTGTAAACATCGATTACATTTGATTTAAACCCCTTTTCCATCTTTTTTCTCCTCCCTTCCCTCTAGTTTGTGATTGGCACAATGGAAGAAGCTGGAATGTGTGGGCTTGGGGTGAAAGCAGATGTGCTACATAATTCTCAATCAAATGACATTCTTCAACGTCAAGACTCGCATTGTGGTGGCACAAGTGTCAAGCATTCACTGGAAGAGGATGAAGGCAGTGACTTTATAACAAAAAGCAGGAGTTTGGTGAGTCCAGCGTACTGCACACAAGAGTCAAGAGAGGAAATTCCTGGGCGCGAAGCTCGAACAGACCCCCCTGGCAGCCAGCAGGACCCCGAGTGCGGCAGGAACAAAGACAAACCCTAGGTAACAGTCTGCGCGGCGGTTGGACGTTTGCACGCTGTCATGTACTTGCCCGGTGGTTACGAGCGCGGCCAGCGGCGAGGTCGGTGGTGTTTAGCTACTACATCTGTTCTCTGTAGTGGCTCCGTCGGCCTGTCGGCTGCAGGCACGTGCAGGAGGCGAAGATAGCAAAGTACAAAGTTCTCTCTAAATGATCAACAATTAGCTTCCGTGAAAACATTTCGGACCCGACTTGGCAGAATTAAACTGGACGTGCCTTATTTGTATCTTTTAATATAGTCTGACCAACATTTACTGTGAAAACTATATATTTGATCTCTTTATTTAAAAACAACATAGTGTCATCTCTAGGTCAGAGAGTGGGTTAAGACTGGCCTTCAGGGTCTGTTTTCTTTCTCCTGTGTTTGAGATTTCGGACTAAGAATGTGACATGTCGACTCTCATTATGACAGCTCAGTCCCCTTTTATTGTAGCCTTACTGGTTGCCCCCAAGGCTTTATATTGATTATGCCTAAGATTAACAGCACTTGATTTGAATGGTTTCTGTATGCTAAATTAGAATTATCCTTATTAAATCCATTTTCTGCTACCTTGGGAAACTTAAAAATATATAGAAATACAAAAATAATTTTAATTTCTTCAAAGTCAGCAGTCCCAGTTATATGTGTAAAAACAGATGGAGTTTTACAAAGTTACACATAACATTACCATGTGACCCAGCCATTCTACCTCTAGGTATGTGCCCAAGAAGATTCACGACACGTCTCCACGCAAACCATATACACCAGTGTTCATGGCAGCATTTTTCTCACAGCCAGAAAGTCGAAACAAGAGTTACCCATCAACTGATGAATGAATAAGAAAACATAGTATATTCGTACAGTGGAATGTGAATCAGCTATTCACAAAAAGGAATGTAGTACTGATACAGCCAATGTGGATGCACCTTCAAAAAAATTAAGCTAAGTGAAGGAGACCAGACACAAAAGGCCATGTATTATTCGACTCCAATTTATGTGGAACGTTTGGAATTGGCAGATCCATGGAGACAAAGTTAGAATAGTGGTTGCCTGGAGGAAGGAGTAGCGGGGAGTGACTGCTGTTGGGCATGGGGTATGTTTTTGGGGTGGTGAAAATGTTCTAAAGTTAAACAGTGGTGATGTGGTTGCCCAACTTCGTGGCTATACTCAATTGTATACTTTAAAAAGGTGAATTTAAAAAATAATTTGATTAGCGTTGGCTGTATTTCATTCACAGTAAAATGTTGATAGCAGAACATGTAAGTTCAACTTCAGTATCACAAACAGAATTCTTCTCCTTGTTAGAGTTTACCAGTGAAGGACAGGGGTTCCCACCCCTCTCCGTGCATGTGTTCTGTACAGGTCGGCTCCTAGGCGGTAATCGGACTTAGACATAGTCATCAAAACATCCCTTCTATCCTTGATGGGGAAAGGAAAAAGTCAGTAGGTGAGACTCATTACCAGGAAAAGGGTGAATTTTATCGTATGTGAATTGTATATCAAAAAAACCCCAGTGAGTGTGAGTTTGAAAATCATAAAAATTTTAAGTTGCATTACATTTATTTCCAATTATAGTCAGTAATCATGTTCAGTCATCTCTTTTAAAATTCTTATTGGCCTTAGGCTGAATGAGAAAAGGTTTTGTTACTAAAATTTTATGTAGATAGAAAAATATTCTATTTTGAAGTCAGCCTTTTTTCCTCATAGCAGTTTGTATATCATATACCAAAGTCATGTTAATATATTTTAAAATGAAATAGCCTATGTGTGAGTGAACATTCTAAAAAATAAAAATGATACCTACCACTCAGCTTAAGGAATAAAACATTACCACCTAGGAAGACCAGGTGCTGTAGACGTAAAAAATAAAAAATAAGGGATTGTAAATTGACAAGGTCCTTGCAATCTGAGGTCAACCAAGGGTTGCCTCGCCTTAAAAAAAAAAAGTATAGAGAAAATAAAAAATAATTTTAAAAAATAATAAAACATGACCACTTATTTTGAAACACTGCTTATCCCCTCCTCTCTCAGCCACTTGCTTTCTCCCTGCCAAAGTCTTCAAATACTGTTGTTTTTAAGCTCTTTTCCCTGAGGGAAGAGCGATCTTGACATCTTTTTTATTTACACCGAACTTGGTTAACAGAGTATACTTACTAAATCATCAGAAATTATTTCATTTGCTCATAGGAAAAGATAATGTGTCACATGTAATCATGTGCATCTTATGCAGAGTACCCACTGAAATTCCCTTTGAACTTGCTTCTTTGTTGGTATTCGGTTAAGAGGAAGCTTTTAAAAATGTTCTGCCCTTTGTAACTTGCCCTTTGTCTTAACTTGGATATCAGTGGTTAAGCAAGAGTTCTTACAAATAGCTAGCAGTCTTAGTGAGTAAAGAAATTTGGGGTGGAGGTGGGGTGGGAGGGGTGCCTGCTAATACCGAATTTAAAAATAGCTCTCTTACTTTAGCCTGTAAATCACTTATTTCTAGTTATGGGCATAAATCATTTTACTCTGGATTTCAAACAGAGGAAGTCTTATGTAGAATTTCCGGGTTAGATTGATCTCATTCTTCTTCCAGGACTTATTTCTTATCTTGTTCATCATCAGGAAAAGAAGTTTTATTATTGATGCAAGCGCTAAACACCCTTTCAACTCCAGAAGAGAAGCTGGCAGCTCTCTGTAAGAAATACGCCGATCTCGTGAGTATTAAATCAAGGGACTGAGTGAGATCCATATGAAATATAGCAAAATGTGTATGTGCTTGATAAGCATTTTAAGGTATGATTTTGGTGTAGCTTTAAATGTAAAATTATATTTTATTACAAAATTGAAGAAGAGAATCCAATTTCTTGGCTTTTTTGTTGCTTGTGTGACATCATTTTATAAGGTGATACTGAGAGAACAGTATAATGCTAAGCTGTGGCATAGATTTTGTAAAACTCAGTCTTGGAGTAATTCTAAGTCAATATTTTCATTCACGTATTACGATGCTTTAAGTCATTCGGGGTGTAGTGGTTCCCATATATTTCTCCCAAGGGAATTCAAGAGCTAAAGGCTGTAGCCTTTGTGATTGAAATTGTGAGTTAGGTGAAATAGTCTACTAAAACAATACCAAGACTCAGGAAATTTTTATTTAGCATCTGCTATGTGTCAGACATTACTTTTTCCATCTTGCAAAAAAATTGACCTCATTTTTTTTGGCTTATGTTATTTCGAGTAGCATTAATTCTCTTTTTAAAATTAAGAAAGCTGTCTCAGCATAGAAACTGCCATCCTATTTAAGCCAAAGAATGGGAAAGTCATAGAACCCTTGAAGTTAGAGTCGTGGGAAACTTTTAGAATTCTAATATAAATGCTCAAATTAATGTCTTTTGTGAAATGCGTATTATGTGAATTATCATTGACAATTTATATGCATTTTCATCTCTTGTTAAAGCATGTCATAAACACTACTTTTTGCCAGTGACTAGCTCTAAAAATGGATTCTGTTTATTGCCCAAAGAATTACAGTTACTTTCCCTCAGCTTGTAGAAGGGTCTGTGTATGTCCACATGTAACTGGCATTCAGCAGTCAGGCATCTTCCATTCGGAGCAGCAGGAAACCCTGTGCATCAGTGAAGATGGCCTAGGACACATACAAAAGTGGCAGAAAACACAGTGTGGTCAGACTGGCGGCTTCAGGAAAAGAACACTTCCATTGGCTCTAGAAGACAGTCCCTATTCGTTCCATCCACGTGAGGAGAATCGTGAGACATGGTGGAAAAAGAAGACGAGAACAAAAAAGGGGGAAAAATGGAGAAAAGAGTAAAAGAGAGAACAAAAGCACTGTAGGGGGTTAACTTTCTGACTACAAGGGATTAGGAGAAGAAAGGGCAAATAGTCACCGAGGGCAGGCCGAGGGCAGGCCGCCTCAGACTCACACAGATCACTGGGACTTAAAAGGCACATTCTGGTTCACCAGGTCTGGGTTGGGGCCTGAGAGTCTGCATTTTAACAAGCTCCCAGGTGGTGATGAGATGATGAGGATACTGTCCACTTTTGGATCACAGTTTAAGTAGCAAGGGTCTAGGGCATTTTTGTCTGTGGTGCATGTGTGTGTTTAAGTACCAGTGATAATCACTAAATCCATCTTAGGATGTGACACATTGAAGGCTTGTCTAGCGAGTAACCTCTCTGATTTAGATTTGTGCCGAAATATGAAGGAGGAATACATTTTCAGAAAATGTTCTAAAGCTTGATTTCTTTTTAAAAATATTTATTTAAATTAGTTTCAAGTATACAGTACATTGGTTAGACATCTATATAGTTCATAAAACGATTCCCCTAATTGCTCCATCCCTCCCCTGGCCATCCACCTATAAAGCTTGATTTCTTGAAAAACTCTTTTTGAGACAAATATCGGTTATATGGCAGTGAGACCATCAAGGGAGTAATAGCCTTTTCCCAAAGATTATTCAGACAACGTCCCTTTTGCCATCTCTGTCCTCTGCCCTTTTTGTGACAGCATCTTTTGACATCACTAATTCTTGTCGCACGGACATGTAGAAAATTCCTGTTGAGTAGGTGGAGCAGTACACCGCACTGTCATAGGGATTGTCTGTCTGGGAGACCTTATGGCGGCCCCATTCACCAGTTAACATGGGTACATGACATTGTCGCATTTCACTTGCTAAGTGTGGCTAGCGTTAGGCTTGTAACATGGTCCTTAAGTACACTATAGTGCTGTTCTTTCCCATTCCTTAGTTTGTGTAGATTATTATAGCTAATAAGAAATCTTGGTATCTGCTCAGGTAGGTATATCTTCCTTCTTACCTTTTCATCAGAAGTATCTTGGCTATTCTTGGCTCTTTCTATAAAGTTTTAGATTGAACTTATTCAATAGCTGAGTAGTATTCCATTGCATATATCCATGCACTATGTCTCAAATTAATTTTGTTTTTGTATGATACTTTGCAAAGTAATCTTATTACAGACCACGGGCTGCAGTATTTCATGGACTCTAAAGGTACATTTCGAGGAGAATTTCTGTCCTCATGAAATTAAAGGATCTTAAGTGGATATCCTCATGGAAAAAAAATTGATCCTTACGTGTCATACACAGTGATCAATTTCAAATGAATTATGGACTTAAATATCAAAAATGAAGCTTTATAATTTTTATTTATCAATTAGATTTATTTAGATAATAGGTGAATATTTTTTTTCAAACGGATTAAGAGAAGGCTTTCTTAGAACAAAAAGCATTTGGAAAAATTGCAAAAATTGGCTATATTGAAATTAAGATTTTCTGTTCATCAAAAGACACTTCAAAAGAAAGTGAGAAGACACATTAGAAACTCGGGAGAACATATTTCTAATAGATATAGTCAACAGAAGATTTAGTATCAAGAATATGTAAGGAACACCTGCAGATAAATACGAAAAGGTTTATAACCCAGTGGAAAACTAGAGAAGAAACATGTAAGAGCTATTTCACCATAGTGGAAAAACATAACAGATACCTTAACATAAAGGTGCATAAACACACGAGAGATGTTTAAACTAATTACTGATCAGGGAAATGCACACCAGGACCACAATGAGATACCATTTTTGGCCATTGTAGCAGCAAAATTAAGAATTCTGATCGTACTGTTTTGGAGAGGATTTGCATCTACATGCTCTTTTATAGATTGTTAACAGGAGAAGAAATTTGCCAGCTGCTCTGGAAAATAGCTTGGCATTGTCATGTGAAATAGAACATAGAGAAATCACTGCCCGGCGACTCCACTTCTGGGTTTGCACCCAAGAGAAATTCTCGCATGTGTGTACACGGAAACACATGTGAAAATGTTCATGCTATTGTGAATAATAAAACCTGGAAACAACCCAAATGCCCATTGACAAGAGAATGGATCAACAAAGTGTGTGGTATGTTTTTCAAAAAGTGGAATATTATACAGCCTGTGGGCCAAGTGCAGAGAGGCCTGTTTTTGTACTGCCCACGAGCTAAGAATGGTTTTAACAATTTTCAACTGTTATTTAAAAAAAGATGACACAACAGATACCATATATGGCCTGCAAAGTCTAAAATATTTACTTTTCTGCCCTTTTATAGAAAAAGTTTGCTGACCCCTGATCTGTAGCTACATGCGAGCGATCTGAATGAGTCCTAGCGGTATGAGTTCTAGCTTTGCTGTCTAAAATAGCTGTTAGCCACAGGTGGCTACTTAAGCTTAAATTAATTTAAAGAAAATAAAAAGTTCCATTCCTTGGTTGCACTAGCCACAGTGATGTCAAAACAACAAAAACCAAAATGGTTTCTTTTAGGACCACACACGGATGATATGAGATGAAGGGAGCAAAGGAGCAGTGAACCCAGGACTTAGGGTTGTGGTTACCTCGAGTTGGGGAGGGCTGGGACTTCCGGCGTTAGAGACTGTGCGCACAGAACCAGCAGCCTCTTGGAACTGTGCTGCATCCCGTGGCCCATAGTAAGATTAGATTACTTAGCAAAGTATTATACGGAAACAAAATTAATTCAAGATGTAGTACGTGGATATATACAATGGAATGCTACTCAGCCATAAGAAAGGGTGAAATACTGCCATTTGTGACAACATGGATGGATCTTGACAGTATCATGCTAAGTGAAATAAGTCAGACAGAAAAGGAAAAGAATCATGATTTTACTCATGTAGGATATAAAACAGAAAGCAACAAATGAAGGAACCAAACAAACAAACAAAAAAAGGTATTTTTTTAAAAGCTGCTTGTAAGGAAGTTTGGTATGTTTTGATAGGCCACGAGGTGTCACTCTTGCTCTTAAAATTGTGACTCAGCATCATTTCCTTCAGTAAAAGGTCCATAAGGCTGCCAATCTGTTGGTGTCGATTAAATCTTGAAATAGACTCTTGCTCCAAACGTAAACTTGCAGTGATTCCCTTCTCCCTCGAAAAAACCCTGAGCACTGATTATGAAGTTCTGATTCGGAGGACTGTTTCATTAAAGTAGCCTGTGTTGTATTCAGAAAAGTAACACTCAGTGTTGATTTCTAAACAGTTTTCTGAAAACATCTTTTTTGTTGTTTTTAATAAGAAAATAGATTGATTGTTTTGCTACTGTAATTTTTTTTTTGCTTACTTTCCTGTCATAGCTGGAAAAGAGAAGGTTGGCAGAGTAGAATGGCATGAAACCATTGAAACTAAAATCTTACACTATGTTTGGTTATTGATGATGTGTTCCATAGCTCCTACTGTCATTCTTCCAGCTGTAACTCAGAGGTTTGCACTGTACTTCCTGAATGTAAAGTGCTTATTGATTTTAGCTGGAGGAGAGCAGGAATGTTCAGAAGCAAATGAAGGTTCTGCAGAAGAAGCAAGCCCAGATCGTGAAGGAGAAAGTCCACTTGCAGAGTGAGCACAGCAAGGCTATCCTGGCGAGAAGCAAACTAGAGTCCCTCTGCAGGGAACTTCAGCGTCACAATAAGACGTTAAAGGTTAGTGGTTTCTTTTCTCTCTTTTACAGGAGGTGCTGACTCACCTCGTTTTGTAATCACCGTGTACCTGTTTAAAATAAGTGCTCGTCTCTCCTTGGAGGAGACAGAGCTACCACCTTGTTTTCCGTTTTGCTTGGCATGCTGCTGCTTAACGCCCCTCACACTTGGTCGTGGGACTCTAGATGACATTTGATGTTTAGAGCAAGCTCTCCTGCTTGGAGCCGCGGCTTAGGCAGCTCAGAGCTGCCAGTTTTCTGCTGAGCACCGATGTGGTTAATTACATGTCTGAGAAGCGAACATGGAATGAGAAGTGAGTGGGAACAGACTTGAGGCAGAATGAGCCTGGGGAGGGAAGGCACGTGCTGAGCTCACCCCGTGCCGTTGGCTGATCGGCGTTGGCCCTGCCAAGCTGCCCTGACCCCGCCCCCACAACTACCCAGTTCCTGGGACTTGCCCACGAGTAGGGAAAGAAGGAAAAGACAGAGACTCGGGGCGCAGCCCCATCCTCGTGGGCAGTTTGTTTGATTCTGACTGCTGTGATGTCCTCAGACTCCCCCGCCAGCAAAGCGCCGGGCCCTGGAACATAGAAGCACTCAGGAAACCGGTCGTCACCTGATGCGAGAGCGCATCGTTTTTCCTTGGCCTTTGAACCCTTGGATTTACGTGTTAAAGTAGTATTTTTTCCCCATAGCAAATCAATACTTTGGACTGGACTGATGACTGTTTAGATGCGTCAAAGACTTTTAACTTTTGTATGCTAGCAAGAGTTGGAAGTAGGCTTTTTAAGATACAGATTCCACTTGTCCCCTTGTCCTCCAGGAAGTAGAAGTTGCGACCCAGCAAGTAAGGTACAAGAAGGGATCTCTCCCTTGAGGCTGACTTAAGAGGCTGCCTCGTGGCGCCAGCGAGGAGGTATTTGGAAACATAGCTGGAGGGGCTGGCTGCGTGGACAAGCTCCTGCCTTTCACTGAACCGAATTTGGACGGTCACATAGCCCTTATTTTACCGCAGGGCAGTTTGTGTGTGTCTCATTTTTCTATCTACTGAGGAAAAAGATGCTTTTAAGTTTGAGGAAACTTCTGGTCATAAACAAAGGGAAAGAATTACAGTTCAGAAGCAACACTTTAGAGGCAGCAGTAAATGAACCCACACAGCAGCAGCTTCTTTTGGGAGCATCTTATCCATAGGTCTTTACCATTAACAAATTATTTTCATAATAAGGAAGAAAATATGCAGCAAGCACGAGAGGAGGAAGAAAGACGTAAAGAAGCAACTGCACACTTCCAGATTACTTTGAATGAGATCCAGGCACAGCTGGAACAGCATGACGTGCACAACGCCAAACTCCGCCAGGAAAACATCGAACTGGGAGAGAAGCTGAAGAAGCTCATTGAGCAGTACGCGCTGAGGGAGGAGGTAAAGGCGTTTTGCTTCCGCAGCTTCTTGTTATTAGCTAGAACTCTGCACCATTCACTACTAAAGATGTAAAACTATCATCACACGGCGTTTTAGAACCTCTGTATGTGCGTCGTGGGAAGTGGGCATTTATTAGGAAAGGCTGGGCCACCACATGAACAGAAGGCCTCTCCGTTCAGGCCGTCACTCGATGGCACAGGAGTCAGTGGATTTGGGTACATGAGGCAATTCCTTGGAGACATGTTAAGTACTGCTTGTCTTCATGTGATACTGGAAGATTGTGATTTTAGCATCCAGATTTTTTTCCCACTTATCTAGACTGATAACATTTGGCCCCAGAACGGCCCGTCTCTCAGACACCCGTGATAATCTATACAGTCGACACCACCATTGCATGACACCAATATTTCAGATTTTTTTTTATCGGGGTTGTATGCTGTTTGGGAAACACTACGTACCTATTTCTAAACCTTCATACATATACCCATTGAAGTAAACAGTCTACTAAAAGGATCCATGGCTGCTCATCTTGGTCATTGGCCTCCAAACCAAGACTTTTAAGATTGTGGCATCTTCTATTGGTTACTTTATCCAGTTTTCAAGGCAAAGTTTATATTAATTTGGAGTTTTACATACAGCCCTTCAAAAACTGTTTGTTTTTGAAATGATTTTATTTTAGCCCTTGTCTGTCTTTCGCCTTTTAAAAAATTTTTTATAATGAAAAATGGCAAACTTAGAGCAAGTATATCACCTGGCTTAAGCAGAAGAAACCATAATTTTAGCTATATTCCTGTCACTCCCATGGGTTATTTTGAAGCAAATCCAAGGTGTCGTATTATTCCACTCATAGATATTTAAGGGCATACCTCACAAAGATACGGATTATTTTTTAAGCATACCCATAATATCATTATCACACCTAAAACATTAACAGTAGCTATTTAATATTAAATACCTGGTTGTTCCATCCAGCCCCCTTTTTTAAAAGAGCTTTTTGGATCACAATTGTAATAAAGTCTACCCTGTCCCTGGTTGACATGTCTCAGGTCTCTAACGTAAAGATTTCCTTTTCTTTCTCTTTTTTAATTCTTACAGTGTATTTATTGAAGAAACTGTTCTAGAGAATAAACTTTCTATTAGATTATAAAGCCCTCAGTTTTGTTACAATTATTCTTTTAGTTTTGTGGTTTAATATGATAGTCTGTCACATCATGGATGCGGAAAATTTGAAAATGGTATGTTTAGATCATGTTACTTGTCTTATTTTATGGGATGTTCTCTCTTTGGTCAGGAAGAGTTACTCTTTCTGCATCTGAGAAGGGATGTTACGATAACTTTATTTTACATGAATAACGCTTAAGAGTTCCATTTTGGGGAATAATACCAGCCTTTTACCAAATGTCTGCTGCGTGCCTGCCACCCACACCTTACCTAGTGTAACCACCACGTGGGCTTTTACAGCTCTAAGTGTGGGCGCAGTCACCCCCCAGAGGTGGGGGAACTGGTCAGTTCAGCAAGGGGGGAATCGGCCTGGGGCCGTTCCCGCCATCACAGCATGCTGCCTCCAGTTGAGACATTTGGCGAGAAAAATGTCCAGGAATTGTGTGTGATGTGCGAGTTAACAGTTTGAGCTCCTTATCCGTGTCTTTTATCTTGATAACAGTTTGAGCCTCCTTGTCATTGTTGGGCAGAAATAGGAAGTGCAGGCTGGCTGCCGAGGCGCCCCTCCGAAAGGGATGGGGGAGAGCACAGGCCGTAGGGGAGGGCTCCGCTCCCCGGGTGTGGGACTGCGACCCACTGCTTTTGGCTCTGGTGGCATTAGCGGGAAAAGCAGGGTAAGAAGCAAGGCGTTCTAACTCCTGTCACGTTTCCTCAACATTGTGTTCCTCTTTTGTTAAGTGATAGAAATTTGACTTTTCCCTTAGCATATCGATAAAGTATTCAAGCATAAGGAGCTGCAACAGCAGCTCGTGGACGCCAAACTCCAGCAGACGACGCAGCTGATAAAAGAAGCCGATGAAAAGCATCAGAGAGAGAGAGTTTGTAAGTTCTGTCTCTTAAAGAAATTATTGCCCAATGGCGATCAAAGCCATTTAAAGACACATAAACTTATTCTACATTTAATGTAGCACCTGGGTCACGATAATTGGGTTTTTTTGCTCGAGATCGAGACGGGTGTGTGTGTGTTAGAAAGCATTCGGCTTTTTATTTCTATCACATTTTGTGTATAGAAGATACACTAGTGAGATTAGACCACTGGACTTTTCTGTGCTTAGCATGTTTATTTCACTTTTTAGGTAATGGTCACCAAGTTCAAGAGTTAGACCAGCATTTAGCACATTAACTTTGGCAGTTCGGTTTCATATCAAGCTTATTACCAAACACGGGTCTCATGTAATACTCGCATTTTGTTTTCAAACAAGTATCTTGAAACTAGGGCAACTATTTATTTATTTACTCACATAATTTTCTGATAATACTTCAGAATTTTTTTTATACCCTAATTATTTAGCATTGTTCTCAGAGTATATGCTGAGATGATATTGCCTGTCTATAATTATGAATATGGTAGAATCTCATTGGGTATTTAACACTTGCAAATTCAACTATATGTGCTTAATGCTCCCAAAATAATAAAAATGAGAAGTGGTTATGATAACGAAAACTGTGCCAGCCAGCTTTCCCTCACAGAGCCTAAGCCCCAAGGTGAGCCTGACGTGAATGTCATGCGAGTGCCCCAAGGTTGAGAGAGACACACTGGTCACACAGCGTGGTTCTGCTGTGTAACTGACAGGGCTGTCCCGTGGTGCATAATTGTCTTTTCCAGAGTTGGGATGTAAATTTCATGTACACACACACGCACGCGCACATTACATGTAGATTCTGGTCCGTTTAAGGACTTTTTAAAGCTTATTCGGACTCTGAGTGACACTTTACTTCAGGGACTAAATTCCACAGCTATGTAACGTCACTGTATCATTTTCTTTAACAACCCAAGTACATAAATTTTTTAGCTCCCATTTCCCTCTCCCCTGCTTTTTTAAAAGTGTTCAGAAACCAGGTCTCTGGTTTCATTGCTTCGCTCCTTACCCTTTCACCCTGCCTCATTTTGCCTCTGAGGAGTAGAGGGGCTTTCTGAGTCACCCAGAGAATGTCAAGATTCCTAGTCATGTTTTCTGCTAATCTAGACTTCCCATTCTTTTCACCTAAAACAACAGTTTAACCTGGAGTTTTATAAACCTATTATTAGGCTTCCAGAGTACTTTTTCTAAGCTATAAGATTATTCCTGCATTCCTACGTGTTCACGAGTGGAACAGATCGAAGATACAGGTAACCGGCCCTTGATGTGACAGTATTTTACTTCCAGACCGGTGGCTCTGCTAAAATAATGAGTGGAAGTAACGATTAAGCCTGACTTACCTGATCATTTGACAGCTGTAGTCATATTTATAATTGTGATGAGTGTTTTGCCATCATGTTTGTTTTCTAGTTGTTAAAAGAAGCAACAGAATCAAGGCACAAATACGAACAAATGAAGCAGCAAGAAGTACAGCTAAAACAGCAGGTAACTTGACAGCAGGGGACAGCGGGGTTCGTAAGGAAAACGTGTGCTTCATTCGCTCTGTACCCCGACTCTCCCCTAAGATGCTTTCAGTTGCTCCCAGCCAGAACTGAGAATAGCTCCCTCGTCCCGCCTCTTGGAGTTTTCCTTTCCTTGTGGGGTGACCAGCGTATCCCTTTAGCCCAGGACTTTCCTGGTGTTAGCACTCCAAAGCGCCGTGTCCCAGGAAGCACTTAGGTCTCAGGCAGACGGGCGGTCGGTTGTGCCACCTGCAGTGTCCCCTTTCCAATATCCCAGCTATTTCCTCTGTCTCAGTCTGTTCCCATGTGTCAGCTAGTTTCCAACTGAGGGAAAACTGATAAATCTGCAGATTTTAATTCTTGTGTATTACGTGGAACCATATGAAATTGCTGGTACTTGACTATTTGACCGACAGAATGGCAGTGTCATATAGTTTAACTTAATATCTCTGAAAGTTTGTGCTTTGCGGACACAACCTGTTTTAAAAACTGCCTGCTGGTCACATAGTTCCACTTTCGCATACAGCTGTGAGGGGGTGTTTTTAATGAGGGCCTTCCCGACTTTTCTTTATTTTTTTTTTTTCAAGTATATGATACAGCATTAACCATGGATAACTGCTAGTTTGTACCCTGTGACCAACATCTCACCATTTTTGCCACCCCTTGTCTCTGGGAGCCTCCATTCTACTCTGTTTCTGAGTTTGACTTTTTAAAATTACGCATGTGAAAGAATACAGTATTTGTCTTTGTCTGTCTGACTTAATTCACTGAGCATATGACCTAAAGGTCCATCCATGTTGTCATAGTGACAAGATTTCCTTTTTTTTCTTTTTTTTATGGCTGGATAATATTCCATTGTGTATATACACCACATTTTCTTCATTCATCTGTCAGTGGGCACTTGGGTGGTTTTCTTATTGTGGTTATTGTGTATAGTGCTGCAGTGAACACGGGAGTACAGGTAATCTGTTTAAGATAGTGGTTTCATCTCTTTCAGATACATACCCAGAAGTGGGATTGCTGGGTCATACGCTAGTTCTGTTGTTTAATATTTTGAGGAATCTCCATGCTGGTTTTCAGAGTGGCTGCACCAAGTTCCATTGCCACCAGCAGTATTTGAGGATTCCCTTTTCGCCACATCCTTGCCAGCATTCGTTCTTAATGCTTTTGCTAACAGCCGTTCTAACAGGTGTGAGATGATATCTCACTGTGATTTTGATTTGCATTTCCCTGCTAATTAGTGATGTCCAGCACGTTTTCATCTACTTTCATCTACCTGTTGGTCATTTGTGTATCTTTTTTTTGGAAAAACGTCCATTCAAGTCCTCTGCCCATTTTTAAGAATTTGGATAGTTTGTTGTTTTTTGTTTTTTGGGTTTTTTTTTTTTGCTACTGAGCTATACGAGGTCCTTGATGCAGATGCTTTGTCCTTCCATAGGTTGCCTTTGCACTTCGTTTCTTTTGCTCGTGCAGAAGCTTTTTAGTTCGATATGGTTGTACTTGATTTCTGCTTTTGCTGCTGGTGTTTTCGGTGTCACCCCAAAAAATCATTGCCAAGACCACTGTCAGGGAGCTTTTTACCTATGTTTTCTTCTAGAAATTTTTAGTTTCAGCTCTTAATGTTTAAGTCCTCAATCCATTTCAAGTGAATTTTTGCGAGTAGTGTAAGATAGGGGTCCGGTGCCATTCTTCTGCTTGAGGTCCATTTTCCCCAGCGCCAGTTTTTGAAGAGGCTGTTCTTTCCCCACTGAGTATTTTTGGCTCCCTCGTTAAATATTAGTCGACCATATTTGTGGAGCTCTATTTCTTGGCTCTCAATTCTGTTCCACTGATCTGCGTCTCTGTTTTTATGCCAGTGGTATACTATTTTGATTACTTTAGCTTTGTAGCATAGTTCCAAATCAGAGAGCGTAATGCCTCCAGCTTTGTTCTCTTTCAAGATTGCTTTGTCTATCCGGATTCTTTTGTGGTTCCGTACAAATTTTAAGATTTTTTTTTCTATTTCTGTGAAAAATGCCACCGGAATTTTGATAGGGATTGCACTGAATACATAGATGGCTTTGGGGAGTGTGGACATTCTAATAGTAACTTCTGATACGTGAACACAAGGTACCACTTATTTGTGTCTTCACTCTCTTTCATCAGTGCCTCATAGTTTTCAGTATATAGATCTTTCTAATTTTTTGGTCAAATTTATTCCTAAGTATTTTGATGCTATTATAAATAGGGTTGTTTTCTTTCATTCTTTTTTAGACATTTCATTGTTAGTATATAGAAATGTCACTGATTTCTGTGTGTAGATTTTGTATCCTGAAACTACTGAATTTGTCCTAACCATGTTTTGGTGGCATCTTTGAACTTTCTGTAAGATTATGTCATTAGCAAACAGATAATTTTACTTCTTCTTTCTGATTTTGGGTGCCTTTTATTTCTCTTTCTTGCCTAATTCCAGTACTGTGTTGAATAGAAGTGGTGACATGGGGTACCCTTGCTTTGTTCCTGATCTTATGGACAGGGGAAATGAGGCGTTTGTACCTCCAATTCAGCCTCTTTCAGTGAACTAGATTGCATTGTATTGATAAAAGTATTGATCATTTAAAAAATTTATTATAGGATCAGTTTAAGGACTCTAAATTAGTTCTAAAATGCACTGTCACCATGAGGTTGGCCTGGACCTTTGTGAGTACCTCTTTGGAGTGCATTTCATCTCCAGGCACATTTTTACATGGCGGCGACACGTATTTCCCACAAAGCTAGGGTGACTTAAGAGTGAACATTGAAGAAGTCTTGAATTTTCCACAATAAGTTATGATCATGGCAGAATGCTTCTGAGAGGTTTGAACCCCATATTAGCCCTATAAATTCAGTCGTCCATAAAAATGGAGAAGAGAATCTACGAGGAAAAGGTGTAGAAAGTTTATTCATGGCTTCGGAAGATGGAAAATGGACTTGAATGCTGGCGTCGCTGCCAACACTCGAGTGCAAGGAAGCGGAGGGCATGTTGCCTGACCTGGGTCACCCTAGGTCGTGTTGTGCAATTGTTAGTTTGTTGCCTTTGCCACACCTCTTCCTTCTCCCAGTCCTTAAACGCGCTGTCCTTCTCAAGAATCAGTCTCGCTCTGTGCTCTTACCGTGGCGGATGCCAGCACCTGTTGATGGCCTCGCGGTCTTGGTGCGTCTTGGCCCAGCGCTTTGTAATCCGGCCACATAGGTCCTGCCGTGCTGGTGGTTCCCACCGACCGACTGCCCAGTGCGGGCCGGCGCTGGATTCCCCGGGATGTTCCATCTTCAGTGCACATAGCCCCAGCTAAAGCTGCCGTGACGTCTCGTCTCCCTCACGCGCCAGAGCTGCCCCGCCCCGTCCTTTCTGAGCACCGCCATCGGTCCCACCCCCAGGCCAGCAGCCTTAAAGGCACCGTGGGTGTGTGCCCCTTTACAGACTGCTCACGCGTCCTTGGCACGCTCCGCAGTTTGCACCCGAGGTTTCGTTCGAACTCGCCCTTTTCCGCAGGCATGCTTTGGCGATATTACTGCCACCTCGTCTAGCCTGTTGTCGCTTTCAGTCTGCTCCTCCCTCCCACGTACAGCAGTTTGCTTCTCAGTGCTCCTGGTGCAGCCCATGCCGCCCGGTAACTGGTGGGCTGCTCCCGGCACGTCACGTCCTGCCCCCATCCTGGCCACATGCTCCTGTGTGATCCTCATGCAGCGCTGCTGAAAGTGCAGAGGCATCACTTACGCTATTTGTTGGCCTCTAATGATCTTTTATTGTTTGCTTTCCTTATATGTATTACATGATCTTCAGCAAAACACTTTTCTTGCCCTGGGCCTGTTTCTTCATACTGAAAATAATGTCCCATTAGATGGGCTCTAAACGGTTCTCTTTTGGTGTAAAATAACAGCCTACTCTGGTGGCCTACTGCAGGCCTTGCCCATGTGAAACTTTGAAACTTTCCCCTATGATTCTCTTCTCACCCCTGCTGTCTCTCCCCCCCCTCCCCCCCGCCCCCTTCTCTAAACTCCTGTTGTAGGGGGAGAAAAAGGTGACTCCATATTCTGTATTCTGCTCGGTTTGTCAGCGTTATTTTCCCAGCTAGAATAAAAATTCTATGAGGGTGGGAATTAAAAATCAGTGTTGCTGTGGTGTTGTTTTAGAGTCAAAAGGAAAGTTTATTAGAGAAGGGGTCACACTCCACAGATGGAGCGTGGTCTCCTCTCAGGCAGAGTGAGAAGGACCAATTTTTTTTTTTCACTTACCTGTACTCCCACTGAATTCTTTCTCCCTCAACCAAACCAATTCTTCAGCTTCTGTTCATTTTCCTGCCTGCGTTAAGGAAAAAGATATCCCTGATACCAAGCTAAGAACTGTGCAGGTGATATTCTAAAAGAAATGATCTATTTCCAAGGACAGTTTTTCAAAAAAGGATGGAGGGGAGGTTAGTTCATAAAGGATTAATTGTATGAAATTTATAGGTATACCAAATCTTTCTGATTTTATTGTAAGTGTGGAATGGAGCTGGTAAATGTTTGTACATTTCAAACAGTACGTCCGAAAAGATGGTTAAGTCAACAGAATTTAAGTTTTAGTGCATTTCAGTGAGTTATTAGAGCTTTAGTCATGTATGTCTGGTGTCCAAGGATCGAGTATGTATGTATGCTTATTTCTTTCATTTATATGACAAGTAACATTTAATGATAGTGTTTTTTTTTAAAGTCTTTGGGATTTTAAATCATTTATCTGAAACTCAGAATATTTTATACTTTTTTTCTGTAGCTTTCTCTTTATATGGATAAGTTTGAAGAATTCCAGACAACCATGGCAAAAAGCAATGAATTGTTTACAACCTTCCGGCAGGAAATGGAAAAGGTATTGGCATATTTTTAGTAGAATATTACTTAAAAGGTAATTTACATAAGAAGCTATTTTAAGCATGATCACTAGGATCAGTTTATGTTATGGTACTGTCTTAATGTCATCTTTTCTGATCCTCCAGTGGCATCATATACGGTCATTTTGCCCTCAGTGTACTGCACGTAGCTGGTGATCTCTGTGCTCTTAAAATTCTCTTTATTAAAGTGAATTCCTTTATTAAATACAATTTGTTATTAGAAATAAAGTGGTTTCTTTTTGTTTGTTGTGTGTTTTGTTTTATTCACATCAGGTGATACCCCACACCTTGGAGATTGAATTGTTTAAACACATCCAACCCATATTACGTATTTCGGTTGGTTGATATGTATAAACTGGTGTTTCTGCCTTTTTAGCTTTTCTTTTTCTCTTTACTGTACTCCCACTGAATTCTTTCCCCCTCAACCAAACTGATTTTTGGCTTCTATTTCATTTTCCTGCCTGCGTTAAGGAAAGAGATACTCTTGATAACAAGCTGAGAACCAAAATATATTCATATCCATCCATCCATCCATCCATCCATCCATCCATCCATCCTTAGTTTGGCATACTACCTTTCAAATGGCGGCTTTTTAAAAATGGTGGGTTGGGGAGAAATACAGCACGGCCTGGCACTTGGTAAGCAAGCATTTGAGAGGCGTTGGGCATGACCATTACTAGACCTTAGGTAGCGGGTGGGAGCGTGTACTCCAGGTTCACGTCCCAGTTACATCATACGATGTGTGACCATTGACAAGTTGTTTAACCTTTCTGTGCCTTTCTATTTGTCCCTTGTTAAAAATAACAAAAATGCCGACCCTTCATAAAGTATTTTAGACAGTGCTCGGCCATGTTAGCACTCAAATTACCACCTTCAGATATTTTTAGGCCCAGTAATCTGGAGAATTCAGTGAGCAGCAGATTAGTTATGCCTGCCAGCCCTTTCAGCCGAGGCCGCACTCAGTCCAGAGGCAGCGCAAACGCCTTGGCTGGGCTCCACCATGAGTGTGCTTTTGAGGCCTAACGGGGTTTAAGACGGGGTCTCCCCAATTCATTATCTTTCTGGAGAATCCTCTGGATTGGAACACATTCTTCTCTGCCAGCGGCTAGAGATCCCTGTAGCCCAGTACTGAACTCGGGTCTTCCACGCACCTTCGCACGGCCTTTGTCCCACTCGGTGGCCTTGTGGCACAGTTCTGTAGGTGCTTACCCACGGCGCAGGGCACTGGCTCTGTCTTACCCTGTTTCCCTTCCCAGTGCCTGACTCCCGCCTGACATCAGAGCTGGGGTACAGTGAGAAGTGCATAAAGGAATCCTGGAAACTGGGCTCACTGATGGAGTAGATTCATCTCATTCTGAATCTCTGAGAACAGTTCTTGTAGCATAGGCTTTAATGTTCCTTTTATTTTTGGACCCATTTTATCATTAGCAGTATTTGAAGCTAATGTGAGGGTGACCAAAACTATGACTTTCTACTTTTATCTTTTTCATGGTTACTGGAGTCTTAACTAAATTATGCTGCCTCTACTTCTGAAACTGACGTGGTCTCAGGTTGTAGTAGAACAATTCTAATCTTTCGGGGCGGGGGGGGGGCTGAAGACCTCTATCCTTCCGAGGGTCAGATGAATTAGTTATCTAAGGCAGACAGGAAACTCATGAACATTGCCATTTTTTTCGTACAACTTGGGGAGGAGGTCCGGTCTCCCGCTGTCCTCAGCTGGAATGCAAGACACGCTCTGGCTTAACCGAATTCAGCGTGGCGTCTTGACATCTTCCACATGTGTGCCGCTGCCTCAGAAATTGAGATTAGAGATTAGTTTTCCTCATAATATGAAACCTTGCTTCGGTTCCTAGGGGCTTCGGAGATAAGCTCTGCTACCGACAGACAGGCACAGCTGTCAGCTGGGCCAGGCAGGTGCAGTGACGGGGGTGGGGAGGAACCGACGTCTCTGTGGTGGGACAGGGTGGACATAATGGAACTGAGTTTAAATTTGCAATTGTGTTGATTCACAGATGACAAAGAAAATTAAAAAACTGGAAAAAGAAACATTAATATGGCGTACCAAATGGGAAAACAATAACAAAGCACTTCTGCAAATGGCTGAAGAGGTGAGGTGGTTTCGCACTACTAAGGTGTGTCCTTAGTCATGGAGACTCATGAGGGTCAGGTTCCTAGCAGGACAAGGGATACGTGTTGTGACGTTAGTGTGGTAGTTGAGGACTCTGGCCAGAGCTGGGGGCAAGGGGCTCGCAGAGAACCTGTGTCGGCTTTGCTGGCAGCGAGTTGCGCTGCACACGTGGCCCGCTAGAGGCGGCTGGTGTCCTGCTTGCTGTGAAGTTGCCCGGACTGGGGGGTGGGAGGTTGCCGTAAAGCATCTCGGTTTTGCTTTTTTCTACAGCAAAGGTGCCTCAAACCTGAGCTTGTATCAAACTCCTAAGACCCGGATTGCTAGGCTCCACTCACTGGCTCACTACGTCTGAGGTGGAGTCAGAATCTGCCCTTCCCATTGGAAACGCTGCAGGTGCGGGCTCCCACCTGGAGCACCCATCAGCTTTCCCAGTGAGAACGCTGGTGAACACTCGGACGCCTTTTTGTCTTATAAAGCTGAAACGTACTGTTTACAAACAAGATTTCACACCTTCCTATCTAAAAATTGGCAGAAATCTATGCAAAATCAAGATGTGTCCTCATTAATCGGGCCCTTAGTTCTTTATCTGCTAGTCTTTGTGATGACTATCTTGGGTTTCCTTAATATTTCAATACAAAATGTTATGAAATGGGTTTGGATTATTATTAAACACGGCAAAGGGATTTTGTCACCCTAGAACAATAATGTCACGAGTGTGGTATTCATACATAGATCTGCAGTGAAACTAGAATGTTAGGTGCTGGTTAAAGAAATTGAACATGTTCAAGAGGTGACTGAACAAGGCGTTTCCAATATGGCTCAGATAACTTAATTTTTTGATATCTAGGAACCTGATTAGTATGAGGTTACATAAATTTTTTTTTTTTTTTTTTTTTTACAGAAAACCGTCCGTGATAAAGAGTACAAGGCCTTTCAGATAAAGCTTGACCGGTTAGAGAAGCTGTGCAGGGCTCTTCAGACGGAGAGGAATGAGCTCAACGAGAAGGTGGCAGTCCTGAAGGAGCAGGTCTCGGGAAGGTGGCAGGTGTGGGTCTGGCACCGCGTGGGACACAGCCCTGTGCCACCCTGGCTTCTCCCCGGGAGCCAAACACTGCTTCCATCAGTGGCCCACGTGTCCCTGCAGGGTCCTTGCCCAAGGCAGCGGCGAAGGAAAAGCCAGCTGTGTATGAGGCCGCGTACCCAGACGCCGGGCCGGCCATCGAGTCAGTGGACTGAGATGAAGTATGATAGCTGTATCGAGAGCTCTATTTTGTGTATAACTTTCTGTTAGTAGTTAACTATTGGTTTTGTGGTGAAAATTTTCTTACTTTTTCTACCATATCTGTATTTTCTTAGAACTACTGGACTTAAGTGGTACAGGAGGCTGCTTAGCAGTTCTGAATAGTTTTACTCTACATTTTCCTCAGCTGTGTGGCACATCTGCCTCACTTCCCTTCATTGGAATGCATGTGGTCACTGCCTTGTCCTTTCTTCTCTGCTCCTTGCAGATTCATTCTAATTAAAATTTAACTCAAAACAGGGCTGACCATTACAAGGGAACTTTGTTCTGATGTGGAAACAATATTCATTTAAACAACCTACCCCCACCAGAAATTATTACCACACAAAGAAGTACCGAAATGTTTAGTTTTGTCTAATAGCCCATTTAAATGCCAAGTAATAAAACCGGGTTGGATCAGAAACAAACAGCATATTTGATTAAAAAGCTTCTTGGTAATACATCACTGCACAAAATCGAGATGGCCACAAGCCTCAAATTCATTTTGGCAGAATGTGTACATAAAGGTAGAACTTGCAAACATACATACAGGTAAATCACTGGACAAACAGGCTTAATGTTTGTGACTGACAAGTCATACTGCTTTGGTTTCAGGTTAGTTAGAACCAGTGGAATTTGGACCACCCAGATGCTTACTGAGGGGTAGGTGGTTTGTTTGCTTTCCATTTGGGACTTGGGGACACACCTTCCGCTTCCCGTGAAAGCAGTCACTGGCAGTCCTTAGCCAGGTTAAAACTATGAGGGTGAATCCTGTGTAGCTCTCACAAGGAAAACATCCCCCCACTGCCCTCTGGCTGCTTGCAATTGGTGTTGGACTGTTATGGGAGTCCCACGGCAAGGTTCTCTAGGTATTTGAAGGGAAAATTTTAAATTATGGCTCATACCAACTGAAACTGGTTTCATTTCCAAAAATTGGAGAAGACTGGACCCAACCTCTTTAACTTTGGCAAACTTACCAGAGCATTTAGTCAGGATTATTACATACGCTTTCAGTCTGTTTCTCACCCTTAGTTGCTGTTTTCAAAAAAAAGTATTATCAAGATCTCTACACCTGGAATGGGGGAACTTTCAGAATTAAGCACATCACTTTGGATTAACTTACTTTCATTTTTCAGTCTCTAATGTGACTAAAGTTACGCAAATCAGGTTGCAGTGATGAAAGTTTTTACTTTGTCCCTAGTATAATTTGCATTGAAATACTTTATGAAATAACTTGATGTTAGCACATTCCACTGAGCAAAACTATCAAACTAACACGTCTTAAATTGCTTACTGGACTGAATAAACTGTTCTGTCCAGTTAAAAGGGTTTTCTCTTTGTTAAGTTTTATTTGTAAAGTCCTGTCACATTCATGGTCTAAACTGGGTTGAAAGAATTGAACAATTGTCCATAGATAGGAACAGCGCCTAGAGTGGAGAATTAATCTAAGCTTCCACCATCGGTCATGTTCATCAAGGGGCCAGACAGTGGAGAAGAAACCGCTAAGTAGGTTATCTAATCACTGTCAGAGTCGGAAGCAGAAACAAGTGTGCCCTCCCGCCAACAGCCTCTTATAAATACACACCCCCCCACCCCCCTTCAGCTACTAAAACATTGGACTCATTTTCCTAAGAGGAAGTGAAGGTATACATCAGAAATATCATCTACTTTAAAATCAGTACTAATGATCACATTTCACAAGAATTCCACTGGATGTACAGCTCTTTTAACATTTTAAGCCATTTGTGTAGCCCACCACATCTTTGTGGTGCTTGTGCTGTGTGGGAGATTGTAAATCTTGGACCTGTTGCCTATTTCCAAGGGCTTTATAAAGCAATGTGATTAACAGTACTTGGCCTGCTGCTTTTGGCTTACTATGTATTTTTAGCTAGATGCTATCATGGTGTTTAAAGGATATGGATTCTGTCTGGGATGCATTTGGTGTCCTTTCAGAATCTGTCCTATTATCCTGTGAATAAAAACAAATGGGACCCTCTGAGGACACCCCCTTAAAGCAATCACCTCACCAGCCCAGTGTTGTGGCTTTTAGCACGCCCAGTTCTATCTTCCATATTCTAGAACACTGTAATACTACTAGACTGGCCCAGAAAAGGTTTAAATGTCGATTTCTCTTCAATAGCATTTGTGCACCAATATGGAATCTTGATGTGTTATTTATAGTGGCAGTAGACTCCAAGGAATAGAGAAAACTTGGGTCTTGGATAATGGGCCATTTCATCCTCAGACTTGTAGGAGTACATTTCTTGGTCTTGAGACCAGTATTTTTTAGTTATGTATTCAACTGCCTTTATTACACCTGGTTATCAATTCAGTTCTCAGGTGTTGCAGAAAAATCTACCTCTTTCAGACTGTAGATGGAAATAACTGTGAAAAAATGATGCAGATTATCTTCTAGTTTGTGCTAAAACACACTGCTTTATTTTTACAGCCCACGTCTTTCATGAGGATACGAATTGTTAAGAGGCAGTCTTGTTTTGCTTTTCAAAGACATTTTGTAGAGATTTTTCACTAATGTGAATCTGATTTTATCTACTCGATTCTGTATAGATTAAGTAAATATGTATGATGAATTTAACAGCTTCTGTGTATTCTGTTGCCCACATGACCTTAATTGTGTAAATCAAAAGACAGTTATGGATAGTTTGTTTCTCAGACTTTTAGTATTTTAGTTATTGCAGTGTAATAAGGAATGGAGCACTCTCCACCCTCTGGGTAGCTGAAAACTCATTTTACGTAGCCAGATCACTGTTAGACAACTAGAAAAATACCAAGCTTAGCTGCTGTCAACGCTTTAAAAGCTACCAGAACTATGGATTTCTCCAGTCTTGGCTGCTCTTATCACATTCCAGGGTGTACCTATTTGAATAGCAGGAGAATAAGTATATATACGTATGTAATATACACACACACACACGAAAGATCTTACCTGATGATGAGCAAAAAGTAACATACAATCACATAAAAGAGGGGTCCAGCAAACCGTTTCTCTTAAGTCAGGTATATTAAAAGTATTTTAGGTTTAGTAGGCCACACCAAAATCTTTGTTGCATATCTTTTTCGTTTCTATCTCTATATAAACCACCTTTTAAAAATAAACATGAAAACCATTCCCAGCTGGCAGGCCCTACAAAATATGTTGACGGGCCAACCTGCAGGCTGGTTTTGTCCCCTCTGCTGAGCCCTGTCATGTAAACAAACAAACTATTTTTTTGTGGGAAGAAATCTAGTTTGTTTCAAACTGCCCAAGTTAAGGCACAAATAGATATGGGTCAAATGACACGAAAGTTAAGGTAGTTCTGGGTTTACAAATGTACCAGCCACAAAATAGAGATGCTAAACTTCTCACCTTTGGATTTAGGGTATCGTCATGTAACCTGGAAAGAAAGTAAGTTCTCATATGGGTACATAACTGCTCCTCACAAGGAAGAGAAATGTGCGCATGCGCGCAAGGAAAACAAACTTCTACTCAATAAAGGGACAGACACACATATCCCTACCCAGGTTCTAAAAGAATAAAACAAAATTTATTTTAAAACTTTATTTCTGCAAAGCCAATCAAGAAGTATTGGAGGGAAAAAGTGTAAAAGTTATCCTTGCATATTCAGGAACAGCAAGCACTTAGTTTGAGAAAACCAGGACTTAAAATAGTTGAATCAAAGGCAGTACCCTGCTACTTGTATTTTAAAACAACTGTGTTCGTTCTTAAGCAACATTAATTTCTTCCCTAAAAGCTACAATATGATACAGTACGCAATAGCTCACTTGAAAGTGCTAGAATCAGAAGGTAAAGAGAAAATGCCATATGCCAGCCCACTTAACATTTACTACTATACAATGCTTTTTTGGTGCTTGATAAACCAAGCATTCATGTTAGCATTACATTCAACAAAAACATTTCTCATACTTTGGGTTTAAGATCCTTGCCCCTCCAGTTCCGATGTTGTGACATCTGACTCTTCATCATTGTAAATATTTTCAGCCTGGAGATAACAACCAAATAAATTCATAGGTAAAACTCCCCCATCGTTTTTACATTATCTAAAAACACCATTTATTGTCTATCCAGATTTTTGGATTCATGGGTCAATGTGTTTCAGTGTGAAAATTAAATATTAAATGTAAACACATTTTTAGAGTATTAATTTTTTTGTTTTCCCCCTAAAGGTTTTAATAAATTTAATGGGGAGAAGTAGGCAGGCCAGTGTTCTGAAATTATCTGCCAGTATATGCTTCTCCATATATAACTAGCTACCCATGAAGTATTTGTTTCAATTATTGTTCATAAAAGGTGTTTCCCAAAGCATTTCAAACATCACTGAGAGGGAGCCATGGCCCTGAAGTTGATGAAAAGGTTTAACAACTCAATGCCTTAGAGATGTCACATAGTGCTCATCATCGGAGAACTCACTAGCATGTCAAGGTGTTGACACTTTCCTCCTATATTGCTCATGCCTACGACACAGCAGACACCAGATAGAGTAGTGACGTCAAGAGCCCAGGTGAAGAGCACAATCTTGAAAATCAGCACACGCTATGTCTACATTTGTGTTTATACAGACACATACAGATTTCTCCTGACCCAACAGGCGAATATTGACCTAAAGGCTCATTAGAATGGAAAATGTTTTGAAAGATTGTTTCCTTTCTATAAATATTTGGTGTAATAAGCACATTTGAAATATTTCTATTATATTATGTCATTAGTAAATCTCTCCTTTACAAGACAGTCATTTAGGAAAAAAATATTTTAGCTCACCATTTGCCAAATCTGCATGATGTTATCCTCAGACACCGAGCAAATGACCCAAGGCTCATTGGGGTTCCAACTAAAATCTGATATCTTGGCGGTGTGTCCTCCATGAATAAACTGTTAAGAACAACAACAAAGAGCCTCGGTTTCATATCTTATGTTAAAAGTTAGGTTTTAGAGCATCAGTCTTGCAACAGTGGTGGGTGCGGGGCTGCTGCTCTGCAGTTTGGAGGGAAGGCCGGATAGGCTCACTATGCCACCCACGTAAACCCTCCAGGGGCCCAGCAGATGCCCAGATGATTTGATCAGGAACAGGAGGGAAATGTGGGCACCGGCATCAAGATCCAGGAAGTTTAGTTTCTGGGAATGGAACTGAAAAATCCAGCCATTAAAATTCTTCCATACTCTCAGAAAGTGTTAAGTGTTGCTAGTTGAATACTAGCACCTGTCCCCCCCCCCCCAAAAAAAACGTCTAAGAAATGTAACAACTGAAATCAATGAGAAATTACACTATTCCAGGAGTTCAAATTTTTCTTAA
This sequence comes from Eonycteris spelaea, assembly GCA_003508835.1. Classification (NCBI taxonomy): domain Eukaryota; kingdom Metazoa; phylum Chordata; class Mammalia; order Chiroptera; family Pteropodidae; genus Eonycteris; species Eonycteris spelaea. The sequence continues at coordinate 2,421,143 of PUFA01000219.1, forward strand.
TGAAACACTGGTAAAAACCTACTGGGCTCCAGTTCCTATTTTCAGTAAATGTCAAACCCCAATCACAATAACCTCTCCAAGACCTCCAATTTGAAATCATGAAGCTAGAATTTGAAGTTCTGACTCATTTCCCATATGCATGGATCAATGACAGAATCCAATCTACATCTGACATTTCATTTTGCGTAAGAAAGCCAACATATACCAGGAGTTCAGGAGGCCCATCTTCTGCATCTTCCGCTGATTGTTCTTCTCCAATTTTGCTATTAAGAAAGAACATAACGTTTTCATTATTCAAATTCTTACAGTGTGATTGTTTGCAGAACCAGAAAGCACATAACGTAAAAACAACACATTTCTATACTGCCATTGATTCGTTTTTTATATTAGTTGATGGGATGGTGGGGTGTTTACTTTCTGTAAATGGGTAGAGCTGTTCATAAGCTGCACGATAGAAATTGTTAATAAATATTAAAATTCATTATTTCCACTGTGGTGTTTACTGCAGTAGAATTAAAAGGTGTAAATTATCTAAAATATCTACAGAAAATTGATGCCTAGCCCCCACACTTCATTCTTAAAGCTTTTTTCAGTCCGGAAAGAAGATGCAGATCTAAAGATATGACAACAGAACTTTACGGAATGTATAAGCCCAGGAAAGGTAAAGTCCCCCCACCCCTTCTCTGAAAAAATTCAATTTGTAGAATCTGCCTGCAGTCCCAATAGTGAAGTCACTCAAAGTACACAGACCACTTACCAGCCCTATCTGCTATCTAGCCCAAAGGCGGACTCTGCTAGATAACTGCTGGAAAAAACCAGTCAAGAGCAATAAACCTTCTCAGTGGTAGTCTTTTTTCCCTGCCCATAAAACCAACCAAACCAAACATGTGGGACTGCTAGACAACTGTGTGTCTCCTCCCTGTCAGGAGCATAATTGTGAATACTGACCATTTTAACCTGTAATTTTATCTAATGTTATTTTAATATAGAGTAAGCAAGTCATCACTGAATTTTTAAAAATTATACAGTGCCTGCAAATTTATTATTGGCATCTTTAGGGACAATCCAGTTGCCAGGGCCACCAGCTTTCCAAACCTTGCTGTACCACCTCATACAACCACTACATATTTTTGCTTTAGGTTTCTAGTTTTTCTACCAAAACTTTTCTAATAGAATATACTCAAATATCTGCTTGAAAGATTCTCTACATTCTCAAGCATCTATCGTGGCCAGTTTGTTTGTTTCACAAGAACACGAAACATGAGATGTTTTATAGCTTTACAAGCATTATATTCTGCACTATCTCAGTTTCATACACTGAAAGATGAAGCTACTATCTGTAATTAAGGGCAGACTTGTTTTAATACACTAAAAACTTAGTCTACATCAAGTAATACATTTACTACAGGTAGGAAAAGTTATTCTTTGGTAATTTAATGATTTAAACTCAAGATAACGACATCTTATGGGGAAGTACACTGAGCAACTTTATTAACGGCTCTAAAGGCTCAGACTAAAAAAGAAAAAGGAGTCTGAAATGGCAACTCTGAAGTCAAGGAACCCTAAGAACTGGGAGAAACAACAGTGAGCCTCACTACAGTTCTCTGACAGCACGGGCTGTGCTTACCCTGTTCCCACAGGCACACCCCACAGCAGGAGCTCATCTGTGAATGAATCAAAGCTCAGAAGAGCAAATGGTAGAAAAACCCGGAAAGACTCGTCCTGCAGGTGTACGTGAGACCCAATGAGCCACGACTAGCTGACATTTTTACCCCTTTCTATAGCAAAAGTGTTTTTAATCAATCATGTGGATGTTAAAACACAAACGCGCCCTTCTCCAACTTCATGCCTGAATATTAATAGAAAATGAAACACTGCATAAATTTTATAGTCCGTTTGCTGATTCACACCTATTTTATGAAACAAAGACTCCAGCAAAGTACTTAAGTTACTTTAATATTAGACTTATTAAACTGGGGTTAGCAAATTGCTCTTCTAAATTTATGAATTATGTAATTTGCCAGATTGCCGTATTTATGCAGTTTATCACCAGATTCTGAATTACCTTAAATCCCACACATTCAGGCGGCGATCAGTACCACTTGAAGCCAGAATAGTTTCGTTATGTGGAGACCAGTGACCTAGCAATACATATTTGAAAATGTAAAGAATCATCTGTCCTTAGGCTTGTGGCTACTATCCTAACCCTAAAATTTCCCCATCGCGTGTCCTGTAGCCTCTCCTTGTCCTGGTCTTTCAAGTGCTCTTAAATGGTCCATCTTCCAGGCCTGCCCCTCAGGAAGGTCATACTTACCACTACAGGGGAACTCAGCTATGGGTCCCAATAAACTTATCCGGCCCATAACCATCCCAAAAGCTTTTAAAAATTTCAGTGATGTGTATCTTACCCTATGCACATCTCTTTTAAACCACATACTGGATTATTTTTTCACTAGAGGAGCCACCACATTGGCATACCTTAACTGAAGAATCCTTCGAGTTCACTTAACACTGATCCTGTTTTGCAAGGCTTCTTCTCCTACTTCTGAACTAACAGTCTCTCAAAAAGCTCCTAGTTATTTCTCACTAGTTAACTTATATATGTAAAAAAAATCAATGTCCCATGTCCACTATATTAAAAAAAAAATCGAAAATTTTCCTCTACCAAAAAGTTACTATAACCTGACATATAGACACCAGAAAACTGTCACGTACCTGAAAAATCTCATCTTTATGAGATTCGAAGGTATGGAGTTTCAATTTTAAATTACGCAGATCCCACAAAGCCACAGTCTGGAGAAAAGTAACAAAGAGGAATTCATTTTTGCACTTCACATAACAATTTTAAAATATCTAATTACTACCATTCAACACAACTGAGTTTGTAAACACTGAATATGCAAAAACATAAAAACCTTATCCGCAGAGCCAGTTGCGAGAATAAACTCGCTGTAGGGATTGAATGACAGGCAATTGACTTCGGCAGTGTGTGCATCCACCAGGTGGCTCGGCTTGGAGGTGGTATTGGACCTGGTGTCCCATCTACAACACAAAAGGTACAAGGTATACAGACACGAGGTCATTCCACCCTCCTGACTCTGGTCAGCACCCCGCTCCACACCACTGCTATGCTGGCCCCCTCCTCTCACTCTCAGAGACACCAACCACGCCTAGAGTTGGCCACTTGGACTTCGGACCACTAAGTGATAAGCTTATTGTTTTCGGTTTGTTTATTAGATCCTGTCTTAATTCACCAACTATTTCAAGAATACTCAAGTTACTGCTGATGTAGAAAAAATAATTTTGCTATCTACAACCCAGTCTTATCTAATTTCAGTACTTTGCCTTAATTGGCCTCAGGCATTAGTTTATGGGATAAAAAGCATTCCAGGTGGTTGACTGCAGCCCTGTGGCCATGCCGTGATACAATCGTCCTTCGCCCTCATCTTCAACCTAGTCACTCTGATCCCAATGCTGATATTCGCCACTACACCAAGCATGTTTCTTCATGTTCACATACCTGTTTTTTTAAAAATTGTGCTCATTCACATACCACTGTAACTTTTATGTGAAATGACCATTACCTATGTGCAGTTTATTTATATGTCAATTATACCTCATTAAATGTGAGTATTTAAAGGTGAGTATACTCTCTTTTTTAAAGGCTAGGACATAATTTTAAAAAGAAAAAAAGAAATTAAACCACCACAAAAAGGAAATTAGGCCACCACAACCACCAATGGCCATTCAGGACGCCCTTATAACAAGACCCCGCTGAACTTTCAACCTTACATCATAAGTTTCTGATCATCAGCAACAGATCCAAACAGTGACTCGTGCAGCAGGTGCCAGGCCACATCCTCGACCACAGCTGAGTGGCCAGTAAAGATCGCTTTAGCATCCACAATTTTGCCTTCCTTTGGCCCTGCATTGATATCCCACAGGCAGACAGTCTAGAGAAAGAAAAAACAAAAGGCAAAAGAGGCTGAATTTAAACGCTAACATTTTGTTGAAAACACTCATTAAAAACAAAACTATTTAACCATATATATGTTAGAAGTAAACATGAGAGAGTAATATAAATAAAAGTGATGCGTCACGAACAGTAATATATGGGTATACCTTCCATGATTTGAGATGGGGAGGGAAGGGAAATACACTGTAATGGGAACAGGGGGAGAGCCAACATGCTCGCAGGCAAGGGACACTCAGGTAATCATCTAAAATTCATCTAGACTAGATTATGCAACACTGAGGGCCTGGCATTTGGTATCCAGAGACCAGATATGCACGTCCTGAAAATTCATGTTGGGTTGGGAGACTGGGAATTCAAACTAAAACATGCCTCTTTAAAAGGATGCCAAGGCAACTCAACAGGGACAGTTCTGTTTTCTACAAATGGTGCTGGGAAAACCAGCACATGCAGAAAATAAAGTTAAACCCCTACCTCACACTATATACAAAACTCAAAATGGATCAAAGACCTAAATTTAAGAGCTAAAACTTTAAAATTCTTAAGACGAAAACATAAGTGTAAGTTTTTGTGACATTGGGTTACATAATAATTTCTTAGACATGACGCCAAAAGCACACGTGACAAAATATAATATACATAAACTGGACTCAAAATTAAAAACTTGTGCTTCAGAAGACATCATCAAAAAAGTGAGAAGACCCACAGAATAGGAAAAAATTATCTGAAATCATGTTATCTAATAATTTATACTTACAATATATAAAGAACTTTCACAAGCCAATAAAAATTTTTAAACGGACAAAGGATATCACTACGTGTTTTTCCAAAGAAGATATACATATGGCCCTAAAGTACATGAAAATGATGTTTGACATCATTAGTTATCAGGGAAATGCAAACCAAAACCACAATGAGATATCACCTCATGCCTACTAGGGTGACTATAATCCAAAAAAAAAATAGACAACAAGAAGAGCTGGTGTGGAAGAACGTGGAGAAACTGGAACCTTGGCACACTGCTGGTGGGAATGGGAAGTGGTGCAGCAGCTTTGGAGAATAGTGTGACAGTTCTTCCGTAAGTTAAACATAGTTACCGTATTATCCAGTAATTCCACTCCTAGGCAATCACTCAAAAGACATGAAAACATACATCCACACAAAACTTGTATGAAAATATGTTCATGCAACATCATTCAAAATAGCCCCAATGTGGAAACAACTCAAATGTCCAACTGATAAATGGATGTATATCCATATAATAAACTACTTATTCAACTATAAAAAGGAAATGAAGTACTGACACACGCTTCAACATGGATGAACCTTGAAAACATTATGCTAAAGAAGTCAGATACAAATGGCCATCATATATTATATGATTGTGTTTATATGAAATATTAATAACAGACAAATCTATAGAGATAAAAAGGAAATCAGTGATTTCCAGGAACTGGGGGAAAGAGGGAATGGGGAGCGACTGCTTAATGTGTACGGAGTTTCTTTGTGATATTTGATGAAAACATTGTAGAATTAGACGGTGGTGATGATTGTAGCTTCGTGAATACACTAAAACCTACAGAACTGTACACTTAAATAAAAAAATAAACTAAAATGTACCTAATGTTAACCAGGTCTTATGCTTTATAGAGTTTCCATCATGGAGGTCCACTTTTACACACCACAGCCCCTTTTGCCCACCTTCCCTCCATTCTAAGGCTGCTTCACAAGAGCTGTGCGGAATCCTAAGGCTCCAAAAAGGGCAGTTCAATAACCGGAGCCCTAAGCCCTGTGAAAACGTTACCCAATAACCAGCAGTAGCATCTTGGGAAACCTTTCATCCATATAGCACTCCTTCAGAGCAGCGCTGTCTGTGACCCATCCTTAACTCTCACTAATAAACAGATAAGAAAAACAGGTTTCTCACATGGTCGTCAGATGCACTTAGGAGATGTCCACTCAAATTAGAATTCCAGGAAAGACCATAGCCTTCCTTCTGATGGCCTCTTAACCTAAGATCAGGATTACATTCTCCACTTGGGTCTAAAGAAAGAAAGAAATAACATTAACCACTGATTATGTGTCTACTGGAACTGGCAAGAGCCAAGTCTCTCCCCCAAGTGAGCCTCGACATTTATTATGCTTGGAAAAGCACTACACACACCCAAAGACTTGATCTGACCCACAGCCACCTTGAAAAGCAGTTCTTTGTGCTTAGTTTCAAATACTCAATGCAAACCAGGTCTCATGACTACAACACTACTGGTTCATTTGCAAAACTGAGTACTAGCTCTAACAAAATACTGAAAACTATAGCTATCCTACAAATTTGCGTGATAACAATCCGCCCCACCTCCGGGTGAATTTTTTAAAATCTTTCTGTAAGGAGTTAGCACAGGAGGTCTGGTTGCTCAGTCCTTGCATGTCTCCAGAGTAGCCTGCAACCATGAATGACCCTTAACCAGTCCCCAGGAATGTGACCCTCACAAAATTCTTCATGTCACTGAATGACAAGTTGTGTACGCCCAGAGCAATGGGGCATGCTGAGGCAGCTTGTTAAGGCTTGTAGAACTGTTTAGCAAGATTCCTGTGGGACTGTTTAGCAAGACTTAAGAGCTGGGGTCCTGAGTTTCCCTGATCATGACCAGTCATAGAGTGAGATGTGCCCATATGACCAGGCTGCCACACAAACCCCAGACCCCGACACTCAAACTGGCATCCCTGGGCAGACATGCAGCACATGCCCCTGGGGTCTGCTGGCCCCAGAACATGTGTGGCCCCGGTGGGGAAGGACTCAAAAGCCTGTGCCTAACCTCTCTGGAATCTGCCCGATCTGTATCTTTTCCCTCCTGCTTTTGCTTTGTATCCTTTGTATGACCTGCTGTGAGGTCCTTCTGTTAAATCACTGAATTTGAAGGTGGTTATGGGATCCACAAAGCAATTTTTAAATCTTTAAAAAATTATGGCATACACTAGTTCGAACAACCTCAAAGCAATTACCATTTCAAATCAAGAAAAATGATCAAGCAATGGCCTGACTTTACTACTACATACCTGGTTTAGCAGGGTGCTTTGTATAGTCAAAACCAGCACATCAGAGGATGGTGTCTTCGTAGCAATGATGTGAGGGTTCTGCGGCATGTAGCGAGCACGATTTACTTCTCCTTCATGGTTAATTTTAATTTCACATTTCAATTTTTCCTGTCACAGAACCAAAGCCACCAAATTCTAATGTGAGAAGAAAGAAACACATACACTTATGATTAAAATTCATAAGTCACTTAATTTAATCAACCCAGCCAATTTTAGCCTGACAGAATATAGCACAAATTGATGAGACACAGACAGACAGACGAGACAAAGAGAGACAACAAAAAGATATGGGTTCACTTGCCACTTAGAATTCATTTATTCTCAAAGCCCATTTGGATTGGAAAATGTTGATAGCTATTTTATGCAAGTTAATTCAGTTCCACCTTTCAATTTACAACAATTAAAAATTGGCCTCTTTCAGTTGTGAAGATGATGTAGTTATTCACTAAAATTCAAATAACCATGCAACAAACACGCCTCTGCCTTTTAGTGCAAATATCTCATTTGGAAGCACGACAGTGAGTTATCATCTTACTTTAGATTTCATTAAGCCAGGGAAGATTTCACTCTTAGGAGTATAAACACTCCTTGGGTCTAAAGTCAGAAACAAGTCTACGGCCATGCCACCCTGAACAAGCCTGATCCCATCTGATCTTGGAAGCTAAGCAGGGTCAGGCCTGGTTAGTACTTGAATGGGAGACCACCAAGGAAGACCAGGTGCTGTAGGTGTAAAAAAATTTAAAAAATAAGGGATTGTAAACTGACAACGTCCTTGCAATCTGTGAGGTCAACCAAGGATTGCCTCGCCTTAAAAATAAAAGTCAGAAGCATCCTCAAATACAGTATCTGTGCTAACTAGCCCTCACCCACCCTCAAGACACACATGTATGCTGGTTCCACCAGAATACGTGCTTCAACTGCTAATATGCAGAGCCAGAGCTAAAATGAGGGGCTTAACCTCTCTATCTGGTGTGGGAATAAAGCTATTAGTGTTAAGTAGTTATTAAAAAGGCCTTGGAAAAGTAACAAAGCCACATAAAAAGTATGATAATGTTTGGAAAGCAGCAAGATGACAGCAGAAAAATATAGGTAGAGAACATCTAAGCAGATAACAGTAAACAAGGACATTTTCTTTTTTGTGGTGATAAAAACTTGGATTAGTTGCTAACACTTAAAAAGTTTGGAGGCTTCACATAATTGTTATTTTTTTCCTGATCTATATTGTTTCTTTGCACATTCCTTTTTAGCTCACCCTGTGAGTTAGGGCACACTAACTCAAACTCCTAATCGAGCCAGGCAGGTAACAAGTCAGAGAGACTGGCTGGGACCTAGAGAAAACACTGAAAGCAGTAAACCATTTCAGTTTCAGCCAGCTCTTGCTATGTGGGAATGTTTGGTGAACACTGGCTCCTATGGTTTAATACCAGAATTCAGTCAGTCTCCTCTATGGCAAACAGTTTACTATTTGTGTGGCTGAAAATCATCTCTCATTCCACACAACTACTCATACAACCACATGCAGTCACCTAGTTTTCTCAGCACTTTCCCTGCCCAGCATGTCAGTGGGAGAAAGGTTCCTCAGCTTTTCTAAGACCACCCCCTCCTGATTAGCTCACCCTCCTACCTCCTGAGACCCTGCTCAACTTTGCCCCCACCCCTGGGACTCTAAAGATTCCCTCCAACCTTTCTGCTATGAAGATCAAGTCTCCCTACTCCTTTAGCTAAAAAACAGACTGAACAGCTCTCCTTTTTTAAAAAATGGGGTTTCCAGTAAGATTTACTTTGAACACAAGGCTTTGTTTTCTTAAAAGAAAAAGTTCAAGAAACTATCTTAATGACAAATAGCATCCGTAAAAATGCCAAAATGGAAAATAAGAGGTGTTAACCGAATTATTATAGCTAATTGTTGGAATACAATGGAAAATGACTTTAATAACTAAATATATCCACATATTATGCAAAGATAATTCCTAAGATGAAAGTCCAATAAGTACACACTTTAGGATTAAAAACCATTAAATATTTTAGCAGTACAACAATACTTAAATAATACATAAGGCTGTAGTGGAATGGAACTATGGGAGTGGTAAACTGAGTTAATAATTTTGGAAAATGGCTTTCTATTAATTTGACAATGAATACACCATACAATCCTGAAATTTCACCCCACTAGATAAGTTTTCCCACGTGTTCAAGGAAAAACGGCAAGAATGTTCACTAAAGCATTGTTCTTAAGAACAAAAAACCACATAGATACGATCCAACTGACCCTTGATAGAACAATTAATCACAATGGAATACTATACAGCAGTTAAAAGAATGAAAAAGACATCAACATGGCATACACACACAAAAAACAATACGAAAAGAAAAAAGCTGCAAAACATTTGTCTTTACTAGTGTTTGAGTAATGAAAATTCAAATAATTGAAATGGCATACCAATTTCAGACAGTGATGAATTCTGAAGGTAGGGAGAAATGGGTAGGGGTGATGGGACTTCAGCTATAATGTAGTATTTCAAATAAGTAAAAAACCTAAAGCAAACACTTAAAAATGTTAAGATCTATCTATTAAATCATTTGGGAGGGCTCAGTAAAAATAGGTAACAGGATTTAGTACAAATTGGTAGTTATAAATAGTCACGGGGATGTAAAGCATAGTGAATGTAATCAATAGTATTGTAATAATTACATACGGAGTCAAGGGGTACTAGATTTATCAGGGTGATCACTTTGTAAGTTATATAACCACTATTCTGTGTAACTGAAAGTAATATATTGAATGTCAACAGTAATTAAAAGAAAATGTTAAAAAAAAAAACCACCGTTATACATCATAAAAAATTATTTGGGGCTGTGCACATTAAGTGTTAACTTAGAAGGTCTGGCTGCTTAGCTCTCACATCTCTGAGAGACACTGGGACCATGACTGACCCTCGATCAACTGAGAACACAGACCTCACAACGTTCCTTAAGTCACTGATGGATTGATTTTGTGGTGTACACCTGGAGGACGGACCATGCTGTAACAGTCTGTCAGGGTTGCTGCACACATATATCAAGACGATATGCACCTGGTTGCACCTGGTTTCATGACTAGGGTCCTCAGTTTCAGTGTCATGGCTGGTTGCTAGCAGGATGTGCTTTCAAAACCACTCCCACACAAAAGCCTCAGACCCTGACACTCAAATGGGTTCTCTAGGCAGAAAAAACTCTGCACATGTCCCTGTCATTTGCTGCCAAAGAGAAAGCACATCCTGTGCAGCCCTGGAGGAGACTTGTACCAGACCTCCCTGGACTCCCTGATGCATATCTTCTTCCTGCTGCTTTTGTTCTGTACTCTTTATTGTAACAAACTTTAGCCAGGAATACAATTTGTTATCAAGGCTTGTGAGTCCTAGCAAAATCACCAACTTGGGAATTTGGTCATGGGAATACCAAAACAGAGGAATGTATGTCTGATAGGAGGAAGAAAAAAAAGACAACAGAAGTCAATAGCTTCCATTAAAAAAAAAAAACCAAAACACTATTAACCGTTTGGTATATACACAGTTATTCAACTTATCCTGGACATCTTTCCATAACAGTACATACGGATTTATCTCATTCTTTGGGCGTGTAAAATTTCAGACTTATCTCATTCTTAGTAATTGCTGCACAGTATTTCAAACATGCCATAATATGTTTAAGCAATTTCCTATGAACTAATATCTGGGTTGCTTTGCTAGGTTGATCCTAATTTTTCTTTCAGTCTTGCAAATAATGCTACTTTGAAATCCTTGTACATGTGGGCAAGTCATTCTGTAGGATAAAGTCCTAGTAGTTAAACTGCTGGGCCAAAAGAAATATTAGTGTACAGTTTAGTAACATATAATCAGAAAGAGGCATATTCTCTTAAGACACAAAAACTGCAGTGTATAGTATACCTACCACCCTTCTCACTGTCACAGTGGGAAGCATCAAACTGCGCATCATCATTCGGAATATGGACTCGAGCAACCACGAGATGATTCTGCTCATCAGATGTATGAGTCCCCAGCACTAGCCAATGCAGGGCATAATCCTTTCCTTCCGGTCTGTTTGGAAAGAAAATAAGTCACACTAACCCTACAAGAAATCAGCTGCTAACAAATTCGGTCCACCACTGATCCTAATACTCATAAATCAGGATTCTTGCATAAAAACCATCTTCCATTTTAACACACTAGATGTTTCTGACTTCCCAATGAGGCAATGAGGTAGAATGGAAAGAATAAGATGCTGAGTCAGAGAAACTGGGTTTAAATCCTGGCTCGAACTAAAATTGGCTATATGCAATTCCTTAAATCACAACTTCCCTGTGGGCCTCAGTTTCTTCACTTTAAAAAACAGGTTATGAGTACAAATGGCATGATGTGAAAACCCCTTATGTGTTATGTTTATGTGCTTAAAATTTCTGAAATGAGCATTCTCAATTTTACAGGGTGGGTGGGCGGAGTCTTTGTCATTAATTCTATGAAAACTCACTTAAGGTTGAAAAATCTGCCAAGGTCTCTTGGCACTCCAGTCTCAGCAGTGATTTTGCATCTATCTATTAACAATGCCTTCCCATTTGTATTAACTAGAATGGCAATTTCCACCTGTTCTGTGACCCCACCTCGGTGAGGGCCAAGAAGTAGGGCTCGGCGTCCCAACACTAGACAAGTTAGGCTGTTTCTCAATTTCAGTTGTACAAATGATTCAGTAGTTTAAAAAAAAAACAAAAATGTTTGAGGACTACTTCTAGGCAGCATGTAATTTAGTAGTAGCTAAAAAATATACAAGATAAAATTTTACCAAGATTTGGCCTAAAGTAGAGAAAAAGAAGAGAAACAATACATATGCAACTCCAAGAACAGAATAAGGCCACCATGGGTAGGCAACAGCAGCCTGTTGGAAAAAAGGTCTTAGTCGATGTATGTTTAGTGGTCAAAAATATGGTGTGGTTATCAAAAAGCGTAATTAGTTCCATCTTAGATAAACTTATATGAGGTGGAGGAAGGCAATGTGCGTGAGCACTCGCCCACTTATTTTTAACTGGAAAAACCAGAGTTAGAAAATTAGGCTCTAGGCAATGTACTTCATGAGAACTTAGACAAAATGAAACCTTTACAGGGAATAGTGGCTCAAAATGAAAGGGAACTTAAACATATCTATGAGAATCATTTGAAAAGAAATAGGAATGCTTTAGAGAAAGGAAGCACCACACAGCAATGTTAGCGCTGACATAAAAGCGATGAAGTGACTTGTTTTTTCTTATGGGTTAAGCAGAAAAATAACAGGTAAAGTTATAAACAGGTTAGTTCATTACAAGACCTTTCTAAGGAGCATGGTTCCAAAATGGACTAGGGAACCTGAAAAATTCCTGGACTCTAAAATTCAATTATTCAGGTTTCCCGACTCAATTGTTATAAGGATTTTTCTCTTTACTAAAAATCCTTTCATCTCCATCAATAAACTACAAACCTGAACCAATTTTCCTGAACCAATCATATTATACTATTTTTCTCCAATACTAGATATACCTAAGGGTGCAGAAGACTAATGATAAATGACATTGTCCATTTTCAGTGCCAGGATCCTATGCTAAGAAATTTACCTAACAATTATAGATTATCATAATGTTATTCTCAGTAGCATTGTCTGAAGCAGCAAAACTGAGAACCTAAATATCCACCAATAAGGAATTGGTGAAATAAATTATAGTACAACCATAAATAAAATTCTATGGAGGCTTTAAAACAAATGAGAATAGCTAAACATGCTGATAGGAAAAAATCTCCAATATAAACTCTAATTAATCAAAGTCAAGCGAAAAACTTGCTATCAGAAAAAAGAAAATATACGTATGTACCTCACGCTGGCAGGATGAATAAGAAATTACAAACTGCCTGCTCTGGGTAAGGGAACTAGGAGAATGTGGAATATGCAAGGACGACTTATTTTTCACTCTATGCACTTTGTACCATCTGAATTTGAATGACTACAAAGCTTTTTAGGTATAAAGTTAGTCTCAATATGTTTAAGAAATTACTAAGAGATATAAAATAATTATCTACCAATTTTGAAAATCTCTTGATACCTAAATAAAATATTTAAAAAGGCAAATTAATTATTTGGACAATTAACTCAATTTAAGGACAACAGCTCAGAAAGTGCAAATAACCATTTGGAGGCAAGTTGTATGTGGCAGAAGGCCTTATGTGGTTGAGTAAGGTCTGGTTCCTCAAAGACCCCAGCCATAAGAGCAGCCAACATTTCTACTGCTCTGTATGGTGATAAAACATAATCACAGTCCCTTCATATCCCAAACAGAACCCTACAAAGCACATGCAGCTGTCCTTGCCATCCAAGAATGCAGGCTGGCTTGGCATTTTCTTGCTTTCCCAGAGAACTGCACATTCCACAACCAGACCCAGACCTCACTTTTTTGTATGCAAAGACCACAATGGAATACATAATTTAAAGTATTTTTTGCTAAATTCTTAACTGTTAATATAAAAGCAATACCTGGGCTGAGAACGTACAGATCTATTGTCTTTAGAAAATAAAAACCTTTATACAAAATGCACTGCAGATAACATTTTAAAAAGACTTTAGTAAGCAACTTTCACTGATTCAAATGGAGAAAGTTATTCTATTCTATATAATTTCTGAATAGGTCGCGATAGAAAATCAACATCAGTCACTCCTTACTGTGTACTTACTCTGCAGCAGCCCTTAGATATGCATGATCTTATTTAATTTCCTCAATGTAGGCCGTCAGTAACATCAGCACCTCCATTAACAGAACAGACAACCCGGACAGAGACTGACCAACTTGCCCTAATTCACAAAGCTACTAAAAAGCAGGGGGCACTAAGGTCTCTAACATTAAAGCCCCAGCTCTTTTCCACTGCTGTAGTCCGTCAAAAAGATTAAAGAGAATGTAAATTAACTTTTTTAAAATTTAAATCTGCTTAACAGGAAAACACAAAGAATCAAATGCACATGAATACCCTTAAGTAGTTGATGCTCAAAGTAATTTAAATGTTAATGCTTAAAAAAAGCTTGGCTACTCTTCCCACCTTTATACATTTACACCAAGATTTTGGAAACCCCCAACGGAAGTCCTATCTTTATGGAAGTAAATGTTTGCAAATGGGAACCTGGCCACCATGAGAGTAACTTTATGTAAAATTAACTTGTTTTTTATAAGTTGTCGCAAAATGCCGTTCTGGATTTGTTTGATGAATCATTAAATTATATGTTCATGACACCCAAGTTTAATACTTTAAAGTACCTGGCCAAGTTTCCACAAGAAAAAGTCCAAGTGTATGAAAAAGGTAGTCTAGTGAAGTGATCGCCTCAACTCAGGAGTTACCTGTTTTGGGTTTGAAGTCATCTCCGTCATTTTACCTGTGTGCTCTTGGGCATGTTACACCACATCGGAGAAACAAGGATGACAAAAAGTAATCTAAGTATTTCTTTTTAATATTAAACCAAGTAACTGGACAGAAAACTCTACAGATGTGCCAGGCCCTTTTCAAAAGGCCCAATAAATGTCAGCAATTATCACCAGAGAAATAGCTGAAAAGAACTCTCTTATCAAAACCAACAGCAACATCAAAGCGAATTCTATACTGTAAACCAATAATACCATCTTTTCTGGTGAGCTGTTGCTAAAGACGTTTCCCCTTTGGCAATTAAAACTTACTCATCTTGGGGGCTGGTTAAATGGGTGTGTTCACTTTGTAAAAATTCATCAAATCATATGCTTAGGATCTGTACACTCTTCTGTACATATGCTATTTTTCAATACAGTTTTAAAGAAATCCATTCATTTGGGCCCAAAGAAAAGTTCTATATTTAACCCCAAGAAACATCAAATATATTTCTGGTGTTTCCTGTAAGTATCATTAGTCTCACAACAGATTTCTTCCTCCCATTTCAACGTCACATTTACACATTAGAAATCATCCCATAAATCACTTTAGTTTTAAAATAAAAAATCACCTGGCACCTCATCCAAGGGCTAAATTGACTGCATGCTTACTTTCTATGTAAAAATGACAAAAGTAGGAAAATCAGGCCAAAAAAATTTGTGCAAGGTAAAAGGTGTCAGGAACCCTTACTTAGTCACTTCAGGAAGCCACTGAACGGTAAGACTCGGCCACTGAAGAGCATGGGTCATAACCAGGTCATACAGAAACGGTGTATTCTTCTTCCAGATTTTATATTCTTCATTGATGACACGCTCCTCCACAGTATCTTCAAACACTGAAATTTGAGAGAAAGCCCATACAATTAAGTGCTTGAAAAGGATCGAAGTTCGAATCTGTACACTGATACTGGAGGTCACCTCGAGAAGGCCACACCTAATCTACTATTTTCTTTTACCTCTTATTTGGGCAAAGCTACTAACTGCTCTCCCCGAGCGGATTTTTTTTTACACTTTGAAATTAGTATCTCCTGCGTATAGACAATTGGGTAATTAATTACACGGACAACAAAACTGTTTTGTCAGTTACAGCTGTTCGCACCTGTTCTAAGATGACGCCCCGTATGCAAAGAGGTTCTACGACCCACCCGGGAGACGAATCCACGTGTAGCACAGAGCCATCGAGCCGCTCCCTCCACCCCCCACCAGGAGAGGCCTCCGCTCCCACGAAGCTGGCGTCGGCAGCCATAGTCCGGCGGGTTCCAGAATCCCCCGGACAAGGGCCGCGACCCCGAGGCGTCGGCGCGCGCGCGTGGAAGCCGCCTGCTTTCCGCGGCAAAGATCGCTGGGCCGAGGCGCCAGGGAGCGCCGCCGCTGAGGGATGGAAGGGGGCCACCGCGGCCCTTTCCGGGCTCCGGAAGTGCTCAGAGCCCTCCGCTCTGCAGCCGCGTCCCGCGTAGGCCCCTGGAGGCGCGCGCCCAGCCTAGCGCCCAGCCTAGCGCCCGGCCCCGCCCCCTGCTCCGCACGCCAATTCGCGCCTTTCGCCGGCGCGTGCCGCGGCCTCGCGAGCCCGCCGCCCCCCGCGGCCCCCGCGGCCCCGGCGCGCGCCGCCCCGCAGGCCTCTTACTCTCTTTACTCGCCATCTTGCGTCGGGTCGTTCGCCCCTCGCCGCCGCCTCAGACTCCCCTCGCTAGTCAAGAGCAGTCCAACCGCAGGGGCTTCTGCCTTTCCCAGGCGCGCCACACGCTTCTAGCTCTCGAAGCCTGAGCTCCGTCTTAGGGCCTGGGTGCTCCCCAGACGCCGAGTTCTTCTCTCCTGCCTCCTCCCGCTCGCGGGTACCGAGGACTGAGGCGCTCTTCTCTCTCTCTCCAAACTTGGAACGAGACTTTTCAACCCGCGCCTCCCAGCCCGCCCAGGCAGCTGAGCGCAGGCGCATCCGTCCTGGGAAAAGTAGGAGGCTGGGAGGAGGCGGGCCTGGAGCAGACGGCTTCGTCGTCTCGACCAATGACGTGCGGCAGGCAGGTTTCACGCGGCTTTCGGAGGCGGGCTTCTGGGGTGGGCGGGGCGTTCCGCGGCAGGAAGTTGGCGAGGCGCAGGCGCGAAGACTCGCCCAGCGCTCCCAGGGCCGGGCGCGGGGGAGGATGGGGCGCGCGGGTGGGGCGACTGGAGGCGCGGCGTGCTGGCTGCGTGGGGGCTGCGAGCCCCGGGAGGCGAAACCCTGCCGCGGGGCGTGGTTGCTTGCAGCGGCCTTGGGGCGGGGCGGAGATGGGGTGGGGGTGGAGTGGGATGGGGGTGGGGGTGGGAGGAGGGGGCAGGGAGGTTCCGCTTAGCCAAGCAAAATCTCAGCAAGAGAAGAAAATGGTTTCTAGTCTCGAGAGATTACTGTGTCCTCAAAGTCTCCCCGATGATCACGGGCATGCAATTCTGTGCACCCCGAAAGGTTTCCCTCCAGCTGACTGGCCTTTCTTGGGGCCGGGTCAGCAGAGGTGGGTTTGTTGGAGGCAAAGAGGACTTTTTTTTGCAGAGGCCGCGGGCGTTTTCTGACTGCAGAAGACGCCAGGCCTCCCTGTTAGGCTGAACCTGCGGCCTGTGCCGCACAGGCCGCCACAACTGCCCGAAGCTGACCAGAATTATCTTTCATTTGTTCACATTGGGGTCTTCCGGTGATGATTTGCGGCCTCTCTAATTCAGGTTTTGTCCCTGCACTATTGTTCTTGCCTCCGTCCATCTCTGGCCCCTGCTGAGTCATTCTTATTATCTTCTGGGGGCCCGGGGCGATCCACCCCAAGCTGGTGAAGCTGGGGAGAGCTGCGCAAAAGCTGACCCGGGCTGGCTTGCCTGAGCCCTCTGCTTGTCCGGGAGCTTGGTAGCCGCCGAGGAGTGTGGTTGGGTGAGGAGAAAGTGGGCTGCAAGGCCAAAAGAGCAAGGACAGAGGTGACGGGGCGTGGGGGCGGGCGCGTGAGCTAGTCGAGGTGCTACGTGCACAGGGAACCAAACCTACATCCAGACTCCGAGAGAGGCTCCCCCTGCAAAAGCACCCCGCGGAACATTTGCTGCCTCGATATTTTCCCAGTGTCTTCATGCAAGTCACCATGGTGATTCTCAAATGAAGTCGTGCAGTTGCCGCTGTGATGCCCACTTTTCTGATCGCGGAAACAAACCCAGATGTTATCCTAGTCGGTGGTAGAACCACTCATATTACCTTATATAGAAATTTTTGTCTGGTGTCTTTGGTTTTCCTATACGGTGCAATTCATTATAACGCTCTGCCTTCATTTCAGGCCCAGGAATCTTGTTAGAGACCAAAGCTGGATGATGAGGAGCTGGAGAGGGAAGAGAGTTGAAAGGGTATTTAAACAATACAGCCCTCGTGTTCTACACACTGGTTAGCAAACGTTTTTCTAAAAGGGGCCAGATCGTAAATATTTCAGCTTCGGGGGCAGCTCAACTCTGCCGTGTTATAGCGAGAAAGCAGCCGTAGGCAACATGGGTGAACCTGGCTGTATTCCAGTAAAACTTTATGGACACTGAAAATTGGAACTGCATATAATTTTCACATGTCACAAAATAGTCTTTTGAATTTTTTCAACCACTTGAAAATGGAAAAATTATTCTTGACTCACGGGCTGTACAAAAACAGGCGGAGGCTTAGATTTAGTTGGAGGGCTGTAGTTTGCTCACCTTGTTCTGTAATAATTGTGTCTTACAGCTCTGCTTCAATGGGAAGCTCTTTAAGTGCATGGCAAGAGAAGGCTTGGCAGACGATTTCTAGCCTCCCTTTAATATATTTTACTTATTTCTGATGAGTGGGCATGATTTCCAAAACCTATTAAATGTTTAAAGGATTGAAATTTTCCCAGACGATATGTTTTTTAAATCTTTATACTGTTTTCCTCGCTGAAGGTCAGAGAAGGGAGTATGGAGCAGATATTTGGGAGTTTCTGAAAATATTCAGGCACTTTCATACACTTAATCCGAAAGTATTGTGTACACCATATTGTGTTAGCTTTTTTCCTTTTTTTTTTTTTAAATATGGAATCTGTCAATTCTGTTTCTCTCTATATTTTTTGGTCTTTTCTCAGGTTCTTTTTTTGCATCAAAAAATGTAATACCAGTTTTGTCTCTTAAATAACTTAACTGTTCAGTTTTGTTTTTGCCTTTCACCCCAACTTCTTAGTTCTGGTCCTAATCTTTTCTCCCAACCTTTCTTTTGTTGTTTTTTGTCTCTTTTACACTCAGCTTAGTCTCCTCATGGAGTGAACCACTAACAGGTGCACGCACAGGGTGTGGGCTGACTTAGTCCTGTGTAGGTACCTTTCTCTAAGACTGCTTACCTCAAAGCTGCTATAGTGTTAACCACTATTTCTCCATGCTGACGGTGTTTTACAGACTAGTACACTTGTACATAAACAGAAACAAGTGGCATCAAACAGTGCTGACCTTTTAATATGTGTGATGCATTCTGGTATTTTATTTCGTTTTTTAAAATATACTGATTACCCTATACATTGATTTTGTGATCACACTTAGTCACAACTTAGAGTTTGAAAAACACAAGACACTAGGATATTTTTAAAACCTCTACCCAATCCCTGACCACCCTTCATAAAGTAGCATCGTGCCCTCATTCTCCCCCACAGCTAATCACTTTCTGTCCCCTTTCTTTTCTTTTTTTTTCTCATAGCACTTATCGCCACCTGACACATGTTTGTTTATAGACTTCCCCCCCTACGCTAGAATGTAAATTGATGGCAGGATCTTGGATTTGTATCCCCAGCGATGGGCCAGTGTTTAGCAGATGAGGAAGCTCAGGCAGAGAGCGCTAAAGTTTCTTGCCAAGGTAACAGCTAGTGAGTGTTGGAGTTGGAATTTGAATTCAACTGGTCTTATATTAAGATGTAAAAGTAATTGTATATGATAGAATGAACTGTTTACCAAAAGGAATGAGAGAGGGAAATAATCCCCAGACATGGCTGCTGGATGATTCTGTGTTCATTAGCAACCCTGTCTCACTAGTTTTGAGTGGAAATCTTAGCCATTCAAAAAAATTTTGAAGTACCTACTGTGTGCCAAGCAGTGTTTTGGCAACTGAGGATACCTGGAATGAACAAAACACATAAAGCGACTGCTCTTTCCTGCATTATTTATTGTTTGATTTTCTTATTGCAAAAACAAAGCTCATTACAGAAAATCTGAAAATTACACAAGCAAAAAGGGAGCATAAAGAATAACAATTTTGTTTCTGGATAAATCATTTATATCCAAATCATTAGAAGCAGAAGGAAATACACAAAAATATTAATAGGCATTGTCTTTTGGTAACTGGTATTACGGATGGTTATTTTATTCATACGTCGCTTTATTTAATTTTTTTTCTCCAATGGACAGGCATTATTCTTAACAGAAAAAAGCCCCTCATATTTTGGAAAAAATAAAAAGGAATGGTAGAAGAGTAATGCAGACAAATGCAGAGTTGTCTTAGCGTGATAGAATTCTAAGTGATTTCTCAAAATATTGTTTAATGCAATTGTGTGAGAGGGAGCCGAAGGAAAATTGTTGTAAAATGGAAACACACTGTGCTTGTTTGAACTTGTACTCCGTTTTCATTTACTATTGTAATATTTTATTAGCTAAAGTGAAGTAATTGTTTTATACTTATAAATGCATTAATTTTTAACCTTTGTGGGTGTCCCTCTGGGTTTCTGAAAAGCCAACTTACCCCACTGTGTTAGCTGTTAATGTTAAGTGAGCTCCTCAGTTGGTGACAGTGAATAAAGGAAATGACCTAGACCAGAATCCCTGGGGCTTAGGTTTAGAATCCCTAGGGCGTAGTAAATAAACATTTGTCAAACAAAAAATATTGAATAGGGAACAACTCCTCCCCTCATCCCAATCCCTGAGCAGTGAAGCGAAGGCTATAGAACCTACTTTTAGAAAAATTGCCCCGAGCTTTCTACCCCAAGCACATTGTTGCTTTATTCAAAGTTTTAATATACAGTCCGAACCTTTCTGATCTTGGAAGCTAAGGAGGGTCAGCCCAGGTTAGTGTTTGGATGGGAGACCACCAAAGAAGACCAGGTGCTGTAGGCATAAAAAGTGAAAAAAAAAGTGATTGTAAGCTGACAAGGTCCTTGCAATCCGTGAGGTCAACCAATGGGTTGCCTTGCCTAAAAAAGAAAAAAAAAAAAGGAAAGTTTTAAAATACAGTGCATTGTAATTTACAAGTGAAGAACTGGTTTGTAGTTCACTGTAGCGAAAATTTGATAGGATGGCTGGCCATCGTCCATTTTCTTCTTCAGGAAATAACACGCTAAATATCTTTTGGGTGAGCTTCTCCTTCCTTCTTCAGACTTCTTGCACTTTGGTAGGACTGTCCATCAAGATACCCTGATCTATACCAGCTAAAGGTTAGGCTCTCAACCCCAGCAGGGCCAGTCAGCCATGCCCTTCCTGGAATGTGGATTCCATGGATTCCTGATAGTAAGTACCACAAGGTGCCGTCCATGGGTTCCTACTTCCTAGAACTCTGGATGGCTCTGGTTCCCACCCTTTCCAAATCCCGCTCCTTTGCTTCTGTGGCCTCCTCATATCCTTCCATATAGTCCCTTTTTGCTTAAATTAGCCTAAATTCATTTGTTGCTTACAACCAAAGAATCTCTGATGTCCACCTAACCTTCTCTCCTTCCCTTTCCAAGTCCTGCATTCAGCTACAGCTTCTCTTGAATAAGGACCATGACCTAGTATTTGGAGAGGAAATAGATAAGATACTAAAACATCACAAAATTTTGCTTACAATTGTATAAAAAGCTACAGTAAAACAGACATGCGAAGTATTTCCAGTAGAGCAGATTCAATAGAGAGAATTGGGTACATTATGTCAGGAGGCTAAAAGTGGGGGGGAACGAGGTAACCCAGATATTTGTCACTGCTTCCTGTCCCCCTAGGGCTGATATTAGTAACTTCAAGAAGCAGCTACCATGCTGAGGGCTGAGGGAGCAAAAGGAGAGGAGTGAGGTTACCAGAACCCCGGAGCTTGGGGGAAAGGTCCTGTGCTGGCTGGTACGTGGACTTCTGTTGGAGGCACTCTGCACAGCCCCAGCTCTAACCACCAAGGAAGGTGCGGCTGGGGGGTGCTGGTGCCTCTGTGGGGGCCTGGTATGGTGATGCCGGGAAGGCTGAAAGAAGCTGGAGGCTGGTGTCATGGGGGTGGGGTGAGGCTGTTGATAGAAGCTGACAAACAGAGGCCCTTCCCCCTCTTTATAATCTCCCCTCAGAACCTCCCACTGACAAAACCTACCAGGAAGACAACTGGAACTGGCTTGAGAGTTTGGGAAAAGCAGTTTGCAGAATCCCATCCCTAGTATCAAAGAGCAGAGCCGAAAAGGGTTAGCTTAGAGCTAAGAGATGGCAGGTAAATCATCACAACAAAAGCATGCTTTGCTCTTAAAAGGATCAGTAATAGTTTTTGAAAACAGAATTCCCTAGTAAGTTGGAAATTTTCAATGTATCTGTGGCTGAATGTGAATTACATCATTATTGTACTTTATGCTGATAGACCTCACAGCACAAATTTCAAACCCTGTAACATGTTCTCTGGACCTTAGTGATGGCATATGAATGTATCCATTGGAAAATTTGCCTCCTACTACATACTTATGAGGTACAGGAGGTACAGCAGTGTTGTTTCTTTTGATTATTACAAAGGGGAAATGAGCATTGATGTAAAACTGTCTTAGTCATCAAAAGGCCTGTAATTGTAAGGTCATTTACAAATTCATATTGAGAATTGCTTTTCAAAATACATTAGAAGAAAAGCCAGAGAAATTAATTATATCATTAAGAAGGTACTTCATAGCTCACTTAAGGGAACTTACAAATACTTCAAATGTATAGATCGATTAAGCCAACAGATTTTATTTGGAAAGTCTGCAAAATTTCCAATCTGCTATGATTAATGAATAGAAGGGGAAATCATTATACTAGTAGCAAAAGAAAATGTTAGATAAAAAACACATCTATGAATGTTCATAGCAGCTTTATTTGTAATATCCCCAAACTGAAATCAGCCCAGATGTCCTTCACTTGATGAATAGTTAAATACACTGTGCTACAGCCACACTCAGCATAAAAAGGAAGAAACTGTACACACAACTTGGATGAATCTCTAGAGAATTATGTTGAGCAAAAAGGCCAATTTCAAAAGGCTACATACTTTATGGTTCTATTCATATGGCATTTTTGAAATGACAAAATTTTAGAAATCAAGGAGAGATTAGTAGTTGCCAGGGATTACGGATTGGAGATGAGGGTGAGGGGGTGTGAGTGTGGTTATAAAAGGTCAAAATAAGGAATCCTTGTGCTTGTGGCATTGGAGCTGTTCAGTATCTTGACAGTGGTGGGGGATACACAAACCTACACAGGTGCCAAAATTGTATAGCACTTAACACACACACACACATACAACGAGTACAAGTAAAACTAGGGAAATCTGAATGAGTGGATTCCATCCATATCAATATCCTAGTTGTGATATTATACTACAGTTTTGCAAGATGTTACGTAAGCCACATGTCTCATGTTCCCTATGGGTAGTCATAAATGTTTAATAATGACATTTAATGAATCAGATTGAATGAAGAAAGAGGAATAAGAGAACTAAATTGAAAAACATTGGCAACCATCTTAATGTATACCACCATGCTATTTAAATTACCAACATATAAAAGCGTTGTGGATGATTCTTATTGAATGTTTTAATCACTAAGAAGTCAGGGCAATTTGAATTGATGGAGCCCTCACTTAAAATTTACATTCACCAGTATTTAATATGGGAATCAGTTTTTGTTTTTTGGGAGTAACTGTTAATACTGAGAATTTTTGCTTACATTATATTAATTGCTCTCTTTTAGTCAAGAAAAAATAGACTTGCCTCATCTAACACTTCACTCCCATTGAAAAAAGGAATTTAAATATATATTTAGATTGCTTAAAGCAGTGGTCTTAAAAGTTTCCTTGGCTGTAACTCACAATAACATTATCTATCTTTCTATTGTTCTATGTTACTGAAAAAAATTTCTTACAAACTAGTACCTATCCTTACTATGTGTAATACATTCTGATCTGATCTGTTTTGTTCTATTTCATTAAAAAAATGCTGACATGACTCTCTAATTTGATTTCACTAACAGGCCAAGAACTGCAGTTAAAAAAACATGGCTTAGAGAGCTCCAAATAAATGTGCAGTGAATAGATGAAAGTATCATATGTAATAATAAAAATGTATTAAAAGAAGGCTTTTACCACTTAACTTCTAAATAAATATAAAAATTTAAAATTGACGTGCCACAGACTATTTCTGGGGAGTGGGATTGAGAGATAGAGCCTTTTTATTTTATCTTCCAAATTGTTTTTAAAAAATTTTTAACGTATAACTTTTATAGCAAAAATATCTAGTGTAATGTAGCTGTTTATCCTAAGGAACTGATGTCGTACATTGTGAAGTTATGTTTTATAAAGAATAGTGGAGAATTGGATACAACAGGAATGTGCTGTTGTAGGATATTAGTTGCATAAATTGTAGATTATCCATGGGATGTACTACATAGCCATTAAAAATGATAATGTGAGGTCTAGCTCAGTGGTTCTCAACCAGGGGTATTTTGCCTCCCAGGGGACATTTGGCAATGTCCAGAGACATTTTGGGTTGTCAAAATTGAGGGAGAGAAGTGTTACTGGCATCCAGTGTGTAGAGGCCAGGCATGCTGCTAAACATTTCTCAATGCACAGGACCGTCCCACCACAAAGAGTAATCCTCAAATATCAATAGTGCTAAGGTTGAGAAACTCTAGCTAAATGACTATATCTACATGGAAGCTTTATTTCCTTCCTCATATCTGCAAATAATCTTTTTCTTTTTAGAATTTTATATCTCTCTCACCTGGAATACAGTTATTTTTGTTTATACCTTATTTATCTTCCTAGGTAGAAAGCTTCTTTTAACAGATAGGCTACGTGCCTGATTCATCTCAGTATAACCAGCAACCATACCACATTGTGTCTTATAATTGTTTAACAAATATTTGTTGAATTATTGCATAAGAAAAAAGATCATGACGCTCTGTAGTTATGGAAATGGAAAGATGTCCACAATATATTTTGGGGAAAAAGCAGGTTATAAAACAGTGTGAGTGGTCTACAGATTCAGTGCAATCCCTATCACAATGTCAGCTAACTTCTTTGCAGAAATTCATAAGCTGGTCCTCAAATGCATGTGGAAGGTCAAGGGATCTGGAAGAGCCAAAATGATCTTGAACAAAGTTGGAGGTCTCGCGCACCATAGAACTCTCATAAAAAGGGATAGGAGTAAATCTTCATGACCTTGGCTCGGGCAATGATTTCTTAGATATGACACCAAAAACACAAGTGACAAAAATAGATAAACTGGACTTCATCAAAATTAAAAACCGTGCTGCTAATGATACCATCAAGAAAGTGAAACAACGACCTACAGAACAGCAGAAAAGTTTGGGAAATCATGCAGCTGATAAAGGACTTGTACTTAGAGTATATAAAGAACTCTTACAAATCGATAATAATAATAATAATAAAAGACATGAATGACCCAATCTGAAAATGGGCAAAGGATCTGAATAGACATTTCTCCAATGAAGATGTACAAATGACTGATACAGGGGACGAAAAAAATTTCCCTCTACTCTTCTAAATTCTCGACTGGAGCTCCTATAACAAAAGACAGATTAACAAGAGGAAAACATACACATTTAGTATGAGTTTTATGTGACACAGGAGCCTTCATAAAGAAATGAAGCCCCCCCCAAAAGCAGTTAAACCTGGGTGCTTTTATGTTAGGTTTGATGAAGAGTAGGGAGCCACGGAAAAATGTGTTAAGACAAAAAGGCTATGAGCTAAGAGCAGTAAACTGGGGTAGCATGTCTTGAAACCTGTTGAAAACAGGGAAACTGAGTCTGGGGCTCCTGCTACCTGTGCCACTTACAGCCAAAAGACTGACACAGGAAATGGGCTAAATAGAATAAGCATTTATTAGAGAGTTGCAACTCACAGAGACACAGGCAGGCTATTGCTCCAAAAGCTTGGGTCCCCCAGTGTCTTGAGAGCATTGATAATATAGGGAAATCAGTAGTCATGGAAATTAAGGGTGTGAGGGTGGCCAAGGCCATCTAGCTTGTCTTTTCATCCAGGGCTTGTTTCCCAGGCCACCTGGAGGGGAGGCAAGAGGAACTGGGTGTCCGGTCCTGGAATCAGCCACTGTGTCATCCCATGACCTTGCCCCTTGGCAAAACTAGCTCATCGGGGGAGTAACTGCCTTCCCAAGTGAGTGAGAGCAAAATGTGCTGCTTACTTACAGGAGTAGATAGTGTTTTTGAGAACAGTGGACCATCTGCCTTCTCAAGCGGAGCAGGCAGATAATGTCCATGGGAACAGCTGAAGGAGTAGACAGTGCCCATGGGAACAGCAGAAAATGTCCTTGGGAGCAGGTATTGCCCAGAGAGTCCTTTGTTCATTGTCTTCCCTGAGTCTGCTGACCAACCAGCCCTTTTTGTCTTCTGAGTATATGTAGGGGCTATGCTTGAATTAACCCTGTATTCTACCCCGACATAGCTCCTTTGTGTCACGTTATGTCAGTTCTTCTGGACAGGAGGCCCTTTTATCAGGTCCTTCTTCACTGTCACCAACAAGCACATGAAGAGAGAAATGCAAATAAAAGTGAGATCCCACTTCATACTGATAAAAAAGACAGCCGGTAGCAAGTTGGCAAGGGTATGGAAAAACGGGGACCTTCAGATATCACTGGTGGGAATGTCAAATGGGGCAGCCACTTTGGAAAACAGTTTGACAATTCCTCAGAAAGTTAAACACAGAGTTATCACATGACCCAGCAATTCCACTCCTAGGTACATATGCAAGAAAAATGAAAACACTTATTCACTCAAAAAGTTGTACAGGAATGTTCATAGCAACATTACTCATAAAATAGCCTCAAAATAGAAACAACCCAAGTGTCCCCCAACTGATGAATAGATAATGAATTGTGGACTACCCTTACAATGGAATATTATTTGGCAATAAAAAGAAGTGCTGATATATCTACAACATGGATGAACTTTGAAAATTTTATGCTAAGTGAAAGAAGCTGGGCATGAAAAAGCCACATATTGTATGATTTCATTTATATGAAATGTCCAGAATAGGCAAATCCATTAGAGATGCAAAGGAGGTTAGTGATTACCTAGGGTTGGGAGGTTTCGGGGGAAATTGGGAGTGACTGCTAATGGCTCTGGGTTTTTTTAGGGAGGACGAAATGTTATAAAGTTAAATTGAGGCGATAGTTGCACAGACATGTATTTTAAATGGACGGACTGTACCGATGCTATGTGAATTGTATCTCAATAAAGCTATTTTTAAAAAAGCAAAAAAGTAACTACGTATTTGTTCCCTAGAATGTAGTGAGCTAAGGAAAGTGTGGACTGTTCGCAGGACAGCTTGTACCTGGTTTTCCAAAACAACTCCCCTGATTGATGAGTTGCAGCTGCGGCAGGGGGGATGTGACTTGGCACTTACTCTCAGAGACAATACACAAGCACAGTTACATGTAGGTGCTAGCTCCAGGGGGTGGCTGCCCTGGGTTGAAGTATTCTGCACCCAGCTCAGCCTAGTGCTTGCAACTGAGCTTGCTCGCTGCGCTGGAGGGACCCTGAAGCTGGCTTGATCTTGTGGCCAGACCCCAGGAGGCGGCTGCTTTTTGGCCACGTGCATTGCTTACTGCACCTTGGTTTTCTGTTCTTCCCCCGCTCCACTATATTCTTTAAGATTGGATTTCAGGGTTATATTATCATAAAATGAATTAGAGTTCTGATCCTTTTGTATAATCTGGAACTGTTAGCTGAGTATACGAATAATCGTTATAGATTGCTCTTTTATTATAAAAGGATATAACTCAGGAACAGATGGAAGAGATGCATAGGGCTAGGTATGGGGAAAGGGCATGGGGCATCCATGTCCTCGCCCAGCGCCTCCATGTGTGCACCAACCCAGATGCTCTAATTTTTGGGGAGGGAGAAGGTGAAAATGCAATATTGTTGTCTTCAGGAAAAATAAATCTTTACTAAGGAGCAGCTTCCCCCCATACACACACTCGTGTTGTGGAAAAATCCCCAAAGCTCCAAAAATCAGACCAGCGAAAAACCAAGTAATTCATTTGGATAGAAGGAGAAATCAAAATTTATTATGCGTGGTCCCAGACGAGATAGTGCTCTAAAGATCTGGGCAGTGGGCTCAGTTGAAACATCTCTCCATATAGGAAAACTTTTATATAACCAGATTGGTCAGTTTAAACATAAACTGTTATATACAGCAGGAGTTGCTATGCAGATTTCAAGTAGTAACATACAAAAGAGAGCGGGAGTTGCTATGGGTGACCAGTAAATACAAATTGTTACAGGAAGCGGGAGCTGCTAGAGTACAAACAGTTACATTTATAAGTCGAGCAAGGTGCAAGGGAACTCTTGCAGGAGCTCTTGCATACTGCGAACATAGTTACAGAAAGCAAGCATATTTACAAAAGCAGAAAGCTGATTAGTTTTTAATGCAGTTCCCCAAATTTCCTCATCACCAGGAGTGTCTCTGATGAGGCTGGAACCCTGGACAGAAGAGACGCAGGCTGCCCAGGGCCCTCGTGCTCTGTGCATCCAATGGAGAGGGCACTTCGATGGGCCGCTGACTCTGGTGCCCACTGCGCCAGGGGAGGCCACATCCTGCCATTACTGTTCTGTTTTTTATTGTGCAAGCTGTGTAGGGGAGTGTCGGGAAGGGCCAGTGCCTGGCACCCAGAAACAGGTGTCTCCTTCTCACACACACACACACACACACACACACTACACTGGGTTCCAGCTTGCTTGTTGCCAGCTGTCACTGAGAAAGCTCCTGGATCATTCATCGAATAATCCTGCTTGTCTCTCCTCACTTTTAAACAATTATATAGTATTGTCCTTTGTTTAAGTGGGGAGTGCCTATGTCACAAGTGTAGGTAGTTCAAAATATACCGAGATTTAGGAATAACATTAATGTAGTGCATCAATATGATTACTCGATCAGGCCTCCTCAAACAGATTTTCCATAGTAGTCTCTAGAGAATTCAAAATGCCTATATGCACTGTTGTTTTCATGTTCCTTTTTCTAGCAGGATTACTAAAGATTTCTAAATTAGCCCTTTTATATAAATGTGTCGCTTCACCTCAAACACAGACTAGTTTCCACCTCTAACCACAGGAGGGCGCACAAATACATCAATCAAGTGACGTTTGGTATAAAATGTTAGGGACGCTTCTCACTTAGGTTTGAGAAGAAAAATCATGAGCAGCATTGTACTGTTGGTGGTATAGAGCGGCACTGTTGGCTAGGACTTTCTGTAGTGGTGGAAATGGTTTGTATCTGTGCTGTACATCAACCACTAGCCACATGTGGATATTGAACCTTTGAAATGAGACTAATGAGACCAAGGAATTTGAATTTTTAATTTAATTATAAATTTAAATAGCCACATGTGGCTAGTGGCTGCCATATCAGACTGCGCAAGTCTAGATGTTGTTTTTTCTGAATGGCGTTATGATGTTGGCATTTAAACGACTTTGAATCTAACAACAATAACTTAAGAGGTAAAGTAAACAAACAGTGCTGTTCCCACCGTTGGGCAGCTACTGTGCCAGGTGTACTTATATACCCATCCCACTTGACCCTCACTATGCATCTGAGAGATGGATATTAGTATGCATATTTTGTGAGTGAAGAAGCAGACTCCAGAGAGATGAACTGGCCCAAAGTCATCGAGGTAGTTGTTGAGCCAGATATACCCATCTAAAAATTTTTGAGAACCTACCATGTGACAATAAATATATCAGCTAGGCAGTATTATAGACACTGGAAATCTGTAATAGGAACCAATACTTGATATGGGGGCATTTTAAGTAAATGCTAACATTCTGTCCTATATGATTTATCAGAGCATGATTTGTACATTTGTACACATTATCTTCTCAGAGTTGGAAGGAATCTCCAAACTAACCCTTAGCGCTATCTCTGATGTATGAAATTCTCTATCATCGTAAGCTGTGATGTAGGCAGGTAGGTAACTGGGTTGTTTCCAATTCTGTCACTAACCTTCCCTATGACCTTATGTAGATGGTTTGCCCTTCCAGAGCTAGAATTTCCTCATTCTCAAACAATGCTTTTAGCCTAGGAGATATTGGTTATTCATATTTCACTGATTCTGAGACTCACATTTTTCACATTTTAACATCAAGTTTCTTCTGATGGTCAATGACACATCACAGTACCTAGTTGGCAGCATTTTTTTCTTAAATATATATATATATTTATATATAATGGTGTATCTTATAATTGTGACAGAGACTAGATGAAATATGGCCTGTGTAATTTAGAATATCAGTGTAAATATTTATCTTCATATTTTAATATACATTTTGAAATCCCCCAGAGGCAAAGATAATGACCTTCTTTTGTGATTCTAAATTCAGTTTAGAATATTAAATTGCAAATGTCATAATCGCTGCTTCCCTAAGTGGCCGAGTCATGGCATACAACACACAAACTCAAAAATCTGTTAAAGTGACCAGCCCCGTTCCACAGAATTGAAGATCAGAGAGATTAATCTTACGCAGAGTTGGGGTGTATGTACAGTTTTGTTTGTCTTAAGAGTTTCCCATCCTTTATTTCTCTTCTTCAGATACTCAAAGCTTTTAAGTACTATCTCCCCTGTGATACCCTCTGTCCTTTATCCCTTCCCGAACCCCCATATCTATCGCTACACTTAAGAGTATTTTCTCATGAAGATCTATGACGAAGGAAATCCCTTGGTACCAGCGGCGTGTTGGTATATACTTAACTACTGGCTCCCTGGGTGGGGGATGGACAGAAGCTTGATTTGTAGCAATTGCCAATTTCTGTGGTATTCATACTCCCACAGTGACTGATTTTTAAACTACCAACATGATGTCGATCACTTTGCAAAATTCAAGAAAATTTAATAGCTCTCATGAGCAAATGTGACCCTGATCCAGCATACTACTGCTTGGTACAGGTCTGATTATTCCATGCTTCTGGCACAATCCTGTGATGGTTGCTGACTATCTCTAGGATAAAAGACAACCTCTGCAGCTTGACATGTAAGAGCAGGGGATGGTCCAGGTCTCACGCGTCCTGATGCTTATGTAGTTTGGGGGCCCTCTTTGAGAACAATAATACCAATTTAATACCCCAACATTAGGCACCAAAGTGAATGATTATTTGGAATGGGAAGAGAAATCATGAAATCGCAAATGTTAAAAAGCTGACGAATACAAGAAACATCACCAAACATAAAAAAAAAAAATCACATAATACAACTGGAAGAACTTTCAGCAGACTTGCTTCTGGCTCTGTACATAAACCTTGTTTTCCGTCCACGACCCACACACTTCTGGTGCCAGGTGCGTGAAGACATGACCATATTGTTACATGCCCGCTGGCAGCGGGTCACAGGAGCGTTCCTGGGAGCTATTTCTACTTGGGATGGCTGTCAGTGAACTAACCAATCGTGGAAGCGATGGTAAACCATGCAAGTCTATCTCTCTGAATCCTAATGAAATGCATCTCCAACTCAACTTCCCCTTAGCTGGGCCCCCAAAATGCCTGTGGCCACTCCTGTGCTACTGAGGGCCAGGGGAAGTCTATCGGTCAGGGTTCATCAAAGAAGCAGAACTACCATGAGTGACATAGAGGAAGGGACTCATTATAGGATTAGGTCTTTGGCAGTTGTGGTAACTGGTAGACGAGTCTCTGGTCCACTGCCTTGGTGTCTGTCATTGAACGGAAGTTGCTATAGGTCAGCTAGACCAGCAGCTGGGAAGGAGAGCTGAATGTTGGAGGCGGAATCTGGTCGCAGCCGAAGGAGCTGTGGGCCCGGGTGCTGCCCAGTGCCATCTAAGTTGAGGATCAGATCAGTGACACTGTGTGCCATCTGCCACTGTGCCCGCCACCCTGGACTAACCTTCAGAGCTTCAAAAATATGACTGCTGGTCCACATCTGTCTCCCCCAAAATGTCTCTAGTGGCCAAGCTAACCTGCAACCATACAGGGAAGAGAATATAGTTCCAGCTTAGTTAAAGTTGATGCAGAATGAAGCCACTACAGGAAGTGTGAGGGAGGGGACAATGGAATGGGAAGAGACGGTGTTTTTCACTGACTACAGCTTAAATATTTTACTTTTGCGAATTTAAACATATGGCCATGTAAACACGTTGCAAGGACCTTTGCTTAAGCTTCATTAGCTTCCTGATAAACCGATCCTGTTGGAGAGTCAGTAGCATGGAGTTTTAACCTATTTCTCAACCTTATCTGATCTCCTTCTGCCTCCCTCTTCCCCCACTATATTTACTGAGCTCTTATGTACCAGGCATATTCTAGGCACTGGGGATCCAGAAGTGAGCAAAACTGACAAAAATCCCTACACTGGTGAGGCCTCCATCCTAGTGGGGGTGGAGTAGATAAAACAAAGACACGCATTTGTACCTCAGATGGTGATAAGTGCTTTGGAGAAAAGTAAAGCAGAGAAGGGAGCTAGGGAATGGGAGTGCGTGGGGAGGAATTGTTGGGGTGGTCAGATAGGCCTCACTGAAGATGCTGAACAGAAATCTGAAGGAGGGGAAGGAGGGAGCCACATGGCTATCTGGGACACAGTGTCCCAGGCCAAGGAGCTAGTACAAAGTCCCTCAGCGGAGGTGGGGAGAGTTTGCTTTGTTCTTACAGAGCAGCTCAGTGAGCTCTGGGAGAAGTCAGAAAGGGTGGGCTGGCTCTGCAGGGTCTGGTGAGCACTTAGCCTTTCGCTCAGAGGAGCAACATGATGGCACTTCAAGTTTTAAAGGCACACTCAAGTTTCTATGTTGAGAGAGACCGGAGGGGGACAGAGATGGACTTCTGGGGGTCCAGTTAGGAGACCTGCACAGTAATCCTGACTCACACCCTCTGCTCCAAGCATCAGTGACAATTTGCCCAACACACCCTTTCCCACTGGCTTCGCTTTTGTTTTTATTCTTGTCTACCTGGATTGCACTTCCTGCTTCCTCTTCTCATTTGGATTAACTTTGATACTAGAATTTAATTTCAAATTTATTTTTCAAATTTGAGAACATAATTGTAAGTTTGCAAGGTTGCCTCCTGAACCTGATAAGAGACGGCAGATGACTTGCTCATGTGACAAGATGTTTTCAAATAGGGAGAATAGTATCTGTATCCTTGTCAGGGGCTGGACCAGCACTTGCCTGCCCCTTAGAGGGAGTGTCTCCTTAGATTTTGTGCACTAAGCACCTCGCTCACCTCATTTTAGTCCTGGCCCTGCGAGCTTCCCAGAATGATATCACAAAGAGAAAATTAGTAACTTTACAGAGGAGAAACCTGGCAGACACCAGACTCCATCTTAACCAAGTGATCAAAGTTAACCTTACTGGGAATGGCACAAGCCGACTGCATAATCCTTTAAATGTGGTAACCTGAGAAGGGCACAAAATCTCTTATGTGGTGGTAACCCCATCCAAAAATGTATAACTCGATCTAATTATGAGAAAACATCAGACAAACTCAGACTGAGGGACCTTCCGTAATATAACTGGCCTGTGCTCTTCACAGCTGTCAGTGTCAAGAAAGGCAGAGAAGGCCGAGAAACTTCGATGAAAGGAAACTGGAGAGACATGGCGACTAAATGCCATGCATAGCACTCGTGGATTGGGCCTCAGACTGGAAAAAAATGCTAAAAGGACATTATTGGGACAGTGGGGAAAATTTGAACATGAACTATAGATTGGATAATAGTATTATATCAATATTAAATTTCCTGCTCCTTACTATCGAACTATGGTTATGGAAGAGAATGTGTTTATTCTTGGGAAATATTTTCTGAAGTATTTAGGGGATAAAGAGGTATGATTACCTTACTCTCATAAGGATCAAAACCAACTATTCATCCATCCATCCATCCATCCATCTATGTATGTATGTATCCATCCCTCCATACCTCCCTCCCTCCAATCTATCGACAGAATAATAAAGCAAATGTGGTAAAATGTTAAGTGATGAATCTGGGTGAAGGGGATGTGTGGGATTTCTTTGTACTATTTTTGCAACTTTTCTGTAAGCTTGAAATTATTTCTCAGTAAAAGCTTTTCAAAAGGCAGCTACAATTTTAGACTTCTAGATGAGGGGAGTGGAGACTGGAATTGTTCTTTATAGCAGGCATCTCCTTTGTTTTCAAAACGTCCTGGTGGTCTAGTTGTTAGGATTTGGTGTTCTCTCCTTTGCTTTCAAAATAAACACAGGTGTTATCAAATAGTACCTTTCTGCAACCACAGGGGGGAGGGTAAATCATTAACTTTTTGATAGTTTCGAACTTGTAGCATTTGCATATTAAGCCCACTAGTTCTGTTAGAGTGGAAAAGTAATAGGTACAAATAGTTATGAGTTCAAGTGACTAACCTGTTTATCTTTAATTGCTTGAAGGACAGAAATGCACAAGGAAAATTCTTTATGTAACAACAGCACGTTATTAAAAAGCCTCCATATACAGTGCATTGAATTTAGCATAGGGCTTTGGATACAGTAATAGTCTGTCAATTCTCAACCTTGGTTACATGTGGGATAAACATTTCAGGGAATTAAAAAAACTACTGATCTCTCCCCCAAAATTTTGACATAATTGGTCTGTGGTGTAGTCTGAGATCTTAAAAGCACCCCATTTGATTCTAACATGTGGCCAAGGGGAAGAAATGATCTAGAATCCTTCTTTTCTTTTTCAGAGATGCATCAGAGCAGGGGTGACTCAGCTTAGGAAGGCAGTATCCCATGAAGGTGACATGATCAGTAGAAATCATCTTTCTTTCCTCTGAACTCCCATAGAATTTTCCTTTCAAGGCACTTAGTATTTTTACCCTGAATTATAGTTATTTATACGCGTATTTTCTTCCTTGCTAGACCGCAGACTCCTAGAGCATAGAATTCATGGGAAAATAACTGTGTGCTATTATCAAGTGAGATAACCATTGTGTTGAGCTCTTGGAAGGCCAGAAACTGACCATCTGCCCTATCCCTAGTGCTTACTAGGAGATGGCGGTGTTCACATTTGTGTTAAATAAATGCTAGAATACTTGGAATCTAGTACGGTCTCACCCAATAAAACTATATGTATAGAAAAAGACTGGAAGGAAACAACCCAAAATGTTAACAGTGCTTGTCTCTGGTGGGTACAATTATGGATGACCCTGTTGTTTTTTCCTGTATTTTACATGCATATGTACCAATTTGAAAGCTATTAAGAGTAAAAACTAAACATCGAATATTTATCAATCAATGAATTCATCGTGAACACTGAAAAATTCTTTGATCACCTTTGGTGAAGGTTAGAAAATCAAATGATTACTTTTAAAGCTGGTAAATAAAGGGAAAGAACGAATCATTTATCTAGCTTTCCTCCATGAACAGTATCTCAAAATACTGCATTTTGTCTATCCATTCACCTGTTGGTGGATATTTGGGTTATTTCCTATTTTTGGCTATTATGAATAATGCTGCTATGGATTTTTGAATACAAATACTTGTTTGGCCCTTCATTTATGTCCTATGGTCAAATGTCTCTTCAACTCTTCTGCCCATTTTTAATTTTCTTTATTTGACTTATTATTGAGTTGTAAGAGTTTATGCATTCTAGATACAAATTCTTTATCTGATACATGATTTACAAGCCTTTTCTCCCAGTCTTGTGGCCTGATCCTGACTGTCTCTTGCATATAGGTAGTGCTCTATAAGAATATATTAAATGAAAGTTTTAGCTAATTAGGCCCGCTCTATGAGGATGATTTATTTCATGGCCACAGGCAGTGCCTCTAACTGTTTTGCTTCTGAGTTTACTTAGGATTTAGCATCTGCATTCTTAAGTGACATTGGCTGGTAATTTTCATTTCTCAGGCCTGTATGTATCAACCAGCATCAGTTAGGAGACAGAAACCACATCAGCTATTTAGATAAAAAGACAAATGCCGCATGATCTCGCTTGTATGTGGAATTGAAAAGTCGAACACATGGAAACAGAAAGTAGAACGGCGGTTGCCAGGGGGGCTGGGAGGAGGGGAAAAGGGGAGGTATCTGTCAAAGAATACGAAGTTCCAATTATGCAAAATAAAGAAGTTCTGGATGAAAATAAAGGTCACCTGGAAAATGGGCTCCCTTTATGTATGGAGTCTATATTGGCTTGTATTATATCAATTGAACAAAAGGAAGCTTTTATACAACAAATTTCCTCGAAGAATTGCAACTATCCCTTTGGCTTTAAGAGAACCTGGGGAAATCATTGTTAAAGGGACATTTTATAACTGTATTCAGTTCTAAAATAAATAATAGGTTATAATATTAAAAAAATTAATGCCAAGTAGCATTAAACATGAAACGATGAAAAAAGAGAATTCTAAAGTGTCATAGCTGAGTGAACAGAAGGAAGAGGTTGTAATTACTAAAACTTGGAAACTTAGATGAGGAGGCTGGGACCCAGACCTCAGGGGAGGGGTACTACCCCTTGAGGCTGTTATCTCTGAGGTTGAGGTGTAGTAACTGTGAAGCTGGCTCTGCATATTTTGGAAAAGCTGCCAGCTGGCTTCAGATGCTGCCCTGGGAAGGAGCTGCTTGCTGCCAAGGTTTAGGGAGCGGACAGAGAGGAGCAAGTCTAGTCTTCCTTTTCCAGCCTTACAATTGCTTGCTCTAGCTCCCCTACTGGCAGAGATGTGGCTTGCAGAGTTCCAATACCTGGCACATCAGCCAGGATACAGGACTGATTTAGACCTCAAATACTGTCTGACACGAAGTGATAGAAAAATAAGGTAATATTACCCTATATTTATTATAAATTATTACAATTTATATAATCCTAACTCTTTCCCTTATTAGCTGTGTAGTTTGCATGAGTTTTTCAAAAGTTTTCATTCTTTTCGTTTACTCATCTATAAAGAGAGCAGTAAATCCTGTAAAACTTCATAGCATTATTATTTGCAAGTTTCAAGTAAACTCTCTAAGAAACAGAGCAGTTCCGGGGGCTTTTATTTTTTGAAAGTCTTATACAAATTTCCCTCTTTTTTTTCTCTCCGTTATCTCAATTTGTTCATGTGTCAATTTAGGTCACATTTATTTTCCTAAAGAACCATCTTGTTTTTATCCAGAGTTAAGAAGACTAAGCCCATATCGAACATAACATGTCCAGAACTGAACGTTTAATCCTGTGTACAGACTTTATCTCATGCCTGCTCATTTGTCCTTATCTCATTAAAAGTGAGTATCAACCAACTGATTGCTCAGCTAGAATCCTTGGAGCCATTCCGGATTCTAACTTTTACATCTAATCCAACCAGCAATTTCTTTTAAAGATATTTTAAAATGAGTAACATTTTGTGAGTCATCAGTCATCCAGTTATAAATGCCTGAATATCTTTTTTCTATTTTGGGTGAATTAGAATGATGTTTTTCCAAATCAGATGGCATTTATACAACAGCTTATACAGATTTTTTTTAATACCATATTTTGTCTAAATCTTTCAGAGAATGATGGCAACCATTTCGATAACAATATATCACAGTAATCATTGACCTTAATAGCCACTCTGAATCAGGATGATCTTAGACTAGGAAATAAATATAAATGACCAGCCCATGGCTTATGAATCCCTATGAGATAAAGTTCAGAGTCCTTAGTTCTGACATATGACTACCTGCCTAATTATCTCTCTACTCCTTTTCCCCACTTCAAACCAAAGATACCAGACAATTGAGCTTCTATAGTTGTCTGATCACACCTTACTATTTCTCACGCTATATCATTGCTCTTGCTGTTTTTGACTGGAATATAGTCACCCACTATGGTTCTCACACACTAATCTACCACTGATCTTTCAGAAAAAGGGGTACTCCTTAGGGAAGCCCACCCTACCCTTCAGTAGAATTGAACATTTCCTTCTTTGGAACCTGGAGAAACAACATACAGATTTCTAATTTTGTACCTATATAACTTTAGTATTCATTTGGTAACATGCCTATTTTCCTTTTTGTAGACTCTAAGATCTTCAAAGATAGGGACTATATCTTTTTTTTTTGTATTTATATCTCGAGTCTTTTAGCTGGCAAGAATTAGGTGATGAATGTTTGGATACATTATTTTAATGTACATTTTAAAAAGACATATGCATGGCCAATAGGTAGATGAAAAGGTGCTCAACATCACTAATCATCAGGCAATGCAAATCAAAAATCACAATGAGATATGGCTATTATCAAAAAGGTAAGAGATAACAAGTGTTAGCAAAGATGTGGAGAAAAGGAAACCTTTGTACACCTTGGTAGGAATGTAAATTGGTGTAGCCACTATGAAAAACAACATGGAGGTTCCTCAAGAAATTAAAAATAGAACTACCATATGATCCAGCAATCCCTTTTCTGGGTATTTAACCAAAGGAAATGAAAAAAGGATCTGGAAGAGATGTCTGCATCCCATGTTCATTGCAGCATTGTTCACAATAGCCAAGACATGGAAACAACCTAAGTTTCCATCAGTGAATGACTGGGTAAAGAAGGTGCGTTAAGATATATACAATGGAAATATTCCAGCCCTGAGAAAAAAGGAAATCCTGCCATTTGTGACAACATGGGTGCATCTTGAGAGCATTATGTTAAGTGAAATAAGCCAGATAGAGAAAGACAAACATTGCATAGTATCACATATGTGGAATCTAAAAAAAAATTGAAGTCATAGAAACAGAGTAGAAAAGTCATTGCCAGGAGCTTGGGGAGCTGGCAGGGGGTAGAAATAGGAATAGGTTGATTAAAGGGTACACAGAGAAAAAAATGTACATTTTAAGATCACTAGTAAAATCAGGCATTTTCATACACACACACACACACACACACACACACATACATACATATATATTTACCACTTGCACATTTTTCTCGTGATAATTTAATAACTAGTAAAATTAAGCGTTTTTCATATACATATTTATATTTTCACTTTTCTCATGCTATGATATTTTAATTATATTTAAGTGAGTTATATACAATTGTAGGATTGTGTATATTAAGAGGCTAACTCAATATGTTTTCAAATCATATATATCTTGTTTTATTTACTTTGTAAAACAACAAACTTGAAATTCTTAAAACTTCATAGCAAACTTTGTGGGGGAAAAATCTGCTATTACTTATACTGAAGCAGAAATATATA
This sequence comes from Eonycteris spelaea, assembly GCA_003508835.1. Classification (NCBI taxonomy): domain Eukaryota; kingdom Metazoa; phylum Chordata; class Mammalia; order Chiroptera; family Pteropodidae; genus Eonycteris; species Eonycteris spelaea. The sequence goes on from PUFA01000219.1 coordinate 2,459,987, forward strand.
GCTCTGTAGCCCTAACAGAAACAAAACTCAGCTTGATGTGACATATTAAATGTAGAAATAATTAGGTGGAAAAATTAAAAACATTGTCAATGTCCTTTAGAATGGGTACATGTTAAGAGTTATAACAACACAAATTCAGAAAAAACAATCCTCTTAGAAAAATTTTATTTAATTAACAGATTATTTAACAGATTTAATATTTAATAGTTAATATTTAATTAACAGATTAAATATTTTTCATACTTGTGTTTCTGAAAGAAATGAAATGAAAAATCCAGGAAACAGGGTGATACTATTACTAGTTATAATTTCTATTTTAATACCCTAAATTGCTTAGTTCTTATTCTTTTTGCGTTTCAGCTTGTGGTTGGCTTTGCAAGGCTAACATTTTCTTTGGTGAGTGTTCTTAAAACATAAACCAGAAGAACTTGGTCAGTAACTTCCCTATTCCATAGAACATTTAAGAACTTAAAAAAATTATTTTATTATTAGTTTCAAGTATACAGTACATGGTTAGACATTTATATAGTTTATGAAACGATCCCCCTGATTGCTCTTTCTCTCCTCTGGCTCTCCACCTAGCCATTCCATGACTGCTGACTGCATTCCCTATGCTGTGCTCCCCATCCCTGTGACTATCTATCAACTACAATTTGTACTTTTGAACCCTTCACCCCATTCTCCCAGCCCCCCAATCCCCCTCCACTCTGGCCATCATCAGATTTTCCTCTATATTTGTGAGTCTGTTTTTGATTAGGTTCTTTTTGTTCCTTAGATTCCACATATAACATTTAAGAACTTTTTAAAAAGTTGGACTAAGTATATAAAGTAATGTGATATTTTGGTAGCAGGTTGTTCTTTGTTCTATTCTATTGTTTGTTTGGTTTTAATTTCTAGACCCACACTAATGTTTTCCAGCATCCTCAGAACGTGTGAAGGTGGCTTTTTTTAACCATCCTTTCGTAACAACAGGATACTGACACATTAATTTGAACACTGATTTGTATCTTACGCTGTTTTTATGCTGTAGACTCATCAGAAAGCTAACTGCTAAGAACTTTCTCCTTGCTTCTATTACATCCAACAAGGCCTGTGTCCTAAGTTCCAGTCTCTAGACTCCAAAGGGAGGTAAGGGCTTCTGTGTTTCAGTCGTGTTCCCAGAGGCGCGGAAATAGAGGGAGAATTTGATGGATTTGGAAACTGAAAAGCAGGGTGGCTTCATGGGTGAGTCGCACAAGCTTAATGCTCTGCTGTTACTCTCCTGAGAGTCTTCATAATTTTTTTTTCTGTTTGTGACTGATTCGTTCCTTTTATTCCTTAAATTCCACATATAAATGAAATCATATAGTGTTTACCTTTCTCTGTCTGACTTAAATACCTTCTAGTTTCATCAAAGCAATATCTTTTTCCATTCTCTTCCTTATGTAGGGGTCTTGTTTTCTTGTCCTTTCAGCCACTCTTTCCTTTGGTTGGAGCACTTAATTCTTTTTCATTTAAGGTACTTACTGATAGGAATGTAGTTGTTACCATTCTTTACTCCTGTTTTTGATACATGTTTTTCTTCTTAAAGAAGACTCTCCAACATTTCCTGTAATTCTGGCTTGGCGGTGATAAATTCCTTTATTTTTATCTGGGAAGCTCTTTATATGTCCATCAACTCTACATGATAGCTTTGCTGGATAAAGTATTCTTGGTTGTGGATCCTGGGTCTTCATCCTGTGGAATATTTTTTGCCAAGCCTTCTGTCCCGCATAGTTTCTTTTGAGAAATCAGCTGCCAGTCTTATGGGGGCTCCATTGTAGGTAATTATTTGTTTTTCTCTTGCTGCTTTTAATATTTTTCTTTGTATTTAAACTTTGGCATTTTAATTATGATGTATCTTCATGTGGGCTTCTTTGGATCCTTGATTTTTGGAATTCTCTGAGCTTCCTGGTGTTTATGTCCATTTCCTTCACCAGATTAGGGAAGTTTTCCATCATTATTTCTTCAAACGGCTGCTCAACACCTTGCTTTTCATCAGTTACGCCCATCAGACGACTATTTGGAGCCTTAATAGTGTCCCATATGCTCCTTAAATTATTTTTATAGTCTTGGCATCTCTTTTCTTGCCATTCTGATTGAGTGTTCTGATGGGCTTTCCTGCCCTCTAGATAGGGCATTTGACCCTCTTCTTACCCACTTTGTTTATTCCTTCATTTATTCCATTTAATATACTTCTCATCTCAGATAATGTGCTCTTCATTTCAGACTAGTTCCCTTTTGTAATTTCTACTTCCATTTTAATGTTTTTAATCTCTTTGTTGAAGTTCTGAGTTTATCTGCACTTCCCAAAAGTTCATTGAGCATCTTTATAACCAGTGTTTTGAACTCTGCATCTGTTAGATTACTTGACTCCGTTATATCTGGATCTGTATTCTGTTCTGTCAATGGTTTCTGCTTCTTTGTCTTCTGTGTCTGTTTCTATGTACTAAGCAAAGCTCTTTAGTCTCCCGGTCTTATTAGCGTGGCTTTGTGTGGTAGGTGTCCAGTGGCACATCCTGAGAGGGGTTCAGTTGCAGGCCAAGTTCAGTCCCGGCCTGTGCCCTTCTGAGGCCACCTGTTAAGAATCAGCAAGCAGTCCACAGGTGCTGAGCTTATAATTGCCTCAAAAGGCCACACCAGAAACCGAGGCCAGCTGCCTCCAGTGTGAGTCTAGGCGCTGCTCAGCAAGGAGCACCTGACTCGCTGAGGATGCACCTGGATGTGGCTTGGGTGGGTGGGGTAGGTGGGTTTCTGGGGATCCTCTGGGCTGAGCGGCCTCTGTTAGCCAGTTTGATGACATCACAGCTATGGCGGTGCTGTGTCCACCACTGGTAGAGGGGAGGGCTCAACAGGGAACAATGGATACCGCCAGCACATCTGTACAGGGTGAGTCTTGCCTTGGCCCTCACTCCGACAATGTCTCCCTGTAAGTGCCTGGTGCCCCCTGGGCGCGGCCAAATGGGCACTGGTGCTCAGAGCAAGCAGGTCCGTCACCGCGGAGATCCGTTCATGGCCGCGGCCCCTTTAAGAGGCGTCTGCCATCGCCACAACCTCCATCTCAGCCGCTCAGGGCCCGGCAGCCCTGCATCTTCGCCGCGTCCTCCCTCCTGCCATTGCAGGGCACTTTCTTGGCTTTCTCCCTCGGTGTAGGGCTCGTTCCTCTAGATCCCAGGCGATTTTCCTTGCTCTTTGCTCCTGGTTTCCAGCACAACTTTGATTTGGTCGCCAGAGGATGAACAGAGCCTCTGTCACCTACGCCATTTTTCTAGGTCCCTCGAAAACGTATACATTTATACTAGTGACGGAAAAGGAGGGCAGGCAACAGCAGTCAGGTGGCGACAACAACATTTTGATGCATCAGAACCCTGGAAAGCCTCAGAAATTCTGGAGGCACTCTACCTCCGAAGGCGAGGAGAAATTGGTATCAGAAGGGGAAACTAGCAGTCTCGGCCACAATTTCAAACCGAAAATCAAGAAGGAGCATTATGAGCATATTATGAGATGAAACTGGTAAGAGTTTAAATGGTTTTTTGGGGAAGTGGGAATTGGGGATGAGGAAAGGCAAGTCAGGGGTCTGCTGTTTTAAAAGTCTTGTGTCATTTGACTTCTAAAATTCAAATTAAGTTTACGTATCATTTAGATTTGAAAGGATAACTTTTAAGCTACTTTTGACAGGGGGATAGGGGAAAAGGTAGGCAAATACTGTAGATGGGAATGTAAAATATCACCCAATGGCCATCTTACCAAATGGCCGCTGGGTGACTTGGATCAAAAAGTTAAATGTGGGACGTGGTTCCAAGTGTAGCGGTGAGCACGTCTGCTTTACACACAGAAGTTCCTGGATTCGTGCCCCAGTGGAGCCATGGTCCATGGTCCATGGCCAGGCCCTTTTGAACAAGCCCGATGTCTGATCTCGGAAGCTAAGCAGGGCCGGGCCTGGTTAGTACTTGGATGAGAGACCACCCAGGAAGACCAGGTGCTGTATGTATAAGTAATGATAATAAATTAAAAAAAATTTTTTTTAAGTAAAATGTGCATTTCACCCTTTGGAATTTATCTAATGTAATAATTGGATAAGAACTGCTATGATTATAAAAAGAGAAAAATTAGAAACTGCTTACACGCCCTACATCAGAATCTTGATTTGAACAAGTGATGGCTGATCCATACAATGGAATTACATGCATATATTTTAAATGATAGATTTCACATCCACCGGACAGTCAAAAATGTAGATCTGAAAATGGCGAGAGTTGGTGAGCTCGTGAAACAATGGGAACGTTGATATACTGCTGCGGAGAGCGTACGCTGGTACGATGTCTGAGAGAAACCAAATTGGCATTAGTAGAGTGTGCACTTCTTTGACCAGCCATTCCTCTCCTAGGGAACATAAAGTGATATAACTGCTTTTGAAGAAACTTACTATAACTTAGTAAAGTGGAAGCTGAATGGATGGCTACATCTCCTTATGCAAGCAGGGCCACGTGCAAGCATGCCCACGGTAAGCATTCTGGTGGCCTCGGGCTGCTCCCAACCCAAATGCCCATCAACGTGGAATGAATTACTGAACGTGAAGAACAAAGAACATGAAGGACAGCTACACAGTCACGTGGATGGATGTGTGAATCTCACGACTAGAACGTTAAGCCGAAGAAAAGCAAGACTCAAAGGACAGGATAAGTACATGCACATAAGCTACAAACACAGATAAGTAGAAGCTACTTGAAGAGGACAGCGAGAAGCTGCAGAGCTGGAAGACCAAGGCGGGTACTTCCCGTCTGAGATCTATCGTTGTACACCAAAGGGAGTCTTGCTCTCGGCAAGACTTCAAAAAATTATGAACTCTGGATGTGGTTCCTTTTTGTCCTCCAACAATAAAGTGACCCCTCAACAAGAGTACATAATGTGCTTGTGCTACCAGCCTAGCCATACCGTGCTCCCTGGCGACGCAGCGGCCCATGAATTACCACTCCTGGTACAGTCAGGGTGAAGGTTCGCCCAGCTCAGACGCCTATGGCGACTCTTTGTGTCCATCGCGTGGAGAAAAACTCTCATTCTTCGAAAGAATAGGTTTAAGAGAAACCCGCGGCTTTTCCCTTGAAAAGACGTTGCGTGCCATGAACGATGGGTATGCAAATGAAGGCGCATCTTCGCCCGGAGATTCGTGCGCGAGGGGTGCTCCGCCGCAGCGCGCTTGGCGCTGAGGGTCGGGCCCCGCGTCCCTTTTGTCCGCCGCTTGGGAAAATGGTGTCGGAGCTGTGTATTCGACGCGAGACAAGGTTCACAATATCTTCAATGAAATATAAAAAAAGGCAAATTACAAAAATACCTTTAATACGTTTACACTTCGTTCCTCAAACGCATGCGTATGTGTGGGTCGGACATGTGTATTCACAGAAAAATGCTTATATCAAGATATCGGTGGTTACGCCTGCTGAAATTTCTTGTAGTTTTGTCTTTTTCAGAAATGTCTGTGCTTCGGCCAGTAAGAAACAATAAGAAAATCGATAGTGATTTCATAATAAGCATCGAAAAATAAGAAACGCAGCAAGTACTAGACAAAGAATCAAGGGATCCAAAATGATTTTTTAAAAGATTGGATCACCGGGAAAAAGGCCCAAATGATACGAGGAATGAGAAATGGGATAGAGCTAAAATGCAAGAGGGTGGCCGACACCTGGCTTCCTATCCAGGATCGTTCCTGTCCTTCCACCCAAACTCCCGGTGTCTGTGTATAGGGGCGGCAGAATGCTCAGGTCGGAGGAATCAAACTACATTTCCTTGTGTCCCTAGCAGGTGAGAAAGGCCAAGGAGCGGTAGGGGAAAGTCTTTGAGGAACTTCCGGAGGTGCTGAGTCAGCTTTGATCTCCTTTCTTTCCTGGTCCCTGGAACACGGATGCGATGGCTGGAGCTGCAGGTACCTCCTTGAGACCAAGAAAGAGAAGTCAAAGCTATACAGAAACCTCAACCCTGATCGTTGAGGCTCTGAAGGCATGGGTTTAAATATATTTGATGCGTATTTATCCATTGTAGGTTTTGTCCTTATTGATGCCTAAATTGTCCCATCTTAGGCCATTTTACTTTTGTTGTAGTCTTCTACTCAAATGCAGTGCATTGTCCTTCATATAAAAGATTATTCTAATCCACAGTCAGTAGGTTTTTTACTCAAGCTTACTGTGGGATTTTTGCTCCACCGGGAGTGATGATATATACATATTGATCTATCTTGTTCTTTACTGATGGCCATGATTAGCACTGACTATGCTTTCTGCTGGCTAGAGGTAAAACTCGATAAGGTTAATCAGCTCCTATAATAATTAATGCTGTTCTCAGTAAAGCTGGAAAAAAAATTTAAGCCTGTGACCTAATAAGTAGAGATAATAGTCAATTCATCATAACAGAAGATTTTGGTTACTATTAAAGATTCCACATTATAATCACGATTATAGCCCTTAAGTTCATAATATTTTGCATTACTGCAGTTAACGCAAGAATCCAGATACAGCAAAATGGCTAATCGCCACAATTTTAAGTCATGGAGATTGTTGCGATGTGAGAACGCAGCTAACCGTGTGCCCACTATCAAATATAATGCCACTAGCTAAAAGTGTAAAGTGTTCTTTGTTCATTGAATTAACAGAACGCATGCTTGTGAAATTAAGGCATGAAAATAGACACTACTCAATTCTGGACAACACAAAAGTGATTCATAACAAGAACACAGGATAGATGTCTTATATTATCATGCTTTCGAAATGGGCTAAGCCAGTGAATCTCGTGGCTTAGAGCAGTGATCCTGCACTTCAGAACCACCTGAGATCTTTAAAAATCCTGAAGCCCAAGCTCCACCCCAGAGACACTAATTGTCCTGAAATACAGCCCTGAGCATAAGGCTTTAAAACAAACAAACAAACTCCCTGAGTGGTTCTGATGGGCAGCCGAGCACTGGGCCCAGGGAAAAGGGACTGAGGGAAAAGTCAGATGTGCTTAGTGAAGACACTCCACAGAGGGGCACACAGCTGCTTCCTTAGAAAAATGAAAAGGTGAGACTGCAGGTGTTTTTCAGTCCTCCCATGTTCTAAATGTTATCCTATTTTAAGATAGCCCTTTGTAAAGTAGATACGATTTCAATTCTGCTTGCCGTGTTTTTAAAGTTTTCTGACATGTACAATACCTTGACTTTCAGATCAAATATGTCAGATTAAATATATACATATATATCCACTCTATCCACAAACCCACTAAATAATAGTAAAGGAATAAAAAAGAAAATGTATACATTAAAAAATTTATTTAATTAGTTTTGAGTTACAGTACATTGGTTCGACATCTCTATAGTTCAGAAAACGATCCCCCAACTGCTCCCTTTCTCCCCTGACCCTCCACCTAGCCAACATAGTAATGCTACTGCATTCCCTCTGCCGCGTTCCCCATCTCCGTGACCATTCCATCACTACTAATTGGTACTTCTTTAACCCTTTGCCCCATTCTCCAGTCCCCCAGCTCCCTCCCCCCGTCCATCACCAAATCGTCCACTGTTTGCGAGTCTGTTTTGATTAGTTTGTTCCTTTATCTTCGATTCCACATATAAGTGAAATCATATAGTGTTTATCTTTCTCAGTCTGACTTAAATACCTTCTAGGTCCATCAAAGCAATGTTTTTCCATCCCCTTCCTTTTAGTTTGTCTGTGTCTTTTAATCTGAAGTGAGTCTCTTATAGGCAACATGTAGGGGTCTTGTTTTCCTTCCATTCATCCACTATCTTTTAGTTGGAGCACTTAATTCTTTTCCATTTGAAGCTTATTGATAGGAATGTAGTTGTTACCATTCTTTATTCTGTTTTTGATACATGTTTTTCTTAAAGAAGTCCCTCCAACATTTCCTGTAATACTGGCTTGTGGTGATAAATTCCTTTAGCTTATTTTTGTCTGGGAAGCTCTTTATCTGTCCTTCAACTCTAAATGATAGCTTTGCTGGATAAATTATTCTTGGTTGTAGATCCTGGGTCTTCATCCTGTGAATATTTTTTGCCAAGCCCTTCTGTCCTGCATAGTTTCTTTTGAGAAATCAGCTGCCAGTCTTATGGGTTCCTTTAGTAACTTATTTGTTTTTCTCTTGCTGCTTTTAATATTCTTTCTTTGTATTTAACCTTTGGCATTTTAATTATGATGTGTCTTGGTGTGGGCCTCTTTGGATCCCTGATTTTTGGAATTCTCTGAGCTTCCTGGGGTTTTATGTCCATTTCCTTCACCAGGTTAGGGAAGTTTTCCATCATTATTTCTTCAAACAGCTGTTCAACATCTTGATTTTCTTCAGTTACGCCATCAGATGATATTTGGACCTTAATAGTGTCCCATATGCTCCTTAAATTATTTTTATAGTCTTGGCATCTCTTTCTTGCCATTCTGATTGAGTGTCTTGGCTTTCCTCCTCTAGATAGGGCATTTGATCCTCTTCTTTATTCACTTTGTTTATTCCTTTTTATTCCATTTAATATACTTCTCATCTCAGATAATGTGTTCTTCATTTCAGACTGGTTCCTTTTATAATTTCCATTTCCATTTTTATGTTTTTTATCTCTTTGTTGAAGTTCTCACTGAATTTATCTACACTTCCAAAAGTTCATTGAGCATCTTTATAACCAGTGTTTTGAACTCTGCATCTGTTAGATTACTTGACTCCATTATATCTGGATCTCTGTTCTGTTCTCTATGGTTTCTGTTTCTTTGTCTTTTCATTTTGGCTGCCTTTCCATGTCTGTTTCTATGTATGAAGCAAAGCTCCTAAGTCTCCTGGTCTTATTAGTGAGGATTCGTGAAGTAGATGTCCAGTGGCCACAGTCCTGAGAAGGGTTTCAGCTGCAGGCCAAGCTTCTATCCTTCTGGGGCCACCTGTTAAGAATCAGCAAGCAGTCCACAGGTACTGAGCTTATAGTTGCCTGAAAAGGCACACCAGAAACTGAGGCCAGCTGCCTCCAGTGTGAGTCTCAGCAAGGAGCACCTGACTCGCTGAGGCTACAGCGGATGTGGCTTTGGTAGGACTATGAGTTGGGGCAGGCAGGTTTTCAGGGTATCCTCTGGGCAAGAGCCACCTCTGATATTCAGTTTGATGACGTCAGAGCTATGGCGGCCCTGTATCCAGGGCATAGTTCAAGGGAGGGCTCAACAGGGAACAATGGATAGCTCCGGCACTTCTGTACTTAGCTAGTCTCACCTCAGCCCTCACTCCGACAATGTCTCCCTATAAGTCCCTGGTGCCCGCTGCGTGCAGCTAAATGGGCACTGGTGCTCAGAGCGAGCGGGTCCATCACCGTGGAAATCTGCTCATGGTCACAGCCCTTTAAGAGGTGTCTGCCGTTGCCGCAGCCTCCATCTCACTCAGCCACTCAGGACCGGGCAGCCCCGCGTCCTCGCCCCGTCCTACCTTCTGCCCTTGCAGGGCGCTTTCTTGGATTGGTCTCTAGTTGTATGGCTTGTTCACCCCAGGTGATTTTCTCTTGCTGCTGCTCCTTGTTTCCATCACAACAACTTTGATTTGGTTGCCAGAGGGATGAACAGAGCCCTATCATCTACGCCATTTTTTTTCTCTCCAGATTCTTCATATATTTGAACAAGGAGCCTGTATTTTTCATTTTGCACTGGGCCCCACAAATTATACAGTCAGGCCTGCTGGGAGACCAAGGAGTAAGTAGTGGTAGTGGTAGTGGTGGGGACTTCATCCTCCTCTGACAGGGAAGCCACAGGGATACTTGAAGCCAGACCATGGTGTACTTTAGGAGTCACTGTGAGAATTCCAAAGTTGAGCTGGCAAGGAAAGAGTGGATCCACCAGAGAAAATCCCTGCTATCATTGGGACCTAGGAGCTTGGACAGTGACTATGGTAGACTGAAAAGAAGCCCTTTTCCAGATGTCCTGAAAAATAAGCCCCAGAGTTCAAGTCTGATCTAAAGGAGGGTCTCTCTCCAAAAAGACAGATTAGGCCTATGTAATGGGTTGAATGGGGTTCCCCCAAAAGATATATCTACCTGGAACTTCAGAATGTGACCTTATTTGGAATAAGGGCCTTTGAGGTGTAATTAAGGTAAAGATCTCAAGATGAGATCATCCTAGATTATGGTGGCCCTAAATCCAATGACAGGTGTCCTTATAAAAGACACAAGGAGAAGACACAGAGACAGGGTAGGCCATATTAAGTTGGAGGTAGAGATTAGAGTGATGCATCTTCAAGCCAGGGAATGCCAGAGATTGCCTACAGCCACCAGAAGCTAGGAGAGAGGAACCAACCCTGAGAACATGTTGCTTTTGGACTTCTGATTTCCAGAACTATGAGAGAATAAGTTTCTATTGTTTTAAGCTGCCACATTTTGATGATTTGTATAGCAGCCCTAGGAAACTAATATAGCTTGTGTCAGCAAATATTTGGCTGTTGAGATTTAATTTGACTTAAAGGGGGTCAAAAATGTTTCTTGCATCACAGTCTCTGAGCAGGAAAAATAAAGCTTTCCAGAAGCCTCCTAGAGACCTCTTTCTTTCCTATTGGCCAGTTTTGGGTCACATGGCTACTCTTAAAGATGCAAGGGGCCCTGTGAAAGTGGATATTTAGTAAAGGGAGCAAAATAGCCAAGATTGGATTGCTGCCCTGAAAAAGTAGGCATTCTATTAACGAATAGAAGTATACATGGGGGTTGGAGTACAAGAGATAGTAATTGGGTAGGCAAAATACACCATCTGTCTAATGTGGTATTTGTATAGCTAAAAAATTTTAATGGTAAATTACATTTAAATATGAGAACAGTGACAAGCTTTGATTATTCTTAGCCCCTTGCTAAGTGGGATCCTTGGGCATGCAGAAAGGGCACCCCTGAGAGCTGGTTAGAAATGTAGAAGCCTGAGTTCCACCTCAGACCTAATGAGTCAGAATCTGCGTTTTAACGAGATCTCTGGGGATTCCTATGCACGTGAAGGTTTGAGAGGCATTGCTCTAGGTGACTCGGTATAATATGACTAAACTCAAGATAAAGCAAGTTGCTATTGTGAAACAGGAACAATTTGGCATCAGTACTCAAGAAATACCAAGTCCAAATATAAGAATAGTAGGCAAAAGTCCAGAAACCTTTGAAAATGTAATGTGAGCATAATGCAATAGATACACAGGGTGAAAAAAGGTTTTTTTTTTTGGTTAAGTTTAATTGGAATGAGACACACCTGATGACCATTGCACCACACTCTATCATCACATTTATGATTACATTCAGTAATATTAACCCTTACAGCACATAAAAGTACCAATTAATGAATGTTCACCAGCAAAGACGTAATAATCAAGCATTCATACTGACTAATCTTTAAGTCTGAAGATGTATCTGATGTTGCTTAGGGATATCCAGCATTAAAGTTAGATGAATTGGTGTAAATCTACCTCAGAAATCCAAGACTTGCTTTCTGAAAGATTATGATTCTTTATTGAAACACTTTGTAGTGGATGAAATAAAGAGTTCTTATTTATCCTTCAGTGAGATCCTATAGTTTCTTTCATGCCAACCATTCTAAAGCCTTTAAAGATCCATTGGTCGTGTGTGGTGTGTTATATATGTATGTATATTCCTGTATCTTCTTTTGTGAAGTATCTATTTGTTTTTAATGCCTTCAATATATATCATTGATATACATGTTATATAGCTTGTTGCCTCCGCCTCATTTTGTGGGTATAGAAATACTTATGATTTGCAATGTTGCCTTAGGCCAGAGTTCATTTAAAAGCAAATAGATTGGTTTTTTAAAACATAATTTATTTTTATAATAGACCATTGCCTCCAGTTGTTGTGCTTGTGCTGAAACTGTTTATTTAGAGTACATTCATAAACCCCCAGAGTGGGAAATAACATACCAGAGTCAGCATTTTATTTTGGGAACATTACACCAATTTATTGAGCAAGGGTATTTTGCTTTTTAACAGTGAAACTGGACCAGTATAAAAGGCAATATTGGCTGAATGTACTGCTTGAATTGATCTGTTTTATCACAGAACTCTTTCAGACAGCAAGCTTGGAATAACTACTTCTTTAAGGAGGATAAACAGGTTGTAAAAAAAAAAGCAAATGGAAGGCATTAAAAACAAATAGATACTTCACAAAAGAAGATACAGGAATGTCCAATAAGCATGTGAAAAGGTGCTCAACATCATTAGTTATCACAGAAGTGAAATTAAAACCAAATGAGATATCACTACAGTGTGTCTAAAATAAAAAAAGACTGACAACGCCCACTCTTGATAAGGATACGGAGCAACTAGAATTTTCTTGAACTGTTGGTGGGAGTATAAAATGTACAAACAACTTTGGAGGCCTTTTTGTCAGTTCCTTATAAAGTGAAACATACTTCTACTCTAGGACCCAGAGTCTTAGGTATTTTCTCATGAGTCATGAAAATATTTGTCCCCAAAACTGTTTGTAGCAATGTTATTCATAAGAGCCCCAAAACTGGAAACAACTCCAAAGTCTATCAGCAGGAGAATGAGTTATCAAATAATGGTATATTTATACAATGGAATACTTCTCGGTAATAAAAAGGAAGTAAATAGGACACACACAACAACATAGATGCATCTTAACAACATGCTGAATGAGGAAGTCATTCTGTCGGATTCCACATAAATAAAATTCTAGAACAAGCAAAATAACCTGTGGTGATAAAAATCAGAAAGTGGTTGGAAGAGATTAGGTATTTGATGGAACTGACTGAAGAGTCACAAGGAAAGTTTCTGGGAAGAAGGATATATTCCTATGTCTTGATTAGCATGGTGGTTACTCCCATTGAACTATATACTTAACAGTCTATGTGTTTTATTTTATGTCTATTATACTTCAGTTAAAAAGTAAGAGCCCCTCCCACCCTATCCAGGAAAATATTTGCCCAAACAACTACAGTGTAGAAGATCCTCTTTGGGGCTAAGGCCCTCTAGTAGTACTTTACCCAATCCACACTAGAGCTCTAACCTGTTCCTCTGCATGGATTACTTATCTGAACCTGATGATCCTGAGTTTAACTCCAATCTCTCTTTGGCATTTCAGTAAAGGCTGCCCCTTCCTGCCTTAACTTTATTTTTATTCCCTGTCTAGGCTCTTCTTTGCTCTTTTGACTATAAGCACTTATTGGTAAGGTATAATATATATGAAAAAACAAAAAATTGTTGTCTCTTTTGAGTCTTATTCTGTAATCTTTTTTAAAGACAGTACATGGTGTGTTTGGCTTTTCTAACTGCCAAATCTGATGCAATGTAATTAATTAGATCAGATTAAAGTTTATATTAAACTCAAATTATGATTAAATTGAAAGTTTTATTGGTAAGAGCTTATGGATAAAATTAGCTGAAATCAACCAGTACCATCTTAACCCAGTCTTTGTGTATCCTGCCTCAGTCACCAGGAAGTATACAAGGCTGAGCTGACAGAAGACGGAAGAATGGCCTTGTTAATGGAATCATTTAAGCCCACACATGAAGCCAAACATGGGCAGCAGAACTTTCAGTTCTCTCTTGCAGTGCTGCCATATGGCAGGAACCCAGGTATGCCCTTGAGAAGTTCTCATTCTCTCTCTCTCTCTCTCTCTCTCTCTCTCTTTCTCTCTCCTCTCACATGTTCTAACTCCCTGGTATACAGCTCACCTCCAGCCATGGTTCAGAGCCTTTCCAAATGATAAGACTTAAGAAAACTTCTTAAATTGAGGTAAAGTATATATATGGTTGTGGCAGCTAGTCTTCATAAATGGCCCCACTATTCATGCAGTGTGATTGTCTTCCCACATTGAATCTGGGGTCTGGGACTTAAGTGAAACTAGAATGTGTCAGAAGTGGCCTCGGGCCAGTTCTGGACCTAGGTTCTGCTTCCTTTCTCTTGGAGCACTTGGTTTTGGGAGCCCTCTCAGTTTAGATCCTCCTTCAAGCAATGCCTGGAACCAAATTATATATGCAAGAGACTTATGGGAAATGCTAGTGGAGGATGAAGGGAGAGAATGGGAGTAGTCTGGGAAAGCCATCAGATTGCGTTACAGGTGTGACACTTGTGAAAGGAGAGAGGGAAGGAAGGAGGATTGGGTGGGGAACAGTGGAGCTCTGAGAAATTCTTGGCCAGGCCGATGGGGGGACCGAGAGAAAAGACTGCCCATTAGAGAGTCTTGCTATGGGCGGGAATGGCCCAGTTCTAGTACTGCACTGCACTCAACCATTGGCTAGAAAAAGGCCCAGAGAACATGGCCTCCGTGTGGACATTTGGGTTGTTTCCAGTTTTGAGTTGTTATGAATAAAGGTGCTTGAAACATTCTTGTGTAAGTCTTTTGGTAGTCTATGCACCATTTTTCTTGACTCCATATCTAGCAGTAGGGATGCTGGGTCATGGGATGGCTAGATTAAGGCTTAGTGCATAATGCCAAACTCATTGCACATTTTGAAAGAAATTTCTTATTTAGTTTAATGGATGATAATCAGGGACATTTAAATAAGAGACTCTCTGCATACTTGTCTTTCTTGCCCACTTGACTTAAAACTCCACAGGGCCGTGAATCATTTCCACATTCTTCATGTAGCGTAGTGCCCACTGCAGTATGCATACAGTACCTATTTGTTGGAAAAAAAGAAAAGAATACATAAAGTGGTCAACAGTTTAAACACTGAGAAATATATCCTTAGAGGTAGATTTCAGGTGTTATGGTAAGTCAGTGGAGGAGAAAAAACTAATTTTTTAAAGAATTCTTCAAAGGTATTATTTATAATTACTTTATTATAGGCATATGGATAGGGATTCATAACCTTTTTACTAGATTTTCAGTATTGTATAGACATACAAAGTAGAATGAGAAATTATTGAGTTCTTATAGTAGGACTTTTAAACCGGTGTTTGTGAATGGGTTTTGTGACGGCTTGGAAATTGAATGCAAAATTTTGTGTGCCAATAGGACTCAGTTGCAAGTGGCAAAGCCCAGCTACGATTTAGTTAAGTAACAAAGGAAATTTGATAGTAGGGGTCCTTGATTTGGCTTATGGAGTTAAGGGAGACATGCGCAGCCATGCCAGAAGAGCACACCAGGGAAGCTCAGGGTGTGGGGCCGTGATCTATGTCAGCACAGAGATGTCTCATGCCCTGCTGGCTTGAGGGCATCTGATTGGCTGAACCCAAAGCTTCAGGGGAATCTAGAAAATGTGGTTCTTAGCTTTCCAATTTCTACAGCACAGAAAGCACCCTAGAGAATGTTGTAATAGATCACAGGTTTTTTAAGACCCTGGACACAGGCTCAAAATCCTCCTCCACCCAATACTGCATTGCCAATGGCACTGAGTTTGATCTATAGGTTGTCATCTGTGCACCATATCGTGTTGCTCCCAGACCTCTAATGCATAGCTCTTACTTTTGCTAAGAAAAAAAATGCAACAGGCAAAATGATGGCTGCATGTTCTTCCAATATCATAATTGGAACACTATTTATAGCATAATTTCTTATAATGGATAACATAACTGTCTGTCCCAGAAAGGCAAACCACAAACTTATAACAAAAACTGCTTAAGCTCTAATTATTTTAACACCAGCCCACTGGACCCATGCGTCCAAGGTTCAGCAACTTGTGTGGTTTACAGATTCTGACACATGTTCATTCCCCACCCAACCAGCCTTTAGGAACATCAGAGCCCAGCTCCAAAGCTCTATATGTATGTAGCTTCTCTAATTTCCTTCTTTTAAGTTGCTACTGAGATTTGTGAACTTGGGGCTCTCCCTTTCTCAGCAAGTTTAATAAATCCAGCTTTGTGTGATCAAAGGGCAGCCGTGGTGGTTTTTGTGAGAGTTTGAAAGAGTCTACATGCTTCGTGTTGCTGTATAGAAAGTAAAGGGTGGGAGAAAAGACCAACACATTTCCAAATGTGTCTTGAAGCAAGTTTCTATTAGTATAGATTTCTTCGAATTGGTATAAACCAACAGGAGTATCCATCATCCTCGGTTTGAGGAGAACAGGCCTCTGCCTGCATTTGCAGTTAATGCCAAACCATGGTTGAATGGTGGAAGTTGCTGTAGAAAAGAGCATGGGAGGAGTTTGAATCCCAAGTGGCTAAAGTCTCTCTCCAAACATCCCCTATCCACCAAAAGCGTGTGGTGATTCTTTTGGTCCTATGTCTCTGTAATGTTTGACAATATTGATCACTGCCTCTTCTTAAGTTCTGTAACCTCCACGAGACTGTGCTTTCCAGATTATCTATCTTTCATCCTCTCTGATAATTTCTTTCTCAATTCCACATGGACAGGGAGCTGAAGCAAGATAAGGAATTGGAAATGACCATCGAGTTATAGTTATGATGTCATCCACTTCTAGCAGAAGCAGTGGAGTAGAGGAGACAGATGGCAGATTACAAGGGACAGAGGAAAGAGAGTAGCAACAGTGACTGGGGCTCTATTTCACAAAGCTTAGAGGGTGTTATTACATTTATTTGTTTGGGATTTTTGTTTGTATGCTTGCTTTTTGTTTTCTCTTGTCCACTTTATTAATCCAGTTCTCTGAGCAGTTAGTGTACCATCTGCACATGTACAAGAGCTTTTTGGAGTTGCTGGGACTAGCAGAGGTGGCAAGGACCCCACCCTGTCCTCTAGGAGCAGGTATCCTGAGCAGGATGAGAAGCTCGCACAATGGGAATCACATAAAAAATGATGAATGCCCCATGTTTTTAGAAATTCAAGAGGCTTGAACCTGTTTATATAGGAAGATAAAAGCTAGAGATATGTTAATATGCTTTCAAGTTGGTGCTTTATAAAACTGAATTTTACCACACTTAGCTGGAGGAATCCATTGTCTTGAAGACGTTAAAGATTTTTACAGCAGGAATGCAAAGAAAAAGTCAACATCTAGATTTTCATCACCAAAATAGGCTCTGAAACCCATTTCAGAGTTGAGAATGAAAACCACAGTTTTCCACACAGTTTACTACCTATATTAACATGCCTTTACTATTCCAATGTCTTCATCAACAATGACTTAACTACCCCAGGAAACTCGGGCCTAGGAAAATAAAGGCGTAAATCACTTTATTGTTCTATTAAGAAACCTTTTGATTTAAAAGAATGTCAGATGACTCAATATCTCAATACATAGCATCAAACGACTCTTTGTTCTCTTAGAGCTGATTGAAACACTCACCTCTTCGTGTCCATCAGTCCTAAAACTACTGTATCATTTATCAAGATCTGATCCTTACTCAGTCCTAATCAAGCCCCCAGATCAAAAGACTAGCCTTAAACCAGACCTGCTAAAAACCTGGTAAATATCCCAACTTTGCTTTTGCCCTTCGGAGATGCAATAAGACTGTCAAAGCAGTCATCTCCTGTACTACAATAAGCAATAAGCTCAGCTTTGTCCATCAATAGTTTCTTTTGGTGGTATTTTGCGAGAGCAGTATCGGACATAGTGTAAAAGCCAATGCTTTTGATTTGTGTGAGCCAGGGTTTTCGAGGAAGGGTAAGGTTTTTGTAAATCAAAGAGTAGAACCCTAAATTAGGAGTTGGAAATAAAATTTATTCATAAACAGTGACTTTAGAAGAGAGGAGAAAGACATGAGTGGTCCTGTATGAGGGTAGGTGTTTTTTTGAGGTGGTGGCAAAATTATCCTCAGAGGCGAATACTGTCTTTGCCAGACATTTATTTAACACAGGTTCACTGTGGGATTTTTACAAGCCAATAGCATACAGGATAATGTCTCTTACTAAGCCAATAAAGAATGACACAGGTTCCTCAGAAAATTAAGACTAGAGCTACCATATGACCCAGCAAATCCTCTTCTGAGTATCCCCCAAATTTGAAAACTTATTCATTAAGATATATGCAGTATTATGTTCATAGCAGCATTATTCATGGTGGCTAGGACATGGAAGCAACCAAAGTGTCCTTCAATGGATGATTGGATAAGGATGTGGTACATATATACAGTGGAATATTACCCAGCTGTAAGAAAAGATGAAATACTACCATTTGTGACAACATGGATGGATTTTGAGAGTATCATGCTAAGTGAAAAGGACAGAATCATACGATTTCACTCATGTTTGGGATATAAAACAGAAAGCGACAAACAAAACAAACTCATAGACAGAGACAACAGTATAGTGGTTATCAGAGGGGAAGGAGGCTGGGGGGAAGTTGAAGAGGATAAAGGGGCTCACTCATAGGGTGAGGGAAGAAGAGTAGACTTCAGGTGACAAATATACAATGCAATATACAGATGATGTATTATAGAATTGTACACATGAAACATATAATTATTAACCAGTGTCACCCCGATAAGTTTAATACAAAATAAAATAAATAAAAAGGATGAGAAATCTGAAGAAAAAGAAAAAAAAGAAACAACATATTCTAAAGCAATGATAGCTTACTCGCACTGTTGTTCCAGGCAAGGGAAGTTGAAAGGAATAAAGTCCAAATTAGTTCGAGGTGTACCTTTTTATATGAATGTGGTTTCTCAGGAGAGATGGCTTTAACCAACTGTGAGCTGACTTCCAGCCAACGAAGCATCCTTTGTTGCTGGAGCACGTTGCTAGGAAACGAGGGGCCACGCTGGCGGGCAGGCTGGCTGCTCTGAGGGCTATCACTCCTGGGACCGGTGCTTGGTGGTGCACTGCCTACGAGGATTGCCTCCTCCAAGCTGGAACAGATGCCCCTTCTCTGCCTGAGAGTCCTGCCCAGGTTAGCACCACTGCTGACCAAAGGGTCGCCTTGGCCAGGGCAGAGCAAGTGACTCAAGATCTTTAGAGTTGTTTTCCATCAGCAAAGTGTCGCCTTGCCCAGACCAGCGAGCAGTCATCACGTGCTCTCAGTAGTCACTGTGTAAGTGTCCCCTTGCCACAGTGGCTTCTCCACATAATCTTATCGATAAGCCCCAGGGGGGCCCCATGGCACTGTGCTGCTGGCTGCTCCTCAGTGACAGCAGATGAGATGATGACATCCTGGCAGGCCTTACTTCATTCTCATACCAAGACAGCTCCACTTCTACGAGCAACTTTTTTTTTGGTCTTCATCATAAACAGGTGGATTAAAACAACGTCACTTAAGTCATAAACAAGAGGATTTGAAATCATATCAAACCAATACGCAACAGTGGGATTAAGATTGCTGTGGTCTTGGACATGTGCAGGCTGAGGTTTGAGGAAGGGGAAAGAGGAAGCAAGAAAGAGGCCAGTGAGACTTTAAAGACCTGGAGGTACATGGGAGAAAAACAGTCTGCAGGGCCATTGTAGGCAGAGCCAGCAAGCCTCATGAGCACAGTGGTTGTCTTGTTTGAGTCCCTTGCCTCTGCTCAGGCAGTGGCAAAACTCATCTCTACTTTGTGAGTGTCCACTTATTATGTTTATGCACCAGGGCATGCTTTCTTAAAATATGGTCAGAATCTCTGGTGGGCCTGAATCTGCCCTTTTAAAAAACAAACACCCCGGGTTATGTTTTACTCAATTAGTTCTAAGAGCCAGTATTCTAAGGGGAAGGAAAAGGTTAAAATCACACGAGAGAATAATCTTGCTATTGTAATATGGATAATGCTTGTAACTATTCAAATTATGGCTTTTCAAAGAAATGTTTATTTCTCTTATTGAGAAAGTTATTCAAAAAATGTAAACAAAGCATAAGGGTGACTGAATATTTTTCAATGTCATGTTGCAGCAATGACTCCCAGGCCTGCCCAAGGATTATTTCATTCTCTAGAAGTATGTGCCTTTGTTTGACATACTACTTTTTATTGATTAGGGTTCATACTCTGTAAACTTACATGTTAACTTGTAGATTTTTGTTCAACAGAGATGCCTCGTAGAAATGACAACCCCAAGGGTTATGGTTTTATTGGCCTATAGGGTATTAACAGTTACTTTGCTAAATTAACAACCTTATTTCAGCATGTTTTTCCTGCTCGAGTATATACCTTTCAGTTTCTACAGAGATCTTTGAACCACCTCTGCCATGCTACAGGTTTCTTTATTATGAATTAAGTAAATTTTTTACACACATTCATTCTGTATTTGGGAATGTGTGAGATTAACATGAAGATCTGGGGTCTAGCTGTTCCTCTGAAAGAATTTTCACTCTGTTTTGGGCTCTACCCTGAATCCCACTCTCAGAAGGCCTTCTCCCTCTACTCCCTAAGCTTTTCTGGGGGTTCTGTGACATGGATTGTCTTACTTTTTATTGGTTTCCTACCTTGCAGGCACTTAGCTTTTTCTGCTTCATTATGTCATATGTTATTTGTCCAGCCACCTTCCAGCTTTCAAAATTTCGTTGTCATATCTGCCGTCATTTCTCTGGGGCTTTCTGTTTCCTTGTGAGCTTGTGACTTAAAAAATTTCTTTTTAGTCTTTCCGGTGTGGTTTCAAAAGGGACCTAAGATATATGTATGAGGTCAGTCTGCCTTATTTAACTAGAATTGCATGTGATTCTAAAATATACTTCAAAATACTGCAATGATTTCTCTCTCCATCAAATCAAGGAACTCATCAAAGGTTGAGAGAGGGTCAAAATCCTGGTGATTGAGTCATTAGTACCCCAATTTGATCTTCTCTAAAAAGCTCAATATCTTAGGTTGAGCATTATAAATCACAATATTTTGGATCTTGAGTGATAAGTTCAAAGTATCCAATGTATTAAATCCATCACTGAATTGACTTTGGAAAGCAGCCAGTATGCAGAAAGAGTCTTTACTGGAATGACCAGTATCACGCTTATATGAGTTTTTTTTTGATAGTTAATGTACTTTAGTATGGAAAAGCCATGTCTTATATCTGCTGCCCATTTCTTTTCAGAGCATAATGAAAAAACTGGCACCAGTATTAGCAGTTTAGTCAGATTACTTCCACATTGAATCAAGAAGCATATTGCTGACATCCAGCTATCCTGAGTGAATAAAGGAGTGTGAAAAAAGTGTCATTTTCTTCACACGCTATAGTTGGCACCTATCAGCATCCCCCTCCCTATTTCCCATTCAACCTTTGCTTGACATAATTTCCAGATTTTCCTTTGGAAGACCAGCCCCTTTTGCATCTCAGACTCTATCTATACTTTGGTGAGAGTTGAATTCATCCCCAGTTCCAGGGATGGATGGTGACTTGTGTGGCCAGTTGAACCATAGTATTCCTTTGGCCAAAGAAGCTGATTCATAGATGGGCATGTGATCCAGTTAGATTTAGCCAATAAGATTCAAATAGACATTATTTGGGGCTGTTGGAAGAGTGGCCAGTTGAACTTCAACCTGAGAGCATGTGAGACTGGAGCAGCTAGCTGGGAGACACTCTGTGGGGCCTAAAAATGAAGCTGGCAGAGAGGAGAAGTGGAGATGAAACAATTTGTGGTGATATTACTTGAGTGCCTGAATTAAGTTGCGTGAGCCAATAAGTGATCAATGGCTTAAGGCACATCTGACTCGCCCAGGAAAGCCCTGCATCGCTGCTTGCATAACTGGTGCTACCCCGGCACTGCCTCCACAGTAATGTTTACCTGAATGAGATATTGCTGTGTAACATGGGTATTCAGAGATAGAGAAAGAAAACACTGAGCACTTCTCACTTATATATGCTCATTATATATGCAAAGAGCAAATGTCTTGTTGCTGTAATGTGAAATATCTGTTCGCATAAACACCAGATTAAGTGCTTGTTTATACAGAGTACATTGATATTAGGGGATATATAACACCATCATTTGATCAGAGAATTTTGGCAACAGGCCATTTCTTTCCTTCTTAATATAACATTTCCATTAACTTTGCGAATGGTTTTGCAAACTTCTTGGCAGTAGTACAGCTTGAACCTTTAGCATCCTGGATAGCACAATTTTTAGCTTACTCTGGAACATCTCAGTTGGTTTACCAGAGAGGTCATTGTGCTTTGTTTATGAACAGTATTCAAAGGCTTCAGTGGCTTCCTGCCACTATTTGACAGTTTCAGAACAGGCAAACACAGGGATCTAGAGATAAAAATCTAATTTTTGCCTAATTATCGTTTCTTATTCCTATCCTTTTTTGTCTGCCCATCACACTTACAGATTCTCTTGCCCCAGCAATACAGAGTCAGCTCTGTTTTCAGATGCACTGTTTGTGTTTATTAATTTATTCTGCACTGCAGTCGTTAGATAACTTTGTTTTAACTGCTTTTATGCTTCAATGGACCGCTGACCCAGTTTTACAAATTGGGAATATGAGGAAGCACTTCGGTTACAACAAAAAATGCAAATTGCATAAATATAAGTAATAATATGCAAGTAACAGAAAAATACATTAGCTCAGATCAAATCCAGCCTCGTAACTGAATATTAACTGAAAGAAACTTATCAATTTAGTCTTTATGGTGAATGCACAAACTTTAAGATTTGTGAAAATCAAAATTTATCTTATATTTCAAATTTATTAAATATGTATGGAAACAATTGTTTCATTTTTCCCCTGAGTCTCCTAAACTGTGTATGGACCCCTTTTGTAGACTCTGAGCATCAGCAGTAATCTGAGAACTGCACGCAGCTAACATTTCTCAGAGGATATTTGTTGGAGGGTGACCAAGGAGGTGGTTGGGGACAGGAAAGCCTTGACAGTAGGAGGGAGAACCATTGGCATCAACAGTATGATTTACCAAAATAGCAGTCCACAGGTTGGGACTTTTAAGACCTACTCTCCCAGCAATTTTCACATGTACAATACAATATTATTAACTATGGTCACCATGTTGCACATAGATCCCCAGGACTTATTCAACTTATAACTGGCAGCCACTATTCTACTATCTGTTTTTATAACTTTGATGTTTTTAGATTTCACATATAAGTGAGATCACATAGTATTTGTCTTTCACTGTCTGACTTATTTTATGGATGTCCTCAAGGTCCATCCATGTTGTAGCATATGTCAGGATTTCCTTCCTTTTTTTAAGGCTGAATAATGTTCCATTATATATATATATATATATATATATATATATATATATATATATATAATATATATATATACCACCTTTTGTTTGTCCTTCTATTGATGAAAATATGGGCAGCATAATATTCTTAAAAAATTTATTATTTTATATATTTATACTCGGCCTCATTCTTATATAGATTAATTCAAGGGAGAATTTTCATTTAGTTAAAAAAGAAAAAAAATAAACAACAAAACCCGCTTAGAGTTAGCCTAACTAACACTAAGTATATTTTAGATGTGCAGTTTGAAAGTTGCTAAAAAGAAAGTTTTAAATTAACTGCACTATTTAAGAGCTGAACTTAGCCATCCTGAACATGCCCAATCCCGTCTGATCTCGGAAGCTAAGCAAGGTCGGGCCTGGTTAGTACTTAGATGGGAGACCTAGGAAGACCAGGTGCTGTAGGTGTAAAAAGAAAGAAAAAAAAGATCTGAACTTAATGATTTTCTGGATTCAGGAAGCTTTTCTCTGATGAATGATAATATAAATAAATATTCAGGTATGTATAAATGTATCTATAATACAGAATCTTTATATTATATGTCTCCTGCACTTTAAGTAAACTGTAAACTAGATATATGAAAATCAAGGGTGACCCAACAGAGGGAATTAATCATTAAACAAAGTGATTCATGATAAGATTTATTTTTAAAGCCTGCCCTGAATTTGTTCCAATTTTAGTTATCCTTATGAAAATCTGGTTTATGCAGTTTTCAGAAACATATCCAAAACATATCCAAAACATACCCACTGAGTTAAGTGAGACACGATTGAGCTATTAAAGTGCTTTTCCCCACAGGATGGAAAAGAGAAATAGCTGTCAGGAAGCCTGGGAAAAGGCTGGAGACCTGCCCTCTCCACCTGGACACCCAGATGGAGCTGCCTCATGTGGTCTGACTCTCTGGAGCCAGGGACTTCTGTTGGGGACTCTGATCCAGGGTAAGAAAGAGACAGGGAGAGGCAGCATTTAGAAAGGGCACCATTTGAGAAGGCTCAGTTCCACTTGTCTCCCTGCTGAGTCTTTATGTTTGTTTTTAACTAAAATAGTCCAAGGTGATCATGGCATTTGCACGATGTAATGAAGTGGCAAAGAACGGCAACACCCGGTGTGAAGTGTTGCTTGTTTGGTTCAGTGTGGATTGGTATAGGCTGGGAGTTAAATTCCAAGCATGACTTAGTTTAGCAAAGGAGAGGAACTGGATTGTTGTCTTACCTACTCTACACTCTTCTTCCTTTGCTCCTGCAAGGAAATAATGGGGAAGTGGTAGTGATGTGTTATGTATTTAAATAACCTTTTAAAAAATTGAGACATAATTCACATGCCATTAAATTAACCCTTTTAAAGTGTATAATTCAGTGGGTTTTAGTATATTCACAAGTTTGTATAGACATCACTGCTAATTCTAGAACATTTTCATCACCCCAAAAGAAACCCCATACCCACTAGCAGCCACGCCCCATTTCCCTTCAACTTCCTCCCACCCAGCCCTAGGCAAGCACTCTGTCTCTCTAGATTTGCCTGTTTTGAACATTTCATGTAAATCGAATCATACCATACACGGTCCTTTGTGTCTGGCTTCTTTCCCTTAGCATGTTTTCCAGGCTTACCCACGTTATATATAGCATGTATCAGTACTCCATTCCTTTTTATTACTGAATAATATTTCATTATGTGACTGTACCACATTTCATTCGTGTATGCATCAGTCGGTGGACATTTGGGTTGTTTCTGCTTTATGAATATAATGAACCATACTGCTTATGAGCATATATATACAAGTTTTGTGTGCACACATATTTTCATGTCTCTTGGGTGTATACCTAGGAGTGGAATTGCTGGGTCATATGGTGATTCTGTGTTTAAGTTTTTGAGGAACTCACACTGCTTTCCAAAGCAGCCACACCATTTTACATTCCCACCAGCAGTGCATGAAGGGTCCAGTTTCTCTTTGTCCACAGTAACACTTGTTATCTCTCTTTTTTATTATAGCCATACTAGTGGGTCATGCTATGTATTTGATGAACTCTCATACACTTGGCTAAATATATATTTTAAGCCAGTTGTTAAGAATAATCACTGGGGATGTAACAGGCTTGTAAATGTTTTCTAATAGTGCTTTTCTAAAGGATCAGAAGCCTATTGAGGCTTTGCTAGGTGGGATCTGGCTCCAGAAAGAAAAAAAAAAAATATATATATTTTTAAAAAATCCATTGGCTTAAATGAAACAGCTGGGTTAGGTCAAAATTGAGAACAAGTTTCATGAACTCTAAAATATTTCTAATTTTCCTGTTGCACAAGGTCTCGGATTAAAGCCTCATTGTGCATTAAAGCCTTTTTCTATGAAAGCAAGTACAGCACTTTGTTTCTAAAATGGTAATAATTACAGAGGTGATAAACTCTTTAGGTTTTTAAAATCCAGTAGTTGTTATTTTCATCATTACTGAGTTGGCATGTGTAGTAATATGGAAACTGTTTGCAAACACATATTCCCCCAAGAGGCTCTGAAGCTAAAAAAAAATCCAGTTTATTAGTGGGTGCTCCTGTTCCTGGCTCCCATTTCAGTTAAGGGGTGGAGTCTTGTGAAGATCATACGCCCCATGTGAAATAAACATCCTCTTCAAAATGAACTTACTCTTCTATTTCTTTCAGTGCAAAAGGAAAGGAGGCATTGTCCACTAGATATGCTGAACTTTCTCGTGCAGTCACATTCTTAAAAAAAAAAAACAAAACCTGAGTAGTTGCCAGCTATTTCACTGTTTTCATAGAGAAAGGCATGAGCTAATATTGTTATTTCATTGGACATTTCTGACTGATGTTAAGGTTCAAAAACACTTCGATACAGGAGTTCAGGTGAGAGCTTACACATGAGAGTGGGAAAATGGCACTGCTAAGGGGCACTAATCAGGGTTGATGTTTTATTTTGGAAAACTTCAAACATACAAAATTAGAGAGATCGCTGTAATTCCCCCCTTGTACTCACCATTCAACTAAAATAGCTGTCAACATTTTCTGATTCTCATTTCAAACTAATCCTTCCCCTGTTTTTTTTTTCTTTTGTGCCTGAGTATTTTAATGCAAATTCAAGATATCATGTCACTTCATCTGTAGATAATACAGGATGCATCCATGAGGGTTATTCTTTTCATAAACACCATGCCATTATGTCATATCATGCTTTAAAAATAAACAATATCCTTTAATATCATCTGACACGCAGTCCATATTCAAATTTCCCTTATGGTTGACCGGACTTTGTTTTTAAAATTTTTTATTATGGAAAATTTTAGACATACACAACATAAGGAGAAAAATAAAATGAACCCCATGTATCTATCAACCACTTTCAATAATTATCACCTCTCGCTCATTGTTTCATCTCTAATTCCACATGCCCCTCCCCCATTATAATCTTATTTTTCTTTCAAACATATTTTCTTTTGTATTGTGGTAACGTTCATCTAACATAAGACTCACCATTTCTCCCATTTAAAAGTTTGTAATTAAGTGGCATTTAGTAATTCACGATCTTGTACAACCATCACAACTACCTAATTTCAGAACAGTTTCATCAGCCCAAAAAGAAACCCTATACCACTTAAGCAGTCACTCCCCATTCCCCTCTCCTTCCAGTCCTAGTAAACATTAATTTGCTTTCAGTTTCTAGGGGTAAACATATTCTGGATATTTCATATTTATATAATTTTGAAGCAAATCTGAAATACAATATGATTTCATCCATAAATACTTTACTATGTCCTTTATAGGTACTTTTTTCTTTAAATAAGATTATTATCACACCTGAAAAAAATTAAACAATAGTTAGTATCAAAGAATACCTAGCCAGTGTTCAAATTTCCATTTGTATCATAAGTGCCATATATTTGTTTTAGTTTGTTTGTTTGAATGAGGATCCAAATAAGAGCCACAGATTGTGATTACATTAGCTACATCTTAAATCTCTTCATGTAGAGGTTTCTGCTTCATCTTCTTTTCCCCATTTGAAATTTGTTGAAGAAATCAAATTGTCTTACGGAGAATCCCACTGTCCGGCTTTGGCTGCTCACTTCGCCATGGTGGTGCCTAACATATTTCTGTCTTCTGTGTTTCCTGACCATTAATATTTCTGTCTGGTGTCGTACTGTCCAATATGGTGGCCACTGGCCATGCATAGTTATTGAGTACTTGAGATGTGACTAGTGATAAACACTCTCTCTTTGACCAAACCTGAACCAGCTTCCTCTGAGTCCTCTTTCTAACTAGGTTCTGGCCTTTGGGCTTTGTCCTTGACCTGCTTAATTCAGTTTTAGCAAGACTCCTTCTCGGTTAGTTTAGTGAAAATCTCTCACGCTTAATATCTGATCAAATTCCTCATCTCCATATCCTCTTCAATATCTTATTACCCTGGTCTACTGTCAGCAAGAATCCTGTTGAGTCCATTAGAGAAGAATCCTCCTAGCCTTGAAGTGTCCTCTTAGTAATTTTCCATTTACTGATCCTCACTCTGCTTCTTGCCTACAAATCTCCATGTGTCCTTATGGTATTTGGAGTTGAGCCCTATCTCTCTCTTCTACTGCAAAAACCCTTTGTAGTAGTCTCCTTCTTGAGTAAGGTCTGCATTGCCATTCTTAACAAGTGTCTGAATAATTATATTCTTTAACACTAGTTGAACTTGAGAAGTGCTGTAAGTGTAAAATACATACTGGATTTCAAAGGCTTAGTATAAAAAAAGAATGTAAAGTATCTCTTTAATAATTTTAGATTAATTTTATGTTGACATGATATTTAAATGTATTAGGTTAAATAAATACATTACTAAAATTATTTTCACACATTTCTCCTTAGTTGCTTTTAATGTGACAACTAGAAGATTTAAAATTATATAGTGGCTTGCATTGTATTTCTATTGGACAGTCCTGATTTAGAAAGACTTGATGAAATTAAGGTGTATTTTTTGGGGGGGAGGTGCGGCAGCAATTGTACTTCCTAGGTAGAGCTGCATATATCTAGCCAGAAGCACATAGTATCTGACTCTTTTTGTGATGTTAGCAACTATCATTGTCAATGTTTGGATTTGTTTATTCATTAAGGTTTACAAAATGGTGATATTTTAATTCTGTCTTTCCTTTTGTAATTCAACTTCATCTACTATTTGGTTTATCAGTGGTACAGCTTGATAAGAAAGGCAAGATCAATGTTTGATTATTTTACTTTATCAATTCTCACAATCATTTGGCCCACAAACCATTGATCAGCTTTACAAATATTCAGCAGCGCTTATTTTTATGTGCTTTTAAGAATGATTTACAAAGCTTGCATAGGAATTAAGATGCAGGTTTGTAAGCAAAATGAATACTATCTGCTCCCAAGCTGAGCTAATAAATGGCTTGTAGTCTTCAAGAATGTCAAGGTCATGAAAGACAAAGACTAAAGAACTGCTCCAGATGAAAGGAGACTAAAGAGTAGTGGCAGCAGCTAAATACAACGTGTGATCCTGCCTGGACTGGATTCCGGATGAGGAAAAAACACATTTTACCTTTTTTACCCTAAAGGACATTAGTGGGACTATTGGTGACAATTGAAAAGTTTGTAGACTAGATGACACTTACCTTCCTGATTTTGATATTTGTACTGTGGTTATAAAGAAAATATCTTTGTAGGAAATGTACACTGAAGTATTCAGGGATAAAGGGACATTATGCCTACAACTTATTCTCAAATAGTTCAGAAAAAATATATTAAGAAAGAGAAAGAGAGAGGGAGAGAGGATATAAAGCAAATGTAGAAACATTTGAGGAATCTGGGTAAAATGTATACAGGAATTCTTTGTACTATTTTTGCAATTTTCTGTGAATTTGAAATTACTGCAAAAAAGTTAAACTAAAATAATGCCTGTGAACTTTAGAAATCTTGTCTATTCTCATTGCAAGGTTATATAAATTAGCATCAGTTTGAACTCAAAACCATATAAAAAGCACTGCAAATTTGAGAGGGGCTCTGAAGAACAAAACAATAGTTAGGAACCAGTTCTGGGCAGGGTTGTATGGTAGTTTAAAATGTGTTCGTAAATCCTTTGATATTCCTTTCAAGATCTGGAGCTCAATTCCCCCTTCTCTTCAGTGTGAGTTGGGCTTAGTGATCTACTTCTAACGAATATGCCAGAACTGGTACCTCTCTTCTGAGAGTAGGTGGTAAAAGACAGTGTGGTTGCAGAAGCACTCTGTCTTGGGTCACTAGCTCTGGGGGTGGCCAGGTGCCATCTCCTGAAGCTACTCAGGAGAGGCCCACATAAGGAGGAACTGAGGCCTCCTATCAAAAGCCACTGAGTGCACCATTTTGGACATCTGATGCCTGGCTGGAACCCCTAGAGATGAGAATTAAAGAAATGAGTAAAAATGTAAAATAAGACATGAAGTTGAGAATAAAATCATGTCACGAAATAGGTTTAAACTAGGAGAAGATTTAGTGGCAAAGGTAAACATAAGCCTCTTATGACAAGAAATCTTATGACAGGATACTTTGCCATTGCATTTCCAGTACTTTCCAGGTAATTCTGATTCCTCCTTCGATTTAAATCAGCCATTTATTGAGCACCATTTGTTTAAGACACATTCTTTGACTCAAAATGCTTCTTGGAAACATCCTTAGCTATGAAAAAGGTTTTTTCATGCTCATTGTCCTTATTTGGTTCCTTTTGTTTGTTTCTGTGGTTCTATATTTGAGAAGCGTTTTATTATTTAAAATTTATCTTCAGAGAGAACTTACACACCTGGAAGGGACAGCTATGTGTCTGAGAGTTACAGTTTACAGAACAGATATTGCTGTGGGCATATATCGGTTAACTGGAATTGTGATTTATGTACCTGTACTCTCCTATGGGTTGCCATACCTCCAAAGAAGTGATATATATATTTCCAGCCTTGCAAGGCTGAGACTCAGATCCCAGATGACCCAGTAGTCACATCAACTTGATCAAAGTAGAAAAGGACAGGAAACGAAAATGAAGAATGAGGCCACAATCCATATTCACTATAAAAAGATGGTTTGTAGTGCTGGAGAAGTGGTCTTTGTTTATGAGTATAAGACTGTGTATTCTCCACTGAGATCACTTAAATATTTACAGATTGACTTGCGCTGCACATGCTTTCTCTATGAGATGTGAGACATATTATTCTCTGATGTATAATCCTGGCTCAGGTTGAGTTCTCTGGGAGCAGAAACTGAAATGGGGGTTCTTGTGTAAGTGCTGTGTTGAGGGGGAGCGCTCAGGCAAAGGGGAGCCAGGGAAGCAGGATGGGGCAGGGGAAAGAGGTAAGTAAGGGTGCCATCTTGGTTGAAGACTTGTCCCAGCCTGATCCCACGGGGCTCTCTGAACCATTTGTGCCACAGAGTTGGTCTCACCTTGAGGCAGGGGGCTGGCTTTTTATACTTCATGTCAGTCAGCTATTGGCTATGGACTGCTCTGTGGCAGGTGTGTGAAGGTGTAACCTCCAGGAGGTGACTCCAGGTTGGCTAAAGGGAAATCTTTAAAGAAGGGAACAGCTGTGAGCCATTAGCAGACAACACTCACTGATGGGTGCATTGCCTGGTGACAGGATTCTTGGCAGTGAACCAACGTGTCTACAATAGGTCTGAAATTTTTACATGGTAATTATGTCAGAGTCTGGCTAGATGTTCCCCAAACCCATTTCTTCTTCCTGGGTACACAGCTTGACTACATTTTCCAAATGCCTTTGCAGTTCGGTACTGCCATATAACTCAGATCTAACCAAGACTAAGCAGGGAGAAGTGATATGTGCCACCTTTGGCCCTGGCCCATGAAACCCCCTATGCAAGCAGTCTTCCAAATACTCTCTTCTTTTCAGCTTTGATGAGCTCCCTGTTTGTCTGTATAACTGCCTGATGCAGAGCATCTAGTGGTAGACTTTGAAGTCCCAGGGGATGGAGGAGCTAATAGTGTCCCTGAATGAACAGAAAGAGAACCACCCGGCTCCACAGACCCTTGTTGGACTATGACATGGGCAAGAAACAAATCATTATTATGTTAACCTACTGAGAATTTTCAGGCTGTTTCAGTAGTTAGCCTACTCTGACTTGTTTAGCAAACCCTCCATTTTTCAGAAACATGAATAGCTTCTGAAAATTTGATTTTCAGAATTTTATCAATTTAGTCAATAATAATTCTTGCTCAAATCTGTGATGACTGAAGTGCTGAATAATTAAAGTAAGAATTTGTTTCTACTCCTTTAAAACATAGAAAAAGCTCTCACAGTATGTTTGAGTATTATGGGCGATTATAAAAAGCACCATGAAAATATACGGCTAGGATAATTATTATCCAAAATCCTGTTCAGGGAAACAAAGCAGGAAGCTGCCTTCCCAAGGTTAGACAGCTTGCTATTGTTAACGATTAGTGAGAACTGTTGGCTCCAGTTTGTCTGACATAACTGTTGGACTTGCCCAGTGCACAGAAAGCTTTTTAACATTTCTGCTCAGCCATTCCCAGGGATACCACAGGGGCTTCATTCTATGGAGAGAGGTGAAATGTCTGATAACTTACATAAGAGGCCAGCAGGGCCGCTGAGAACAAGCTGTTGCTTCTCAATTTGTCAAGTGTATGCTTCAGAGGATGGAGTTGGTATTGGAAGGAAGAGGGCCCATTCCCGCCCTCCCCCCGCCACCACACACGTGGGTACAGGATATAATTTCACCAATGTTCAAAACCGGTTTTATGGGAGACAGTCTCTTGTAAGATTCCATTGTTATTAGTGGTTTGTCAGGCATATGGAGGTCCAAGTACTCCAACACCTCTCTTTCTCTTTGAGTGTAGAACAAATTGGGCAGATCCACATGGTGAACATCAACTTCATTGTTGCCAGAATGGGATTGGACATTTGGACTGGGTTTGTGGCCACAATCAGGCTTCTTCTTATTCTCCCTGCCCCTTTCTTCCCCTCCTCAGAGAGCCTCTATAGAACAGGCCCTTACCTGGGAAGCAGCAAGGAAATTGCTGTCTTATACCCATCAAGTCCTGTGAGGGGAACACAGAGTAGCTCCAAACTAGGTACTTTCCATGTGGAAGCAGGGAAAGAGTGGTGTCCCTCTGAGGGTGACAGAATTCATGGGTGGTGATGGTGGGAAGAGAGGAAGAGAGAGAGACAGAGACAGACAGTGACAGACAGAGAGGGACAGAGAAAGGGACACTGTTGGAACTAGGAATGAGGAGTTTCTCCTCTCTTCCATCCCTTCTTCCTTAGAGAAGAGTAAATGAGAGGAGCTGGGAGAAGCGCCAATGTTACTCTGTCAATATTCCCTCTTGGGGAGTAGAGAGGAAATTTTCTCATGAAAAAATGTGGCCAGGGGAATAGGACTCTCTCTTATACTGTTAAAGATCTACCTTTCTTCATTTGTAGCAAAGAGAAAAAAGTGATGAACAAGTGATGATTTAGTATTTATAGTAGTCCCCCCCTTATCCATGGGGATATGTTCCAAGGCGCCCAGTGGATGCTTGAAACCTTAGATGGTACCGAACCCTATATACACAGTTTTTTTTCCTATACATATGCACCTGTGATAAAGCTTAATTTATAAATTAGGCACAGTAAGAGGTGAACGACAACAATAATAAAATAGAATAATAACAATATACTGTAATAAAAATGTGAATGGAGTCTCTCTCTAAAAATATCTTATTGTACCGTACACACCCTTGTGATGATGTGAGTTCACATAATGCCTACGTGATGAGATGAAGTGAGGTGAATGATGCAGGCCTTGTGATGTAGTATTAGGCTACGTGAACACAAGCACTGAGATACTGATAACCGAGAGAGCTACTGAGTAACTAATGGTGAGAAGCATATACAGCCTGGAGACACTGGACAAAGGGATGACTCACTTCCCAGGGGGGATGGCACAAGATTCCATCACATTACTCAGAACGCTGCACAATTTAAAACTTATCAATTGTTTATTTCTGGAATTTTCCATTTAATATTTTCAGACCATGGTTGACCATAGGTAACAGACCACAGAAAGCTAAACCCGGACAAGGAGGAAACTACTGTACATTGTTATCAATCCCTCGATAAGTACTTTTTAAAGTTCACCAATCTCTGAGATACGATCTAAAGTATCTCCATATCACTAATGAAAATTCTGAAGCTCAGAGAAGCCAAATGGAATTCTTCATCCTGCCCTCTCCCAGGTGACACAGAAATGGGCTATAGGTATAAGAAAATATTAGGTCTTCATACTTAGAACAGGAGTCAGCAAGTTTTTTCTATAAAGGGCCAGAGAGTAAATATTTTAGGCAATGACTCAACTCTGCCATTGTAGAATGAAAACAGCCATAGACAACACATAAATGAATGGGCGTAGCTGTGTTCCAATAAAACTTTGCTTATGGACACTGAAATGTAAATTTCATGTAGTTTTCACATGTCCTGAAATATTATTCAGTGCACAGAAAGAACTAAATTGTTTCAACCATTAAAAAAATATAAAATCCATTGTTAGCTCGTGAGCCATACAAAACCAAGCAACTACTAGTCCTTGTTTTAGAAAACTCTTCCCTGTAGGTAACCAGTGCTGTAGTCTCGGTTTGTTGGCATTTTCATGTGGGCACTGATGCTGGATTTAAAGGGATAAAAGCATAACTTGAAGACCATCTCTTGGCTATTCCTGAATAAATTACCATTCTGGCTTTTCTGGCCATGATGGAGCCAAAACAAGTGTGTACATTTAGAATTGCAAAAGTGTAAATAAATTCTCTTCTAAAATGTTCTTGTTTACTGTCAACCTTAAGGAATAGGAGTGTTTAGAGTGTCTACATTCTTATCTGTGTTTATTTTGAAGTTTGATAACTATTTCTTCTATTCAAAAAGCTGTTGTAGAAGTAAGGAACAGTACTTGGCATTCTTCAGATATTAAAACATTTTCAAAATGCCATGTTTTCCTCCCGCGTTACTGCTGTTAGGTTACTGTGGCTGTGCCTCTGCTCTTTCATTGAGCAGCTTCCCTTCTAGCATCCCAGAACTCATCAGAGACTGCCCTTCCACCTTCTCCAGCTTGCTGTCCCTCACTCATCACTTCCTTGGCACCACGTTTCTTAGGCGCCTCCCTAACCTGTGATCTTCCCTCTCTGACCTGTGTTTTGCCTGCCTCTCCAGTTCCACCGATTTGTCAACATCCATCTCAGGCTCCCTTCATCAAGCCTTCCTGGTTGAGCTCTGTGGCTCATGGCTTTTCTCTCTTTAAACTCCCACAGCACTTAGCTGGGATACACAATTTAGCATTTAATTATATATTGTCTTTTATTGTTTGTTTTTATTTGTTGTGTTCATTTTGTCTTTTCCAGAGAGGCTGCAGACTCTTTGAAAGCTACACATATTGTACTTTTTAAAAGTTTCTCACAGTGCTCCTGGAGGGATATAGTCAATATTCCCTATTCTACCAATAAGTGTTGATGATGGATTGGTAGGCACAGATGTGAGACTTTCTACCCATCTCTGTAGTATATGGTGCTTAAGAAATGTCTGTTAAATTTGTGAAACTGAGCTAATGAAGATCAGCTCCAAATCTAGTATTCAGTTGGACAAATCGCACCATCTCTGCATCCACTTTCTCATCTGCAAAATCGAGATGAAAATGTGTTCCCAGTCTACTTCAGAGAGTTACTGCGAGGCTTAAATGAGGTAATGTAGCTTTGAACTATGTGAATGTTAGGGATTATTATACCTCACATTTCTTTTCGCAGGAGTCAGAGGGGAAAGTAGGGTTCGGCATTTATCACAAAGTGGGTTCCTTTCTAACCTTTGTTAGAATAGTGGACCATTCTCAGGGGACCCTGAATACAATGAAGAAGGTAGGAAGAGAATAAACATGATATCTTGGTTTCCAGTTCTCCTGAGAAGGTATCACAGTTGTGGAAAATACAATGGCTGTGCGATTTTGAAATGGAAGTTCTCCAGCTAAGTCAGTCTTTGCTGCTCCTAACTTAGCTATGCTTTCTGTATTCTTGTCCTCAAGCCTACTGCTGTCTTAATTCTCTCCTGGCAGGTCTCAAGCAAAATGTCATGTGAGAGAATCTCAGTGAAGAGGTAAGAACTTCCTGGTTTTGGAGTGGATCCTCTTCTCTATTTCATTTCTTCAGATTCCAAAAGGGAAATATTTATCTGACCATTATTTATGAATTGACATAAGTTTTGTTTCTTATGTAGCTCCCCTGCCCTGTTAACCACGTGCTCATTTTTTCCTTTTCCTGTCCTTGGCCCTTATTTTTAGTTGACCGAAATACCAAAGTATAATTGTTATCATCAGTGCTATCTCTTGAGATGATGCTTGTTTTGTTTTTAAGTAAAATAAAACTATTTTGAGGGTGAAAGTTTATACATCTTTTTATCAAATCAAATTCTAAAACGAATGTTTTAAGTCCGGATGCTTAACCCTGGAGTGATTCCCCCCGCCCCCACCTTTGGCTTAGCGTTTCCCGGCGAGGCTTAATGCTTATACATGTGCAATTCTTCCCAGGCCTTTTTACTCCTATTACTTTAGTATTTAACACTAACTGATGTTATTTGTTTTTAAGGTTCAACACCAGGTTTGAGCCATCCCTTAGAAAGTGGCCGAACCTTGTCGCCACCCTGAACGCTACGGAGAATCACTGGGACCCCATTCGTATGACGATCTCTATCCTCCAGTTGTACTGCCATGGAAAAAGGAACGCGTAATTCCCCATGCCTCATCCCTTTTCTGGGAAAGGCATGGCGTGCAGTGGGCAGGACACCTGCTCCAGTATACTAAGGAGAAAACACTACAGTCTTCCTCGCCCCTTGAAAAGCGCCCTTCACCAGGTAGAGACCTTTCGCAGCCAGGGCGGTGAGCCAAAGACGACCCTCCGCCGCAGCGAAAGCACTGAACGGCCCCGGCCCCACCCTCTCAGGCCCCGCGGCGCGGGCGGGCGGAGCAGGTGATGCCGCGCGGGGAGGGAGGCGCGCGAGTTACCTGGCGAAGCGCGGGTGGGGTGGGGCGGGCGAGCAGCGGGGGCGGGGCCGGGGTGCGATCCCAAGCTCCGATTGGTGCGCGCCGCGCCTGTCTCCATGTGCCGCGCCGCGGAGGCACAACATTCAAGTCCGGGGGCGGGGCCGGCGCGCGCCTGGAGGAAGCAGCCGCGCCGCAGCTGCGGGGCGTGGGGGCGGTGGCGGCGGCGGTCGAGGCCGAGGCCGAGGCGGCGGAGGCTGTGGGGAAGGCGGAGGCGCCCCATTCGGGGACGGTGTTCTGCCAGGGCTCTTTCTAGGCCCCATGGAGGCGGCGGCGGGCGGGGCTGCGGCTCCGGGCTGCCACTCGTGCTGAGTGAGGGTGAGCAGCAGTTTATTCCGAGATCCTCGCGCGCTGCACCGGCGCTGCAGGCGGGGGCCCCGGGTCCGGGCCCCGCATGGCAGGGGGCCCCCCCTGGCGCGGCCACCGCAGCTGCGGGCCCCGTAGCCGAGCTGTTTCGGGCGTCGCAGCTGCCTGCCGAGACGCTGCACCAGGTAGGTCCTCCCGCCCCGTGCCCCTGCGGCTCTCTGGGGATCATTTATGTGGGGATAAGGGGCGGGGTGGGGCGACAGGGCTGCCCACAGGGACCCGCAGGCCTTGGCCAGGTTGTATAGAGGGGGCTTCACAGCCGGGAATGGCGGCGACGCCCTTGTCCCCAGGGGGACACCAGCCTCTTCTGCAGCTAAGCAGCGCTGGGTGCGCTCCCCGTCTTCCTCCCCTGAGAGGACTGGCACTCTCTCCCCTTCTCCGGCTATTTCTGGGGTCCTGCAGCCTCCCACACCCAAAGTTTGCCTTGTCCTGGAATTGGTGTTTGTTTTGGCTGGTGTCTGCTTTAACCTCTGCTAGCCGCTCCTGCCCTTCCCTTTCTTGGGTGGGTGGGAAGGGGTGGGCGCTCAGGGGGCCTCGCCGGGATTTGAACTTGAAGGATGTGTGGTGCGTGTGTCTGTAGGGCTGGGGCTCAGGACTTAATGTTGCCCGTTCTATATACTTGTCACATACATCTATCATCTATCTATCTGTCTATCTATCTCTACTATATATATTTCCGCTAACCTATTTATGAATATTGGTATTTAACTGGAAAGCTCTAATGACAAGTCGCAGAGCAGGGACACAGGGCTGCAAGAGGATGCCTGTCACCGCAGAGCCAAGCTCCCTATATTCAGGGCTAGAGGTGGACCCCAGAGGTCCATCATGGGGGACAGCTGTATTGCACATGTAATCATTACTTGGACTTGAAAATAGAATTGGAAAGTAACATGTGTCATAGCTACGTCCTTTTGGCTGCTCCAAACCTGGAAAAGGATAAGTGGATGATGTACAGCAGATGCTGTTTTTGTTTTATGCTTTCCTTGGAGCAGGACTACTTGATAAGCACTTTGTCTTTTGATGTTACCAGCACTAAATGCTGATAATTCTTAATATCA
Source organism: Eonycteris spelaea (assembly GCA_003508835.1). NCBI lineage: Eukaryota > Metazoa > Chordata > Mammalia > Chiroptera > Pteropodidae > Eonycteris > Eonycteris spelaea. The sequence continues at coordinate 2,497,438 of PUFA01000219.1, forward strand.
GGCCTAAAATGTGAAATGAAGCTTTTCTTCAAAGCAACAGCCGATATTAAAATTAATATCAATTGACTATTTAGAATGGGGAGTGGGATTTTAAAATGTAGTTCTAAAGGCAAACTGATGATTTTATGGTTCACTTGTAATACCATTTTGTTTGTAGGTATTTTTTAAATATTGTTTAAGACTGCATTTTATACTGCTGGAGCAGGCATATATTGTGAGCATAACACTAGCTACCTTTTGGATCAGGATTTCTGAAAATATAATTAGTATTCACAGAATTTAGCATGGACGACTGTCCCTTAAGAAGTCCTTGATATGTAGATAGTTCTGCCACTGCTGTTGAGCAGTTGAGCTGGACCAGGTAGAGAAAAAGTTAGTGTGTTAAAACATAAACCATGGTTTTTGCGTCAGGCCCTCAGAATATTCTCAAGCATAATACATTTATTAAATGCTGTCACCACTTCTCAACTGAAAGAGAAATAAGTGACTGAGGCCACACAGCAAGTGACAGCTGGGCACCTATTAAGGCTTATTTTGTTGTCAGTAATACATGGAGTATAATAAGAGAAGGTGGATATATTAAATCTGAATATGTTGGGTGACTTTCTCTTTAGGATCTGGGAAAAGGGTTTTCTTGGCATTAGAATTCAGGCTCCCTTGAGGTGTAGATGATTTCAAAAGAACCCAAGGCACAATGCCTTTGCATGAATTAGATTCTATTCTTGATGTCCAGTTGAAACCTGCTGGCAAAAGACTGCTTCAGATGCTGGCAAAAGGGGACATCCTAGGGGATTGTTTGTAGTAAATCTCTCAGCTTTAAGCTCCCTTTTTTAGCCTAGCAAAACAAAATACATCCTTCTGCATTAACCTAATACAATTGCAGTAATCCAATATTCTTCTTACAGGTGAAAATTAACAGCAAAGGCATTCTGGACAGGGAAATGTAATCAGAAGAGATTCAAACAAAGCCAGGAGCTGGCAGCCACTTAATTTTTATCAATCACTTTGGTGGTGTATGGTGTGACTCGTCTGGGTGTGCATATATGTATGTGCACGTGATTCATTCACCTCGATGTGCACTTCTCCATGAGTGTATTAACCATTCTTTAAAACAAATGTAGACCTTTTTAGCTTTTCCCTGTTAAACAGAAACCTGTAAATTCAGAATTAAGTGTCCCAACAGGTATAACTGCTCAAATCATGGAGGCACTAACCAGCTCTGGTAGTTTCTATGGTAACAGCCAGATTTTTTTTTCTTATTAATAAGCATACAATTAAGATTACCATAATGTTCCAGGAAAAACGAAAATCTTACCTAGAGTAAATGTGCTATAAATATACTTAATTTTGTCTCCTCCTTGGAATAAAAATAAACCAGTACACCTGTTACTTTGTTATGGAAATGAATTATCTTAGGGCTTTTTCAATGGACATATATATATTATTTATCAAAATATATTTTAACATATTTAATTTTTTTCAGAGAATTTTTAGGTTCAGAGCAAAGTTGAGGGGAAGGTACAGAGTTCCCATATACACCCTGTTCCCACCCTGCACAGCCTTCCCTGTGATCAACATCCCCACCAGAGCGGGACATTTGTTATAATTGATAAACCTACATTGGCACATCCTAATCACCCAGAGTTCATAGTTTACATTATGGTTTACTCTTGGTGATGTACATTCTATGGGTTTGGACAAATGTATAATGGCAAGTATCCATCATTATAATATACAGAGTATTTTGACTGCCCTAAAAATCCTCTGTGTTCCATCTCATGTCTTCCTCTTACCCCCTAACCCCTGGCAGGCCACCGATCTTTTTACTGTCTCTATAGTTTTGCCTTTTTCAGAATGTCATATAGTTGGAATCACACAGTATGTAATCTTTTCGAATTGGTTTCTTATATTTAGTAATATGCACTTAAGATTCTTCCATGTCTTTGCATAGCTTGATGACTCATTTTTCTTAGTGCTGAATAATATTCCATTGTCTGGATGTACCACAGTTTATTTGTCCATTCACCAACTGGAGGACATCTTGGTTCCGTTCAATTATGGATAATGTTGCTATAAATATCCGTGTGTACTTAAGTTTTCAACCCCTCTGGTAAATACCAAGGATTATGATTGTTGGATCATACGGTAAGAAGTATGTTCAGTTTTGTAAGAAATTGCCAAACTTTTCCAAAGTGGATGTACCATTTCGCAATTCCCCTAGCAGTGAATGAGAGTTCTTGTTGCCCCACATCCTCGTCAGTATTTTGGTGGTGTCAGTGTTCTAGATTTTGGCTATTTTCATAGATATGTGGTGGTATCTCATTGTTCTTTTATTTTACAATTCCTTGATGACGTGTAATGTTGAGTATCATTTCATGTGCCATCTTGAATTATGTTTTAATACATCAGAATAGCCTCCTATTTTAAAAGGCCTTTTGGACTCTACAGAGTATTTATCTTAATGTGCTGATTTATTTTAAAAGCTGGATTCTAGTACTAGGTAGAAAAACGATAGAGTGAAAACATTCAAATTAGAAAAAGAAAATATCAGTGTCTGAGAAACAGGTAAATAGTTTTTGTTTAATGCTTCAAGACAAAGGATGACAGCTGTTGGAGTGATGGGTTTCCCAGGTTATGAATTATTTCATTAGTATTCAAAGACTAGTATTTTACTAGAAGACATATGTTGTGGTGGGAATCAGGTTTGGGTTTGATGTGTGTTTGAGGCATTTGAGTTTCTTTTGTGCATCAGACACTTCTAGCTGCTGAGGTTATAGCAATGAATCTAACACAAATCCCTATCTTCATGGAGCATACATTCCAATGCAAATATTTTTATTCTTCAGATTTGAAATATAACATTTAGAAATAAAATGCCTACCTTAAACCAGCAAGTTTTGTGTTTGAAATAATTAAAAAACTATATGGACTCCTTTATATTATCTATCTTTTACAATGGCGTCTTAGTCTCTGGGAATGCTGGTAATCATTATAATTATTTTCATGTTTATGATAGTTAACTTTTTTGTTTTGAAATGTCTTTATTTTTTGTTAAGATATAATTGACATATAACATATTAGTTTCAGGTGTACAATTAATGATTCTATATTTATATATTGTGAAATGATCACTATAATAAATCTGGTTAACATCATGACCCAGTTACAGATTTTTTTTCTTGTGATGAGATTATTACAATTTACCCTCTTAACAACTTTCAAATATACAACATAGTATTATTAACTACAGTCACCATGCTGTACATTACATCCCCATGACTTATTTATTTTATAACCGGACGTTTGTACTTTTTGAACCCCCTTTACCCATTCCTCTTCTGTACCTCTGGCAAGCACCAATTTGTTCTCTGTATCAATGAGTTGGGGTTGGTTGGTTTGTTTTTAGATTCTACATATAAGTGAAATCATATAGTATTTGTCGTTCTGTGTCTGACTTAATAGTTAAATTAACTCTTGGACATTAAGGGGAATAGTTATAAAACACTGTTGATTCTGTATTATCAGGGGAAATCACTGAATGAGAAAAAAGCCAATAAGTGATGTTTGATCATTTAAGCAGCTTTGATTGAGATAAAGAAGTAAAACAAAGCTGTGAGAAGTAGGGGATATTTTAAAAATTCCTGTGCATGGTCTCTCCTTTGGGAGAAGTCATATTTAAAGGTGTTCTTGTACTTCTTGAAGCAACTGTTTTAGTCATTAAAGAAAACTATAGGCAAAAGATAAAATTCTTGTGAACTTTTTCTTGTTATAGATTATTAGCCAGAACTGTTTTTAAAAAATGTTTTTATATTGTTTTGTATGGCTTTTTTATCCCTTTGCGGCATATACTTTAGGGATATAGAGGCCCCCATACTAAAACAGTAACTAGGAATATATGCTGTTTGAGATAGTTTTTTTTTTTTTTGTGAAAGAGAATGAATGCCAGCAGATTTAGTAAATTCCAGAGCCAAACCATTGTCTGGTTAAAAGGAGGATATTTGCACAGTTGTTACTTATTGACTCTTTTATCAAAAAAAAATTTTAAGTGTGCAAAATTAGAGCATGACCCAACAAATAACTGTGTACCCACCACTCAGCATAAGAAATAAAACAGCCCAGTTAGTATGAAAGTTTCCTGTGACCCCTTTTTTTGGTCCTATTTTCTTCTCTTCCTGCTCTAGAGGTTACTGTTGTCCTGAATTTGTTGTGCATGATTTGGAAAAAATTTTAATACTTTATTATATGTATGTGTATATATTGCGTGCATATGTATATTGTGCATGGATGTGTATGTACATATATGTATATATATGTATATATAGTGTATGTATGTCATTAAAAGAATACATTGTTTTGTATGGCTTTTCGACTTGAAAGGAGGCGTATCATACTCTTTATAACCTTCTGCTTGCTTTTCCTTTACTTTTTGGGGAAACAAACACATTCAGATCATAGCAGCAACCAACCAACCTGAGCTTATTAGGACTGAGGGATTTCCCAGAACAATGGACTTTAAGTTTTTGAACAAAACTTACTTTTCCTCTCGTTATGTTTTTGAGACTCATCTTTGTTGGCATATGTAGCTCTAGTTCATTTATGTTTCCTTTTTAAAAATCTTTATTATCTATTCTTACAATGTCTTATCATTATGGTGCTGTAGAGACCTTTATGCCTAAGGAAAGTAGGTGGCATTTTTCTTTATATACAATGTCACATGACCAGGGGACTGTTCTAAACATGTATGAATATTAAAAATGCTTTCATACATAGAGAAATGCACACTGATATTCTTGAGCGTGTTAGAGGACCTTTGAGTTAATTGATTAGGCTTTCATAGAGTTGCTTTTTTCCCCATCTTTTAAAAAATTTAAAATTTTTATTGTCATCTCTTTTTTAAATGAAAAATCTCAAATAAATAGATAGAAAAGTGCATCAAATTCCTCTGCATTTGCCACCTGGGCCCGACAACCATCAGTACATGGTCAATTCCATTCCATCTCTAGTCCCATTTTTGTTCCCTTTCCCTTATACCCTTCTGTTATCCTGAAGCAAGCCTCAGACATCATATGATTCATAGGTTTTATCTTTAAGGAAGAAATCTGGGGGTGATAAGAGCAGATAGGAACATGTAGAGGTTTAATCTGGGCAGTTTATGGCCACATGGCAGGATTGAGTGATGGTTCCACACAATCAAGCCATTGGCAGTCTTTAAGATAATGATGTTTGAGACCCGATTTAGAATAATTGGGGAAACTAATCGGGAGACTGAGAAAATAACAAAATGAAGACTTAGAAATACAAGATAGATTTGAATGTTGTTCCAGTGTCACACTCATAACTAGGGACTGCCTTACTTTAAGGGTATAGAAAATTAGTTTTGAGGAAGTCTTGAGTTATTTTGGTAACTTTTTAGAGAGGTTTGGTTCCTTTCCAGGTTTTTTGAAATATTCTATTGTTTTTCTAAAGATAAATGTTTAGCATTTTGTATTTATTATCATTCTGTTCTTCAGTACGTGGCTATTGGTGTGCATCTGTCTTAGTCCATTCAGGCTGCTATAAGAAAATAGCACAGACTGGTGGCCTATAGACAACAGATGTTTATTGCTCATTCTGGAGCAATGTCAGAGACATTAGTGCCTTATAAGGGCACTAATCCCATACGTGAGGGCTCCACTCTCATGGCCTAAGCACTTCCCAAAGGCCTCACCTTCTAATGCCATCACATTGGGCATTAGGATTTCAGCATACGAATTTCAGGAGCACAAATACGTTCAGATCATAGCAGCAACCAACCAACCTCGGTTGCCCAGGACTGAGGGGTTTTCCTGTGGCATGGGACTTTGAGTTTTCAAACCAAGGTAGTCCTAGGCAAACTGGGGTGGTTGATCACCCCCTGTATTGGTTACGGCATTAGTTATCCATTGCTCTATAATGAATTTCCGCAAGTTTTAATTTAAAACAGCACATTTATTATCCTTGTTTCTATGGGTCAGGAGTCCTGACATGGCTTAATTAGGTCCTTAACTCAGAGTTTTACAAGGCTGAAATCAAAGTGTTTGCCAGGCAGCATTCCTTTCTGGAGCTTGGAGACCTCTTCTAAGCTCACATGGTTGTTGGTAGAATTCAAGTTCCTTATGATTTTAGGACTAAAGCCCTCAGCTTCTAGAGGCCACCCAGTTCCCTGTGACATGGAACAGGCATGTTCCCTCTTCACAGGCAGTTCATAACATGGCCATTTGCTCCTTTAAGGCCAGCAGGAGCTTCTCTCTAGTTAGCTTAGATGAGTGACATCCCATCGGTTTTGCCATTCTCTGTTGGTTAGAAGCAAGTCACAGGTTCTGTCTGCATTCAAGGGGAGAGGATTATACAAAAGCATAGACACCAGGAATTGAGAATTAGTTGGGGTTGGGGGGACCTTAGGGTCTTTCCATTACACTTGCCTTTCAGTTTTCTGAAGTAGGAAATTACTCTGTTTAGTGTTTTTTGGCCAGAATAAAAAAATCTATATATTTTGCTTAACCACTTGTTTCAAATTTTTTTATCTTCTCAAAAAACATTTTCATGTATAATTCATTTTCTTATGCCAAGTAGAACTGGCAAATGTGTATCTTCTTAGTTATTTTCAATTTTAGTCTTTAGGCAGTTCGTTTTCCCTCTCAACTAGTACGAGGCAGGAAAAAAGTGAAAAGGCAGATGAGAATGCCCAGCATGCCGCTCCTGCACAGAATCCTCTAAAGCAGGTTCCAGATGTCTGTAGATTTAGATGTAGGAAGAGTACATCTATATAGTAACCCCTAGCTGAAATCGAGCAGTTCCTTACATCATGCGTGCAGGCAACAAACCACACAGCAGCATTAGCAGTACCTGTGACTTTATCACCTGTAGAAATAGAATGTTTTTAAATCATATTACCATTGTTGCAGATATTTCAATGACAGTTTACAATAGTTTAGATTCATTGGCTGATCTTACTCATTGTGTTACTAAACATATGTGTTACTACCACAAACTTGTTTTTTAATATGTTGATAGCTGTATTTCAACATATTTTTTTTATAATCCTATGTATTTTAAGTGTTTAATTTTATGCGTTTAAAAAACAGTATTCTGAGAAGAGGTCCATGCAGGCTTCCGGAGCGGCCACAGCACAAAAACGGTGGAGAAGTTCCTGCTCTGAGAGTTGTCAGGACTAGAAATTTCAGTTCCTCGGGGTTCGTTGTTTCCACAGTCGGAATGGCAGTGGTGGTGCTGGCAAGCCCTGCCAGGAATGAGATTCCGTAAGGCTACTGTGGTCCTTCCCCCTCTATTCCATCTTGCAAGGCGGAAGGAAGCGGGAGTGAGTAAATGCTCAGGTGCTTCCTCCAGGACCTCAGCCTTCAGTCCCTTCGGTCCCTGGGGTCCCTGCAGGCCTGGCTCTGAGCTCTCTCTGCTCCTGGCCTTTCTCTCTGGCCCTCTCAGCTCCGCCTGGCTCTGGAGAGTCCCTCTGGAGCAGGTGTCAGTTGGCTGTTAGGCCTCTTTTATTTACCACTATTATCTCTGCTCCCTTGACTGTCTAGACCATGGACTTGAAGGAAAAAGTGATTTTAGCAGACTGGAAACCCAGCTATCTTCACAACTTAATTCACGACCAGGAGAGGCTATTAACATTAAGCTAGTAGTGAATGTTTGCTTTGACTTTGTTCATTTCTAACACTTTACCATTGCTTTACAGAAAAATATCTTCATTCAGCCTCCAAGGAGTAATTAGGTGGTTCACCTGTGTTAATTTCCTGACTAACAAGTAAATCCCATAAACGCCAGCAATTAAGAATGTTTTTTTTTTAAAGCAGGCTTTCTAAAATGCATAATGTTTGCCCTTGATGCCTTCAAAAGAACATATTTAATACAATAATCTCTTTATTTCCCCCTTAGTTCAGGGTCAGCCTTGTGAAAAACAGATGATTATACATGGACAGCTTTTTGCCCTGGAGATATTTGGTGTGTTTGCTTTTTGATTTTTTTCTTTAGGATCACCTTCAATTTAAAAGTGTTTTAACTCCTCTCCTTTGCATATGCTCCAGTACTTTTATAGTCCTATTACTGAGAGACGCCAATGGAAGTAAAGCATGTGCAGTTTAGTATGTGGATGTTTTAGATTCGTTTACTGTATTTGTTGTTCTAGATCAAAGGTTCTCCATCTCAGCACTATTGACACTCTGGTCTGTGGCATTCTTTGCTGTCGGGCCGTCCTGTGCACTGGAGAATGTTTAGTGGCACCCCTGGTCTCTATCGACTAGATGCCAGTATCCTTCCCCAGGTGTTACAGCCAAAAATGTTTCCAAACATTGCCAAATGGCCCCTGGCCTAAATTGACTCTGGTTGTAGATGCATGATGATAAGCTTCATAGTAGCAGATGCCAATTATTTACTGATTGCCATGTATTTGGCCTCATATTATAACTTGTAGAATGCTCATCTCATTTAATTCTCACAACCAAAACCACCAGATAGCTATTGTCATCTCCTGATTGAAGAAAATAAAGTAGAGGCACAGAGGTTCAGTAACTTGCTCAAGGTTACAGAGATAAGTGACTTCTGGCAATACCTTTCATAATTATTTCGGGTGAAATTCAGTCTTTGTCAGGGAGACAGACTAAAAATAAAGGGAGGTTTCCTGATGGTGTCCTAATGGAGAGGCTGTTGCTTTCATAGCAGTTCTGTGTAAATATTGGAATTCTTGTTTAAAGGGTAATTCCATGGGTGTGAATCCGGTTTTGGGCCATTTCTAAGGAGCTCCTGTGGTACGGTGAAGCGGAACATGGAACAGTCTAAGGTCAAGGCTGATCAAACTTTGAAGCCAGGGAAGCCATCATAAATTGGGGTAAGGCTGTGTATCATTCAGGGCCCTGCAGGAAATGGCATGCTCAGAGGGTTTTACTGAAAGCAGGTGATGAGGCATGGAGAGACTAGCGGTAGCAGGAAGCCAGTGCTGTCCCTAGAGCTGAAGGAGCAAGGGGAGGGAATGTTGTTGCTGGAACTGTGAAAGGTGGCTGCCCTACAGACACAGTAGTCTAGAAGAAAGCAGCCATTGCCAGAACTGTGGCCAGGGAACAGCTGGTGGGCTGAGGAACAGATAACCCACTCTGTCTCCTGCCACCTGATGTGCTGCAGTGCCTCTTAACTGTCCTCACCCAAATGGAAGCCAGGGGTGGGGGAGCCTGGATGTTGAAGCTATAGAGGCCAGCCTCCTGAGCAGAGGGGATTAAGAGGGGCTGGGAATGGCTCTGAGGAACAAATGGAGTAAAAGCCAGCATAGGCTACAACCTGGTCTGGGAAGCACCACCCTGGAGAATGGGGCACAGCTGGTGTGGGGAGCGAAGGAAGTCCATTCGTGCCAGGCAGGGCCTGGGTGTAAGGCCAACAGGAGGAATAAGAGAGGGCCAGACAGGGGCAACTGGTCTATCCAAACTGCGGTTTTGCTCTTCTCTAGGGAAACCTTAAGGACTTTTGGGCTGTCTGTCTGCATTCGGATGCGGGGCATGTGTGCTTTTTGGTTAGAATGGGGCATTTCCATGAGTTGCAGTGTTTGTGCTTGTTCGGGGTGCTGGAGAAAATATAGCAACTGAGTGGCCTTCTTGGAGATTCTGCCAGGAGAAGTTAGCTGCACATGGTGGGAAAGGTCACCATAGAACCAGAGATGAATTCGTTCAGGGGAGTAGAAAATGCCTTATAATGTCTGGGGTATGGCTTTGCCTTTGTTTGGCTTTTTTCTTTCTCTGTAGGATAGGATTCCTTTAGGGACTCGTCTTTGCCCAAACTTTGCTGTATGTGTATACATATCCACTTAGGATTTCTTTGTATATTGCTCAAACGCACTAAAGGTCCTGTTGAGTAAACCGAAGCCTTAAAAAAAGCAGAATTTTCCTCATGTACTGTAAAGTAAAGGCACATGCAAAGAAACAACTCTTTTCTCTTTTACATTTTTCATGGACTAACGTATCTTCTGGAAAACTTGTTGCCATGGCAATGGGATATTATCTGTCTCCATAATGTACTACATAAAAATAGCCCTTTGTGTTCGAGGGTGATGTTGGTGACAGGTGGTTGGGTGAATGTATAGCAGGGTGCTTTGTCAGCATTCCATTATTTAAAGTTGTGAAATCAAAATGAGTATTGATTTTTTTTTCTCACAAAATGTAATTTTATCTGGAATAGGCAGGTAGTGGTGCTCTGTTTAATTATGAATTATAAGCCTTCCTTTGCAGGTTAGCTAAGTATAATGGCTGGAGCCACCTCTTACAAAGATAAGTAAATGGCTTCTCTTTCTCTTGGTGCTACAGGGTGTGCAACACAAGATGTGGTGGTGGGGGAAGCAAGTAGTATACTTCTCTCGTTCTTGAACAAATGGTTCTGCCTAACTGCCTTGTACTTCAAACTAAGAAGTAGCAAGTGGTCAGGTGGAATAGATGAGCTCTGAGCTGTTTATCAAATATTAACTCCTTATAGTTTCTTAAATGGAACGGACCCTTAGTGAAAGTCTGTCCCCCTGCTGATTTTCGCATTGGCTTCACATGTGTAGCCAAGGATGGACTCTTGACCTTAACCTTAATTTTTCCTTTGAGAAATCCTTTGGGCAATTTCTTAGAGCAGTAACTCTCAAACCTTTTGTCATCTTCTCACCTTTCTTCTAGACATTTATCTCATATATAAATAGCAACTTCCTGATGCTGAAATAAAGTTTACTCTAGTTTTGAGAATTTTAGACTTGAGAAAATACCATGCTTGGGAATTTTGGACCTAAAAGTCATCTCTCTAATTCTGATATGCATTGTACTACTGCAGAAATGGAATCATGGCCTGTCTTTTGCTAATCATATCAGAAATAGTTGTTGAGTGGCTTGCTATGTATCCAGTACTACTCTTAGAACTTTTTTGTGTATTAACACACTTCCCATAAACATTTTAAATAATTTTTTGTCACTATTTTCCAGATGAGGCATACTTATGCTTTTCTGTTTCAGGTGAGTAAATTTTGTTGTGCAGTGTAAAACTTGGTTGCTCCTTCTTGCTTTTCAGTATGTTGAAGTGTTTCTAATACTGAAAGCATTCTGCTATTGGGATGGCAAAGTACAGTCCATTATGTTGCCTATTTATTTATATTTTTTGGTATGGCCTATGAGCTTAGGTTGGTTTTTTCATTTTTATTTATTTTAATTTTTTAATTATTATTATTTATGCCTACAGCACACACCCACACTACAGCACCTGGTCTTCCTAGGTGGTCTCCCATCCAAGTACTAACCAGGCCCAACCCTGCTTACCTTCCGAGATCAGACATCGGGCTTGTTCAGGGTGGCATGGCCGTAGACCATGGACTGTGGCTTCACTGGGGCGCGAACCCAGGACCTTCTGCATGTAAAGCAGACGTGCTAACTGCTACACTATGGAACCATGTCCAGTTTTTCCATTTTTAAATGGTTGGAAAAAAATAAAAATGCTTCATGACATGTGAAAATTATGCGAAGTTCAAATTGCAGTTTCCATAAACAATGTTTTATTGGCACACACCCACACTTGTATTTATGTATTGTCTGTGGCTGCTTTTGTACTGCAGGGGGCCAGTTAGGTAGTTGTAACAGACTGTACAGTCCGCAGGACCTAACCTATTTTCAGGAAAAATGTGCCAACCTCTACTCTGTAGTCTTCTATATCTAGGATGGTTGGTTGTACTGAATAATAAAAGCAGATTGGATTTACATACAGGCTCATATGTATTTGAATTCTCTTGTGGTATGTATTATATTTTTCTCTCTTCCACTAAACGTTACTGTTTTCACCAGCTTGCGTTCACGTATTACAGCATAGCTCAAATATATTGGATTTCAGCTCTCTATACCTATCTTGGTTATTATAACAAATACTTTTAACCCATCTCAAATGAGGGGAAGTAATGACTTTTATCGTTTTACTAATTAGTGTTTTCCTTTGCTAGGCCAGTAATTATAATTCCTCTAGCTCTATTTATTTATAGCTATGTTGCTTTTGACTTTTGGACTTTCAACTAACGCAAACATTGATACTTTAGTAATCCTAAAACACTGGCAGTGATTGTTCTATTTTAATTTAATAAATCCTGTATGTGATAAAGATTACATCTTTTATATTCACCCTGTTGGATATAATATACTCAATTTTCATGCAGTCATTTTAAAAAAATGTTTTCTTCTTTATCTCTCATTTCCTCACTTTTTAAATAACAGCTTTATTGAGATATCATTTACATATCATACAGCTCATCCATTCAAAGTATACAATTCAGTTTTTAGTACATTCATTATCTATTTCTAGAATATTTTCATCAACCCAAAAAGAAACCCTATACCCAATAGCAGTCACTGCCAATCCCATTATCCCTGGACAACCACAACTCTGCTTTCTATATGAATGGAATTGCCTGTTCTGGACATCTCATATAAATGAAATTGTACAATATATGGTCATTTGTGACTGGCTTTTTTCATTTAGAATAACATTTTCAGAGTTCATCCATTGTTGTAGCATGTGTCAGTACTTTTTATGGCCCAATATCCTATTGTATGGATATACCACAATGTATTTATCCATACATCAAGTAATGGACCTTTGGGTTGTTTCTACTTTTTGGTTACTATGGATAATGCTACTATGAACATTTGTCTACAAGTTTTTGTGTGGATGTATGTTTTCATTTCTCTTGGTTAATTACATAGGAGTGGAATTGCTAGGTCATACAGTAACTGTGTTCAACCTTTTGAGAAACTGCTAGGCTCTTTTCCAAAGCTGCTGCACCATTTTACATCCCCACCAGAAATATGTGAGGGTTCCAGTTTCTTCCTATACTCACCAACATTTATTATCTGTCTTCAATTATAGCCATCCTAGTGGGTGAGAAATGGTATTTTATTGTGGTTTTAATTTGCATTCCCTTGATGACAAATGAAGTTGATATCATGTGTTTATTGGCCATTTGTATATCTTCTTTAGGGAAATGTCTATTTAGATCCTTTGACCATTTTTAAATTGAGTTATTTGTCTTGATAAAGTAATGAGTTGTAAGAGTTCTTTATATAGTCTGTATATAAGTCCCCTATCAGATAAGTGACCTAAAAATTTTTTCTCCCATTTTGTGGGCCTTTACTTCTTTGAAGCACAAACATTTTAAATTTTTAGTGAGGTAATTAATTTTTTCTCTTGTTACTTATGTTTTTGGTGTCATATTTTAGAAACTATTGTCTAATTGGTACAGCCACTATGGAAAACAGTTTGAAATTTTCTCAAAAAATTAAAAATAGAAATATCTTTTGACTCAGCAATTCCACTTCTGGGTATTTAATCAAAGAAAACCAAAACATTAATTCAAAAAGATATATGCACCCCTATGTTCACTGCAGTGCTATTTACAATAGCCAAAATATTGGAGCAACCTAAGTGTCTCAATAGTTGATTGTATAAAGAAGATATATGTATACAATGGAATATTACTTGGCCATAAAAATGAAATCTTACAATTTGCAACAATATGGAGGGACCTAGAGGGTATTATGCTAAGTGAAATAAGTCAGACTGAGAAAGATGAATACCATATGACTTATATGTGGAATCTAAGGAACAAAATAAATAAACAGAGAAAACAAAAACAGACTCAAAGATAACAGAGAACAAACTGGTGATTGCCAGATGGGATGGGGGTTGGGGGCTGGGTGAAAAAAGTGAAGGGATTAAGAAGTACAAATTGGGAGCTAGAAAATAGTCACTGGGATGTGAAGTACAGCATAGGGAATGTAGTCAATAATATAACTATGTATAGTATCAGGTGGGTACCAGACTAATCTGAGGGATCATTTCATAAATTATATAAATGTCTAACCACTGTGCTGTAACCCCAAACTAATGTAAAATAATATTAAATGTCAACTCTAATTGAAAATTAAAAATTAAAAAAAAATTAAAAAGAAACCATTGCCTAATCCAGGATCACAAAGATTTACCTCTAGGTTTTCTTCTTAGAGTTTTATAGCCTTAGTTCTTATATTTAGGTCTTAGATCCATTTTGAGTTAATTTTCACATATGGTGTGAGGTAGGGGTTCAGCTCCAGTCTTTTGTATATGGGTATTTAGTTGTCCTAGTATCATTGTTGCAAAGTTGTCATAGCATCTTTCTTTTCCCATTGAATGGCTTTGGAACCCTTGTCCAAAATCAATTGACCAAAAATATAAGAGTTTATGTGTGGACCAGCCATTCTAGTCCATCAATCTTTATTTCTAGCATTATGCCAGTACCACACTGTCTTGATTTGTTGTATTTATCTTTGAGGCACATGGCTCCCTTCCTCCTGCACACACTTAAATGAGGACGTTTCACACTTAATGGTATCTTACATTTCATCAGAGCTTGCAGATTGTGTGTTAGTGGCTTGGAAAAGGATACTGGAGTCTAGAATGGAGCTCTGTTAACTTTTAGGAACTAAATGGGTGGGAGGTGGGGTAGTGAGGGAGGTGATAAATTGGATGCTCCTCTGGTTTTTAGCAGCAAACTCAAAGCAGGAGTCAAAAGTAGTCTAGCTTTACATAATTTCAAAGCTGAGTACTAATAGTTTCAGTTACTTTTAATGGGTTCTTTAAAGAAATGCTACATCACCGAATGCTGTTCATGGTACAGAGGACAGCACTGTGGAAGAATATGGACATTGACCACTCTTAGACAAAAAGATCGACATGAGTCCAATTCTGAATGTGAAGAAAATTTTAGGAAAACCTTCAACAACTAATTTTGCTGATTTTCCTTTTTACGTATATGAATGATAAATGAAAAATCTGTCTCAAAGAGCTCCTTTAGTAAGTCTAAGATAAATGTTAAGTGGCAGTGTATTATGTCATATCTGGTGTTTTCTTAGTGCTACCTCGAAACAAGGGTGTCTTGGGTTTGAAATGCCGTTATCCTCCTGCTTCCAGCCCTGTTTACACCTCAGAGGGAGTTGGGTCCTTTCCCAGAGTCTGTTGTATGAATTGACCTCTTGGTTTCCGCTTCCTGCAATCACTATATGTCCATCTGTTTTCTGTGTCCCCGCCATAGTTTTGTTCTTTGGCTTGTTCTTGTAGGTGTAAGCCTTACAAGAGAGCCCTTCATTATTGTTCTAGTGGAGTTTTGAGTGGGAGTAGAGGTTACCATGTATGTTGAATCCCGTAGGAATATTCAGTCACTCAAGAGATGAGCTTACAGAAAATGACTTTTAGAAAAGTTGCATCACCCTGTTCCCTTAGTGTTAACATCTTGCCTAATTATAGTATGATGTTCAAGAACAGGAAATGAACATTGGTACAATATTCTTAACTAAACTACAGACCTTTTTCAGATTTCATGTTTTTCCACTAGTGGTCTATTTCTCTTCCAGGATACTATTCAGGATTTCATATTACATTTAGTTGTTATTTCTCCTTAGACACATCTAGTCTGTAATAGTTTTTAAATCTTGTTTTTCATGACACTTTGAAGAGTATTGAGAGTGTCCCTCAATTTGGGTTTGTTTGATGTTTTCTCATGATTTGAATAAGGTTGTGCATTTTTGGCAAGATGGCTAGAAAAAGGATGATGCATCCTTTTCAGTACATTGTATCAGGGAGCTCATTATTACTGGTGACATTTACCTTGAGTCCTTGGGTTAGTGTCTGCAGGATATCTTTCCCCTTGTAGTTTAAGTATCTTGAGAGAGATGCTTTGAGACTATGCAAATAACTCATTTCTCCTCAAACTTTTGCCCATTAATTTTTATCACTCATTGGTGGATCCATATCCATTTCATTTCATATTATTTCCTCAAGGATTTGTGATAAATATTTGATTAAGTAAAATAGAGCCATGCCCTACAAGAAACAAAGATAAATTACACTAAAGTCCTATCATACTAGTTAGTGTAACACTAGCAACTGTGTACCCCAACTTTCAGGGGCTTAACACAACAGGAGCTTTTTTTCCCAATGTAGGTATTTCTGGTTATGCAGGTGTTCTACCATGTAGTGATTCAAGGACCCAGGCTAAACTTTTTATTTTGAAGTAATTTCAAACTCACAGAAATGTTATAAGAGTAGTATCAAGAAATCCTGTATACCTGTTACCTAGATTTACTTAACATTTGTCACATTTACCTTATTTTTCTCCTCCATATATGCATATTTCCTTTCTCTTTCCTTCCTCCCTTACTCCCTCCCTTCCTTCCTCCCTTCCTCTCTTCTATCCAACCATCTATTTGTCATCCATCCATCCATCTATCCATCCATCCGTCCTAAACCATTTGAGATTAGGTTGCATGTATCATGCTCTTTTATGCCTTAATAGTTGAAACTTATGTATTTTTCTATTTAACTCTAGTGGACACACAAATTAGTTTCAGATGTGCTAACCCATACTCATGTGAGAAACACTTTCACTAGCTAGATTACAGCATATACGAACACTTCTTTTTAGTCTCACAGTATCTAGTCAACATACTGTTTTCAACAATTTTACACTGAACTATTAAATTTACAATCTGTACACAAGCACATGCAATTATTCAAATTTCGGAAATTTAATATCGATGCAATTCTTCTCTGCAGTCTGTATTCTAATTTTACCATTTATCTCCAAAATGTTTTTTGTAGGAACCTTTTTGTTTTTTCCTGATACAAGATCCAGCCCAGGATCACCTATTGAATTTATTTGTCATGGCTCTCTAGTTTCCTTTGACCTGGAATAGTTCCTGTAAGCCTTTTTTGTCTTTCGTGATATTGACATTTTGAATAATGACATTTCATAATACTGTTTTGTAGAATGTATCAAACTTGGGTTTGGTTGGTGACTTCCATGTTTAGAGTCAGATTATGCATTTTTGTCTAGAGATTGCATAAGTGATGTGTCCTTCTCAGGTATTACATTCATCAGGAGGCACATGATGTCTCATTGCTCCTCATTGGTGATTTAAATTTTGATCATTTGGTTTCAGTGTTGTTTAAGCCCGAAATGTTTTTATATATGAAATATCAGAGCGATCCACACTGTGAAGCCTCTTTAACAGTGTTTAGATTGGAAAATTATGATTAAAAAGGCTTTCAAAACTGTTCAGATTGACAAATATGTAACACAAGATCCAAACTGTTCCAACTTTTCTTTCTTGAGCCATTTTCTACCAGTGAAATGTTAATGCATGACTTAGCCATTTATGACTGTTTTATTTCTTCATGCAGGCATTTTTTTCCTAAAAATTTTTTATTGTAGTAAAATGTACATAAAACTTACCATTTCACCCTTTTAAGTGTACAGTTCAGTGGCATTAAGTATATTTGCAACAATCACCACTGTCAGTTTCCAGAACTTTTTCATCATCCCAAACAGAAACTCTCACCCATTAAACAGTAATTCTCCATCCCCCTCTCCCAGCCTCTGGTAACCTCATTTTATAGTCCAGTACAATATTTTAGAATAAACACCAGCTTCCTGTGTTATCTGGAATAAGGTCACTCAACTTTTTCTCTCACATGAGGACTATAATAAAAATATTATTTGCCAGGTAGTACAGAGCAATTTCTGCATTTTGGTAGGAATTACTATCTAGTAATGCTAAATCCTGGTAAAGGAAGTAGTTTTATTCTGGAAGTTGACAGAATAATCATTAGTTTGATAATTTTTACCTCTGGGGGCAGGGTATTTTGGATGGGATAAGGGCAGGGAAAGGTAAAATTATTCTTCTAGGGTGGCGGACCAGAGCTTAAATTGCCTGTTATGTTTTCCATCTTGGCTGTCTAACCAGTTCGGTAGAGTCATTCAAATCATCCATGCCTTTGTACGTGGCTTGATGGGTGTTGATACATATAAATTGGAATTAATTCTAGCAATGTTAGAGGCCCAGGGTTCATTAAGGTACTTTCTCACTGCAGCCTTTGCGTGTCCCTATTTCCTGGTCTGTAAAGTGAACGTTACGAAAGTAAGTTCCCTCCAAAGAATGCTTTGGGACAAAACTGTAAAAAAAATTGCAGAATAGAAAGAGCTCTTTATTCTTAGTAACATTGCTCAGTGTTTGAGGGCTCACTCACTCCCAGTCATTCTTCTATGTTAGGAATATTTATTAGAACTAATTTTAATAGCACCATAGAATATAAACACCAAATCTGTGGGGGACAGTGTTGGGAGAGAGGGAACAGCCAGTGTGGAGGCCAGAAGGCTGGACTTGGGAGGCTTGTGGGGTCATGGCTGGCTGGCCCACAACCCTGTACCCTCTCCCCACAGACAAATTTTTATTTAGAAAAAATTAAAAAAATGAATATAGACAGCATGGCTACATGTCCCTGTTTGCTGGAGCTGAAGAAACAACTATGGATTAAAAAACACTCAAATAATAAAATTGCCCAGATGACTCACCCAGTCTTTTGCTATATGGTGTTGGGTGCCTGTCTCATTTCCTTGATAAGTTTGACAAGAACTTGAGGTTGTTAGATTCCTTGGTTCAGGCTATAGATGGAAGAGAGACTCTGTGAGTGTCTTGCTCTTGAGAGATTAGCATATTGATAGATTACATAACCTATTGTTGATTAGGTACCTGCCAAACAGTTTATAGGATTTCTCTGGGGTTCACACAGGTGGGAAGGATTCCCAGTGGCAAGAGGTCATTTACCTGAAGAGTCAGCAGTTACTTTAGGGTCCTACTCCAAGAGTCCTGCTGTTGAGAGACCTTGGCTTGAATGAAGTAGCTTTTCACCATTAGTACCCCAAAGGCTTAATGATACCTGTTGGGATGAGTTGGCCAGAAGTCATGCAGTCCATTTCTTGCTGTAACTAACTTCTGCCTGAGTATTAAGAATGAATGACTCTGAAGTCTAACCCAGCTGGAAGGACCCTTGTCCATTTTCCAGTTTTGTCTTGTCTCTGTTGCTTCTCTGGTGGTACCAGAGCTCATGTAAGAGGTGATGGTCCTGTATTGCTGCCTAAAAACCCATCCCAGAACTTAGTGGCTTATAGTAACAATGCTTACAGCTTTTTCAGAGATTCAGAAAGTCTAAGCTGGTCACTTCATCTCTGCTCTAGATGGTGTTAGTTGCGTGGCTGGGACTGGAGGTTCTACTTCCAAGATGGCTTCTTCATTCTTAGGTATGGCTCCTCAATGTCCGTGGCCAATCTCTCTCCATGTGGTATCCCATCCTCTGGGGACTCTCCACACAACTTAGGCTTTTCACATCGTGGCAATTGTACTTCTTACAGGGTGGTGATGAAAGGAAAGCCCCTTTTAAATTCAGTTAAATATTGGCAATCATATTAGGATTGTGATATGTATCATTTTATTTTGTCATGTTTATAACCCAGTTAGGGTGGAAACCTGAAGGAAGGAAGAAACACTTCATTTCCTCTGCTCTTTGCGAGGATGATGGGTTGTCCAAATAGCAAGAGGTTCAGCTTTTTGACTTATTTTGGATTACTGAGCACCACCCTTCAGAAATGGTTTTCTAATGCTTTCCTGGCCATCTGGAGTGAGCAAGAAGACCTTTTACTCAATAAAAGTAAGCTGATAATAACAAGTTGAAACATCTTGATGATAAATATGTTTGTACAGCTTTTATAATCCCAGGTTATTGAAACTCTGTCAGCCTTGGCTGGTATCCACTCTCTCTCTGTGCCCTTGTGTGTGTGTTTTTTTGAGCTGCTCCTGCTGAGTGAGCACTACAGCACTAGGAGGAGGAGCAGCATCACTGGGATGTGGAATGGGGAAAGGTAAAGCTTGGGCTCAGTTTCAGTAATCCTAAGTTTTTATGCATAAGGAGGGGGTATAAAAGGATAAAATGGCCCTTCTTACTGGCAGCGTCTGATTCTCTACCCTTTCACCCTAGTACCATTTCATAACACAAAACAGATGTGCCTTAGACGAGGAAAATAGTAGAGCTGGATCTATTTATGACCTTGTGTTGATCATTTATAGCACTGGATCTTTAAAATAGGAAAAGCAATGTTGGTTGTAACTAGAAATTGTGGGCCATTTAGTAACATATACAAAGAAAGGTGGCAAACCAAGTGGCTCCCAGCTTCTAACATCTTATCTTTTATGGTGTAAGTTAATAAATGGTCAGTTTTTAATATAGTAAAAAGGGGAAATTTCTGGTAAGCTTTGCCTAACTTGAGAGTGCTGTTTATATTATAGACAAAATGGTAAATTTACCAAGCATGGCAGACTCATCCTAGTCAGGGTTTTGAGTGCCCATGAGCAGTTCCTCAGAATTATTTTGAATGCTCAAAATACGGTTTCCCCCCATATCTGTATTGCCTAGCACTGCAAAACTCTTTATAGAGTGTCAGATATATGAGCAGATTTAAATGAATTCTCTTAAATGCTTCATGGGATAAGATGATCCAATGGGAACTGAATGTTTTCAATTAGGACGTTTCTATGGATACCATTAAGAGTGCCAAAATTCATAGCCACAGGAGACTTTACTTGCTTCAATATTGATTAAGAAATCTGAGAACAATCTCAAGAAGTGTAGGAGGTAGGCGGAGGATAAATTCTGTGGGTTGTATAAATTTTGCTTTTTCTCCCATGGTTTAGGGTTAGTCCAGATAAAATTCTAGGCAGTAGGCCAAGTCTAACAACAGGATTTATGTCAAGAGCATGTGCAGAATAAAAGTGAACATGGGTTACTTCTTTTATTCCAGGTGTAGATGCTATGTATGTATGTATGTATGTTCACTTTCTTATGTGCTGGGCATTAGTAGTAGTTAAAAAATCACAAAGAACACAACCCTTTGTATCTATGTCGTTTATAAAGAAAACATTCTAAATGGTGTCTGCAGACATCTGAAAACTTGCATCCTCTGGGGAGGATTCACATCTTAGGTTATTACTCATTTTTAAACATGATTCTTTACCTGGGTTCTCAGATCTCCAGGGGATCTGTGAATAGAATTCAAGGGGACCCTAACCTTGGATGGAGAAAAAAGTACATGTTTATCTTGACCAACAGTGAGTATTTACCATTTTCATCAGTTAATGAATGCAGGCAACAAATCACCTGTGACTGTCATCAATAAATCGGTTTCATATTGTATCACAGCTGTTGCAGATATTTTACAATATAATTTCTGCTAATTACTACAAAATTTCGGCAGTTATTAGAGTTCCTGCTATTTCTTGATACTTAATGCCATAATAAAAACATGTATATTATTATATCACAAATTAGTATAATATTTTAATAAAATTGGCTTCCTATGTAATCCCGTTTTATTTTTTACACTTAAAAAATTCTTAAAAGGGATCCATAAAGCCTCACCAGACTGCTAAAGTGTCCATGACACCAAAAATGAAGAACCTCTTTCCTGATGGAGTGCAGCTTATAAGAGTTATCATCTCTTAATGTTCTGATCACAATTTAAGAAAGCAGTTTCCTACTTAAGTGCCTTTTATGGAAAAGAATCTTTAAAAAAGGATTAAAAGTTGAAAGGTACTTCTTTTCCATTGGTTCTTTTGTGGGTCCTACAAAGCACTGCAGTCATCTTTGACTTCTCATTTGAGAATTTGTCTTCAGGGGATAAGTTATTACCATGTGTAGAAGTTGAAGAAGAAAAGGCGTTTGGGTCCGTGATGGGCTGCACTCAGTAGATCACTGTTCAATCCATGAGAGGGGAGAAAAGGGTCCTCTTCACTTTCTTGTGGATTGTGGTATCGGGGTTGCACTCTCCCAGAAGTTTCCCCACTCGGTACCTCTTGCCTCCTCCTCTCCTGTGCCACATCCTCTGTGGGGCAGAGGTGTGAGCTTGGTGGATGCTCCATGAGTGTTGGGACCCTCACTTTTTCTCCACGAGCTGTCCTCAGACGTACGCTGGTAGGGAGTGATCAGAGGTTTAGCCATGAAACTGGTTCATTTCATGGCTAGGATGATGAATGCAGAAAACATAGGCAAAATGACTGGGAGGTTTAAATGAAATACCCTAACTGGCTTTTCTCTGAAAGATTATTTTGCAAAAGGTGGTAGAGCGAGTTCACTGTGATGTGAAGTGTCATTCTGCTCTGTTACTTGATCATGGCCCACCCTTTATCTTTTCAGCACAGGGGCGTGACCTGTGACGAACTGGTCCAAACAGCAGGAGGTGAGTGGCAGGTGAGGCAGCGAAGCTTCATCTGTGTTTGCAGCTGTTCCCCAGTGCTAGCATCACCGCCTCAGCTCCACCTCAGATCATGAGACATTAGGTTCTCATAGGAGCGCTGGTCCCTGATGCCAAAGAGGTTGGGGACCGCTGGCTCTCGCAGAATGCTGAAGGAGGACACAGAAAGAGTAGGTAGTTGGTGCTTGGTTCTGTGACAGGTGCCATCTTGTGAAGAAAAAAAACATATTTTTGTGAAATTTGAAATTCATTTTTATTCCCCGCCAAGTGTGTGAATCTGGGTCCTCCACCTTCGTTTGTTTATAAATTGCATTTTCTTATTCACCCTGTTGGGAAGTTCTTCAGAGTGTAATCAAGTACTGTACCTGAGGACCTTGGTTATCCCCTCCTGTAGGCAAAAATTGTATCACATTTATTTTACAGTGACCTGGAAAAAAAAGATGACAACAGTGAAAACAAAAAACCCCATTTCTATTCTGGCAACTTTTTTTTGGGGGGGGGGTAAGTTTTATCACCATACAAATAACATGCCACACAAGTCACTTATTTAAATTGTACAATTCATTGGTTTTTAGTATATTCACAGGATCTCATCACCATCACTACAATCGAACTGAGATCATTTTCATGACCTCCAACAAGAAATCCCATACCCTTTAGCAGTGTTCCACCTTAGCACTAGTTTCTGTCTCTATAGATTTGTCTATTGTGGACATTTAATGTAAACGGAATCATACAATATATGGTCTTGTTTCTGGCTTCTTTCACTTAGCATGCTTTAAAGGTTCATTGATGTTGTAGTATGTATCAGTATTTAATTCCTGTTTATGGCCAAATAATGTTCCACTTTATGGATATACCACATTTTGTTTATCCGTTCATCCATTGGTGGACATTTGAGTTGTTTCCATTTTTTGACTATTATAAATAATGCTGCTGTGAATATTCATACATAAGTTTTTAATTGGACATATATTTTTAATTCTCTTGTCTATTACTTAGGAATGGAATCAAATATATTTTTAAAAAATGAAATTAAAATGAGTTAAATGTTACAGAATCTCTGAAGCACTTTTAGAAACTTCATTTCTGTAGAGCATAGTTTGCAGACCAGTGTTAAAGTGGAGAGAATGTTGATTTTTTTGTGTGTTTATGTTGTGTAGATGTGAATTGAGTCTTGGGAAACTGTGGTGTGAGTTTTGTGAAGTTCTTGTGAATATTTTTCTTTGTGATTAAAATGTTAGTACCTCTGGATGTTGTGGGGGTTGATAGACTGCATAATTGCTTACAAATATTCACTGTCCCTTTCTTGATATCACCTTTTGCCATCGATTTGCTTTTGCCAGTGGACTGTGAGGTGAGGTGATGTGTGCTTTCTTCAAGGCAGAGGCTTTAAGAGCTAGCATGTGTTTGCCATGTCTGTTTTCCCTTCTGCTGTATTGTCCAGTGATGTTCCACATGGGCACAGCTCTATCACCTTGGGTACCAAAATGAAAATAATGTTGTGCAGAGCCCTAATACTCAGTAGACTTTGAAGCATGAGCAAAGAAAAAAATGTCAATTTAAGTCATTACAATTTGGTGGCTTTAGCACAGTGGTCCTCAAGCGGAGGTGATTTTTCACACCTTGCCTTATGGCATTTGGCAGTGTCTGGAGATGGTTTTTTTTATTTATCACAACTCAGGAAGGTGCACAGGACAGCCCCTACAACAAAGAATTACCTGGCCCACGACGTCAATAGTGCCTAGGTTGAGAAGCCCTGACTTAGTAATACCTAGTTTATCAATGGGGTACTGAGAAAAGATTAAATATAATAACATATAAAAATACTTAACACACAGAGTGGCCCCCTTGTTTTTATAATTATGTAGCAGACCCTGGCAATAGCTTTGTGGTCTTCCTTGTGTCCATGGAAAAAAGGTGTCTTTTCCAACTTCCCCAGGGTTTAGTAGTTCAGTTTAGTTGTAGTTCTGTCCATAAATTGTCTTAATTTTAGCAGAATCATTTATCCCTTAAAAAAGGGAGGGAACTAACAGTAAATATTTATTTGCTACCAGGCTCTTTATATATATTTTGATTTTTTTACAAATATTCTATGAAATTGATATTTCCATCTCTATTTTGTTTTAGATGAAGAATTAAGACACTGGAGTTAAGTAATTTGACCAAGAACACACAGCTTATAGGTGATGGGCCAAAGATTTGACCCCAATATGTTTGCGTGCAGAACTATCTTCTTTCCACACTGCTATACTAGCTCTTTAGCATTGGTTTCAATATGAAGGAAATCAATGCCCGAATGATAACTTTTATGTATTGTATTATCTATTGCTGCATAACAAATTATCTCAAAACTAAGCACTTTAAAATGACACTTACTCTCTCATGCAGTTTCTGAGAATCAGGAATCCAGAGAAGGTAAGTTGGGTGATTCTGGCTCAGGACCTCTCTTGAAGTTGAAGTAGAGTTGTCATCCAGGGCCACAGTCATCCGAAGGCCTGATTGGAGATGAAAGATCTGCTTTCACGACAGCTCACTCACATGGCTGTTGGCACAAGGCCTCAGTTCCTTACCACATGGGCTTCTCCTTAGGGCTGCTTGAGTGTCTTCATGACATGGCAGCTGGCCTCGTCCAGAGCGAGAAGACAGACGCCACAGTACCTTTTATGACTTCACCTCAGAAGTCACATATCATCACTTTTGCCATAATCTATTGGTCACACAGACAACCCTGATACAATGTGGGAAAGGGCTGTACGAGGGCATCATGAATACTAGGAGGTGGAGATCATTGGGGTCATCTTGGAGGCTGATAACCACATGTGTGGATTCTTATTTCCCATAATTTCAAAATTATACATTGCATTTCCTTTTCATATTCCAAAATTCTGAACCAAGATTTAATTTTTTAAAATGCCCAAATCATTCGCACTGTAAATGAAAATATAAATTTGCTTTTATAAACATTTAGTGAATAGGCAAAATCAAATACTTAATATAAAAGCTATGTTGTACATACGTTATTTGGGAGATTTGTATTTTAATGGGTTGAACTAGGAGAGGCCTCTTAAATCCTGAGAAGTTTGGACTACTCCTGCTTTCTTTTTTCTCTCCCGGAAAATCTCCCTGTACCAAACACTGAATTCTTCATTTTCCAAAGCCCTTCCAACTTCCTTATATTTTTATTGCTGATTTGATGTGCTTGAATGACAGCCAAAGTATAAGATAAATGGTAGATGCAAAGGCTAGGTGGTTTCCATGGAGACATTTTACAGGAGCCCTTCCTTTCTTCATCCAGCTATTGCTGGGAAGCATCCCCTTCCAGTTGATGTGTGGTGCCCATCAATTTGAGTGGCTCTCGGAAAGGAGATTTGTTTTCACAAAAATTCAGACCCGAGTTTTTCTATATCTTTAAGGTTGAATTAGGTTTTCCTGAAACTTGAGGATATTAACAGGTCTTCTTACTGAAGCAGTTTTACTGTACTTTTGTTTATTACACTTGGTTTGAGCTTTGGGGAATAACAGAAGGGCCTTGGCTGAGTACAAAGGTATGTGGATTTACTTTGTCTAACCGTGCAACCATGAAATCAAAAACGTTTCCACATCAAGAACCAACCCATCATTTTAACCACTGTTAATTGCATTGATTTAGAGCTTTTTGCTTCCTTTAAGTATTTTCTGTTTTCTTTCAAAATTGTATTCAGTTGGATATGACCAATTGTATGTGGAGGTTGGCTCACTAGCTTTGATTCTTGACTCCTACTGTCTCAATGTCATGCTTCATTTGCACAGTAATAGCTTTTCTTGACTTTATCTGTTGATGACATTCTATGCATCATATTTTTTTTCTTAGACATATGAAGATTGAAAAAAATTTAGTATTTGAAGAAAATTTGCAAAAGTGAAGAGCATTGTGAAAGAGACAGCTTTAATTTTTATTTTCACTGTAGCCAGAATAAGTGGCCACATGATGAGCATACGTGCCTTCTCATCACACACTGCCCAGTGTAGGTGCCCAGGTCAATCTGTGTCAAGGTGGTCACCAGTACTGTTTTTGGTTCTAAGAGTAGCTGTGTACAGGAATCTTACCATGATTAATAGAGGTTGCAATAAAAATGAAGTGTAGTCTCCCAGTTGTCTGCATGCATGGTGACATGGGGGTGGAGTAGTTGTCTAATATTTGAAAGCTGGGAAGCTGGAGGTTTTTTAATTTTAAGATATCCATTATCAACTTTAAGATTTTTTTTGGTCATTATACACGTGTGATTGATGGTATTTTCTGATACCGAGGTTTTGTGGGAAGTCATTTTGAAAGGGGGCCAGAATGAGAATAAAAATTAATTATGAAAATCTATTTGAAAGACTGATTACATTGTGATTCATTACAGACTTTTTATACAGCTTATATATTGTTTTTACCTTTGGGACTAGCATTCTTATGAGCTGACTTTTTCTTTGGACTTCCTAATGCATATCAGCTATGTCAGCTCATGAGCATGTTTTCATCTGTGCATCATGTTATATTGAGACTTGGATGGAATGTAAATCTTTTATTGGCCTAAATCTGAGTAATCCTCTTCATAGCTTTGGTAGAAAATCAATTTCCTCTGCTCTGTCAAGATTTTTCAGGTCAGTGCTCTTTGGAAGTTTCCCAATTCTCTTAGATTAAAATAGATTTTGTTTCTGTGCTACATACTGGTATCCTTTATTAGGGCACTGAGATCTAGAAAGTGAGAAAACAGAGCCTGACCAGACAGCCTTGAGTTCTTCTACTTCAGTTAAGTTGTTGACATATTGCACCTTTGAGGAGCCGTGGAGTTTGTGTTCTTTCAAAGACATAATTTGGGAAGCAGTTATAAGTGACACCTATAGGTGAGGCCCTGTGCTTGACTTTAATGAGTTCCAGTTGGTCCCCCTGCTTACTAAGTTACTAGAAATGAATGGAAAAGAGAAGAACTAGTCATGCCACACACAGTCCATTTCACTTGTACGGGCCATTGGAGCTTGAAGTAGGGTGAACAACTTGGACTTTCTGAGATTTAGTGCTGAAAATTCTACATCCTGGGGATCCCCTCAGCCCCAGGTAAACCAGGACGGTTGGTCACCCTAGCACTAAAAAGCATGATAATGGATGGTTTGGAACTGGTGAGTACCTTATATTTATTTTATGGAGGGATTTATTATAGACACATAATATCTTGCTGCCCAGTGATGCTAGTGGGTGAGTGATTCTACTTCCATTTGACTGATAAACAATGAAATGAGAAGAGATGGAGGTTTTTCTGCCTTCCAATCCTAAGAGGATGTGTTTAGGGGATGTTTTGGTGAAAAATGATTACCATTAATGTTTATATTTTTCCTGGACAATGCAAGGATCTTTATTTAACTCTGCTTTTCCATCTCTCAATTTGTTATTTTTACCTTATATTTTAGTACTACAAAACTCTATGAGACATTATTTTATGCAGGCATTGTTTATTAAGATCAGAGTTCAGCAAACTTTTTCTATACAGGGCCAAATGTTAAATATTTTAGCCTCTGTGGGCCATTTTGTCTCTGTCACGACTACTCAGCTCCACTGTTGTAATGCCAAAGTAGCCATAGATAGCATGTAAATGATTGTGCATGCCTATGCTCCAGTAAAACTTTATTTACAGAAATAGGCAGTGAGTTAGATTTGGCCTATAGGCCTTAGTTTGCCATCTCCTAATTAAAATTCATCTACATATATTCCACTTTATTTTCCTTGTGTATCTTGTTATATCTCTGAGGCAAGAATGTCTGCTCCCATATCGATTTTTCACCATGGCTCTGGAAGTTCTAGCCAGTGCAATAATGCAATAAAAAGAAATAAAAGACATATAGATGAGAAAGAAAGAAATAAAGCTGCCCCTGTTTGCAAATGATGTGACTGTCTATGTATAAATTTCTAGGAATCTACAAAATAACTCCTAGAACTAATAAGTGAAATCAGTAAAGTCACAGGATACAAGATAAACATACAAAAATCAATTATATTTCTATACACTGGTAATGAACATATGACACTGAAAGGGCAATAACATTTATAATAAAAAAATAGGTGTAAATCTAACAAAGCATGCCACAAGATTTGTATGCTGAAAACTACATAATGCTGATGAAAAAAATCAAAGAAGACCTAAATAAATGGAGAATCATGCTATGTTAATAGATTAGAAGATACAACATAATAGAGATGTCGGTTTTCCCTAAATTGATACACAGCTTTAAGATAATTCCTATAAAAATTCCAGCAAGATTTTTTGAGATATTCTAAAATTTATGTGGAAAAACAAAGGAACTAGAATAGCTAAAACAATTTTGAAAAAGATGACTACAATAGGAGGTATTAGTCCACCTGATTTCAAGACTTATATAACTATAGTAATCAAGATTGTGTGATATGACTGGAGCGAAAAATACATAGGTCAATGGAACAGAACAAAGAACATAGAAGTAGATCCGCAGAAATATTCCCAGTTGATTGTTGACAAAATCGCAAAAGCCATTAAATGGAGGAGGAAGGATAGCCTTTTCAACCAATGATACTCGATTAGTTGAACATCAGTAGGCCAAAAAAAAAAATCCTAGACCTTCACATCCTATGTTAAAAAGTAACTCAAAATATAAAATAAAACTATATAATTTTCAAAAAAAAAAACCATGGGAGGAACTCTTTGGGACTTAGGACTAGGCAGAGTACTCAGACTTGACACCAAAAGTATGATCCATGAAAGGAAAAAATTAAATGGATTTTATCAAAATTTAAAACTTTTACTCCAGGAAAGACCTTGTTAAGAGACAGGCTGCAGAATGGGAGAGAATATTTGCAAACCACATATCTGACAAAGAGCTATCTGCAGTATATAAAAAAAGTCAAAACTCAGCAGTAAAACAACAATCCAATTAGAAAATGGGCAGAAGACATAAAGAGAGATTTCACTGAAGAGGATATACAAATGACCAGCACATGAAAAGATGTTCAGCATCACTAGGGAAATTGCAAATTAAAGCCAAATGAGGTATTACCACATACCTGTCAGAATAGATAATCTAAAATATAGTGACATCACCAAATGTTGCAGAAAAACAGGATCACTCATACCTTGCCAGTGGGAAGGTGAAATGATATAGCCCCTCTGGAAAACAGTTTGACAGTTTCTTAAAAACTGTCCGGTTAAACAAACTGGTACATCCAGACCATGGAATACTACTTAGCAATAAAAAGGAATGGACTGTTGATACACATAACCTGAATTGATCTCCAGAGTGAAAAAGCCAATCTTGAGTGATTACACACTCTGATTTCATTTATATAACTTTCTTTAAATGGCAAAATTATAGACATGGAGACCAGATTAGTGGTTCTCAGGGGTTGAGGATGCAGGGATGGGAGGGAAGTTTTTGGCTATAAGAGAGCAGCTTGAAGAATCCGTGTGGTGATGGAAACTGTATCAAAGTCAATACCTTGGTTGTGATACCGCACTATAGTTTTTCATGATGTCATCATTGGGGGGAAACTGGGTAAAGGTTACACAGCATCTCTCTGTATCATTTCTTACAACTGCATATGAATCTTTATCTCAAAATAAAGTTTAATTTAAAAATATTTAAGAAAAATAGGATCTAAAGGGATCAGAATCAGAAAAATCATAAATACTAAATAAGGTAGCAGTTTTATATTTGGTGGTGTTCTAAGGTCCTGGCCCACGTTTGTTCTAAAATGGAGCCACGTGGGTCCATAAGAATCCCTGTACGTAGGTGTATGATTGACTTTTTTCCTTAAGTGCTTCTAATTTGGGATGCTGTTCATTGTATGCCCTTTGAGTACCTTTTGCCTTTGGTTTTCTATTAGACACAAACTAGTTTCTTAGTAGTTCCAAGGTTATTTCCAAGCACCATTAACTTTTATGGTCTTGTTTCTTCAGTGAGTTCTCACCTAAGGGCCAGAGTATTTGGACACTGACTTTTTTTCTTGAGTGATTTTTCTCTTTGCCTGTGTGATAGAGATTTCTAGCTGCCCCTTGATAGTTATCACCAGATTGCTTCTCTTTTGCAGTAGAAACTCCAGTTTTAGCTGGGCTCATTGCTGCCCAGAATAAAGGTTGCACTGCTCAGAATTCATTGTAGTTAAGTGTGGCTGTGTGACCAAGTATGACCCTTCTATTTTTATTAAACCACAAATTAAATGGAGGTATCAATTTGCTTTAACAAACAGTGAATAGGTAATATCAAATACTTTCTATAAATGCAGTGCATTATGGGTTGAATTGGGTCCTCTGCCAAAAGATAAATTGAAGTCCTAACCTGTCAGTACCTTGGAATGTGACCTTATTTGGAAATGGGGTCTTTGCAGATGTAATCAAGTTAAAATGAGGTTATAATGGAGTAGAGTGGGCCTCTAATCTACTATGACTGGTGTCCTTACAAGAAGATAGTCATGTGAAGACACAGACACAGGGATAATGCCATGTGAAGATGGAGATCCGAGGGTGGCATTTACAAGTCAGGGAACTCCTGGGGCTACCGGAAGCTAGGAGAGAGATGGGGAACAGATTTTCCCTCAGAGCCCTTGGAGCCAACACTGATGATACATGGATTTTCGAGTTCCAGTCTCCAGAAATATGAGAAAATAAATTTCTATTGTTTTAAGCCACCCAGTTTGTGGTACTTTGTCATGGCAGCCTTAGGTAAACTAGTACACTGTTTTAAAATCTCTCTTCGAGGTATTTTTACAAATGGGCTGGGCACTCACAGGTTTCTGAGTCTGAGTCCTGAGACATTTGGGCATATGCTTTCTTTTTCCTGGAAAATCTCACTGTACCAAACATAGACATTCTTCATTGCTCCAGAGTCCTTCCAAGTTCCTTACATTTTTATTGCTGATTTGATGTGCTTGAATGCCAGCCAAAGTATAAGGTAAATGGTAGATGCAGGGACTGGGTGGTTTCCATGGAGACTTTGTGCAAGAGCCCTTCTGTTCTCAGTTCAACAGTTGTCAGGGAAACATCTAGTTTTAATTTGTAGGATCTGCCAATTTGAGTGGCTCTTGAAAGAGGATATGGTTAAACCTCTGCAAGATCCTAATAAATTTAGAGCAGAGCTTTTTTAGATTTCCTTAAAGTAGGCTTTTCTGTAACTTAGGGATATTAACTAGTCCTCTGCCCGAAGTGATCAAACTACCCATTTGTTCATATCCAGAAAATGTTGATTTTGAGCTTTGGGGGAGGAAAACCAAGGTTCAAAAAAGAAAGGCCCAATGCCTGGGAGCCGGTGTCAGATGCCACATGATTCTAGTCCGTGATCTTTAGTATGCCCTGTATAGTATGAGAGATCCAAGAGGCCTGCTGCAATATTGTGATTTATAAGAAAAATCTATATCTGGCCGTTCAGATGGTTTTCTTATATGTATTTGGTTTTCGTCCACGGTTCCTGGCTTACAGCTTCAAAAGCCTTGGAATTTCCTAAGTGTTGAGAGTGATAAAGGTGTCTTTTTTGATATCAACGAAGTGAATTTTGGAAAGCACCTAAGGATGGGGGCTGGATGCCAGTGGAGGCAACCATGTGATTAGAGGGTTGCAAGTTTCAATCCCATTCCCTGACCTCTGGGGAGGGGAGAGAGACTGGAGACGGAGCTCAATCAGGAATGGTTAATTAATTAGTCAATCATGCCTATGTAATGAAGGCACCATAAAAAACAAGAGGACGGGACTTGGAGAGCTTCCAGGTTGGTGAACACAGCAAGGTGCTGGCAGAGTGGTGCAGTGGGCAGGGAAGCTCCGCACCCTTTCCCCACACCCTGCCCTACGCATCTCTTCCATCTGGCTGTTCCTGAGTTATACCCTTTTCTAATAAACCAATAATCGAGTAAGTAAAATGTTTCTCTGAATTCTGTGAGCTGCTGTAGCGAATTAGTAGAACCAGAGGAGGAGGTCGTGGGAACCTCTGATTTATAGCCAGTTGGTCAGAAGCACAGGTTACAACCTGGGCTTGTGAATGATTTCTGAAGTTGGAGTGTGGGGGAGGTCAGTGTTGTAGGACTGAGCCCCCAACTGTGGATCCGATGCTATCTCTGGGTAGATGGTGTCAGAACTGAGTTGAATTCTCGAACACTTTGCTTGTTGTTGGTATGTGGGACCACCCACTCCACTCCTCAATTGAAATGGGTCTTGGAACACCTTTTACCTGCTCTGTACGAAACTATTTACAGGCTACAAAGTTGTACTCATCATTGTACATTTATTGCTTCTAGTTATTCTAGTTAGCTATTGTTGAATCAGTGGCTGGCATTGGTGATGGTTAATGGAAATGGTGGTGAGAACACAGATTGTAGATTATCACCAGTTCTAATAAAAGGGAACCCCTAGGGATATCTCTATTGTGACAACAGCCCGATTGTGCTATTTATCAAACAGGTAAAATTCCCCAATACTTTGTAACTCCTCCCATCAGGAGGTGGAGTCTGTGTCCCCATCCTCAGAGTCTTGGCTGGCCTTGTCACTTGATTTGACCATAGAATACAGTAGAAAGTGACCGTGTGCAAGTTTTGATCCTAGGCCTGAAGAAGTATCTCAGCTTCAGTTCTTGCTGCTTTGGGAACTCTGTCACCACATGAAAAATCCCAGGCTCACCTGCTGGAGGATGAGAGGCCCCCTCCATGTAGAGGAGAATGGAGGCACCTAATAGGCCCAGGAGCTTGCTGTGGAAGCCTAGGTGAGCCCCACTTGAGATCATTGGAGTCTGGCCCAGATCAGAATTGTCCAGCTAGCTCAGTTCAAATCACTAACCTCCAGAATTATGAACGAAATGAAAGGAACTGAAGTTTTGGGGTGGTTTGTTATGCAGCAGTAGGTAATTTGATACAACTGAGTTTGGATGCTCTCGCTCAATCAAGAGTCACCTTTGACCTGTCTGTAGAACACCTGGGATTCTTAGTAACACGACCCTGTTAACAGAAGTCACCTGTGGGTAATTTAAACAAAAGGAATTTATTGGCAGGATATTGGGTAGTTCGGTCTTTACCTGGGGCAAAGCCTTGAAAACTGTACCACCAAGGGGCAGCACTGCTGGAGCTACAGGCGTGTCATACCACAGAGCTGGCCCAGTGAGGATGCTGACACTGCAGAGCAGCTGAATAGTGGATGCCTCCAGCTACACCTCACATTGCCTGCGCTGGATGTCTGGTGTGAGGCTTGGCACCCCTGCTGCCCCTGGGAACTGGTGTTGCCGCCGCTTCCAGAAAATAATGATGTACTCTTCGCGCTGCTTCACATCATTCATTACTGATCCTAACACCGTGAGGTATGTCTGGCCAAGTGTAGGTCCTGTGCCTGTACCCTGATTGAGAAGAAATCAGGAAATGAGTATGTGACATTTTTAGCTTATTTAGCTGAACGCAGGTGGGAAATTTCAGAACATTGGCAGGGGGTTTTGATGCTGGGTAGCCAAGAGAAAAATGGCAAGTGTTCCTTAGTTTTTGTTCTGGATTCTGGTTAGCTCAGTTGGGTACAGCTCAGTTGTGATAAAGCCAGCTTTGTGGTTTGTTCCTTGGTTCTGTTGAGAGAAAATACTCCGTTCTGAGGCTGTACCCTTAACACCTGCTCCTTCTCTCACATGTTTTCCCATGGCCATTTGGAAGGCCAGGAAATAGTGGGGCCTAATTTGCATGTATCTCTGGCTGCCAAGGTACAAACAGTGTGTGTCTTTCAGTTGGTTGGTCCAAAGAGACTCCATTCACTGCCGTAGTATGCCACGTAAGAGCTGAATGAATGGTAGCTTAGTGAACATAACAGATTGCCTATTTGCACAGTGAACTTCGTTCATGTGGCATTTATAAATATAAATTGTTGGGCAGCAAGGTCTTTCAATTCAGGTGGTTTCTCATTTTCCAGAATTTCTCTAACAACCTTTCTGGACTCTGAAGTGCCTATCTGTAAATCCATTCATGTAGGATTAGTTTAAATATTAGAAATAATACATAAACGAGAAAAACATAATGCCTGGAGAGTAAGTGTTTGAGAAATGTTGATCCTTTTTCTCAGACTTCTTAGATACACTTCAGATTATGTCTTAGCGCACTAACAAAATACTGTAAACCGAGTGGCTTATAAACAACAGAAATGTGTTTCTCACAATTCTAGAGGCTGGAAGTCTGACATCAGGGCACCAGCATGACCAGGTTCTGGTGCTGGCCCTCTTCTGGGTTGCACACTGCCAGCTTCTTGCTATGTCCTCACATGGTGGAGAGCAGAGATAGGAACCAAGCTGTCTTGTGACTAGTAGGGTATGAATCCCATTCATGAGGGATTGATACGATCCCCATATAATCCTAATCACCTCCCAAAGGCCCTGTCTCCTAATACCATCACACTGGGCGGAGATTAGGTTTCAATATGTGAATTTTGTGTGTGTGTGTGGGGGGGGGGCACACAGATGTTCAGGCCATAGCAGATTATAAACTCTCTGAGGGCAGGGGCAGTTCTTTGTAAAATAGCTCTATGTTATTAAATCTCTAGGTTTGTGAAAATGGACTGTCCTTGGGATAGAATGTCTTGGGAGAAGTCAGGACCTAGGTCTCTGCTCGTCCAATGTAGAAAGAGCCCCAGTTTAGGAGGTGGTGTGGGTGGATTGTATTAGAATAGGCAATGCAAATAGAATAGTGTCTACTGGTGATTCAAGGTAGGAGATACATGACCTCCACCTGGGTCCCAGGGTTGTCCCTCCTGGCAAGCATAGCTCTGTGGAAAGATCTAAGTAGGGAAAGTTTTGGGGTTGGGTATCAGGTACCTCAGGATGAGGTGTAGGACAAGGACAGACAAATGAGAGCAAGGTTAGGCCTCAAATGATGAGTGTCTTTTTAGCTAGAGGGGGAAAAGGGCGGATGTTTGTAGCTGGGGCAGAGAAAGATTTAGTCATGGAAAGAGTCAGTGTGGTCAATATAACGTGGCCATTAGGTTACAGTAGCACCAATAGCAGGATGGGCTTGGGGCTGGGTTCTGGCTAGTTGGGCTGAAGCCCTTTAAATTCATCTGCATTCGGCATGATGATGCAGAGTGTGCTGGTTTTCGAGGTCTTGCTGTGGGGTGAAGTCGTGAAAAGGGACGGGGCCATCTCCAGCTTTAATGCCCTGTCGTAGCCTGCTTTGAGTGGTGGGGGGGATCAGCCTCAAAGGGAGGCTGCTAGAATGTCAGGGAGGCAAGATGAGCATTTGTTATTTTAACAATTGGATACAGTCTTCACTAGGAATTTGACAAACCCAGTTAATGAAGTCAGATTGCCTACTCTATCAAAACCCGCTATTTGTTATATAAATGTCTAACCACTATGCTGTACACCGGAAACCAATATAAAATATTGTATGTAAGCTAATTAAAAAAAATAAAAATTAAAAAAACTTCCTGGTATGAGTTTAGCTCTATTCTGGAGGATTCTGATCTGTCTGGGTTTAGGTTGGAGAATAAGAACTTTGGTGTGATCTGAGACTAAACTTCCATTTGTTCCCTCCGAAAGCATTTTGAGGATCTGTGTATAATATAGGGATGCTCCACTCACATTAAATGTTCTGGCTTGCTCTATTCCTCTCACTAAGGCACTGGTTTCTTTAAAAAATGTGTGTTTGAGTATGTGTGCGTGCACGCATGCGTATGTATAAAATAAAAGATATAGAATGGACTGAAGGCAGCAAACTTATACAAATACCAAATAACCCCCAACCTGTAATTTTATTTTTGAAAAGCGCTAAAAATGCCAACAAATTGTTTGAAAAGCGAATCCTTTGGCTGCTGAAGTAAGTCTGAGTTGCCAGAACCACTACAAGCTTTATATAATCCTGGCAGTGCCTTTGTGTGTTCACCTGAGCTTTCACTGCCTACAGCTGTACACAAGTCTGTGATATGCAGAGTGTAGAAACCTGGGCCAGAATCCTAAATGAATTTTTTTTGTAATCTGAGCTGTAATTGCATTTTAAATTAGTTGTGGTGTTAAGGCTAGTTGGCGTGTATGTGCACGTGCTTGTTTCCTTCTCATCAGTTCCTGGCACTTAAGTTAGTGCCTGGCACACAGTCAGCCCTCAGTAAATGTTCTTACTGTCAATTCTACTGTTCTTCCGAAACTGTTCTCCTACATCACAATAACTGTCTTCTGGTGGGGAGGGTGCTTCCTTTGTCCTCGGTGGTTTACCCCATGGTGGGCTTCCCTTCTCTCTACCCTTGAGTTGTTGGATCCCCTTTGTCCTCAGGCAGGTGCCAAACCTGAGGAGCTCCTGACCTTGTGATGAGTGCCCGCGCATGTGTGGGCAGCTTGAAAAGCTGTGGTGTTGGCTTGCCAACGAAGGGCCAGTTTACGAAAATCATAATTAATCATTGTCATTAATGCCATCACTACCTATAATCCTTCATTATTCCAGAAGACAATCTAGGAGCATGATAAATATCTGTAGAATCACTCTGATAAACCTATATATGTTAATCCATTGTGCAAAAAGCAAAGCAGCTAGTCTGAGTGTAAAATTTCTTCGAATTTAAGAACCATGTGAATTTTGCCTAGTTCTGTGTTTTAATACAGAAATGGTCCCCCTTCTATACAAAAACTAAGTAAATTCAAAGTTCTGGGAGGATATGTTGCATTTCTCTGGCTTTGTTTGGAATCTGGTGATTACAAGATGGCTTATCTGAATTCACCTGAGGTTCTTGCTGTCCTGGGATCAGGTGCTGTCACTGATCCTTTAAAACGTAAAAAAAATTTCTTTTGAGTAGGTCAGAATATTCACATAAGTCACAATCCAAAGGTACAAAACAACATGCACAGGGGCTTCTCAGTGCAGTGGAGAGTTAAAAACTCAGAAAGTATATTTAACTTAATCCGAAAGCTTTCCTGGTAGGAAATCATTAAGATTGGGTGCTATGGGGAATGCAAGGGTGACTTTTAAACTTCGGGATTTGTGCTCAAGAGACTTACAGCCTTGTGGGGGATGGATGTAGCAAGTATACTGGGAACCATAATACAAAGTAGACGTGGTAAGTGCCAGAGGGAGAGGTTCAAACCGTAGTTTTCACTTTCACCCAATAGAATTCCTTTTTATAGATTTTTGGATCTAGAAAAAGCCTTGCTTTCTATCTGTTCTGACTGCCTCATTGTAGTAGATGAGGCTTGAGACCAAGGGAGACCAGTTAAACAGTGCTACCTTTGACGAAGATAACTAGTTTTTATAAGGCTAGATGCTGCCTCGTTCTGCATTGGTAGCTTAGAGTAAAGAGCACCGTGTGTGTGAAATCTAGGCTTGGTGAGTGAAGGCCACCACAGCTTTGTTCAGGTTGGCACTTTTGTTTGAGATTGCACTTAGAGCACGTGGAAAGGGAATGGGTTTGAGGAATGTCTATAGTATCTTGCTGACATGGGGTTAGGCGTTGTCTCGTACTCTTCAGTTTCTCTAAATTTATTTTTAAATAGATCATCCACAAGATTCAAAATTCAAAAGGTACAAGATGAAATACAGTAAATTTTTCCCTCCCCGTCTTATGTATTTAAGTAAATGCATTCTATATTCAAACCCCTTTAAAAAAATCACCTACGATACTATGCATCTTGCTTCTGTCAACAGTTTATTTAAACCTGATGATCTTTTCCATGTCGGTACCAGAGAGCTGCTAGGTAGTGATTTTTGTGGCAAACAACTGAATCCAATCTAGATGGTTAAACCAAAAAAAGGATTAGGATTTTAGGTAACTCCTGAAATTGTTTGGAGGGCTGGAGGAAGAGGCCGGCATCGAAGTTTCCAGAAACAAAGCCCCAAACTTTGTTATAGTAAGTGGAAGTCACTGGTGCTCCTGCCTGCACTGAGCAGCAGACAGCATGGATTTGACTCGACTGCCCCTGCTTCTACTGTCATCATGAGCCAGGATGGCAGCCTCGCAGGTACAGGGACTTTCCACCTGCAAAAGTGGACGCTCTGAGCAGAGCCTTTTTTTCCTTACATTTCTCATTTCTCAAGCAAACTCTTGTGTGGCTTTGTCTGATCAGTGACGATTTGGTCACATGTTTGCAATTGAGCTGCAAAGGAGCCTAGGAAATTGATTCTCGACTTTCAAGCTGAGAAATTTTTCCAAATAGAGAAAGGCTTTTCAAAAGATGATGGATGGGCCATTACAGATATGACAAATGTCCACTAGAGCTGCCTAGAATTCTATTGTGTGGATGAAGGACAATTGATTAATACTTTAGATGATGGACCTCTAAGTGTTTTCCTGTCTGTGTCTTAGATGGTATGTATTGAATGACCTTGTACATATGCCATTTTGCTTGTGTAAAATGGAATATAAATTCTTAGAGGTAGAATTGCTAGATCAAAAGGTTGATTGTAATTCTTATGGATATTGCCAAATAGACTCTGGATGCTACACTGATCTGTGCTTCCACTAGCAATGTACAAGTTCCTGATTTTTTTTTTGCCCAGAGTCTTTTCCCTGTTCAGATTCCATCTGAGCCACAGTGGCAGGCTGGTGCTACTGGGGTGAGTTTTGGACCTTGTGCCAGGAATGCTGACAAACCGGATCTGGGCCATAGCCTCTGCCAGTACAGCCTGTATTTATCATCTGGGCTGGATTCGGCTTATAATTTATTATAGACTCTCTAGCCCTAAATTAAATGGTACACATTTAATTGGGGGATCTGGAAGATAATGTAGCTTTCAGAATTGATTTGCAACTTGGGAATAGCTTACATGTTGGGAGACCTTGAATCATTATCAGTTCACAAATGCAGGAAGACATTTTCAAAGAATGGTTATGAAGATTTATAACACCTTTTCCCTTTAAAAATGAAAAGCAAATAAGTGAAATAAGGCAGACAGAGAAGGACAAATGCTGCATGGTATCTCACTTATGTGTGGAATAATAATAATAAAGTTGAACTCATAGAAACAGTACAATGGTGGTTGCCAGGGCTGGGAGAAATGGGGAGAAGTTGGTAAAAGGATATGAACTTTCAGTTATAAGATGAATAAATTCTGGGGATCTAATGTATAACGTGTTTATAGCTAATAACAATGTATTGTATAATTGAAATTTGCTAAGAGTAGAACTTGAGTGTTCTCACCAAAAAAACCAAAAAAAGTTAAATATGTAAGGCGATGGATGTCTTAACTGAATTGCGGGACCCCTTTCACAATGTATATGTATATTTAATCATTGTAAACTTTTAATATATAACCATTTTACTTGTCGGTTGTACCTTAAAGCTGAAAAAATGCAAACTTTTTATTGAATAGATTTTCTTATATCTGAAACATGGCATCCAGTTGCTCCAGTTGGTCGCTGTGGAAGTTTATAGTTTTGTAGGAAGTCCTTGGTCAAAAGCTTCTGGAAATTTTAAGTGTATATAAATGGACAGAACTGTGTTCTTCTAACGGAAGCGTTCACTCTTTAAGTGGGCATTTACTTAGTGTAGCTGATTGTTTCAAGAGAACACCCTCTTTGCATGGCCACGGAGGGTATCTGCAAGAATATAAAGTGCAGCTCGGGGAGGCAGTGAGTTGTTATGTGGGGGGTTGGTAGTAAATATTCTAGGCTTTGTAGGCCCAGAGGCAAAATCGAGGATACTGGTACTTACGAGAGAAAATAAACTTCCATGAACTTTTTATTGATGTATTCAAAATATAATGAGTAGAATTTGTTTTTTGGTAATATAGATCTATTAGTAAAAAGCATAGACTTCTTTTTATGGGGATAACACTTTTACCTAATGGGATTCAAAGTTACTGTTCCCTATCAGCAAATTGATTGCAAATGTTCATCTGTAAAAACCATTCTTAACTCGTGGGCTGTGCAAAACCAGGCAGTGGGCCAGATTTGGCCCATGAATAGTAGTTTTCAACCCTGATGTAATGGAAAGATGGAGCTTTGGACCAGGCACATGCAGGTTTGAGTATTGGCTCTGAACTTTTGTGACCTCGAACATATCAGTTTCTGAATTGTGTTTATTAGTGCATAAACTGGAGGTAATGACACCTACCTCATGGAATAAGTATCTTCCCCACCTTTGTTGTGATTTTGCATTATGATTCCAGTTTCGTTGATGTAATTTAACTAGACTTACTGAGAATTAGTATTTAACAGATTTAGAAGCCAAAATTTTAGGGGATTGAATATTCATATGGTCTCAAAGTACTATGTGAAACGTGTTTTTGCAATGGAGAGATCTGGCAGTTACCACCTTGACCAAATGGTGGGATATTCTGACATTATGTGCCCTTCAGTGATGTGTACTTCTTACTGTATCACTCTATCATCTCTGTGGTGTTCTTGCCAGAAATGTTTGGCTTGAATGTTATCATAAGGAAACAAATCTAAAATGTGGAACATTTCTGCAGGACAAATGGCCTGAACTCTTGACAGGATTCAGTATCATGAAAAACTGAGGGGGATTGTTCTAGATTACTAAGGAGACATAAGAAAAAAAATGTAATTCATGAACATTAATTAAAGTCCTGGATCGGAAAAAGAAAATCCAGTTCTATAGGCTGTTTTTAGGGTAATTGAGGAAATGAATGGATCATATATAGTATGATAATGTTGATTTGCTGAAGTGGGAGAAGAATAAGTTGTTTTGTTCAGTGCTGCTCATTTCTTAGCATAGCACTGAGCACAGTGCTTTCATTTAAAATGGACTGGGAGGTTCCCAGTCCATTTTAAAGTAATATTTTCAGGTACTAGTAGGCTTCTCTGTCTGAAATCACACCTAAGCACTGAATGTCTTCTCTTTAACAGTGTGGTGGTTTGGCTTAGGCATATACTGTGGTACCTAATGTTGGGTAATTGCATATGGGGGTTCATGTTTTCTTGGTCCTTCTCCCAGCTCCCTCTGGACTGAAAGCCCCTCTTGATTTTTAGGACATATAAATGAAGGGAAAGGAAAACCCAGGATAGTTGATGTGGCTCTTCAGCTATTTCCCGAGAGGCTGAGGTACAACTTTTAAACCCATGTACTTCAAATTCTCCTCTATATTTTGTTGTCGAGGGTGCCTACGTGGGGGCTGACATCCCCTGGGGGCATGCTGAATAGAAGGGGACTCGGGAAGAAGGTCGTAGTGCACCTCTGGAGTGCTACATGGCTGGAGCACCACTGAGGCGTTCTGGGCTATGAGGCAGAGGGCCAGGATAAAGCGTGGTGGAGGCCTTTCTTCATGCCTTGACCCTAAAGCTGCTCTTGGCTCAGAAGCAAGGGAACAGAAGTTAACCTGTTATATTCCTGCAGGAACACTTATGGCTGTATAGTGTGAGGCGACTAAAGCTAATTTAGCAACCACTTGTAAAAGTAATTGCAAGATGAGAGAAAGGAGAACAATTCTGCTACTACAGGCTGTGAAAACTAATTAATTCAACAAACATTCATTGAGCAACTGAATATGTAACAAGCATTGTAAAGTGAGTCCTGGGGGATACAAATGATAAAGATACACTCTTGTGTTGGGCGTTTGGGGAGTAGGGGAAGGAGATAGAGTACAGTGGAGACAATGACCAAAGTACTGATTTTGCTGTATTATAAAGCTGGTGATGTGATAGGAACCTAGTGAAAAGGGTTATGGGAATGCAGAAAAACATACCATACGGAATTGACTAAGGCTTTGAAGATAAGGTTGATCTCGAGGTGATTTGAAGAATGAGCCTGGTAGGTAAACAAGTTGGGAGACATCCAACTTCCAGGCAGGGGACACACCAGGTGCCCAGAGCCCCTGAATGACTTTTATGTGTTGAGAGATGGTTGGGATCTGGAGTGGCGGAAGCCTTAGATCCAAGGTAGGGAGGAGACAGACATGAGGCTGTTGGAAAGGTAGTTTGGGCTAGATGGGTGGGTCTCAAAGGCTATGCTCAGGAGTCTGGGTTTTATAGGGAAAGGGACAAGGAAGCCTGGAAATCCATGTGAATTGGGGGGCAATCTTGTAATAAGATATCATGGAGAGAATGTAGAGGGTGGTGTGAGAAGTTGCATGAGTCTGGGGGCAGGACTTGAAGCAGTTGATGTGTGAGAGAGAATCTGTATGTCGCCAGCCGCAGCAGAGAGAGAACAGGAAAGAGGGTCCATTGGTGCTCTTGTACAATTCTTCCAGCCCTTTCACCAAGACTTTTTAACATTTTAAATCTTTCTAAGGAAGTCTTTAAAAATATTCAAAAAGAGAGAAGCTTATTCAAACCTTTGAACAGTTCTGAAAATTTATTATATTTCATCTAGCAAGGAGAGTATTATTTTAGGCAAACTGGAACGGGTGTGGACTGATTACTCAGCACAGTCACTTAATCTTTCAGAATTAGGTAGGAGGGAAGCTATTTTAGTGGCCTTCAATCTTCTTCCAGAACTTTGTCCATGTTCCTCCGCAATGGTCGGTGAATTTTTCTGATTCATATCCAGCACCCCAACAGTTGAGTGTACATCTGTAAGCTGTAAGGAAGTTGATTTCATCCACTCCTTTTCTTTCATCTCTTGCCTTCCACCTGAGAAAACAAACACTAGTCCATAGGTTCTTGTTCTGTATTAGAAATTTGCACAACATGTAACCTAAGTTGGATCCAGCCGAGAGCGTCACAGGTTTGGAGTTAGGCTCAGGAAGAGGAGTGCAATCTTCTCATTTTTCCCTTTATTTTGGAAAAACTTGGCAACTTGGACTGTTTGAAGGAGCAGTTATATAAAATCCCTGCTGCTAATCGAGTATCTGGGATAAAGTGCCACCTTATTTTCTTTAGATTGCATTAAAACATTACTACCACAATTTAGAGCTTTTCCATGGAGAATTTAGACTTAGAACATTTTGAACCTCACTAAACAATAACTTACAAAATTAACCGGCTTTGGTTCCAAAGACTTACGATTACTTTCTCTTCTTTGTGGTTTGAATAGCCTGGAACGTTTTTGGCATGTCTCTTGGAGGTTTGGTGTACAAAGTGACCTACGGGCTTACCTCACTTATGTGTGTATCTTCTATGTTGGCTACAAAACAGTGATTCTAGTGGTATATGAGACCAAAAGACCGATACCAAGGTAAATAAGGCAGCTCACCTACGTAAGATTTGGGTGTTATTCTTCAAAGTACCATATGCATATGTTTTAGTAGCAATTTCAGTTACCTTTTGTTAAGAGCTTTTCAGTTTTATGTGGTAGTTATGGTAAAGGAATAACATGAAGTTAACTTGGTAGTAAATTAACATTGACTGAAATATAGTTATTCACATACCAAAAATTACAATTTCTTAATATTAGGAATTATTCCACAAGACAACTGTATTGGCGTTGGAATTACATTGGTGGTGGTGGTGTTTTTTTTCCATGTACAGGCAAACCTGTACCTGAAGATGTATAATTTATTCATAATAAGAGATTGTGTTGCAAAACTCATTTACATTTTATTTGTAAGGCTTGGTTGAGAATTTTTTGACTACCTTCTGGGTGTCTGTCTACCGTTGTGCTAGGAGATGAATTGAAGTTACTCATTGCCAGTGGTGAGAAGACATTTTAATGGGAGGGAGAGATAAACAGATAATTATAATGTGATAAGTGCTGATAATAGTCATTAAAAGCTTAAATATGGAGAATTTCAAATGTATACAGAAGTACAGACAGAGTAAGAGAACGAACGCCCATGAACCCATCATCCAACTTCAAGAGTTTTCAACTCTCG
The DNA here is from genome assembly GCA_003508835.1 of Eonycteris spelaea. Taxonomy (NCBI): domain Eukaryota; kingdom Metazoa; phylum Chordata; class Mammalia; order Chiroptera; family Pteropodidae; genus Eonycteris; species Eonycteris spelaea. Next base: position 2,541,261 of record PUFA01000219.1, read on the forward strand.
ATCAGGCTTGTTTCACTCATACTCCCCACTTCCTTCCCCCCTTGTATTTGGAAGCAAATTCAAGACGATGTATCATGTGATGGACATTTGAATAGTCAGAGAATGCACTGAGAAAATAAAGCATACCTGGGGACTTGGGAAGGAGACATAGGTAAGTACCATTTGAGTTAAACCCAGTAGGAAAGGAGGAAGTTGCAGTTCAGGGTGAATGGAATGGAACCCAAGAATTATTTGAATTTTGCAAAGCATTGTATTAGGTTTGTTTAGTATATTGTTTAATTTTTTCCCCTCACAACAGTCTTATAAAAGAAACAATATTGCTGCATATGAAGAAACTAGGTTTCAGGCAGATTGAATTAATTTGCCCAAAGTCATAAAACTGATTAGTTTCTTCATTGAAAACTACTCTTGACTTTAAGGCTAGTTTCCCATTTTCTGCAGTATGCCCACAGCTACAGAGATGGAAAAGGGCACGATGTGTTTGGAAAGTGGAAGAAGCTGAAAGCAGCTACCAAATTGTGTGTGTGTGTGTGTGTGTGTGTGTCTGTTTGTCGATGAAAACAAAGAAAACTGTTCAGGGCCAGGTTGTGCAAGGACTTAAATACTAAGGAGATAGGAATTTGTCCTGAGGATGGTGGGATCCAGGCTGAGATGTCTTTAAGCATGAAAACAGTATTGCTAAATGCAATAAAAAGCTGAATAGTATGTGGTATTCTATTTGTATAAGTATTGGATAAAAAACGGAAAAACACAGGTGTGTGCTACATATATGCATGGAACATTTCTAGAAGAGTATGATGTTTTCCTCTGGGTATAGAAAGTGGGGGATACTTTCCAGTTCTTCACTCCCGCTTTTATTAGAACTTTTGAGTATCACTTACTTTGAAATAATGTTTAAATTGTTTTTTTAAAACTATCAATAGGATGTGTTAGTTTAAGGTTTGCAAATGAAAGATCGCAATATCTTGAAAATATCTGTGTGTATAGATAGTACTTTTGTTTCTGTGAAGTGAGCACTTAAGATGTAATTTTAACACCTAGGAAGTCATTTTGCCTGGGAACTTTAAAAATAATCACTTTTAATTTTGATCAACTAAGATCATCTACAAGAAGTGGTAATGGCTAATCTGTTTTCTATTCACCCCAGGAACTTTCTAGTTTTTGTACATAAGAATCCACTCCCTGAAAAAGTCATTCTCTTTTGTAAGAGCAACAGCCATCCTTTGTCACCTTTATTTTTATCTTTGAAAGAGGAGGGATAATCACTCAGTCTTGAAACATCCCGAGTAGGTAGAATTTAATTATCTGAATTGAAAACCTCCCTGTAAATTGGAGGAAAAAGAAACCAGTGTATACACATAGGTTCTCCAGGGACTTTTTGGTTAGCTACACTATGAAATCCTTGAGATTTCATAAGGTATCTTGTCTCATTTCCCTGTTATGACGTGGGGTTTTCAGCATCGTTGTTCTTGTCTGTTTCCAGATCACAGAACTGTGTGGTGCCAAGCGGGTTGGTTATTTTGGTCCAACACAGTTTTACGTTGCCTTGAAATTAATTGCCGCAGCACAGTCTGGCCTCCCTGTGCGCATAGAGAGCATTCAATGTGGTAAGTAGCTCCCATTTCTACACTTTATTATCTGTAACAGGTTTCTTATTTCTGAGAACCATTTTTAGTGGGTTTAAGGGCCCATTCTATAAGCATTTGGAGAATTTCTCCTTGCTTTTACCAAATCTTCTGTAACCGAAAATAAAATGCAGCAGTATCTTAGTTTCTTTTTTTTTTTTTAATGGGAGAAAAACTCAGTCACCTAGATTAGTTCCTTTTAACTGACTTGCTGTTAAGATAGATTTTGTTTTTTAGCAAGAAGAGATTGGGACAAGAATTCTAGAGCCCATGGCAAAATAGTAACATTTGGTTTAATTTTCCATCAGAGGAATCTATAATGTCTTTTAAGACTCTGTTAGGGACAAGGGGACCAGTAACTGGGAGAGTTTGAGTGGAACTGCCCCTCTTCTGTCTTGTCCCTGCCAGTCACATCAGATCTGATCATTCTTTAACTCCCTAGTTCCTGAAGCACTATTCTGATGATTAGTAAATACTTTGGGGCTACCAAAATTTTAGCCGAATGGATTTATCTTCTCAAAGTTTTGACTTAACATCTTATCTTGCCATCCATGCCCCAATCCACTGTATACTTGAACACTTTCTACAACTTAAATGAAAAGCAAAGCCCCAAACCCTTAACATCATTTATACTGCCTCAATGTTGATTTTACACATTTGTGTGAAGAAAGTGATTATTCAAGGGATGTGCTGAGGTCCTCTGTTAATTTACTCTGATATGGATTACTTTCATGTGTTCATATATCTATGCAGGAACTTTTCCTTTTCCTCATTTTGAGATAAAAACAACTCAACTGTTCATGCCTTACCTGTGAAGTCCCTGGTAGACCTCGGAGTGGGTTCAGAATTTATTGTTAGTCCATGGTAACCTTGGAGGATAGCTCTAGGTAGCTGAGAAGATTGTGATAGCTTGACTGTGGGAAACACCCCTTTCCCACTAACCACCAGGGGCCAGGATCATTCTGCTGATCTTTATTAAAGACTTAGTGTATGGTAGGCACTGTGTCATTTAGGCCTTACTGCGTCCTACTAAATTAGGTATTTGTCATTTTGCATTTCCTAGGATAAAGTGTGATAACAGATACCAGTGAAATATCAGTGTCTTAACAAACAAAGGTTCACTTACTCCTTAGAAGTGGGTTGAGCTGACCCTCTAGGGCAGCTGCCTTCCTTGTGGTGGCTCTGTGATCCTGGCTGCTTTATCTTGTGGCACCGCCAACATAGCACCTCTTCCCATAATTACCACAACAGAGAAAGTTTCTCACTATTTCTAGCAGTTAAATGCTTCATTCGGGATGTGATGCATGTTAGAGCTGCTCACAGTGCATTGGCCGGAACTTGTCACATGATCTGAACCGCAGAGCAGACTGGGGGATGTAACTCTCCAATGTTCCTGCAAAGAGGAGAGAAGTGGCTATGGGTGAACACTGGCAGTTGCTACTATAGTACTGTTATTATCTCTGTCTTACAGATGTGGAAATTGAAGTTTAGGGGGGTTGAGTAACTTGCCTAAGGACACAAGATTGGTAGAGTTTGGAGCCAGGTGCTCAGCTTCCAGTTGCCATGCTCTTTGTTGCTATGCATACTAGTCTTTTCTTGATTCTATTTAGTAAGGTGCTGACTGTAATCATGGAATATTATCCAAATGGGGAAGAAAATCTGACCCAAAAGGCATCCGTTGGTATTACATCATTTAGTTCCTTTAAAACAGGTTTCTTGTTGCAGCATTATTTCAGTGGCAGGTTTGGTATTTATTGCTGTAAGACACAGCAGTCACTGCTGTAAGTCACTTGCTGTGATTAAACTTACATCACATCGAAGCTGGATTTCTGGTAGGCACTGAGAGTTCCCATTCCATTGTAATGGTCATGAAGCTTTATTGTACTATCATCCAGCTTTATTTTCTGGAAAAGTTAGATCTGCTTTGTTGTATACAAGAATAAACTTTTGACCCTTTTGTTGATTATCTTAAGTTAGACTGAAGTCTTCTTTTACCTGGTTTGTGTCCATATCTACAGTTCAATTTCTGAGGGGGTGAGGGGAAGAGGGAAGCATTGTCTAAATTATCACTTGTATACAGGAGTAACACTTTTTCACAATTATTAAGCTTTCTTGGTTGTATTTTATCAATCCTGGTGCCTTTTGCCTCTGAGGGTTTAAGTATACTCAGAGTTAATTTTGAACTTTCTTCCTTCCTTTTAAAGATTTGTTAAAAAGTTATTTGTTAGTCAGCCTATGTTGAGTAAGAATGAAGGTAAGATTAGGACAAACTTTGAGCTGTCACTTAGAATTTTCCAACTTGTTTCTTGAAATCCATTAGCTTAATGTGTGATGACACAAACCTTACAGGCCAAAGAGAAGACTCTGAGAACTAGTTGAAAGGCTATTGTAGCCCCATCACAACCCAGGGAGTTGTGAGTTCACCCTTCTGTAAGAGCCCCACCCTTCATGAATGACGTGCACCTGTGTATTTGTGTGTTCGCCTCTAACCTCTGGCCTTTCCCATTTCGATAAATGCCACCACCATCTACAGTTGCTCAAACCAGGAACCTAGAAGCACCCTCAACTCCTCCTTTTCCCTCACTCCCTAGTATAATTCATTAAAAGTCCTGACATATGGCTCCAGTCTCCGTGCCGGCTCCCTTCGTCTCTTTGCCCCTATTAGGCTGAGCCACCTTCAGCTACTCACTTGGATACCACAATGGTTTTGTCACTGGTTTCCTGGCCTCCTCTCTTCTTTAATTGGGCCTCTTTCCCCGTACGGCAGTAAGAGTGGTCTTTTCAAATTATCAATTGCATCATTTTGTCCTCTTCCTTAAAACCCTCCAATGATTTGCTTTTGTACATAGTATCCAGAGTTCCTGCACTGATCTGTTAGTCCTGCATGATTTAATCTCTGCCTACTTTTCCGTTCTCGTCTCAAACCTTTTCCCCCATGCTCACAGTCTGCTCCCAGCCTCACTGGCCTTCTATTCATTTCTGGGTCATGTCTTTGCTGCTGCAGGAAACATCACATTACCTCGAGGTCTTGGCTTCCAAGTGGTCTGTTCTTTCCCCTCTCCTTCCCATGGCTGGCTCCTCCTCATCCTTCAGGATTCAGAGGCTAACCCCACCATCCTGTGGAAAGAAGGTCTTGTCAAATTCATTCAATAATGAAGGAACCAGCATAGAGTAAAGCCGGTTCAAGAAAGTATAAGAGAATCAAAAGTATTTATAGTCATGGAAAGAAAAAATGCTGGAATAAGATTGCTAAATTACATATAAAATTGATTAATGCCCTATAGGGCAATAAAACTGGAACTTGGTTATTATGCTTAGTAAGATGAAATTCATTTGTATTATTAGGCAAGAATTGCTTGTTAGCTAACAGTTTTCTGCAGGTTAATATCCACCCTTTCAGAATTGTAAAATGCCTAATTAAGAGTATATAGTAAAAACAAAAGTATATGTCCCTAGGGAGTTAGGTAATCCTTGGATGGGCTTGTTAGATAATGCTGCTGTGTGACAATCCCCTCCCTATTTTATCCTCTTAGCATCTGTTCCTTCACAGCACTTTTATCAGTTTGTAAATACTCCTTCACAGGTTTGACTAATTTTTTGTCTTCTTCACTAGTCTGAGAGCTTACCTAAGGGGAAGGGAGGAGGATTTGGTAACCCCTGTACTGTGGGGCGTTATGGGCACTCAGGGCAAGCTTGTTGAATGAGTGAATGAATGAGGAGATGGCTACTTATGCATGGGGAGTCAGTCTTACTCACCTGTCACTCCTTAAGCTCAAACAGTCAGGTTCAGAGTCAGCTGGAAATCCGGAGGGAATTCTTTAAGGCCCTGGTTTGCAGCCTTGTCTGCACTTGAGAATCGCCTAGAGAGCTTTAAATGCAAAATAAAAAATAGAGGTACCTGGGGCCACCCCCCCCGAAATTCTCATTTAATTAGCTTGGGGCATGGCCTGAACTTCGGTATTTTTAAGAGCTCCCCAGGTGATTCTTACATGGAGCCAGGGTTGAGAGTGACTTCTAATGAAAGCCAAGTGCAACATTTCCAAGAGCTTTGCTTAAACTATGAGTACATATTTGGTTATACCAGGGCCTGAACTGGGTTGAGGTAAGAAGAACCCTGGGTACATAATTTCAGGGAGCACTCATTCTCAGGGTTATGCAAGTACCAACTCTGCGAATGCATGGCTCTGAGAGAGTGAGTGCCTCCTTAAATATTGGCACTAGGCATCTCTAGCCTCACCTTAGTGAGAGCCAGCCAGTCAGGGAGCTTACAAATGCTGACCACTTTTCTCCCTCAAGTAGTCCTCAGAGTCATCCTCTTCTGGGCAGATCAGGGTGCAAATTATTATGTGATCTTAATCTTTTCAGATCCTTTTTGCAGACTGAGCTGAAACAAATGCCTTTCTGAGAAGCGAACCATAGAATTAGCTTACATTTGATTTACTAAAAATCTAAATTTTCTTTTGACTTTTTTTTTAAAGTCCATTTCTGCCTTGAGTGCTGGAGAGCTGCTGAGGGTGGGAAACATTAAAACATTAAAAAATGGCAGCCATCCTCTCTTCAGGAGAGCCTTGGTTTAATTTTCTAGATTGGTTATTATATTTATGTCTCTTGGGTCTTGGGCTGATTGATCATGCAGTGATTTGTCATATTGCCTACTTCTTTGAATCAAATGTGACATAGCAACTAAAAATAAACATGATGTGGATATTAGAGAACCAGGAGCCTTCTTTGCCTCGGGAGCTAGGATACTTGCTTACTGTTGCTAAGATGTTTTCTGGCTTTAGCACAGCATCAATCATTGGAAGTGCAGCTGTGTTTTTGGACTAGAGAGTCGATGGAAACACAAAGGCACACTGATGAGTATTATCTTGAACAATGGATACAGATGCAAATCATTTATGCATAATTCATAATATTATCCCCACTTTGGAGTTCTTTGTGTTGTGTGATTGTGTGTGATTTGCTGTGCTGAGAACTAGAAGTGTAGCAAAGCATCATTTCTGTTTTCAGAATAGTTTCGTCAGATCCGAAAGATAAGTAAACATACCACACTGTTGCATTTTAGTTCTTTGTAGCATTGTGAGTGTGGCTAATGGGTTTGGCGGTGGAATCTGGTTGAACATTGGACTAATTGCTTTAACTTGATACCATTTTCCTTATTCCATTATGAAAAGACAACTGGAGATGGAGTGTGAAAATCCCTTAAGGAATGACATGGGGCTGAGAAACTGTTCTACCCAGGAAGTTTGCCTTAGGAATGAGGGGCCTTTCCTGTAGGGCAGCAGCACTGGGCACTGGGTATTAGTCAGCTCTGCAGCAGATGTGCTGTGTGATCTTGAGGATGTTACTTAGCTTCTTGGTATCTATTTCCACATCTGTAAAAGAAGGCTAATAGTCTTATCGAGTTGTGAGGATTAAATGAGTTAATATTTGCAGATCTTAATACACTGGCATATAATAAGCACTGTATATAATTTTTCGCCAGTTACCTACCATTTGTCACTTATTGTGTTTATCCAACCTCACACCCTTTTTCTTGGTGCTGAACTAAAGGCTGAAGTGCAAGATCAGTCCAAAACCTGAATTAGTTCCGCAGTGATTTGATGGCATTTAAAAATCTTCAACCAGCATACTGTGGTAAAACTGTAGCATTTTTCTATCTTGACATTATTTATAGGAGTCCTCATTGTGTCGAAATGAAAATTTAATCTATATTTAGTGCTCTGGAATTTTTCTCTCAAACGTGATTCATCTTTTGGCCATTGAGTTCCCCTTTTCGCAGTTTTAAAATAAAGTCTTATTTGAGCTTTTCTGATTCTGGTCCTAAAGAATTGCCGCTGCCTCGCTTTATGATGTCAAAGACCGATGGTGAGATACGATTTGGGAACCCAGCCGAGCTGCATGGAACTAAGGTTCAGATTCCATATTTAATCTCAGAAAAAAATACGTTCAAAAGAATGGATGATGAGGACAAACAGGTAAACAGTCTGATCAGTCATGCCCATTTGATTCTGACCATGAAACCTCCCGTAGCAGCAGGGCCTCACGTCTGCTGTCAAGCTTCCAGAAAATCTCACCGTCTGGAATACAGTTACAGACTTGGAAGTGAGCCAGTGAAGTTTCTTTGTAGCAAGAAAAAGAGGTGGACACACAGGAATTTCCATGAACCACCCATGAGCCCTTTAGAGCCTACCTTAATGTCGAATCATGTCCAAAGTAAGGCTGCCAGTTTAGTGCACTTATTTGATTTCTCTAATCAGCATTTCCAAATGGGTTCTTTGAAATGCAACTTGTAGGACTTTTTAGTAGGTCCTCTCCAAAAAAAAAAAAAAGCCTGGAGAAAAGGTTTCTCTGGTTAGATATGTTTGGAGAACGGTTCTTCATATTCCATTCTTGAGGGAAGACGAAATCCTCAGTTTGGGAGGTTCACAGTGCACATTAGCACATTAAGTGCTCTGAAAAGTCCTGCAATGAAGACATTTGGAGATCTGCATTTATTCAGATTCTTTCACCAGGGAATCTTTTCGGGGGAGCATGTTTGGAATGCCATCTTGGAAACTACGGCCATTACACATTTAGCAGGTTAGGGAAGAGGATAGGGATGATGTACTTTTAAAATTCCACCACTAGTTGTAATAGTTGGGTGGTAATTGGTAGATAAAAGTGTATAATTGCAGAAGAGTGAAGCCTATCAAGGAGTAAACAGTCTTATGCATTAGTAACCCCGAGGGCATCAGGCATAGCCCATACTTCTAATAAAGATACTGATCATGCAGACAAGTCAATTTATATTCCATATAATATTTTCCGTAGGCAAAGAAATTTGTTATATTTTAGGAAGATGAATCAATATTTTTTTAAATGCAGGGAAATTATAGGATTATGTCAGAAAACTAATTTCTGTGGCTCACCCTGATAATACTGGATACATGAGGTGTTGCTGCAGAAGTTCTTTATATTTATGGTTAAGGGAGGTATAGCATGTCCTCTTAAATAACTCCAGGTACTGCCGCTGTCATAATTCTGATACATTTCAAACTACTTCTTCAGGGATATATATAAAAAGGAGTGGAGGAAGCTTCAGTCAATACTCTTTGGCATGTTTTCCCACCAGCATTTGGAGAGGAATGAGGGTCCACTATGCCAGGATGGTTAATGCTCTGGGAACTTTCCAGGTCCATCCCCTGGCTGAGAGATTGAGGACACATTCTTTTACTTCAGGCTGGGTTTATGCTAGGCCCACCCAATCTGTGGGTGTAAGCTCACGCTTCAAAGCAACTATTCTTTTTCTTAAAGCAGATTATTGATCAGTATCTCAGTTTGCATATTTTTAAGACTCACGGCACCTATACAGTGTCTGTTGATAAAAAGTACTGTTTCCTTGATACTTGGGTACTCCAGTTACCAGTTTATTGGTAGTATTAAAACATGCAAAGGAGGAAACCCAGTAGTGGAGTGAGGTTACTTACCTTGCCTAGGGTCCAGCATCAAATTCACATTTGAATTGAGAATCGAATTGTAGCGTGTTTAAGGCTCCATCCTAGTGTTTAGGAGTGGGCTACTTGGACTGGTTTTCCTATAACGAACTGGTTAGCAATCTCTCAGTGCAAAAAACTGGCATTTTACTTGGCATAGTAAGCTCCAAGAATATTTAGCAGTAAGAATTTTAAATATTTTTTAAGTATCCATATTTGCTGGAAGACTTGATAAGTGTAAATGCAGAAAATAGGGCCTTTATTAATGAATGAAAATCAAATCTGTCCACAAAGAGATCAAAATTGGGGAGTATGAATCTTATTTCATGTGATCAGTGTCTTTTATTTTCCAAAGGAAAATATTATTAGAATAACTGCAAGTCTTCCAGGCTTGTTTTAGTAATTTAGGTACCTGAATGCTGGCGAGACTTTGTTCTCTGGGAGACTTTTGAATCCTCAGACACTGCTTTTGAACCCAGCTGCATTTTTGAGAAAACATTTCCACCATTTGTTAAATCAGCTGGCTCACCAGCAGTAGAGTTGCGTTGCGTTATACTTCATAACTGCAGCTCAGTGCCAGGCTTCTTGAGTGATCGCCTCTGAACTCTGCTCTGGTTCTTTGAAGCAGGAAACACAGTCTCCCACGATGTCACCCCTCGCCTCCCCTCCTTCTTCCCCGCCTCATTACCAGAGGGTGCCCTTGAGCCATGGCTACAGCAAACTGCGGAGCAGCACGGAGCAGATGCATCCAGGTAAGAAGCGATCTCGGGCCAGCTGTCCCAGGCAGGGTCTTAGAGACGCTTTAATCAATCAGGCAGCAATGCCACCAGCTGCTGAATCTCCGGACTTAATTACTTCTGTCTTTGGAAGCATGGCTCAGTTTCATTTTATATTCAAGCAAGGTTGGTTTTTTTTCCATAAAAATAAAATAAAATATATCTTAGTAATGCCTTGTCTCCTGTCCTACAGACTAGTTCATTTTAGACCATAAACGATTTAGATGAGTTAATCATTCATATACCGATTTCATTACACAGGAACATGGCATATTAAGGGTTAGTATTGTTTTGGAATTGTTATTCCTTTCTGCAAGCACACCAAACATATTTATATAACAACCGCGTTTATGAAACTACTTAAAAATATAACCCAGAGAAAGGAAAAGAGTTGATTCAACCTTTAAAGACTGATTACATAAATGAAAATATTTAGCTCTTGTTTCTGGGAATCAGAATAAGGGAAATGCTAGGGGCAGGTTGTAGCCAAGAAGTGGTCACAGTGCCGAGTTGTGGCGTTGCCTGCTTGCTCCCATGTATGCCATGCTGGCCGTGCTAGCGGTAAAATCCGTTAGTTGATTCTGAGGATGACTTGCAGAGCTGGCTGCCCAGGCTGCAGTGCTTCAACTCCATAAATTCACTGCAGCATCTTGTCCTCCTGGGGCTCAGGCTCCTAGTTTAAGATATGACCAATTAAAGCTATTCTAGAATTGGATATTCATAACCCCTCGTTTTTCTTTGTGGGCTGTGGCTGAAAATGACCCAGTTTCTGCAGGTTTTTGCTGCATTGAAAATAGTGGTGATGGAAAATGTGTGCTAGGCTGGACTAGAGAGAGAGGCCGTAATCTTGCAGAGAGAGAGGCAGGTGCAGCATAATGGAAAAATCTTGATTGGAATCGGAAGGTGTGTGTTTTTGTGACTAGGTATGTGACCTTGGGCAAGCCATTTAACTGCTCTGAACCATGTTGTGAGGATTAGCGAGAGCATGAGTGTCCAATCTGATTGGAAATTAAGTTCTTTGCAAATGCAAGATGATATTGTTTAGAGATGGTGACGAGAAATCACTCTCCTGAAACTCGAATGTCCCGCTGGTGTCTGCAGCAAAACAGGGTTGAGAATGCTTCATTTTCTTCTTAAAGCCGCTCCAGTCTGCTTTCCCTGTTTTTAGAAGAGGGTTTTAAATTTTTTTGTTTTGATTCCTAATCTTATTTGGATTTGGAATTTGGAGTCCAGTGCCTAGCATGGTGCCTGGTTTTTGGTTTTTGATTCATAGATGAGTCATTTTTTGTTCTACTGAGTCAGCCTATCAAGTTCTATTATATCTTTTTTGATATTTTTTTAAAAACTTGTCTATACTCATTCTATTTCATGCCTCATTTTCTCCTTATACCATTCAAATTGGGCTTCTGTTCCCCCAGAGGCAAGGAAACAACCTGCTTCTCTCCATCTTCCTTGGCTCTTCGCAGCCTCTGTCAAAGTTGTCTGTTTTTATTCTTTATTCTTTTTTCAGGTGACGTAAAGTTTACATAGGATAAAATGCACACATTTACAATCTACAATTTGTATTTTAAAAAATGGATGCACCCATGTAGTCACCAGTTCCATCAAGAGTAGAACATTTCTGTCACCTCGGAGATGCCGCTTTCCAGTCCCTCCCTGCTTCCCAGTGCAAGCACTGTTCGGATTTTTATCGCCAGAGATTAGTTTTGCCTCTTCTAGAACTTCATCCACATGGAATCATATTGAATAACTGTACTCTTACATGTCTGCCGTCTTTCCCTTAGCATAGTGGTGGAGATTCACCAATATTGTTGTGTGTCTCAGTGGTTTGTTCCTCTTTATTACTCAGTAGTGTTCCATCGTATGAATGTACCACAGTTTGATGTTCTCCAGTTGATGGACATTGGGGTTGTTTCCAGTGTTTGGCTGCTATGAATAAGGAGAGTATGAACATTCGTGTGTGTCTTTTATGACATGTGTTGTCATTTCCCTGGCACCTAGGAGTGGAATTGCTGGATTGAGGATAGGTGTATGAGAAGCTGCCAGTTTTCCAAAGTGACTAGACCCTCCCACCAGTGATGTATGAGAGTTCATGCTCCTTGCCAGCGTTTGATCTTCTCAGTGGTTTCTTTTTTTCAGTGTTTTTAATTTTAGCCATTCTGTTAGATGGGAAGTGACATCTCCTTGTGGTCACTTTTTCATTCTTGAAACATTGTTTTCTAAGTTTCTGTTATACCTTCCTGGTTTTTCTCCTGCGTCATGATTCTTAGTGGTGAGCTGCTCTTCTAGAGGGTTCTCCTTTGCACAGCATACCCACAGAGCAGAGTCTGAGTGAACAGTCTCCTGTTTCTCAGGGAGTTGAGTTTTCTGAGTCTAGCCATCTATTAGGAGGCCATTAGGTCCCCATAGCTGGGAACAAAGTCATTTATAAAGAAAATGTTTACAGGTACTCCATCTAGACTTCTCCATTTAAGTCTTGGGAAGAGTGAGAACTTTTCTATCTGTAACCTGGGTCCATCTTGTGGTTTTTGCTTCTAATCAATACTATTCACTTCCAAGCTTGTTCATTCCTATTTTTATAGCATGTTTGTATTTTCCCCAATGGATTTTCTTTACTTGTCTCCTTCCTTTCCTGCCACATACTTTTAGGTTAAGAAGAGAAGCCCATATCTTCCTTTTCTCTCTTGCCACATTTCCGGAACTCAGTTTATCTTCAAGCTTCCATGTTTTTTCCCCATCTGTTTCTTAACTCTCCTCTGTTACCTTCACAGTGCCATCAACCCATCTGACAAACCCAGGATTCTCCTCCTTCTTGTACTCCATCTTCCCTTTGGTCTACACAGTAGCATGTCTAAAATCTGTTAAACCTTAGTGACTCTGGTACTAAGCATTCTAGAGTTATTCTTGATTTATGCCTTTTCAGAAAGGAGATTTACTTCTGAGATAATTTTCTAGGAATACATTTTTCTGGGTTCACTTTCCTGTCTAAGATTCCGCCATGGTTCCTGGATGGTAGAGCATATGTGTGAGTACGTTTTAACTCAGATCGAGCATCGTCAGGTCAGTCTGTAATTCAGAGCCCCTCTTCAGCTTCTCTCCTGGGCCCCTAGTCTCACCTGCTGGATGTGGTTGTAGCTAATGTTCATTGGGTAAGACTTATGCACCAGGCATCATGCCAAGGTCTTTATGTGCATTCTTTTCTTCTTACCCCAACCCTCAGAGGCAGGGACCATTATCCATATTAAAAATATTTAAATCACAGTAATACATGTATATAGTTAATAATATTTAGATGCCAATAGTAAAAATACCTATTCTCCTTCCCATGCAACCTGTTCCTGATTTCCAAAGGCAACTACTTTTAACTCTTACCTGTTTTTTCTGATACCTAATGTCTTATTTCAAAATCAGTATGTCTGTTTTGCTTTATCTTATACATCTTATTCTGATGTATCGATTCTAGGTATCTACTCAAGAGCATGGGCTGCGATATCTGTCTCTTGGGCTACAGGTAGAATTTGTGGGCCTACATGTCTCATTTCCAGCCTGTGTGACTGTGGGTATTTCACTTTTCTGAACCTCATTTTCCCATATCTATAAAATGGAATAATCTCTGACTCAGGTTTGTTCTATGGATCAAGTGAGAAATGTAAACATCTGTGTCTAGCACAGTTCCTGGCACATTGTAGGTGCTCAGATGTTCCCTAATATTTTCTTCTGTGTTTTTAGACTGTAGTACCTGCTTTGTTTTTGAAATTAAGTATTCTTGAAAGTCGCCTTCTGGATATCATTCTCTGGAGTTGACAGCAGATGTAGAGTCTTTATTGTGAAGTTACTTGTCTCTGTTCTAGTTTGACACTGAGTCTCGGTGTGATGAAATCTTCAGGGTTTTTTTATATTCCTCCTCTTGGAGGAAGATAGTTCTTTTAGTTCCTTATTAAACCTCTTGTAAGGGGATCTAAAAATTATTTTTTTGCATTAAGTTGCATGTCTTGGGTTTTATTTGGAAGGAAGGAGAGTACAGGAAATAAGTAACATCTACCTTTTTACCGCCTGAGTTCAGATCCAGGTGTGGAATCAGACAGGCATCAGACCAATTATGGCCTGAATGTCAGCTGTGGTACTGATAGAGCTGATCGGAGCACCTGTCTTAGATTTGTGATCACATGGGTTTCAGACACCCACTTTTCCAGTAATAGGTAGATGTGGCCAACCCAGACTTCCTACAGGAATGGGAAGAAAAAAATCTTCCCTCAAGGCCAGGCCGCTCCAAAAATGATCCGCAACATGGTTGAGTCTTTGTTTGGGCCTTACTGATGAGGTAGGTCTTTATCTTCCAAGGCAGGCCCTCATTGGTGGGAGACTAGAGCCATGGCCTCCCCTGACATGTGTCCCTCCTGGGTAGTGGAAGCGCCCTCTGTCTGAAGGGAACCAGAGGCATGTGGGGTCAGCTTCACAGGGAAAGCTCACGATCATTAGTATTCTAACCATGGTAGAGTTTACTGTGGTTGAAGCCGTCCGTCATTAAGACTTTAATTCACTGTTTCTTTAAGGTGGAATGATCTTAAAAATCCTTCTTTGATGACGACACCTGCCTACCAGCTGAGACTTATTTTTTAAGATTTGGATTATGAGCTCTTGTTGTATGTTTCTTTTGCAGCATTTATATTTTCAGTCATTCTTGGCAGGGTCTGAAAATTCACTGAATGATTTGCCAGGCAATGATTTTGATATTTTAATGTGTTTTAATGTGTTACAATTTTGTGTTCCATTTTTTGAAGGAAATACAAAAAGCAGATGTGAGCCCAGGAGTGGTTGGTTGGTCTTGATGTGGTGTTGTTATACCTTCTTTATTTTAAAAAGATCACACAGTGCTAAAGGTGATGCCATAACAGGCTGATCTGCTCTCTCTGCTTGATTTTATTTATAAGGAAGTGACTAAAATAAAGCTTTTTACTTATTTATATACTTCCAAAAATTTGAACTGTTAACCCACACAGATCAGAAATGGTTTTATCTTGGGTGATAATTTCTTCTTGCTATTGGAGCTGAATACTACCTGGTTATGTTTAATGTTGAACTGTTTTTCTACCATATTGGCAAGGTCATTATTAAAATGTTCTGGAAATAAAAGGAAAAAATGCATTCTTTTATGTGGTGCAAATTTTTTTCTTAAAGGTAGCAAAATTATTTTTAGTTTGGTTATTGAATGATAAATATAAAATATATTTGTTTTTATATTTTACTCTACTTGGCTTTACATTTTTTCTTCCAGTGCTATTTTTCAAAAATAAACAAAATAATGTTGACTCTTGGTGTTCAAAATGCATATTCATTTTCTTCTTGGGTGGGTGATGGAGAAGACTTTTAAACAGGAGGGTATATATAGAATTTATCTTATATTTAGAATTTTAACACTTATAACATGGCACTTTCCTAACTGCTCTCATTGTTTTCTATCCCAGTTTAGGTTTTCACCATTCTACCCTTACAGTTTATTCCAATTCTTAACCTGATGTAAATATTTTCCTGCCTTATGCATTGGTTGGATATCTTTAGATTATTCAGTTAAATTGTACAGAGGTACACCAAGGTTTTTTTTGTCCTAGTTGGCCCTATGCACATAAACTCTAATTCCTTTGCTAATTCTTGCCCGAAGAGCACACCGTATCAGTCTGTGTGTGAAGTCATATTTTTGGGGTGGAATCTTTGTATACCATGCTGACGTTCCCTCTTGTTGTTTCAGCTCCATATGAAGCTAGACAGCCTTTTGTTCAGCCTGAGGGACCCTCGTTGGGGGGCCAAGGAGCCAAGCCCCCTCGTCATCAGGCTTCCCTTATCCGGTGAGTGATGGGGGGTTATGCCAATGGGAGACTTTGGGGACATGGCTTTGTGATGAGCGCTCTCTCTCTCTCTCTTTTTTTGCAAGGAAGATATAAAACTATTCTTTCGTGCAAATATTGTACTTCTTGCTCTGTTGTTTGTGTATTTTCTTAAATCTTTTTTTTCTGTACGTGTTTCTCAGTGTGTCTTGAGTAATCTAAGCTGTTTCATCGCCTTTGGTATGTCTAAAATGTCCTCTCACTTTCATCTACTTAATCAAGTAGGTACCTTTTTTCGGAGAGCTTTACTTTTTCCAAAACAGTCTCTCCTACCTTATTCTTTATTCTCACTCATCTAGTGCATAGTTTGCTGTTACCCATTTGTTTTGTGCCTCCAATTGCAAACATTTGGAAGGCAGAGATAGTTCTGTTTTTTCCCTCAAGGCCTAGTCCAATGCTAGGAGAACAGTTATTTTACAAATGGCAGCAACTACTCTTTCCTATATGTAATAAATACAAAAGAAATATATGGCAGAAGCACAAGTGGTAGATCAGTTTTTCCTGGCTATACCGTAGCTTAGAACATTTCAGCTTCCCTTTTTCCAGTGTTTTCCTTTGGATAAAGAGCTCTTATTTTTTCTTCTGTGTTCGCAACGGTTTTCTTGAGTAGTATCTTTGAGTCCTATGCTGAGGAGGTCATATTCTCAAAGATGAGTGTGTGCCTGCATGAGAAAAATTATGAAAAGACTGAGTTCACTATTTGACCCTAAAGACAAGAGGAGGTATGTTGGTTTGCATAACATTTGAGTTGTACAGCTTGGGAAGAAGATATCATTGATGCACAGGCAGGTCTACTCAGAATAACAGGGCGGTGTCAGATACTCCAAAAGAAATGGGCTGGCATCTGGACCAGAATAGACAAAGGCTAAGGGATAGAGAAGCTCGAGGTGTTCGCTGAATACCCGCGGGGATGGGGAGCTGAGTTAGGCATAGTATAGAACTTTTTCTTCTCTGTGTACAAAGAACTTTCTTAAAAACAGTAACTTAGCCATATGCTGTGTGTTTAATGCTTCCTGTAACTATAAGGTCTCAGCACTGTTATATCTATTAGTATAGATGAGATAACTGTGGCTGAGAGAAGTCAAGTAATGGATCTAAGATTTCATTCATAACTCCTAAGTGGCAGAGCCAGAATTTGAACCCAGTCCTGCTCAATGTCAAAGCATAAACTTTAAAATACTTTGTTATACATTACAGTCCCATATTACAAGGAGGCCAGGTTCTAGAGTTGCCGCATAAACACACATTGGGTGTAGTAAAAAATTTTCTTGAAAGTCCCTTACCGATACCACATTAGAGAGCCAAGATGCCGTTCTCTCTTAGGTTCCAGACAGCTCAGTTTCATTCCCGGGTCGAAACAGACAGCTGTTTCTTCAGCTGAGCCCCAGGTGTAGTAGTTGGCTGCATTTAGAGGTCCTGTGGTACAAAAAATAGGTCATTAATCATGAGAATCACACACATTGTATAGTGATGGTTACGTTAGGAAAGGTATCGGAGGGACTGGATGGAGTTCATCTAAAAAATCTCCTTGATGTGGCTGTGTATGTTTCTTCAAAGTGTATTCCAGTGCTGTGGAGACCACATCCTGAATGGGTAGAATGGTGGTCAAGCAAGCAGTAGAGCATGAACTTGGCAGTGGTTGGACAGGGTCCACCGGGCCATTTCTGTCTGGCTTCCTGGGTGGGATGGCCACAGGCCCTCACTTGGATTGGTGCCCTGTGACTTTTCTTCTAATCTCTGTCCATTTTTCCGCTGATAAAGATGCTTCTTAGGTGCTTCACTTAACTAATGTTTACTAAACATCTATTACGTGCCAGGTACTGTGTTGAGAATAGAAAAATGAGGTATAGCACTCCCACTTGCTGCCCTCATGGAGCTTATAGGCTATTGGAGGAGATGGCCATTAATCAAACCATCACAAAGTAAATGTATAATTATGAAATATGATGTGAGTGGATATTATACTGTGCTTCGAGGGTGAAAAATGGAGGTGGGGGTTATGACCTAGCCTTGGCAAGCAGGGGGTGACATTTGAGTTGAAATAAGATGAATTCGTAGGTACTAACTAGGTGAATGGGTGGTGTTGGAGGGAGTAGGCAAGAAAATAGAGGGGGATGCACATAGAAAGACATTTTCTGTGTGCTTAGCATTGTATACACATCATTTCTTTCAATGCTCATAGCTCTTTTTATGAGGTAATTCCTGTTATCCCATTTTTCAGATAATAAAACCTGAGATTTAAAGACCTTATTTAATTTTTCCAAGGTCACGGCTAGGAAGTGTTAGGACTGGAGTTCCAACACTGGACATGATTCTTTAGTCTCAGGCTCATGAACAAGATGGATGGTGATGTCATCTGTTAAGCTAAGAAGCCCTGGATGAAAAACTGCTGTTGGGAGTATTGGAGAAAGACCATGAGTTCAGTGTTGGATGTTGGAATTTGAGGTTTTGAGATAGCCAAGAGGAGGTATCAGAGATGGTAGGATATATGGGTCTGGAGCTTTGGGGAGAGCCAGGCTGGAAATAAGTATTTGGCAGCAATTGTCCATTAGAAGGACTTATGGTATAGTGCAGAAAAAAACCAGACAGGTGCTCGCCCAGGTCCAGCCAAACTGTGTGACCCTGGGTAAGTGCCTTCTTTTTTCTGTAACATGAATGACTTGGAATGGATTTCACAGTCCATTTAATAACCTGCAACAGTCTGATTCCCTTAATGTTTGTTTGGCAATAGTGGACTCCCCCCTCCTGTTTGGAGCATTGCCTTATGTTTAAGATGAGATCAAGGGCCTTTCTTGGGACAGCAGTATGTGGTTTTTATGGCTGATGTGTTTTTCTTTCTTTAGTTCTTAGGTTTCCTTCTTATGCCTGTCAACTTGGTTTGGCTGGACTCCATGTCCCAGAAAGCAAAATGCCAACCTGAATTAGTCATGTAGATGAGAGGATCTGAAGTGAAGGTTCTTGGTGGTAGGGGATTAATATGGATTCGGCATAGCGCTAGGCTAGGCCAGGGTAACTAATTCCCCTCATGTTGCCATGTTAACATGCTGATGGCAACCTTGCTGTCTTCTAGCTTCTTCTGTGGCCTCATATTCAAGCCCTTCCTGCCTTATTGGGAGGAGGTGGCCTCTGGGTCCTGGGGGAGGCTTTTAGAAATCCTGGACCAGCACTGTTGGAGTTCCTGAGCATGGCATTTTAGAAGTGCTTACATGCCAAATTCAGCACCCAAATGTTGGAGTGAATAGTCTTTTTGGTTAATGTTTTAGGAATTTCAAAGTTTTTTGTTCAGGTGTTGGATGTTTTTCTCCTTGAAATTTCAGATAGCATATCCTGTGTTGGTGGATGGTTGACAGTGGTTTGTAAAGAAATAATGAGTCTTTCTTGTTTCATCTGTTATCACGTGTTTATAGGTTATTTTCCCAAGTTATTCTAGCTATTAAGACTATGTCGTCATTTGTAATTTTGCTGGTATAGGATTTAGAATTGCCTCTACTGCTCTCACTGTAATCCACTGCCTTTGTTTTGCCATGGTTGCCAGAAGAAACTACCTAGTTGTTAAGTCCTTGTCTCATTGACTTTTTGGCAGTTTTTGACACTGACTCATCATTTGGTGTCCATGATGCTATCCTCTCCTGGTTTCCCTCCTGCTTCTTCACTACCTCTTCCTGATCTTCTTTTTCAATTCTCCTTCCTCCACGTGCCGCTGATGTGTTGGTGAGCCCCAGATCCAATTCTCACTGTAGTACTCTTTAGCTCTGTGGAGGCTGATGACCACATATCTCCGTCTGCCAGTCATCTTCACTCAAATGTCTCACTGTCATTTTAAACATGTCTTTTCCATAAAACCAGCTTTACCCTTCTACTCATGGCTCCACCCACTCATCAGCACAGGCCAGAATACTGGTCACTGTCTCTGACTCTTCTCTTACCCTTTCTGCCCATTCAGTTACCAAGTCTTGGCCATTTCACTTTCTAAATACTTCTCTTATCTGTCCATTGCTCTGTACTTCTTCTTTTCAGGGCATTTTCATTCATCAGATCTGTCATATCAGCCTCTAAATCTTCTTGCTTCCATTCAGATCCTTTTAAAATCTATTATCATTACTGCAGACAAAAGTAATTTTAAAAACACAAGTCCTCCTCCCTTGATTGAAACCCGTCACACTTTGCCCATTGCTCTTAGCAAATCATCCATGTTCCTGAACGTGGCTCTCTGGGCCTGGTGTTTGGCCCCTACTGTTCTCTTCCCTCTGTCCTCCTGCCACTCAGAGCTTCTGGCTGTTTCCCATATGGTCTGTGTTTTTTGGGAACCTTACTCTTCATTCTTGCTCTGCCTTCTTTGTTTTTTTCTCTTGTCTCAGTTCATCTATGTGTTTTCCCAATCAATAATACGAAGTGTGAGAATTTTCTAATAGTTCTTGTATATGTGAGGTTTCCAGTTTTCATTCTTAAAAAAAGGTTTTTGCTCATCTTCTCATTTATCTGAGAACATCAGCCAGAGGGAGGAGCTTCCGATCTTTATTGGTTCCCCATCCAAGAGACATTCAGTGTTGTCTCTTTCTTTTGTATTGTTCCAGGAATGCTTATGCACCTATAAGTAAATGTAAGTGTTCTAATAGATATTGAATATAGGCAGTATATTTGTACTTGACTTCAGGGAGGGTGGTTTGGCAAATAAAATATTCATCCAGCCAGATATCACTAGAAAAAAAATGATCTTTTGTTTTAAACTAAGATATGCTCACGTTTCATACCATAAACATACATGCTGTGATGTTTTCTTCTCTTTCTGGAGGGACAAACTAAAGTCTTTTGGGGTAAATTCTCAATACGCACTATTCTTTTTACATCAAAGACAAAATAATTACAAACAACATTTAGAGAACCTTACCACCATGCCATTCTACTTGGGGAAGTTTTCTAATGAACAGGCAGGGGACAGGTTGTTAGACATTGCTGGCCAGCCACCAAAGTATTTTAAAAATCTGTAACTTGAGAAATATTTAACTCCTTCCCCCCATTCTCACTCAATCTTGATTTCTTGCTGTGCTTCCCACCGTGCCCCAGACTTCACCGTAGTTACTTATAGCCAGAAGCACATTCTCTCTGTTCCTTGCAACCTTTTGGAATGGTTCTAAATAGCAAAGATGATGAGAGAGGTGATTACCCCGAGGCTCTGTTGGGGTGGCGTTGGCATAAATGTGAAGAGAATAGACAGTCACCACAAATAAATTATTCATTCTTAGATTTTGATGGGAACAGGAAGGAGTAGTCTTTCTGGGAGGGTGACACTGCATCGAGGGAACTTTTTATGGTGTAAAAGTTATTTTATCGGTAGACTGGACCAGGATGCCGGGAGGGTGAGGAGAATAGAGATTGTGGCTGAAAGTTTGGGGTGGAATTGGGAGGTGGCTTAGAGTTGAGTAATGAGAGAGTTGATGTTCTGAGTTGGGAGAAGAATGAAGCAGGTAAACCAGCAGGAAATACTAGACACTGCCTCAGACACTCTGATTCTGTTACCTCGTGCTCAGCCTGGGAGATGGCCGTGAGGAGGGTGGACCAACAGGGGCTCTTTCAGGTTCCAGGAATTCTCTCTTGAGGCATCTTTTGACCTATGTGGGGTTTTTCCCCCTGTAGTGTCTCACACACTTTTTTCCTTCCTCCTTTTGGAATCTTTCCCCTCTCCCCGGGAGCTCTGATATTGTCCCCTGTAAAGTGCCCCTTTGTCTACATCAGCCATAACGCCACTTGCACTCTTGTACATTTCATTCTTGCCCCTTTCCTCTACTCACATTGCTGCCAAACCCTCAGACTGATGAGCCACCAAAGAAACAAATGTGGATGTTTTCATGGGGGCGGGAGTTAAAACCTGTCTGAGGATGGTCTCCCTGCTCACGTGGCCACAACGAAAGCACTCTAAGGTGCTGGTGGCATGTTTCAGATTACATAGTAAACACCGCTCTGTTATTTTTTAGAGCTTTCAAACACTTTGTTCTCCAGAGCAATTAAAAATTTAAAAAAGGTATGCTAACAATTCAAAAGATACAAAAGGGTACAGAATGAAGAGTGTCTCTCTCATCCCCTCCCCCAGCCATCTAGTTCCCCATCTCAGAGCAACTAATAGGACCAATTTTTATCAGTCTAGAAATATTTTATGCCTACGCATGTGAATATAGGTATTCTTATATGTAATTATATGTGCAAAATACATACTTCTACCTTTTTACACATATGGTAGCATGCTATACAGCTGTTATGCACTGTGTTTTTACTTAGGAATAAGCTTTAATAACATTCTATAGCAGTACATAAAGCACTTCCTCATCTTTTGGGGTTTTTCAAATGCATAGCAGGTCACTGTGTGGATCTTCCATAAATTATTTGTCCAGCCCGTCTGATCAACAGTATGTTTGCATATATAAAGCATTAGTTCCCAGAAGTGGAATAATTGGGTGAAATGTCTACACGTTTTTTTTTTGACAGATTTTCAAATTGGAGCTTGTATCAATTTACACACCAACAATGTATGAAAATGTTTATTTTCCAATATCCATGCAAATACAAGGTGCTAAAAAACTTAGGGATCTTTGCCAGTCTCATAGTGAAAAACGATATCTTAGTATACTTTTAAGTAGAAGTTCTCTTTATTAGTAAAATGAAATATCGTAAGTTTATGAGTCATTTGTATTTCCTCTCACATGAATTGCTTCTTTATATCCTATGACCTTTTTTTCTTTTGGCTATCAGTATTTCCGTATTGGTTTGTCATTTCTACCAGTCTGAAACCAGGATCTGGTGTCTCTGTTCCTTTGGACAAGTGAGAGCCTGCCGTGTATGTGGAAAACTGCTCCTTGCGTGGTCAAGAGGAGGTCCTGGGCATCTGAGGCCCTGGAAGGAGGGTAGGGACCCCAGATTCTTTTTCAGTCCTGGAGAACCCCAGGCTGCGTGCAACAGGGATGTTTTATCTTCTTGGCAGTAAAGTTGAATTACTTATGTTATGGTAGAGATTAGGGCTAGGAAATCTTCTATTGTTATGCAGGTAAATGTCAACACTGTGTGGTTTGTGTGTGTGTTGACCTCAGCATTGCTTAGACAAATAAGTTCTCTGAGTGAGACGGAAGGAAGGGAGGGAGAGAAGCAGAGGTAGGAGAAGGAGGAAAGGGGTGGAGAGAGAGTATACCTGTGTTTGTCTTTGTGTGTAACAAGAAGAAACTGGTTTGATAAATTTCATAGGAATGCATGTGCCTCATTCTTAACGTGACATCTTGTTTTACCAGTTCATTCCTCATTTGAGTTCAGACCCTCCCTGGAGTTTTACTGTCTCCTAGGGTAAAAGGTTGCTTTGTCTTCGGATGTTTTACTTCACTGAGTCTGCCTAGGACCCACAGAGATCCAAATGGTCACTATCACCATAAAGAGTCCTAGTTTTCATGGCATCAAGCCTCCTTTCTACTTATTTCCTTCATGTACTTATATTCTTTATCAGATAGTCTAGTCCTTATTTTTACGACATTTTATTTCAACGATACTGAAATTTACTTTTCTCTGTCTAAATCTTTTTTTTTAACTGTCTTATTTGCTTATCTGTTAAAGTGATGTTAATTGCCTTGGTTTCTTTGCTGGGATGGCACTATACATGAAAGCAAAAATGTTTTGTGTTGCAGATGAGAACAGTAAAAAGATACCAGATCATGAATAGAAAGTGACTCTGAGATATAAGAGATACAAGAAGATACTTAGGATAGAAATTGAAGGGTTTTTATTGGGGAAAAAGACATTGATTCAGTAAATATTAGGAACCGATTGGTGTGCCTTAAGGCTTGGCAAAATCCGTTGCTTTTGATCAGATCAGTGGTCCTCAACCTTTTTGCACCAGGGTCCAGTGCCGCTATGAGATCTAATGCCTGATGTCTGAAGTGGAGCTGGGTGTGTGATGCTAGTGCTGGGGAGCGGCTGCAGATACAGACGAAGCTTCTCTTGCTCGTCCGCTGCTTACTTCCCGCTGTGTGACCTGGTTCCTGACACACCATGGACCAATAAGGTCTGAGGCCCAGGGATTGGGGACCCCTGCTTTAGCAATAGCGAGGTGGCTGGGGAGGATCCAAATGGTAGGCTGGTCCACGTTAGAATTCTAGCATCCATGCAGTGGTGTTTCGGCCGGTTCGTTAGACTACTGGTGAAAGCAAATGAGCACATTTTATTTGTGGGATCAGGTTTTCTCCACTGGGTATGGGCATTGCATTAAAGGCTTGAGGTGTCCAGAACTTTCCTGGTAATACCTAGGGCCCACATTCGTTTGGTGGAGAGGAGCACATCTGATTTAGCCTCTCAGATGTAGCAGAAAAACACCTGATAGAACTCCTGGTCCCAGACAGTACTTCTTTTTTCCATATATATTTTTAAAAATTTTCAATTACAGTTGACATTCAGTATTTTATATTAGTTAAGGTATACAGCATAGTGGTTAGACATCTATATACTTTATGAGGTGATCCCCCCGATAAGTCCAGCACCCACCTGGCACTATACATAGTTATCACAATATTATTGACTATTCCCTATGCTGTACTTTACATCTTCATGACTGTTTTGTAACTACCAGTTTGTACTTCTTCATGCCTTTCCTTTTTCACTCAGCCCACCTCCCATCTGGCAACTATCAGTTTGTGCTCTTTATCTGCGAGTCTGTTTTCATTTATTTTATTCTTTAGGTTCTACATATAAGTGAGCTCATATGATATTTGTCTTTGTCTTTGAGTTATTTCACTTAGCATAATACCCTTTAGGTCCATCCATGTTGTTACAAACGGTAAGATTTCATTCTTTTTATGGCCGAGTAATATTCCATTGTATATATGTACCACATCTTCTTTATCCAGTCATTTGTTGATGGACACTTAGGTTATTTCCATATCTTGACTATTGTAATTAAAGCTGCAGTGGACATAGGGGTGCATATATCTTTTTGAGTTAATGTTTTGGATTTCTTTCATTAAATACCCTAAAGTGGAATTGCTGAATAACATGGTCATTCTATTTTTAGTTTTTTGAAACACCTCCATACTGTTTTCCATAGTGACTGTACCAATTTGCAATCCCACCAACAGTGCATGAGTGTTCCCTTTTCTGCACATTCTTGTCAACACTTGTCGACTTACTGACTTATTGATAGCCATTCTGACAAGTGTGAGGTGATATCTCACTGTGGTTTTAATTTGCATTTCTCTGATGATTAGTGACATTGAACATGTTTTCACATGTCTGTTTGCCATCTGTATGCGCAGACAGCACTTTTTAAAGCTGGAAAGGAGAGTGGTGTTTATTTCCAAGGTATTCCCCAGGACCTTTTCATCTCAGTTAATATATACTAGGCTGTGAAGATGGAAGGCTCTTTTACAATGGCACCACTGTATCCCCTAGTCTCATCAGCATTGCCTTTGACCTCTGGTGAGCAGGTGGTGCCATGTACCCAATTGTCTATCCCAGTGCTGTGCTGGCCCCTTAGCTTGTATATGTCATTTCAGTCCTCTTCACAGTCCTGGAAGGTTAGACTGCTTGCAAGATTACATCCTCTACTCATCCATTGGGAAGTACTAAATGGCTTATACGCATCGGCCACCATGGAAGGGGTACCCTGAAGACTACAAACATGGTGCCTGCTCTCAGGCACCTTGCAGTCAAGTGCGGGGAGATGGATGTGAATCAGACAATCTCACTTCTGAACGTATAATGGAAAACTCACAATTTCCCTCAAGGAAAGGGAGTACTTTGGTGGCATATAACAGAGATCTGATGCAGGGCTACAGAGTGAGCCAAGGTTTCTGCAAAGAAGTGGGGATGGCTGAGAGTTAACCAGGCAAAGGACAGACGGTGCCGGGAGGTGAGGAGAGGAGTGTCTCACGTAGGTGGTAAGAGCCTAGAGAAAGGGCATGCATTGGTCAGGGTGCTTCATTGTGGACAACAGAATCTGATCTGGTTAGGTTAACCATATAGGGATTTACAATAGGGGTGTGGATAGCCTATCAAAGTTTTGGAAGAAACTGAAGATTCTGGCTATGCTGAGCTCACAGGAACAACTGCTACCGTTGCTTTCAGCTCCGGCTCCACAGCATGCATGACCTGGATGGGCAGAATGAATGTTTCGTTCCCTTCCTCTCTCACCGTGTGACTTGGTTCTGAATCAGTCTTCCATAGGAATATTTGTTTAGTGGAACCTAAGTCCCATCTAGAATTCTAGCAGCAAAAGGCTTTGTACTGTAGTTTTTATCTACCGACCTCTGCAGGGAGTCATGCTAAGAATGGGCGGAGTGGGTGTCAGTGAGCCAGTAGCATGGGGTGGGGACAGTGGAAGAACTGAAAGGCCTGTGTGTTAGAGCCTGGAGTGATAGGGAGGTGAGGCCGGAGAGGTAGGCAGAGCCATGTGAGCCCTCGCACTGACTCTTAGGTGGGGGAACTGATGGCTCAGAAGTTAAGTAACTTGCCAGGTCTCATGGCGAGTTAGTGACCATTCCAGATTTGAAGCTAAGGCTGTCTGCTTCCAGAACCTGCACTCTTCTTGCACCTCCAATTTGTAGTCTGATTCTCTAAAGCATTCCTTGAATTTAGCCCAAGTTCTTGACACATCTGTTTCCCATCTGACCTCAGGCTGTCTTGAATGTTAAGGGGAGGGCATAGTGGGGAAGACAAAGGCAGCCTTGACCTAACTGGCATGGATGGGGCTGAGGACGTTAGTACAGTGGTACTAGAAGTCTGCGGCCTCATCTGAGTCTTCTTACTGCTGATTTCTCACTTTGTCCTCTAAGCAGAGAGCAAAATCCTGATAATTGCAAAGGAAAAATGCCCTCTGGAGCAGCAGATCTTGGCTTCTGATAGAAGAATTGGAGACAGTGAGCACTCATAAACATTCCTTATGTTACTCAAAATAGCATTAGTGCTACATACTAAGATAACAGTGAAATGATCGAATACCTAGATTGTGTGGCTATCTATAGGATTTTTTCCTGATGCGAAAATATGCTAGATACTTATAGGCAAAAATTATGTGAGAAATAAGATGGTGCTCTGTCTGTATAATTTAATAGTTCACAAAATCTACAACTGAACTAGATAATGGGGAGGGAGATGTGAGTATAGCATAGTTCATATCCCAGGCTCACATCCTCAATCTGCAAAATCGCTGCAGTGATTTAGGCATTGTGGCCAGGTTCTTAAAAGGAAAACTGCACGTCGTTGTAGGATTGAAGGATGAGAGGGAGAGAACCGTAGGGCCTGATGATTAAGAGTACATACTAGACCCTACTTCATGTTCTGGCTCTTCCATTTATCAGGTGTGTGGTCTTAGTAAGCGACTTTCCTTCCCTAATGCGATTTCCTGTTCTGCATCATGGGATTAATGGGACCCACTTCATGGAGTATTGTGAAGATGAAAATAGGTCACATGTATTAGGTGCCTTCAGTGTCAGGCAGGAGGCAAAGTAATGAATGTGTTGCCTACCATTCTCCTATGGTTCTGGTGGTCATTTTAAAAATTTAGTTTGTCTTAATAAGCAGCAACCGTTGCCTGTTAGATCCCTACAGTTTGGTAATAAGCCTTCTAAACTGTTGAAAATAGATCCCTAAGTGAAAATAGATCCCTAAGTGAGTTTGACAACATGTGGTTAAAGACACATTTGTAGATTTATTTCCATAAACTGGTAAGGGTAAAGAGCCATGTTAGAATTTAATTTTAACTAATTTCTCAATAGACAAAAACAAGTTATTTATTACAACTTCCCATGAATCTATAATTATAATTATTTTGAAGTAAAAAATGAAAAAACATTTTTTTTCAAGTTCTCTAACTTCCTAGGTTAGTGAGAGGGCCCAGCCTTTACATTGTTGGGTGACATTGTTTGATAAGTGCATATAAAATTCAGCTCTAGTCATTCTAGGAGTGCTCGGATGAGATAGGGGTGTGTAAATGCTTTGTAAATTTAAAAGCACTCTGAGTTTAAGGTATTAATTTAATGGATGGTGGATTCCAAGGCATTTAAAAATGGTTTGATTTACATTTAATAGAAATTCACCTAGTATAAAAACTTCATGGATGACATCTAGGTTAGATCACAGCTCAAAATTTTATGGTCTCATTTCTTCTCTGAGTGTCGGCAGAGGAGAGCCACGTGTTCTGGGAGGAACGACTTCCTGGAACGGGGTGTGTGTGCTGGGGGAAGAGGGCGCAGATGGTCTGCTGTCTTCTCTGGGGACAGTGAGTAGAATGCCCTCCTCGTGATTAATGCCTTGATAGTGCGTTGAGAAGTGGTAACACGATGGCTTGTCAGCAGTAGCGCCTCTCCCCTTCTTTCTAGTGTCCTTTTGTCCTGGAGGCTCACCCTCCTCTGGTCACGTCTTGATTCCATGAAGGTGGCCCTTTGCAGCAGCGCCTTAGCGTTAGTGTAGATGGGAGGAATGGAGCAAAGCCCTGGTCTTCTCTTCCCGGAATCGCCATTTTTGCTGCTTTCCCCTCTGCCTGGGCCAGCTGTTTCCTCCTGCTCCATTTCTCTGGTTCTCTGCATCCTTAAAGCCTCGACTTTGGCTTGCACGCCCCCTAGTGGCCCCTGTGATGCACCCCAGTTACCTTGTTTGTGGTACCATGACAGCTGTCTTGGACCAGAATCGGTGTTGTCCACTAGTTTGTTTGTTTATTAATTCAGCAAATATTTACTGAGTGTTTCCTATTTAATGGACACTTTTCTAGGTGCTGGGGATAAAGCAGTGATCAGAATAGACAAAATTTCCTGCCCTCATAGATCTTATATTACAATGAGAGTGGAGTGGGAGACAGACTTAATATTTATAGAGTGGAATATAGAATGTTTTAATGGGAAAACAAAATTGCTGAGTTCTGTCTTTTTCTAACTCCTTTGCTTCATTCCTAACTTAGCCGTTTTCCCACATTTCCCCTCTAGCCCTCTTTTTTAAAAAACCAAATGTCTCTGTTTATCTGCCTTTATGATACAATATCACGTATGAGGAGGAAACGAATACATCACTAAGATAACAGAAGGAGGGCGATGAGAGACATTAGCAGGCATTTCTCCTAGTCCTCTTTTCTTTTTTTACTCTGTACATCTTCCCTGAATCTCCTTCAGACCCATGAAAGACAAACTCCTATTAACCGAACATAGACAGATGGCTGTAAATATGCATCCATGTGCTGTTCCTGTAGCTGATTTGCACGAACAACCAAATTATAATTAGAAAGTTGTTTGGGCTCAGAATCACGTCATGTCATTAGATGGTCAAATTACACACTGAAGGTGGCCTCGTACTTCCGTCTTCTGTGCAGGAATGGCTGCGGTTGGGACTGGGCAGGTCTGCCTTTCCTTTGGGCCTCGCTTGAAGGATGGCAGTGAGTGTAACAGCTGCTATAACAAATACGCCACGTACTTACCACTGTTGGTATATTCGTCACTCATCTAACAGGTTGGCAGGTAGCTTTCCTTCGCATGATGATTCAGGTGCCAGGGCTCCTTCTGTTCTGTGGCTGTGCCACCCTCCCCTTTAGCTGGACGATGAAGAGCATAGAAGGGTGCCACACAGGGCGCTAGCCCTGCTTGCGGGTGCTGCAAGTCAATTTGTGCTCACATTGCATTGTCTAGAACTCAGTCACAAGGGTGCACCTAACCACGGGGCGGGCCGGAAAAATGTCATTCCTGGGTGTGCAGCCACTCAGTGACAGTTTTTGCTTCTCCAAATGGCTTGCTTATTAAAGCACCCAAAAGGCATTGCACCCTTGGTGAAATGGCTGGAGTCGCATGCAGTATTTACAGGATGCCTCCAGGGTGGGATTATATTCTAAACAGAAATGTTCTATGGTTGAAACAATATACAGACCCTTCTGAAGTTCCCCTTGACAATGCCTCCTTGTAATTCATATTATTCAGCTATGCTTGATTTTTAAGGTTCTTCAGGGGTAAATGTCACCTTTTGGGATTTTATTAATAGTATTATTTTTTAATGAGTCTTTTGAAGTCTCTTTCATTTTAAGCAGCCTGTTTTCCCGAGAGATGATAACTTGCAGTGCCAAATATTTGCATTTCACTTGAAACAAAACCAAGGATTTGAATGTTTTAAATATAAGCAAATCTAATTCTCCTGTGTCTAGAGAAGCTGTATAATGAACCATATGTATATGGCTTAAGCAGACAGATGTGGGCGACTTCTCTCTCTCTCCTTTTAGTTTTTCTTAAAAATGCTGGCAGAGCTCAAAATTGGCACCAAGTATCAAATATCTCCACCCAGCCAACCACACCACTGGAACTGGAGCTGAACGGGGGAGGCCTCTTGGGGTGCATCCAGAAGTGGAGCTTTTCCTGGTTCTGGCTTCTACTCGGAAGCCCAAGGCTCCACAGCTCACCTACCCCTATTTCTCAGTGCTTTCAGTCTTTGCAAGTAGACATTGTCCGGAAAATTGTGTTGATTGTTGAGGTTGACTTTTGCGTTCATTCGGAAGAGAGACGGTTCCATGCCTCTGGGTCCTGCAGCGAGATGGCCCCCTAGCTGCTGACAGAGAGGCCCTGAGCTGACATTCCCACTGCTGGAATGGGTCTTTCTTTGCTAGTGGCCATATGACTTTTTTTTTCTTACTCCTCTCATAGCCCTCCCTACCCCGGGGTCACCTTGACCTCTGGCTGGGATTACAGATATGACCTTAGCTGGTTTTCTTACTTTTGGTCTTCCCCCTTCCATTATCTTCACTGAAATGATCTTTCCGTAACTCAAATCTGATTATTCAGTGTCCTGTTTAATACTTAATTGTGGCTTCCTATTATCTTCTAGGTATAGTCTAACCCCCTGAACCTGGAGCACCTGGGACTTCGTGATCTGGGCCCTGCTTTTTGTCTGGATCATCTTGAGACAACTCCACTAACATCCTCTCTGCACTGGCAGCTTAGTCTATTGTGTAGCCTAACTAAACTACTTTTAGGATTTGGCTATTTTCTCTCATTTTGGGGGTCTTTGTCAATGCCGTTCCTTTTGTTTGCTTTGCCCTGCATATTCTGTAGCTTTGCCTCTAAAACTTGAGTGTCATCCAGTAGGCTTATTAAACCACAGATTTATGGGCTCCACTGCCAGACTTTGTGATTCACTAGGTGTATTTCTGATGTGGATGGTCTGGGGGCCACACTTTGAATAGCAAAGCTCTAGAGCACCCTATCTTACCACACAGCATGCACTTCGCTGTTTTGGGATTGTCTTTTTCTCCTAACCGGACTGTAGGCTTACTGGGGGAAGAATCTGTTTGCCCATCAGTGTATCCCTAGTGACCAGTGTCTGGGATATTATTGGTGTTCAGTAAGTATCTGTGAATGAATGAATGAGTGGGTCACTGTTTATGCAGCAAAGTTCAGATCATTTTGCCTCTTGTAGTGGATCAGCTTTCTTTTGGAATATTTCAGCCGAAGGATATGTGGAATGTGATCTACTCCTTCCATATGCCGTTACCTGTCCCTGAAATACTCACCTAATGGATATGGAACTTGAGAACTCCCCATAGAGATCAGACCATGGGTGAAGTACAGGAAGATGGGTAGGGACTTCTTTTGATCTCAAACTTTACATTATGAAATGGACTCACAGGTTTTCTTTCATTAAGCACAACAGAGTAGTGTTTCTGCATTTCTTTCAATATAAGACATACTTCTGAACTTACTAGAGCCTGTCAAAAAAGTGGACCTCACCTCTCTTGGAATCTTCTAAATATAGAACTCCAGTGCAGGCTCCTCGTCAGCATGCTTATGTGACATTCCAGCTCCCAGGAACTGCATTATGGAATTCTGACCGAGTTGTATGAAACAATCATAATGATATACCCAACCATGTATCATCATAGGATGTTTTACAGTGAACATTTTCTGCAATTAAAAAATTAATTTCTCTCATTAAAAAAAGTGGAGCTCACGTTGCTTCTTAGCATCCATGATGTGCCTGCTAGGGACTGTATGCAGGATAAAGGAATGTATGATACAGTTCTAGCCCTCCGAGTTGAAACCTGAGTGAAGGTAGCCAAGAACACAAAATGTTCAAACTGTAGTAATACTTATCATAATAGAATTCGTATTTTTTAAGGCACTCAAATCGCTTGTTAAGTCGCTTAAAAACAGGCAGTGAGAAGCAGGGGAAAGAGATGGGCAGGCTAACATGTTTAGTGCAAGCCCATAGACGGGCCACGCTTTGTGTGGGTGGCACAATGTTCACATGTCCTCTTTCGTTGTTGCAAGGCCTTTTTGGTTTTAGGGAGTAGGGGCTATCCTTGCCAGCTTAAGTATTCTTAAAAAGGAGGTGGGATTGGTGTTCTCCCCTGTGGTCCTGAGAAACAGTTCTTGGTTGTTGATGCCAGTGCTGCCGTCCTTGCCCTAGTTTGAGTTTGCTCCACTGTCCACTTATTCCACTACCAACAGCCATCATCAGTCCCACCTGGTCCCCACTCTGCACCATGGCCCATACATTTACAGAGGGGCATCTGTTCAGGGTTTGCTCTCTCTGCTTGTTTGTCTTCATGTCCACATCCCCAAGAATGAGCATTAGCCCGAGTTGTTCTTGCTAGAGAAGAGCTTTCTATGCCAGAACATCCCAGAGGCCAGCAGCTGTGTCCCTCTGTCCCCCAACTCAGGTGAGACCAGGGGTGAGGTAGGTCATGCAGCACACAGGTGGCTGCCAGGACCACCTTTGTCGCAGAGCTGGGACATGGCAGTGCTCTCTGCAGTGGCGGTGAGCCCTTCAGGGAGTGGGGCTTGAGGATGGGCAGGATTTGAGCAGGCTGAGGTCAGAAGAAGTGTGTTCTGGGACAAAGGCACACATCTGACACATAAAGTGTGAGTATGTGGGCAACGAGAAACCTGCAGAGTAAGCGAGGAGGAGCCTGGATTGTTACAGTCCTAAAGGTCAGGTGGAGAGGGTGGATTTTGTTATTAGGCAATAGATCATCCTGTAAGATTTTAGATAGAGGAATCAGTCACTTTCTCCTGTCCATTCTGGATTCCTGCTGTCAGAATAGACTTGAGACCTGACAACATGCTGGAGTGAGGTTATGTGGGAGAGGAAATAGAGTGATCAGATGGTTCTGGGATTGGAGAGAGAAGAAACATGGGCCGACGTTAACAACAGAGACTGGACGTGACAGCTTCAGTTCTGAGAAGGAATGAGTGGACTCTAGGGGACTAGTAGCTTCCATGTCAGAACCGTGAAACACAGCAGCAGCCACCCAGCACGATGTGGCCTTCGTTCTAAGGAAGCAGTGGGGCAGAGCTTTCCATCTGTGTCCCGCAGGGTTCGTGAACTGTCTCTCTGCCTGCTTAATTGTTCACCATGAATGTCTGTTCTTGTGTCTCCTGTCCAAGTCTAGCCTTTTAGGTTATTTTCCTCCAGCTGTTTCTGTCAGTGCTCACCTGGAGGGCAGTGCTCTTGTGAGCTCTAAACATTATTGTCTGGCCAGAAACCCAGTCCATTGCATGCTGATGGCCTCCACCCTCAGTTCTGCCCCCGGAACCCACTCAGACATCTGGGTTTGTTTAGAAAGTGCCGCTGGAGCATTTGACTTTGACTCTGGAATTTGGTGGTAGTGTTTTGGAAAGTTGTGTGGTCCATCGGGTGCGCAGACTGATGTTAAATCTTCCATGCTTTAGGTTGTTTCTTACCATAGTGAATAGGGGTTTTCTGAAAACAATTCAGATGGATGCAACTCGATTAAAAAAAAAACTGATATGCAAGAGCTTGACTTTGAACAACAGATAAAAAAGAAGACAATTATTTGTTGACTGCAGAGGTTCACCGAAGGGTATGGGCACATCCCTTAAGCTCTCTGAGTCTTGGTTTCCTCATCTGAGAAAAGGATAATGATACATGCTGTGTATTGCACACACTATGAAAACTTTGAAGATGACATCTAGGTTAGATCACAGCTCAAAATTTTATGGTCTCATTTCTTCTCTGAGTGTCGGCAGAGGAGAGCCACGTGTTCTGGGAGGAATGACTTCCTGGAACGGGGTGTGTGTGCTGGGGGAAGAGGGCGCAGATGGTCTGCTGTCTTCTCTGGGGACAGTGAGTAGAATGCCCTCCTCGTGATTAATGCCTTGATAGTGCGTTGAGAAGTGGTAACACGATGGCTTGTTAGCAGTAGCGCCTCTCCCTTTCTTTCTAGTGTCCTTTTGTCCTAGAGGCTCACCCTCCTCTGGTCACGTCTTGATTCCATGAAGGTGGCCCTTTGCAGCAGCGCCTTAGCGTTAGTGTAGATGGGAGGAATGGAGCAAAGCCCTGGTCTCCTCTTCCCGGAATCGCCATTTTTGCTGCTTTCCCCTCTGCCTGGGCCAGCTGTTTCCTCCTGCTCCATTTCTCTGGTTCTCTGCATCCTTAAAGCCTCGACTTTGGCTTGCACGCCCCCTAGTGGCCCCTGTGATGCACCCCAGTTACCTTGTTTGTGGTACCATGACAGCTGTTCTCTCCGTCCATCCCTGTTATCAAGTATTAACTCAATTTCACAAATGCGGGATGAGACGTTTGGTGATCCCGACTTGCCACTCAAGTAGGACCTGGGGAGGTGGGATTTGAATTGGAACTTTTGATTCTGAGATTTATACAATGTGAATGGTTTAGAGAAAAAGACGATGTGGTTATAGTTTTCTAGTTTTTTTAATGGTTTAAAAAGAATCTAGATTATTTTAGTATCTACTCAGCTCATCTGAAAGGATTAAAATGTGAATATTTGAAGATAAGAGTGATTGTTTTTTTTACCCTTTCTCCATTACATTGGAAAAACTTTCATCACTCACTGAGTGTTCAGTATTTCCTGCTCAGTCCTCTTGACAGCTTTGGGGAATACCAAAAATGTATAAAGCATGTCTGCCCTTCAGAGGTTTACATTCTAGTTTCAACATGTATAAATTTATTCCCCTTGAGGACAAAAATAAATATAATGCATGATAACTTAGTGATTAATATTTCTCCTTTATCTCACTAACAAGAGTCTCTCTGAACATTTGCTTATTTATTTTCAAAGTCCTTTTCAGTGGAGAGAGAACCACAGGATAACAACAGTAATTACCCAGATGAACCCTGGAGGATAACAGAAGAGCAGCGCGAATACTATGTCAACCAGTTTCGATCCCTTCAGCCCAACCCGAGTTCCTTCATTTCAGGTAATGAAGTCTGACAGGTAAGAGCGTGGCTCCCAGATCACTGTCTCTCGTAAATAACAATGCACATCTTGAGAAATAGTTCACACAAAATGAGTACAACCACCTTCTGTGACTTCAGTTTGTTTTCCTCTAAGATCGATTTTCTTAACTATAAACCATGCAGGAAAACACTTGTGATTGCATTTGGGAAATTATGTTTCATTTTCAGAGGAGTTACAAAGGAATTTTGGGGGAACCTGGTCTAGACCCTGTGCTTTATTAGCTGGAGCAGTTCTTAAAATGATAGAGTGTGGCACCAAGGCGACATCTTTAATTGCTTACTCATTATATTAGTTAGAGCAAGGATGTAGTATAACCTTCTAGAGTTAGTATCACAGTCTCCTTTTGTTTTATACACCTTAGAAATTCAATTTCTTGCTCGCTTTCTTTGGCTCAAGACTTTGTCCTCTGTTTTATTCTGAGAGAAATTAAAATAAGGGAGGAAAATTGGCCAGCATTTTTATGCCCACATGTCAGTTCTTCTGAGTTGTCTTCAGAATTGTATTCCTGTTGCGTTCTCATGGAAAAGTCAAGCTGAGAGGAATTGATTTAATTCCTGTGTGCCTACGTTTTACTGGGCCAAAGACTAAACAGAGTGAAATAGTAGAATCCAGAAGAAAAATTCATAAAACTTTTTATATTTCGATTTTGAAGAGTAACAGTATGTCCTTGATATTTGTAACCTGACATTGAAGTGAGGACTAAGACTAATTTTCTGTTGTGAAATAAGGTGTGTAATTGAAATAAACTTGTATAATTGCAGACGTCATTTTCTGATTGGTGGTAATGGATTTATTGAAGGCAGAATATTGTAGATACAACAAATTAATGTCGATAACATGATTTAAAAAATGGGCAGAAACACAGATCGTACTGACTACTTGCCAACCTTACCACTGCTTAAATGTGTTTCTTCAGAATGTATGCAAATGATTAGACAAATACAAATAGGTAGCTGTTAGGAATGTTTTTACTTTCTTTTAGCTTTTTTATTTTGCAGAATTTCAAGTATAGATATAACTAGAGTGGCCAGTATAACAAACTCCTACGTACCCATCACACAGCCCCAACAATTTCTTTTTTCCTATATCCTCTCTCAGCCCAGATGGTTTTGAAGCAATGACCAGATTATTTCATTTGAAAATATTTCAGGATGTACCTGTAAAGATAAAGCCTCTTTTAAAGACATAATCACAATTCATTGGCACATGTTAAAAAAATTCCTTAGTATTATCAAGTCTTCATTGTTCAGATTCCCGTGATTGTCTCACAAATGACTTTTTTAAAAAGTTCAGTTCGATCAAGGTCAGTCGGGGTTCATATACTGCAATTAGATGATGTCTCTCTTTAAAAACATCTTATTTAGATATTCACATGCCATAAAATTTACCTGTATAAAGTGTACAATTCAGCGGTTTTAGTATATTCGTAAAGTATATTTACAGTATAAATTTAGAACACTTTCTTTCATCAGCTCCCCTCCACCCCCAATAAACTACTTACTTATTAGCAATTATTCCCCATTCTTGCTCTCCCACCTCCCAGCTTCAGGTAACCACTAAACTACTTTTTTTCTCTATAGATTTGCCTATTCTGTCTGGGATTTTCATATAAATGAAATGTGGTCTTTTGCGTCTGACCCCTTTCACTTGACATAATGTCTTGAAGGTTCATTGATGTTGTACTACATGTCAGAACTTTATTCCTTTTTATGACTGATTAATATTCCATTCTGTGGATGTACCACATTTATCTATTCATCAGTTGATAGGAATTTAGGTTTTTTCCTCTTTTTGTCTATTAAGAATTATGCTGCTATGAACATTTACGTATAAGTTTTTGTGCAGATGTACATTTTTATTTCTCTTGGGTATATACCTAGGAGTAGTGGAATTTGCGGGATCATATGGTAGCTCTATGTTTAACCATTGAGGACCAATCAGACAGTTTTCCAAAGTGGTGGCATCATTTTACATTGCCACTAGCATTGTGTGAGGGTTCCAGTCAATCCACATCCCTGAAAACACGTGTTATTATAGATTGTCTTTGATTATAACCATCCTACTGGGTATGAGGTGGTATCTCTTTGTGGTTTTGATTTGCATTTCCTAGATGAATAATGACATTGAGCATCTTTTCATGTTCTTGTTGTCCATTGTATATATTCTCTGGAGAAATGTCAGTTTGAATCCTTTGCCATTTTTTCTTATTTGGAGGTAAGAGTTCTTTATGTATTCTAGATACAAGTTCCTTATCAGAAATATGATTTGCAAATATTTTTTCCCGATCTGTGTCTTGTCTTTTTATTTCTTTGTGTCTTTTGAAACAAAAAGTTTTTAATTTTAATAAACTGATGTCCAGTTTATCTAGTTTTTCATATTTGTGCTTTTGGTGTCTTTAAAGTAAAATATCATTGCCTAATTTGAGGGCATGAAAATTTACCTCTATATTTTCCTCTAAGAAGGAATCTATATTACATTATTATCTCTAACATTTAAGTCATTGATCCATTTGAGTTAATTTTTGTATGGTATGAGGCAGGGATTCAGATTTATTGTTTTGCATGTGAATATCCCATTGTCCCAAAACCATTTTTTGAAAAAAACTATTTTCCCTCCATTTAATTGTTTTAGCATTCCTGTCAAAATTCAGTTGATGTAAATGTGAGGGTTTATTTCTGGATGTTAATTCTATTTCACTGATCTATATGTTTAGCCTAATGCCAGTGCACACTGTCTTGATTTTATAGTAAGTTTTGAAATGGGGAAGTGGGAATTCTTCAACTTTGTTTTCAGTTTTGTTTGTTTTGATTTCAATTTTTAGGGATTGTGTTTTTAAACATTATAGTTATTATAAAATATTCACATGGTTCTAAAGTCACATCTACAAAACAATCTACAAAGAAGTCTAACTTCTATCTTTGTCCTCTGTGCTTTGTTCTTTCCTGTCCCTCTAGGTAACCACCTTTTTTATGATTTATCTGTGTGTTTTTAAAAATCAAATCAAGTACATGTATGTGTGTATCTGTATATTTGTGTGTGTATTCTTATCTCTATCTTTTCTTGGATAAATGGTAGCATACTATTTATTCTTTCCTTCACCTTGCTTTTTTCACTTATCAGTATGTCATGGTGATTATGCCATAGTTGCATGTAGAGATATTTTCCCTTCCTTTTTACAGCTGTGTACTACTGGATCATGTGAATGTGCAAACATTTATTCAGCCTGTCTTCTATTAGGATTATTTCTAGTCTTTTGCTGTTACAAATATTTGTTGTGAATAGCCTTTTGCATGGCTTTTTATATTTTTGTCAATGTATCTTTGGATAGAGTGATTTCGTTAGATACTGCAAAACACCTCTTCATTGGCATTGTGCCACTTCGTCATCCCACCAGCATTGTGTAAGAAGCCTATTTCCCCAGTCTTGTTAGCAAAACATGCTAACTTTGTTTCCCCCCATCTGATAGGCAAGACATCATATCTTGTGTGGTTTTAATTTACACATCTTTTACGAACAAGGTCAAAACTTTTTTATATAATTAAGAGTCATTTGCATCTATTTTTGTGAACTCTCTTAGCTCTACCCATTTTTATATTGGGTTACTGCCCTTTATTTTTTTAAAGTCTATATATATTTGGTGTGCTACCATTTTATCCCTGATGTATCCATGCTGTGTGTAGCTTTAGTTTACTGGGGTGAACGTCTTCCTGTTTTAATAACAAGTCTGAATCCATGTTTTGACGAACGACTGCTGACAGCTTTTAAACCTGCCCTCTTGTGCCCCTCACGTGGCTTCCCAGCAAGGTCTGAAATGGCTGGAAAGAATGAGGAAAGGAGGCTGGCCTGGGATTTCTGTGGTGGTTGGGGTGGGGCTGGGGTGAGGGTGAGGTTCTATCTCATGATTTGAACTATCACCTACACCAGAGGAGGGAGCACTCGGGCTTTCTCATTTAGCTTCCTCTTTTGGCAGGTGGCAGCCAGGCCACACCTGAACTTGTTAGCTGTCAGCTTCCCTGTGGGCTCCGCATAACCTCTCTGGGACACCACGATGCAAGGCCAGGACTGAAGGCCAGGCCAGGCCTCTAGCTGTGGGTTTGGGCCTAGTGTTATTTGGAGAAAGGCTATAAGGAAAAAGAAGAATGACATGAAGGGAAACTGTCTTTATATCTATAAAATAGCTAATAAATAGGCTTTCAGGACACTTTTGACAAATGTTTGACAAGGTAGT
Source organism: Eonycteris spelaea (assembly GCA_003508835.1). Classification (NCBI taxonomy): domain Eukaryota; kingdom Metazoa; phylum Chordata; class Mammalia; order Chiroptera; family Pteropodidae; genus Eonycteris; species Eonycteris spelaea. Next base: position 2,580,460 of record PUFA01000219.1, read on the forward strand.
TGCATTGATGACCAATAGTCATATGTCAGCATTATTTCCGGGATGATTTTGGGGAGAAGGCTCATTGGTTTATAGGGCCCTTTGCCTTTGATCTTTAATAATCTATCAAAGGATAATAAGTCTGCTTTAGGGTCCATTATAATTCATCATTTTGGGGCTAATTAAAAGGCTTGTAACTGCCATGGAATGACTTTTGACTTTATCAGCTTAAAATAGAGCTTGGGGCTTTGATTTGACTATTTGTGTTAGAACTGAGGCTTTTCAACTATGAAACTGTTTCGAGAACTGAAGACATAAACATTTCAATCTCAACAATGATTGGGTCAAACATTTTAAGTGCAGTTGGTACTTGCAGCTATGTAACATGTAAAATGGTTTTCAGTTGATTTTGATTGATATTGCTCAATTTGCAATGAATAAAGTAGAATAGGTTCCTGGATAAGTTTCTTAAAGGGCCACCAAAGATCTTAAATCTCACAAAAACTCTTCCTCAAGATGCCTGTCTTATCTCTGTTTGATGAAATGAATGGTGTTAATTTTCTTCATGTTTTTCTATCATGTTTTCTACCATGATCATGTATTACTTTCTCATTAAAAGTGCTTGGCAGATTTTTACTTTAATCATTTTGAAATTTGTCTTTTGAATTTTCAGTAAAATTTTGCAGATTTTCAGTAAAAATGAAACAGGAATTAATATAATTCCCATGTCATAATTAGTGTTATGTCATTGCTTCTTTTGCCATATTCTTATTTATATATTCCTTTAAAATCTGTTTACGTGTTTTTAGCAACATGATTCATAGTTGCTTTAATAAATAAATGTCGTGTTTGGGATTATATGGTAGTATTTGCTGAATGAAAGAATGGTAATTTATTGACATTAAATATAAAAACTGCTCTAGATAAGTAATTAATGATTTATTTAAACAATGAACTCTTGACAGGTTCAGTGGCTAAGAACTTCTTCACTAAATCAAAGCTTTCCATTCCAGAACTCTCCTATATATGGTAAGTACAATTAATGCCAAATGGTATGATACTGTTATCCATATTCATCCATTAGCTCCTCCTGTTGCCTTTTAAAAGTCTTATCTTTTGAACAAAGTGAAAGAGTGGATGGAATTTAGATTTTTGTTGCCATTAAGATTAAATAAGTTATTATATGAAAAGCACACAACGTTAGCTGTTATTAAAGAGGAATTTTTTATCCTATTATAGGTCCCTTTTCAGTATTAGTAACCGTGTGGGCATATGAGAATTTCTACCTTGTGTATTTTATTTTCAGATTTTTCTACTCGTGATGCAAATAACCAGAGGACCTCGAAAAGCTATTCTTTATAATATTTTATGAGGCCAGGTGAACAGAAGGCCCACAAATGTTTTCAAATTGAGTTAAATTGGACTATTCTAGCTGCCTCCGTGCTTCATAAATTCAGCTGTTTATCAGCTGGACCCTAATACAGACTTGTAGCTCTGGTGCGCTCTGCGCCTTGCTGTGAGCTGGCCACCGCCCTGGCTCTAGAAGGGCTGTGCCCAGACAGTCCAGGGGCCCCATCTGCATTTATGGAAATGCTCACTGTCTCCCTACGTTCCTGGCCGCATGTGGGCTGTTATTCCTCACGACTGGGTGGGAGACCGTGCTGCTATAAATATATAATTAAAACATTGGATTATGTATGCAAAGCTTTTTTTCCACAAGGATTTACAAAAATTATGATAGCATTTAAAATTGCTCATCATGTTTTGTGCATTTTATTGGAAAACTATTACAATAATCCTTGTGCGTGCCCAGGTACCCAGGATTCTCAGCTGGATGTATTCTTCAGCAATGTATTCTAGCATAACTCCTTTACAACAAGCCTTTTCTTAGATTTTAAAGCTGGGGAAAAAAAGAAATTATTTTCAAAAGAATACAATGCATTTTGGCAGGATTCCCAGTCTTAACCATAATGGACATGAGGCTTCTGTCTTTTTGTCGAGAACTATCTGTGAAAGCTGAATGGTACTCTCTCCACCCAGCCCTGGAAGCAGTTCCTGGATTCCTCTCATTGCGGGGGTGGGGGTGGGGGTTGCCATTTCAGGCGCATTCTCAGTATTTGAGGGGGGAGGAGGATGCGAATGGCCCAAAGGAAAGTAATGGAGTTTTTTACCTTTGATATTTTTTCCTTCAAATAGTAATACCTTTCTAGTACAATTTTATATGTCTTCTCACTCTACTTGTCCTAACACAAGTATACTTGTCTCTCTGTACAGCTGGTTGAGCTTATTAGGGTCTTCATTACTTTGGCAGATAGGTTTCTTTTGTGCTGAGTAAATAGGTCTGTGCCTTTCAGTGGAAAACAATGACTGAAGCAAAGATAAGCCTTTTCGAGACTCTGCCTTTCTTCCTTTCTGTCTTATCTGGTTCCAACGTTCCCTAGTTGCTAGAGTTTTATCTGAAAACATTATTCAACCAGTATTTATTGAGCTTACTTACATTTTCCCAGGAGGGAATTCTCAAGCTATTTTTTTTTTTGATACAACGTATATGTGACTTGAAACGTTCAAGGCTTTTTCTTAAAGCTGAAAAATGCAGCGCTTATTTCTGAGTGCTGGTAACTGTATAATGGCCAGACCAACCGAAGAAGGGCCAGGGCCAGCCCTTCCTCAGACTGTTTGGAGCACCAAGTCTGGAGCTCGTCACACCGTGCGTTTACTGAACAACTGTCACCTAACTGTGGAATCCTGGGCATCATTTTACTTTTTGTGCCATAGTTACTTGTCTTGTGTACTCAGTAGTGTAAAACAGACCTACCAGAGAACCTGAAGAATTAAAATTTTTATTTATAAAATGCTACCGATGCCAGTGATCTTAGTCATTTTTCTTCCTCCATGTGGCCCCCTGAGATTTCATGTGGCTTTGGGGGCCCTGCAGGGCCACACCAGAGAGCCTGGGAATTGTTTGCCTGTTTAAGACTTAGTTAAAATTACCTCTAAGCCCCGTGTTAGCTACTCACGACATCTGTTATATTTAGGGAACTTAGTGATGCTGACTGTGATGGCGCCCTGACCCTGCCTGAGTTCTGTGCTGCATTTCATCTCATTGTGGCCCGGAAGAACGGCTATCCACTGCCGGAGGGCCTCCCTCCAACTCTGCAGCCCGAGTACCTACAAGCAGGTGAGGCCTCATCGTAAATCCTAAACATTAGGCATTTTCCATCCAAGCCTAACAAGAAACTTTTCATTCTTAAATGGTGTCCAGACACTTTGGGTAGTCATTTGTATCTACAATTATAGTCTTTTTTTAAAACCAATATTAGACTTTCACACCTTATAAGTAATGGGATGATCTGGGTGTGAGTCATCTGTTATTCCCATTCTAGTATTCTCTGGATGGATTTGAATCAAAGTCACCCTTTCATGAAAATTGTGCTGTAGGCAAGTACTAAATCTCCTAGCTGATATAAAATGAAGAAGAACTTCCTGTACAGCCAAGTGCTGACTTAGCTTCTTTAGGCACATCCCACTGTTCCCATGTGGCCTTGGGCAATGAAATGAAATAGAACTCTTATACCTAGTGAAAAAGTTAAAAAATCAAAAGCAATGAAATCTGCAGTGCTGTAAGCTTAAATATACACTTGATGGATTTTTACATTTATATACACCCATGTAACTGTAATCGATAAAGATATAGAACATTCTAGCATACCAGAAGGTTGGAATAGAACTCTCTTGTCGTTCTCTTTGATAAAACAGTTCCCCTACAAATGTTTGGAGAGGAAAAAGTCATGGTGATCCAACGTTTGCATCAATTCCTTTGGAAGATTGGACAAATTAACAGTGTCTCTTGCCATTTTCAGAGGCAGTGGGCAGTGATCTGATTTCTGTTACTCAAATATAGCTCCCATTGACAAGGTCCAGAAACAGCTGGTGCTTTCAGCAACTTTTCTCACTTTTTAGGCAAGGTCTCTTAAAAATATGAGCTTAGTCATGGATAATTATTGGCAAGAGGGAGCAGTGTCAAAAGAAAATGTGATTAGTCATTAATAGAGTATAAATTTTGTGGTTAGATCTGGAAAAGATCGTAGATTATCTTGTCCCCTCCTTATAACAACACCAGATACAAAGTGGCCAATGACTTATCTAAGTCAGTCTTGGGGTCTCTGAGTCTTAAATAAAAAGTCTGTTATTTTCTGTATTAGGTAATGAGGGGGTGGAGGGGATTCAGCTGAGGTGTGAGGGGAAGAGACCAAATATGTGGCTAGTGCCAGTGACAGGTAACCATGTTGGGGGAAGAGTGACACATTGTGGGATCTTTTCCAAATGGCTTCATAAAATGTATGGAGGGCTCAGAGAGCAAAACTACTACTCATTTCAGAGCTTGGACTTTGCTAATAGCAGTTGCTTTCTGGTTATAACAGGCTGCAACTCTGGCCTGCTACCCTACCTGGCAGGTTGGGGGAGACCTGCACGGGTCCCTTGAACTAGTTTGCAATTGGGTAGCATGACAAACTACTGTTTCCACTTTGGTGTCTCTGTTTCCCCTTTTTCTCTCTCAATCCTCTCTCTCTCCCTCTCCTTCATTCCCCCTTCCCCTATCCTTTGGCTCCCTCTCCCCTCTCTCATCTTCCTCCTGGATTGAGGCAAAGAAGGACCAACATTCCTGGGGCTGTCTTGGTGACTGTATGGCTACCATAACTAAGTCAATGCAGGGTCATCCAGGAGCCCCTTTTCCTGGGAGTGGGGCCACGTGGGGCTTTGTCTCTCTAATAGGGATGAACATCTAACTAATGGATCAAGATCTGCTCTGGGGCAATTTAGTTATATTTAATGCTGTCACCGTTTCCTCTTGCAAGCCCTGTAGGGTCCTGTGTAAACTTATCTCCTGTGCCTACACTTAGCTTTCTGTTTTTGGATCTCAATTAATGGTGTTTTATTGTTCTGATACAGTATGGCCATGGAATCTATGCCAGATGTCATGACTCCTTGTTTGAGAAGTCACTTTATAGGTATCCAAGTGTTTCATGGATTGTTCCAAACATCACTGCTAAAAGTTTTACAAATTTGAAAGCTTGGAGAAAAAAGTGTTAATAGAAGCTGCCTCTTGGTTCCTTCACTGCTGCCAATAGCTGGCTTTACCTTGCTTATGCAGTGGAGGGAAGTCTTTAGCCCAAGGGGCATCTTCCTTCATTTGGAATACGGCCCTTTGTTTCTTCCTGGTCTTCTGTGGAGGGTGTCAGCATTCATTTATACGGAAACCACCGATAAATCCGTCACATACCCTTCAATTAAACAAAAATTGCACATTTTCAGAGCTTGTGGGATTATTCTTAAATAATATTTATATAGTTCCAACGAAAAACATGAAAGACCTCATAAAACCCATCAAACTCAGTGACAGTATATTTTAGTCAAAGCCTGAGGGTTAGCCGTTAATGCTTTTTATCACCCATGTTAATCTTTGTTTATAGCTCAAGAAAATGGCCAGAACTGTCTAGATGTCCTCTGTGCTTTTGAACTTTGAAATATGAGTGGTTCTGTTGATTTGGGGGTTCATTTTTTATGATATCTCACTTTTTAAAAATTTAGCTCTTGTTCCAACATTTTTCTAATTGATCTATATTCAGTCTTTTAAAAAACATCTAATCCAATTTTTGATAAGGTTGGTGAAGAATATAAATTTAGTTTATACTCATGCATTCACAACTATGTATAAGATTATTTACAATAAAATAATGAAACAGGAATTGTATCTGATTCCGCCCCCCCCCCCCAGAATTGGAAGGAAAAGTTGGATTATTTGGTGGCTTACTTATGGGCGTTTTGATATTTTCATTTCTAGGTGACTGGGTAGATTCTGGTGTGGATTTTTACTGTCATTTGTTAAAAATATTTGAGTATTTGCTATGAGAGGCAACGTGTTATTCTCTCTGGCCAGAATGCTATACAAAAGAGTGCCTACCATCATGTAACTTGCTAGCAGTTAGAGGATTGATGTTAAATAAACTCACATGTGTAGCTGGAGCCATTGATAGGTGCTATGAAGAAGTGCAACTGCAGTACTGCGGTGCACGACCTTGGGGAAGACGTCCTTAAAATTTTGAGCTGATATGTGAAGGATGAGCTAAAGGCTACGTAGGTGAAGAATAGGGAAGAGTGGGCTCTGGCAGAGGGGACAGCAGGTATGCTGCCGAAGCCCTGAGATGGGGCTTGGAGTAGGGGGGTGTATATCACTCAGGCCACAGGAGCTGGACTGCAGAGAGCTGGGGCTGGAGGGGCTGGGGCTGAGGCTGAAGAGGAAGGCGGGGAACAGAACATGGGCAGTGACATTGATGTGTTTCAAGCAGGGAAGTGACAGTCAGATTTGCTGTTTGGAAGGATCATGCTGGTTGCCAACCAGAGAGCAAGGGTGGACACCGGAAGACCAGGTTTGGGAGCAGTCTAGTCAAGAAAGCGCAGGCGGCTGGGACTGGAGAGGTGACAGTGAAGGTGCGGAGATGAGGACATGCTGAAAGATTTAGCAGTTAACTGATGGCATTTGTAGGTTTTGAACGTGTTAGCTTTCTGCCCAGCAAGATCCCCTTGCACATTTGTGATGTGGCATTCATTACTCATCTAATTCTAGTCAGATCACTGGTTGGTAAACTAGAAAGAGAAATCTTATCTCAGTTAAACTCGCTCTTGGGCTGGATTGAGGAATGGTACTTGGAAAGCGGTTTTGCTGTTTTTACCAAGAAAAGAGTGAGACCTGGTATAGTCAGAAATCATCAGGGCCCATGCTTTGCCCCACCTGCTATCAGCGAACTTCAGAGTAAGCAAATGAACAATTTAAGGTGCTTGTTCTCAACTGTCTGTAGTTAGCTGTTACTCAGTGGCCAGTACTTTACTGCAGAGGGAAGTTGGCATTTCAAACCCAGGTTGGTGTGGGAGGGTGACAAATTATTAAAAACGCCGATCCATTTTTAACATGATTAAAAAAATTTTTGAAACGTGGTGAAAAGGGTTCCTAGAGCTGCTTTCAACCTGTGTATGTAGGCTTCCCCACACCTTCAGGTAGTTCTTGGATATCAGCAAGGTGTCAGAATTCAACTCAACTGTGGCACCTTCTGCCTGGAGATAGAATCAGAATCCACAGGTAAAGGGCTCAAGACTGCCCTCCACTTCAGATGCCAGTCTCAAGTCCAGGTAGTTACCTGTGCTTCTACTTGACTGGCTACAAATCAGAGGTTTTCACAACCCTTCCTCAGATTTGATAAATTTGCTGGAGCAGCTCACAGAACTCAGGAAAACCCGTTTTCTCACTAGGTTACTGATTTATTACAAAGGATACTAAAGGAACAGCCAGATGGAGAGATACAAAGGCTGAGGTCCTGAACGAAGGCGCTTCTGTCCCTGTGGAGCTTGGGGCCCAGCACAGCGGCACACAGAAGCGTTCTGGCTCCCCAGCCTGGAAGCTCTCCAAGAAAGGACCGACAGGCCATCCTTCTGGGTTTTTACGGAGGTTTCATGACATAGTCGTGATTGACTAAGTCATTAGCCATTGGCGTTTGACTCTGCCTCAAGCCCCTCTCCATCCCCAGAAATTGGTCTGGGGCTGAAAGTGCTAATCCTCTAACCACAAGGTTGGCTCCTGCTGGCAACTGGGCTCCCGCCGTTGGGTGGAGTCCACAAGTCAACCTCATTAACCTAATAAGAGACATGGTAGTTGCTCTCCTCACTTAGGAAATTCCGAGGGGATTGGGGGCTCTGTGCCAGAAAGGGGGATGAAGACCAAATATATATATTATTATAAATCACAGTATCACATACGGCATTAAAATTTTGGTTTCTTAATAGCTTTTCTTGACAAGTTCGATTTGTAGCTTCTGTTTATTGTCTACCCCAATCTGCTTTTCCTCTTTGGAATATTGACACATTTTCTAGTTGTTGAGATTTCTTTTTAAATTACTTTTTGACAAAGTGGCGAAACAATCCACTTCTAAGAAATAGCATGGCTGTTAAGTATTAGCTTGCCAAGCAGCATGATTTTTCCTCATGCCAATCTACCTAGCTACTCAACAGCCCCTGTCCCTGTTCTATGTTAGAAGAAACCCATAAGGTGATTCTTATTTTCTCTGTTATAAATCAGCAAGAACGTGTGCTCTTACTTTTGTTATTCTTGCCAACCAAAAGAAACGAGCATTTCATAAAGTTTTCTTGGGCACATATCATTATATGATCTTGTATATTTCTGACAATGGCTAAAATGTAGTAGTAGTTTCTTAGGTAATGTTTATAGTATTAAAACTATCACCATAGTTACTTCCACTTAAAAATTATACTACTAGCATAGTTAAAACTTAAGTATTGTGATAGTGATGGTTAATGTGGAAAATAACTACTATGTTAGCAGGACTATTGGCAGTTTAAGTCTCAGCTCTTCCATTTACTGGCTATATGTCCTTGAGTTAAATTGCTTAACTTCACGGTTCCTCAGTTTCATCATGTATAATATGGGAATGGTAGAAGTTCTAGGTTGTATATATAACGAACTTAAAATGCCACCTCAATGTGATTAGTACCATAATGAGTCAATAGGAACTAGCCAATTTTATTATATTTAACAAGCACAGAGGAGCTTTTAGAAAACAGTGCCCGCTATGACTGTAGTATATATCGTCATATTTTCTTTTTGTTTCTTCTTAGCTTTTCCTAAGCCCAAGTGGGAGTGTGCTTTATTTGATTCTTATTCTGAGTCAATGCCAGGAAACCAACAACCCCGTGACTTGAATCGGATGGAGGTAAAAGATCTTTGTATGTTAATGAGTTAAGGATGCGTGTAGAATTAAATCTATTGTTCTTTACAAACTGTAAAATCTACTTTTATGAAATATTCTCTTCATACTTAGTACTTTGAGGCTCAGCCTTTCAAATCCAGATACCTGATATATCTATAATTATCTTTTTCCCCCTTTTCTCTCTAAAACTGGATTTGGTGAAACAAGCAAAGCTGTCTCTTGACTTTCTAGAGATGAAACTGAGGTATAGCCAAACTAAGCCAGAAAAATGCTAGCCAAGTTACTTACTAACCAAGCTTTAATTCTGAAGTAAACATTGTAAAGTTGTATGTTTAGTAGCTAAGTATTAACAAGGTATAATGAACCAGAACAATTTTGAGAGGTGGTTTGAGAACTATATGTGAAGGCCCCAAACCACATTTAAAGCTGCCTTCTCCCTCAGGGTTTTTAGCTTTTGGACCAAATGAAGACTGATTTGGATGGTCCCCAAGAGAACCCAGAGAATTGCCACCATGGTGGGCCATCGATGTAGGTAGGGGCTTAGCCACGGGCTTAGTGGTCCTTCGGTGTGCATCAGTAAATAAGAGTTGTTATGGTTATTGTTAATTTCAGCACTGTCATCATCATCATCATGATTGCTATATGGTGATAGCTTATGGTGTCTGATGTTCCTGTCCTAAAAAAACCTGGAAATGTTTAATAAATGAAAGTTTATTCATAGGCTTCCATTACAGTTCTCTGATCCTAGTTAAAACTGTTGCAAGATAATAGAAGTCAAAGGCAGGATACTGGGCCATTTTTTTAATGTAACTGTGTGTTACTATTTATTCTTTCATGTGAAGCCCTTGTATCTACTGTGTTGTAGATGACATTCTCTGTTCCTCTGAGTGAATCAAGCCTGCTTCTCAGCTGCTCCCTCTGAGAACATCCCTTGACCTCTCTGCTGCTCTTTCTTTGAGTTGTAGCCTCTGTTACTCTCCTCAACAGCTCTCTACTCATAGGAAAAAGACGTAAAGAAAAGTGATTGCACGAGGAATGATAGATGTGCATTTGAAGAGTTTGGCATTTTAAATTTCTTTTTCTGTAGAATGCATATGATGGAGAAACAGAAACAATATTTAGTCACTTTTGATGGCCTTCAGTCTATTCTTGGGCTGCTGGCAGTGTCTGGAGAGGTTTGTCTTTCAGGCCAGGCACCTCCATAGCTCTCTTAAGCAGTTGGCGCGCGCGCGTGTGTGTGTGGTGGCGGCGGCAGCGGTGGCTTTTGCTATGGATCTTCTTATGTAAAATTATGAGGTGGTTTGGTGATGTACTAAAAAATGTCATAAATTCTTATTCTTTCTAGACAGACATTCCAACTTGCCATGGTATCAGGTGGTTTTTGCCCTTCCAACAAGACAAATAATGCTGTTTTTTAAGAAATTAATTACTGACATACATACACAGGGACCTTATGTTCAGCTACTTTTATGTATTTTTGTATTATTTCACTGGCTCCATAGTCCACCTTGTCTTTGACCTGGACAAACAAGGAGCAAAAGGACAACAAAAATCTCTTTCCCAGAAAAGTTATTTTGGAAGGTGTGGTGCTTTTAGATAATGATGTAATAAACAATTCAAGGGTAAAGTAATAAGGTTAATGGATGGTTTGGCCATTCAAATAGTATAGGTCAGATTTTAATAGCTAATGATTAAATGTTTCATGTTTTTCTAAATTATTTGATTCATTTTTCTTTCTGCCAACCTTTGGATCTCTCATGAATGCATATATGTAATTTAAATAGATCTTGGTACCAGCCCTGTGAGGGCTGGCTCCATATGGATGTTTGTGTTGTGAATGAAGCTGTAGATGATTCAGGTCATGAGAAGTTTGCTCAGCAGTACACCTTTTTCTAACGGCAGCAGAGCTGTAACCATGTTCCATCAAGAATTAAAGATTATAATTTAAGGTATATTTTTCTTAAGCAATGTTTCTTAGATTACTGAATTTCTTTTGTAAACGGCTTTCCTGAGATGTAATTCACATACCATACCCATCTAAAGTATACAGTACAGTGGTTTTTAGCCTATTAAGTTCTGCAGCTGGCCTTTTGAGCCACACTTCTCTTGCTCAGGCCCGCTTCTATGTCTGAAAGTGTACTTTCTCTTCTAATAAAACTTTTCTACTGAAAAAAAAAAGTTGTGCAACCATCACTATAGTCTACTTTTAAAACATTTTCATCACCCTAAAAGAAAACGTTTACTCATTATCATTTACTATGCCCCCTCCCCCAGCTTCTGGTAGTCACTACTTTTCTGTCTCTGAATTTGCCTGTTCCAAACATTTCATAGAAATAGATTCATATAATATGTAGTCTTCTGGCGACCAGCTTCTTTCACTAGTATAATGTTTTAAACTTTGTTCATGTAGTAGCATGTATCAGAATCATTTTTTAAAAATTCCTGAATAGTATTTCATTGTGGATAAGCCACATTTTGCCCATTCTTCAGTTAGTGGACATTTGGGTTGTTTCCACTTTGGGGCTGCTAGAAAAAAAAATACTGCTATGAACATTCATGTACAAGTGTTTGTGTTAACATGTTTTTAATTCTCTTGGGTATATGCCTAGTTGTGGAATAGTTGAAACATTATAACTTATGTTTAACTTTTTAAGGAACTACTAGACTGCTTTACAAAGCAGTTGCACCATTTTATGTTCCTCTACCAGCCATGTCTGGGGGGTCCAGTTTCCCCCATCCTTGTTAACACTTGTTATTATCTGTCTTTTTGATTTTAGCCATTCTAGAGGGAGTGAAGTGGTATCTCATGGTTTTGATTTGAATTTCATAATGACTAATGATGTCAAATATCTTTTGGTGTGCTTGTTAGCCATTTGTATATCTTCTTCGGTGAAATGCCTATTCAGATCCTTTGTTTATAAATTGTGTTGTTTATTATGAAGTTTTAAGTGTTCTTTATATATTCTGGATATGTCCTTTATTAGGTAGATAATTTGCAAGTGTTTACTCTTTCTTTGGTTTTTCTTTTCCCTTTTTTGATAGTGTCCTTTGCAACACAAATGCTTATTTTGATGAAGTTCGATTTATTTTTTTCTCTTGTTGCTTGTTTTGCGTGTCATATCTAAGAAACCATTGCTTAATGTAAGATCATGTTTTCTTCTAAGAGTTTCATGGTTTTAGGTCTTACGTTTAGGTCTGTGACCTATTTTGAGTTAATTTTTGTGTATGCTGTGAGGAAGAGGTCTTACTTCATTTTTTTTTTGGTATATGATTATTTAGTTATCCCAGCATCATTTATTGAAAAAAAAAACCATTTTTTTCTCATTGAATTGTTTACACCATTGTTGAAGATCATTGATCATAAATATAAGGGCTTACTTATGGATTCTCAGTTCTATGCCATTGAGATATATATATATATATATATATATATATATTATATATATATATATATATATATGTCATATTAGTACCACACTGTCTTGATTACTGAAACTTTGTGGTAAGTTTTGAAACTGGGGAAGTGTAAGTCCTTCAGCTGTTCTTTTTCAAGAATATTTTCATTATTCTGGGTCCCTTGCATTTTCATATGAAGTTTAGGGCCAGCTGGTTAAATTCTGAAGAAAAGTGAGGAGTGCATTGAATCTGTAGGTGAATTGGGGAATGTTGCCATCTTAACACTATTAAGTCATCTGACCTATAAGCATGAGGTGTCTTTCCATTTAGATTTAAAAAATTTCAACTGTTTTCTTTTAAGGATTTCATTTTATCTACATTTTCTACTCCTAAATCATTTTGTTCTACTAAGGATCTGGTTTATAATTGAGGTGTGAGAAGAAAATGAAAGGAAGGCACTGTTAAGATACATTCTTTGTTCCAATGGAGATAGTAGACTTTGAATAGGAAATTACATCTGGATGCTTCATTGTAATGCCAAGTATGACCTACTTGAGGATTGTTAAATCCTAGGTCAGGTTCCAGCCAAGCAGCACTATAATGCCATTCTTTGGAGTACTTTAAAAACATAAATATTGTTTCTCATTCTGGGGTTGTTCAGATGCCAAGAGAGGTAAACCATTTAGCCATTTGGAGTACCTAGGTAGCTCCAGGAATTTACCCTACTTCATTTTCAGTTTTTTTAAAAAATAATAATTTTTCATTTATAGTTGGTATACAATACTATATTAGTTTCAGGTGCACAACATAGTGATTAGACATCTCTATAATTCAGTGATCACTCCAATAAATCTAGTGCCCCTCTAATGCCATATATAGTTATTACAATATTATTGGCTGTATTCCTTATGCTATACTTTCTAGCTCCATGACTATTTGTAACTATCAATTTAGACTTCTTAATCCCTCCCCCTTTTTCACAGACCTTCCCCTCACCCCCCTTCTGACCGGATAACCCTCAAAATATTCTCTGTATCTGTGAGTTTGTTTCTGTTTTTTGTTTATCTTGTTCTTTAGGTTCCACATATACATGAAATCATGGCACTCGTCTTCCTCTATCTGACTTACTCCATTTAGTATTTTACCCTCTAGGTCCTTCATGCAATATCTTTTCCCATCCCCTTACTTTTGTTCTGTGTGTGTCTTTTAATCTGAAGTGAGTCTCTTGTGGGCAGCATATGTAAAGGTCTTGTTTTCTTATCCGTTCAGCTACTCTCTCTATTGATTGGAGCACTTAATTCTTTTTCATTTGAAGTACTTATAAATAGATATGTAGTTATTGCCATTCTTTATTCATATTTTTGCTACATATTTTTTCTTCATCTTAAAGAAGTCCCTCCAACATTTCCTGTAATGCTGACTTGGTGATGATGAACTCCTTTAGCTTTTTCTTGTCTGGGAAGCTCTTTTTCTGTCCTTCAATTCTAAATAAAACTTTGCTAGATAAAGTAATCTTGGTTGTAGATCATGGGTTTTCATCACGTTGAATATTTTGTGCCAACCCTTCTGTCCTACAAAGTTTCTTTTGAGAAATCAGCTGCCAGTCTTAAGGATGCTCCCTTATAGGTAACCACTTTTCTCTTGATGTTTAAGATTCTCTTTATATTTAACCTTTGGCATTTTAATTATGTGTCTTGTGTGGGCCTCCTTAGGTTCATCTTGTTTGGGACTCTCTGAGCTTCCTGGGCTTATATGTCTATTTTCCATCATTATTTTTTCAAATAGGTTTACAACTTCTTGCTCTTCTCCTTCTGGTACCCCTATGATGAATATGTTGTTATGTCTGATGTTGTCCCAGAGGCTCCTTATGTTATCTTCATTATTTTGGATTCTTTTTTCCTGTTGCCATTCTGATTGGGTGTCCTTACTTCCCCATCCTCTATAAGGGTGATTTGATCCTCTGCTTTCTCTACTCTGTTGATTCCCTCTAATATACTCTTCATCTCAGATATTATATTCTTCATTTCTGACTGGTTTCCTTTTATAATTTCCATCTCCATTTTTATGTTTTCTATCTCTGTTAAAGTTCTCACTGAGTTCATCTACTTTTTCTCTAAGTTCATTGAGCATCCTTATAACCAGTATTTTGAACTCTGCATCTGGTACATTGCTTGTCTCCATTTTGGTGAATTCTTTTTCTGGAGTTTTGTTCTATTCTTTCAAGTGGGACATGCTTCTTTGTCTTCCATTTTATCTGCCTCCCTGTGTCTGTTTCTTTGTATTAGGTAGGGCTCCTAAGTCTCTCATCTTAGTTAGGTAGGGCTCCTAAGTCTCTCATCTTAGTAGAATGACTTTATGTGGTAGGTATGCTGGGCTGGGCAGTCCCTTGGCACAGACCTGAGAAGGGTCCAGCTGCAGACCAAGTTCATCTGTAGCCTGGGCACCTCCGGAGCCACCTGGTAAGAGTCTCCAAGCAATCCACAGATGGCTGCCACCCATGCTGGGCTTATAGGTGCCATAAGGGGTCAAGTCAAAATCTCTCTTTGAGAGATTTTATGAAAGTTTGCAGCAGGAGCCAACACAGCCTGTTTGTAGGGAACAAAATCACTGGAAGCAGCTTAGGTGGGCACATCAGCTGGGAGAGGTGGAGTCTCAGGGACTCTTCTGGGTGGAGCAACCTGTGTTATCCAGGTTGGAGGTGCCTGTCTCTGCAGGCTGGGAGAGGGAGGGCTCAACAAAGGAACAATGACTTCTGTCTGACCTTTGTCCAGGAGCCAGACTCCCCTCAGGCCCTCACCATGAAGCCTGACTGCTCAGCACCTCCCTCTATGTCCATGGCGCCTGTTGAGCAGCTGCCTGGCGCTAGAGCTCAGAGCCATCAGGTACACGTCATCGAGTAAGGCGGGGTGTGGACCCTTTAAGAGGAAGGTCTCCACTTCCTGTGGCCCTCTGTCTCACTGCTTCACAATCTCTGCTGGTTTTCAAGTCAGAGGTGGTGGGACTTCTCTTCTGGTGCCAGAACCCTGAGCTGGGAAGCCTGGTGTGTGACCAGGACCCTTTGCTCCTCGGTGGGGTAGGTGGCTCTGCAGCCAAGGTAACCCTCCTGATTCTCCTTCATTACTTGCTGTTGTGGCCGGCTGTATGGCGTCTCCACCCTGCCTACCATTGTGAGGTGACTTGTAGGACTTCTGTTCAGCCAGGCCTCTGGTGACTCTGCGTACTCTTTCCCCTGCGCTTTTGTTATAATTTTGGTGTGGTTGCTAGAGGAGGCATGTGCAGCCGTCGACGCCATCTTGAATATCTCTCCTTTAAGTTTTAAAATTTATCTTTATTTGATTTTTTTAATATGTTGAAAGTAAAAAGAGTACCAAAAGGCATATAGTGACAAGTCCTCCTCCCATCCTTTTCCTCTATCGACCCAGTCACCCTTCAGTTTTTATCTTTCTAGAATATGTTTATATAGCAAGTATGAATTACATTTTTTAATCTTATCAGGTCTTAGAGTGCATGTTAATTGAAACTTTAAAGAAATAAATTTATAGTAAGGTTTTTAAACAGAATTTTAAACTAATCAATATTTGATCAATTTGGGTATATAACTTATTAGTATAAGTGAAGACTTTCCCCATAAGTGAATTAGGAGAAAATTTTGGTCTGTCCATCAGAAAAATTTTTGTAACATGACAAGCAGGCTATTTTAAAAAATTTTTATTTTATTAGTTTCGAGTATATAGTACTTTGGTTAGACACTTATATAGTTTATAAAATGATCCTCCTAATTGCTCTTTCTCTCTGGCTCTCCACCTAGCTGTTACATTTGAATCAGGGTAGAGTACCCTCTGCATAACAGACACTGGCAAATACCCACATTGAGGGCCACTTGTCAGAACCTCTCTCTGCTTATGAAAAAGTACATAAAATGTAGGTTTGTTCTTGACTGAATGGGCAAATGCTGCACAATTCTTTGACCCAAATCCCCACTCCAGATTCAGATTTAATGTGTGGTCTATATACATATGCCTCAATCTGAATTGTTATTTTTTCCTGTGTGCATATACATTTTTCAATATAAATTAACTTATACCCACTAGGAACCTAAAAAATGTCAGGGTTTACCAAAGATGGAAGTATTGGCAAGATATGTAGCTTTAAAACATTTTCATCATGTGCACATCACTTAATATCTATTCCAATCTGTGTAATTAATTTCCTTTTCTTTTCTAAGAAGCTCTCTATTAAAGACATGGATGACTTTTCTGCTCCTATGCAAGATGTGACTGGTGATGACAAACAAGGTATGAAAATTATGAGATTTCTTCCTTAGAGGCCATTCTGCCTATGTTTCTTTATTCACTTCTCTCTCTCTCTTTTTTTCTTTTTTTTTGATTTTTCTCATTGGTTTAATTTTTAGAATCACATAATATTATTTTCTACTGTTTTTCACTTCAAATTTTTATTTCCACAAATTATATGATTTGACTAATTTCATGGATTCTAAAAAATTAAATTTGAACATCTAACATCATTTATAGCATTGTTTCTGTGAGAAAATGTATTTTGAGTTCTAAATATTTAACTTACAAAGAAAATTTTTAAAAATCCCTTTTATTTTTTTTATTAACTTTTCTTAAAATGGTCGGCTCTTACAGCATAAGAAGACAGTGTTCACTATATGAACACATTTGGATGGATTAAATAGTTCTAGTCGTTGTCCCAAAATAATAGTTCATAAAGTAACAAAAAATTGAGTGTCCAAAGCCCCCCAGTTCATTGACTCCCTTACTGCTGACCCTCAGGCTTTCTTGACACCTTACATTGGAATCAGATCATACTAATTAGGAAATGAGTGGAAGAGTTGAGAGCTTAACATTTTACGTTGGCAGGTATGATCCCCGGACCTCAGTATAAATGCGCATTTGTACACAGGTCTAATCCATGAGGAAGTTATCTCCTGGAGAGTTTCTGTCCCTGGACTTTATTCTCTGTGACTGTGGATGTGGGGCTGTGATATGGAGCCTATGAGAAGCAGTGCAGGGCAGTGCAGTGTTCCCTGTTATAGTTACCGTCAAGCAGAGATGAGTTGGCCTGGGAATGTCTAGAAGAGCTGGAGGAACACTTCCCCCACCCCCCGACTCCATACTTCTGTATAATGCTGTATAATCTACCAGGTCCATCCTCATACGTTCTCTTAGTCCTCACAAAACTACATGGAGGCCAGTAAGTTTATCATCTAAAATTTAGACATGAGTATAGACTGAAGTTCAGGCAGTATGAATCATTTGCTTAGTAAGAAAAACAGTGGGAATAAGAACCAAGATTTTCCAGATTTCAAGCTAGTATTCCTTCTCTTATCTGATAAGGACTGAAAATCAGTGGGGCTATTTCAGGTTTTATTGTCGAGGACTGCCATTGATGCAGCTCTGCACAGGAGTTAAACATGAAAAGTAAGTTTTCCATTAGGAAACAATAGTTGCACTCTATTTAAATATTTGCTCAGGAGAGGCAGATAGAACTGGATATTGTCTGTAGCAGTGTGTACTCTGATCACTCTATTAGTGGGTCTTAGCCTTGAATGCACATTGGAATCCCTGGGCCAGTTCTAAAAATACTGAAGCCTGGAATTCACTCCCAGAGAGATTCTGATGTCAATGGTCTGGATGTCAAGAATGAAAAGGGGGAAATTCGTGATACTTCCTGGTAATACTCCTAGCCATTAGAGGCACTCTTTCTGGAAAGTTGAAAATACCATTTTGTTTTCTTGGGTGAACCTGTTTCCATACTTTAGGAGGTCTTTGTTGTTTTAGTAAGTACTATAGCACCTTATAGAAATTTGTAACACCATTTTCATAGAAATTACTAGGGATTCTTTGTTTTTAATGTAATGTGCCACATAAATGAAATATTACAGTTTTCTTTTTCTTTCCCCCTCCTTTCTTTTCTGTTCTTTAAAAAAAACAAAAAACACTGCTAGCTTTGACAAATACTACGGATGAAGCCTTACCAAAGGACATATCTGAAGATCCAGGTAGGAGAAAACCATTTTAATATATTTTTATGTAATTATTTCTAATTCAAAAAACAGTATCAGTGAGTAGAAGACTGGTGCATGTGTGATAGTATGTGTGTTTCTCTAAATATTTGTCTTGTCTTTTATTACAAGGCAGCCTTTTTGCTTTTTGTTTTTACTCCTCTGTTTTCAGGTATGGGTAGAGTGTGATATTTTTTTAAGTTCTGAATTTAGGTTTCACTGAAAGCATCGCCCAGTTTGAATTTTGAGTCACATTGTTAATAAGTGTAAAATTGAGAAGGCTTGGGGTTGAGAAGATTTCAACAAGCCACTGTGGTTTTTATGTAAAGAGTTGATGGGGTAGATGAGTTGGAGGCCCACAGTTGAAATTTTCCATTTACAAAGCAAAAATCTCAAATATTTTCATTATACTTCACCACCAGGAAGGCAAGTAAATGTTCTTATACATGGAGTGGATTCCAAGTAGAAAAATAAAATTTGTGTTTGCTCAGGTTCTTGGAGAGTTGGAACTGTGTCTGTGAACTGTGGAGCTGGCTGGGTCTGTGTTCCTAGCTCTTTGGATGGACCCATCATTGAATCACGATGAACCTAGTTAAAAACAAACTGGCTAGGAAAGGTGTCACTATTTGGAGCTCTGGTCATGATGACATGAAAGAAGTCGCTGCTTTCTTTTTTCTCTCTCAATATTTAATACATAAATCATGATGTTTGTTTTGGTTAGCTAGCTATTATCCCAGGCTTATTTGTGTAAAGTTGGAACAAAGGAATCAATATAATATCAAGGCTTATGCTATAGTATAATATTTCCCAAACACCAAGTTCATTCAGGGTGTAAAAGAGGGGTAGAGAGAAGGAGAGGGTGGAGGAAGGGGAAAGGAGGCATATATATGAATCATGCAGTGATGGAGTCTAGGAATCTGTATTTTTAGAGCCCCCCCCACCCCCAGGTGATTCTGGTGCACAGCCTACTTTGGTAACCACTACCTCTAGAAGGCGATATTAAATGGAAAAATTAAGATTATAGATCAGCCATGACTCCAAAAGTGGTAGGAATTCTCCAGCCTAGTTTTGGCTTTTGAAACTTATTAGGGTTCCTCCATCATAGAGGGAAATGCTCTATTTGGATAGAAGAAATGCCTAAGGTAGGTTCTTTCCAGCTCTAATTTCCGGAGCTAAAGTGATTGCCTCCCGTTTTTTGGAAACTTCATGTTATATTAGTAAAACCTAGTTAAATTTAGAGAGTTGAACTGATGCTTCTACAGGCTTTGAGGCTAATAAGGGTTCTTGTTTTTCCCATGAGCATCACATGTTATCTGGGGACATGTGCTTTATACGTCATTGCTAACACTCCTTCATTGAGAAGGGCATGGTGTCACCAGACAAAACCTTCAGGTGTGCCACAGTGCATGAGGTGCATCTGGATTTGTTTCACATTCTGCCTGGGAGCATGTGATGTGGTTCCTGATTGCCCCTTTCTGGAGTAGATAAGAGGGAATCCTTCAGCTGAAAACATTTAACGTCCCCTTTCCTGGGGCATGTTTGGATTCCTAGTGTGAGACACTGGAGTTTCAAGGTGCTGATTTCTAATTCTGGATGGCTGTCTGGGCTGTGTGGACAGTTCATCTCAGTTGAGTTGCTGCCTTGTAGAGAATTAAACTTCAAACTTGCCCTCTTACACAATTTCTGTTTCCTGGAAAGAAGACATGCCTGCAGTATTCTAGAAAGTTGGCATTCTTCTTCCCTCTTCCCAGCTAAATGAGAAGCGGTGATCTGTCGGCTTCTGCCTGGATTGCAGCGCAACGTGCCTTGCCAGTTTTGCAGATACTAGTATGCACCAAATGCTGAGCTTGACTTTCAGGGGCTCGGAGGCTGATGGAAGACTTAACTTGAATATGTTCTCCAGCTTTTTCTGATCTGAAACCTGTGGAGACTTACCAAGACCTGCCTGGGATATGTTTTTGCAGGTGCAAAGAGAAGCATCTCCATGCTCTGCTCTTCCACAGTGGTGGTAATAATAATGAATGATAATGTAATAGTAATGGTGGTGAAGATGATGATGTGGTGGGTTACAGATGGAGTGAGGCTTTGTTATCAGGGAATGGGAGTATTCCTCATTTTATATTTTTCCATATGCCCTCACCCCTTTAATTGCTGAAAGTATACATATTAGTGGAGTCTAATAGATTTCTTAGCTAACATCACATTCCAGCCTAGTTCAACAGAGCACATTGCACAATGGCGATCTTTTTCTTGATGTCTGTAGGTCATGCTGAGGGTATGAGGCCTGTTCACCCTCACACTGTAGTCTTCAGACTGCTGTTGCTGATTCTAGCAGCTGCCCCAATTGCCAGCTATCACCCCCATGGTCTTACTGGGTAGAGCAGTTCTCACCTTCTGTAACCTCCTCCCACCTGCACCTCCTTTGCTGTCCTAGAAGGAGCTAAATTTAGAAACTAGATTTCTAAGCTTGAAAAATTAGCACTCTACAAGAGCAATATTTTGCAATTATAAAATACTTTTAGTTTTCAAAGTATTTTCACTTTCTTATCTCTCCTGTGAGGAATGGGTCACATTTTTATTTTCTTTATTCTGTAGCTGAGGAAACCAAGGTTTGGAAAAGGTAACAGCTAGTCGGTGCCATGGCCAGGAGGAGCACCTAGGCCTCAGGTGTCCTGGCCTGGTCTCCACTGCTCATTTGTACCCCCTCACCCCATTTATCTGTCTATCTCTCACCAGCAGAGTTCACTCAGCCTTCCACACCCATTCCTACCCCAGAAAAAGACAAAGATAATGGCAGTGCACAAAGGAATTAACGGTCCCCAGGGTCTGGTTTGGGAAACAGTATTTTAATATGGCTGAGACTTCCCCTACCTACATACTTCTGAAAAGCAGTGGGGCCTGAGGGAGAAGAGGGACACGGGGCTGTGAGCAGCCTGCTCAGAGGGTGGCCCCCAACTCTGTGGTGAGTCTGGTCACACCATCCACTCAGCCCCAACACAGCCTTCTTGGCTGGAGGAGAGGCCCTCCTTAGGCCACTCTCCTTTGCTGCCTGGGGTTTGTAGGATGGAGAGGTGGTTTTCCATGATACTGGGCAAGACGGGGCTCAGAGTCTTCGGGCTGCTCATGTTTTTCAGGACTCTGGCAGCGTTTCAGTGGTTTGAGTTGAAAGATGCCTGTGTTCTCACTAGAAGCCAAAATGCTTAGGTTGGGAGAAATGCTGCTTTTCTGCAGCTGACCCTGTGGAAGGGAATGTAAATTGCTAGTTTGCTTTGTGCCTCGTTAGCACTTCAGCTCCGCTTTCCGCCCTGCTTATCTAACCCAAGGATTTTAATGATCATCGTAAATCCAGGCTGCTTCATAGCTAGGAGGGTTTTATCTTTGGAGTTACGCAAAAGAGGAGGGGATGATGCAGTGGAGACATTTTCTTTCTGGAAGGATTTGAGCAAACGGTATAAAAACTATATTCTCCTTGTTCCTAGTTAGCAGCTCTTTTTCTATGAATTCTTATGACATTTTATGATGAAAAATTTGCAGTGTTTGCAAGAGCTCAGCATAGCTAGTGGTTTCCAAAGTTGTCTTCCATAGCAGATAGAAAACAAAAAGAGGGTTAATGTTTTTGTAAATGTTTCTAATTACTCTCAATAAGTTGTGATGGGAAAGCAGACTTCATGGGTGTTGATAGTGAGCAAGTTAATGGTTGAAGTTTGATAAGGAAAAGTCATATGGTTGACAAAATATTTTAATGATTTCACTACATAATATTTTCTGTACGATTTGGTCACAGAGACATGAGACAAGAATATTTTCTTTCAGGAATAGCTCATTGCAACTTACCCATGGGAGCTTTGATTTCTTGTGGTCATGCTGCTCTGGTAGTGTATTTTAAGAAAACCTTAATATATGTAGCCTGATAGATTTCTTCCAAGCCTTCAGGGGGAGACTCGTTCAAAATCTATTACTAGGCTATCATGATAGACGAATAAATCCTCAAATCTGAACCCATCATTATATAAATATATAGCCCCTTGAAAGCGTTGTCTTTTAGACTGGAATGTCTTCATTAATCAACTTCTATTTGAGAATGGCTTCTTAGTGTTCTGATGAAAGGGAAATATGTTGGTTTCCTTTCCTTTTAATTGTGCCTTTTAGCTTTTAGAAAGAAAATCACAATATCATGAAACTGTGGAAGTGGTCGAGTTATCCACATGGACACCTGTACATCATGTTGACCTGTTGATGTGTTCTGTACTAGGCCAGGTGCTGCATATAAACCTGTTTAATTGCAGAAATGAAACCCAAGCAAACAACAACTAATCTTTGTTTCAGCCACTCCTAAGGATTCCAACAGTCTCAAAGCAAGACCAAGATCCAGGTAGTGTTTGTTTAATTTCTGCTTTAATGCCCTTTGTGTCCTGTCCTCGGACCAAAAATAAGCCCACCCTTAACTCAAAGCCCAACCCACAATCTCTTTTTCCTTTAGATTTGAAGCTTAGAATGTGGGTAAGTTCACGCGTCACGAGGGGCCTAACTGGAGCATGCAGTGCTGCTGGGAGAGTCTTAGTTTCTGTGTTTATCAGTGCTGGAAGATGGTGGCTGCTGCTCTTATCTCCTGACATGAAGTGGCTTGTGTGATATGCTACAGTTGTTGCAAGGTGATACAGAATAGGGGGAAGTAGCTTTGGAAAGAAAGGGATATAGTTAAAAGGTAACTAACACTGAAATTTACTGTCATGACAAGGTGAACACTCAAAAGTAAGTCTAGTGTAAAATCTAGAGTAAGGAAAGAAAATGCTTATGGTGATTTCAATGAGCTACGAAGCTTCAGGTAAGCAGTTCCATCCTATCTTAGAGCCTCTTCTTGGCCTCACAGTTTTTAAATCAGTAGAGACCAGCAGAAGAGGGAGAGTCATTGAGGTAGGAGGGAGGAGTGAGGGGAAATACAGAAACGCTAATAGAACATCGAAGAAGGAAGGCGATATTGGGGCCACTCTTCACCAATAGACTGCAGTGTAGCAGAGGGCACTGTGTCTTTTTCAACTTTTGCTTTGGCTCTTAATGACGTTTTTTCCTCCCTTGACTACTAGATGCGTTTCTGAACAAGTGAATTTAAATCTGATAACATATCATATGCTTGAAATACTGACATTTAAAGGAAATCTTATCTCCTTGTAAATCAGTTACCCCTTAGTTTATCTTTTATGTCTGGATTTTCCAAATCAGGGTTTTGTTTCCTTGTTCATAGAAGGTACAGATGGCTGCATTAATATTTTAAAAAACAGTAGATACAGTAATTCATTTTGGTAGGAAAAAAAGGTACAGTCATTATTTCTGTCTATGGTTGTCACATTTTCTCATCCTTTTTAAAAAAAGGATGAATGAATCTTTTACAAATTAGTCTGTACTGGCTTGAGGATGTAGGAATAGGGACATTTATCTGCCTTATATAGTAGGAAAAAAACCTTTGAATTTCAGTAATCTACTTATGTGTACTCTGTTAACTGTAAATTGAACCTCACAGTTTTTCACTTCTGCTGACTTCCTGTTTCCCAAAACGAATGAAATGACAAAATCTCAGTCACATATTCTATTATTAATATCACTAGCTAAATTATGTATATTATTCTTTTAGGGATTGGTCTCCTAGCCTAATTTGGATGTTTTTATTTTCACTACTCCCAAGTGGGTCTTTACTGAGATCAAGAGAATCAAATCATTTTTATTCTCCTTTTTAGAATAATAAAGCTTTGTAGAAATGTTAGGGAAAGAGGGAAAATTACCATTCTAACACTACCACATTCATAATTTTGTTAATTCCCTGCACATTTATATTTTAATTGGGTGCAGTCCATAGTTTTGCAATATCACTTATTTGATATTCAGTTAATTTTCCATATGAAAATATAAATACACAGGTTATATATGGAAATAAAATGGAATGAGCTATGTGGTATGGGATAGTGTGTGTAACTCAATGTGTGTGTGTGTATATATATGCATACATATTAACATACATATACATTATTGTCTTTCATGAATAACAATTTCACTAAAGCTGTGTTTGGCATAGAAAGTTTTTAAATTTCTAGCCAGGGCCTCTAATTTCCTTTTTCTTCTTTTTTTATCAAGAGTTCCCATTTGAAAACTTCCTTGTCCTTTCACATCTAACCCCTTTCTTTCTGGTTGAAAGTACGCAAGCATTTCTTCCTGCTGGTTCCTGCATGCCTTTGCTTGTCTGTCTTGCCAGTTATGCTTCAGAGACCACCCCAGAGCATGTCACATGCCTCTATGGTGGCTTTACTAAAGATTACAACCTTGCATGACAAAACTCTCGACTACTACCAAGAGACCTTGAGGAACTTATTCAGGAAAATGAAAGCTCACTGTGTCAAAACGAGCATTACCAAGAACTGAAGTTGCTTAATAGACATGGATAGGTTCTAATTTCATAAGTGCCACTCTGATAGCTAAATACTAAGAACAGTTTTCTGAGGTTAATTTGTCTCTCAGACACACCTCTGACTCGGAGTTCATTTTCTTCTTTGACATGAACTTTGCTGAGAAGTTGAATAGAACAGACGTATACATCCACTTCTTAGAAAATCATATTGGGAACTTGTCCACAAACCTATTCCTAAGTAATAGACTAATATACTGAGTTGAATTAACTTAGAAAATAAGTAGTCTCTAATAAATAGTCTAGCAAATCAAACCACCAAAAGATTTCTTATAGCAGTATCAGAACATTTTAAAAATGGAATTTAGAAACAGAGTAGAGTTTGAATCAAACCTACGTTACTTTCTAGCCACGTTACCTTTAGCAAGTTATTCATTTTTCTTTATGTCATTATTGGAATTACACTCTCAGAAGTTGCCTAAGTAGTTACTGCCTTGTAAACAAGATTGAGAAGGAGGTTAAGAGAGGCTTTTGGCTTTGAAAATCTCCCCAGATCTCTATTTCTCATGGTAGGACAACATAGACCCCTCAGCCTGGTTGATGAGTATTTTCCTTTCTTGAATTTCATTTGATTCTTACTCTCAGCTTTCTGTCCCAACTTCATATGTACCTGTCATCACATTTGCATGTAAACAGGAGAAAAGTTCTGCATTCAGTTAATACCAGGAAGCCCTTCTATTAAAACATGCAGCTACCTAAGTGGAAGGGTTTACATGCTGTTCTTATTAACAGTTCCTCTAGAAATGGGTTTGAATTTACAGAAAGCTTTTCCTTTTGGATAAATGTAGGTCTGACATAGAATAAGAGCAAAGAAGTTAAAAAATATTCCACTTCACGTTTGTAGATAGGGACGTCCAGGGTACAGTAGAGTCCATGGTTGCTTTGGGAGCTTGTCAGTCCTTTGTAGTCACTGTGACTTTTGTGGCTATTTTCCAATTAAGGACAACTTCAGCAAGTAAAGCTTTGTTGTCTCCCTTCTGACCTTACCTTATTTTGCTGCAGATCTTACTCTAGCACCTCCATAGAAGAGGCCATGAAAAGGGGCGAGGACCCTCCCACCCCGCCACCGCGGCCACAGAAAACCCATTCCAGAGCCTCCTCCTTGGATCTGAATAAAGTCTTCCAGCCCAGTGTGCCAGGTGAAGTCCCCTCTGCACCCCAGTCCTTCCCTTTCCTGATGGAGTCACTGATGGGTGTCTGCCACGGAGGCCTTTGTGAGCTCAGGGAATGAGCAGGCCTGGCTGTTTCCCATCCCAGGAGGGTCTGAACACTGCTGTGGGATTCTTGGGTGGGAAAGCAGTTCTAGGCAGATAGATAGCACATGTGTCTGGAGCCTTGCCCACACTTCCTCTGCATCAAGAATTATGAAATTGTACCAAGAGGATAAAAGTGCTTCAACGCCAGACAGCCCCACTGAGTGTGTGGCTGGGGTCTTGTTCTCTGCATTGTGGTAATTTGTATACAAGCTTGCTATCTGTCATTTCCTTAGATAGTTCTGGGGTTCTTTTGTGAAAGATCTGGGTGATAGGTGTCTGGCCAGAATCTTCTCCTGCATTTTATCCTTGTGGTGAAGGTCATGTTTCCTGCGGGGTTTAACGCTAACGGGGCTCTACTGTCTAAATCTTTTGGTGTGGGGTCTAGAGCAAGGGTTCCTTCAGGTGGGCTGCTCTGTGGCTTCTGGGTCTGGGACTTTCTTGATCCAGGTGCTGCAGAGCTGGGTTGGGAGGCAGGAGTGAGGAGTTTGGTAGGGTGTTGTAGCGGCCTGTCAGCTCCCCTGGCTCCCTGTGAAGTGGGGGACGTCCACCTAGGGAAGATGAGAACCATGCCTTGCTTTAGTGAAGGTGCTAGGATACAGCGCCATCCCGAGTGTTCTTTTGGGAGCAGCAAGGACCTTTCCACTGACTAATGTAGGCAAGCTATAAATACAATGATTTCCTGGAACTTTTTCTATATCTATGTGCATTTTAAATCAAGCCAACCTCAGATGCTAGTGATTTGCAGATTATTATCTTTTCTACTAAAGCAAGAAAAGTCTCTGGCTCACACATTAGTATGACCTCTCTGTCCCGGCAGAGCTCAGCATGTTTTATTTGTTCTAATAAAGTACTCTCTTCACAGTAAAGTTATAGAATGTTTTTATAATATGCTAGAATCTGGAGCTCTCTATGAAATTTGATTCTCTGCCATGATTCATCAGATAAAAATTTGCCTTGAATTTCCCCCCATACTTTGATCCAAATTCTGGTATAATTTTATAGTAACTGGTATTTGAGGTGGGAGTAGCCATGGACAATGATGCTCTAAAAATTTCACATAGCTGGTGGATTATGACATAGAAGATTTTCTATGGATACAAGAAGATTAAAACAATCTGGGCAGCTCTTTCAATTACCTTTTTCTTGCAAGGATAGAGGCTAAAAATGTGCAAACATCTCTCAGGCTCTGTAAGCCCACAAGGAGTGTCAGCTGGGTTGGAGAACGGATGGGCTGTGGCTTTTATGACATTGCATCATAGAGCGGAAGAGACAAGACTGGACTCAGAGTCTAGCTCAGCTGGCTTAATCTTTCTGCATCTCAGATTCCTAATCTGTAAAATAGGGCCAATACTCCATGGAGTTGTAGGGTTTTGTTGAGATAATAAACAATACAGATAGCACCATGTTTGGCTCATAGCCACTCATTCCCACAGAAGACTGATGAGGGAAGGGAGTCTGAGGATAAAGCCTCTTGACTCCCTTGACCCCAGCGGGAACAGTTCTGTGATTTCGTTACCCACTGTTCCTCAGAGGGTTTGCAGTGAGACCGAGCCCCAGTCGCTTGCTGTAGTAATCCATCCATTAACACCTTTTTCTTGGCTTTCTTCCCTCCTTCCCTGCCTCACTTTCCCCACAGCCAACTAAAATACCTGTTCCAAAGTCCCTGTCTTCGGGGCTGCATTTGAGAGAATCAGAATTAAGAAAGCTTTTTACATCTCCAGTGTTGATGTGACTGAAAGAGGAAAACATTTTAATTTGATAAAGGCCAAAGGACAGCTAGACAGGTGACATTTATTCATAGTCTATCTCTACTGTCTCTGTGTGTTTACACAAATGACATTTTAATCAGCAGTTGAGATTGATCACATAAGAACAGTATTTTTGCAGTACGAAAGCAGGTGGTACCTTTGCATCTATTTAGTTTGCTTCCATGTTGGTTAATTCTCATAGGAAAGTACAAGGGTCTGTGTAAATTATGTAGTCGTAGTGCATTGCATTTCACTAGAAATGACTTACTGAAGTTCTGACAAACTAGGAAAGCATGAAGTAGACTGTAAACCTATCAGAATAGTGCACCCATTGAGAACCACGATGCCCATGTTATAACCCCTCAGCTTCACTTGTCTTTATGTGTCACTTTGATAAACTGGGTCACACTATGCTTGCCGTCCTGTGTCCCGAACCTGTGTCCCGAGGGTCACAGTTACCTGTCTTTCATAATAGAGAGCTGCATCGTTTCATTTGATGCCCCTGTGATACGGAAGCACTGGAATTGACGGTGCATTGATGGAGAGTCTTCTCTGGCCTGGTCTCCCTGTCCTCATCTTTTCCCTACACTTTGCTCTCACCTCACACATTACCCCCCGGTGCGTGCTCTCCTTGCTTTATTCTCATCGAGCCCCTTGTAAGCCTCTTTCCCACTTTCACGCTCCTTGCACTCCTCTATTCAGGCTCTTGCTCCCTGTCTTTCCTCCCCCTCCCCTTCCCTCTGTTTCTTTCTCTTCTCTTCTCCCTCTTCCTCCCCCTTTCACTGGTGTGAGCCTCTGTTTTCCAGGATTCCCAACCAACCCCACTTTGCCCTCGTGACATAAACAAGGCAGTGGTTTTCAAGGACTTTGCTTCCTCATCTATTTATTTCTCTTGGGTGGAGTTCTGCAAGTTGGAGTTGCTGAGGCAAAGGCCATAGACCCTTGAAGTACAGATATGTGTCGCTAAACTGTGCTGTAGAAAACCTGCACCTATCAGCGCACCGCACACTAACACTGTCTGACTGTTTCCTCACACCCTTGCCAACACTGGTTAATATTAATCTTTTTAATTGTTATCACTCTGATAAGGCAAATGTTTGCATTTCCTTCATTCCTAGTGAGACCGAACATCTTGTCATATTATTATTGGCCATTCATATTCTTTTTGTAAGTTGCCTGCTCAGAAGGCTCACTCATTTTCTGGCACTACATCTTTTTCGCCTAACCGCAGGGGCCACTTGTCTCCTCTTCACTTTTCTGATGAGGTTCTGGACCAGCCTTCTCTGAAGCACTTGATAATGTGAGGGCGGCCATGGGGGAAGCTAACTTAACCTGCTGCTTCACCGGGGTCTGTGTCCTTCCAGCCCACAGTATGCCATCTTTCTGCCAACTTTATCACTTTACACAAACTCTACTTGGGCAACTGTGTTCATAACAATAGAAGAGTAAGGCAAGGTAAGAAAAGACAGATAGAGAATGTACAGTGAAACAAGATGTGGACCTGAGTGGAAAGGAAAGATGAAATGAAGCTAATGTTTCAATGAGAATCACAAGATTTTGATAAAGTGAGTGAAGCTGAATTGCTGAGCCAGAGTGGCCTACGGTGCAGTTACAGTGTGGAGAAGAAACAGGATGGAGAGAAGATGCAAAGAGGCAAGAATGAAAGAGGGAAGCGAAGGAAAAGATGAGATGGTTGTTACAGAAATGGCGCTGTTTATACAGAAGGAGAAGCAAATAGGATGAGAGACCATAGAGACAAAGGGAGGTGAGCCCGCAGACTTGGTGCAGACTTGTGTAAGATTTAAGGGAATAGTTTACAAGTGGGTGCCGCTAATGCCTTCAAGTTTATGAAGATAGGTAACATGCTATGGAGAGGAATAACAAAGGGCTGGTTTAGAATGTAAATCTATAAAAATAAACAGGGTCTACTTTGACAGTGTTGTGTAACTGGCTTTAACTTTGGTATCTGTAAAGAGAGCGTGAGCATATATGATTTACAGGAGTCTATATAGATAGGTAGTGGGATTTTACATAAAGCACGTGTTTTCCTAAGGAGAAGTTGATATATGATCACAGCATGTAAAAGGGAGATCACCTTTGTAATAGTGGGTCCAGGTCATGGATCCATCCTCTCTCTGTCCCACACAACTACTGTGTTTCAGAGAAAACAAAAAAGTGCAAAATAGTCTGTCAGTAATGATGTAAGCACACAAAATCTAGACACAGGGAAACCAGGACTTGATATTTAGATTGAATAACTCTGTAATTTTAGCCACGAAACATTTTATTACTGAAATTTCTGTAAGAAAAATTTCCCTGTGACAGCAATACTTTTTTTCCACGTTTTTTAAAATTAAGACTTTGTTTTTAAGATCATTTTTAGGTTCATAGTATAATTTAGGGAAGGTATAGAGTTTCCATATACTTGTCACCCCACACCTGCACAGCCTCCCTCACGATCAACATCCCCCACTACAGTAGCACAGTTGTTAAGATTGATGAACCTGCATTGACACGATCGCTCCAAGTCCATAGTTTACATTAGGGTTCAATCTTGGTGTTAAATATTCTGTGGGTTTGGGCAAATGTATAATGATGTCTATCCATCAATATGATATCATACAGAGTATTTTCACTGCCCTAGAAATCCTCTGTACTCCACTGCTATGTTTCATTTCTCCCCTTACCCCCATGTAACCAGTGATCTTTTTATTGTTTCCATAGTTTTGCCTTTTCCAGAATGTCACATAGTAGTTGGAATCCTGCAGTAGGTAGCCTTTTCAGATGGGCTTCTTTCATTTAGTCATATGCATTTAAGTTTCCTCCATGTCTTTTCATGGCTTGATAACTCATTTCTTTTCAGTACTGAATAATATTCCACTGTGTAGATGTACTATAGTTTATTCACCTGCTGACACATATCTTGGTTGTTTCCAAGTTTTGGCAAGGATGTGGAGGACCATAGCTCTCATCTCTTGCTGGTTGAAATGCAAAATGGTACAGCCACTTTGAAAAACAATTTCTTACAAAAGTGAACATACTCTTACCATGTGATAGAAAAACGTTGCTTCTTCATATTTACCCAATAAAGCTGAAAACTTATGTCCACACAAAAACATACACGTGGATATTTATAGCAGTTTTGTTCTTAATTGCCAAAACTTGGAAGGCAATGCTTTTTTTGCCTAACCTTCTCTTCCCCATGAAACTATTATTTTCATTAGGTAAGTTTTTTTTTTTCATGAAATGGATTTTCTTTTCTATTCCACTGTGTGGGGTGGGAATTCCCTTCCTTCCACTCTTGACACTGACCCACCCCTTCCAAAGTCATGCCTAAGCTTTGCAGTTCAAAGTTTGCAGTTCATGGTGATGGTCAACCGCCTCGGTGCTACCTCTGCTGCAGTAGCCCTGTTTCAGTCATTGAGCATACACTTGGCAGAGGAGGCAGACATTAGGTGGAGGAGACATAGCCATCCTTTTAAGCTTCAGACCAGGAACCTTCACCACTTCCACTCAAATCTAACTGGGGAAACCTAATATCATGGATATAGCCAGCTGCCAGGCAGCTGAGAAATGTAGTCCCTGGCAGGGCAGCCATTTCCCAATGACACCCCTGTTACTGTAAATGAGAATGGATGTCGATGAACAGCTTTTTCCATCATACCCCATATGGCCAAATATATTGAGATCCACCTGTTAAAACCATTGTAATGGCTGAACAAAACACATCCATGGATAGTATCTGCCGACGAACAGCTTATGTCTGATCTCTGCTTTAGATATATTGATAATAGCTCATTCTGTGGTTAAGAAATTATTGGACATCCATCGATATCACAGAATCTTATGAAACCATTAAAATGAATAAGGTATTTGTACTAAGTGGAGAGCTATGTAAGATAGTAAGTGAAAATTAAGTGAAAACGGCATGCTGTAGAATATGTTTGTTCTTAAATGTATATACAGTTTCTGGAAGGGTACTTAAAGTGGTTGCCTCTGGGGAAGAGATTGGGATGGCTGGGGAAAGCAGTAAGAGAAAAACTTATTTTTCATTGATTACCATTTGTATTTTTTAAACTTTGCCTCGTGTATAGGTATTACATATTCCAAAAAACTTTACTTTTTCCTTTATAGCTGCGATGACCAGGTGATACCTGAGAGTACCAGAGTTGTTCTTCCTAGCACAGTTTACCTGTCTTAAACTTGCCTACCATTCTTTTTCTAGGGTTTCTTTATAACCAGTCTGCTGCCACCTCCTGGAATGTAACTGAAATGACAAAACATTCCAGAGCATGCTTGAAGGCTCTGATATGTTCTTCAGAGTCCTCTTTAGTGCCCCTGCAACACTGAGGAATCGTTTTGGAGGACTTCCCAAACCTCCATTGTGAGATGTACAGATGGGCAAAGTATTGTAATAAGGGCTCTGTCTTAATTTAGAAGGGGGGTGTGTTTATTGAGTGGTGAGCTGAGAAGAACCTGTCTTGGGTTTTCTACAAATGAATATTTCTTTCTACAATTAGAGAAAAGATAAACCCTTTGAATAAGAGATGTTTTCAAGACCAAACTTACCTTTCATGTTCTGTAAAGAATGAATTTGGCCACACAGATGGCTTCGACCATATAGATTTTCCATATTGTATCATTCCTGTGACAGATACTTGTTCCCTTTTAAAATCTAGTAGGATTGAAAAACCTAGCAGGCATGTGGGATTCCTGCACGATCCCCAAACTATTGGGTCTGCAGTACACAGCCAGCCAAGGGTTCAGTATGGTAGTCTGGTCAGTTTTTTTAAATGAAACCTTTATTGAGATGTGCTACACATACTAGAAAATCCGTCTTTTAAAGAGACTTTAGTATATTCATAATGTTGTATAACCACTAGCATTATACAGCTTCAGAACATTTTCATCACCACCCCCAAACCCTATATCCGTTAGCAGTCAATCTCCATTCCCCTTTCCTCCCCCACCCCTGGCCACTGGCAGCCACTAACCTTCATTTCTATGAATTGGCTGGTTGTGGATATTCAGTATCAGTGGAATCATATAATATGTGGCCTCTTGTAACTGGCTTTTTTTCACTTAGCATAATATTTGCAAGGTTTATCTAGGTTATAGCATGTGTCAGTACTTCATTCCTTTTATAGATGAGTAATATTCCACTGTGTTGACATGGTACGTTTTATTTATCCATTTATCAGTTGATGGACATTTCAGTTGTTTCTTCTTTTCTACTATAATGAATAATGCTTCCGGGAACATTTATGTACAAGTGTTTGTGCAAACTTGTTTTCCTTTCTCTTAGGTATATACATGGGAGTGGAATTTCTGGGTCATATGGTAGCTCAATGTTGAACATTTTGGGGAACAGCTGAACTATTTTCCAAAGCAGTTGCACCAATTTGCCATCTCACTAGCAATATATGAAGAGTTCAATTTTTTTATATCCGTGAAACACTTGTTATTGCCCTTTTTAAAATTTTAGCCATTTTAGTAGGTATAAAGTGATATTTTAGCATGGTTTTGATTTGCATTTTCTAATGACTTCTGATGTAGAATATCTTTACATGTGCTTATCGGCCATATTTATGTCATCTTTGGAGAAATGTCCATTCAAAATCTTTGGCCATTCTTAAATTGGGGTATTTGTCTTTTTATTGTTGAATTGTAAGATTGTATTATGTATTCTGGATACAAGTCTCTTTGCAGATAAATGATTTACAGATATTTTCTCTCATTTAGTGGGTCGTCCTTTCAACCTTTTCAGTGGTGTTCTTTGAGGTGAAAAACTTTTTAATTTTGCTGAAGTCCGGGTTATCCGTTTTGGCTGCCACGACAGTCATCAGTCTTTGAAGTGCCAAGAAGTGCCTTCTAGTTTTCTAGACCCGAATCCTTGTTTTTGGGCCTGACCTTGTTTGTGGTAGAGTCTATTGTTAGAAATAACACTCAGAATTCATAGTGACGGAGCATTGAGATTTCCCTCGAGCATCTCAGTAGTTGATAAAAGGTGTTGGCTGCAGTGTAGTGTTACTTTGTTGTGAGATTTCAAGTCTAAAAGTTCATTTAAGCATGACGAAGTATATTTGGGCTGCTGGGCTGGATGAACATTTTCAGAGGTAAAAAAATACAGTCCAGTTATTTCCAGGCTTGTCTGTGCCAGTATTCAGCATGCTCATCTACATTTCTGTCAGCCTTTGGAAGGTGTGGTTGCAGTGTGCTGTCCTTGGCTTCTTTTTGCCTTTTCCTGTTTCTTTACTTATAGAGTTTCACTCTCAATAAGTTCTGTGAAAGTGTGCTAGCACAGTGCTGTGCTTTGCGCCTGTGGAGGTCAAAAGCCTGGAGTTTTCCAAAGGCCGCCAAGGCGGGGGTGCAGTCCTGCTGTTGGGCAGTATGCATTCTCTTTATACCCACCCTCCAGTTTCACAGCTGACACTGGCTTGCTGAGTCTTCTGACAAGGGCATGTGGGGAGGAACAAGACTAGAATCTCTGGAGGATGTAGTGGGAAATGTTAGGATAACATTTATTTTTAAAATGCTTAGCAAACTCATTTGAATAATAGACAAATAATTTCTTGCATGTAAAATTCTGATATTACAGGTCTGTCCCTTAAACTCATCCCCACTAAGCCCAGTCCTCCCAGGGAATGTATTCCTAAGACATTTTCTAGTGCATTTATGAATGGATATGAGTACCTGTGACATCAATTTTGTATTTTTTAATCTTTAAAATAACTGACATCACATTGTATTGGTTTCTTTCATGCTTTTTCATAATATATTATTTCTTGGAGCTATGTCCATGTCAGCACTAATAATTTTGTAATTCTTTTATATATGTTTTATACACTGGCTACTCTGTTAAAAACTGTATTATGGAAAGTTTCAAATGTATGTAAAAGACAAACCTCATCCCCAGATTATTTTGAAGCAAATTCTGGATATTTTATAATTTCATATACAGATACTTTATATGTATCTCTAACAGATAAGATCTTTAAAAAAGTTGACTGCTAAAAAAATACCTAACTACTAAACTTTTATCATATGTAACAAAATTAACAATAGCCCCTTAATATTATCTAATACTTAGCCAGTGTTCAGATTCCCTGAATTGTCTCAAGTATGTCTTTTTATAGTGGCTTGTTCAAGTCAGACTCCAAACAAAGGGTACATGTACATTGTGTTTGTTTTGACATCCATTAAGTCTCTCTCAACCGATAGGGTCCTCCTTCAATCCCCACCTCTAATATTCATTCATCTATTCTTTTGTAAAAAAATCATCTACCCTGTAGACATTTCTACATTCTGTGTTTGGCTGGTTTTCTCTTCTTCCATCTCCTGTATTTCTCATTACCTGGTCGGTAGATTTAGGCTTGATTAGAATCAGATTCTATTTTGGCAAGAATACTTCTTAGTGATGCTGTGTATTTCCTCCCGCATCACATTAGGAGGTCCCTGATGTCTACTGCCACTATTTTTGTGATGTTTGCTTGATCAATGGGTCCATGTAGTACTAGCCTTATTCATCCATTATGATAAAGATTCCCAGCAGCCTTTCAGCTAATGGTTTTGTCAGGTATTGATCAGTGCCTACTTCCAGAAGTGTGTTAGTAAATGTTTAACAACTGGCCATTTGCCAATTTTTCTGGTATAAACAGTCCTGCCATGGCCAATTTCACTCTTACTGATGTGTCACTGAATATGCGGTTGGAACAGATGTGCACAGTTGGCTCTCACAAGCTGGTTTGAACTGTTTCCAGCAAACCACTGTTTAGATCCATTACTTTATTCATAGTTGCAAAATAGTAATACTCTTATTACTTTTACCTTTATTAATTTGGATCATAGTTTATTTAACCATTTTCTTATTGTTGGACTATTATTTATGATTGTTATAAAACTTGTGAGTTGAAGAATACCATAAAACAATCTAATTCTCAGTACATTGCTAAGTTCCTTATGTACATTTGTGTTTACAGAATCATATGAAAATTGAAACAGACTTCAGTAACAATGGCCAGGAAAAGTGTTTTATTCATTTAACCAATATTTACTGAGCTCTTACCGTGTGCTGGGTACTAACGAGAATTTTAAGAGGAATATGGATGTGGCCTCGCATTGTGCCAATCAGTATTACAGTTACACGTGAGAATGGTGCTGAGTCTGTGTGGTTTCTAACTAGAAGGAGCTGTGGATGTGTTGGTGCAGGGTGCACAGGCTGCTGAGCTAAACTTTGAAGGCTGGATATGATTTTTGGAGTCAAATTGTGTTTATTCTTTAAAATCTGTCTTGGTTCAGTTCATAATGCCAGTTGCCTGAGAGGCTGCTACAGTAATCTCCGGTCCGATTTGCTTTCTCTGTTCTTTACTTCATAGAGCAACAGGATTAACTTCTTAAGCACAACTTTGATGTCACCTCCCTAGTCAAAGCCCTTCAGGACCTTGTATGTAAATACTGAATTTCTTTGTCTTGACAACTGGACCTGAAGCCATGAGAATACATGGATTCAGTAAGGGACACTATCATGGCCTGGCATTCCCAGGGAGGAAAGTATTTCAGGAATAAGTGCAGACCAGAAGTATGAAGTCTGCTGACTGGGCAAAAAGAATGGAGAATATAGGAGGTGGAGTTTGTAAACTGTGTCCTTAGGGACTCTTAGAACAGTTTACTGCAGTGCTAGGGTTAATCTAGATTGTAAAAGGTTGTGGAATGTTTGAGAAACTTTGATGTGGAATAGTTCTCATCACAAACTCATTTTGAAATGCTTAAGACTCAGAAGTTGGTCAGACTATATGTCACATTTTTAAAATTCATTATGGAAAAGAGACAGTTTCAAGATAATAGACTCTTTTTCCAGGTTGCCTGCCTGCCTTCTCCCTCTAAAACACACACACACACACACACACACACACACACACACACACACACACACACACACACACACACACACACACACCACACCCCCCCCGCTAGTGATTTAGACTAACCTAAGGAGTTTAATAGTTAAATGATAAGAGAAATGCATTTATGCAAATGTAATATGAGAAATAAAACAACTTTCACAAGGTTAAACGTCCTGTGTTTTTGTCACTTACCTCTGCCTGTGTCTCCATCTGGGACCTAGTTAACCCCTATCATCTATCCCATGGTACAGGAAGAAGGCGTTGTTGGTAAACACTGGCAAATAAATTCTAGAATCATAGAGTGTCAGTGTTCAAAGAGAATTTAAATGTCATCTTGGCTAACTCTCACATATTACAGGCGAGGAGACTGAGATCCAGGGAATGCCATTGCTTTGTTCTCTCTCAGAATCCTTGAAGATGGGGAATCTTTGTTCAAGTCCTTGTAACAGATTTAGTATCAGAGAAAGCACTATATTAATTTAACTTGGGCACATCTTATTATTTTTCTATAGCTAATAACACAAATTATCTAAAGTTAAAAGATATAATAATAAATATGGTGCCCTCTGTATGCAAGAAAACTGTTTTCCTTAAGCAGGGTCAGGCCTGGTTCATACTTGGATGGGTGACCACCTAGGAAGACCAGGTGCTATAGACGTAAATAAATAGATAGATAGATAGATAGTAAGGGATTGTAAGCTAGCAAGGTCGTTGCAATCTATGAGGTCAACCAAGGGTTGCCTCACCTAAAAAAAATTAAAAAACAAAAACCAACTGTTTTCCTGTGTTCTCTTCTACATGACTTGCAGTGTTGGGCAGTTTTCCCTGAGGAAGTTTTGCTGCCTTAAATACTTAGAAATCTTAATATATCTATTTTTTTAATTCAAAAATTGTTTTCAAAAATTTTAAATATGTATAAAAAAGAAAATGATATACTGAACCCCTTGCTTCAACAATGATCCACTATGGCCTAACTTGTTTCATTTGTATTCTCCCTCCCATATGGTTGATATACTTTTTTTCCCACCTTTAGCTATATAAAAAAAAGATTGACGTATAATTTGTAGACCATAAAGTTCATCCATTTTAAGCAGACAATTCTGTGGTTTCTAGTAAATTTATCAAATTGTGCTTCAGTCACCATAACCCAGTTTTAGAAGATTTTCATCACCAGTAATATCCCTTATACCTATTTACAGTTAATCCCCATGCCCACTCCAGGCAAGCACTAATCTACTTTCTGTTTCTATAGGTTTGTCTTTTCCTTACTTTGTATAATGTTTTTGAGGTTTGTCCATGTTATAACATGTATCAGTATTTCATTTCTCTTTATTGCTGAATAACATTCATTCTATAGTTGTACTACATTTTGTCTATCCATTCTTCAGTTTGATGGACACCTGAGTTTCTGCTTTGTGCCTATTATGAATAATACTGCTATGAACATTTGAATACAAGTCTTGGTATAGACATGCTTTAATTTCTCTTGGATACACACCTAGGAGTAGAATTTGCTGGGTGTACGGTACATTTGTTTAACTTGATAAGAAACTGCTGAACTGTTTCCTAAAGTATCTATACCATTTTGCATTCCCAGCACTGTATGAG
This sequence comes from Eonycteris spelaea, assembly GCA_003508835.1. Classification (NCBI taxonomy): domain Eukaryota; kingdom Metazoa; phylum Chordata; class Mammalia; order Chiroptera; family Pteropodidae; genus Eonycteris; species Eonycteris spelaea. The sequence continues at coordinate 2,618,609 of PUFA01000219.1, forward strand.
GATTACTGTTTCTTCAGATCGTCAACACTGATTGATTATGTGAAGTGGTATTTCATTGTGATTTTGATTTACATTTCCCTGACTAACGATGTTGAGTACCTTTTCATGTGCTTATTAGTGATTCCTATAGTTTCTTTGGTGAAGTGTCTACTCATATCATTTGCCCATTTTTAAAATGGTGTTTGTCTTCTTATTGTTGAGTTGTGTATTCTGGAGTTTTTGCATCCTCTGGACACAAATTCTTTAACAGATATATGTGATTTGCAAATATTTTTTTCCTAGTTTGAGACTTGTCTTTTTAATTTTCTTAATGGTGCCTTTGAAGCACTGAAGCTTTGAATTTTGATGAAGTGCAGTTTATCAATTCTTTCCTGTTTGGATTGTGCTTCTGATATCACATCTAAGAAATCTTTGCCTAACCCAAGGTCTTGAAGATTTTCTCCTGTTTTCTTCTAAAAGTATTATAATTTTAGCTCTTGCATTCTTGTCTGTAATCCATTTTGATTTGATTCTTGTGTATAGTGTGAGGTGAGGGTCTCAGTTCATCTCTTTGTGGATATCCAGTTGTCCCAGCACTACTTGTTGAAGTACTGAAGAGTACTCCTTTTCCTACTGAATTGCCTTGCCATCTTTGTCAAAAATCACTTGACTGTGAATATCAGGGTTTATTTCTAGACTCCATTCTGTTTCGTTGATCTGTGTCCTTGTGCCAGTACTACACTGAATGCTTTTTAAAGCAGAGGAGTAATATGTAGTCTTGTGAAGAGGTGATCAAATGACTAAGAAGGCTAAATATTTTCTAAAGTGGCACATTTTTAGATAGTGTCTAGCATCTTATTTATTTGACTGTGGTGTATAGCATATTCAGAAGCACTTTTTTAGTTCCTTAAATTTGCAATACTTTTTTGCTTTGCAGCCTTCTGACATGCCTATTCCCTGGATATAGAATAACCCCTGTCCAGCTGCTTATGCCCCATCTCAGTGCCTGTTTCTCCTCTTTACCATTACCTGTCCCGTAGATTCAAAATGTGATACTGATCGCTGCACCCTAGTGGCCCTTTGACCTTGGTGATGTCATATTACTTTTCCAGGCCTTAATTTTCTCATCTGCAAAGTGAAAGAATTCAATTTGATCTTATTAGCTTTCCAAACTCAGTCATTAATATTTTCCCTATTGAACATTTTCAAGACATGTGTAAATTTATCTCTTTTAACCAGAGATAAAACTGTTCTGTTTAACAGAATTGAATAAGGATAAGTGGGGCATCATCAGGGGACTGAGGCAGGTATTGTTGGAAAGATAGTCCTGGCAAACATTTTCTTATGTACATAGGTGTGTATGACATATGAAGCCATCACTGTGTGTATCTGGGTGATCAGGGGCTAGGCATAGGCTCGCACATGCTTTTGTGATTAGAAAGGAGGGAAGGAAAGAACGATTTCTATTACAAAGAAATAGCCATTTTTATGAACTTGCCAAGAAGAGGAATGGTCCTTACTGATGAAATCCTTGAAGCTTTGCATATGGCTAACTCTCTACTTGATTGATACTTAAAAGTGTAGGTTCCACTGGCAGGCTCCTTTCAACATTTTCCATCCTTTAAGTGTTTTTTTTTCCTTTGGCATTTGAATGCTTTTATTTTCTTCATAAAATATTCCGAGTTGGGGGCGGGGATGGGAGCCCTTTTCCACAGCTGAAGTTATTCCAAGTCTCACTCCCCTGAAGAATCGGCTTTCTGTTCCTTGAAGCTTTCAATGGCCACATCTGCTGCATTATTTCCACTCAGTAAGTTGGAACATGTTTTCATTTAGTCGTTGATTTGGGGCTTTGTACAAATCTGAAGGAAATTAGTAAACAGACAGTGATATCTATGAATAATATTTTGCCTGGAAATTTCGAAGCATAATGAAGTAAGAGGATAAAAAATTGCAGTGGTTAGAGTTTCGGATGAAGATACCAAGAAGCTGAGATTTAGCGGATCAATGTCAGAAAATGCACGTCTTTCAACAGATTTAACAAACCCTGGAAATTGTCAGTGTGTCTTCCGAATTTAGGATTAAATGGCACTTTCTTTAATGAACTTTTAGATCTGTTTTTCAGGATTTGGGTGTTTATTATTTTTTCCATGATTCCACTTATAAAAGGTTTTGATTTGACAAAGCCTTGCTGATACCTGGTGTCCCCCTTATTCACTTCAGGATATCAGGAAGAAACTGGCAATTGCTTCACAAGTGTGTTAGCTTTTAATGTATGCAGAAAAAGTGTTCTCCTCCCCTCTCTTCTTCCCTTCTCTTCCCTTCTGGGAAAGCAGTTACTAGTAACAGATACGTTGTCATCTTTTGCATGTGTACCCTAGATTATTTAGCCAAATTATTCTTTCAATTTCACTTTGCATTTCACTTTTCTTTTTTAAAAAGTTGACTCGAACAAGTAGATAAAATATTTGAGTTGAATTTAAGGTCATGAACGGACTGAAAATATGATAAGGGTTTTTTTTATACTGAATTCAATTCCAGTTATTTGCTCACTGAGTACTTACGAAACGCAAGGCAGTGTGTTAAGGTGTTGCGGGAGACAAAAAGAGAAATTAGACCTAAAGTTGGTAAAATGAAGCCAGATTAGTATCTCCTACCATTAAAGGAAATAAACAGAATTATAAACACATGGAAGAGATTTTTAAGCAGCATCCAAACAAGGAAAGATGCATGAGTTAATGGCATCTGGGGGACTCAGCTAAGGGAAGACCTGAGACTTTGGGAGTACTCTAGACTGCCTGCCTCCAGAGTGAGTAGGCAAATCTTGAGATTTCTTACTAATACTCCAGATCTGGAGTGAAGTGAGGGGGTACTTTTAGTTTTCCCTTCTCTTAACTGAGAGTTAGTGGATATGACTTACAGAAAGAGAGAGAAGAAGCTGGAGAAGTGAATAATCACAGCTAATATCCTGACATTCTGGAGAGGAAGGCCCAGGGCTCCTTGCTGAACTGAGGGGAGAAACTGAAGTCTGGGACGTTCCTCCAGGGCCTTGATATGCTTCAAGACTTGGGAGAATACAGTCTGCTACAGGATTTTTTATGTTGATTATTTTGATGTTTTCTTCATATTTCAAAACAACATGTTTATGTAACCTCTTATTGGCATTTCAGTTTTAGTCATCTACTATCCTCCCTTCCCTAGCAACTTTCCCCTCACCCTCCCAATATAGTTACATTCTAATTTTGGTTAATTAATATTTAGTGTTTATATTAGTCTTATGGCTATGTAAGCCATATGGTAAATTATTTACTTTTCTTACTTGCACAAATTTTCAGTTGCCTTGGGGTGAATAATCAGTTTGTTTCTTTTCAGTGTATTTGCCCCTCAATAAACTATGGACTTGCTCAATTTTGTAAATTTTTGACAAAATTCTACACATCAGGTATTAGTTTCATCTTTTTGAAGAAATCTAAAGCGATTGTCTTTCTATGCATGTTATGTGGTTTTTGTCATGGCATCTCTCTACACTGTCATCTAAGGATTCCCTTCATCTTTTTTTTTCTATGTTGGATCTCCTTTATCCTGTATCCATGTATTGCTCTTTTTTTTTTGACTTACTCTCCTGTTTTCGTAGAGAACATCCTTGAGTAACTTTCTTGGAAAGGGTACATGCAGCTCAATTTGAGACCCTGAATGTCTAAAAATATCTTTAACTAAACCATCATGCAGGCTACTAGTTTGGGAATATAATCATTTGGAAATAAATTTTCAGAATTTTGATGGAATTGCTCCGGTGATTTCTATTTTCCAATGGTATGTTAAGAAGTCTAAAACCATTTAGATTCCTCATCATTTGTATGTGGCTTACCCTTTTCTCCCACCCTTTGCTAGAAACTTGGGGAATATTCTAACTCCAGTATTTTAAAATTTTGTGTTGATGTGCCTTGCCGTAGATTTTCCCCCCATTGTCCTGGGTACTCAGTGGACTCTTACAAACTCATATTCTTCATTTCTGGGAAATTTTCTTCAACTACTTAATTGATTTATTCCTGCTATTTTCTGTCTCTCTTTGTGGAACTTTTGTTCGGATATTAACCCTACTTTAAGATTTCTTCAGATTATCTTTGAACCGTTCTATTAAGCTTTCCCTTTCTGCTATCATGTCTTTAATTTCCAAGTGCTCTTTTTAATTTTTTGAAATGTTCTTTTTCAGTAGCACGTCTTATTTCATCTTTGCAAGTAACATTTATGTCTTCTTGAGGCTTTCCCTGATGACTCTATTAAAAATTTCATCCCTAACTCCCACCCCATTATCTGTGTTCTCAGTAGAATATAAGCTTCTGCTGAGAAGGTAGAGCTTTTCTTCCTTTTGTTTTTTTTCACTGATATTTCCCCAGCACCTCAAACAGTGTCTGGTATATAATGTTTAAATAGTTCTGGAATAAACTGAATGATCATTCCGACAATATTAATATACACTTAAACTTTTCTCCTAGTATAGACCTAATCTGTTTTTTGAGATTACTTTTTTCTATTTTTATTGCTCTTAGGTTAGAAAATTTTTTGCCGATACCTGGTAATACTTCATCATCTGCTTATATTTAAGAAGCGGGACTAAATGCTGATTGGGATATATGAATAAACAGATGGGACTTGACATCAGTGGACTTCATGGTAGAATGATTTGGTGGGGCATCCTTTCGGAGATGTCTTGATGTTGGTATCTAAATCTTCCTTCTTGGCTGGTCCAGTTTCCTGGAACACATTCTTCCAATCTCTAGATATAACAGTCTGGGAATAGAGAAGAGAACTAGAAGAGCTCATTATCCAGAGTACACACATTTACCGAATTTTACTCTAAGTATGGCCCTTGTGCCTTCATCTGGGCCTCATGTCCTCCCTGAAGAAGGAAAATATTTTTAGCTTTTCCTGGAGTGGGAAACATGCTGAAACTATGCAGAATGTGAGAGAAAAATCTCAGGATCTAACTGCTCCTAAACTGCTTTGTTCAGTCCTTTTTAAAATATGGAGATGGAGCATAATCCTATAGTTCTTATGTTCAAATAAACAAATATTTGTTGGTTACTTACTGTATTCTGAGTTATCCAGGTGAAGTAGGGGTAGGGAATGGCCACTACAGGCAGAGGAATCCCAGGAGCAGGGATCCTGAGGCCAAATTCAGCATGAGGTGTAGCCGGAACCAGATCTTTAAGGGGCTTGTCAAGGTATGCTCTTCTGCTGAAGGGCGGGAAATATGATCTGCTAGCAGATAATTTTGTTTTCATTACACTCCTGATTTTATGTCGACTTCCAGAAGAGTTTGATGTTACCAGTTCCTGAGAAGAACCATAGGATAAGCCCAAAGAAAGTAAATGGAAAGAAATGGGCAGACCTTAATGAAACAGAAAGCGAGGCTCAAAAACGTTAAAAGTTGGTTTTCGAAAGGAGTAATCAAACCTGACAAATGTCAGGCAAGATTGATGAACAAAAGCTAGAGTGATGACACAAATGGTATTAGGGGTGGAAAAAGAAAATCACGTGTAGAGATTAAGATGATAAGAGGTGGGTATGAGCACTTATATGGCAACAAATGTGAAAATGTAGACAAAATGAATCAATGCCTAGAAAAAACTGATTCAAGAATTGGAAAGTTTGAATAATCCTACAACAATTAAACAAAATTAATAGAAATCTTGTTTCAAAGAAAACTCCAGGCCCAGATGGTTCTGCCTTCAAACTTTACCTGACATTCAACAACAAAAATTTCTGATCTTATACAACCTATTTCAGAGTATCGATGGGGGAACATTCTCCCGCTGAGTCAAGCATAAACACAGGACCAGATGAGAAAGGAAACTCACTTGTCAATCTTACTCATGAATATAGTTACAAAAATTCTCAACAAAATAGTAGCCAACTAAATCTAGCATATATAAAAACCTAATCAAGTTGGTAGCATTCTAGGTCGGCGAGAATGTTTTAATATCAAATTCATACTATATAACATTATAAGGAAAAATCATCATCTGAATGGATGGAGATGCAATTTTAGTTAAAATTCAATAAATTATCATTCAAGAAATCTCAAAAATAGATGGGAATTTTCATAATCCATTAAAAGGTGTCTATGACAAACCTATAGTAAGTACCATACTTAATGGTGCAATGGTGAGAGCCTTCCCTTTGAGATCAGAAGACCAGAACACCCTTATCACCATTTAATTCAGCTTTACAGTAGATGTTCTAACCAGGTAAGTTAAAAAAAAAAAAAAGAAAATAGATAAAGGTACTGAAAAGAGGAAGCAAAACTGTTAATATTGGTAGATAATAGAATTTTATATACAAAAGTACATTCAGAAATATACCCTTACGTTATCTTTTACAAAACTAGGGCATTTATTTTTTTAAATTAAATAATAAAAGTGAAATTAGATATGAATCTGGATGTAGGTCCTATTTTTTAGGAACTGTTGAGGCAGTAAGCAGGGCCAGTCACATGTTTGTTTCCTGTTTCTCAGGGATCACTGTCATTCGTTGCCTGATTTCCTAGTGTGCTGAAAGCTGTTGTTTTATATGTTTTGTTCTAGTGTCTTAAACTGTTTTATATAAAAAAAATTTGGCTTTGGATATTTCAAGCGGGAGAGTCTGTTTGATCTCTGTTACTCCATCTTGGCTGGAAGCAGAAGTCAGTTTAATAAAATGGCTTATTTCTTAGTCTTCTTTTGTTCATAAAGTGTTATTTTAGCAAATGCTTTATTCTAGTGCAAGGCTTTTCCCTTAAAAGCATGTATAGATTTTGGTTTTTTGTTTCTGTTTTCATTTTGTTTTTAAAGTAACCGGTAGTCTGAAGTCTCAGTCCAGGAGGACCTGTAGAGCAGGGTCCCTGAGATGGAGAACTGAAGCTTTTTGTCATTCTCTGCTGCTACGTGCTTCGTTATCAAAGGCTGTTCAAGGCCTCACCACCTCTGGAGTTTTGATCCCCTGATGTATTTTATAAATTTTAATGAAAGACAGATTGAGAGAAATCATTGATAGGTCCACATGGTTGTACCATATCCGTGCACTGGCTCAGAAGGAAAATCTCTGTGAAATTATTCAGTTACTTTTGTGGAAAGCTCCAAACTCCATCTTCGAGCTTGTCTGATCTAGCTAGGTCAAATCAAAAGTGATTTACAGAAACTTCTATGTTCTTGGCACATTGCTATGATTTATTTTTAAGACACAGAAAATTGTCTAAATATTAGCGCACACATTACAGATTTGCAAATAAACTATGTATAGTTATACAGAGCACAGTGTGCTTTTCTAAGAAGTTTGTAAAGAATGTGGTTTAACTTGCCAGTGCGTGATAATAAACTTGTTTCTTTGTGATTACGAGCTTTATTTATAATTCAATAGCAAACGTTTATTTTCCTTGAGTTACTATTCAGATGTTCTTGGCTTAACAGAAATTTTCTCTGTATTCTCACAAAATTAAAAATTTAGACTGAAACTTTCAAAAGATCCTTCAAATGGGGCCAGATTATTTCAGGAACAGATTTAATTACCCATGATAATAAGGATCAGGAAGGGAAAAGGAAATTGAGATCTTGGAGAATCCCTAAATATCATTTTAGTCCGTCACTTTCAGCCTCCCCTGCTGCTGTCAGACCTACTCACTCACAGGGCGGGGAGAACTGCTCATTGGAGTCTGGCTCTTTTTCAGCAGCCTCCTAGCTGAGCTAATGAGCAGTGTAATGGCCGAGAGCTAGGGAGAAATAGGAGAGAAGCCAAAGGGCCTAGGTTATTTGAAACTAAAAAATTAACAGCAGAATAATGAGAGATCAGCTGCTTTTCCTGTGGTGGGCTCCAGTCTTTTGATCATAAGGTTTCTTTTCTTTACCATTATACACTGTCTCAGTCACAAGAACCTATATAAATACTTCGATTTGGGTAGGATGAAAATGAAAATGGGATTAGAAAAAGTATGCACTCTTTTTTTTTTTTAAATTAAGCCTTCAGGTGGATTTTAAAAACTTAAACATGTTAAATGCTATTGCTATTCCTACTTAACAAGTGGAAGGGTGTTTTGGGGGTGGTTCTTAACAGTATATGTTTTCCTTTTCAGCCACTAAGTCAGGAGTGTTACCTCCGCCACCTGCGCTCCCTCCGAGACCTTGTCCATCACAGGTAGGAGACAGATGTTGATTTATGTAAACTGCTGGGGAGTAGGGAATTTGTCCTACCACTGTGCTTCCTTTGTGAGGATGGATCCCGCAGAACTGGCCAGCCAGGTTCCCAAGATGGCATCTGGCGGAAGAGAGCAGAGTGGTTGAATTTATTCTTATCCAGCTAGCCCTGCCCCACAACCTCATGTAGAAAAAGGAAAGTTTCCTCAGTAAGCAACTAAGCAAATGTGTACTAGTTCACTCTTGGCCGTACTGGGTTGCAAGTGGTTTTCATACAGAGAAAGGAGTGACAGAAGGGGCTTCTCTCCTGTTGGGGGTGGGGGACGTGGTTTTTCTGTATAGCATGTGCAGTCTGGGTGCCCATATTTTCAACAATGTTTTAGGAGCTGTGTTAATTCTGCATAAACATAAAATTCTGCATACATGGTCATCAACCCAGGGTTAGTGCTATGGTTTGGGCTCACGGTACTTTCTTTAGGACGGTATTTTCCTTTGGAACAATAAGCTGAGACAGCAGGAGTTGGAGAGCATGTCACCAGAAATCTGTCTCACCTGTGAATTTATTCTGCCTTATTCACATGAGCTACTCTGGCCTTATTCATTAACACTTTGTAGAATTGAAAATGAGAAGCAAGCAGCAAATCTGGGGGGAGTGGTAAACGATGCTAGAGACCCTTCCTTCCCTTAATTGCTGCTGAAGAAACTTTCCATCTTTAAAGACCCTCTCTGACTTTTGGCAGAAAATGTGGGGCAATTTCTCTAGAAACAGTCACGGTTTCTGGCTCAGTGCTCTGAGTGGTTCAGAGCACACCTTGCCATGTGGCACATCTTGGGACTCGCTGTGCCGCTGAAACCACTTTTAATATTTGTCCTCCTTTTAGAGAATTAGATGGTCTTTAGCATCCACTGAAACTTGAGAGACAAATACCATGAGGCACTGGCTTCCTGCTTCAGTTTGAAGAGTAATAAAAAGTCCTGTTTTTCCTGCTCACATATAAACAAGTGAGAACCCCTTTTCCAATATTCTAGCATTGACTTACAGATTATCGGTTAATCAGTCATATAAGTATTTTTTGAGTCCCTGCTATATATCTAACACTAAGCTTTAGTTCTGTCCTAAGCCTTTCCTTGTTTATAATTTCTGCCCGTTTAATTATTAGTTCTGTTTATTGAGCATCTACAATAGACCAGGCACTGTGCTAAGTGCTTTCAATGCATTAATTTTCACAGAAACCCTATGAAGTAGGTACTTATCCTGTTTTTACAGATGAGGAAACTGAAGCATGCAGGTGTTAAGCAAGTCACCCAAGGTGACATAGCTAGTAAATCGTAGGGCCAGCTCTCAAACCGAGATCCATCTAAAGGTTCCTCCCCTCCCCATCACTGGAGTCAGAGTGTCTGTGTATATAGGAAGACAGTGTTCTGTTGCACTGGCAATTGAGGCTTTCACCATGTCCCCCTAAGAGGACCTAGATGAGATGAGGCTCCGAATTTGCACCAACAGCAAACCTGGACTTTGTTACAGCAAAATGAGTGGGCATTCTGCCAGCTGCTGCTTTCAGACTGGGGCTGGAGAGTCATCTGGGTGAATGAGTGGAAGATCTGTCTGAAAGGGCTTTTGTGACCAACCTCCTTATCTTTCCTCTGCTGCGCTAGTGCCAATAGTTACTTCCTGGTTGTGAAATGCACTACTGCTATCAGCAGTCCTCATCTGAGCTGCTCGAGGTGGGCTTCCTGCCTGCTTTGGGGCTTGGGGATCTGACAGGGGACCGGGAATTCTCAAGTCACTGGTAACAAATGAGACTGCTTCTTTGTCTACCAGATTTCCCATCACAATGTAAACAGTGAGCCCAGCTCTCAGCCTAAGCCTCCAACTCAGCTGCCTAACTGTGAAGATGTCAGACTACAGAAAACAGGTGTGTTAAGGAATGCAGGCAGAAAGCCCCACGCCACTTTCTTCCCCCACTGTCCTCCTTTCGTCTGTTGTAAGTGGGACACACAGATTCAAAGAGGAGGTCCTGGCTAATAAACACATGATTGTCTTTAGTATTATGCATGCAGTACCCAATTCTGAATATTGGCCCCAGGAAAAACTCACCTAACACCTGTGTGGGGCTCCTGTTGATATTCTTGTCTTCCCCAAACTAGTGATAAAACAGTCTTCTGGGAGATATTACCAGGGCTCTGTGGTAAGAGAAATTTACAGGCTGCTGCCTCTGTACAGGCTCTGGGAGAGTCCAGTGCATATGAGCCACAAAAGGCTTTGAAGTCCTTACAGTAAAGAAACCTGGTCGATTTTGTTAAAGCTGGCAATTTCCTAGCTTGTGTGACCATTCATCTCTTTATTTATAAAATACCTACTAATATCCGGAGGGCTTAGTGGTTAGGAAACATTATTATACACCAGACTTAAGGTATTGGTAAGAACATTTCCAAACCTCTTTCATCTGTCACCTCATCTCTATATTATGTGATTGAAGTTAAATTTTTGTATCTTATGCCAATAGTTTTTCTAGAAGAGTTGAAAATGAAAAAAAAATTTACTGCACATTAGCTTTGGATTTCAAATTGTCATGTTTTCAGTTTGTTGTGTTTCCTTCCTTGCTTTGGATTCCTTCTTGCTTCCTCTCTCATGGGGTCATTTTTACCACTTGAACACTAAATTCTTCTACTCTTTAAAAAAATTTTTTTTGAATATTCCTTGGTATAATATGGACAATAATCCTGACTTTGGAAAACTATGTACTTAACTACAGAGACTTCTTTTACAGGACCTAAACTATAGTAGCTGGGGGAGGAACCAGGAAGCCTGGTATTAAAATCAGTATATTTATTAGTAGCTCTGAGAAGAGATTAAGATAAAATATTTTTGAATTATTCTCAGATTTTAAATTTCCATTTTATTTAACTTGATAAATGGGCAAGACTAGATTGTAAAAAACAAGAAACTGTTTTATTCCCTAAAAAGGAACACTATTTTAAAAAACATGTGACTAATCAGTGATATACTACCATGTTTTAAGTATGTAAGAGAAAAGAGTTTGTATGTTTGTAACTATGTGCACAAAGTATGAATAGATCATGTTTATACACAGCAAAAGTATTTGTACTGTTATCAAGCAAGAGAGATGAAGTGTAGGTTTTCAGTATAAAATGCCGTTTAGCTGGCCCTATTATACCAAACACCACTATGATATGCACATCTGGATTAAGTTATACAAATGGGGCCCTGGAGTTAGGAAAGGAATAAATTCAAAGAAACAGATCTTTTTATTTTTCATGCTATAGGTAAGATCGAGAAGGGCCAAGTGAATATATAAAGAATCTAATAGTTTGTGCCCAGTGTTTTCCTGTGGACAGGCTAGAGACCAGGGCATGGTATTTTGGCTCAGCTTGGAAGAGATTATTTTTTTAAAGAAGACTAATTCATAGCATAAATGACTAAAAGACAAACTTAACTGTTTCATAGGTTCATAGGGAGCAGTGTTGAAATGAGAGTTCATTAAACTTACTAGCTCACTGTTTGTGTGCATGTGAACTGAGTAAAATGCCATCTACAGAGTTGGTGCTTGTCCTGTAGGTCAGTTTTCTGCTAAGGGCCTATTTTGGTACTTCAATAGCTCAATCCCTTTAATAATGTTGATCTCAGGCCAAATTCTTATGACAGTTGTGCTAGAGCCACAGCTTCAGTGTAATTATCTTTAATAAGGAAAAGATTTTTTGATGCAAAGGATAATCTTTTCAATATTATATTAGAAGTGTATTTGATGAATTGGGGCTCCCTGTAGACTAATGTGCTCAGAATTTCCTATTCATACCACTAATTTCTCACCTTATAATGGCAGGTGTGCCCACTAGCAGTGTAATGAGTACTAAAATAACACTATAAGATGAAAGCACTATGCAGGAAGCATTTTACCAATACTTTTAAGCTTAGACAGGGCTTCATGGAAGGGCTGAAGTAACCAATGAAATGAGTTGTAAAGAAACAGGAGAACTTTTCTTTTTAGATGGCTAAGGTGTTCAGAGCTTTATTGTAGAGAAAAAGCAAATGCAAAGAAACAGGTATGTAAAGATGTTCAAGGAACTGCCCGAAATTTAGGAAGCCATGAGATTTTAGGGAGAGAGATTTGTGTTTGGTGGTGACAGTGAAGAGCAAGTGGCCCACTCACTTGTGTCCCAATGGTGCCAGAGTTGTAGGAGACAAATGGCCTAGTGAAAGAGTTCTGTTTAGGGAACGGCCTCTGAGGAGAGAGCACAGGGTGTCACTTAGCCCAGCGGGCTCACTGTTGTGCACCCTGGAATCATCTGGGGGAGCTTTAAACCACTGAGGCATGGGTCCTACTCCTAGAGATTTTGGTGTGGGATGAGGCCTGGACACGGGGATTTTAAGAAGCCCTGGGTGATCCTGAAGTACAGCCAGGATTGAGAAGTACTTACTTAAAGCAAGAGGAAGGATTGTTCAGTGAAGAGGTTGAGAACGTAGGGGATTTGTTGATGCTGTGCCGTGAGTTCTTAAAGGGCACAGTGGAAGGCTTTCTTGAGTTGGAGCGAGTGGGAAGCCTGAGGTTAGGGAGTGTATCCAGACCCCATGGGGACATGAATCCATATCATGATGCATGGCCTGGGAGTTTTGTTCTTCTTGTGATGACTAATGTTGGCAGGGTCAGAGGGTATGATAGGAAGGTCTTGCTGGAAGGACTGGTCACTGTGTGTGTTAGGTCCTGTGTGTACTTTGGTGAAGGACATGAACACAGCTAATTTCTCATCTAACTTTGTCACCCGACTAGAATCAGGTCCCTAAGGCAATACTGAACCCAATAGGAGTATGCTGGGCATGCTGCTCTATTTGAAAGCTAAATTTCTTAGATACAACTCTTCATAAATACTGCCTTTGTTTCATTTAGAAGGGAAGACTGAGACTCACTTAAACTCAAATGGCCATTTGTAGGCACTGAACTTCTTTTGAAATATATCTGTGCTTTAAAAAATACCCTAGCCTTGTAAGTTAATGTCGTATCACTTCAGGTATTCTTTCTATAAGTTAATATACAGTTAATAATACAAAATAGTAAATTTTCCTAGGAGAAATTAAGAGTGTGAGCTCTCTCTCTTTTTTTTGGCATTACCGGTGATTACATAAGATTCTCATCGGGGTTACTAATACATTTTTTAAATGTAAATTTGATTAAAGTGTAACATGCATACTGAATCCATTTTAAACACATACTAAATCCATTTTTAAGAGAGTAAAATGAGGTATTATCTCATTGGCAACTTTCAAATATTTGTAAAAAACAAGAAGAAATATTCTTTAAGTATAAGCAATATGGAAATGTTGCTGCTTCTAAAATTTTATGGCTTTAAAAAATTAAATTAAAATTCAGTGGGCATATATCAAATACCATGAGATCTTTTGCTATAATATAGTCAGATGACTTCATGTAATATACATTAATCACTGAATTACTTTAATACATTGGCTATGTAGATAAAACACATTTGTGAGCTTTCTAAAGTATATACAGCATCCTAATTTTCACTCATCAAAATAAAAATTTAGTATATGTCAGGAGGTGTTTTTCTATATATTCATGTATCAGAAACTCAGTAATTATTCTGGAGACTTTACAAACATACATCACCTAAGATACCACCTTTATTTTCTTCCAAAGTGTTACTCTCTTGTGTCCTACAGTGCATGCTGTAGAGTAGCTGAAAATCACGGTATGTTAATGAGTATTTCAGTGATTAAGGAAAGAAGATCTAGGCCCAGAATTTACCTGCATCTGTAATGGTAAAAGAACATACTGCAAGCTGTACAACATGGATGAATATGTCTATCTATGGTCTTATTCTGAGCCCTACTACTGCGTAGCTCCATGGCTTGGTGGAAAGTAAGCAAATTAGTCTCACAGACCTACTACTACTTATATAAAATGAGAAAAGGAGACTAGATGGATCCTTCTAGTGCTTAAGGTCTATGAGCCTGTGTTGTATTCCTTTGTCCAAGAAAAATTTGGTGCAGATATAGATGAAACATCATAAAACACAATTGAGGGACAAGATGGCTTAGATTAATTCCTCCCTGTTCCCTGCTACATGCAACTAAAAATCCGGGACATAAGAGAAAGAGGACTTTGAAAGATGTGAAAAGGAAAGCAGACTGAGTAGGATCTTAGGACTTGAGGAATGGCATGGAAGTCAGTTCACTGAGTTTTTTTTAAAAGTCTCCCACATATCCTGGAATGGACACTAGAGAAACCTGCAACCTAGAACCAGCAACAGATATACAGGAAAAATAGCCCCAAGAAAAGTCTACTGTCTAACCCTTAGAAAGGGGCAGCCAAGCTGGATATAAACCTTTTAATACCTGCCCGACCCCAGCCAAACACCATGGATACCCTTTCCTTTGGTGTCAGCAGAGCCCTACTGGTGAGTCTGATCTCTTGTCCCTCACCTGGTGGCAACAGACAGCTTGGGGTGCTTTCATAGCAGGCAGAGATAGCTTCAACAGAGACCAAAGTCTCCTAACCCGACCTGATGGCAGCAAGTGGCCTGGGAAGGCACTTTATATCCTCCAAGACATTGTCACAGGTGACTGAGACATTCCCAGATAACCAAAGCTCAAGGAGTTTGTCACTGTAGACCTGCCTTATAGGAAATGCTAAAGGGAGTCTTCCAGGCTGAGATGAAAGAATACTAGGCAGTATCTCGAAGTCTTACAAAGAAATGACGAATGGTGAAGGTAGCTACATTGGTAAATATAAAAGCCTGTACTATTGCAGTGTTGGTTTACAACTCTTTTTATTTATATGCTTTACAGGGAAATGCTTAAAACAATAATTATAAATCTATGTTAATGGGCACACATGTATAAATATGTAATTTGTGACAGTAATAATGGGATGGTGGGGCCATAAAGGAGCAGCAGAATTTTTGTATACTATTGAAACTAAGTTGGTATTAATTCAAACTTGATATTATACAATTCCAGGGTTTAACTATAATCCCTACAGTAGCCACTAAGGAAAAAAATTAAAAATATGCAGAAAAAGTAAGAAGGTAAGAAAAATGGTACACTAGATAAAAATCACAAAAGAAGACAGTGATGGAGGAATTGAGGAACAAAACAGGTGAAAGAACAAATAGCAAAATGGCAGAAGTAAATCTGTCCTTGTTAACGACTCTAAATGGATTAAAATCTCCAATTAATAGGCAGAGACAGAATGGATTAAAACATGTCCAACTATGTGCTATGTACAAGAGACTGACTTTAGATCCAATGATACAAATAGGTTGAAAGTAAAGGGATGCAAAAAGATATTTCATGCAAATAGTAACCAAAAAGAGCTGGGGCGCTGTACTGATATCAGACAAAGTATACTTAAAGACAAAAATTATTACAAGACACACAGAAGGACATCTATTGATAAAAGTGTCAATCCATTAAGAAGATAAAAAAAATATAAACATATACGCAGCAACAGAGCCTGAAAGGAGTAACAGACAGTTCTATAATAATAGAGACTTCAGAGTCTTACTTTGCATAATGGATAGAACAACTAGACAGAAGACCAGTGAGGAAGTAGAGGACTTGAACAACACTATAAATCAACTAGATCTAACAGACATTTATAGAACACTCCATCCAACAACAGCAGAATACATATTTTCTGAAGTGCACATGGAATATTCTCCAGGTTAGAGCATATGTTAGGCCACAAAACAAGTCTAAATAAATTTAAAAAGATTGAAACATACAAAGTATCTTCTCTGACCACAATGGAATAAAGCTAGAAATCAATAACAGAAGGAAAACTGGAAGATTCACTAATATGTGGAAATTTGTCAACATACTCTTACAAAACCAATGGGCCAAAGAAGAAATTACAAGTGAAATTAGAAAATACCTTGAGATGAATGAAAATAAAACATAAAACCTGTGGGATGCAGTGATGGCAGTACTCAGGGAAATTTATAGCTATAAACACATTAAGAACAAAGGAATCCAGGACCTAGAGGGCATTATCTAAGTAAAATGGTTCTGAGAAAGACAAGTACTGTATGATCTCTCTTAGATGTAAAATAAAACAAAAACTCATAGAAAAAAATTAGATTTATGGTTACCAGAGGCAGGGACAGAAGGAAGAGGAATTGGATGAAGGTGGTCAAAAGGGACACACTTCCAGGCATAAGATAAGTCCTGGGGATGTAATGTATAACACGATGGCTGCAGTTAACATTGCTGTGTGATATATTGAAAGTTGCTAGAAGGGTAGATCCTAAAAGTTCTCATCATAAAAAAAATAATTTATTGTAACTTTATGAGCAGATTGGACATTAACATTGTGGGAATCATTCACAGTAAATGTATGTCAGGTCATTATGCAGTACACCTTAGACTTGTACAGAGTTGTATGTCAGTTATAGCTCAATAAAACTGGGAAAAAAAAGAAGGGATCCAAAATCAATAAGCTAACTTTATATCATAAGAAACTAGCAAAAGAAGAGCAAGATAAACCCAAAGCTAGGAGAAAGAAAATAATAAAAAGTGGAGATAATGAAATAGAGAAGGAAAACAATGGGGAAGTCATCGAAAAAAGTTGGGTTTTTTTTTTTTGGAAAGCTCAATAAAATTGACAAACCTTTAGCTAGACTGATCAAGAATGTATTTAAGCTTGTGTTGTCCTCTGGTCAAAATAAAAGGCTTTATTTTAAATTAAAATCAGGTTTTGATAAATTTATCTTTCACCATAGAAAACATTGTTTTGAACTTATCAAGGTTGAATATTCAAGTAAAATGATTCCGTTTTGTGTAAGATATTTTTTCATGTATCAACTTTGACAGCACATTTTACTGTAAGTTCCCTGGTTGTAGAATTGGTTCATAGATTCCTCAGGGAGCTAATCTAGCTCCAGGTCGTATAGCATAAAGAAACAGTTGTGGTTTAGACCAACCTCTGTTGACTGAATCTTAAGAGTTCTGCAAGTCCTCTTATAAGGGTTTATTAAAGGAATTTGAAAACTGTTTTCTCAAACAGTTGGCACTGATGAGAAATTCAAAAGGCAGAGGAAATGGCCATAATGATAAGTTCAAGGAGAAGAGAGAGTGAGAAATAGTGAAGAAATACTGGCATTGGAATAGAGGAGAAAAGATTAAGTATAAATCCCCCTTGTAAAAGGAGCACTCAAAAAGTTTTGCCAACTATCAACAAATGCATTAGAATTGATCCTAAGAACTAGTTCAAAAAGAACAGAAGCATTCTGTGATGACATTTGTTTTAGTATTATTGACACAACTAAAAACAATAAACATAAATGTCTAAGAAGAGGCCTCTGGTTAAGGGTATTGTATATCTGCCTAACAGAATATTAGATATCCATTAAAATGATTACATGGAAGGTAGTAGAAAAGAGGGTTAATAGCTGAATACAGAAATGTTTTTTGATTATACTGCATACAAGTACATAGTAAACCTTTGACACTAAGGTTTTCTGGAACATAGTGATTGACCCCTTTGGTCAATTTTGGATCACTTTCCCAGTGTTACTGACTAGTGTTTCCTTCCAGTAGCCTTTGAGGTTCTTGATCCTCGATGAATTTCCACTAACTTTTTAGCAGTCCAAGGGGTCACTTGAGTAATTCATTTAAATTTACTTATGATAACTTGTTTATATAAATGCATTCTCTGTTTTGGGAAGCTCTATATAGAGAGTAGTATGTGTATGAATTGAGGTATCATGAAGGTCTCCGTGTTTAGTCCTAAATGTCAATGTCTGCTGTTAAGCAGTTGGAGGCGGACTGCAAGTAATTGGAGAAGTTTAAATAGTATTTGATGGAGAAATTAGGCAGTTTTTCTTTTTAAAGGTTTCCTTTTGCAATTAAGGATTAGGGAAAAGAAAAAAATGTTCTGTGATGTGACAACTAAGAATTAAAAAGTCATTCACAGCTTTATCAATAAAATACACCATTGGGAGCTACTTTTAGAGATCATGATTTCAGAACTTGTGATAAGATGTATAATAATGTATAATCAACATAGTTAGGATGACTCTGGCAATTGTAAGGTTCAAATAAACAGCTTACTGAAATATACAGCTAATAGTTTTTTTTCATCTGTGTCCTCAAGATAGAAAATTCTTTATTGGCCCTTTCTCGTAAGTGGTAATTTTGTTATGTACAGAATTAGTTGAAAGTTATTTTCCTTTAGCATTTTGAATGTATTACCTCCTCCTCTTCTGGCATTTATTGTTGCTGCCATTGAGAATTCTACTGTCAATCTATTATTGGTTTTTTTGGAGTTTTTCTCTAGGGTAGCTTTTAAAACTTTATTGTTTTCAATGTTTTGTTTCAATTTCAATGTGATGTGTCTATGCATAGATTTAATCTTATTCCAAGATGATGTTTTGTGTGTATTTTCCATCTGGAAAATCATGTCTTTAATTTTAGGACACTCTTAGTTGTATCTCTGCGGGCTTTGATTCTCTATTTTCTTCTTGATTTCCAATTAGCTATGTCTCCATGCCTGTCAAAGCATCTTTTATTTCTAGCAATGGCTCTTTTTATCTTTTTCTGTTGTGATCTCCCTAGGCTTTCCCTGGATGAAATCTCTATCTTTCAAATTAATAAGTCTTTATAACTGTATGATTCCAGGTTTTATAATCCATTCTTTTTTATATTAATCAGTTCCTGTTTCACTTTTCCCAATTTCTGTTACATACTGATTTGTTTGTTTGTTTGTTTGTTTTGGATTCATTCTCTCCTTTTAACTTTGAGAGGATTCTAAACATAATTATTTTAAAGTTATTTTCTATCTGTTCTATTTTCATTTTTGTCAGGGTTAAATACATCTTTTTTGTTTGCTTTGTTTTTGGCTTTCTTAGTGCTGGTTTTCTTCTTCCTGCACTCTTATTTTGAATTGGAGTTTAAATTTCATCCTCAGTTCTCTGAGTGCCTCCCTCCCTTCCTAGCACTTCAGTGGAGTCTTTGCCAACCACACCGCACAGCCCTGCACCCATGGGCCTCCAGTCTAGGACCAGTTCTTCTTATACTTGAGAATCAGTACTTCCATCTGGTTCAGATGTCAGATGGCACCAAATGGTGGCTTAACCCAAGACCAGGCTGCAATGTTTTATCGGCTTATTTCCTTTAAGTAGACAACTCTGAGCACCTTCACAGGCTCCATCAGAGTTTCGCAGCTTTATAGGTTGTGAAATGACACCTTAGCCTCTGCTCTCAGGTAATGAGCTTGGAGCCAGTCCTCTCCCTCATGTGGGGCATTTGAATCTGTGTTATTCTGCTGTATATGAGCTGTCCACTGTGTCTGCCTACTTCTGAACCGTCAGCCTGGCCTACCAGTTTGTGATTTTGGCTGCCCAGGGATCTTTATCTGGCTTCTGAGTATGTCTAAGTCTTTTTAATTTTGTGCCCATGCTCTCGCATCTGTCATTGCATATCATTTTGTGGAAGAGAAAGTAGAAGTTCAGAAAGCAGAAATGAGATACTTGGAACCTCATACCTAGTAAGTGACAAATCCCATTCCTGTAGAAGAGAAGAGCTGAGAAGAGTGTCCATGAAGGTGCTAGAAATTTAACAGTAAACATGTAGAGAAAGAAAAGTCATTTGTTGCATGTCACAAAAATTAACTATAGATCTGCTAAGCAAAAGTTAATAAGGATTTCCAGTCACCGTGCCCACCAATAATTTTCTAAATATGAAGTATTTCCTTACATTAAACTAAAATGCTTATTTTAAAGTGCCTTCTCCAGTGCAGACTTAAATTCATTTCGGCCAAAATAGCTTTCACGTTTTGGTCAGTGGATCATATTTGGTTTAGCAAAAGGCCAAATATAATCCGTATCCCACTTTCTAAAAAGGGAACAAAAAGAACTTCTGCATCATAAAGAAATGTGATTTATGCATTTCATAATTGATTTTAGAGGTACACAAACCACAGAGGCTTTGTGATTCTTCATTTATTGTATTAATTTACCAAACACCTAAGTATAGTGCTTATGTGCCATTTGCTCTTCCAAGTGCTTTACAAATATTAACTCATTTAATCCTAGCAACCATGTACAATAGATTCTGTTGCTATCCTCATTTTGCAGATAAATAAACTAAGGCACAGAGAACTTTAAAAATTTACCCAAGGCTACCCACAGTAGGTAAGTTAGAGCTGCGATTCTAACCCTGGGTGTCCAGCGCCGGAGTGCCAGCTTCTCTGCTGTGTTCTGCAGCCGCATCTCAGGATTATTTTCTTAACCTCCCTCTTCTTAACAACTGAGTTCACATGTTATGTTTATCAGGACTACATTTTATGTTATGAAACCTCTTAATAAATTAGCTTTATCCCACCACAGGTAGCGTGTTTTGTTTCTTAGGTTTCCCCCTCCTTATTATATTGTGCTCATGATATTATTGTGTAAAGCTTACTTTGCTAACATCTTTCCTCTGGAAGATGCCCAGAGTTCATCTAGTAATTCATCAGGTAATAATGGAATGTACTTATAGTAGGCCCATACTTTACTGAGAACTGAGAGCACAGTTTGTGGTATGCTCCTTATCCTGTACCTCCTTCATCCTTCCTCACCCTCTGCAGGCAGTCATGCCTAATGCCATCCATTCTCCAATTTTTTATGGTGTGCATATATCTGTCCTTTTCCATGTGCCTCATCTAAACCCATTTCCTCATGCTTTATTGTCAAGACTTGTAGGCAACAGCTGGACACCATGTTTCCTATGACTAACAAGATAGCCCATTTTTCCCCCTGGGGCTCAGCTATGGTTAGTTTCTAGGTTCCTGAACAATGGAATACTTATTTCCCTGCTCTGATCACCGCTACCACACAGTAGACAGAAACTAGGAAGCACTCCTAAGTGTCGGGAGGAGCAAGAGTGGAAGTGGGGCTGGATGGGAGAGTGCTCAAATGTGCTATGGTGTTAATGGGAAAGGACAATGGAGGTTACCCAGGGGTTGGGCCCAGGGAGGCAGTCTGATGAGTAGTTAAGAACATGGGCCCGGGGTTCAAATGCTGTCTCTGCCTCTTACTGGCTGTGTGTCTTTGGCAAGTTAATTAGCTTCTCAGTGTCTCAATTTCATCATCTGTAAAATGGAGATAATGGTAGTATCTACTCACATAGGGCTGTTGTGATGCTTAAATGACTTATTACCTGTAAAGCACTTAGAATGGTGTCTGGCATGTGGTCAGCCCTCGACAATTAGCTGTTATAATTATCACTTTATGTCCAGTGAAGCAGAAGGTAGGGTCTGGTTGGCAAACACAGAAGAACAGACTCATGATAGGCAGAAGTTAGTGGTCACAAGTCCAGAATGAGTGCCAGACTGGTTTATTTAAACCACTGGTAGTAGAATCATGTTCTTTCCCACTTCTGTGACCTTTCATAGGCTGGCCCTCTGCCTATATCAGGGGTCAGCAAATGCAGTCTATAGGCCAAATCCATATTACCTGTTTCCATAAATAATGGAAATGAGGAGAATCAGTGGAAAGACAGATTGGTCTCCCCATCAGCCTTTTAACCCACCATCTCCTGACTCAAGGACCACAATGTCTATGTCTGTAGTTTCTGGCTTTAGCTAAGGGGCCTTTATTTGACCAAGATATTGTCTTTCAGACTTTACGAGCAAAATCTTGAGCAAATATTCTTTATTCAGCTGGCACCTTCAAAGGCTTCCTGGATGGGCCTTCCCAAGTCTGTGTTTCTCAAGCAGAATTAGAAGGAACTAGACTAAGACCTCACTTTCAAGGTGAGGAAAAGGGAAATAAGCCTGTCAGGGAAGACAGGATAAAGGATTTCTTTTCCTTGGACTCCCTCATGAATACCTTGCTCTACTCAGCAAGTTCTGTAGGTACCACTCACTGGTGTGCTGGTAGACCTTCTCTCTGGAAAAAAAAGCCCTAATTTGTAGTCTTTGCTGATGTCTGTGCTATAAATACTCCCACCAAGGGCGATTGGAGGTGGAGTCGGGAAGAGACGTGCATCATGATTGGCTCACTGGTACCCGTGTGTGCTGTACTAGACAGCTTTCTTTATTTGTCATTGAATCCTTGTGTCAGGATATTGTGTGCCAAGGAGAGCTGCTTTCTTTTTTTCTTTTTCTTTTTTTTTTTTTAAGTCTAGGGCACTGTTTCAGCCCCATCCCAGAATGTGCTGTTAGAAATGGGGCCATATTTTTGAAGTCACTAGAGATGAATCGTCCCTCTTGTTTACATTTTACTTGTACCACTAGGTGGCACTTTAAGGACATTACAGGAAATTGGCTCTATTGGTTTTATTTTTTAACTTTTTATTGAAGTATATAGTATGCGTATTAAAGTGCACATCGAACGTGCAATTCAGTGAATTTTCACAAGCTGAACACGTGTGTAATCAGCAGTGAAATCAAGAAACAGTTTTAGAAGAGCACCTCAGAAAGCCCCTCAGGCTATTTTCTGGTTTCTATCCCTTATTAGTGTTACTACTCTTCTAACAGCATAGATTAGTTTGACATATTTTTTCCTTATATAACCAGAACCATGAGTATGTAGTCTTGTTTCTGGCTTCTTTTGCTTAAATGCTGTCGTGATTTATCTATATTATGTATAGTTGTAGATCATTGCTGTATAGTATTCCATTGTATGTCCAAATATATCCCTGTTTTCTACTTTTGGTGGACATTTGGGTAGTTTTCAAATTTTGGCAGTTATAACTAATGCTGATGTGCATATTCATGTACAAGTTTTTGAGTAGATGTGGGTTTTCACTTCTCTTGAGTACATACCTAGGAGTAGAATTGCTGGATCATGGCGTAAGCATATGTTCAGCTTGAGTGAATACTGCCAAACAGTTTATAAATGTTTGTAGTGATTTGTACTCCAGCGATGTTCCTGTTTCAGTTCCACATCCTCATCAATACTGAATTTATTTTATGGCTGGTTCCTAACTCTTAAATGTAATTTTTATAGCTCTCTCTCTAGTCAGCTATTCGTAATTAGATTTTTTTTAAAGCAGCCTTCCTTTGATGGACATAGCTCATGAAAGAAGGGCTATGTCAACCCAAAAGGGGACATTTATCGTAGTCTAAGTATCAGCTATTAGTACCTAGAAAGGACGTTATTCAGACATTCCATTACTAATACAGAACAATGGAACTGGGAAGGGGATTTAAATTATAAGTATGGTAAAATATTGGGTGAGGCTAGGACTTTGAGGCACTTTGAAATTTTTATATTCTGTAGGCCTATATCAGTCTGGGGTCGAGGACTAGGAAAAAAGATTTCTAAAGGCCTCGTAACTAGATGCCTTTGAATTGTGACGGTGGCTGCCTGTTTTAGTAAGGGTCTGTTTGGTGTGGCAAGAGGCCTGCATGTCGCACCTTTTTTCAGCCTTATCCAACGGGGAATATGGGTCTTAGGGAATCCTGCCATAGATCACCTTACCAGTGAGGTCCATGTTGTTGGCTCTACAGGTGGCATTATGATGTGGCTTTAGGTATGTGATGATTGGGTGCAGCTCAGACTTGACTCAGGTCTCTAATCAATTACTAGAAATTGGAAATAGAAGAACAAAACCCTAGTCACAGTCAAAATATTTGTCCTTTAGACCAAAATACAGTGCCCAGAGTTCTGTAGTTGTATCAGTAAGTCCGTTTCATGGATGTTGTCCATAATCCAGTGGATTCCAGGAATTGACAAGGGATTATGCTGTGCCACTGTCGTATCCAGGGTCTAGTTGCCCATTATAGTTACTGATTATCCATTTCCATCGAAATTGTCCCTGAGCTCCTTTGTCAGTATTCTGCTGGGTATCTCCACTGTTGGATTGACCAGCCAGCCATACTGAGCCACCAGAGACATTCAGTTCAAACTGCCTAAGATGTCTGCTGAGGTAGCCATGATGAAATCTGAAAGCCTAAAAGGGCTTTTATTTTTAAAAAGTTATTTCTTCCCTATGATATCGGTAGCAGTAATATCCAGTAGCACAAATTTGGATTGTGGATACCGTGCTTTAGGGGATCTGCTTATACTCTAAACTGGAGTCAGCACTTTCTCAGTCTAGGTTTTCATCTTTTGGAAAGAGGGGAAATGTCCCTTATGTTGAATCGGCTGCTGATTGCAATAGCAGATCCTATGCCTGGGAAACCAATTGTAATTTTAGTTCTGATTATGATAGCTGCCATTATTGAACAGCTACTATATAATTGTGCTTAGCACTCTAGACAGATGTTTTGCTTAATCTTCACAATGCTAGGAGTTTAGGTGGATTTATCTCCTTTTGCAAACAAAGGAATTGTCATTCAGAGAGGTTAAGCACATGCCTGGCTGGGTTATACACCAAGCAAGTGCAAAGCCTGGGTTTGATTCTGAAGCCTGTACCCTGTACCTGCTGTGCTTTGTGGCTCTAGTTACTTTGGGATGAATTCTTGACTTATCCAGTTGAACATGAAACAGTGTTGGGTTCATTACTAGCTCATTGCACACATTGATCAGAGGACCTGCTGTTTGCTGACATTCAGCTTAGGCACCAAGAAAATGATAGTGAAACAAGACGCAGATCCTGCTCTTAAGGTGCTTATACTTCAGTTCTATTTCTGTCTCTCATAGGTCACTTGCGTCATGGATTTTGTTAATTATTCTTATAGAGAATTCAGTCCTTTGGACTCTTGAGACTGAGGAATGATAGGGTTCACTGTGGCCAATGTGCTGCTGGCCATTGGTTTTGCATCTTCTGTGCTTGGATTTGACCACATGGTTTTCAGGTTTGCCTATACCTAGCAGAGATGGGGTCAGGTGAAAGTTAGGCAGCAAATGATATTTAGAATACCAATAAGATGCTGGTATCCCCTAGAGACTGTAGCAGGATTGTCTGCTCATCTGCCTAGAATGATTCCCAGTCTTGGGATCTGCCTGTATTCTTAGATGATAAATAAAGCTATTTTCTTTTGCCAGTCTGTCAGTAGCATGAATATTACACATATTTAAAAAGTCACCAGTTATCCACAACTTAAGAATTAGTTCTCCAATTAGACTATTTATTTTTAAATGAGATTTGACTCTGTTGCAAACTTGACTTTTAAACAAGTGTTATTGCTGAAAATTTCACTCAGCTTCAAAATTATTTATTTATATGTGGAACATATTGCATACACCCCCTATTTCCTCCATGGCAAATGGGCAAGAAAACAAGAATCCTAGTTAGTTTTCGCTGGAGCATACCTGTGGCTTTTTGCAGACTTGGATACTCGATTTTCTCATCTCTTAAATGAAGAGTTTGGACCATCGGTGGTTTCCAGTTGGTCTGGGCTGACTCCATAAAAATCACCCAGGGAGCTTCTTAAAATACAAGTTTCTAATGCTCCATCCCTAGGAGATCACAATTAGGAAAGTCTGAGGTAATATCTAAAAATCTGTACCTTATAAAAATCCCCCCAGATAATTCCAGATAATTCTCCTGTGCAGCTATATTTGGGATCCACAGGGCTAGATGGTCTGGAACAAACAGAATTGAATTGGGAAGAAACTTCTGGTGTGTTTGAAGGTTCAGGTAGAAAACGTGCCTGGAGTGGGTTCTATATGGGCGAACTAATGCAGTTGTGATGCAGAGGTAAATTGGAGCCAGATGATGGAAGGTCTCTAACTGGCTGAGGGATTGTATTGTGTGCCATAGGCCTTAGCGACCCATTGAAGGTCTTGGAGAAAAAGTTTTGATGAGAATGTGTTTTACAAAATTAGTTCTGTGGTGTGCAAGGTGGATTAGACTGGGGAAAAAAGCTGGAGGTGGAAAAAGACCCGCTGAAATTTTTGCAGTGGCCCAGGTGGGAGGCAAGATGAGCACCTGGACTCAGATGGGCGCTGCGGGACCTCTGTAAAGCTGGCCTGCCTGGGTGGAACTGGAGTCTGAGACATGTTGTTTTTAAGCTACTTAAAAAAACATCATAATTTATCAGTGTTGTGTTCATCTGCTTTAACTATTATAATGAATGCTTTTTATTGTATTTGTGTCCAGAGGTTTTAAAGGAGCCCAGTAAGTAAATTCATGCAGAGAAGTAGTTGGCAGCAGCATCAACAGCTGCTGCTGCAGGGAAAGAGGGAGGAGCGAGAGAGGGAAGAAAGGAGTGAGGAGGAGGGAAGAGAGCCCTTCTTTTTGGCAGGCAGCAGCGCCATCCTCACCCTGCTTTATGGTCTTGGCCAAGGTGAACGGGGGAGGGGTGTACAGCAGAGGCCCCTGGAGTCGGATCTGCCAACCACTGTGGAGAATGCGCCTCTCGAAGGACTGGGTGTGGAACATGGCATTTGGCAATTAAGTCCAATGGAATATTTTCTCCTTTGTTCCTCTAAAGCCCATCCATAGTTCATTGTTTCCCGAAGTGTATTCCACAGAACATTAGTTCTGCTGAATGTTAGTAGGAGTTACATGAGAAGGAGTTAAAGCTAAATAAGTTTGAAAACTGCTGGGTTAAGCAAAGGCACAGTGGCTTCCTTTACCTCATAGGATTTCAGAGTATGTGACGTGCCATGTGCTCTGAATTTCTAAGAGGGGGATAGACTGTGGTGTTTCTTAAGTGTATCTATAATTCTTTTTCCCTCTAGGCCAGGGGCTGGCAAACTATGACCCATGCACCAAATCTATCCCACCACTTGTTTTTCTAAATAAAGTTTATTGGCGCACAACCATGCTCATTCATTGTGTTGTCTGTGCTGCTTTAGCACTCAACAGCAGGGTTGCAAAGTTGCACGTGAAGACCTGGAGACCAAGAGATTGAATGGCCTGGAAAATTGAAAATATTTACTATCTGGCTCTTTAAAGAAAAGGTTCACCAATCCCTGCGCTAGATAACCCATGGAACTGGTGTTACCTGGACCCCCTATTTGATGGGTTGTTGTGGCACTGCTTTGTGATGAATCTGCTTTAATTTTATTCAGCTACTATGCTGTCGCATTTCTTTCCTCTCACTTTAAACTACTTTCTCTCTCAACCATTTACCCATTGTCTAAGATCAAAACGTAGATTCCATGTGCCATTGTTCTTTTCATTCACTTACCACATTCCACCAATCACCAGGGATGTATACAGTCTCCAATCTAAATAGCTTTCAAATCTGCCTATCCCCACTCCCACCAGACTGGTTTAAAAGACTATTATCTCTTGTCTTGTTTTAGTCTTTAGTCTTTTAATTGAGTTCCCTTCCCCCAGTGTGGGTTGCTTCCAATCCATTTTACTCACTGGATCCAGATTAATCTATCTAAAATACAAATCTTGTCAGATCACTTCCCTACTTAAAATTCTTCAGGGTCCCCTGTGGCCCTCAGGCTAAGTTTCAAATCCTGAACAGGCATGTGTCTGCCAATCTATAGTCAGGAAAACAGAAATTGCTTTAGGTATTTCACACTGGAAGAGATTTCATTCAAGGGATTTGGTACTTAAAAAGAATTAGATGTGCTAGAGGAACAAAGATGAGGGAAGGCTACCACTATCAGCTTTGCTGCAACTTTCTGAGAGTTAAGACATTTCAAGAACTGAAGGAAACAGCTTAAGATGCTTAGGCTGCCTGCAGCACACAAGCAGTGATTTGCAGGGAAATGTCCGAGGCCACTACTACTGAAACCCATGCTTTTCTGCCCTTGGCTGCCAGAGGAGGAATAACATGGTTTTTCTTTCACCTCGGTTTCATGTGCGTTACTCTCAGTGGCAAGGAACTCTGTTGAAAGGAGAGTCTATAAATGTAGTTCCCAGGCTTCTACCCCCTGCAGTGTAGGAAAGAGCATAGAAGCAGGAAATAGTGCTGAATGGCTGACAACCCAGGGCAAAGATCTGTAAGATCATGTATGATCCATTCCATTGCCCTTCTCCAGCCTCAGCTCTCTCATTCACTTATTCCACCCTACTAGACCCCAAATTCCAGACATACTAGAGTCATTTTTTTAGAGACCTAAAGCAATTAACATTTGTTATCTCATAGTTTCTGTGGGTTCAAGATTCAGGAACAACTAACTAATCTGGGTGGTTCCAGCTCAGGGTCTTTTGTTTGGCCACAGTCAAGGTGTCAGTCAGGGTATAGTCATCTAAAGGCTCAATTGGGGCTGGAGGGTCCATTTCTAAGATGTTTCCCCCACATGGCCATTGGCAGGAGGCCTCCCTTCCTTGCTCCATGGGCTCCTTGTTAGGACTGCTGAGTGTCCTCACAGTGTGGCAGCTGGCTTCCCTCGGAACAAGTGATCTGAGGGAGAGACCAAGGAGGATCCTAGAGTGCTTTACTCCTCACTTTGCCTGGTGTTTCTGTCCAGTTCCCTAGAAGCAGAACCTGAGATGAGGATTCTTGGAAAATGATGCACCAAATAAATGAAATAGATGTGTGTATAATTGGATAACCGAATAAATCCCATCAACTATGTGAATAGGCAAAGCCCCAGAGCAGGTTCCTCCATCCTGGGTGGCAGCACCTTCCAAGTTCATGTGACCTATCTAGACTTTTTGTTGCAAAATTAGCATGAAAATATATTTCTCCTTTGTAGATAGGAGAGTATTAATATTAAAATATGAGATACATATTTTAAAGGAACTTTAGCTCAAGTTTCAATGAGCTCTTGGCTAAAAGTACATTTTTCCTGGCTTGCCACATCCTGGCTGGGTACATGTTACACATGGAGCCATGAGGGAGGGAGTGCCATTTGCAATATTGTAGTCTAAACATTTGTTTCTTTCACAAGATTCAGGCATTGGATTTCAGTTCAGACAACCCAAACTTTTGGATGAGGGAATATTGTCCATATTGATAGCAGAGTTGTTCCGCCTCCCTTCTCTAATACATAGAGGCAAAAGGGAGCCTCCGAGGCCCCCCTGCTTTCATGGGTTATCATCCTCCCCAAATCGTTAACTTAGAAAAGTCTGAAGAAAAGCAAAGAAATCGCCCTGGTTTGTTCTGCTTTCCGGCTGCTGAATCTAATGTAAGCCTCATACCATTTTCATGAAGGAAAGTGAAATTGTTTATTGGGAAGAAAGGCTTTTGCGTGTCTAAATCTCATCTTTTTTTTTTTAACCACAAAGCTAGTTTTCTTTCCCCATCTCTCTTCCTGGGATAATTTCTGGCTCCAGTGAGGTTCTGCCTTTTTAGGACCTTCCTGATTCCTGCATTCCAGACCTCTCACAAGATTCACTCCTCTGAACGTTCAACAAACAAACTCATTTAGAATCAGTCATGGAGCAGTAGAAAGGTGGTGGGGAGGTCTTGAGTTTCTTTGTAAGGAGATTGATGTTTACATCCAGCCTGACATAACAATAAGGAGTTGTTTGCTACTAGTCACAGAGCTGGAAAACTCAGGCCCCTGGATGCGGTTTCAGGAAGGTAAATTTATAAACGAATAAATCCTTCTGGTAGAGAATCACACTGCTTCCTTCTTCTCAACCCCCAGCTTATTGTTGTTTGTGTTTTTACAGATAAGTTTAACAGAGAATGAGGGCAATGACAAAGGCCCTCTCCTACTTTTACTGTGCTCTGGATCCTCATTTTTGTTGAAAAGAGGACCCAATTTATCTTCTCTCTCAACATTTGCACAAGAAGACTTCACTCATCTCCCCAGGAAAGGGAGCATTGGGGCAAATGATTCTATCTGCCTGATGATAGCAGGGAGGTGACCTATTGAAAGGCAGGCAGAGCAACTATCACTTTTCTCTCTGCCTGACTAGTGGGTCATGAGATGCACACCTGTGGTCCCTGCAGGGGGCTGCTCATTCAGACTTGGGGTCAGAACACAGGTGTTGCAAGCAATAGATTATTCTGTGGAAGGAAAGAAGAGGCCTTGGGTCCAAGTTGCAATTCTTTACCACAGTTCATGGGAAGCCTTGCATTCAGGGGTTTATTGGGTTCTCGGCCATTAATAAAAATGACACTAGGCTGGCAGATCTTGAAGTAAGACACCATTTGTCAGAACCCCCAGGGAGATGGGTCTGTGTCACCCAGACTCCTGACAGTGAATGGCTCCTGGATGGCTTTGCTGAGATGTTTCCCATATGCTGAAAAAGTGAGCTCCCCCTCACACATCCTTCTCCCTTGCTTCCTATCTTGGGGGTTGGCCTCTGTGTTCTTGTGGTACCCCAGGCTGCCATTCTGGGTGTCAGAGCATAGGAGGCCCTTCGAGCCTTCTTTTTCAGCATCCCCATGCAACACCCCTGTGCTTGGCTGCACCCTGCTTATCACTCAGGTCTCACCTGGGATATCATCTCCTGAGTCTTTGCTGACCCACAAGCCTGGGTGTTCCTGGAGCCCCCACACATCCCTGCCATTGTCCTAATTCCACTGAAGCATGGTTGCCTGATCATTTCTCTGCCTCTCCCACTAGACTTCAGGCTCCTTGTAAGCAAAGCCTGGAGCTTGTTCATCCTTGATTAATAGCAGTGCCAGCATAGGTCATGCCTGCAGTAGCTGGTCAATAAATATTTCTTGGCCCAAGAGTACTTGAGGCTGTAGAGCATAGTGGTCACAAGCCCAGCTTTAGGACTTGAGGCCTGGGTTCAGACCCTGCTATTTGTGGGATCTTAGGGCGGGTTCCTGTACTTCTTGATCCCCAATTTCTTCACTAATAAGATGGGGACAGTGACTACTTTCTAGGCTGTGATAATGAAATGCAGTAATCCACGCAAAAACACCTAGGGCAATGTGTGACACACACTGTTCTGTGTTTCATAGTATCTGATGATGATGATGATGATGATGATTGATGATGCAGATGCAATTATCCTTAATGGAAAGAAGAAGGCGCTAACAAAAAGTTGTAAGGAGAAATCAGGCATTTTGAATGCCTGCACAGCAGGTGGGGAGTTGGTTGGGAGCTGAGGTTTCTAGCCAGGGCAGTGAAAGTGTAGGAGCAGATGGGATTACTCTGGGAGAGAATAAACAGGGAGGGGAAAAATGGGTCGGGGGAACTGAAGACAGAACCTTGAGGAATCGTACATCTGAGGGTTAAGAGGAGTCAACAGGAAAGAATGATAAGTAGGAGACTGTGCACAGCTCATCTGATGCCAGGGGTCAGAGTTTCAAAAGGTAGGCAAGGGCACTGTGTTGGGCAGAAGGTCTAGAGAAGACTAGGAGAGCCAGCTAGAATCTGCTAAGTGGGAGAGCAGCAGCGCCCTTGGGGACAAGCCTTTTCAGCAGAGTCAGGAAGAAAGAGGCCACATTCACAAGAGGTTAGAGATGGCTGAGTCAGTCTGGTTCTTGTGCTGCCATGTGTGTTTCTATAATGCAGAATCATTTGTGGGTGAATAGAGGACTGATGTCAGTCTCACATGGAAATCACGTTGGTTCACAAAGCATGTTAGTGTTTTGTATCACTGGTTGATAGCGGAGTACTGTAGCACAGCTGAATGTAACCACTTTTGGGGTACAGGGATGCATGGTGCCCTGTCTACCCCGGTCTTACGCTGGGCTGTTTGGCGCCTGTTCTGTGTGGAAGGGCCTTGGGGGTGGTCCGTGCCTATCTTTGTAAACATTCTCTCAGCAGCTGTGACCCCCCATTCACCCTTTCCATCATGCTTAACTACCCACCTTATTTAAGGTGAAGAGTCATGTCTACTGGAGTGTTTCTTTACTAGGAATTTAATATATATTTTTTAATTTCAATGTTTTTTTGGTGTGATAATTGTTTTTGTTAGTGCTTGGGGTTAAATTTTTCATTTCTTTCCCAACCCTGCTTCTCCAATAAACCTTGTTGTTTTTAGTTTGAGCTTACGAAGTGTTAGTTTTTAGCAATATGTATGTCCACTTGTAGATAACATCATCTGACTCCTTTTCCTAAAGTTGAACAATGCTGGGAAGAGCTGGGTCTATGGAAGGCTTTCTCAAGGATCAGCAGACCTGCTCATGCTTGGCTGCAACTTGGTCTAAATCAAGTTTCCCCGTGGTGACTATTTTCCTACATGCTCTTCATTATGCAATTGGGTGGTTATCGTTTTGCATTTTTATCCTCTCTCTGATCATTTGCTGCAGTCTGAACAAGCATCCGAGGCTGAGCTACATCCGCAGCTGAACAGAGCTCCATCACAAGCTGCAGAGAGTAGTCCAACAAAGAAGGTATGGCCAGCACGAGGGTGCCACTGTCACGACATCACGAGCCTGTCCCTGGGCTTTTTGCCTCTGTTAGCGCATCTACTGTTTTAAGGTTCTCATGTCCTGATGTAAATGTTAATGACCCAGATTTTCTAGGATTTGGGTTCTTTGTGGAGATGGGTCCTGATGGTTCCTGGGCTGGACCTGGATGTTGCTGACAGTCTGTACATACTTCCCTCTTCAACCACCCAGCTAAATATGGTGACCTCGCTTTTGTCAAGATCAAGGAGTGTAATGGAGAGGGGCAGATGTCTTTAGCAGAACCTGGCACACTGCTAAGCTTCTAGGAGCACCTCGTGGGGGCACGGTAGTACCCCTACCTTTGTCTTTGTGCTGTGGTCTCCTCTGCATCCCAGCATCTTTACCTCAGTGCACCTGTGTCACTGAGTCATTTACTCCGTATGCACCACTAACTTCCTGTCCTGTCCTTTCATCTGCTTGCCCTCTTCTTGTCCTTCCCCATTTTCTCAGGCCCTTCTCTCATGAAGGAGAGCAGGCCCTGGGCTCGGGAACACAGGTGAGGTGGGGGGCCTCTGACAAGCAGGCCAGCTTGTCTCCTTCCAGAAGACACTGTGGCCCTTGAGCTTGACCTCATGTAGGAATTGGGGTAGGAGAATGCTGAGCATATGACTAAGACTGTTAGAAAACCTAGAACTTATTCAAAAAGCCCCAAAGTGAGGCAAGAGCGAATTTTATCTTCAGTTAGAAAAGGCTCCGTGGTGTGAGACACACACAGCATTTTAAAAGAGAAAAGAAAGGAAGATGGGTAAGCCATTAGATTCTGATTCCTGTGTCCTTCCAGGTGACAAAAAGAGGTAATATGCTGCAAGCATGAAAAAAAGAAGAAAGGCCATTGGAATCTGATGTCTGTGTCCCTCCCATTCTCGCCGAGCCATGAATCAGCCACATATCCTCACGTGTAGAGTTGGGACACAGCACAAGCATGACCTGGGGGATGGCCTTAGAGAAACATATGGCATTGGCATGACTGGGGCAGCATTTAACTTTTTAACTTTCTGTTTTGTTTTTAATCCCCAGGACATAACATATTCTCAGCCTCCATCAAAGCCTATCCGTAGGAAATTACGACCTGAAAATCAAGCTACAGAAAATCAAGAGCCTTCTACCGCTGTTGGCGGGCCAGCTTCTGTAGCGACCATGAAGTCCCATCCAACAGTTCAGAAGTAAGTAGGACAGACAAGTGTGAGAAGGGTCGGAGACTGTTTCAAATCTCTGTATGTATGTAAGTGGAGATATGTTTACATTTACACTCACACTCATAAAGACTTGTGATTTTATGTTTGTTTTCTTAACTTACTCATCTCTGTGATGGGGTTACAATTTCCCGGTCACATAGAAATAGGCTTTGTACGCTACAGGACTTATCCTGACCCAAGGGACAAGCAAGGACAAGGCTGTGATGTGTTTCGGTTTACTTTGATTTCCCTTTTTTTCCTTCATCCTTCTCCTCTGCTTCCTACTCCCCTTTCTTGTGCTGGCCTGCATTTTCCTGGGAGGGAGACAGTAATACAAATGGCAGTTTTCCTTCTTTGCCTGTCTTACCTTGTGTTTCCCTGGGGCAGCTGATTAGCTTCATGACCCTCAGACCCAACTTTCAGTAGATGTGCCATGTGATTGAAAAGTTTTTTTTATTAATTAATATGTAATTATAATTGACATACAGTATTAGTTTCAGGTGTGCAACATAGTGATTCAACATTTATATTCCTTACAAGGTGATCACCACGGAAAGTGTAGTACCTATCTGTACCTATTGTACATAGTTATTACAATGTTACTGACTATTCTCTGTGCTGTACCCTACATCCCCATGATATTTTCAACCTCCAGGAAGAGTTTCCGTTGTCGCTCATCTCAGCACAGAATGGTCACCTGCAGAGCATCCAACATTATCTATCTAACCAGCTGTAACAGACATTGGAGAGAAGGCAGGGGCCCCTTTCCACATGGCCAGGGACTGAGAGAACATTGCTCTGGACAAACCATCTTTCTCTAGAAGGTTTTGGCTTTAAGGAGAGCTGTCATTTGCCTCAGTTTCCTTAGCATGAAATTGAGCAAGGTTTTAAGGGCAGAAACCTGCTGTGTGTGACTTCAAGTGAGCCCAACTGGCCACTAATGTAAATGCTCAAGATATGTCATGACACTGCTCTAGGGGCCTTGGAGATCTCCATACTGCTTACACTGTGATGGAAAGAAAAGCAACAGGTTCTGTGGGCGCAAGTTGCCTTTGGAGCCAAAGCCCATTCTGGATCTGTGCAGCATTCTTCTCCAGAGGCTGGTTATGGTTTTCGTTTTTCTCAATGGACAGTTCTCTAATGCTGTCAGTGCATAAAGGAAGTGCATTTTTGTCCTTAACGGTCACTGAGAGCTTTGACTGTCTTCCAGCCACCCCCACGCCTGGGGATGAATGTCTATCAGGGACAAAGATGACTAAACTCTTTATGTTCTACCCAGCTTCCCACTTTAATCTCTGCTTCACATTAATGTGCGTTAGTGGTGGCTGCAGCATCCTCCAAAACGGATCGGCAGGGCAGCTGATGGAGTTCACGCAGAGATCTTTTTCATTTTCTTCATCTATTTTTTAAAGCAGCTTTATGCATATGTGAGTCACATAGCATGTAATTCACTCATTTAAGCATACAATTCACTGCTTTTTAGTATAGTCACAAAGTCGTGCAACCATCAATCACCATGGCCTAAGTTTCACACATTTTCATCACCCCGAAAACAAATTCCATGCCCATTAGCAGTCACTTTCCATTCTTCCCCTCACCCAAGCCCCAGGCGACTGCTAATCTACCTTCTGTCTTTACAGATTCTTCTGTTCTAGCAATTTCATGTAAATGGAATAATACACATGGCCTTTTGTGACTGGCTTCTTTCATTTAGCATAATGTTTTCAAGGTTCATCCACATTATAGCGTGAATCAGAACTTAATTCTTTTTCATTGCTAAATAATGTTTCATTGTATGGATGGACCACATTTTATTCATCCATTCATCCAGATGACCATTTGGGTTGTTTCTACTTTTCAGTTATTAATAATAATGCTGCTATATTCTGTGTGTGCAAGTTTTTCCATGCACTTAGGTTTTCACTTGTCTTGGGTATATATACCTAAGAGTGGAATTCCTGGGTCATAAGCTAAGTCTATGTTTTACAGTTTGAGGACCCACCAAACTGTTTTCTACAGGGGCTGCAGCATTTTACAATCCTGCCAGTAATATGTGAGAGTTCTAATTTCTCCTCTTCCTTGTCAACACTTGTTATTACCTGGTTTTTAAAATTATAGCCATCCTAGTGTGTACGAAGTGGTATCTCATTGTGTTTTTGATTTACATTTTCCTAATGACTAATGAGCATCTTTTCATGTGCTTATTGGCCATTTGTATATCTTCTTTGAAGAGATGTCTATTCAGATTCTTTGCCCATTTTTACTTGGATTATTTATTTTTAAGTTATGAGTTCTTTACATATTCTGGATACAAGTCCTTTATCAGATATATGATTTGCAGTTTCTCCCTTTCTGAAGGTTATCTTTTCATTTTCTTGATGGTATCACTTATAGCAAAAAAATTTTTTAATTTGATGAAGTCCATTTTTTTTTCTTTTGTCACTTGTGCTTTTGGTGTCATATCTAGGAAACCATTGCATATCCCAAGTTCATGAAGATTTGTTCCTTTGTTTCTAAAAGTTTTAGGTATTAAATTGAAGTCTATGATCAATTTTAAGTTCGTTTTTGTGAATAGTATGAGGAAGAGCTCCAACTTCATTCTTTTGCATGTGGATATCCAGTTGTCCCAGCACCATTTGTTGAAAGGGATATTTTATCTGCCCGTTTAGTGACTGTCCCTTATCATGGTACTCTCTCACTAGTTAAGTAACCACATGGTGTCAGGTTGAGGGACTAGCACTCACCAGCAACACAAATTGTACCATCAATGGCCAGGATTTAAGCTTTGGGGCCAGGGAACTTCATACAACTTATTTTAGTTCCCAGTTTACTTTGGAGTGATAAGAAATGACTTAGCATTCATAGTTTTTTAAGCTCTGACATTCAGCCAGCCAAATGATGGTTAGTCTTCATAGTCCTTTCTCAACTAGAGTTCTGGGAAGGAGTTAAGCTCTGAAGTCACACACATCCATTGTCTATAATAAGTCAACCTCTCTCCTATTCATTTGGAGTGGTCTTTACTATGTATTATCTTTGGGAAAATTGAAAAAAGAGTTTTAAATAATTTTCTTAATTCTCTAACACTGGTTTAAAAAGGGTAAAAAATAGATTAGTTACAAAATGGTCATCAGCTTGTTGGGAAATGAACATCAGAACTGATGTATTATAAGAAACAAATTCTCCTTCAGATATCATCATTGTCTACTCCACTTACAGCAAAAGAGTTAATAAAATATTCTCTCCAAGTAATCTACTGAGTCCAGGTTATAAGTAACAAACAGCTGTCAGACTGTGTCATCATTAACGAGCTGCCCATAAAAACAAAAGTGGGTTTTCTTTAAAACAATTTGACTCAGTTTTCCCTTACTTCTCATATACCTACTTTGGATGAACTTTGGGATAATAGAGTTGTTTGAGCAGTTTAGAGACCGAGGCTGTTGTGTAATAGTACTATGATTGAACTTATACCAGCCTCCATGGCCTCTGCTCTTCTCTGTAACCCAGGGGGTGTCCTGTACTGCCCCAGCGCATGCCCAACAGCCAGTGTCTGCTCACCTGCATGATGTCCTCCTTGTGGTTGGGATTCTGTTTCCCTTCCCGCCCACATTTTGGCAGTACTGGAATGCCTATGGGGTTGACGATTGCCATTTCTAATGAAAACCTACCATTTCCAACTAGAGAAAAGGCAATACAAGCTTAGTTCTTAGAAGCTGTACTCAGAATTCCTTGGGAGAAATCAGGGTCCAAGGTGAGTATTAAGAAGAGTTTTCTCATCTAGTGACCCCAGTTTATATTCTTTCAAATATTGGTTCAGCTGCTTGAACAAAAACCAGGCAACAGTTGCTCAAATAACATAGAAATAGACTTCTATGTAAATGCCTGAGTTGGTAGGTGGTCCAGAAGCATAGGGTAGCTCTGTCAAAGAACCCAGGTACCTTCTGTCTCCATGTTCTAGATCCCTGTAGGGGTTGCCTTTATCCATATGGTTGAAGATAGCTCACCATGAATATGGTTATGTTTCAGGCCTCAAACAGTGATAAGGAGCAATTGGAGAGAAAGCGGATTACTTTTAAGAGCATGACTCAAAAGTGGCACGCATTACTTCTCTCTGATCTCTTTGGCCCAAACTTTGGCCTCACCTACTTGCAAGTAAGACAGAGAAAAGTAGTCTCTAGTTGGATGGCCATGTGCCTAGCTCAAACTAAGGATAATATATTACCGCAAACAAGAATAGGCTTCGGAGTATAGTCTGCCCCAAGACCTTGAGTGGACGGTGCCTCACAGTGCTGCAGTTCCAAATTGATAGCACAATACGCAGTAGAGCCGGGCAAAGTTAATGTCTACTGAACTGTTACTCCCTCATCTTCCTCTTTGGAAACCAGGCTGATTAGATCCCAGCCTGGAACAGGGAGTAACAATATTAAGAGAATCTGAATAGATAAACTATAGAAGCAACTCTTGAGAGGGTGAGACAAGTTAACCTTCACTGAACCCTTAAAGGTAGTCTGGACCTGATCATTTCTTTGCATTATTTATAGCTCCTTTGGTTGTATAAAAGAAAATTTAGGTACCAAGACCATATTCTTTATTGTAAAGATATAGGGCTGACTCATGGAAACTGGTGGCAGGAATGGATTGGAAGAAAGGATTGCAAACCTTTTAGAGCTCCTTCTGATTCTTTTCCATTGTCTTAAGAGTGGTTTTTTTCATTTTTATCTATGAAGGCTTCTCAACCTTCTTCAGCTCCAGAGATTACATTCTCCCTGTGCAGGGCCCAAGCTAAATTGAACTCTTAGCCATAACTCACATCCCTAGGAGAGGGAATCTGGTCAGTGCAGCATGGGGTCAGTGTCCATTCCAGTGCGAAAATAGAGGAGAGGGTTTATTAAGACAAATAGGACTGCCTGCCAGGGGCCTATCACTTTGGAGGAGGGAGAAGGGGATAGAGACAGGTCCCAGAGAAGGGGGAAACTTTTATAAGCAGAGCACACATAGTGTGGTAGTCATTTAAGGAGGGACATCTAGTTCTGATCAAGAGGTCCTGTGAATCTTTCACCTAGTTTCTCCCAATGATTACATTTTACCTAAACAATATAACATCAAAACCAGGGAATTGACATTGGGACAGTGTATGTGTATACAGTTAACCCTTGAACAACATGGGGGTTAGGGGCACTGACCCTTGGGTAGTCAAAAATCCACATATAATTTTTTACTCTCCCAAAACTTAGTTGTCCCTCAGTATCTGCAGGGGTTTGGTTCCAGGATCCTCTGCAGATACCAAAATGCACAGATGCTCAAGTCTCATATAACATGGGTCAATAAATGCATATGGTTGGACTTCTGCATCTGTGGACTGCCAACCACAGATCAAACACAGTACAGGTATTTCTTATTGGAAAAAAATCTGTGTATAAGTGGACCTGTGCAGTTTAAACTTGTGTTATTGAAGCGTCTTTGGTAGTTGTATGCTATTTTTCACTTGTGTAGAGTCCTGTAACCACCAAGATAATCAAGATACAGGAGTCACACCTACCCTCTCTTCTCCACCGTTCCTTACTGCTGACAACCACTGATCTGTTTTCCATCTCTATAATTTTGTCATTATGAGAATGTGATATAAATAGAATCACAAAGCATGTGAGTTTAGCTTTTTTCACTTGGCATAATGCCCTTGACATTTTCATCCAAGTTGTTATGTATCAGCACTACTAAGCAGCATTCTATGGCATGGATGCACCACGGTCTGTTTAGCTATTCACTTGTTTAGAGACATTTTAGTTGTGTGTAGTTTCTGAGTATTACAAATAAAACTGCTGTGGGCATCTGTGTACAGGTTCCTGTGTATACATAAGTTTTCATTTCTCTGGGATAAATGTCCAAGACTGTGATCGTTGGATTGTATGGTAAGTGTAGATTTGTTTTTTAAAGAAACTGCCACATTGTTCCAGTGGTGGTGGTTCTGTAGCTTTGTTGTAGTTTAGGTGTGGTCGTGACAGGGGGCAAACACAGCCTCTACCTTCTGCACTGTCTTGACACTCATCAGCATTCTGTGACTTTTTTTTTAGCCATTCTAATGGGTATGTAGTGCTATCCCATTGTGGTCTTAATTTACATTTCCCTCACAGCCAGTGATATTGAACATTTTTTCATGCATGTGTGTACCATCAT
This sequence comes from Eonycteris spelaea, assembly GCA_003508835.1. Classification (NCBI taxonomy): domain Eukaryota; kingdom Metazoa; phylum Chordata; class Mammalia; order Chiroptera; family Pteropodidae; genus Eonycteris; species Eonycteris spelaea. The sequence goes on from PUFA01000219.1 coordinate 2,658,224, forward strand.
ATATCCTCTCTGGTGACATGTCTCTTTATGTCCTTTTTCTAATTGAATTATTTTTACCGATGAATTCGAGAGTTCTTTATGTATTCTAAATACAAATCAGTGTCATACCTGTGGTTTGCAAATATTTTATTTCAGTCTGTAGCCTGTCTTCTCATCGCCTTAATGGAGTCTTTCGCAGAGCAAAAATGTTTAAAATTTTGAGGATGTCCAACTTACTGATTTCTTTTTCTTTTAAGGATTGTGCTTTTGTTGTATCAAAATAAATAAATAAATAAATAACTCTTCATCAGGCCCTAAGTCCTGAAGATTTTCTCTTTTAAATTTACATTCTACATTTAAGTTGGTCATCTATTTTCGTGTTAATTTTTATATAAGATGTGAGGTTTGGATCAAAATTTTTTTTTTGCCTATATATGTTGAATTGCTTCAGCACTATTGGTTGCTTTTGAACCTCTGTTAAAAATAAGTTGGCTATATTAGTGTGAATCTATTTCTGGGTTCTCTAGCCTCTTTCATTGATCTGTGTGTCTTTCCCTCTGCCAGTACCACACAGTCATGATTATTGTTTTGATTACTTGATACTATATATAAGTTTGCTCTTTCTCCCACTTTATTATTGTTCAAAATTGTTTTAGTTATTTTGTTTTCTCTGACTTTCCATATACATTTTACAGTAATTTTGTCTAGAACTACAAAAAAATCTTGCTGAAATTTTCCTAGGAATTCTGTTAAATTTTTATATCAATCTGAAGAGAGTTGTTACCTTTAGTATGTTAAATCTTCTAATCCATGAACATGGTCTGTTTCTTCATTTATGTAGATCTTATTTTTTTTTCAGTGTTGTATAGTTTTCAGCATGTAAATTTTGTTTATGTTTTGATATAGCTAAGGATTTCAGTTTGAGAGTCTTTGTAAATGGTATCATTTTTTATTCTCATTTCCAAGTGTTCATTGTTAGCATATTAAAATATTGTTGATTTTTTGTTAATCTTATGTAAACTCATTTCTGTCCATCTGAAGTAACTTATTAGTTCTAGGAGTTTTTGGTAGATTCTTTGGGGTTTTCTTCATAGATCATCATGCCATCTGCAAATAGGGACAATTTCATTTCTTTCAAGATATGTACATTTATTTTCCTTTTCTCATGTTATTGTGCTGGCTATGACTTCTAGCACTATGTTGAAAATAGTGATGAGAGTAGAAATTCTTCTAATCTTAGAGAAGAAAACATTTGGTTTTTCATTAAGTTTAATGTTAGCTGTAGTTTTTTTTGTAGAGGTTCTTTATCAAGTTAAGGAGGTTCACCTCTATTCATAGTTTTCTGAGTTTTTTTTATCATGAATCGATGTTGAGTTTTATCAGGTACTTTTTCTACATCAATTGATATGGGTCATGTGATTTTTCTTCTTTTAGCTATTATGATGCTGAATTACATTGATTTTTAATATTGAACTCATCTTGCATCCTTGGAATAAGGATAAACTCTTCTTGGTTATTGTATATAATTCTTTTTATATGTTATGAATTCTATTTGCTAACATTTTGTTAAAGATTTCACATCTATATTCAGGAGGGACATTGTATCTAATTTCCATCTTACTAGGCTGCCCCTTTCTATGTTTGAGTAGAGAAAGCAGGATTTGGGGGGGTGCTTTTTTGGTCTGCCCTCACTGGCATTTATGGATTGACAATTTCTCCACTATCTGGTCTGAGATCTATGAAGCAAGCAAGCAAGCAAGCAAACAACAACAAAACTTTCCTCAATCCACTTTTTGGAGTCATGTTTGTTTTATACATATGTCCAGGATTTTAACTGTATATACTTAGTGGGAGGAATAGAGAGAAATGTGTCTATTCCATCTCGTTCTGAGACCAGAAGTCCAATCTATATATTTTTAAAAGTAAATTTCAAAGCTCCTTCCCTGCATATTTATGAGTTAAAAAAATCTTTAGGTTTGTTGGAGAAGGGAGTATGTATGCCTTCTACAGATTAGCAGAGTGGCTAGCATAGAGCATATTCTCAGCGGTTGTTAGTCAGATCTCTTCAGTGGTCACAGTGCATTTTAGTTCAGTTGCTCTGGTCTAGAACCCATCTCCCAGTGATTACAAATATGTTTGTTTTTCTAGGGGAACTGAAATTGCCATTTTGCTTTGAGAATTCAGTGTTTCTTGCTGTGAGATATAAAGTTGTAGGTTATACAACCATGTTGATTTATTATCCCAACTGTAGATAGTGTGAAGAGAGAAAGAAGGTGCTAGAATAATTAGGGCTGGACAAGCCATGTAAGCAGAGACTGTAATGGGCAAAGTGAGACATATGGTACCCTAGTTATACTTGTTCTGTGAATTTACTATTGACTTAATTTGGGAATACTGGCATTAAAACATTTTTGTGTATTTTTCAAGTGCTACAGATGTATATGCTGGTGTATATATATATGCACGTCCTTACACACATACCGCCTCTCGTATTCATGACTAATAAGAAATAAAGGAGAGTCATGTGGGCTGGCCAAGTTAATGTAGGATCTTTGCTAAAGAGAATGTCCTATTTTTTTTCCTTCATATTTGTTCACAGGGCCACCTGCAGGTCTTTTAAATACCATTGATGCTTACACAAAATGGGCATTCCGGTTAATATGGTTTGTCAGGGAGAAATACTTATTTAAATATCTTAGAATAAATGGAACACAAAGTGGTTGAAAAGGCCCAATTCACAGCTTCAAGTTATAAAATAGGAGTTACTTCAGGTGTAAATAATTCATCCCAACAAGTTTGATTCATTTAGTGTGTGCCTGCCTGCCTGCCTGCTTGTGAATATGTGATTTTATTTTTGGAGCCCTATGACGTTAGTCCCTTGTTAATTTAGCTCCTCTTGTGCATCAGAGATTTCTGGAAGGGGTTCAGGGTCCAGACCTCTTAAGTTCTATTTCACTGAATTGTTTGTACTTTTTTGTAGACAGTCTTCCAAGCAGAAGAAGGCTATTCAAACTGCTATCCGCAAAAATAAAGAGGCAAATGCAGTGCTGGCTCGGTTGAACAGCGAACTCCAACAGCAGCTCAAGGTAAGGAGCTTCCCGAATTTGGATTCCCAGGCTTTTCATCTGGTGGTTTTGTTCTGTTTGGATCATTGGCTCAGCGCTTGGTTCCATTCCTGTTGGTAAGACTTGCTTCTTTGTTCTTAAACTTTTATTTCGGAAGGCGGAGATTGTGTTTAAGTTTCATGGGTTGGTTTTTGTATACTTAGAGGAAGACTAGTGGCTTTAACATGTAGGATTCATACTATGTGATAGTTAAAAGGACAGAGAATCTATTACAAAGGCTGTTTCAAGAATTCTTTATTGTCCAAAGCTTCTGTGTAAACTCTTGTTTAGATCTGCCCTGAATCACCTTATACTTATTTCAGTGGAAAAGGGTGGCTCCACATCACCTTGTCAAGGACATCATCCCTATCCTTATCACCTGCTTCTCTTCACCGTTAATCTCCCCTGTCCTAGTTTGCCAGGGCTGTCGGAACAAAGTATTACAAATGTGGTGGTTTAAAATGATAGAACTCTAGTCTTAAAACTCTGGAAGCCAAAAGTCTGAAATCAAGGAGTCAGCGCAGCCACGCTCTCTCCCCAAAGGCTCCCGGGCATAGTCCTGCCTTTCTTCCTCCCAGCGTCTGGTGGTGGCAGGCCCTGCCTGATGGGCCTTGGCGCATAGACACATCACTGCAGTCTCCACCTCCACTCTCACGTGCCATTCTTTCTGTGTCTTTCTGTCCAAACTGCCTTTCTTGTTGTGTCCCTCTTCTTATAAGGACACTAGTCATTGGATTAGGACCCAGCCTAATCTAGCGTAACTTCATTTTAACTAAATTACATCTGCAAAGACTCTATTTCCACATAAACTCACATTTATAGTTATTTGGGGTTAGGACTTAAACATGTCTTTTCAAGGGACACCGTTTTGCCCACTGTGACCCTGATTCTCTGCAGGATCATTCTCATCCACACGCAAATGTGCTGCAGTATTGTCCATTATTGTGACCCCCACATCCCTCTTGAGCTACTGCCAATCTCTGATCTTCTTCACAGCCATGTTTCTTAGAAGTTCATTTCATTTACTGTCTCTGAGAAAAACAACAGTTTTCTCTCCCTCCACTTCAGTGCGGCTTCACCCCCTCTACTCACACCCCTCTTATGGCCGATTCCAACGGGCCTGTTTTAATATTATTTGAATTTTCAGAAGATTTTTACACAGTTGGCCATGCCTTCCTCTGAAGTCAGTTTTCTGACTGGTTTTGGGAAACCAGACTTGGCTTTACTTCACTGGTGCTTCCTTCTTAGTGTCTCTGCTGTCTCTTCCTTCTTTGATTTCTTTTTTGTTATCCCCTTTGCCCCAATATTTTATTATGTACATTTTCAAGCATACGAAAAAGTTGAAAGAATCATACAGTAAATACTTTTATAGCCAACACTTTGCTTCTGCCATTAATGTTTTCCTATATTTGTTTGATCACCTATCTGTTCCTTTATCTATCCCGCTATCCATCCGTCCTTATTTTTAACATATTTTCAAGTAAATTGAAGACATGTACATGTCCTCTGAATGTTTTAGCATGTATGTAATTGACTAGAGTTCAGTATTTTTACAGGTTCTTATGATATGAATTTTTACATGCAATGAATGCAGAAATCTTAAGGATACATTTGCTGAATTTTAAACAAATGCATACACTTAGGGAATGCAAACCCCAATCAAGAGACAGAACATTCCCATCACCCCAGGAGGCTCCCTCTTGCTCCTTCCCAGTCAATTTTGACCCCACTCACACAGAGGTAGCCACTGTTCTAAATTTTTTATGTCACAGTATATTGCCTATTCTATAACTTTATGGGAATGGCATCCTCTAACAGGTACTTTTGTGTAAAATTTTTCACTTAGGATTATGTTTTTGAGATTCAGTTATACTGTTGTATATGTCAGTAGTTCCCTTTTTATTGCTGAGTAGTCCATTGAGTAAATATGCCACAGTTTGGTTATCAGTTCTCCCAGTAATGGACACCTGAGCTGTTTCTAGTTTTTGGCTATTTTGTGTAAAACTGCATTCTTAAATAAGTCTGTCTGTGGAAATATGTTCTCATTTATTTTGGACAAATATCCAAGGTTAGGATTAGCAGATGACATGGTGACTATATGGGATTAGTTTTATTAGAACTGCTAGAGCTTTTGTTAAAGTAGCTGTAGCATTTTGTATTACCCCACTAATGTATGAGAGGTCCAATTGTTCTGCATCTTCAACATTTGGTATTGGTCTTTTAATTTTAGCCAGTCTTGTGGTAATGCATTTTTTATATTGCATCTCTTTGATGCTTATGTTGAACACTTTTCTATGTGATTATTTATCTGTCTTATTTTATGAAATATATTTTCAAAAGTTTTGGTCATATGTTAAATTGGGTTTTTAGTCTTTTTTTTCTTTGTGTGGAATTGTACATAGATGCTTTTTGTATTATCTTGGTTACCAGTCTTTTGTCAGGTACATGTTTTATGGATATTTTCTTCCAGTCTTTGTTTTACCTAGTCATTTTCTTAACTGTATGTTTTCATGAACAGAAGTTTTCAATTTTGGTAGTCTCAATCATTCATTTATTTTTTTTCTCTTTTGCTTATCACTTTAGTCCTACATAAGAAACTTTGCCTACTTCTAAATTATGAAGATATTCTCCTATGTTTTCTTCTAAAGTCTTTATTATTTTATCTTTTATGTTTAGGTCTATAATCCATTTGTTTTTTTAAAACCACTTTATTGAGGTATGATTGACATACAAATATATGTACATATTTAATGTATGCAACATGGTGAGTTTGGAGATAATTATACATGCATGAAACCATCACTACAATTTATGCCATAAAACTATCACCTCTAAAAAGTTTCCTCCCACCATCTTTTTATTATTATTATTATTATTATTATTATTATTATTATTATTATTATTCATGTATGTGATAAGAACAGTTAACATAAGATCTCGCCTCTTAGCAAATTCTTACTTATACAATATGGTATTGTTAACTATGGGCACTATGCTATATAATAGATCTCTACATCTTATTCATCTTTCATAACTGAAACTTTGTGCCCTTTGATATCTCCTCATTTCCCCTTCTCCCCATTCCCTGGCAACCACCATTCTATACTCTGGTTCTATGAGTTTGACTATTTCACCATTCCTCATATAAGTGTTGCCATGTAGTTTTAATCCTTCTGTGTCTGGCTTATTTTCCTTAGCACAACGTCCTCTGTCCTCCAGGTTCATTCATGTTGTTGCAAATGGCAAGATTTATTTATTTTTAAATTTAAGTATACTTGGTATACACTATTACATTAGTTTCAGGTGCGGAATATAGTGATTCAAGATTTATATACCTTACAACGTGATCACCACACCGTCCAGTAAGGATTTCTTTTTAAAGGCTGAATATCATTCCATTGCATATATATATACCTTTTTCTTTTTTATCCGTTCATATGTCAGTGGACATTCAGGTTGCCTCTGTGTCTTGGTCATTGTGAAACACTGCTGCAGTGAACGTGGCAGTATGGATATCTCTTTGAGAAACTGATTTCAATTCCTGCAGATATATACCCAGAAGTGAGATCATCGAATCATATGGTAGTTCTATTATTTTTTCACCTTTATAGAGATATAATTGATATATAACATTGTGTAATTTTAAGGTGTACAACATGTCGATTTGATACACTTTTATAGTGCAGTATGATTATCATAGTATTGTTAACACCTCTATCACCTCACATAATTACCATTTCTTTTATGTGGTGAGAGTATCTAAGATTTACTCTCTTAGCAACTTTCAAGTATACGATTTTGTTAACTGTAGCCATCGTGCTGTACATTAGATCCCAGAATTAATTCATCTTCTAACTGAAAATTTGCACCCTTGACCAACATCTCCGCATTTTCTCCCTCCTCTCAGCCCTTGGCAACCACCATTCTACTCTGTATGATCTCAGCTTTTATACATTCCACATATAAGTGATACCATACCATTGCCTCTGTCTTATTTCACTTAGCATAATGCCCACAAGGTTCATCCATATTGTCACAAATGGCAGGATTTTTTTTCTTTCTATGGCTGAATAATATTCCATTGTATGTATATACCACATCTTCATCGGCAGACAGACACTGAAGTTGCTTCCATGTCTTGGCTGTTGTGAATAATGCTGCAATGAACATGGAGTTCGGACATCCTTTTGAGACCCTTTTTTGTTTCCTTTGCATATATACCCAGGAGGGGGATTGCTGAATCCTATGATTTTTAAAAAAGTTTTGAGGAACCTTTATACAGTTATCTTTTTTTATTGTGGCTCTGCCACTTTATATCGGAACACACCAACAGTGCCAAGGGTTCCTTTTTCTTTGTGTCCTTGCCAACACTTATCTCTTGTCTTTTTGATAACAGCCATTCTAACAGGTATGAGGTAATATCTCATGGTGCTTTTGATTTGCATTTCTTTGATGGTTAGTGATGCTGAGCACCTTTTCGTATACCTGTTGCCCATTTTGGTATTTTGTGTTTCTATTTTTGTTTGTTTCAGGATATTTTTGATTTCCCTTTTGATTTCTTTTTTTTTTGACCCATTGATTCAGAAGTGTGTTTAATTTCCACATATTTGTGAATTATCCAGCCATCCTCTTGCTATTGGTTTTTAGTTTCATAACATTGTGATCTAAAAAGATACTTGATGTGATAGCAGTCTTCTTAAATTTGTCAGTACTTGTTTTGTGACTTATCATATGACATATCCTGAAGAGTGTTCCATGTGTACTTGAGAAGAATATGTATTCTGCTGTTAGATGGAATGTTCTGTGTATATCTGTTAGGTACGTTGATATAAAGTATGGTTGAAGTCCAACATTTTTTTACAGATTTTCTGTCTAGATGATGTACTTATTTTTGAAAGTGGATTATTGACGTGACCTACTATTATTGTATCGTCTGTTTCTCCCTTCACATCTGTTAGTATTTGTTTAATATCTTTAGATGCTCTTATGTTGGATACATATTTATGATTTTCATATGCTCTTGATGAAATAAGCCTTTTAACATTATATAATGACCTTCTCTGTCAAGGTCAGCACACAAAAACAATCATATTCCTACATATAAGCAATGAATAATTGGTAATGAGAATTTGAAAAAATAATGCCATTCATAATAGCTTGCCCCTCCCCTAAATGAATACTTAGGTTTAATTCATCAAAACACACAGGATCTGCATACTGTAAACTACAAAATATTGCTAAAAGAAATTCAGGAAGACCAAAGTAAATGGAGAGGCATATGCCATTTGTGTATTGGAAGATTTTAGTATAGTAGTGTTTTTTCCAAAGTGATCTATAGATTCATTGCAATACCAATCAAAATCCCAGCAGGAGTTTTTTTATGCTGACATTGGTTAACAAAAAATAAGTACACTTTAACAGTAAGGCATATATATGTTTACACTGTGTGTTCACCTCCCATAGTTGGATTTCTTTCTGTCACCACATATTTGACCCCCTTTACTCCATCTACCTTCCCTCTTGTCCCCCACCCCATACCCTCTGGTAACTGCTAGCCTATAGTCCATGTCCACGAGTCTCTACTTGTTTGTCCTGTTTGTTTGTTGCTTTTAGGTTTATATCCCACACGTAAGTGATATCATATGATTTTCCATTTTTTCTCTCTGGCTTACTTGACTTAGCATGATTATCTTGAGGTCCATCCATGTTGTTGCAAATGGCAGTATTTCTTCTCTTCTTATGGCTGAGTAATATTCCATTGTATATATGTACCACAGCTTTTTAGCCAATCATATTATCTTGGATACTTCAGTCGCTTCCATTTCCTGGCCACTGTGAATAATGCTGCTATGAACATCGGTGTGAAAATATCTTTTTGGATATGGGTTTTCAAGTCTTTGGGGTAAATACCTAGTAGAGAGATTGCTGGATCATATGGTAGATCAATTCTTAGTGTTTTGAGGAACCTCCATACTGTTTTCCATAGTGGCCGTACCAATTTTCAGTCTCACGAGCAGTGTATGAGGGTTCCTTTTTCTCCCAGCAGGATTTTTTTGTAGGTATAGACTAGCTAATCCTATAATTTACATGTAAGGGCCAAGGAATTAGAATAGTTTAAACAAATTTGAAAAAGAAGAACAAAGGTGAAGGAGTTACTTTAATATCAAGTTTCAAAAATCAAAACAGCACTGGATTAAAGGGATTGATGCATAGATCAGTGGAGCAGGGTAGAGAGTCCTGAAGTAGACCATTTGACCTTTGACAGAAGCACAAAACCAATTCGTGGAGAAAGGTTAGTCTTTAACAAATTGTTTTGTAATAATTGGTCATCCATATATAAAAAAATGAACCTTGATTAAACTTCACACACATACAAAGATTAGCTTGAAATGGGTCATAGATGCAAATGTAAAATATAAAGGTATAAAATTTTAAAAGAAAATATTAAAATCTTCATGACATGGAGTTAGAAATGATGCCAAAAACACAATCTATAACAAAAGAATCAGTAAATTGGACTTCATCAAAATTAAAAACTTTTGCTGTGCTGAAAATACTGTCAAGAGAATCAAGGGACAAGCTAGAGACTGGGAGAAAATATTTGCAATCCACATATTTGACAAAGGACTTTTATCTAGATTATATAAAGAACTCTTAAAACTCAATATTTCTCAAAACTCAACTAAAAAATGGACAAAGGACTTGAACAGATACTTCGCCAAAGAGGATATAAGGATGACAAATAAACATGCGAGAAGATATTCAGCATCATTAACCATTTGGAAAATACAAGTTAAAAACATGATTACAAATACGTGGTGACAGAAATCTATAACTACGGGCAGTGAATATACAATACAAAATATATATGACTTACTGTTGAATTGTACACTTTAAACTTACTGGATATCATTAACCAATATCACCATAATAAATGAAAATAAAAAAAAACATGATTTCATACCATTACATACATATGATAATTGCTAAAAAGAAAATGGTGGTAACACCTGCTGGCAACTGGAACTCGCATGCATTGGTGATGGGAATGCATGTACCCCATTCTGAAAAATTGTTCGGCGGTTTCTTATGAAGTTACACATACACTTACCACATGACCAGAAGTCCCACTCCTGGATATCTCCCTTGGTGAAATGAAAACTTATGTTTGCTCAAAAACCTGTACATGAATGTTCATAGCAGTTTTATGTGATAGCTAAAACACAGAAACAACCCAGATATCTTTCAGAGGATGAATGGATAAACTGGTACATTCACACAATAGAAGAGTACTCAGCAGTGAAAAGAAATGATACACAAAACAACTTGGATGAACCGTAAAGACATTATGCTGAGTGAGACAAGTCAGTGTCAAAAGGTTATGTACTGCATGACTCCTTTTAGTTGACATTCTTGAAAATGCAAAACTGTAGTGCTGGGAAATAGACTGGTGGTTGTCAGGGGTTATGCGTGAGGTGAGGGTTTGTATGTCAATGAGTGGTATCAGACAGCTTTTTGCTTATTGGAAATGTAATGTCCCCTCTTTGTGGTGGCAGTTACACAAATCTATACATGCGTTGTAATTTATACAACTGTTCACTAAAAGAAAAAACTAGTCAGTTTTATCATATGACAATAAAATGGAAAATTATTTTGAAAATGTTAAACTTCATTCCAGTTTATGAATCTTTGTATGTGACCTTGTTTATGTTTTGCATTTTGTTTTGTTTTGGTTTTTCTCCCCCCCTCCCCCGCCCGCTTTGGTGCAGCTATGTTTCGTTCATTGTTCTTTATACTGGTGAGCCCTTTTAATTTGGAAACTCATATTATTCAGTTCTGGGACTTTATTTTTGTTGTTGATTATCCGCCTCCCCCCCCCCCCCCATCTTCACTCTTCTCCCATGCTGATATTTTTCAGACATTGGACCTCTTAGCTTTGTTCTCTAATTTTCTCTTCTGGTTTCTCTTCCATCCTTTTCTTCTTCTCCTCCTCCACCCCTCCCTCTCCCCATCTCCTGCCCTCTTTTTCTGGAGACCGAATTAATTTTAAATTCTAAATCTCTTATTGTTCTTATTGTTTAATAAACAAAGTTCATTTTTTGTAGTTTGTTTTTGATGGTACCCTATTCTTGTTTCATTGTTATATTTTCTCTTGATGGTAGTATGTTTCTTCTTCCCAAATACTTCTTTTATTTTGTTGTATATATTTCTCATTAGATGCTTTCTTTCAATATCTGATGGTCCTTCTTTGCTTATATTTAGAAGGAGTATGAAAACACTCATTGGAAGTTCATAACATGTTGTGGGGCCTTCTCTTTTACCTTTTCAGCATTCTGCCATGGTGGCAGAGAGGAGCTGGGGATCTAATTGCTTCTGAAGCAGACTTTCAACCAACACATTATCCGGCCCTCTTCCTCTCTTTTATGTCTACTTTCATGGGTATCTGATGCTGCCATTTTGAGTCTTACAGGGATTCTTCTATGTAAATCAGATTGGTTCTTCTTTTATCTTCCTGTGTATCTTACGATTAAATTTTCTTTACTTGATCTGTGAGTGAAAATGTTCCAGGTCTAGCGAACACAAATCTGATTAGCCATCAAAACAGAGCTCTAGTCATGGCCTCTCGATCAGTTCCCAGACTAAGTCAATGTACAGATGCAGAACCCCTCGAATAAAGGGGCACCTGGGTTACCTTAAGGAATGACCCCTCTGTGCCACATTTTTATACTATTAATCTTCTAGCATTTCCAAAATAAATCTGTGGCTACTTACTGGGGTGATTGTGCACTGGGGAAAGGGAACTAGTCAAATTTTGTGAGGATTACTGGACACTGGTTCTGAACTGACACTAATTCCAGGAAATCCCAAATGTCACTGTGATACACCATTCAGAGCAGAAGCTTATGGAGGTTAGGTGATCAGTGGAGTTGAGGCTCAGGTCCATCTCACAGTGAGTCCTGTGGATCCCTGAATCCACCCTGTGGTTATTTCTCCAGTTCCATAATGCATAATTGGAGAAGATACACTTAGGAACTGGTGGACGCCTCACATTTATATTTCTTGGAGTTGCTAAGTAATTTACCATTCATCAGTTCACCTTCCAGCTTACACTTTTTATTTCCACTACCTCTTTCCTTTTGTTTTCCCTGTTCTTGTGTGTCTATAGCTTAAATTTTTTTGTTGTTGTTTTAGTAGAATTTCAGTAGGGAATGAACATGCTACATATGTTCTGTGCCATCTTTATCCACAATCTCTATTTATTTTGCAAGATGATGTTATACAGTCCCATGACTTTGAAGATTTCCTGTAGGCTGGCGATCCTAAGTTTGTTTTAAGCCCTACTTCTTTTCCCTCTGAGTTCTAAACATGTGTTTATCACTATGTACTGAACTTTTTCTCCTAATATAGCTCATATACAAATCTTAGATGCTTAATTTCCAACACTCTCATTCAAATGCCTATTTCTCATCCAGTCTTGTTCTCAATTACAACCACTACCAGGACCAACTTGTTCAATCCCAAATCCCCTTCCTTCTCTCCTACATCAACTTCATCAAGTTTGATCAGTTCTAGACTCAACTATAATCCATCCACTTCTATCCATCTTTTTGGCTACTACCCTGATCCAAGCCCTTTTCATTTCTCAGCTGGGTCCATGCAGTAGCCTCCCAGCTTCTCCCTGCCTCCACTCTTGTCCTGCTACACAGGAGCCGGAGTGAAACACTTGAATTCTAAATCAGGCCTTGTGTCTTTCCTGATGCACAGCCCTTTATACCATCCCCTCACACTTTGAATGGTGTCCACATTCCTTGCCCTGCCCACAAGGCTCCTGCCTAACTCTCTGACTTCACCTCTTGCCACTATCTTCCTTGTTCCTTCTGCTCTGGTCACGTAGACTTTTTGTCCATCAAACATACCAAGCTTGTTCTCTCCCTCAGGGTCTTTGCCTCCCTGAATATCCTCCCCCCATGTCTTCACTTGGCTTACCCCTCACTTCATTCAAGTCTTTCCTCAAATAGTGCCACCTCTGAGAAGCCTTCCATGACCACCCTCTCCACCTTTCTCTCAGATTCCCCATTGCTCTGTTACGTCACCTTATTTGTTTCTTTCTGAAAGTATCTTGTTCTTTAACTTTATTGTCTTTAGCCCTGCAAGGGTATTGATCTGATCTGTCGTGTTCTTTGCTGATATTATCACAGTTAGAGCAGAATCTGGCCCATAGTAGATAGATCTCAAAGACTGTTGGATGGGTGAGTAGGAGGGTGGGTGAATAAATGTTTGTTGAGTTCTGTGCTAACTATTAGCGTGTTGGTTCTTCTTGGGCATCTCAGAATTGAGTCTTTATACAGAATTCTTTCCCACATTGATTCTATTTAAGGACACCTTTATGTGTTCTCCTCCATCCCTGACAATAATCTATTTTATGGCTGAAAAATTTGAATTCCTAAATAGCATATTGTTGATTCTCTTTTCTGCCTTTCACCCAGAAGTCACACCTTAAACCATATTTTGTGCAAGGGCCTGAATGAGACTTTAGTGGAGGGATGACCAGTGTACTTTTTCATCCCTCAGATCTGACTGAGTAGTGCTGGATGAAAAATGAGAGATTAAACTAGAAATTGAGCCCCTGATGGCTCACCTCTCAGTATTAGGAGTCTGATTTTGCTTTTCTACTCCCTCCTAATTAGTCTTTTAATTTTTAGCATCATTCTCTGCTGGCCAGTGATCCTGTTAAAATTGAAGGTGAGATTGAAGTGGTAGTGGTGGAGAGGGCAGTCAGTCAGTTCTATTTCATCATCTTCAAGGGATGAAGGATTACAAAATGTGAAGCTTCCTTTTTCTAGTCACCAGCTATAAACATGGTAACTTCCAGTATACCCATCCTTGAGTCATATGGTACCTGTCTTTGTGGGTCTAATTATAAATTTCTTTTTAATATCTGATGCAGCAGGGATAAACCCAGGAAATGACTCCTTTGCTTTTTTTGTTTCTCTTCTGTTTTGTACAACTCAGGAGGTTCATCAAGAACGGATTGCATTGGAAAACCAATTGGAACAACTTCGTCCAGTCACCGTTTTGTGACCCCCAAGATCCAAGTAATAGTGGGTGACCTTTTCTGCCAAGATCTTCCCTTCGAATGTTTCAATCCAACTACTTGTCTTAGATGTCTGACTGTGTCAAAAGCTGTGTGCAGCGGAATAGAATCCGTGTCATCTTTTCTCTTGTACTTCTATGTTTTACTGTGGTGGAAAAAATACAGCTGATTATCACACATGAAATTGTAATTATCAGTGGAATTTCTTTCCTGTTTTTAAGTACTTTCTCAAGGTGTTAGATGTTGCTCCTTACCAAAAATTGGTCTTCTAGCAAATAACAATTTAGAGCATTATTTATTTAAAGAATTTATGATTTGTACAAAACCTTATAACCCAGTACCTTCAGGATGCTTGTTTTAGTTTTATATGTATATCGTGTACAGTAGGTTGGTTTCTTGAATAATTGGAATTCTAACTGGGTAGTCTTTGGCATGATGATAATAAAAACTAAACTAAAATAAAACAAAAGCATCATATTTAGATCGGCATTTGCCCTCTACCACCATATGCCAAAAATTGCTTCTCTAGTGCCATTTCGATATTATATCTAGCTATAAGTAATACATGACTGTTGTTTTCTACTGAATGTCAAAGACTTACTGGGTCTTTACACCTCTGTAGAGTGAAGTTTTGTTGGTGATCTGTTTAACTTGGCCCAGGTAGGCCATCAACCCAGATAACTCAGTACTTACGTATAAAGTTTAGGGCAAGAGCAATGTGCTTTAACTGCCTTGCCCAATCAAATTAAATAAATAGTTGCCAGATTTCTGCTTTGATCGTGCATGGAATAACATGTCTGTAAATGCATGAATTTGGAAACTACCCATCAAATATGAAAGGCTGATGAGACTGGATTGATAAATATTTGTTGTTTGAACCCAGGTATTCAAATTGGGGAAGAGGGGGGAAGCAGTTGTTACCAACAATTCAACAATCTCTGGTAATTATTTTTAACTGTGTTATTTTAACCTGGATTGTGATTGTGTTATTGGGTGCGAAGAAATAATGAAAGAAAGCCAATTCTGACACTGGTACTCAACTGTTTGGTTCTCTGTGAAATATACCCTTGGGAAGTGATTGATTTATGTGCAGTCCAGAGGGGCCCAACTACTCCAGTATAAGTGACATAAAACAGTGAGCTCAAATTGCAGAAGTCTGTATCCTATAGAAATTCCTATAGCTGCTGCATCTCCTGAAAGCTCAAGTGGAAAGTGGGAATTGACCAACCCTCACAGGGATCAAGGCACACCAACTTTAATGTCCCTACTTTACCCATTCTTAGGATAGGGGTGTGGGGTGTGCCCAGGCTCCTTTTGCAGCATGTGAGATTAAGCCTTTAATTTCAACAGAGTCGACAGCTTTTAGAAAAGTAGGAGTCTATTTAATGCTTCCTTATTCCATTGGCAAGCCTTATCAGTAGCTTAATTGCAGAAGAGAAAGGCTCAAACAGATGATGTTTTTCCAAAGAAAAACATTCTTGATTCTATTCTGAGCATATTAAAGGCTTCTGAATTGATTTGCCTTCGAAAATCACTAATGTCGAACAAATCTCTATTCCCCTTTTCCTTTTCGCTGTCCCCCCTTTTGTGTGCCTGTTTTAAGGGTTTGGAATCAGTTTAGACACTTCCTAAGATCATGAATGGGTCAGTGCAAAGGTAACCTCTTTCCCATGTTCTGAGATCTGCGGACTGCAACAAATTTTATCAACAGTGTCCTAGTTGCAGACATTTTACAGCATGTTTGCCTTTTGATCCAGGAGACTAGCATATGCACTTTATCTCACTATCCTCCAGTATATATACACTCGAGATAATAAGCAGACATATAAACTAAGGAATGTTATTCTATATTATGCATTTTAAAAAATATTGACATGTCTTTCCCATCAAGCCATTGCCAGAGTGAGCCAAATTAGATTGGGATTTTGTTTAGTTGGTTTGATATTCATTAAAGGAAAAAACTTGCTCTGGACAATCACAGCCCCATGAGTTGCATACTTTCACCAATATTTTAAAATGGGCATTGCACTAAAGCACACAACAATAATATCTATACCTAACCTTCTGGACTTATAGAGACCATAGTTTATTAGTTGTTTAGAAGTGGATTTTTACAAAATAAATACAACCACATATACATACTTATACTTACACACATGATATTATTACCTAACTAGTGGTCATCCTTTATTTCTCTGTATCTTAGGATGTGCACTTTTGATTTAGGATTATAACTCCTGATAATGTTTCTATGAGCCTTTAATGTGATTTATAGGAAGGCTGGGTTATTGAAATCACCATTATACCTCTCCTGTGAAACTACTCCAAAATTTGACATGCTTGTTTGTTGGCAGAATTCTGTGGACATGAGCCCAGTGTTGCTCCCATCCATGGGGACTTGATAACGTTGTTGGTAAGTGGTCTTTTTCCATCGAGGTCTCGTATTCCCAAGGATGTAAGCACAGTAGGAGTTGAAAGCGGGATTATTGAGTACCTCAGTGTCTCTTGTATGTGGCATATTGCTTTTGCCACCTCCCTATCCAGTAGACATGAAGCAAAACAGAAGGTAGATATCTGAGAAGTGCTTGGGCCTGAAGGGAGGTGGCAGCTTAGCTGGAAGCTGTGCCCATTTTATTGTCATTGAGAACCAGAAGACTGAGCTGAGAGAGCCTGTACCCATCTCTTTCTGTTTGCTTGTGGGGAAGCCAAGGCCCTGAGAAATGTAGTTCCTAGCCTACGAAGCTATAGAAAGAGGGTAAGTAGTGGCAGAGTTGGGATGCCAGTGTGATTTAATGGATTCTAAGTGCTCTAGCCTCTAGCGATACTAAAAGCAAAAGGGTTTTTTTTCTATTTCCATGTTGAATTTTATTTACTTAATCAGTCTTAATATATCAAAACCTGTTTTAATGAGTTTTAGATCTAGATATTTCTCTTGGATTGATGCAGAAAATAAAATCTGAAGGGAAAGAATACGATTGAACTATTTGTTCTTCTGAACACCTCACCTTTCATGATGCAATAAATTACTCTGAGTTTCTTGGCAGAACTTTTGAGAGCTGTTGCTTTGAATGGATTCCATTCCTGTATTCCTTAAGGGAGTTTGTTTTTAAAATAGACTACTGTGATTGAAATGAACTCAATATGTAGTAAGTTATAGCTTTCTTCAATATATCTTTGGTTACTTGGGTTGCAAATGTTCAATTTCAGCATACTTTAGGGTGAGTGATCAAAAACACAAGTTTTCCTTTGATTTCCTACCAATGTCTGAACTATCATAAAGCATTCTTCTCTTCATATGTCACTTGATTCTATAGTCTGTTTCTAAATGATATTGTCTATTTTTAAATGATGTCACAACCATGGTAATACTAGATGTGTATTCAGAAGATCAATAAGAAAATAATCTGGAACGGATGTGTTTCTTGCATTTAAGACAAGCCTTTGCAAATGCCTTGTAAGCAGTAGTTCGAAAGCTCTCAACTACAGTATAACACCTTAGAGCTAAAAACATTTGTTCAACACAAACTAGAATCACACCTCTGGCTAGATATCACCAAGGGAATGTGATTTTAAACATTAAAAAGAAGAATTTAAGATATCATAGCAACCAGGTCTTTCCATATTATTGACAAGTAGGACTCAGTAAATTGTGGCTTGAAATTTATGAATGTGAACAAACTGAAATATCAGTTGAGAGGCCTTTTTCTCCTCTAGTTAAATAGAACACTCATAACTGGTTTCTCTTTCCAACTGATTTACTGTGTTTCAAGTGTATTCTTTTAAAACTGTTCAAAAGATCATTTGAAATTCCTCTTTAGTTACTGGTGTTTTTTACAGGTTTTTGCATTATGACTCAGTGTGGTTCAAGTTCCTAAGGAGAAGTGGGGATTTGGGTTTTGGACTCCTTAGCTGGCATATCTTGCTCCTACTCTGGCACAGGCTAAAGGATACCGCCCACCAATGCCAACAGTTCAGTCATTGATGTATATTTGTGTGTGAGTCTTACTCTGTGAGCCACCCTGCTTTGCTTGTTTGCAATGAGAATTGCATCTAGTTATTTGACCCTCCCAAGAGCAACTGTAAGAAGAGCAGACATGGAGGACCAGACTTTAAAAGCAATGCAAGCAGATTCTAAGCGCTGCCTCCCTCCCCCAAAATATTCAGAGGCTGCCTTACAAGCGTTCCCTGAAACAGCCAGTCTGTCATGTAAGACATTCCAGGTGGATAGTTGCTTTTCGGTTCTATAGTTATTTTCTACATTAACTAACACACTATGTTAAAGGAACCTTTTCTAAAAGGCATTGTAGGCTCTGATTAGAAGAATTGTTCTAGTCACAGAAGCCTTGCTCTGCTCTTAACAAATGGGGATTGTTTATTTTTCGTGTTTTGTGAGTTCTCTGTCTCACTCTAAGTCATTGTTGTGTGAGGTTGAAAAAAATAGGTTTATGACTCAGAAGACTAGAGAACACTGGCTTGATTGGAATTTGGGGACTACAAGAAGGAAAACTTCAGGTAGCAGTTCTGTCCTAAAGCATTCCATTGAACAATAGGACTAGATTCTAAAGCTCTTTCAGGGACCTCTGCCCTGGGAATGGAACAGCTGATACAATAACCCCATTATAGATGATTGTATCAGCTGACTTGTGTTATTTTTGCTTTGTTTAAGGCAACTTGTGTGAGGGCTTCAGCTACACCCACCTTGGGAACCAGGTGTACCCTTTTCTTTAGCACCGCCATTCTTTTTGTCTTCAGAACAAATAAGATGTTCAAGTGAGCCACAGGCGGGAAGAGCCATTCTAGTTTTTGTAGCAGAGGGCCAGGAGAGAAAATGAGCTGATGATCTATTTTAACCTCGAAAGTAAAAATGTATATTTTTTCATTGCAGGTACAGGTAAAATGAAGTAACAATAAAGTATATATTTGATGCGTTCTGTCTTTCATGATCATGTGCTAACAAATTGTGTTAATATTTTACTCAGAGTCTCATTCATTTGCTAAGCATTCAGAGCATTATGTATATTGATCGTAAACATAAATATAGGGTATCCTATATTTGATTGTGACTTGTAGACTCAAGCAAGTTAACCTTACTGCCTCTTTTCACACTTGTTGGAAAGTCTGTGAAGAACATAGGTTAAGAATCTCCAACTTTGGAAAATGTACATGCTGTGAAACTGGGGTGCTGTGTTAAAAATAAATGTATGATAACTAAGTGTGGCTTTTATGGAGTCTTGGTGTTAATATATTGGTCCGCATTTGTCTCATGCATTTAATGCAAGTGACATGAAAAAGAGTTGGCGGTCTTCCCAATTAAATCAGAGTCTGAGATTTGGTGATCTGAGCTAGGGCCTTAAATATCTGTACACAGTAAACACAGTCATGGGAAATCATGGCTAATTCACAGTGCAGTTTAAAGATCCACTGAATTGAAAACTTGGTGTAATGTGGAGTCAGGTTATTTGCTTCATCTTGTCAGTTTCTTTTTGTTCAAACGTTTCTATTATAATGTCCTTAGCTGGAGTGGAAGTGAAGGGGAGGGATCAGGACGAGTTGCTCAAAAATCCTAAGTATTCTGGCACCCCAATTACAGTTTTCTTACATTTAAAATTTGAATAATTTTTTAGGAGGCACCAGTCTCCACAGAGGAGGGTTTTATTCCATATTGTGAATATAAATGGTGGGCTGCTACGCACAGAGGATATTTCAAATCTAGTAGTTTCCAAATGCTGAACTAACTGAAAAAAATCATCCATGATTTGTCTCGTAAGTTTAACACTGGAGATCACCAGGCCCTGACCTTTCCCAAGCACTGGTGAGGATCACTGGGTCACTCACCTTAGAGATAAAAGAGATCTTAGATCATCTAGGCATACATTTTCCAAAGTATGGTCCCCAGACCAGTAATGTCAGCATTATCAGAGAACTTGTTAGAAATGAAGATTTCTTAGGATCCACCCCAGACTAAGTAAATCTGGAACTCTGGGATAGGCCTGGCTTTCTTGGTGTTAACTTGCCCTCCAGGTGATAACTGATGCTCACTGAAGTTGAACTACTGATCTAGCTAACGTCATTTTACAGTCAAGACACTGGTGTGAGGAGGCAAAATCGACTCATCTAGGGTTCTCAGCTAATTCAGAATAAAGGATAAATATGTTTCCAGGGTAGACTTCCGCTGTGCTACAGAGTCCGTGAGTTTGTTCCCTCTCCTGATCTTCCTTCCACAGATATTTAATGTGCTCCTACTGTGTAGCAAACATGATGATAGAAGCTAGAGATGAGACCTACAAGACAGAATCCCTTCCCTCAGGGAGCTCAGAGAGACCAGAAAATGAATTTTAATGCAATGTAGGATAGGTGCTATGAGGTATTAGGATCAGCTAACTGCTGTAACAAAGAACCCCAAGTGTTCAGTGGCTTGATACAGTGAAAGTTGATTCTCACTCAGAGTCCAGAGTGGGTGTTATATATTTGTTTCATTTTCTTTGTGGTTATGCAGAGACCCAGATTCCTTCCATGTGTGCCTCCATATTCCTTTAAGGCTAGAATTTTCTCCTTTTAGCCAGTGTGTAGAGTAAAGAGACTGGAGAGGATACAATTTCTCACAGAAGTGGCACACATCACTTCTCTGCATATTTCATTCCCTGGAACTCAGTCATATGACAACAGTTAACTCCAAGGGAGACTGGGAAATGTAGTCTAGCTATTGAATTGAGTAGGAAAAAGTTCTGGTGAGCTCAGAGTCTGCCATAGACACAAGGCCAGGTTGCTCTGAGAACACAGAAGGGGCATCTAATTTAAATAGTGGAGATCCCTGAAGGCTTCACAGAAGGGTCTTAAAATGGGAGATAGGAATTAACTAAGAAGAGGATGTTCTAGGAAGAAGAAGCTATGTATACTAAGGCAAGGCAGGGTAAGGGTGTAGTGTATTCTGGGAACTGCAGAAGAGTCTCCTCTTGATAGAATCGGTGGTTGTGGACTGTAGAGGGTAGGAAATGGCAAGAATTGTGCACAAGGCTAGATGGGAAGGCCTTGCATGTCATGAGCAGACATAAAGCACCCTGAGATTATAGCTCCTTTGAGATTTAAGCACAAATGCATGAAGTCACTTACTAATCTTCAAGGAGTGATTTGTGTTGTAATTTTTTTTCTGTCCCATAGAAAGGAGATGGTTCGCCGGAAGATTGTAAACTAATGTTTTTCTAACATGAACCCAGCCTGTTTATTTGGTTTGTTACACATATTCTTGCATGTGCTTGGACAAAGGATCAATGCCCAGACATGAAGGACTGAACCCTGCTGGCAGGAGTCCTGTTGGATAACATATACTTTTTCCATCCACAACTCTTTTTTTTTGGAGGGGTGGGGCGGGGAAGTATTAGGCCCCTGAGATGACCGAGAGGTGCAAGGCTTTTTTTTTTTTTTTTTTTTTTTTTTTTGGCAAGAAGCCTTATCAAAGTGCAGAAATAAAGAGTTTGAAAGTGAAGCTGAAATATCCAATTCCTTTTGAACAAGAGTTCTCAGTTGAGGTTATTTAACAATTCTGAAATATCCCCAAGGCAGGGGCAAAAATGCTCCAAGTATAGCACCTCCATAGCAAACTCCAACTTCAAAGATTCCTGTCATATTGTTTTTCAAATATGAGGTGTTCTGGAAGTGTGAACATTAGTATTTGCAGGCATCTGAGTGGGTTTCTCTTCATTGCATTTTTTCTTTCAAACAGACTAAAAAGGATCTTTGAGTATGATTGTAACCCAGATATACCTTCCTTTATTATCCTGAAATCCTCTTAGTAGATTTGACAAAAAAAAAAAAAAGAATTTGGCACAGAAACTGCCGTTTTCAAGATCCACCGGGAGTACAAACAGGTTCTCAAACAATGTCATTTTATTCAGTGTTTTTTGTTATAATATTGATGAAATACTGTAGGCACTTATTTATATCAGTTAGCCTATGAGAAAATTGGTTTTATAACGTTTTGCTTAGTCACAGAACCTATTGACATTAAGTGAGGAATTACTGCATTCTCTAGCATCATGAGCAAAAGCAACATCAGCAGAAGACAAATACTACGTGTAGACACGTGTGTACATATATGTAATATCTATGTCTCCTGACATTTCTTATGCTTATGTTATATATAAATATTATATATATATATATATTTATTTAAAACAACAATAGCCACAATGATCATTTAGAAAATAGACTAACAATGTTTTTTTTGGGGGAAGGAGCATTTTATCATTGACCAATGTCTAAATTTTAGAATTACTGGTCCATGTGATAAAAAGAGCAAATTGGCCTTTAGTTTTATTATTGTTTTTAAATTTTCTACAAGAGAATGCACCCTTTATTCTTCTACCCGGGGTGGACCACTTCCATCCTTGGTACATGACTTCAGACCAGAGCATGTGCTCCAGCCTTGTATTAGACTTAATCAAAGCTACAAGGCTGAAGGAAAGCCAAGAGGAAGAAAGATAATGCTTGGGGAATTAAATACAGATACAGAGAATTGTGGGCTGGGCCTTTGAAATGCAAATGAATTGGCTTGAACCTCAACCCACGTATGGTGAGAGCCTGAATCTCAATCTTTCTGAGAGGCAGAGGTAATGGTGGAAGAACTGTTATTTTTTATCCTAGTCACTTCTGCTCTGGCGTGCTTCCTAGAAATTAGTTTGATAGATGGACCATCTATTTCCCTTCTAAACATCACTTACAGGAGGCGTTCATGTGTACGTGTATGGACAATGGGTAGAATGGGAAAGGGCAGAATTTATAGAATACTTAGGGAAATGGGAGCTTGTAAGTAGTTTATATCCGGGATTACCACATAGCACAACTCCAGGGAATATTGTTTACATTGTGTTCTATGGAAAAAGATGCCTCTTGGAGTTTGTGATGCCTCTGTCCTGTTTACAGCTCCATGCTGCACAGTCTACTTTTTCAAAGTGTTCCCCCTTCCCTCTTTATAGCTCCATTGTTCTTGCTTTGCTAGCTGAGGGAAGAAGTGCAGGTGGGAACTGTGGGGGATTCTGCCAGTGGTTTTGAAGCCCAGTGCCCATACCCCTACTGCAGATCTCTCTTCTTCCCTTCCTGTTTCTACTCCATGTCTAGGCCAGTTGATCTCAACTGGGTGCAATTCTGTCCCTGCCCCCCACCCAGAGAACATTTGGCAATGTCTACAAACATTTTTGGTTGTCACAACTTGGAGGGGCATCTAGTGGGTAGAGGCCAGGACAGGACCCAAAACAAAGAACGATCTGGCCCCAATGTCAGTAATGCCAAGGTGAAGAAACCTGCTTTAAAGGAGTCCTTCACATCTCCTTCCATTTCCCTCAATTATCCAGAGCAACATTGCCTCCTCTCAATTACCAGGGACACCCCTTCACGGAATCAAAGCCACATCAACAGGATCTGCCAGATTAGTGTATTAATTCAGATACCTCCAGGGTCCAAGTGGCAATGTAAGTAAGTGAAGCCAGCCAAAAGTAAGAAAAGTGGCACTGGCCTATCTGCCTGTGATAGGGAACAAGAGGGGGACTGTGACAAATTGGAATTTGCCTACCCTGTCTATAAAGGCAGCTCTAGATTACTGTCATACAGCACCCTGTTGCTAGATTTCTGATTCCTTGAGAGAGGTTCAATATCTCCCTCACTCTCCAGAAAGTCCCTTTTGTGGTACTTTTTATTGAGTAATAACATACATACCTTAATACACTGAATGTTAAGTGTTCATCTCAATGAATAATGAAGATAACTTTGAAGAAGAGTGAAGTTGGAGGATTTACAGACTAGATTTCAAGACATAAAACCACAGTAATTAAGAGTGCGTTATTGTAAATTTTAGACAAATAGATCAATGTATGGAATAGAGAACCCCAGAACACATCCACAAATATATGATCCTTGATTTACCATAAAGATGCCATCATTCAGTGGGAGAAAAGATGATCTTTTCAATAAATGGGGACGGAACCATTGGCTAGCTACATGGGAAGAAAAAAAACCTGGATCCCTACCATGCACAAAAATTAATTCAATATGGGTCATAGATCTAAATGTGAAAGGTAAAACAATAAAGCTTCTGGAAGAAAGCATTGGCTAACATCTTCCTGAATATCATAAAGTTTTTTAAAACAGGGTATACAGAGCATTAACCATAGAGGAAGAGATTGATAAATTGGATTTTGTTAAGAACTTCTGTTTATCAAAATTCATAACTAAGAGAGTTTTGGCAAGTTGTCGAACAATAGAACTTATTTGCAATACATTTGTCAAAGGATTCTTGCCTATTTTTTTTTATATATTGGCAACTATTTCCAATTTAAAACAGTGAGAGAGGAAAACCACTGTGCAAGCTACCACTATGCAGGCCAAGCAAAACATGTCTTCGAGCCAGCTCAAGCCCAAGCATTGCCAGTTTGCGACCTCACCTTTAGCAGCATAGAAGAATGGTCAAACCTTTAACATTTCCATATTTTCTCATTCTTTCCCTGCCAGGCTCCGTAAGGGGAAGAAACAACGTAGAGATCTATTTCTCAGTAATAAGAATTTTTCCCTTAGATGGCGGAATGACTGGTTATAATAAATTCAAGTTTTAAATAGCATTTCCTCCCCTCTGATAGACACAATAATTAAATTATTTTAAAACATGATTTGATCAATTTTTTTATTGCCCCCCCCCCACTGTATGTTCAACCTGCTGGGCCCTGTAAAGACCACAACTGATCCTTTTTTCACTCTATTCCCAGATGCTAGAATTTCTCAGCATCTCTGCCAGTCAGCTTCAAGCTGCAGTGAAGCAGAAAAATGGAGAAACGGTTTAAATTGTAAGCATTTTGTCATTAATGTCTTAGCTTCCTTATTTTCTACCTCCTTCCCTAACTCTGGTTTGCGTCTTCTTTTCTTCTTCCAGGCACCACCCTTTCTTAATTTTCTGGTGGTCCAACTGGAGGCAGTGAGGTGAGGTGTGATAATTTCCTCTTGTCACCTCTTCTAACTCCACTGTTAGGATGAATAAGAAGAGGCGGCCTGAAGAATGGCATTCTGGCAGCATAGCATAGTGGCTAAAAGCATGCGATCTGGAGTTTGACTACCAGGGTTTAAATTCTGGCTCCATCTCTTAATAGCCAACTATGTGATCTTAGGCAAGTTACTAGCTTTTCTATGCCTCACTTCATCATCAATAAGTTACTAATAATGATGCTTATATGTTAATATAAATATAAAGCACTCAGAACAGTGCCTAGTAAGTGTTAGACATGTATTTGTTAAATTAAAAGTTGATGGTTGGTTGTCAGGCCTTGGCATTGTGTCTAGCATTGGGAAGTAGAAGACACAGGTTCCTCTATCTCAGAGATCATTTCAGGGAACACCAGCCTACCCATAATTTCAAGACATTCTTGTGAAACCTGGTAATGGCTGAAATCCCAAGCCACACAGGAGATGATTAAGATCATTCTGTGAGGTATTCTCTCTCCTAAAATTTGAAACTAGAATTATTGTGTAGATGAAGAAATTTTTAACCAGAGAAGTGAAGCCACTCACCCAGGACATGGCAACATGATAGAAAAAAGCCTAGATTGCTTTGGGCAGTTTATTAGTAGAAAAATGGATTTTTAAAGACTATCGGTAGGACCCAGAGGGATTAAAGACAATTATATAGAAATCCTAAATCACCTAAGAGAAAGACTAAATACTGCAAAGAGACTTAGTAGACATCTGGACTTAGAGGCCATGAAGAATGGATGCGTGCAGAATGGACAAGAATCATGGCTACCAGAGGATGGATTGTGGTAAGCAGAATTTTGGCCCCCATGATCTTTGCCCTCAGGTATTACTCCTGTAGTAATATTATGTTACATGGCAAAGGGGACTTTGTGGATGTAATTATGGTTATTTATCATCTGACTTTAAAATAGGGTGATTATCCTGGATTATCTAGCAGAGCCAATGTGATCACATGTGCCCTTTTAGGCAGAAAAGTAAGGCAGAAAGATGTAAAGCATAAGAAAGACCTTCAGGTAGAGAGGTGATGTGATGAGGAATACAGGTGGCCATGAGGAACAGAGAGAGGCTTCTTATAGCTGACAGCCAACAAGGAAATGAGGACCTCAGCCCTGTGATACAAGGAACTGAATTCTGCCCAGACTTTGATTTTGTTTTTGAGAAACTCTAATCAGAGGGCTCAGTTGAGCCATGCTATACATAGTCAGACTTCTGACCTTCAAAAGTGTAAGATAATATATATATATTTTAAACCAGAAATTTGTGGTAATTTGTAATAGCAATAGGAAACTAAGACAAAGTCCTTATTCCACTTCTGACATCATGGTGTCTACCAGGAATTTCTTGGCGTTGGGTAGGAAGGGATGGGGAAGAAGCCCAAAGATAAAAGGCCCTTTTTGATCTCTTTGAGCATTCATGTTTTTGAATGAGTGACTGTCTTTTGAAAAATTAAAATTAAAAAAAGGTCATCGAGGTACAACAAGTGCTGCTAGTGGGTTTCTTGAGGAGATTCTGTTCTTATGTATATCAGCCTGGCAGGATTATTATTTACTCCCCAGTTTATGAGACTGGCCTTGAAAGCAGCATTTCTTAGCACAGTTACAGATGGATGCTGTAACAGTGAGGTTACAAAATGGAACATTAGACAGCCTGGGCTGTGATGTGGAAATTAAGAGTCCCTGGAGACTCCTTATTCCTTCAGAGGAGGACGGTGAGGGCCAAGTACTAGAAGCTGGGCCCCAGGTGTCCACAATAGGGAACAGAAAGAAAGAACAAGTGATCTAGGATCGGAAGGTCCAGGCTGTTGACCCAGTTGCACTTCCAGGCTGTGGCTAGGTGGAAATCACTCCTCCTAACTTCTCCTTGACTTCCTGTCATAAAGTGGGGACAAGAAGACCCACCTTGAGGAACTATAGCCCCAATTAAATGACATGATACATGTGGGAGCATTTTGTGAGCTGTACAGTGTCACATGAGTCAGTTGGGACTTGTTACACCTGGCACAAAACTTAAATCAATAGACATCAGTTGAGCTCATCATACAAAATGTCTTAGAGAATACAGAGGAGCCCCTGCCTTGGCTCCTGCTAAATGTCAGATATGGCTGCCAACATGGGATCTCTGAAACCATAGCTCTAGTATCCCAAAGGTTTTGTACTTCCTTCATGGCTCCCCTGTGAGCAGGGGCAGAAAGTGCCAAGGTGCCTTCCTACCTCCTTTCCACTTTCACTCAAAGTTGGTTTTCTTGGGAGATGGGCTAGGGGAGGCTGAGGTAAAACTACATTGAGGGATTTGTGGCATTGCGATTGCTGAGTGATTTTTAAGAAACAAAACATTTCTTCAGGAGCATTCAGTGAAGAGTGTGCATGTGCCTGTGTGTACAAATACAGTGATGGGAATGGCAAGGAGCCCCAACAGCATATACAGAAACACTAAAGTGAACTGACGTGAGATTGAGACCAAAAAGGGAGAGATCCATTCTGTCAAAGGTCATGTTCCTTCTGACTAGAATCTCAAGTGCCTGTGGACTACAGATAGGATCTGGATAGAGTGCACCTATATACCATCCTGCTCCTGCCTCTTTCTGGGAGGTCTGGAATGGTTAGTTTCTGTAAGTGGTTAGGTTTACAGGGCTTGGCTTTTATAGCAGGAATGGAGCATGTCTGGTTTCTGCAGGTAAGTAGATGAGGAGTGTTTTCAAAAGCTGTGGTGCCTGAAAATGATTATGGGAGTGCCTGCAATCATTCCGGAAAATTTCCAAACACCTGCTAACTTTCAGGCAGCACATATAAATAAAAGAGAACAAATAAAAGTATTTGGCGAACATCACATCCCTAGGACTTATTAATGGGGGGATTTATTATCTCACAAAATAAAAGGTCCTAAGAAAGAGTGCTTTTTATGGCCGATCAATTAAATGGCTTGACAATCCATCCAGAACCCAGGTTCTTTCTATCTTTTTTGCTCTGCCATCTTTAGAAGGTTGTTATTCCTCAAGCTTGTCTCTTCCTGACCACAATATGGCTTTAGAAGGTTCAGCTATTTTATTCTTAACAAGGTGAGAAATGTTATTTTCTCTCATGTGTCTTTATTTTTTTAATTGAAATAAAATTCAAATAACAAAGTTAACCACGTTAAAACAAACAGTTCAGTGGCATTACATTTACAATGTTGTACAGTCATCATCTCTAAAACGGTCTAGTTACAGAACATTTTCATCATCCCAGAAATTCAGTGGGGCTTAATTGAGCAATAATTGCCCATTCTCCCTCTCCCAGTTCCAGGCAACCACGAATCAGCTTTCTGTCTCCATGGATTTGCTTATTCTGGACATTTCATGTAAATGAAGTCATAGATTATGTGACCTTCTCTGTGAAATTTCTTTCACTTAGCATCATTTTTTCAAGGTTCAGCCACATTGTAGCATGTATCAGTACTTCATTCCTTTTATGGCTGCGTAGTATTCCTTTGTATATATACCACGGTTTGTCTATCTAGTCTTTCATTGATGGACATTTGGGTTTTTCCACTTTTAGTTATTATCAATAATGCTGATATGAATATTTGAGTACAAGTTTTGTGTACCCAAATGTTTGTATTTGGAGGCAGGGCTAAGAATAGAATTGTTGGGTGATGATAGTTCTGTTTAACTTTTTGAGAAACTGCCCAACTGTTTCCACAGCAGCTGCACCATTTTACATTCCCACCGGCAGTGTATGAGGTTTCAATTTCTCCATATCCTCACCAACTCTTATTTTCCCTGTTTTTGGAAAATCCTGGTGGATGCAAAGTGGTACCTTATTGTGGTTTCGATTTGCATTTCCATGACTAATTCTGTTGAGCATCTTTCTATGTGCTTTTTGGCCATTTCATGTCTATTTTTAACCTTCCCTCTAGAACTTAGAAGATGGTTACACTTTATTTCTTTGGGCCAAGGAGAAATTCTTTCCCATTCCTTACATGTTATTTGTGGAGCTTTCATATCTGGTTCTCTTGATATGGTTGCAGATGTAAAATAAATACCAAGTGAATGAATAGACACAAAAAAGCCACTGCCCACCCATCTCTCCCATTACTTTTTGCTAATAGAAACCCAGTTTGGTTCAGGCAATGGGTAGCCATGTGATTCAGGGGAGGTTAAACCATTTAGACACTGGTTAGCTTAGTATATACATACTCTAATGATGGACTCAGGGAGAAAAAATGATGTTAATAACAGGGCTGGTTTAGCTTTACACTTAAAAAAAATAAAAAGTACTATCATGTTGTTTGACCTAATAATTGTGCTTTGGAGCATATGTCAGAAGCAGATAACCAAATTGAGAGAAAAAGTTATTTGGAGATGATCATAGCCTAGGAAGCTAAATTTGTGTAATCCCATTTCTTTAGCTAATGATTGGTTTAGCTAATTGGACATGTAACAAATTCTGGTCAATGGGCTGTCAAGAGAGGTCTGCTAGGGAAACTTCTGGGAAAGGTTTCCTCACGTGTCAAAAATAAATACTTTTGGATATTAGTGTGTGGTTTTGCAGTAGTTGGAACTGCTTCAGCCACCTCGTGACCAGGAAGAGACAAGCCTGAAGTCAAATCCAACATGCTAAGGATAGTGAGCAAGAAGATGGAAAGAACGTGGATCCTAGATGGAGTCTTTGAACCATTAATTAGCCTTCTTTGAAACCACACTACTTTTGAACTTTTTACTATATGAGGCAAGAATTCTGCCTACATTTAAGCCAGTTTGAGTCACTTGCAGTCAAAAGTTTCCTGAGACACACAGCATGAACTAACTGGATGGCTTGTCTCTCTTTAGCTTTCATCCCAAAATTTAAAGCTTCGGATATAATAACTGGCTTCCTGATTTCCAGCTAAGTTTTCAATTATTCAAATAAGTGTCAAGATGTAGTGACTTTGTAATGTGTCAACTTGCCTAGATTGGGACTACATTTCCCAGAGTTCCCTTCCCTGTGTGTTACTAGTTAGGAGAAATTTACAAGAGATTTGGAAGGTGGAAGCGAATCAGTAGCTATGTTTGCTGTCAGAAGGTCAGGCCCTGTTACGGCTTGAGCACATGTTCATGCCTCTGCTGGCGCATCTTGTCTCCAGGGCAGCGGCCAGGTTTGCAGTTCCAGGTATTGCAGGATCATTTCCTTCAGCTACTCCAAATCCTAGGCCAGGTGTTAGTGTGGTTTCATGGCAAGAGCACCAAATTCTCCTGCAGGTTGCCCAAAGCAGCCAGATTGGAGGCTTGCAGATGAGGAAAGGCCAATGCACAGTCCAGTTTGTTCTTTGCAGTTTTCAGTTGATCCCATTCTCACCTACAGGCTCTGCACCAGAAGAAACAGCCAAATTAAGACTGTTTTACCAGTTCTCATAATTGCTTAAGATTAAATCCCTACAATAAATTCCTATTTTATGTCATTCCTAGTAGTTCTGTTTCTCTGACTGAACCCTGTCTGATACGGAGACAAGTTTTCCTGACCCCAGGGTTTAGCTTTAGCTTTTATATCCAATTTATAGTAGTGAAAGAAGTTTAAATGAATAGAAATGATGTAGACTCACTACATTAGAGTCTACTCTAATGTAGACTCATTCTTTCTGACTTAAGACAAGAAATCATACTTTCACCATTCTTTAGGAACACATCTCTAGGCTGGATGTGAACAATGGGCCACTAGTTTGCAGTCTCTGATCTGGGTGTTTTAGAATCCATCACT
Source organism: Eonycteris spelaea (assembly GCA_003508835.1). Taxonomy (NCBI): domain Eukaryota; kingdom Metazoa; phylum Chordata; class Mammalia; order Chiroptera; family Pteropodidae; genus Eonycteris; species Eonycteris spelaea. The sequence goes on from PUFA01000219.1 coordinate 2,689,123, forward strand.
TAGCTAGATATTTATGAGTATTTAGATGACTTGCTGAATTTATCCATTTTTATGTGAATTTTGGGCCTTGTCCCAAGAAAGGTTATACTCCTCAATCTCCAACCATACTGTATTATCTATTTCCATTAAAATGCTATGTAACAAACCACTGTGAATCTCAGTGGCTTCAAATATTAAGTACAAATTTAATGTGTCTGCAGGTTCGTGATTTAAGTTGAGCTCATCCGGGCTGTATATCTGGTCTTGCTGGGGCTCACTAACTTATCTGGTGATTGACTATCAGCTGGTTCAAGGTGACCTTGGATAAAGTGATTGGGGCAACTTGGTTCTGCTCCACTTGTCTCTCATCCACCAATAGGTCATCCTGAAAATATTCTCATAGTGATGGCAGAGGGCAAAAGCAAGAAAATCCAATTGTGGGAGTTCTTTTCAGGCCTCTGCTTGTATTTGTAATGTTCTCCTATATCCTGTTGTACTAAAATAAGCCACATGGTTGAACCCCAAGGAACATCAGAAGCACTGCAAAGTTACATGGCAAAAGGGGTATGGATGCAGGGAAAGGTAAACAATTGGGGAAAGTTTTAAAATCTATCACAATTACCAATAACATTCTCTCCTCAGAGGTGGTAAGTAACCATGTTAGCTGCTGCTATTTCCAGAATCATTTCATTTCCAATATCTAGATTTCTCATGGCTTTTAATTGCCATGTTAATGTGTGATGCAAATTGTTTATTGTCAACCCATTGCGTTCAAGCCTTGAGCTCAGCACTCCTTCTCATTAGGATAAGTAATTGCCTTATAAAGCTGAAGCTTTGTGCAATGAGCTTGCCCTCCTCTTTCTTCTCAGATAACTTATGAAAACAAACAAGTAAGGGATAGCAAAAACAAAAACCCCAGGGGTGAAGAGTTGCTGAACAGTGACAAATAGACAAATATACACTGTTAGGCTGAGAATAAATTGAGTGATGGCCAAGGTTGCTTGAGTTATTCATCAGAAATGGTGAGAAGCAGGTCAACTTTATGCCAGTTGCATATATTATTGCTTATTTTAATTACACTCATTTATAGACAGTAATTCTAAAGCATATTTGTAGGTAAATAAACAAGTTTTAGGTTCTCACAATTATTGGTAGTTTTTCTATTCCAGGGGAGTACATTCCTTAGCAATTTTTCTGAGATGCTCATGTGTTCACTGAAGGTGCCCACTACGTATTTGTCTTAGTTTGTGTTCCCCAACTCTGAGAGGATTCAGTACAAGTAGTTTATTCAGAAGTTAAAGAAATGCCAGGAGAGAAGTGGGCAGGTGAAACAAGGATGGGAAGGTAGCCAATAAAGGGTACATGATCAAGCCAGTCAGCTTTGTAGGCAACTGGAGAACATAATCTTGTTGTGGAGCTCTGGGAAATAGTATGGAACACGTGTTTCAGAGTTACTTCACCCAAGGGGGAAGGAAGCAGGGATTTTTATACACCAGTCAATTCTCAGCAGTAATTAGTTGAGGGCAGTTTTTCTGGGGGAATTCACTCGCTAGCACTTCTGGTCTGACAAATGGGCAAGCATAGTAGGCTTTAGCAGCCAGAGAAGTCCATCAGGCAAATGCAGGTGCTAGCTGTTGGAAGTTGGGCCAGCACCTGAAGTGGTAAGGGTAAGGGCATAAAGGCAGACCACGAACAGGGTCTGCTCTGATTCCCTTGGATATTTTCTGATATCTAAACTATTGATATTCAAACAATTCTGCCTACAGAAAGTTCACCTCCTTTACTTGAGTGTAAGTACCAAATTGTCAACTTTTCAATGGAGAATAAAATGCAATAAGATTAATAATTTTTAGTGTTATTAAGGTATAATCAATATTAAATCTGCACTATGTAAAGGGTACAATTTGATGAATGAACATATACATACACGTCAATGG